>OW121815.1:18897500-20147500 GCA_933228935.1 Pemphredon lugubris
CCGTGTCGCTTTTTCTTGCAACAGTTTATACTATAGCAAAACAAAGCACAGAAGAGAGAAACTATACGGATAATTGTTCGTCTGCGTTTTAATTTATTCGTTTGAGTATTCCTAACGCTCAACTAAAGGGTCGAGTACGTTCATACTTTGCAGAGAAAAAATCATAACCTCTTCAAATTTTGAGTTCTCGTAATTTTCAAAAATGCATTTTGAAGCTACTGATTTACATACTCACATAAAAATTCAACAATAAGATACGATGCTCGATACATTCGCGGAACGTTTCCAAATGTCATTGAGGCGTTGGTTTGATCCACCCCATTAAAAAAAAATCGTAGCTTTCATTACTATTAATCTATGGATTTATAGAATTTTACAGAAAATCAACATCGATACGCCATGTCTAACGCGAGTTTTCAGTGCCAATCAAATCCGCGAGCGCAAAAATCGCTAAACATTTTTACTCGTGGCAACTACGTACTTTCCACGTCACCGCGCGTGCAGAAAAATACGAGGGAAAAGTATTCCCTGCATAGGAGTTACTTCATTCCTCTCCGGTAGTATTACCACTACAAATCTTGTTGGAACGAGTGATAGAAAAGTACAGATTGTTTCACGGTGGCATTGCCCCGCTAAATCCGTAGGAAGTGATTGCGAGCAGAGACGAGGGACCGCTATCGGGCAAAAAGAAAAGATAATTCCAAATAGGGATGAAATCCTGGAGCGAGCGGATGCTCCTGTTTTATTTTTCTCTTTTTTTCGGGCCGTTACATCGTAGCGGTGCTCAGATTCGCAGACCGAACTGCAATTCGACGGGTTGCTGACTTTCGTGCATTGAAATTCAAGAAATCGTTTCCCTGTCCGTCGCTATCGCTGAGCAGACACTTTCGGTACAAAAAAAAATTGAACGGAGTCCCTTCGAACCAATTGAATATTTTCACCATTGTTTTCTACCCGTATCGAATAGTTTTCCTATTACCTTTGCTTACTTTCCAAACGCGTCCCGATGCTTAACCGTTTTTTATTTGTCGAGACACAAGGACACAAAACTGAAATCAACGCGAGCGTCTTGTCAGGGCAAACCGAATGAATCGAGATCTATCACGGGTAACTATGGCTCGTTAAAAAGCTTCTCAGCATGCAATGTTCCGACCTTCCGGGAGTTCGCGAAAACCTTATTGCAAACGTGACTAATGGTCCCGCATAAGAGACGTCTGACGTTCCAACAGATCGATAAGGCGTTTGACTTTGCCCGAATTGTGTCTACGTGGTGGGTGACAAATGCCTTGCAGCCACCTCGAATGCAAAGTATTCGAGGTAAGGAAATAAACCTAGTTTCCCGGTGTTCGTAGGGACGCCGCTTTGCAATCACGCGCAACCGCAAAAAGAGCGCGGACTGCTAATAATACCATAACTCGCGGCGTTTCGCAAGGAACTGTAAATAACGAAACATTCTTGCACATTCTTTTAACTTCTTCAAGGAAACTGACAGATATGCGTGCGTACTATCGTTGAGTCTTTTATACATTAAAATTATTTCCAGTGAAAAAATAAATGAAACCAAGTAGAAAGATTCAAATCTGGCGAAGAACTATTCACCGCACAATCACTTAACTATAGAATCAATAATCTTGACATTTGGCGGCAAAACAAGTATATCTTCCTCTGACTTTAATAATTCATCCCTGAAGAAGTTAAAGTAGTTTGACTGCGTTCAACTGACGGCGAAAAGTACCCGAGCAAGTTATGCAAGTTACACGAATTCCTTTACCGATATTCCACGGATAAGATTAATACAAAGATACACGAAACTTTGTCTTTTCAGAATTATTTTATCTTGAAGAAGATGTAAGAAAACTTGTCAAAAGTGATCCGGGTAACGTCGTGATCGCGTACCGGTTAAGATAGTATCGGAGTCGCGTCTCTTTTGACTTTCCCGAGTGAAATATGTCAACGTTACGAAAAAGAAAAAGAGGGAACGGAAATTCCACTCGCGTACATTGAAACGCAGAGGACCGTAAAAGCTGACTACGTTTATATCGGCGCGATGTAAAGCGCAAGGGAGCGTGCGGCAACCAACTTAAAGCTGGTTCACAGGAACGCGGGATGATAACACGTCAGCAGGAGAGTGAGCATTTCTGTACTATGTACGGGGTGTGAACCATAAAGATAGTTTTTACGACCGTAGAGCGACTGTACGTCACAGGACATCCGCAACGTCCAGGACCCGGAGGAACGTAATTGTTGGAGCAACCTGGTCACTTGACTGCAACCTGATGCGTATCGCGCGCACGCGCACCGTATGCCAAGATAAAAACCGGAGGAAAGTCTGAAAGTTGCAGGGAAAAGAGCGAAGTTGCACGACCGGCAAGACTCCTTCACGACTCTCCGGAGCGTGATTCTCTTTCTTTCTCAAATCCGTCGGAAGGAGATGCGCGCGTTGCCTCGAGAAACGCTCGGCGAGGTTTTTCTATCGAAATACTGCAAACTGGTGACGGATTGTAGAAAGCTATCTTGATCTTGATTCTATCGCGTTGAAGAAAGGTATTTGTCCCAGTACAGTGGAACGTTGATTAATATTAAACGATATTCTCGCTGTCGCCGTGCTCGTTACAATAATAAAAAGAATTACAACCGATAGCCGTGTCGTTTCAGGTCAAAACGTTGAAAACTGGTAATGGATTCTTGAAAGCTATGTTGATCTTGATTCGATCGCATTAAAGAAAGATATTTACTAAATACAGGGGACGTTGATTAAGGGGATTCGACCCTACCGAATGTTTTTAAACCGGCTGTACGAAAATGTTGAAAAATAAGAATTTTTTCTGTAACAAAATCCAGTATGAATAAAACAACGTCTCGCTCCGCGCAAGGTCGGAAATGAAAGATAAGAGTCAAAGAAGGGAGGTCTGACCCCCAATTCAGACATGGACCTGTCACTTTTCAATCACGATGAGATTTCGTGGTGGTAGCCATCAGGTAGCTGTCACACAATTTTGAGCAATTTAGCCGATCCTGGACGTTGCCGGGTCGAAATCTGTTCAGGAAGATATTTCAACAAGAAACAGTCTCACAATGCACTTTTATTCTCTGCGTTCGTATTATTGTAAAAGTACGTTTATTGTGGAATACTTTACATTCTTTTTAAGTAGAAGCACCATTTGTTCTAAAGGTCAAATTGATATGTAAAACAAAATTGATAACGTTCCTTTCTGTCAAGCAGCGATTAACAAACAAGTATGCATTTTCTGCTACGTTATCTATTCTCAAATGGTAATGTACCACATTGTACTATTTCGAAATTCATTTAAAAATAAGTTCGTGACAGTCTTTTCGCAAACATCATACCTCTTTGTAGAGCCCTGTATACTAAGTGATCATTTGTAGCAGTGATTAGTATAACAGTAATTTGGGGCAGTACCCCTGCAGGGGCATTTCGGTCTCTCAGGGAGCCGGTAGTTTTTATTTAAATTTAGAATACTAATCCATATACTTATGAAAATTTCCTCCTATTTTTAGTTTGACAAGTTTGAGGGGGGAGGGGGGTGGCGTTGACGGGCAGTTATCCCGATGAAAGGGCGCCAGAGTGAAAAAGGTTAAGAACCACTGATTTATACGTACCTCGGCATTATTATTTTAAGGAATCGAAGATGGACCGTATAAAGTGATTACTCGGCCAAATTACAGCCTGAACGTTTTTCAAATTCGTCTCACGTAAGTCCAAAAACCACCGATCGGTACGGATAGAAAAAAGTACGGTGAGATCGTTATGGGAAGTTTCATTTTCGGAGATAGTTCAAGCCAGTAGCTCTGCAATAGTGTCGCCAAGCAAGCTTTAACCTGCAACATCGCCATTCGCCTTCCCGGGCAAATGCGAGGACCCCCGCCGAATGGAAGAAAAGTGAACTTCTCTATGTTCGGCTTCTTGTCCTGGCCGAACCGATCGGGATCAAAGGTTGTCGGATCTGGCCAATACTTGGCGTCCATTTGCATACCTTGAATAGATATAAAAACCTCAGTGCCAGGTTTTACGCGATAAGACAAACCGTCCGATCCCCTCAACTCGAATTCCTCCGTACACATTTTATTCATCACGCCCACAGTATCGTACAATCTCTGGGACTCATTTATCACTTGCTCCAGATACGTCATTTCGTTCACACCTTCGTACGTCAGGATGCCATCGTGAGCGGCAAGTACACTCAGGACCTCTTCCCTGACTTTTTTCTGAATATTAGGATGCGTCGCAAGTTGATATCCAACAAAACTGAGCGTGACGTTGGAAGTTTCGTATCCGTCCATGAAGAATAAGAAAGCATGGGCCGCCAGTACTCTTTCGTCGAACCTCTGCCCTTCGACCTTTAGGAAGTCCAACATTAACTGGAAAAAGTCGTTCTTGGGTTCAGTTTGTTGTGCCCTGGTTTTTAGGGCTTCCCGGGCGGCCGTTCTAAAGAAGGTCTCCAATTCCTTTGGTGCGAATTGGGGTTTCAGTATACCGTTTAATTCGGGCAAAAAGAGTATCACGGACTCTAGGAATAATTTCCAGATACCCGGCTCGAAGAGCGCTTGGCCCATCCTTTGGAAGCTAAAAGGTTGCTTCCCCTCGTCCTCGAAGCTGTGCCCCTCCATGCCAAATCCAGCGTTAGCCATTACTTCCGCAGTGAATTTCGAAAACAGGTTTTTCAGGTCGACTTCGTACTTGTCGCTGGTTTTCAGTTGTGCTTCCAAGAACACCACGAACTTCTTGCAGACTTCGTCGATGCTTTCAAAGAGAAGCTTGAGTCTCGTGCCGGTGAAGGCGTATCTTAAACGCTTTCTGTTGAACACCCATTCTTCGCCATTCGTGAAGAAAGGATGTCCCGTTAGCAGAGGATCCATCTTCGGATCGGCTTTCGATGCGTTCGCTTGGAAATTCGTAAAGTTACTGAGGAGTACGGTTTTCACTAGTCCCGGCTCTCGAACCAATAATGCGGGTCTTGTCAATTTGTAGAATCCAATCATACTGGCATTTGGATTGTTGGCATGCAACTTGCCAATGATACCTATTATATTGTCTTGGAAAGTCAACAAAGGCAATATGTGTCCAAACAGTGGCACCAGTCCTTTTGGGCTCGGAATTCCATGTTTGCTCCAGTAGCTATAGCGGTTGATCAAATGGTAAACGAGTAAGATTGTCGCACACAAAAGAAGCGATAGTACCGACAAATCCATTTTTCTTCCCACTACCGATGATGCGTTGTACGGAAAGAAATTCTGCGACGCACTTGCCAACGTCGACTGTTATTCCAGTGGTACAGTCAATAGTTAATGCTGTGGATCAACAACGCTTTCGACGCTTCCCGACATGCCAGCAAGTACGCCAGTACGTTAGTCGTAAGCAATACTTCCTTTTTATAAGTGCGATATCCGGTAACCTTGTTGCAATTACATCATGTTTTATCATATTTGCACTTTACGCGCTCGCTACTACATAAATCGATACCGGGGCGCTGTATAATCGTTTTAAACATTATTCTCATTTTTATTATCGCTGTTCAAGTAACGCAAATTCATGATGATTTTTGCAATCCAGTAGATATGGGAGTGCAGCGAGCATTTACACAAGCCGACGTTGGACAATTGGGAAAATCGGCGAATTACGAGAAATGATCTAAACACAATATAATAATATTAAAACAAATAATCTCTCATATTTGGTGGATTCATATTCTCCGTCGCAAATATTTTTTACGTAAGGCAGTGGCCTCCACCTTGTGGTAACCTTTGCAAAAACCGTGTTAAGTACTCCGCAGATTCGCTGTTCACAGGACCGTAGGATCATAGCGTGGATCGAACAATCAAGGAACAAATAAGGATCAGATTTATTGCATTTCGACGAAGTTGGCCGGTATAATCGAAGTGTGTAGTGTCGCTATGTGCACCGGTTGCTATGTGGCCTGTCTCCTGTGTGTTTTTTCCTTACAGGTGGCATCAGAGTGTTATTTCTTTCCCTTCCCTCGAAATACATAATATTATAAGCAAAAATAATCTGCATATTCATATTTAGCCACAAATTCTTCTTACTGTTATTCATTTCAATAAAATTTGACAAACTTTCAAAAATAAAGTCAGTTTTGATCCACGATTAGTATACGATTAGTAGACGAAAAACGTAGCATCATTCTTCTTCTTTTTGTGATCCGGTCAAAATTTTGTAAAATAATTATACAATTTGCGTCCTGCCGGGTGTAGGATATCTGTATATTTCCAAGATTCTAAGAAGTAAACGATAGCGCGCCAAGCGGATAATTCCGCAAGAAAAAGGCGAGAGAATTTGACAAAAATTTTCTGGACCAAAATTCAGTATGAATAAAACGACGTGTCGCTTTACCCAAGTTCGCAAGTGAAAGATAAAAGTCCAAGGAACGGAGATCTGATCCGATTTCAGCCCGACGATGTCCAGAATTGGCGAAATTGCTCAAAATTGTGTGACAGCTATCTGCTGGAGGCCACCTCGAAATCTCATCGTGATCGAAAAGTGACAGGTCCAAATTTGCAGTGAAATTCTGTTACTTTAGAGTGATTCGAGCCTGAATTGAGGACCGGCCTCCTTTCTTTGGGCTTTTATCTTGCATTTCAGAACTTGGTCCTGAAAAAATGCTTATTTTTCAGCATTTTCCTCCCTTTTAACGTCACAGGCGTAAAGCCCGTTTAAAAACATTTGGTAGGGTTGGATCCCTTCAATAACAAACGATGTTCTCGTTCTAGCCAAATTCGTTAGAATGATAAGCAATTAACAGACCACTCATTCTTAGACCGCTTATGGTACATAACTATAATAACTTTTTCAAAAAAGGAAGACTTTTCTTAACCGTGCAACTTAAAAAATAGGCGTGTGAAAAAAGAGTTGGTAGCACTTCATTCTTTCTCCTACTAAATTTTCTTTACCACGAAATAATGAAATTCAATTGAGCCTACTGAAACGTCGAGTGACCGGTTATCCGAAAGGAAAACTCGTTTACAATCGCGTAACCAAGCGTGTGACAATCCGAATTATAATCTTATTTGTTTCCACTGGATAAAAACCTCCTACGAAAGCATTATATGACTCGCGGAGAATCTAATAAAAGAGTCATACTCTCAATGAAGTTTCTTATACATATTCGAGGGTAAGAAATTTCTCCGAGAAGCAAGGAAATACTCAAAATTCGAATAGCAAAACTTACTATGCACTAACACTTATTATGCGCTTTATTAAGAGCGAGTCGACGTACGTACGGTACTTACAGGGGTATACCGGACGGGTACCTCGTGCCAACAACATTAAAGACACGGCGATACGTACACGCTCGCATACCATTGTATACCATACGATTTCATTGTGGCGCGTGTCTCGTAAATTCGCCGTGTTCGCGAAACAATGCGTCTCGAAATAACGTGCATCCGCTGATTGTTAGCGCAGATACGCCACCGAATCGCGGGAGGCGGGGGACGTTTCTTGCTCCCGATTCGTCCATCGTAAAAGTTTATTGGGAACACCGGCTCTCTTCTAGGCACGAGGGCTTTATTGTGCATAGATATGTCGTAAGAAACTCGGAAGATGAAATGGAGTCGACGGAGGTCGGTTAATGACATCTATAAACGCGTCCTGCATTCGCGGTGACGTTGCACGGGCCGTTCGACTACCTCTTGGTAGTCTTCGTTCCCCGCCGAATCGAGTTTTACTTTCATTCGGTGAAAGTGGCACCCCCCCCCCCCCCCCTTGTTCTCTGTCTGCTACGACCTTATCGGACGTATCCCTTTCGTTTTTCTTATTCTTATTCCCTCTCTTCTGCACCCCCCCCCCCCCCGCTTCCCATGGTCCCGCCCCCGCGACGTCGTTGCTTCTCTTGGAACTTTTGCTCGATACTCCGACTGTTTTTCCTTTATCGTTTACTAGTCGTGGGAACGCTATATTGGAATCTGTCGAGCACGCGGAGAATCACCGACTGGTAATTCTTTGTTTTTTCCACGTTGAGGATGGATTAGATTTTTTATGTAATTTTGGTTGGGAAATATTTTTATACGTTATTTCGTTATTTGTTTGTATAATGGAATTTCTTTCTCGCTTTGAGTCTCTCGCTACGGCGACCGCGACACCGTGGTTAAAGGCAAAGTTGCGTTTCCTCCTTGAGAACCTGATATCTGAAAGCAAAGAGACTGGCGAAAACTTCGCGACGATCCCGCTGCTTCGCGGTGGGATGAAATGATTTTCGCCACAGGGGTAATTGAATGTAATATCGCGAAATAAGGAAGCGAAATTCAAACTCGTCGCACATCCACCGGCGCGTTCCGTCGACGTATAAGAAACGCGGTTCAACGATTTCGTACATACAAGCGTATGTACGTATATACATGGCCCCGCTACTATTGTCTCTAAAGAACCGCATTTAATCCCAAGCTCATTTGATTTTAGATGAACCTTACCCGATGAATTCCTCCGAGAGAAACTTCATTTTGCCCAACTACCTTATACACGCCCACACGTACGCGAACCACGTCGTCGTCACTTACGGCCGGTACACGCTTCCGTGGGCCAAGTTGGAAAAAGTTTCGCCAACCCGGGCGGAGTTTGCGTTACGTGGATGCGGACCTTCGTCAAGAGTGGCCGGAAACTCGGCTGAATAAGATTATGTCTTTTTCTCGGGCATAAAAGGGCCTCCCCCGCTCCAGCTCTCGCGCCTCTATACCTACCCTGTACCAAATAGGGGGCGATTCGATACCCGAAGCGTTCGACGAATTATTTATATATTCGAATATTCGTGGAGCCCACGGTGTGAAAATTCATTAAATTTTATCCGGGTACCACGACTGTTTATATATTCCGATATTCGTAGAATTCAACGAAGAGGAACTTCATTAAATTTCATTTTCAATGTGGAGTATTCGAATCTTACGATTCAATGCCGTTGTCGTGTATTGTATATTTCACTGCCCGGACATTCATAGTATCCGAAATTAAAACTTTTGGAATACCGCGAAGCTCTGGATACTAAAGCGGTGAAACTATGATATTTCAATGGAGTTACGATACGAAGTATTATCACTTTGAAATTTAACTTTAGACTCGCAAACAGCATATAAATTATTCGATTAATTCGAAAATTGGAGTAACGTTCGATAGGCGAGGTCGTAATGGATTTCTCTCTGTTTGGTGAACGATTCCTTGCTCCCGAGATAGAGTGGACGGTGTTGGATTACGACCCATTGTCAATACGAGATTAATACCAAAGTCAATGTATGTTGATAATGAGATCCGTGCAGTTTCCTAAGTGGCCCGTTGGATTAAATCCGTATGCTCGCGATATGAGAAAAGTTTGGTCGTTTCGATGAAATATCACTTTGTATTTCTAACTCACGGGGCGGCATCAAGAAGATTTTTTTATTTCTGCTTTCACTCGCAAACGAGGAAATAAAAAATACGCGTCGAAAGTTTGTGCGCAATCCAACTATCGACTTACACCGCATTCCGTCACCATAATCTCCATCTCCTTTATTCCTGCAATTTCTATCTGGTTAGTCGAACAGGTGCAAACGCGGTTTCCCGCAAACCCATTTGCATCCTAATGAAATTGACAGAAGTGTAAGAAAGAAAAGAAAAAAAAGTCCTGAAAATAGGACGGCCCGTAAATTGCGTTTGATCCGCCGCAGCTTCGACGTCACTAAGTTAGAAAAAACATGCTTCATCTCGCACCTATGACAGGCTCTTCTAAATCGGGAAAACGGTCTAGCCTGATTGAACTTACCTCGATCGCTTCGAGGTGCGCTAACTCTCTGGGCTCGTCTCGCCGCACGTGCGTTTAGTCACTGATGAGTCACGGACTACGAGTCGCCGGTGGCACTTTTAAGACAACCGGAGGGCTTCTTTATGAGAAGCAATCACCGACATGACGTACGCTTATACCGAGAAACGATCGCGGCGACGATGAAAACGGCTTGACGCGTTACCAACGCTCGCGTACGCATCCAAGATATAATTATACCGTATAATTTATACTTGTTGCGATTTGCAACGTTGCACGCGTGCCCGGGGCGCAATGAAAAAGAAGCGCGGACGTCGAAAGGGGAGCACGCGACATGCGTTAACCATAGCGAAAGCATCGGGAGGTCCTCGCGCGATGACGCGCTTTTTTTTCACGGTAACTCGCTTTTTCTGCGGTGCCGTTACGTTCGGCGGTGCCATAAAGACGAAAGTCTTAAGACTACCGTGCGTGCCATCGCGCGAATCGCCGGACCCGTATCGGCCCCGTCATCCTAAACTCGCCGATGTACGAGCCGCGACTTACGAGCTATGCGTTCTCTGGCATATTTCCTGCGTTTTCCTTTTTTCCCTCGGTCTTGTTTCTTTCTCTTTCATTTCTTTTTTTTTTTCTTTCACCTCCCCATCGCGATTCTTCATGGGCGCCCGCTCGACGAGGCGCCAAAGACATAATATACGGTGTGTCGCTCGCGGCTCTTTCGTCGGTACGCGTTTCCTGCCGCCGTATACCAGGCGATAGGATTACACGAGGATATTTTTCGATTTCGTGCTTCTCAAACGAGACACGGCGCGATTAAAAGGGGAATCAGGTCGCTTGTGCGTTAACCTCGCTAACCGCTGGCTGGCCCTCTTTTACCGTTCGCACCTAATAACGTCCTGACGAAGGGTCCTCGACAATGGCCGAATCGACGAGAAATTAATAAATTGAGATTGATTGGTAGGCCTACCACAATAGCGTCGGAAACCAGATAATACAGCGGTAAGTACTGTATACACCGGCTGATATCTTCGCCTCTCGTTAAAGTCCACCCGCAAACGATTCTGCCGTTATCGCAGAGACCGCGAAGGATAAACGAGTAACAAAGCAAATCGGTGATAATAGATTGTCTGGAACTTAACGCTGGAACTACGGAAACAGTTAGTTCGACTAGCTTAAAACTTTCATTTTCTTTTTCATTTTTGAGATTTTAAGTGCGACAAATAGTGTATTTTTAAGTGGTCTAAATATACATAATATAAAAAATATAAATGAAGATTTATTTTTCTTGCGTAAGGTTATTTTATAAATAATCGATTATTTTAACGTCTGGTAGAAATAGGTATACATTAATTGTTGGTAGTTCTGGCTTTAAACATAAACGATATGCGAAAGGATAGAAATTAATTTAATTCAAAATCAAACTAGCTTGATTCCAAGCAATCTAGCATTTTTATAACCATTTTTGTATTCGAAACTATGGAATTCATATAAAAAGACGTTCTAGTACATACATTGTTCTCGCGTTTCTTTACTGCTAGATTACGATACTTTACAGAGTTAAACTTGAAAACTCAAAAAAAAACCACGTGTAATTTAGAGAAATAATATTTTTATCAATCTTTTGGAAGAAATTTGGAGAACGCTTAAAAATACCTTAGAAGAACTGCGATTTAAAAAAATAATTGGCACCTGATTGCTTATCAGGTGTCTACCTGGCCTACGAACAATTTTTGGTTGACTGGAAAGTCAATAGTGGGCAGGATTGGTCGTGGATTAGATTACTCGTCAAGTGTTTCCTGTCGAAACAATCACTATCTTTCCCTACACCTACGGACAATTTCTGGGCGACTGGAAAGTCAATAGTGGGCAGGTGGTTACCTGTTATGTCTCCAGAACTATGGGCACAGGTGCGAAGCTAGTAGGTGATAGCCGCGTACATGCAAGGATGTACGCTACGGCGGTAGCGGTAGGGTGGTGGCGGTGGTGGTGGTGGTGGTGTTCGCGAAGAGGCGAGACAAGAAGGGGGACAAGAGGGAACAGGGGGAAAGAGGGAAAGAGCCCGTCTCTCGTCGGAGCAGCATCAGTCGGCGGTACCGCGCGATACCCTACGCTCCAAAAACCCGCCAGTCTCTCGCTTTGGCTTATTTTACCAGTCACTTTACATCGTGAGAGTTGCTTGATCTACAAAGTCTCGCGATCGCGTGTCACTTTATAAACGGCGAAGCGAATATATTTATTTATTTTCTTTCCCTGTTTTCTTTAAAGAACATTTCTTTTCCAAGGGATCGAGCATTCTTCGACGAAACTCAGAGGCCGAGAAACGGGAAGGGGATTACCGAGATACGTTCTCAACGTACTCGGTTGATCGATTTAAGAGATTTCAGATTCCTTTCTCGTCGATGTTATAGAGTAATCGGCGTTTGCGAGGTTCTTACTTTTTCTTTTCTTTCTTTCTTTACCTCGTTTCGCAGAACCATGTATCGATCGTCGGGAGATCTTTGATATTTGGCTCGTCGGAGTTGTCGTGTAATTGGCATACAAAGGTTCGCATTGTTTTTTTCCTCGTTCCGAATGATAATTTATTGGTCGTCGGGTCGTAGCAGTATTTGTTACGCCCAGAACTGTTTCCATTAAGCCGGTTCATCCGATTACACGAGATTCCATTTCGATCGCGAACAGCAAATCCGCGTAGTTACCGGCGATCCTCGTGATTACAGCAAGCTCACGGGTACATAAGTTCTCGCACCTTCTTCGTCTAATTAGTTCGTGCATTTGTAGATGTTGGAAATGCGATTTTACGTAATTCGCTGCGAGTCGTGTCGAGCACGTATTCTCGAAACAAGCGAGCCATCGACTTGCGTAATCAATGTTTATTAACGAATGGTAGTAAGATAACGAATATCACGAAAAAAATACGGCGGACTGTGCAGAAACGTTTAATAAAAAAAAAAAGAAAAAGAACGAACATCGTTCGAGATACTACACGACTCGTTATAAACTTACGACTCCAAACGTTTTCCTTGCGTGCGCGCAATAAATACATGGAAATCGCCGATTAAAGTCGCTCATTAATCACTGTGTTAACCTAATTTCCACATTTGCAATCGGCGCACCGTCCGCGATATTTGCGAAACGCAGATACGTGCGCTATATCGATTCGTAATAAAAAAGAAAGAAAGAAGAAAGGAGAACTCCCAATTCGATTTCACGCGCGAAAACCCGTTTTGTATCGCTCGGCATATCTTCCGCGCGAGACTCCCATGTTCGATAACTCATATTCCACGATAAGCGAGAAGCTTTTTAGAATATACGCCCGTGTAACGGACGGGGGAAGAGAGAGAGAGGGGGGGGGGGAGGGAGGGTAAAGAGACGCTCGTGCGTCGCCCGACGCATTTGTAGGTGTGATAAATCGTTGCACCGCACAATAAGCGCGAAATTTATTAAAATCGAGCGTTGAAGCGCTCCCCACGTACATTAACGTGGCGAAACGGTCGTTGAATCGATGTCGTAATACAAAGGTTTACTGCGGTGCTGTGTAATTTATAATGGTTCGTTTCGCGGGGCCCCGAGTAGAACATTAATAAACCTTCGCGAGTAACTTGTCTGGAAAGTTTTTCGTTCGCGTTCCATAGGTCGTACATACGCCTTTTCGGGTATATATTTATTATTCTTATTATTATTCTCATTGCAACCACGCGAGTAACGCGCGCGAACCGGGCATAAATTACCATATTCACAATTTAATATGACGTCGACAGTACCAAAAGTCCTGAAATCGATTTCGTTACGCGAGAATTACGCAACGAGAGTGATTTACAATTCGGTTATTTAATTAAAAATCCATCGAATCTCCCGATCTCGATCCGCATCCGAAATCCGACAACCCCTGGCCAAATTCAACGTTCTCCCAGACGAGGTTGCTCCGTAGTCACGAGGATTGCGCGTCAACGAACGCAACGCACGCGAACGGGGAGGTAAAAACGAACCGAGTGTCATCGACGCGAATCAATATCACCGTAGATCGATCGACGCTGCCAGCGGGATTTCTCGCGATCGCCGAATAATTCCGTGCGCGTCGTCGCGCGGAATTGTTCGCCGAGTTCTCGGTACGCGGAAAAACGAACGGCGCGGAACCGCGACGCTTCGTCCGCGCATCGAGGAGGGACGACCGTGCAGCTGTCGCGCGGAAGAAACGCTCGACAAGGACGTACCGTGTCCCCGGGAAGATCGACAGCATGTTCCTGACGAATCTCGGGAGATCGGCCACGTACGAGCCGCGAATGCGCGTAAAAAAGGCAGCGCGCGGGAAGAGTTCGAGCGTAGACGACACGGGCACGTAGTCTGCCCGCGAGCGGAGGAAACGGTCGTACGCGTGATGTCGTTATCGCGGGCGCAATCTTGGCCGCTTTTGGACACCGAGGCGAAAAGAAATTGTTCGTCCGGCGACGAGACGTTGGGGGAGAGGGCGAAGAAACGGCAGACGGGGGAGAACGAGGAGAAAAACTGTCATCCGGATAGCGGTAGCCCGCGGGTGCAGGCGAGACGGCTTCTCTGCAGACATTACTATCCCGAGGGAGGATGGGGATGGGTCGTTACCGTTGTTGGTACCTTGGTACATCTGCTGGGGCCTGGCTTGCAACTCTCGATTCCCGCTACCCTCGCACTACCAGCCACCGTCAAGTTCTATCATCATCCCTTGCATACGGCTGGTAAGTTATCTTGATCGAGGAATGCGAGGTGCTTTTAGGCAACGAAGGGAGTTTAAGGGGAGTTGCGAACGATACTGGGATCGTCAGTGTTAACTGTTTTCAAGTATGGAATTAAACGCGCTCGTGTCGATTTGATACGACGCGGGGAAGGCGTTTTATCGCGCGATGGAAATTCCGCGATATATAGTGACCATTTTTTTGGGGAAGGCCAAGTGGGAAGATGGATTTATTGATCGTCGAAGGAAATTACTTTTTCGATCGTTATGATAAAATCTGTGACAAGGGTGTTTAGGATGATTTAAATGTTCAGCGGGTGTATCTAATTTGAAATAGACATCGTATTTTTCACAATTGTCCTATCGCGATAATTCTTTTTGTCACCGTGTTTTAGAGGAAACAAGAAAAGTTTATTAAAAATATTTTATCAATACAACTTCTCTTTAACGTGTACTTTAATTCTCCAGGATGACTGCCTCAGGTTAACTCATACTCGCACGAATTATTAAGTTTTTCAAGGTATTTTTCGGTGTGGCTCGACGTTAAATAAGTAATTAAAAAACTGTGTAAACGTAACTTCGAATATCTCGAACGTTTTAAGTTAAATATTTAAACCTCGATTGTTATCGCTGGCCGTTATACTCGAACGAGGTAAAGCTATCATTAGCCACTGCGAGATTTGAATGATTACAATCTAATTAATGTTGCATTTAATGAACCTTACTTCTGAAGGAAATTACCATCGTTATCCACGATACCACTGAACATAACTAGTGATTGCTACAGATCCATCAGTAATTCACGGCAAGTTTCCATATTTGAATAGTCTGATATATTATTGAACTGAATTATAAGTACGCGCGCCGTAAATCAAGTATCGTGCGATTTATCTTATTTTCGCGAATACATTTGTCAGAGAGACGAAAGTAGGGGATTCTTTTTCTACGAGAACGCAAAGGTACCCCGCGTTAAATTTATTCCGAGCATCTGCTCGGAACGTAAGAGAGAGAGAGAGAGAGAGAGAGAGAGAGAGAGAGAGAGAGAGAGAGAGGGAGCGAGGGAGAGAAAGAGAGTCGACTTTGACGGTGAATTGCCGTGTGCATAGACTTTCTACTGCAACGGCAGCTTCTTAATTGGGGAAGTCGAGCGGCTACTCCAACTTCGAGCTGGAATTTAACGGATAGCCCGAAAGTGCAGTAAATTTCCGTTACCGGTGCACTAAAAGTGCACTTCTCGACCGTGGCTGGCTGCATCAGGAGATTAAACACAAGATCATAAAACCGAAAGTAATTAACTAACTGTAGTAGTTACGATTGTCGCAGTTTTGTTTCATATTGAATTTTAACTGCAGGAGAGTAAGGAAATTGAAACTCTTCGAGTATCGAGCTGGTTGAGCATTAATATTTATCGATCGAGTTAAAAAAAAAGAAAGTCGCGTCAATGTCGGCAATAGTCTCAAACGAGTTAGGGATTTTAAATGTTTTAAAGCCTCTCCGCGATTAAACGTTAATAGTTGAGTTAATCCCGCTGCGCGCGAATAGTAATAGAATGTCGTAAATAGCTACAGATATTAAATCTCCGACAGTTATCGATTCTGGCATTGGACCTACTCTTACCCTGTTGAGCTAATAGAAATATTCCTTTCATTCCATCCCTTGCCAAACTATCCTTCCTCGATATTTCAGTCTCAGCTTCTACCCTTTTTTCGTTTTATTACGCTCTTCCGTGGAAAGTGTTACGAGGGGCAACAGATGACAGGAGAGACTTTTTTGCAAGGCAAACTTCCGACGAAATTCCGAACATTTATGAAAGACATTCGTCATAGTTTTCACGCTCGATCGCTCTTATTAGCTCGGCTGTTTTGACATCGATCAAACTACCTGTCAGAACTTATATGTATATTTCAAACCAAGCGAGTATTCGGATATTCGGATTAATATTTAAGAGGGACAATCGAATCTCGTTAGCCCTCGTATCTCATTCGTTGTCTTTCCATTATCGCCGTTGACGAGACTCGTTATCAAACTCCAGGAACTTTAAATTAACGGAAGAACAAAAGGGCTCGGTTCCACGAAACTTTATCTATCGTTGATGAAACATTGGTCGTCGGACTTTACGATAGGTCCCTTTAATGCTCGCGTCGCATTAAATTTACAGCTAGGTTAAATTGTCTGGTAGTAAATTCAACGTCGTATTACCATGGAAGGCTACCGTGAAAGGGAAATTTTAGAATTTCGAATCTGATTTACCGACCAACGTCACTCCGGCAGAATAACATAGCGCTCTCTACGTTCGAACCGTGTGACAGGAGGAACAGCTTTGATCAAATAAATATCCGGTCGATACACCGTAAAGCGCGTCACGACTTATCAAGAGACAAGGTCTTGTCTCGGGCAAAGTACAATATCCATTTTACCAGCAAATCTTTACGATAAATTAGATATCTTTCTTTACTAAAGTTAGGCACTTCTTCGACTCTAACCGAGACTCTTGATTTTTGGCTTATCAGATTGCGTCGATACTTCTCTTTCTTTTATTTTAGTTTCTTCTTTACCTCGTGTATTTTGGCACTTTAGCTTCTGGACAAACATTGGGAAAACCACGAAAAATACCGCCACTCTCCATCACGGAGATTATAACGAAGGGTATCGTTGATTATTATTGATTATTATAGCGAAACAAATGTTTTAAAATGTTACTCGAAGTTTTTTTTTCTCGAGAAAGTTTATTCCTCTTTGGTAAACGTCACTCGCGCTTTCCCTGTAGGGCAAACCGAATTTTTATTTCGCGTGCCTATTGTATTTAATACGTCTGATTATTATTGCAAAACGAACGTTTCAAGACGTTACCCGAAATTCTTTTCTCGAGAAACTTTATTCTTTTAGACAAACGTGATCCGCGTTTTTCCTGCACAGCAAATCAAATTATTATTTAATAGACCTATGATATTTAATACATATCGCGATCCACACGATTAAGCGATTAAGCAAAATGCAATTCACGCGAGCAACTCCACTCGATGTAACGCGGTCGTTAGAATTTTTATTTAATAGACCATCGTGTTTCATACGTATCAGAATCAGATCGACACGATTAAGCGGTTAAACAAAATGCAATTCACGCGCGCAACTCCGTTGAATGTAACGCGTTTGTAATGGAAATTTGAAAACGTATCTTGGATAATTGCAGCGAACCTGTATCGTTTAACTCGATTCAAGAAGCAACTGAAATAAAAGAGAGAAAGTTCGTGCCTCTGTCGAATGTCCGATTCAATTATCTCAATGTGCTACTCAATGATAGCCGAGGGAGTCGTTAGCACGGGAAAGGCTAAGAAACTACTACAGTCGGGAGAATTCGCGACAACCTTACGCTCGTCCTCTTCTTACAATAATCTTTTGGTTTTTCCGCCGGTAGCGAGTTCAAACCGCTCGCTCGTTGAAAGCTACGGAAGCAATTATTGACGTCTAGTTACCGAAAGACTGTCGAATATAAAAATAATGATCGACAAATTTCCTTCCATAGAATTCCTTTCGGAAGTATTAAAAAAACAAAATTATTAACCGACATTGATATTTTTACGTATTTAATTAACGCTGGCTGAATGATTCGCATTCCAATCCGTTCAGTGAGTTGGACACGTACGATATTAGTCAATTAAATATCGTGAGCTATAAGTCGAATAAAATAATGGAACTCGTCTCGATGTAAGAACTGCAGCTTGTAAAAATCAAACCTAATACATAATATTATAATATAATGTTATAATATATCGTATATAATATAAATCACAAATCGATATAAGTTTGTCGTTTCATACTTAATACTAGAACCACCAAACCAATCGTTTTGACAGGTTTAAAATTTCAATTTAAATTTACTATTTTGAAGTACAGAAAAACTGTATTTTTAAGTAGTATAAATATGTATAGTATTATGTAGGTACATATTTCTTAACGATATATAAACTGAAAACATACGGATAAAGGCTTTTCGACCGGTCTGGTAAAAACAGGTATACATTAATTGTCGATAGTTCTAGTATTCAGCAAGAATGTGTGATAACATTCATGACGTAATGGATTAGTTTAAAACTGATTCTAACCCATCGATTACGTCGTGAATCTCGTCACTCATAATTATTATGATCCTGATTAACATCATAAATTTTCATATTAAACGAGAGCGTGTCATTTTTATGTAAAGTGCTGCTCGTTTACCTCCAACCGATCGTTTAGAATTCAAATCTATGGTTGATAAGTGAAAAGTATCGCCGTACGAAAGATGGAAATCTATACGTGCCGGCGGGAGTGCTTCGCAGCTACTTCTTGTCGGTAGTATCAGCCTCTCGAACTGTGGCACGTCATCTTGACGAGCAATAGCTGCCAGCCAGTTCTTTTCCCGACGTAGTACCCGAGTATCGCTCTACATTGATCGAACGATCCGTTTCCGTCTGTCCCGTATAATCTCACGTTAAATCGATGCTTAATAATAGATAAAGCTCGGAGTGTCTGAAGAAAAAATTAACCCTCGTCGCGAGAAAAATAATTATGCAACACTTATCGGACGGAAATACGACTATCGAAACAAATCACTGGGGTTCTTTATCTTTTAGATTCGTCGCTGTGGTTCCTACTTCGCGCGTAATAAATGATTGATAATATTTCGATGGAATATGTGATGGCAATTTCATCTTTTTTAAGCTATTTAATGGCACGACTGTTATACATTTGGGGTTACTTTTCGTGACTAACTATCGCTTATTGAGATTGCAATGTAATCCTTGGTAGCTATTTTTTTAAACCGTCTCCTAAGAATCATCACGGCAAATGTCGAAAATGCAAAATTGAGTTTTACATATCAAAGAATTCGTGTTTTCAAGACGCGTAAGGCCGTGTCATTAGTTTTCAAGTTTGAGGTTTGACCGACAGAATTGCTGTGGAAAATTAAAATATCATCATGGCCTATCTAAAATCGTTTGTTATTAGTGTAAATATTACACTATCAAGGCCAATCTCATGCATTTTTATAAAACTAGATTTTTAATAAACAAATTTTTTTTTAAAGTTCAGTACATGTTTTACAGTTAATTATAGTCCAGAGGAATATTAAATTTAAAAATTTGTGATCACGAAATTCTTTTTTGCTTGTTCTGAAAAATTGGGAAAACTGAGATTGGCCATGATGGTTCTTAGGCAACGATTTAAAAGTACAGTTGTTAACATTCGAAGTTACTAATTATTGTAACTATTGTTACTAACAAATTGCGACGCGATTCTCCATAGGTATTTGTTTTCTTCTTTAAAGATACCTGAAGGCACGCATGGTAACACATTTGGAGTAACTTTCCGTAAAGATACGTTTACGCATTAATCGACGCTAAAATCGTGCCGAAAACGAGGTATTCATTACGAATTCCAAATAACCGTCGTATCCATCGCGGCGAATAGAAGATTCGAAATTAATCGCAATTTGAAAAGAAAATATGGCGTTTCAGGCGGAGGGTGAGTTCCTTTCACGCGATAAAGTCGGTGTACTTAATGTTCACTTATGATACGCGGACGCCCTTAACGGTATAAAGTAAACGCGCCCCCACGAATCCATATATTCGAGCGAATGAGGGAATAACGTTGAAAAAAAGAAGAAGGGCTACAATGGGCAGGGATTTAGGATAAGCGTCGCGTCAAAGACGCTGCGTTGGCTCAAGGGTTTCTTTTTTTTTTCTTTCCGTGAAAATGGAAAAGTTGAGATTATCGCGGCAATTTAGGTTTTTATTTTCCGCTTAATAAAATCGCCCACAATCCCCGAGTAGTCTTGCCATAATTATGTAATGCCATAAAGACGCGGCAGTATAAAGCTTCGCGGAATAAAACGAGACGGGGGTAGATTAAAGTTGGGATACTTTTGGAACTTCCGACGGTTGATGCTCGAGGGAGAATTTGTTTCTAGCCTTCAGCGCGGCCTTTCAAAGAACCACAAAATTATGCGAGCAAATCCGTAAGATAATCTGCACCTCGCTCAAAGAGCAAAGGATTTGTATCGAAGTAGCGAAATCAAGTTATTCGAGAATTTTTTCTCGTCATGTCGGGCTCGATAATAATTCCGAGTACGATGGTCCGCCGTTTCTTCGTTCAAAAAGTAAACTGGTCGACTAAAGACGCGCTCGCTCCAGTTAATTTTGCCAACGGCCTCCGATATTGCTCCGAAATTGAATTAATCGAAATTAAGCAGTGCGATAAATTCCGCCGTTACGTCGTCGCCTAGATAATGGATCGACCAAACAATAATAATCGTACCTTCCGGCGTCCGGAATAAACGAGCGCATCGAAAAACGCTCGTATCCTGGATCCGCTCGAAGATAATCGAAGATTCTCTCCGGTTAATACCGGCAACGAGTATCGGGATTTAAACCAGCCCTCGAATATACACAATGGCAGAGAGATATGGCCTGAGAGAGGGGTTTAGAAAAGGAGAGAGGGATTTCTCGTTGGCATCGCTGAATCCGGCTGACTCCAGGAGCGGAGCTGTCGGCCGCAGCCGCAGACTGCTGTACGACTCTCGGTGGTCGCGGTCCTTTGCCAGTTTGCGAGTCGAGCGTGCCGCGCACGGTCACTTCCTCGTGCGACCCGTGTTTTTCGAGAAATCGAGATCGATATCGGGCTCTACCTACGCGTACGTCGTACCGCTATCTAGACGACGGTTAGCGAACGAGCCTCGTCGTCTACATTGTTTGGACGTTTTTCAATTACGCTTTTCTGCGGAGAAAGTTTCACGCTCGCCGGGACGATAATTGGAAAGTCCGCTCGTACGAAGATTTCATTCTTCCAGTAGGAATGTTAATTATCGCATCGACGAATCGATCGTATTATTGTCGGGTGTTCGAAAGGTTATAGAGGCAAAGGGACTTTCGGTTTAAAAAGAAAATCCAGAAATCGAGTTTATCTCGATGAGAAATTTGACATTGTACCGCGCATCGACGCTCGATGCCACGCTCGCGGAACAATGGCGGGAATTTCGATCGATATCTTTAAAATCGGTGCAACGCGTACGCGCGGGAGAAGGTGACGCGTAAAATGGATTGTCCCTCGGTCGCGCGCGATCATCGTTTCCCAGAGGATCGGTGCGTCAAAGCGAGACGGACCCGATCGTCGATTTACCTAGTTAGGCCGAATGCATAACCGGACCGTCAAGATTTCAATCTCCCGTTTCGCGGTATTCGTCAATAGAAACGAGGCGGGCGTCGAAACGAACCCTCGCGCTGGAAAGGAAATGGAAGAGGCAGAGGAGGCAGAGGAACGACGACGAAGACGGCGAAGACGACGGAGACGGGGAGGCGAAGTTGAAAGACAGTTCGAAGCCTGAGAGAGATCCGGATAATGGCCGCCTCTCGCGCCGATTCTGAAATCGGCGACGACGACCGAATGACAGCCGTCGAATCATCGACGCTCCCTCGCGAGACCGTTCGATCCAGGAATGATTCTAATCGTCGCGGCGATTACACCGCGGGCCCCGACGATAAATCAGAAGAGGCTGCCAATCGCGAGGGTTCATCGGAACGTCCGAGTAACGCCGGCGATATCGAAGACGAGGACGACGAAGACGGGAGATCGCGTTCCTCTTTTCTGGATCCGTCGAACCGCCAAGAGGCGCCGGACGACGACGACGACGACGACGACTACGACGACTACGACGACGACGACGATGTCGACGATGATGATGCGGAATGGCTCGATCACGGAGACGATTCGATGGGTTGCGATTGTATCGAGAGGAACAAGGGATCGTCTGTCGATCGGGATAAAACCCGAGAGAACGGGGAATTGATCGAGATTGCTGACGACTCGAAAAGTTTGGTGATCGAGCGCGAGGATCTTAAGAGGCCCGAGAAAAGGGGGAATCTGTACGAGTTTTGTTCGACCGATCGGAAGTGCGTGAGTCTGGATTCCAATGTTGATAACGCGCCAGAATTTGATAAACGGGAGTATCGGCTCGGTAAGTCGAGCGAGACACGTGGAAACGATCGTTCATCGATCTCGACTAGAGTGATTTGCAAGATTCTCGATACGAGCGAGCATCGCGAGTCGAGAGATCCAGACGTTACGAACGATCTATCCGGAGAGGAGCAGTCGCGTCATTCCGGAGCCACGTCTCCGCGGTTTCGCTCCAAGAGCCACGTGAATCTTATTCTCGGTGCAATCGACACTCCGCTCGAAGGCTCTTCCAGAATCCCTCAAAAAGAAGTGCCTCGTAAAGTCGTCGATTCCCCGAAAGACTCTGCCGGCAGGTCACCCGTAAAGAGGCACCAAAATACTGCCGATAAAAAACCGACCAAATCCCCGTCGAATCAAGACAGCTCTCGCGTCACGGAAGCGAATACGAGGCCCGCGAATGGCACCTCGTCCCTCCGTAAAACGGGACCCTCGAAGGGACAGGGTGGCGAGAAAAAATGCGAGAACTGCGGCGAGCCGCACTTCTCTTACGGCCGATTCTCTTATCTGAAAAAGTACTCGGGATACTTGGAGTGCGACGTCGGTATGTACGAGGAGAATAACGCGAGCAAGGACGTTAACGGGCGAGGAGGCGACTCGAAACTGGAGACGCCGGTCGCCTCGTTGCTCTATCGTAGCAGATCGTTGCCGCGATTATCGGTGCACGATAGCGGTGTCGCGTGCAGCGGTACCGAGCACACACCTGGCCCGGGTCATACGCACAATTCCCGCCAATTGATGGCGGATTTGAAACAATTGCTCACGCTCAAGCAGCATTATTACCCGGAAGGTGGATGGGGCTGGGTAGTGCTTTTCGTGGGGTTGCTGGTGCAGATATTGTCTCACGGGATACACGGATCTGTCGGTGTTTTTGGTCAGCACGTGGCCGTCAAGTTCGGTCCTCACGTGTACATGGAGTCAGGTTAGTGAAAGATTCTTGTGAGACCGAAATGTATGTTGTTGAATTTTCGGAATGTATTAATTTAATATCTATATGGGCGCGAGGTACCTCGCGTTGGATGATTAATATATAGTCAGAGCGTTTGAACTAGTTCATTTGTTAAGATGGAACGCGGATTATTGGAACTAATTATTCTTTCGAGTAAATTTTACAATTTTTTGCCGTGGAACTTTAATATCTACCCCTCGCCGCTTTTAATTTCAGTAATTACCGCGAGGAAACGATATTTGGTTCGTTTTCCTACGATTTTCGGATAATCGATATTTTGGATAATTGCTACGTCCATTAGTCAGCGTTCCGCGGTATCGCATTCTGCTTCTTACTCGTAGAAAAACATTTCGCGGACCATTAAAACCAGCTTTACCCAGATACAGGGTTAATAAACAAACGGACCGTTTTACAATTCATAATTCATAACCCATAAAGCGTGTGTGTTTGCGCCCGTGCCAGTTACATGCTCGTACGTTTACGAATTAGGGAGCGCATAGTTGCGAATTCACGTACGTTCCACGTACCCTCCGTTAAAATGGATCACGGAATACAGTGGGAGTATAATAACACACGATATATTAGTCCGATCGGGGAAAGGGCAGAGTGCGCGTACGTGCACGAATCTGCCGATCGCAATTTCCATTTCTATGCATGCGCGTCGTATCGCCTCGGTTGTCTTCATTGAATTTGACGTACCTGATATTCGCGTGACGGACGGATCGATAAAGTAACGCGAAACCTCGTATCGATTTTTCTCAGGTTTCAATCTGCTTTCCGCCTCCGCGGAACGCAATCGTGATTAAGCGCAACGATTCGTACGTCGCCTCGAATGTAACGTCCGTCGCGCGATCTCTACCGTGATAATCTCGATCGATCGTAAAAACGCCAATTTATCGACGACCATCGATACGATTTCCTCCCCGTTCGCGAGAACGCGGACCGACGCAACATTTCGAGAACAAAGTTTCTGCGAACGGAAAGTTTCGCTACCGTGGAGACCATTGGTGAAATTAAAGCGTGTCAGCTGCCGGGCACGTCGGTGTAAAACATGGGACGAAATCACTGCGCATCTTTCACCTCGACGCCGAACTACAACCACTTTGTTCGGACGACAGTTCGCCGTTTTCTGTACGAAACGTAGGCGCGCGTGGTATACCGCGAATTGGCGGCGGGCCAAGATATATCCCGAATGTCGTCAAGTATTCTTACGTCCGCCGCTAATAAACGGGATACGAATCGCGCTAATTATACGTGACACATTCTCACTTTCCAGTTGCTACGCCGACCGACGCGTGAAATGGAGAGAGCGAGAGAGAAGGAGAGAGGACGCGGCCGTAAATTACGCGCCGTTTACCGATACATTATTTCACTCTTACAAATCATCCGAGACTAACGGCACGAATTTTCTTCCTCGCATCTCGGGGCACGCGGAAACCGACAGAAATGTTTGAAACTGACCGTTGGAATTCAGCGGTATTTGTACGAACACGAGAACCGTGCTCGGTCAGCGTAATAATCCTTAAAAGACATCTGCACTTTCGAAGCGATGGCGCGTGGTTCTCTAGGTGTCTTCTGCCCGTTCACCCTCTGTTTTCTACACGTGACCCAGTTATCTCACGATACGGAAGCATGCGTTCTTAATACGAGGATTTAAATCGGGCTGTGCGGAACGGAAACGAGTATCGCGAGAATTTTCATTTTCGATACGACAATATGGCGGGCGGGTTTCATTCGATCGAACGAGAATTATCCGCGAGGACGATCGTTCCGTCGATTCTACGTCATCTTCCGATAAGGATTTCCCTTCGCCGATGGAATTCACTGTTCCGCGGAACTTTTGTTTCCTTTTCGAGTGGTATCAAACCGAAGCTCGTAAGACTTGAGGACATAATTTCTAATATGTGCTTTTCTTTTAGTAATAAAACGAACCTTTAAAAATCAGAGCTGTTATTAACGTAGAAAAATTGTACGTTGTACTTTCAAATTGGAGCTCCGATAAAATATTACAGCTTTCGCATCGTTATCGAGACGAACGCCCACGCGCAATAATAAAGAGATATTTATAACCCAGGTTTGACGAGCATCGTGGTTCGTGGGCAAAACGTTACTCGGTATAAAGAAACTGATAAATCGACGGTAGGAGCAATTAAGGTCCAAGCCGATTGATTTAAATCGCATTAAAAAAACGAGCGACTCCGTTTAGAGCGGAAGAAGCTGTTAATGCCTAAAACCAAGAGTTACGATCTCGACCGGGGAATCAACGCTTTCCTGGCCGTGTCAGTGAAACGATTCGTGATGGAAGAGTTTAGCGGCTAGTGCAGAAGGTTGACGTCACCGAAGCGGACCTACTACGTTAGAGCGTTGATCCCGTTCCCGTTCGAGAGCACGTTCGAGAAAGTGCTCTTCACACGCACCGGAGAGTGCGTACGTACGCGAGAGCAGGTGCGCGTGTGAGCAAAACTGATCCATCGATCGATTCTCTCCTTAGGTGGGCCAACTTCTTTCCTAGCCACGAACGGCGATCTAAACTGCGAGACCGAGAGCGCGAATCGAGAGATCGTCGCGAGATTCGCGCGCTTTTCACGCGTACCGACAGGCACGCATGCAGAAGCCGTGGAAACTCGTTTTCGAATTTACGAGGCCCACCTACGCTCGCTGAGGGGATAGGATATTAAACCGCGGAAGATCGATGGTGTAAATTTTTGAAGCAATGTTTCATTTGGTGGTCTAGTTTTTTTCCCCCACGAGACTTGGGGTTTAGGTAGCGCGTAATGCAAGGATAGTGGATGAATGGTCGTTATCCATTGTGCGGTCGACAGTGCGAACAAGCAGTAGTAGAAGAAATTAATTAGCGTGCCTGAAGATTGAAGACGCGAAATGGAACGTCAGTGTCATAGATTACGTAGCCAGGGGGGTTTAAATTTGTGCACAATACAATGTATATACCTACACTGACTCGCTATTCAAATGCTTACGTACGTAATTTATATACGAGAATTTATGAAGTGAATAACGATCATACTAATTATGTATAATAACAATAACATTCACGAGGGGAAAAGGGTTTTCTTCCCCCTTCTCCCTTTTCGTTCGCCACTAAAATTTGCCGAGATTTATCTTTTTCTTTTAATTGATCAATTTCCTCACAAACTTTATCATACGTATAATTTCTATACAAGGTCTAGTCTCGCGTACTTGTACTTGGCCCGAGACAAGCCCTTGTCTCTTGATACGTGAGTATTCGGATGCTTTCGCCAGTTGCCGCACGCGTACACGTAACACTTTGTATCTTAACTCTTCGTTAATTGCCCGGTAAGAAATGACTAGATGTATCTTTGTATTGTCCTAACACTGTTACATCCTATTTGCACGCTAATGCGAACCATACTACAGGGATGAGGTTCTTCCTAAATACGACATTTACCTCCATGAGGGATAAATAAAACATTCGCCGTGGCAATTAAATACTCCTCGGTGATTAACGAACGGTTAAATTAATTAAAATTCCCGACAGTCAGGGTAAATGCCGCGATACAATTTCGAACAGCGGTAATTATTTCGAAATCCTTGAGGTAGGATACGAGGGCAACGACGGCCGAATCACCGATCAAATTACTTCGATATCTAAATGTATTTAAATCGATTCCGATGACTGAACTTTCGCAATACGATCGTATCGAGATGCTCTTTCACTTTCGAGTCAGGACACCCGCCCACGCGCATCGATGATGCAAACCGATCGTTCGGGAATAAAAACGAATTCGCGTGTCATACGGTGGGGGCAAATGCGTCTAACGAGTAACGAGACGCGGGAAACTATGAAAGAAACGGATTCAAACGCGACACGGGCATTAACGAGCCCGTCGCATTCTCGGCCATGTCATTAAGCGCGTACACGAGCGTAAAACAGGTGCATTCGCCTCAGGTGGGCCAGTTTCTGTCCCCACTCGTTTGGACCAGTTCGGATTCCAATGGCTACGGGGATCTGGAATAGCGGGCTCGATCAATTATCGGCCCACGGAAATTTATCTGTCTCGGATCAACGTTTCCTTACTGTCCTCTTTACATTTCAGATATCCTATCCCCTTCGCTATGCGTTATCCAAACCCCACGGTCGTATATTCACCCTGAAACTGACAACATCGCCGGCTATTCCGATTTCCAAGGACTCGAAAGAAACCCGCCGGTGTTGGGATTAAAATTCGAGGGTAGATTAAAATCCTACCACGAAGAACGGCCCTCCCTGTTTCTTGCACTGTTTTCCGCCACTGTCTGCTGTCTGCTCAAAGGGAGCGAGGGAGGGGATGCGTTTCCGATAAGACGTGAAATATGCGTCGTGACGTCTGGCCGCGCGACGTATCGTGAGTTAAGTGTGCGAAGTGCAGGACCGGGACGACGAAACGCGCAACGGGAGGCACGAGGAGCTAGACACGAGGATGAAAATTTTATAAAACTTGGAACGACCACCCGTCGCGATAACGCCGCTCGTTGCCTTGCTATCGAAATTTTCGCGTGCGTTTGTTAAGGAGAGAGAGAAACGCGAGTTCTATCGTTGTTCAGACGCCTCTCTCTCACTCGAGAGAGAGAGAGAGGGAGGGGGAGGGAGAATCCCCGTTCCGGGCGAGGATTATTGTTAGAGCGCAGATAAAAAATAAAAAAGGTGGTCCTTGCGAGAGAAAGGAATCCCTTGTAAGAGGATTGCGGTATCAACGAAGATGGTAGTACGGTCGTTTCGCGGACGTTAGCGAGCAGATAGGAATTCGG
Source organism: Pemphredon lugubris (assembly GCA_933228935.1). Classification (NCBI taxonomy): domain Eukaryota; kingdom Metazoa; phylum Arthropoda; class Insecta; order Hymenoptera; family Crabronidae; genus Pemphredon; species Pemphredon lugubris. The sequence goes on from OW121815.1 coordinate 18,925,666, forward strand.
TGGATTTCGCAAGATCCGTAAAGTCTGCGTGAGCGGGCAACTTGATGTTTACGGCGAAATCAATCTTCTGTAATTAACTGGCCCCTCTCGACGATGGTTTATAGATCATACATTTATTGGTGTCCTATACATTACAACAGTAATCACACACGTATGTATTAATACGAATGTATGCGTATAAGAAATTATTGAAGTGATATTTGGAGAAAGGGGGTACGTTCCATTTTTTATAAAATTTAATTTTTTTAAATTTTCCCGATTTTATAAAATTTAAAAACGTAGAAATAATCCATCGTTCGTTGTGGCGATAATAAGCACAGATGATTAACACAGACTGATTAACATACTTTAAAATTAAAGAAGAGCGCGTGTTAATCAGCTGCTATTTAATTTGATGCAGCGTGCAATGAATTTTTGTTACCTGTTCGTATACATTTTATGAAACATAAATTCGCCCCTCTTCCGTTATTAAAAGCGATAGATATTTATATATCTCTATCGCGAGTAAACTACGAATGTAGCCGGATAACAAAAACGCGGTGGAAGGAATTTTAATTTCGACACCCGTTTTTTTTAGCCGCCTTGCATAAAATTACGAACTTTCAAATTATGCCTAATATTCGAGCACGAACTCACGCGCTCGTTGCTATATCTGTACACACTATTGCACAAACGCATTCTTGTACGTCTCATTAAATAACGCGCGAGAAATAAATATCCGCGGTGGGATAATTAGGCAGGAACGAAGAGCGGAAAGATCGACTGACTCTTCTCCGCCCCCACAGTGATAAAACCCCTTCATGCACCATCAGTGACTCTAAATCATTATCGATCTCTTTAATCTACGGCGGATCGAAATTATTTTTGGTACGAGCTACTTTCACGGCCGAAATCAATGTCCCATTTTATCCCCATTACTCGAAACCGAAATGACGACGTTCCGTGTACGGTGTGCCGCCGTCGTTACTGTCGGCTATAAATACCTATCGATAACGATGGTAACGAGCGCCGGGACGCCGCGGTATACGCGTCGATTGAATTTATTCGAAATAATTTGTATCGGGAGCGGGCTTTTCCGCGCGCAGATTACGACGGAACGTTCCGTTACGCGCGTGACTAACTGCTGCCCGCGTTATAAAGTAGCGGTGCACGGCCTCTCTTCGAGCCGCAAATTGCCGGTCATAAAATAATGAGAGATACGGGCCGTGCAAAAATACCGGACCGACGTTAGCGCGTAGCCGAATCGAGGGTGGAGAAGACGCGTTCTTAATATCGTGTAACGCCGTCGGAAAAAAGAAATCAAATTTATCGAGCCAGCGATCATAAAGATCGCGAGGGAGTTCTTACTTGGACGTAAACGAACGCGATGAGTGGATACGGTAAATGCATCGGTGAACGAACGAGTTGTGCGCTTTTTAATAGAATAGTGATACATAGGCGCTCGTTTGTACGATAGACCGGCATTTATTTTACTAAATCAATTACACGTTCGTTTATTGGGTCAACTATCGTATCTCCGTCTGACGGATTATTATTTGAGCCGTTTATTCTGAAAGTGGCACAAGTCACTTTACCGTGATGAAACGTGATGGTTTTTCAATGACTATACTAAATTACTTATACTGAGAAAAATATAAGTATTCTGAGATAAAGTGTAAACGTAAATCTTCCCGAAAGTTGGCGTCAATATTTTTAAACATGTTAAAACGCAAACCCTTATATATCTCAATTTCAAAACAAAGTACAATAATTACGGTTAATGTGCCTTATACCATTTTCTAAATGAACGGCATATTTGTAATCGTTAGTAATGGTTACGCTCACTTCTTCTCACGCAAATACGAAATTACGCATGGACAGTAAGAAATAATAAAAAAAACTAACAAATAACGTAAGAAATATTCATGGTACTTGAAGATTAATAAGAAAAAAATAGGAGACGAAATCCGTATGCTCGATTCACCTACTAATAAAATCCAGCCACGCTGATTTAAATGTCCGCGATCCGTATCAAACTGGAACCGTCGGATCGCATTAAAAAAATGATAAAGTACGTTCCACCTTATCGGGTTAATTGTTTCCCCGAAATACGAGGCTGTCGTAATTGTAATCGAAATGTACTTCCCGGGGATTGCCGACCCCAATCGCGTAATAAACGTCTATCGCGCGTCTCGTAAAGAAGACAGCGATCTTTCTTTCTATCGCGAAATATATCCTACCGGTACAGCCGGACGCAATCAGTTTTAAGACACATTCGTAAATCCTTCGAATTTCGGGGAACGGTAACGACTTGCAGGCCACCGGTGACATTTTTTTCCAGCCGCCACGTCGTTGCAGCCGCGCCCCGCTTGTAGATTTTTCTGCCCCGCTGTCCGTCAAATTTACGTTGGCATATACGCGATCTCTGCTTTCTCTCTCTCTCTCTTCTTTTTTTCCGCACACCCTCACCTTGCATATATATGTATTTCTGGCGTGGAAATTATCGTAGGGACGCGCGTGCTTATATTTGATTATAACGCCGGTTAATTGCGCTTGGATCTAACGCGGCCGCGGGTAACGGTGCTGAACCGCCGTATAATTGATTTTAAAGTAATTACGAACGCTCCACGGTTGCCCGACTGCTTCGCGAAATCTAATAATTGCGGTGAGGAGATGAAATTACATATCGCGTCGTTGCGATGCACTCTCGCAAAGCTTTTTCTACCGTGTCACGGTGCTCGTATAATTTCGACGAAGTTTCGGAGGAGTTCTCTTTACGCGTTTTCGAACGTACGCTACGTATGGGAGTTGCGAGTCCGCCGTAAAAGTGAAGATGCGATTCGAATCGATAATCGATGAGGTTTATCTGGGAAACTTTGCATTTTGGAAATGAATGTTAATGAGGAATCGAACGTCAAAACATCGTGATTAAATCGTACTCTCAGTCTCGGGGACCAAGTATTTGCTTTCAGGATTACCAAACGTGCACTTATTTTAAATAGCACCGTAATCGAAACTTACGTCAAGCGAATAAATAATTTACTCGTCGATACATCGAGCCATGAAACTGACATGATAATTAAGACGAAAAATTTAAAAACTCCAAAAGTTCAGTCAAAATCAATTTCAATTTTGATTTTGACCCTAAGTCAACCGCGTCGACGTTTGTTATGTGGTTGGTTGCGTGGGAACACCAGTCACCCATCACTAAATTATTGGTTAAAAGTAGAAATAATCAGCATTTATCACATTTATGATTATCAAACATCAACATTCATATATTTTGATAACGAATGTATCCGTTTCCAAGCTTATGCTTAGAACGGTATTCCAAATTTATGCTTAGAATAGTATAATAGAAATAGAGATATCGCAGGCGTAAATTGCACGAGATAAGAGTAATCTAATTTTTAAATAGATTGTGTGACGCCTCTCCCCGCCACGCGACTAACGTAGGGTTAAAAACGATGACCCGATACTCTGTGACCAATCATTATCAGCTGTTGTAATAAACTTATACTAGAAGTCGAATAATTAAAATAATCGCTTAGCTCGTCGTTTTTATGCAGAATTGCAATTGCAAGGATCGATTAGTAATACGGCAGACATTACGCTCTCCGCGATACTGTTTTTGGTGGCGCGTTATCGTGCTCTTATCAATATCGTCGTTATATCGCGGGGCAACTTTCCCCCTTCTTTCTTAGCGTGGATCGAGGGGGATGTTCGTATCTCTCGGCGCCTCCCCTTGACCACTTCGTCATCAAACGTATATAACCAAACGTCTTCTGCCAAAAGCAACGCGCCCTCCCTTCACGCGGGGGTGGAAAAACACCAACAAAAAGTTCCGGCTGTACCTTCTTGGCCGAAAAGATATTCGTTCGCATAAAAAGGGGGTTGGAACTCGCTTCGAGGCTGTCACTGGCAGAGATCATAAACGTTCTTATCGCTATGGACGCACAATCGGACGTCCTACGTCCGTACGCGTACGCAGAGTTATTTTCGAATTGTGCTTTTGGAAAAAGATTCATGACTTTCCGACGTTGGAGACTGGTTCCGGCGGATTGTGCAAATGCCGATTCCATTTTTACCGTCTCGCTTATCTCTAAATTTATCAAGAATTTAATATGTTAATTTAGTATCTCTAAATTTATTCAGATTTTTATAAAGACAGAAAGTCTAGTTCTCGCGTCTTGTACTTGACTCAACACAATGTCTCTTGATATTAATTTATTATCAGTAACTTTATTCAGAATATAATATATTAATTTATAGAGAATATTATATATTTTAGTGATCCTCGCGCAATTTACATCGTCGAGAAAATCGAGAAACGTCGCGCGAATTTCATAGGGAATCGAAATGCCAGCGCGCGATAAAATATCTGCCGCGAGGTTTTATCTGGTTCGGATAAAGCGAAGATCGAGAAGGGAGATGCCAGAGAACTTCTTTATCGGCTACGAAAGGTTAGAAGTTGAATTTCTCCCGCTACAAGATCCAACGCAACCACCGATGACGAATAGGAAAAGTGAACCAGCAACGGATACTTTTGCTTTTCGCTTCGGCGGCACAAGTTTTTTTTTTGTTTACCATTCCCGTGTCACGCTCGACATTACCGATATATTCTCGAGAGACGAATATCGAATACGGAATTCGAACTTTGAAGTATTGAAGATTTGAAAGATACTTCGTTCTTCTTTTAAATAATGATTTACGCAAAATACGTTATTATTTATTATTTTTACACGCTAAACTATCACTGCGATAATAAGTGAAACTAAATAATTGGAACTATAGGAAAATGCATAAGCACACCAAATATTAAAATCTTAAACCAAAGACGAAAGTTAATCAAAATTAATTTAAAAGTTGACCAAAAACAAAAAAGTTACTTCCATTTAAACACGTGTCAGTCCACATCAAATCTCACCAGGCCGCGAATATTTATGCAAATTCATATGTTTACAGGAGATCGATAAAAAAAAGTGGGACTCGAAGAGAAATCTGCCTCGTCACTTCAGATCTTTCAAAGCATTTTCTTTTATACGGTGCATTATGCATTATACATACATTTATTATACAAACGTGCTATATACTTCGCGCGCACCCATCGTATTTATTCCACGCAATCACTATAGAAATCATGCACAATGCATACACATCCGCGGTTTAAATGTCACGCTTCCCTCATAATCTTGTTTATTATTACAATGGGACAAACCGGACAGAACCAATTGTATCGAACCGCGCAAAAGAAAATACACGCGACGTTTGCTCTCTCGCCACCGCACCGATCGGAGCAATTACACGCGCAGGCGAAAACTAATAAAGCATGGCATTGCCCTAAAAGGGAATTTCCCCGACTGTTTGTACACCCTCCGTTCTTCCGACGATGAGATAGGAAACACACTCGTCCCGCGATGCATCATCTACGAAGCAACGACGTTGCAGTCGAATCGATATCATCGAAAGTGGAATAGACGGTAGGCAGCGGGGTACACACAGGCCGACAGGCCAAACGAATAGGTATATAAATATCGGGGAAGGCTTTCCCCGCGACGTCCGAAATCGACGAGCGGGATGACTTCTGGACAAACGTTCGTAGCCACCCCTCGATGTATTAGGAACATCGTTCCTCTATCCCCTCTCGCGAAACAAACGTCGATCTTAATCTTAACATTTATCGGACTCGCGTATTTACCGACTTATCTGATTGCGAGTGCTCGACGCGGGTCTTCACACTGAACTTGGTCGTACCAAAAAAAAAAAATTAAATCTATCTCGATGCGATCTTTTCTTATCGATATGGGATCCGTTGATGCGAAACTATGTTATTATACGGCGATTTGAATTGGTAGTCTAGCGTCGAGACAAGGTTGCTTCTTACGCCGGAATCCAATTCGTGGATCATTTGCATTTCTATAGAAGGTACCTTCTCGAATGACAGCCCCGTTTCTGTTCGTATTATTTTTTTCTTTCTGAGCTATTCATTAGCTATTAACGATGAGTAGAACGATTCTTGAGTAAACGTTCCGTTCCTCCTCCCGTCGTATAAGGAACATCGTTCACGCGTTACTCGCGAAAGAAACACGAATCTTAAGCTTCCGTTTGTCGCATGTATCTGTGAGGTGCATAGAGAAACGTTAGAATTAGTTATTACAAACTTGTCTTTCTTCTTCTCATTATTGTACGTGTGCAATTTGTTAAAAATAATCAAAACCTTGTACAATCATCGATGACTTATTTTTTTATACTCCTTGATCGAAAAAAATGGATACACTGGCAAAACACTTGGGATAAGAGAGAGTACCTGTGAGGTGCGTGCGACTATCAGTGTCCTAAAGATACATGCAACTAACGGAAGGTTAACCTCCTCGTTTATCGATCTCGTAGAATTTTCAGGTTTATGTCTACGATCTGCGATGCCTCGTACACCGTACGTAGAAACATCTAATTCCGAGAGCCGATTCGTGGGTTAGGAGAGAGCCGTGAAAATAATCTTACTATAGTAACTGCCGCGTAATTCGCGCTCTCTTCGAGGCTCTCGTGAGAGAAGGAGGAGACGGATCATTATTACCGGGAGGTGTCCCCATTCGTCATAGTCGACGAATCACAAAGGATCCGAAAGATAATTCCACCTCTCGTCACGGCGTCGCGTCGGCTTGGAACCTTGACATTGCGGCTTTTCCAGCTGCGCTACCGTTATGTCAATTGTCGGGTAACTTGTATTCGCCGTGGCTATAGATCACCGTTAGTATCAGCGGCTTAAGGAATTCAACGAGATTGGTTAGGCGAAGTAGGAACGCGGCCATTAGCCGAGGCCATTTGTCGAAAGAAACGACGGACTTTCGGCAATTTGCGTCTCCATGTTTTCGATGTTATAGATCCCGCCGGCGTCGTACGCGATACAGGCACTGTGGGTGTGGTAGTTGTAGATAATAGATCTTCTCGATCCATTGGTTGCGAAACGATTGAGAAAAATCTAAGACACGATCGCAGATTTGGCGGAAGAAGGGGCGAAGGGCGAGAGGGGAGGGCGCGTAATTGTAGCCTTTGATTTTCTCGTTTAGTTTTTTTTTATGTCGCTGATAATGATCGTATTATAGTATTCGTGGAAGAAATAAGGTAGCAATTTGGAGTACGGGTTAGATACGAAAGAAGAATTGTGAATTAAAAATTTCACGTGAGAATGATAGTTATACAATTTCTGAAAAAATGAATAAAACGGGGTAAGCACGATGCTTGAATTTTAGTGCGATACAAGAAGTTTTGAGTTTTTCATTCATTTTGATTTAAAATCTGCTGACATCGATTGTATTATGGTACTCGTGGAATACAGATTGGAACCGTGTCTCTGCAGCATCCATGATTTGCAAAATCAATTCAAGCACCTCTGAGACACGATTAAAGAATTATGAATTAAAAATTCGGATTAAAAGACCAGAGGGAACGAGACAATTTTCCAATTTCTACGCGACTCGAGATATTATGAGTTTTTCATTCATTTTGACTCTGCTGACACAAATTATATTATAGAACCCAGGGTGTAAAAAAAAAAACAAAGAACAAGGTGCTGATTCGGAATGCGAATTGTTGCTTTATCCATACAAAAGGAGGGTGCTTTACTCACGATGCCACTTAAGGGAATTCATACGTTTCTCTCGTTCATCGTTTCCCTTCTAGGGCTAGATTGGTTATACGGAAGGTTCAATTGCCTTGGCCCTCTCGAACCTACGTTAAATATTTGGTCGAGCCACTGATAATCTTCGTAGCTGTTTGCGTTTTCGATAAAGTCAAATATATCGCGTCTTCCATAAAGATCAAAAAAATGTGCACATGTCCCATAACGATCAAGATTCGCACGCCTCGATCACGTATCAACGAGTTGAAGAAAACGTTATAAGAATGGGGTGTCAAAACAGAGCGAAACACGAGTCTATCACGATGATTAATCGTCGGACAGGTTCGAGATGGAGAATTTAAAGAAACAATGTCGTCGAGGTTGATCCTGCGGCGCGTGCAGGATTTATATCATCCCGCGATTCGACAGCTGCAACGTGGTAGAACGATAAAAATAGGATCCGTCGGCGGGCGACGTCGGGTTAACGATACGACGCGACGCCGAGCGTTCTGCGAGGTTCGCCGCGATATTTATGCACTCTTTCAGACTATCTTAATTTCATCGTGAGCACTTTAAGGCCACCCGGCGGCTCGAGTAATTTAGGCAAATATTACCGCGTTATCCAACTCTATTGCATTTTACATTCCTCGTGACAGAATTATTGCAATATAAAGCTTGGTTCACGCGGTCGAGTGAAAGTCTCGATTATTCGAGCCTACTTAACGTTAACGTTTGCACGATAGAAATTATTGAGATATTAAAGACGTTTATCATTATTGTGTATACAAATTTCTGATTGGGTATTGTAATCAACTTGTGATCAAAATCGATGCATCAAAGAAACTTAAGAGAATTGTAACAATTAGAACGTGCGTAAAATAATTTTTTCCGCGTAGGTAAGTATTGACCCTTTGATGTTTGGGTTAAAAATAAATTCGCTGGAGTTTGCCAACTAGCGCGATGGACGTGTTTAGAAGAAATTATAATCCAGGATGGAATTAATCACGATGAAGCGTAAGGAATTACCAATAAAAACTCAATCCGTTCAAATTCGAGAAAGAAAGAAGCGCGATAAAGGGGCGGGGAATTTTTTTGACGGCCACATCCGATGGATACTTCCCGATGGAAGCGCCGAGAGGTGTTCGCCAAACTGTCAAAAGTTTCCCCTTTACGTCATTCTTACTTTACGATCACTGCCGCACGATAATAGTTTCTCTTCTTCCGATTTATCGCCACCCTGGTGTTATTACGCGCGAGCCGTTTCTTCCTTTAAGATCCTTTTTATTCGTGAATCTTGCGGAACACGGAAATTTCGTATTCAAAAAAAATCTGCATTCGGAAGTTAATGCCCTTTATCCCTCGAACCGAGTCCCATTGATATTTAAATATCTTGCAATTTTATCATGCTGTACGATAAATCCATTCTGTTCGAACATGAAAAAATTCACCTTTCCTCTGGGCGTCAAGTAAATCCAGACGATCAATTACAAATTTTACGTTTCACACCGAAATTTTCCATCTCGTAAAGACACGAAGTCTCTCTCGCGCGTACGATCGGCGCCGAAACAAGAAAGTTTTTTTTTCGCCATGATCGCGCGTTTCCGTTGTTTATTAGATCTATTCCAGGCGACTACTTTCGCATTCAGCCGACGATTTGAAAGCGCTTCGCACGTCGCAGTTTCTCTCCTCGACGATCCAAGTACCACCGGCTTCGTGGCTCCCATAACCCTATGTTTTACATAATTCGCAAAAGAGCCGCGTCGCGTTTGAAACCGCCCGTTACCGCCCCGATCGGGATCAAGATCTCGATCGTATCGAGACGGTATCGTCGACAGATACTCTCGAACGACGTACTTAAGCCACTCGATTACCATGCAACGAATATCGCGGACACGACGGTGCGAATACTCGAGACCGATTATCCCGCTCCTTCCGATCGCCGAACGATACAATTTTTAATTTTATCGCCACCCAAAACAGAAACGAGTTCTCGTGGATCGAATCGCGCGAAGATCGGTCCTCCCTTTATGTTTTCGCGAAACACGGCAATGGGCATGATTCTTTGAAAATTGCCACTGTAATTACGACGACTTCCGATACATCGATCTCCGGTTATGATCGAGCTCGTTCTTCCCCTCCTCGCGCTTCTGGAACGTAGATCCTACGTGGATACGAGAAGTAATATATTGTCCTCGTCACGCCACGATACGGTACGTATTTCAACCAGAAAGGAAACTAGCGAGAATTTGTTAACTGAAAGCCGACGGTGAACATATACTATTATTATAAAAAAGAACGGTGGATGTTTTTCACAAAAACTTCCGTGCAAAGAGTTAACTCTAAATTTTATTCAAATATAATTTTTTTAAACGGGAAAATTGGCTGAAAATGATTACGGCGGGGTCACCCGCCAAACTCCAAATATTAGATTGCCTCATAATTTATGAAATAAAAATATAATAAAAAGAACGGTGAATCATTCTCATAAACATTTCCGTGCAAAAAGTTAACTCTAAACTTACTCCAATCATAATTTTCGTCCGTACCCCTGCAAGGGGGAAAATAGCTCAAAATAATTACATTTACGCGAAACTTGTTCGACAAAGCAACCCTCTGACGTTGACACCCATCATACTCGACACGTTCGATCGATTAATTATCTGAAATTGAATCAAGCTATCGCGATCCTTCACCCAACCTTACGCGACGTAACTGAAATCCCAAACTGTATAGTTATCCCACCGCCCAATTAGGGAACGGGAAAAATCGATGATTCACCGGATCGAAAAACAAAACCCTCGGGAACGCAAAAGTGATATCGGTGTCCAGCACAGGTGCGCGATGTCTGCTCGGATCGGCCCGATTTACCTCGGGCCACCGCGACTCCCATTACAAACGTATGGCCATGAAAGCACGTGGCGAGATCGGAGAACGAGGGGATTGGCCCATTGGTTTCCCCTACGCAAGCTCGAGTCGTTCGGCGCGGTTCTCCTCGTGAACCACCTCGCCGAATCCAGTCCGCGTTCGACATCGCGTCCCTCGTCTAGCGTGTCGCGACCCTTTTCGACACCGCGATTCGCGACTCGTTTCGCGAAAACAAAAAACGATTGTCAAAGTTCGTTCCGAGAGAGAGATTACTTAGGGATTGACGCGGAGAGAGTAGAATCGGATATGGAAGTACAGTGGCACGTGGTTTAATTAACTGCTCCGACGCAAGGACTGTTGAAGGGTGACGAGAGATTAATGTCACTGTCGCCGCCTCTTTTTTTTTGTTTGCAATCAGATTACCGCGTCGCGCTGGCCGCGCAAAGTTCTGTCGCGCCGGTGCCAGTTGCAATTGTTTATCCTGAGATAATGGATTTTTCGTGATAGTGGAGACGGGTACAATTTGATTTGATCGAGCAATTTGACAGTTTGATTTGATAGAACAGTGACTCAGATAGGTGTTTACTTAATCGATCCTTCGAATACTATTCTACCAAGATATTATTCATACGATTGCCTGATGTTACATGAGAGAGAATTAAGTTACGTATTTCACGTTCGATGGAATAATGCGAATGACGAGTAATGGGAGTGACGAACAACGCGAATGTGGAATAAAATTTTATTGAAATAACGGACTAGACAAACAACCGAGAGGTAATGCAAAATTCTCGATCGATAGATCGTAATTCGTTATAGGTATTAATAATGGGAGTAATAATAATGCGAGTGACGCGAACGACGAATAACGGATAATATTTTTATCGAAATAACGAACCGGACAAACAACCCACTGGCAACGGTGAATCGATATAGTTAATCGAGACGTCATCACTCGACGGCGATATTAGAAGATAAAAACTTGTGAGAACGTTGGTTAAAATATTGCCCACGAGGGGAGAGAAAGAGGGAGAATATCAGTGTCGCGTATCTGTTCGAGTACCCTTATTTTAACCGAACAGCGGATCACGTACCATCGTTGACCCCTTTTGATTTCAAACTGTCCATTGTCAGAATATTTTGCCCGGGTACCGAAGCGTGCCGATCACAAAATTGTTGTCGAAAGTAGACGAATCGACTGGAAATCGAAAAACTTGAGCAATTTGTCCACACCGAAAGAAACATCGACCGCTCAACGATAATCGCGAGATGTCTGTTTCGCGTTTAAAATCGTAATACCGTTACTGCAATACCGTTTAACATTTTAAGCGGAAATGAAACGTGGATGGTAGATAGTCAGAGAGAGAGAGAGATTTGTACAAATTTACCCTTTCAATTAAACGCTTTTTTCCGTGCCAAGTTTTCACTCGCCAAAGCTGGGCTATAGCGACGCACACGTTTTCCCGGAGCGTTCCATTACGGTAAATTTCCCTAAAAATCGCCCGGAATTAAATGCAAAATATGAGCAGGAGCAAGCGCGAATCACCTCGGCACTCCGAAACGCTCCAAAGCCACGGCTCGTTTGCTCTAAAAAATTACGCAATCGTCGTCGAAGCTTCCGTGACAAAAGCGAAACTTTATTCAACCTTCTTCTCTCCGTCCCCCCATTATTTCATTCTTTTCTGATATTTCTCGACCACCGTAGACAATGAATGTCTGTTTACACGTTTCGGGCCTCTGCTTAACGCAACCCCATTGTCGCGCTTCTTCCACGGCCCCTGTTTGCCTAGCTTTTACCGTAATGCACGAACGAACGCGAGGATCGAACTTCCGGTGAGCTACCCCGGGCCGTCGAGACGCGGGTCTATGAATTACTTACGTCACGACGGACATCTCTGCTCGTTTAGTCCCGGCGTTGATTTTGTTTCGTTTCGGTCGAATCTCCGGAGTCAGTTTAAAGAAAGTCGTTGCCGCCAAACTTTCGGAAAAGTAAGAGAATGGAGGAGGAGAGCTACTCGCCCCGCTAACTTTATCTGCGAGGCGTACGTTCCATCTGCTAGGAGGTACGGAATTTAATCTGCAACGTGACCAGAATAAAGTTTCAAACGTATTTTCGCGCTAATAGACCCGCTACGAACGTAAGCGCAAGAGCATACGACGAAATCAGAGACGCGTATATTTCCGTGCATTTTTGCCAACCTTGCCGTAAACAGTTGTCGACTAAAGCGAACGGTGATGAATTAACTATAAGCGAATAAGAACCCCCCCCCCCCCCCCCGGATCGTTTGGTGAATTTTTGTTATAATTTGTTCAATGTTGTGATTACCAATAATTAAGTATACATCGTAAATCCACGTTCCACAGAACGTTTCTATTACCGTTACAACGGGAGGTTGTTTATTCGGACGACAATTATTCGACCCCCTGACTATCTGGATATTGAGCAAACAATTTTTCTACCTCGGTAGGAACAATTTCGTGTTGATATTGTAACCAATAGGTTACGGTAATCGAATGGGTACACGATTCTCGGTTTACCGTATCAGATTTTCTCCGAAGTTCTCCAAACAATCCATGCTTTACCATACTACCAGGGAAGAATACGAATCTTGCGATAATATTAGGGACAAATGTTTTGGCAATTGATAGAAATAATCATTTCAACCGCAAGTTGTTCAAATCGGGGAATACAAATTTTTGAAACGAACAAAGAGTAAGTCTTAGCCAACAAAGACGTCGTTGCCTTCCAATAACTGCTACGCAGAATTAACGACCTATCTATTCTCAGTCTTATTTTACAAATAAACATCATAAAAAATTATAAATATTATATACAAATGTTTTCGCAATCGAAAATAAATCACTCCGACAGCGAGACGTGAGGAATTAGGCAATACAAATGTCTTAAACGAACAAAGAGAGAGGATTATCTAACAAAGACGTCGTTACCTTTCAATAATCGTTTCGCGGAATTAACGACCGTCCTCATTCTCGATTTCCAAATGAACGATGGCGGCGACAGTGACGTAAACTCGGCAGTCGCTCGTAATGGGGGATAAAAGACAGTCGGCAAGGATGAACGGTGCGTTTCGGTGGCAAGGATAATAGTCGCGCAATCGAGGGATGAATACTCGAGAGCACGACGGAAGGGATGTCGTTCAAAGTCCCGCTTACGAGGACAGCGGGGTCGCGACTTCCGGCGAGCTCGGGGAGCACTCCTTCTCGGGGGAGAGCGAGGGCATCGTTTGCCTGCGAGCGAGAGAAGTACCGAGAAGGAACGACGGGGACGAGAATCGAGATCAGAGGTCAGATACCGTTCGCTCCTTTTCCCGGATTCTGCATAATCGAAAGACCCTTACGCGTTCGATTATATACTCGCGAAAACTTTTGACATGGTAGAATCTCAGTCGAAGTTAACCCTCGTCCGGTGGAAAATATCTTACCGAAACAACAGCTACGGTTCTACTGTAATTACCAGACCGCGGATTTCATGCAAATACGTACTTTAACGTAGGAGACAGAAAGTAACCTGAACAAAGAGAATGTAGTAAGCGCATTTGAAATGCATTTTGTACAACTCTGCGGTAACTAAAGAAATGTCTATTTCAATTTCAGTTCTGTCCTGTATTTTCTGTAAGAAGCGATCTAGTAATTACTTAAAATATACCCGTAATGACTTTACAAGTAAAAAGATAAGGTACAAGGTCTAATTCTCGCGCACACATGTATTTGAGTAGAGAAAAGACTCTTGATAAGTGAGAATGGAGTTAAAAATTCGCCTAATACTACAACACGTGTAATAGAATAATTGCAATATTTTCAAAAGATGGGCGCACTTCCGTGTTACGTGCCTGTTTCCTCTCGATAAGGGTTAACGCCGCTTTTAATGCAACCAATATTCCGACTCGAGACGTTGGAATTTGAAATAACTTCGTGGAATCTTTCGTTCACTATGTATAATGTATACGAACGGTTCGAGGTTGACTGGAAAATAGAAGATTAACGACCGGGAAATATTGTGGCGGCGAGACAGATCCTGTCGTCCATTCTCGCATTTGCGTTTTTCACATCCCGCAGGAATGTCGCGCGATGTACCATAAGACAGCATTACTACCCCGAGAGCGGTTGGGGGTGGGTAGTGGTAGTAACCGGCGTTATGGTGCAAATTCTTGCGACGGGGATTCACGGGGCAGTGGGGGCCTGGCTGCTGCTGGATGGAACGAAACGCTATCGACAATCTCTTCTTAACGTAGGTATGTTATCCCATGGGGCGCCGGCGCGAACTTATTTACATGTTACTGCGTTTGAATAATTATTGGGAGTGAAAAGTAATTTCGTATTACGCGGGTAAATGTCGCTAATTGGAAGTATTTGACCAGATTAAGACGTTAATTGAAAATAATCCACGTTATACTGCAAGAGGGATAATCAATGTATCTTAAAAGACCGTTGTAAACCATTTTCATATGCTTGGCTGCGCGTCTTTTAGTAATTATATTTGGGTGCCTCGCGATTTGAGTGAACAAAATTTAATGGACCCCATTTCCATCTGCGATTTATTGCGCGAACGCAAATAAAGAATTGTTTTTTAATTGGAAAATTTCATGTTTCAATTTGACCTAAAAATACGAAATCACTATTTACTGAACCCAATACGATACCTGTTTATAAATTATTGGGAATACTCTCGCATTAGCGAAGGAAATCCGTGATCAAACAAAACGAGGCGCGTGTGTATCCTCGGCGTTGATTAAATCTGTGAGGCGTAAAAAATAGCAGATTTTGATTTTTGCACGAAATACCTCCAAAGGTGGTGTGGTTTTAGAAGAAACCGTCGACAGTGTAATTTTTTAATACCCACGACTTTTTTGCACTTCGTACAACTATGAAACAGACTATGGAAGTTTATGGAAAATTCATAATTTTATGAGTGATCGATGGAGGAGTGAGACTCGAGAAAACACTTTTGTTGTTTAAGAGGTTTAAAAACGTATTTCTCTTTAACTACGCGGACACCAATACTTAACGTACCTCTCTGTCTCGAAATCAATTAGAAATAAGCAGAGAAAACATGCGTTTCGCGTAAACATCCGTAATCTGTTATAATAAACCTTAAAACTTTAAGCGTAACATTCCACGCAAATCCAAATGTCACTGCGAGTCTTCAATTCAAGCTACTTCGATTCCATTTAAATCGATACCAGTGAAGCCAGACTTCATTTTTTTACGATATCGGAAACAGAACCCGGAAGCGCACTTTGAATATTTCATGTGCCAAAAAGAAAAGAAACGAGCACCCTTATCGGCGCGTACCTCTCCGTACACCGAACGACAACTATAACCATTCCGACGACGTTTCGAAATGGCAAAACTCGTGCTCGGGTTAAGAGTTCGCGGCGAATTATTATTATTATTCATGGAGGAGTCCGAAGGTTTGTACCAAGGTTGCCTGGCATTATTATCATCCTCGTAAAAGCGTCCCTGCCGGCCCTGATTTATTTTCTCGCGACTTAAGCTCCCTCTCCCTCCGCCCTTTATCCGCGCATACCTTCTGCGATTTGCCACTTTGGACCGCTAACGAGTTCCATTCTTCTTCCCTTCTATCTATTTACGCTAACCATCGCTCGAGAGCGATTCAAATTATAAAGGCGGAAGCGTACTCGTCGAGCCCTTGAAAAAATCCTTAACCTTCAGATTCTTGCCTTTTGTCATTCGAATTTATCTTTTCGATTAAAGAAACAATCGACGAGAACCGCCATTAGCGCCGAGACGTTTGTCAACACTTTTTCTTCCCATTAAAGTTTATCAGAATCGTACGATTCATTATAAACGTTAAAAGTATTTAAAAGGACGTAAACAAATATTTACATTCTAATTGCTCATTATTAATTGACGCGCATCTTCATCGGTATTATCAAACCCCTTCCCTTATGTTTTATGATTGTCCCCGAAAACGTTAAACCCCCCGGTCTCTCGACTCGAAGCTAACAGGATTTCACGGGGCGTGAGAGAAAAGTGCAGACTCTCGTGGCCATTCGGACGTACAAATAGATATGGTTCAGATTCTCAAATATATCTCCGGGAGTAGTTGGCAAAAGGTCCTCGGAGACTCCCGAATCCAGCTTCCTCGTCCTTCGCGAGGATACAGTCGCCAAGAAAGCGCCCGACAACCCTTCGGGCCGTTGACCTCCTCTCGCCAATTCACTCTCCCTCTCGTTCGTCCTCCAGCTTCAAGAGAGCACGAGCAACGTGGGTGAGGGGCTGGGGGGTGGGGGTGTGTAGGAGGATGGACGGGGGTAGCTGGTGGCCTCTTACCATTCTCGATAGAGGATCCTGATCCTGACCGATGACAAGGGTGGAAAGGAATCGTGGGACGAGAGAGTACATAATGCGTGCAGCATTACGAGTCGGAGGTTTTCAACGGAATTTACAAACTCGAGCGAACTTCCCCGATTACATGGGCTGTCCTTTATATCTGTCCGCTAGATGCCCCGATAAGGGACGCTTTGATTAAACTCGCCTTACGTATCATCCGACGGAGAGGTTTCGCTTCTCACGGATAAGAAATAAGAACCGACGTGGCGTGGAAATAATTTCTACCATTTCTTATCCCCGCTTTCGATTAACGCCTGGAACAATAAAAACTCAAACACCCTATACATCTCGCGGCGAATTCGTTCTTATATATCCGTCCCCCTCGCTGCTAAAATCCCAGGGAAGACGAAGGCTCGCCGGGATCCTGATGTCGCGCGGAGAAGAAAAAAAAAGAAGAAAGAGAATTGAGGGAGGAGAGGGGGGCCGAGCTTAAATGACGTACCCTACGAATAAGGTGTTTTCCACCAACGTGGGACAGTTAACGCGCGTCCATTACACTCCGGTCGTTACACCGTGATTAATAACTATCCTTTTTATCATCCGGATTTACCCCACTGTCTCCCTAACGAAGCCACGATTCCTACCGCAAAAAATATCCTGTACGCTCATAACCGATAGATTCGCATCGTTATTTCTTCTGTCACCGATACTTCTTACGAGATTTTATTTGTTTTCGAACTATTCGTACTTTCTCTTTTCGGAATCGAGTATTACGAGACTTTTTCTTAATATCTTTCAACTCGTTAACGAGATCGCGGTGATGCTTGTACACAGTTATAGAAAAGCGAGTACGAACATTCAAGATATAAAACGAAGGGGATACAATTGTTGGTTTTTGCACAGCGAACATCTTTACCTTACCGTTCGTTTCTCGTGTCTTTTAACTTTTTCAGAGATTAATTATTAGAGTGAGAAAAAGATATTTAATTTTTTTGCTCCAACATGTCAAGTTTCTTCTTCTTACAGCTGATTGATTCTGCAGTGAATAATTCGCCGCCAGATATCAATCTATCTACATGGTTTAATTTATTTTCACGCTAAAAGTAGTTGTAATTTATAAACGACTGAACGTACACGTATAATTATGTCAGTCTCCTTGAAGAGGTTAATGGTACCTACGCAACGATACCAATTACGAAGAAAGTGAACAAAACAAATGTATGATAAAAAACTCTTCCGACCTGTACAACTTTATTTGATCTTGAACAACTCAACGTAAGCCATCACGAAATCGCGTACAACGTTAAATTACGGGTGCGACATTTTACTTCGCTGTGACTCGGCATTCGATTTGTAAATGCCGTTAAACCAAAATATCGGGTCAACGTCCCGAGGATAAAGAGGAACTGGGTGACACGTCGAAAATTGCATTGGTTAATCCTCGGTACCTACCGAAAGATTAATAACATCGCTTTTTATCCTTCGAATTCCCCTTTGTCTCTGAAAGCCAGCCGTTACTTCTGTGATAGAAGGCATTCCCCGAACGGTTGATCGATGAGCTAGCTCGACATCCGCGACTCTCACCGCAAGGAACGGTGAAAATTAATTAAATGACTCGGCTCTACGAGAGCCACTAATCGCACTGCCTACTAGCCAGTACCGTAATTAAAACGGTCTTAACCTCGATCGAGAGTCAACTTCTATTTAGTAACGCCAGCGGTATTAATAGGTGTCTTAAGAAGACCGATCGCGAAGCGTATCGTAGAAAACGTAGGAAGGGAAAACGATGACTCGCGTCGCCGTCGATGATCGTTCTCGCGCCAGCGTCGGTAAAGTAAGAGCGCGTCCGTAGATCGGTCATGGCTTTATCCTGGAGCGAAATCGATTTGTTATTATCCCGATCTCTTAGCGGCGGTCCAATTGAACGACGCTAAAACGCTCTCGCGTACAATCGCGAAAAACACCGAGGCGTACGGTCCGACCAATGGCATTAATCATTTCACTGCAAAAAGAGGAGGGCGGGACAAAAAAAAAGAACAGAAAAAAACACTACCGGCGAATTATCCGTCATTATCATAAATTTACGATTAAACCGTGCTTGGAGGGCCGGATCGTCAATCATCATTAACGTTAATAACGCGGTTAAAATTTCGTCGGAAGCGTCGTAGCGGGAACGTTTGATGTGTTCGTCCGTGTTAACGCGCCCGTTCGACGGTGACGTCCGATCGGGTCGATCGATATCTCAATCTCTCTCCCTCGAGCATCAATCAAGAATGGGCGGTTCTCTCCATTGAAATCAGCCAATCGGCACGAGATTCGAGAGGAGGGCCGAAAGGTGCGAGCGTCGTGACGGCAATCAAGGTTCGAAGATCACCCACCGATCGGTGATCGCGTAATCCGTCGGAGACTTCTTCGCCGAATGTCGATTCACTTTTGAAAACAATTTCTCGAGACGGGACCGAGGATCTGGAATTTTTCAATCAACTCTCGATATTTCGAGAGATCACGAAACACTCCGACTGGCTTCCGTCGGATTTAAATAGATGGACGAATAGATATAGCCAGGATACACATATAGGTAAAACGAGTAGAAGCAGCGAAACGGAGGACAATATGCCAGACGAAATGGGAAACAGGCGCCAGCTAAGTGTCGGTGCCGTCGGTGACATGAGAGATCGAAGTTCTTTTGCTAAACTTTTATGCATAATCTCGTGTTTTCATTCCGAAAGAAATTCCCCCCCGCGATATCCTAGAAGTTGTCTGACCGCGCGTCACCGACGATACGATATCGCGAATGATATACAGCGGCATTAATAATACAGTTGTTTTTCCGGCGGCATTAAAAATGATCGATGAAAATAATAATAAGGGAAAACTCTGTTACAGGATGGCTGGGAGCAATGTCGACGGGGGTCGCGTTGCTGGTTTCGCCAGTGACAATAGCATTTTGCCGAAGAAAGAGCACCAGGCTCACGGCAGTTTTGGGTGGCCTCGTTACCGCGCTCGGTTGCCTCTTCACTTCCTTCGCCTCGCAATTCCACCAATTGTTCTTCAGCTACGGCACCGTCGTGGGTGAGTGAGTAAGAATTGTTAACGATAACGGGACGCTAGGCGTCGCCTCCTTTCACTTTTCTTTTAGCGGAGAGCGGTCAACCCCCCTCGTTCACGGAAATTGGAATGGCTCGCTTTTGGGAATAAAATTACCCGAGTAAAGTGATGTCGGGAAATTTTGTCGTATATCTATGCACTTACGATTTATTTGGGTCGCTTCGCGATAGTCAATGTTGATTAAAAATTGTTATTTGGTTTGATAATAATACAGGGGGGTGTGCTAATTATTATTAAGAGTGAGACACGAATTTGTTTAAGAAAAGGTCCCTCGGAACATAACGGGCCATTGCGTGTCGATAATAGATTTTTAAATTGAAAATATTCATTGCCCTTTCATTTCTAAGGTTTTCGTGATACTTATGGTGATAATAATCACTGCCCTACTCTGTGTAATTTTCATTATCGCCTGTCGGTATATTCATTTACGTAGATTTAATTGGCCGAGTGGTTAGAATTTTTTTTTAGGAGGGGGGGGTGGGAGGATAAATATTGTATCGTATTTCTAGAGTATACGATACTTCGTGAAAATTTCGAAGCTCTAATTCTCCGTTGCATTTCAGTGCATCGTTAAATGCACTGTTTAATCCAAATGAAAATATAGGGATCATTACACCCCGCTGATTAAATCTGAATGTAAATTGTACGCCGCCATTAACGTTAATTCCAGGTATCATAAAATTTATAATACCCAGTAACGACCTATATTTCGTGAAATAGCTATTCCTGTCTTATCTACCCTCGTTTTCTTCCATCTCGAGCAATTATGACTCGACTGCCCTCTCCAGCTTCCCTAGTTTCTCTTCAACCCCCGAAACTCGGGAACGAGGGATATTCTTCGGCAGTGTTTAAAGTTGAAAATCTTCGTTTACATGCGTGTTTGTAATTCTACGATCCAGCAGAGCGGGTTCAGACATAATTTGGTATTTTGTTTTCGTTATCCCATGCAGGCATAGGGGTTGGCATGACGAGGGATTGCAGTACGCTGATGGTAGCGCAATATTTTAAAAGAAGGAGAGAGCTGGTTGAAATTTTCATTGTGTCGGGAAGTGGCCTCGGTATCGCTGTCATGTCCGCTTTTATAAAAGGAGCTATCAGGTACGTGTTTCTTTTTACGTACCACTGTAAGTTGAAATTCCTTACCGCTTTACTTGCCATTTTGTAATTCCTCGCTGGTAACATGAAATCCTAACGACTCAAATTATTGTTCCCTTCAATCTCGATTAATCAAAGTTTGATTGTAATGGACTGGGCAATAAGTAATATCGGATTTTTCAATAACAAATATCAAATATCGAGTTGACGCTAATGATTCTTAACTCTGAATCTCGAGAATTCTAACGTGTCGGTAGTCCCGCGAATGATGTAGCGTGGATTATTTTCATTTAGATCGCATCGATCTCGATAAGTCTAGTGGAAGGTTTATCTCCGGAAAAGGATCAGAAATTTTCTTTTGGCGTTTGTCCCGCATTGTTACCTTTGCGAAAAGAAAAAGGCATAATGACACGAAAGTGCGTCTCGTCGTTGTTCGCCGTTAAATCAAAATGAGCCGTAAAAATTTAACAAAACATAAAGAACTCTATCCCAAATTACGGGATAACGTCTAAGGTTACCTACCATACGGGTGTTTTATAAGTACCGAAGAGTCTCTAGTTTTATAACCAGCAGAAACAATGACTTATGGAAAAGAATCGGCGATTCCTCATTGATCAACCCAATAGTTTTAATCACGAATCAATTCGATTCTCCCGCATCAAACACCCGCCTCGTTATTTATCACAGTTTATCCACACTCTAACGAAGCCGTCTCCGATTCTTCTCGTTTCAGTAAAATCGGTTGGCGCCTCGGCCTTCAGGCAGTCACCGGCGTGGTGTTCTTGACTTTCATTCTAGGCACTTTCTATCGGAGCGCGTCTCTGTACCATCCGCAGCGTCGGGCGATTCTGCATCTGAAGAATCAGAAGCGCAAGATCAAAGATAAAAACAAGACGGACGATCGACCGCCGTTCTTCGACTTCAGCACGTTGAAGAGCAAGACCGTGAGAATCTTGCTGGTGTCCACCGGTATATCCGCCTTCGGGATCAACACGCCGATATTTTACTTGGTAAAAAATGAAGAATGTCTTTCGCGCGCAAAAAGAAAATGTCTACCCGGGATCTCTTTTTTATTTACCCCCAACGTCGTTTATTTTAACGGCGATTCGTAACTCAGCCACGCACTCTGGAAATGTTTTATTACTCTGCAGGCACATCAGGCCGAGGAGGAGGGTCTCGGTGACACCGTCGTCTTACTGCAAGCTTATCTCGGCCTGGCCTGGACCCTCGGTTGCGTGGCCTTCGGTCTTTTGGTTGTTCATCGCAGCGTCGAGTGCAGGATAGCTCGTCAGTATCTCACCCAGGCGGCAGTCTTTGTATGCGGACTCTGTATCCTGGCTCTCACCGCCGTTCAAGGAAATTATCACGGATACGTCATGTTCGCCTGGATTTATGGTAGAGCGTACACTCCCTCGTAAATGAGTATCTTCCCGTAAAAGGGCATGCCGCATTGTGTCCGAATCTACCGTAATTAACGTTCTGCCTGTCACGAGTCACGCGCGCCTTGTTTGCGTTGCATCACAATGAATTGGAATTGCCGTCGCGAGCGTGGAATCGTACGCGAACGGAGCCGATCGAAATTGAATTGTTTTCAATTAGCGATGTTCTAAAAATAAAGCACCTACGGGTGATTTAGTGAATTGTAGGCGAAACGCTTATCGGTGGGTTTTTCTTATGTTGTCGATAGCCCACGGAAAACGTAGGTATCAATATGTTTTTAACGTATCGTGTTTCAGTGGTAGGATTAATAATTACGTACAGCGATTCTTTTGAATTCCTTATTCAACGCGAAAATAGCCACTAAGGTTGAGGTACGCGAGACGATGTATACGATGCATTAAAAAATCTTGTGAAAGAGCAAATTGTTATTACGCTGTGACCCTCATTAACAATCGGGATACTCCGACCAGTTATAATTTCGAATCATAAAATCGAGAATCTCGTTTTCCAGGTATCTTTTGCGGCGGCTACCATTACAGCCTCAAAATGTACACGTACGAAAGGGTGAGAGCGAGAAACTTCGCGAGAACATGGGGATTTGTCCAGTGTTCCCAAGCGATACCGATAGCAATAGGAGTGCCCATCTCAGGTAATTGAATAATAACTACCATTAAGAGCAAAACAAAAAATGCCTAACTTTGAGAGTGAGATTGAATAATTTTCCAGGATACATGAACGTCGGCTGTGGCGGGAAAGCCGGTTACTACTTCAGTTCGACGTGCGTTCTGGTCGGAAGTTTTACTCTCTTTTTCATAGACCTGCACAGAAGAAATTTGTCGAGACACAAGCACACCAAGTCGAACGGAACGAAACACCTGTGCGTCTCCGATAGTTGTCCCCAACGTAGGAAATTATCCTTCAGCCAGGAGCCGGAGAACGATGGGAATCACATGGTTGCAACGGGAGCTGCCACCGCAGCCCTCGTTCTTGGCACGGAAATTCCACCTGCACCAGGTTGATCACCTATCTTTTTGTAAATAGCATCGCGGTGCGATAAAATAACAAAAATCTTAGTCCGACGGATACGTTGTTGCGAGGTCGTTAAACGTCATCATTCTGCTACTCTGTCGGTGTGTTTTTCTTCCACAGTCGCACTTGTTCGAGATGGATTGACAAGAGCCGGCAGCACGTGGATTTTGATAAACCTCGCTTACAATCGGCAAAGCTAGGGATGGCTATACACTACACCAGTCTGAATTTCTGTTGACCTACCGCATAACTATGCTAGCTATGCTGACAGTAGTCAGCAGGCTCTTATCGCTGAATTTCGTCCAAGTGTGACCGTGAAGGAGAGAAGGAGTGAAGGAGGGCGAGAGAAGGACCTATGCGGCGAAAATTTGGATGGATGACATATAGATGAAATCCACGTGCCACCGGCTGTTGCTAGTGGGCCTCGAACAAGCGCATCCGTTAAAGGAAAATACACCAACGGGGTAGCGTAACGGTGGTAATTAACGACCTCGGGACAGCATATATGTTAGATTAGTGTACGTAAACGCTATCTGAAATAGCAGAGAGCATATGCTACGAGGAGGCAGTTCGTGCGGACAACAAAACGTTCGGATAATCGAGCTTTCCGATACGGGACGTTCGAACGTACCAAAAAATGACTGACCAAATTACATTGTCCATCTTTGTTATTAACACGTTCACCGACAAGCACGAGTTATCTAGGGTTATCATCTTGTTTGCTGGTAGAAGCTCACTAGGTGTTATTACAAGATCAAATTTAAAATGTTGGCGTCTAACAGATTTCATTGAAATACACTTGACGGTTAACGTGTTAATTAAATAGGATAAAACACCGAAACCTATAAGCATTATTTCATGGTGATATAATTACAGGTGAAGTGGTCGACGGTATGGGCCAAGAGAAACCCGAATTAACGTGCATCTCCGAGGAAGGAATAGCGGACATGGATCTCCCGGACAATCTACTCGAAGATCTCGATTACATCGGCGACTGCATAACCTCGTGCAATAAAGTTGAAAACTACTTAATGCTCTCGGAGTTTGAGAATAATTTGATCGCGGAGATGCCGATCATTATGGACCGTAAAGGTCGCAGATGGTCCCTGGCACGATCGAAAGGTGGTCAGCCAACCTGCGTCCAACCTGTTGGGGTCCAATCAACGAACGAGGAGGATGATGCCAAGGCGAAATGGCGACTGGCGAATGCACCCGCTAATAATAGCAGGGTGATTACGGTCATTGACGAAGCGAGCACGTAATCCAATACCATAAGACGATTACGAAGTAACCAAGGGAAAGACGAATTCGATGGACGTTCAAAAGTTGCTGAAAACGTTGAAATAATGAGCCGATTCACGCAAAAGTGGCGTGAGTCAAGAACAGTTTAATACCGGATAACAACAGACGGAGTAAGAGAGTTCTATAAAATGGAATGATATGAAAAATATTACATCTTTTCCCTGTAAACCGCTGTAAAGTATACCTTCATACTTTCAGTCCCTACTGAAAAAGTTTTACCCAGTTGGCAAAACGTTGGTAAAACTAGAAGGTTTTAAATAATAATACAGTTTTCCCCCGAATTCAAGATCCGGAAAAGATACAAGATCTAGTCTCGCGTACTTGTACTTGGCTCGAGACAAGACCTTGTCTCTTGATACATAACCATTTTATTCGATACTCTTTTCACTGGCGTCACTTTTTCCCGTCCATTCGATTGAACGGTTCTTACTTGTCACCGTATTTAACGGTGAAACTTATGAAACTAAATTTATAACACTTCTGCGTAAAACAGAATGATGGTTAACCATCCGAAATACGGTGCTAAACGGCAAGAAACTGACTTACGCCAGTTCTGCATTCAATGGGCGTACCAGTGCATTTTAATCCGTTGTATTCTATTTATTTTTACAGTATCCTGTAATTTTGATTCGTATTAATGACTTCAGTCGACACATTGCATGCCGCGCGAATGTCAGGCCGTCCTTGTCGCGAATTTATAACGATTGAATTTTGTATACAAAGCTACGCGTGCGCTTTAACATTTTTTCGCGAAAGTTGTTCGTGCGTGAAGAAGTTTAAGCGTGTACGAAGATTTCTGTTCTCGCACGCAATTCGGTGGTCCAATCATTCGACTCAGGGTGAAAAATCCGTCCCACGCACCGGTACACGCGAAAATCTTTTGATCCATCGACGAATAGCGTTCGTGCGTGGCGTGAAAATGCTGAAATGTGTACGCCGGCTTAATAATTAATAAAGTTTCGGCGAGATATAACGTTTTTAAATAACGCTATATCTTTAAATCTATAATAATACTGAGGAGAAATTACAACCGGCACGCGATGTGTCGAGCGTACAGGTTGTTGAAAGTCTCGCACTGCCGAATGGTTTCTGAAATTTACCGCCGAGCGTTAATACGTTCACCGGAACTGCCATAGATTTCAATAGTACAAAGCGTATAAGAAATAATTATACGATTAATATAGGATCGAGATAGAAATCAGATCTGAACTTTACGATAAAGTCAGGAAGAAATTTGGAATACTCCTTCCGTCGTCTATCGCCCAGGAGCGTAGAGTAAAACAGAAACGAAAAGAGAACCCCGAAGCATCGAACTTTCTTATTACCGCACTGCCTTTCGATCGTGACAGTAAGTTTATTTATCTCGTTTGTTCCTCTTTGATTTAAGTAGCTTTAGGAGTCGTATTAGTCGTAGCTTGCGAACAGTGGCACGCTAATCTGGACGCGATTAGTTAACGTGAGATTCCGGTAAGCCGGGTCACTTAATTCGCGGTGCAATTAAGGACAATAACGTCGGCTTTCGACGAGAGGAACCACGGAAACGTTCCGTCCACATGGAAACAACCTCGACTCGTGTCGACGTATTTGTTTAAGCTTTCCGCTAGTTCACTGATACGCAAGGATAGCCGGGTGGGTTGAATGATCCCTGATTACCGAGGAGAAAAAAAAACAATTCCGGGACCCGTAGGAGAAATGCATTAAAGTTTTTCCTAACTGCCAAGTTGCATTTGGCTAACTGTCATTACTACTCTATGTGTATCCAAAACCGTACACGCTATAAGGTTTACCACGTTCATGAAGGTCCCATCGGGCGGCGTGCACCAAAAAAGGAATAAAGGCGAAACAATAGAAAACTTATTACTGAGAGATATAATAGCTAATAGCTCTTGTATTGAGTGTTTACGAGATAAGTACAATGTTTGCACAAACGATACGCGAACATTAATAAAAGCGTCGTCTAACATCGACAAATTTGAATTACGCTGACTTTGACGTGTTAATATATTGGCGAAATTTTCCTATTTTTTTCTATTCATGTATATTTGTTTTTCGGTGTTTTTAAACGTTTAATGATAAAAATATTATTTGGCGCGTAATGAGTCCCAACGTGTACCGAAAACGGTGAAATAATTCAATCACTAGCGCATTGGAATTACGAGTGTACAGAATGCGAGAGAGCGAGATAATTTTACAGGGAAATTACTTTTCCTTTTGCGGCAAAGTCCGTGAAAACTATACCAAAATTGACTGAAAATAATCCTTTGATTCATAATTTTAAGCGATTCTAACAACGTTCAGACACTGTCCCAGGAAGGAAGTAAATTTTACGAAAAATTCATCTCGTTTTCTTCGCGTTCATGAAACTTGAAATGTTATTTTGGATAAGATAGAGATTGAAATATTTAACTCCAAAAAGATGAATTTGAGTCTTACAACGGGGATCGAATGCGTAGCGTTATTCCGGGATCGAACACCGTGAAAATTGCCTTAACGCCAAGGATGCGCTAAGAGTTGTGGAAAAATTGCAAATCCAAGTTACTCTTATACGTAAACTAAGGAATATTAAACTAATTTAAAATCCAAGGAGTCACGCCGGATCGTTCAACCGACATCGATGACAAAATCGTGACCTAGCGATAGATTTAAGAAATTGATGCTTATACGTAGGCACGGTAGCTAAAGATTTTGAAACTAGTCCAATCGAACAATGTAAGCAGCGGTAAGTGGCATAGTATACCGATATAAATATGTAACAAGATAGAAGAATTTATCTTTGTTCCGTCGCGCGATGCATTTTGAGATTTGTCGAAACAAAGAAAAAAAAAAAGAAGAAAAGATTTCGCTCGCGATTGGAGAAGTCGTTATAAGCGGTACAAAATCTCAGAGATAACGATATGCATTTATTTATTTATCAAACTATTTATATTAGAATGTACATACACGACATGCCATGTATATATATGTACACTTACGTATATACATGATTATAAACGTATACGCATGCGTGTACTAATATGAACTAGATTATAAC
This sequence comes from Pemphredon lugubris, assembly GCA_933228935.1. Classification (NCBI taxonomy): domain Eukaryota; kingdom Metazoa; phylum Arthropoda; class Insecta; order Hymenoptera; family Crabronidae; genus Pemphredon; species Pemphredon lugubris. The sequence continues at coordinate 18,953,448 of OW121815.1, forward strand.
TAAAGTGGTCTAGATCAGTTGAGTGTATCGCAAATTTAAGTTTCTCATCGCAAAATTCCGACCGCTACGAAAGTTTGCGTTTAACCGAGTTCCATGAAAACTGATTTTGTTCCTTGAAATAAACATCGATAGACCGAAATATCAAATTTCGCCGAATCCTGTGATCGGTCGAGAATTCAAATCGGAAGGAACACCGAAACCGTCTTGTATTCTTCAGAAAATTCTATTCTGCCATTAACGTCTAGTATTTATTCGGCACCATTGTATAAAACTTTACCGAACTTTACATAAAAGGTGCCTCGTGTCTGAAGTGATAGGCAAATTGGCGAGTTTAGTTCATCGCGCTATGGTTATGGAAACGATAACGCGAGACTACTAGTTGACCGCATCGCGAAAGTAGCTGCGGTATCGAAAACAACAGGAACAATAATTTACGAATTATTATTATAATATCTCACGCAAGAATTCTCTTTACTATATGAAACAGTAACACGAGCGACGCTGAACAAACTGTCCAACATATTGTAATACCGTAATATTGTTAATACAAAAATGTGATTTTACGAACACCGGCATTATTCTTACTCTTCCAGAAATCCCATTATGTAATTTGTCCTATAGAAAAGTATATGTACCAACATGTTCATTTGAAAATGATATTTATCCGACTTCATTAATTATCTGCAAGTTTCTAAAACTGTGGAATTTTTTATCCGCGGGGAAGCAAAAGAAGCTTTTCTCTTCCAATTCCAATTTCCTCTCGGTTCTTTTTTCAATAGTCCAATTATGTTGATCCAAAAGTGCGATTTTTCGAACAATACCGTCAATTATCAGCAAATTTCTAAAGCAGCCAAATTTTTTATTCACGAAGGAACGAAAAGAACTTTTATATTCCAATTACGACTTCCCATTGGTTCATTTTTCAAGAAGTCACCACGATCGATAAATTCTTTTGCAACGGAACGGTATTTATAACTTTAATCGTCGGCAAAATTACGCTTGAATGAGAAAGAAAGAGCGATGACTTCTTTCGTCTTATAACGAGAAAAAAGCATTTCATGCAATTACGGTAACACCGCCTCGAGCCAGTACCAATCAGATTAGAGTAGAAACTAGAAACAGTACCGGCGAATATCCCATTACGATCGCGATAGCCGTGATATCGATAATGCGACGTTAATTACGAATTCTCGGTTGCCCGCTAGTTCTACTCGAGGCATTTCTTACGTACCTTGATACGCAAGAATTATCGAACGTGGCCGGATAAATGCCTCACGGAAATACCATACCGATAAATACTAATTGTAAGTCGATATAACTCCACTTTTATCGTTACTTTGGAACGAGCGTTAGAATATAATATGAAAAAACATGAAAATTCAATTTGGGAAGGTTTCGTAAAGGGTCTCCGAAAAATAGAAGCCTCTGCAAGCAAAGAATACTAACCGTAAATCAATTAATTGCTAAATCTATTACTGGACCGATGCAATTTGCATAATACGTCAGGCAATTTATTTCAATAATCGAAGAGTCAAATTGTCGGGTCTTAAAAACAGAAAGAAATCAATTTGGAAGAAGAAACCATTGGCGATCAGAGCGAAATCGATGGGTACGTTCATTAGTTATCCTGCGGTGATTGGCAGAATTCATTGCCATACGTTTTACTCATAATTGACATGATAAATGATTATTGCAATCGTGTAAATCTATCGAAGAAGCAGAGTTCAGCGTTGAAACGAAGTTCGAAGAGTTGAATTGAAAGGGCCCAGCGAGATGGGAGCCTCGGGTGATCAGGATGAAATCGCGCGGTGTGTTAATTATCGTGCGATCGTGTGCGTAATCGGTGATTGGCAGGTTGCGTAGGGCAACAGGTATGTTACCAGCTCTGACGGACAGTTGTTTCGAGGCGCCCCATGACGAAGTGCCCCCGTGGCGCAGCCACAGATATCGTATTTCATAAAAAAAAAAAGAACGCACACTCCGGCGATCGAATCGAATCTTCGAGGTAAGGCGTCTGTGTTGTTTCAAAAAGCGAAAAGCGTCGGCGATTTTCATCCGAGAGAAAATAGTCTTATCTTGATACCGCATTTTTTATACAACCATTTTAAGTAAATCTTTAACTACCTTGGAGGATCGTTTGCGAGGTAGGTGGTATTACTTGTGAAAATAGAAAATTAGCACCTCGTCGCTGATCACCCGCAATTAATTAATTAAGGATCGATACCTCGTCAACTGGACGTAGACAAGTTTGTTAACTCTCGTCGTTTTTATACAGCTATTTTCCTCCCGATTGTCAAACTCGACGTTTCTTCATCCATCTTGATCGTCCACGCGAAATATGTCAAAGCGTGAAAAATGACCAACGTTGCGCGCTCGACGATACAAGATAATATCTTTAGATAAAGCGTGCATTTCTTTCAGTACTCCGGAACAAACGATTCGAGAATGTCTTACGGAAAGCTTCACGTACTACCTCTGAGTCTCTTCATCTTGATTCCAGTGACATTTTTGATTACGTAAGTGTATCGAGAGGAAGATAATGCCGATAGATAGAATACAGACAGATCCTCGGCCCTTATCTATTTTCTTTTTTTTTTCTTTTCGACAACTTTTCATTGACGTAATAAACGTGTCGTTCGAACGCGAGGAATCTTCTATCGGTAACTGGCAGCACCGTTTCGTTTGAACAATAGACTCTGCTTGGCAGTGAAAATGAAACCGTAATCAGGAGATCGAGAATTGACGGCCACTGTCGAGTTTACTGTCCATCAAGGTCACGGTATCGGAAACAAAGCTGTACGTTCTGTTTCCGATACAAGAATGAAAGCCGCGATTGGCCGGGTCGACGCTACGAAACTATACACGCGTACCTATAGATACATGATACGCGTGTACACATGTTAGTTAGGCTCTATCACTGATTTCGTCTATTGATCTAGTGGTTGAAAAAAAAATACTGAAAAGACGTCATGGATTTGCATTCTTGCAATTTTTCATCTCAGTTTTAACCTGCTTTAAACCTGTGCCGTACTAATTCTAAATTTTGTGGGTTAGTGAAACATTTAAATAATGTTTTACTCACGTTGGATGCGTTTTTGTTGCCCTTTTTCGGCCATCGTACGAACGTAAATTAAAGAGCTGATTTTTATATTTTGTTAAATCCAGATTTAGTTAGGGAAATCCATTACTTTCCAATCCATTTTAAGTTTTGATTCTTGAAAGGCAACTTTTAAATCTGACTTGTCTTCGTTTAGTACTGTGGTTTTCGAAAAATATTGCGAACTTCCTATTTCATATTTAATATATAATTAATACGTAATTACTCACTTCCCAATCATTTACTAACGACAAGAATTTTGGATTCAAAATACGCATTTCAAGTAATTATACAAAATCGAGATTTTCTCGAATTGATATTTTTTGAAGCTGAGATATGGTGGAAATAATCCCTTCGCTTCCGGTCACTGGCAAATAATGACGCTTGTGAATTTCAGGTATACCATTTCTGTACATTGGGACCATGTGGTACCTGGATTTCCTTATATATCCGAAACGGGCACCCTATCACCAGAATCATGCGTATTTGCACAGTGCCTCAACATAGCTGCATTATTACGTAAGCATAGAAAATATAATGCGATTCGCACAATCGAACCTTATTTTCGGGCCGTCGTAAATCAAAGTTTAGAGAAAATTAGTATTACGCGATACGTAACGTTTGCGATAATGCACGCGATTTCCTTTTTTTCTACACGTAAAGAAACAATTTCTAACTGTCTGATTATGTCATTAAGGCGAAACGCTGAGTGTCGCGTATACTTTCGATACATTGTTGTTTATAGTTCTGAACTGAAATTCTTTTTACCGGACTTCGATTAAATCGTCACACAATTTTTTTGTAAATATATTAAATCTACCTTTATATGGTTTTCAGTTGTACTCTAACCTTATTTGTCTCATTTTTTTTAAATACAACACTCAACGTTTTTCCTCACAACCACAACATTAACAAAGTATATTTCCAAGTGAATTCATTTCATCATCAAGTGAGTCATTTATTATTTACCGAGAATAGAATATTTCTGAACTAGAATGTACATTTAAAATACGTGTAAAAAATCCTGGTTTTTATAAATCCGTATACGTTGAAATCGGAAGAAATCAAAAGTAAGCTTTCCAATTGGAAATCAATGATAACGCGATAAAAGGAATGTAATTACGATTATAACATGATTTTAGTCGCTTGTTGCGTGTATATCAGACACCGACAAGTCATGCAATGGCAAGTGGAACGGGGCAGTGACCTGGTGAACAAAAAGATCGTCACGGTGACAGTTTGGTGCGGGGCCCTCGCTTGCTTTGGCCTTGACATTTTGGCGAATTTTCAAGAAGCTCGCGTTGTGGCTGCTCACATGATTGGAGCGATGACGTGTTTCACAGCGGGTACCATCTACTTTTGCCTCCAGGTATGGTTCGAATGATTACACGAACACAGCTGCGGGGAAAAATTGTAACACCCGCGGAGATCGATTACCAATAACGAACGACGAAGGAGTGGTGAGAAATTAAATGTTCAACGAATCAGATGGATTTAGAAAACGATATTTTTCAGACGTACTTGAGTTACAAAATGGTACCGTCTGTGAATGGAAGAACGATAGTTTACGTGCGGGCAGGACTGTCAGGTCTGACCTTAAGCTTGACAGTTGCCACGATCGTGCCTGGCTATATTTCAATGTTAGAGTTTCAAGGTAAGTATCTCTTCGTTTCTCGCGGGAAAGTAACTCCGAGAGCATTTGTCGGATAATCAATAACTCGGATTGAAGGTAACGACTACAAGAAGTGGCTACCAACGGACGGTGGTTGGGGATGGCACGTGGCTAGTGCCATTTCCGAATGGGTTCTCGCAATTGTTTATTGCGCTTTTCTCTTAACTTTCGTGCCAGAATTTCGACTGGTTAACTTTGAGGATCCTGTTGTTACGGTACTGCTTTTACGATGCGTACAACCTTAACCTTATCAGACCCTAATTAGTTTCGATGAATTAAAAAATGGTAAATGTGTTCCGTGTAACGCTTAGAAATCCATTACTGACATTTCTTGACGCGTACGCGATATTTTTACGTCTCCTGACCCTAGTTTACGATACTTTACCGCGAGTTTAAATTTACTACTCAAAGAATGCCGCCTCCTGCAACTTGAAGAAATAATATTTTGATTGATCTTTTGAAACTCTTACGCTTTGGAAGAACTACAGTTTTAAAAATAATTGATACAATTCAGCAACACAGCCATGGCAAACGTTAGCATTATTAAATTTGAATTACGAGATCGTAAATTTTACGACACTGTCATAATCTAGGGTTAAATCTTTATTTATTCACACTGTAGCGCATGTAGGGTCTGAAGAGATTACACATGAAAAAATACTTTAAACCGTAATTATATTTATGTTTGCAGCTGAAGTATTTGGACAAGAATCAAAACACGACGACGCCGCACAAGCCAGAGCAATCGATACAAGAGTTTTAAACTTCGTCTAATTTCAAGATTTACTTTATTTTTGCCATTTTTAAATTATAAATGATCGAAACTATTTGACCCAAGGATTCGGTATTCTTTTTATTCGTCAAACATCGTCCCGCAGAACATTTATATGTAGACTGTTTCAAACATTCGCAGACAGATGCCGACGCTCTATTCTTCCCAAGATCGATAGAGAGTATACAGGTAGCGCCTGTACAATATCCCTCGAAAATGCTTGTCGAAAATGTTTACGACCACAATTACGTTTGCCTGTCGGTTGTGATCTATCTGCCCTCTCTTATGTTTCTCTCGTTTCTCTCTCTGTCATGGCGTCGACCGTTGACAACGTCGCGGTATCGAGAGACGAGGTATGATTGTCTCGGGCCAAGCACAAGTACGCGAGACTAGACCTTGTATCTTTTTCGGAAAGAACGAATGGGGTTTTTTTACAATTTAACGCGTGATTTCATTATAAGCACTAATAAAGGGTACTATTTTATTTCATGGAAGATACACCCAAAAAAATACTACATATGTATATATTAAAACAATTCCCAGCATCCAAACTAGGTGCGGTGCCAATTAGTTCGGATAACCGAGGTTCTACTATATTACTATAGACAGAGGTTCTCGTCCGTGGGTATGAGATAAATATAATTTAAATTAGAAACTTATTTCAAGTTCCGAAGAAACAAGTAAGAATACAATCGCAGCCATTCGCCCGATAATATTTATGTATAGAGAAAACAAAAATATTATCGACCCAGGTCTCACCACGTGGAGGTTGCTGCTACTGGAGACCCAAAGGGAGATAGATGCACCAGGCGCGCGCGTCGATCTCCCTTTTACAATGGTTTCTTATTAATAAATCGACTAAACTTATCAACGCTTATATAAGCGACGCACAAACGATCAACGCTAATCGGGGAGAATTGAATGCTATATCTGACTTGTTGCGTCTGCGTAGGTCTGTACCGCCTAATTTGTTAGCGTATGGTTCCTGGGACGAGCTCCAGCCTTAGGGATAAGCCCAGCTTGTGAGTCTTTTGACCAACCACTTATAGTCAGCTTGGGGAAAACTCAAATAATAATCTAATAAGAGAGAGACGAAAAACACAATGCGACAATCTTCTATTGCCACGGCAGAAGATGATCGCAAAGCGCTAAAATACAAAGTATCTAAATCGTTTGCTTACCGCTAAATTATTCAAACACACACGATAAGTTATATGCTCAACCGGTAAACAGACAAATCGGACAAGGAGGCATGCAAAGATAAGAAGCATCTATTGAAGATTGTTACAAAGAACTAAAATTGAGAGAATCGAAATCTTCTATTTACCGCTACAGTAATTCGAATACACGACGAGTTATAAATACTTATTCCTAACGATTCTCTTCTCTCTTCTCTCTTCTCTCTTCTCTCTTCTTTCTTCTTTCTTAAAAATCTAAAACATTAGAGCCTCGACATAAAATAAAATAGAAATTTCGAAATGGAGAGTAATGTTTGAATCTCACGTTCAACGTTGAGATCACCTAGTATTAAACGTTGCTAATTAATGTATGCTTATTAATAATCGTCGTTGGTCAGGCTGATGGAACTTGATTGCTGAGAACAAATTAAAATACTCAATAACGGAATAAGCGTTAATATTACTATTACAACAAAATTCTGCCACCATTCCTGAAAAACGTAAAACATACCAGCGCGTATTCGTGGAAAAATCAATGTTAACCTGGAGAAAAGCAATACATATATATCTCAAACTTAATGCTAAGAAAACATGCATAGTATATTAATATTGACACTGAGAAAAACACATGGCACGTACCAGTATTAATATTAACATAACATAAATTGATAATTACGTTCCTAAATATGTACAGAGCAGTGACATAGCCACTTGTATCGATACCTGTGAAGACAAAGTTTCATGCATTTAAGCATTATTATAAACAATACGTTAAATAAGTGTTAGAATTCGGTGACATTTTCTGAAAAGAAATATCTACAAATGCATGTGGCATGGTCAATGCGTTGGTGCATTTCTATTGCTCCATCATTATTTATCCTAAAATATTGCCGCTTGCCAACTTTGTGCGATTATTCTTCCTGAAACACAAAACTCGTTAGAAAATAACAGAAAAATAATCAACGTTATCACGTGCCCAATTTTCTTGCCATAGGAGTTATATTTGTCGAGTAATCGTCATCCTTCATTCCATTTCAACGTTAATCATATTTTTTTGGATACCTATCAATCTTGTGTAATCTAAAAAAAAATGTGGTGCTAAATTCTGAAACAGAGGCTCATTAATGCAATCAAATCAAAAAATTCTTACGTCTATGTTTTTCATATTTCTATAGCAAAATCGCGCGAAAAACCAAAAATTATATTGATTTGACGTACAGGATTATTTAATTAAAAAATGGAATAAAAATTTAATACGCGACAAATTACACAAGCGAGTCAAAAATATTTCTCACAATCAAATTCTGCATTTGTAAATAAATCTTCCCCAAACAGCGTTTGCAAATGTTTCGTACGACAATCGAACTAATTTTTCACTAAACGTAACCACGGTATGATTCGGGCAAAAAAAACTATCGAACGTACAACAGCGTTGGCACTGATTTAAATTATATTTTAACATTGTTTTAATGATATCTGCAATTGCACTTATACATTTTTTTCAATGCAAGCGTATGAATTTTTTATATAAAATAAATGTAAAGCGAGCAACAGATACATGTGAAGTACATGGAATATTAACAAAAAAGAACTACTATGTTTCTGATTAAAAACCTCTTTTCAGATATACCGAGGAACGCGTAGAATTGAAATAAAAATTAAGAATAGAGGAAACAAATTTCCTCGCGCAGATACCCAAGTCGAAAATTAGTCAATTAAATTTACCACGGAATCAAAAATTTATAATCTAACGACGAACGGTCGCCATTTTTAATATTAAAATTAAAGGAAATATTCTACAGAATTGTTGGCGATTGAAATGTAAAGTTTCTGATTAAATATTATTTTTAATGTTATTAACAAATGTAAATATTGATTTTGACAGCGTTTCCAGTAACGAACATTTGATGGATTACAATAAAAAAAGAACAATATTTTTATAAACATCCCGTGCAGCCACTGTGGGCGCATTCAATTTTTCGAAATACTAATTTGTCAATTAGCAATTAAAATATTGCGCTGGACAAGTTCGGTATTTGAAATTTCCAACAATTTTGTGTGCTGGCGTTTGTGGCACATTAAGTAGCGCAATAATAATTGTCAAATAAAAATTAAAACAAAATCCCGTGCAGCCATTTGAGGCGCATCATACTGTCGCGACACTAACTTATTCATTAAAAATTCAATTGCACTCGTGCGCAACCACTCGAGGTGCCATACGACCCGAAAATATCGTCAAGTGGCATTGTTTACAAGTTGGAAAGAAAACTTTACATCGAATTTGCTAACAAGTTTTACATTTTGTTACGAAATTTGTAACTACTCTATTAAACTGAAATTGCCAAAGAAAATTTGAGGCAAGAAGATATAGCAAATATACACTAAAAATTAATGATATAATTTAATATCTCGAGAAATGATTAAACAAAAATTAGAGAAAGTGAAATGTATTTCCGCACATGGGAGGCAGTGACGTTAATCCGACACCCGCTTAAGGTGAGTCAAGTATCACCAAGAAAAAATTGAGAACAAATTTTTCTGTACAAAATTGAAATAATTTGAAAATTAAGTTTACCGTTAAAACTTTCACCAAAAATAAAAAGAAATTTTTTTTCTTTCCAACTTGAAAGGGACACATGTAAAAAGTACGAGTAACGAGCATAGTGACAAAATAATAATAATGATGATTGTCCATCTAACGATCGTTCAATCGTTAGATGGACATTCATATGTAAATCGTTGCTGCCCTCTTCTCTGACTAATTCTGTCGGGCCTCTTCGGCGGTCCAGCCTCTTCGTTCTTCGGGTAACGCCGACACCCCTCAATCGTTGCTCAAGAATTTATCATTAGAAGAAAAAAAAGTTAAAAAGCATTGATCCAAAATGTATCTCCCGGGATGCAGAAATCCCCGTGGATTCATTTTGCACGAATAATACTTCTAAACTTTTTATCGTGTACAACTGTGTGTCGTCCAACCGGAGACAGAATAATATTTTAAAATTTTAATCAAACTCTGAATAGAGGAATGATAAAACGTACTGTTGAAGTACTTTTATTTTTACACTACGGAGAATTTGATTAAATATAAATATCCGAATTTAAATATATAAACACTTTTATATCCCCAAATAAAATAATCTAAAAATATAAAAATTCTTACGTTTAAGAATTTCCAAAAAATGATAAATTCTCGAGCAAGATAAGCTGAAAACACACAAGTAACATGTTTGCACCCAAGTCTAAGACCACGGGTGCAAAAAAAAAACTGGAGCTTAACCCTTTTTGCAACCGGTTAGCTCCACGAGGGAACCCCCTACCTAACGCGAAAGATACCGGCGCAAAAGGGTTAATGCAGAAAAAAAACCTAATCATCCAGGTGCAGGGGCTCACGATCCTACATTCTAAAGTGATAACCCCTGCCCTAGGCCCTTCCTACTTATAAATTAAGACACGCATACCGAGAAGTAAGTTACCTGCCTGCCTATCACCTATATATAAAAAAAAATTGCAAAAGCACAATCTCGCCAACACAACTCGCTCCACGATACTCAAACACAACCGCCCAGGTGCATAACCCTACTCTAGAGAGAACGTCCCGGGACGCCTCCGTCACCTGAGCTTGTCGCAACACACACTCCTAAGGGTACGTACCATTTTTCCTGAAATCGACTGCCAAGGATAGCCACCATTGCGTAAAAATGAAAGTTAAATATAACCCGAATTATAACGTAAATTTAATTAAACACCCGATATAACATAATGAGCAAGTACAAGATAATAAACAAGGCGTGACAAATTTGCTATCGCAATTATACTTCGTTGCAGTTTGTATTACGTAAGTTTGGTTTTGCTTTAAATCTATCGAGAAAAAAGTTAGAATACCATATGGCGTTATCGTAATCACTTTGAGATAAATTGATGATAAATCGATAAAATCGTTTAATAAAATTGTTCGATAAAATTTCTTTAACAATTTATAATTAACCGACGCAAGACCCACTGACCTAACGCACATACACACACTTGTGGGAAATACGTCGTGCACGATTCGCGTATCACATTGTCAGTCGCTTTATTGATAGTCTTAAAAATAAATACCGTGCACACCGCCTTTATCCATTCGCGCGCGCCTGGGCACGCGAATGAATTCGGGCTAAAGGGACATGTGCACGGCCAACGAAAAGGTAACTCACCGGATTTGATTTTGTTGTTTTGCTGAAAATCCTGAGCTAACAAACAGTTAGAGCACAATAGCTTGCGGACTAAACATGTGTTTTATCTTCAAATTCAATGCAATGGACTCGAGTTGTAAAATTGTTCAATTTAAATTTATTATAAAAATTATTTCAAATACGGATAATATGAATTTTGCAAAAATAGAATATTTTCATTGAGGAATAGTAACAAATTTATGGTTCAAATCTAATTTTGATATGGAAAACATGAAAATATATAAAGGAAATATATGTATAAAGGAATAAATCACCTCGGGCGACCCCGTTGTCAAAGCGACTGTTCTAAACATTTGCAAATGTTAAAATATCGTCACTTTGATTCCGTGATCTACCCGTCGCGAAATGCCTTCTTGCACGTTTAATTAAATAACATTGAGAAATCGAGGATATAACTATGCGCGTCTGTATGTACGTATACATTATGTACATATATATATTAAAAACGTAGTAATGATAGGTAACAGATAATATTGCAATCGTACGCGGAAACCGAACGTTTAAAAAAAATGTATATTCTTCGTAAACTGTACGCGTACAAAATCGGAATACAGCAGCAAGGAACAAAATTGATCGTATTCATTGCTACTCGGATATTCAAACAGATCGAGTATTGAAGTTTGACAAAAGAAATTGAAATGTGATTCGCGATGCAATTATCTAATTTTATTTTCGAAATCAATTACGCGATTAAAAGCGCCCGCAGTACAAGAAGGCCCTAGCCTAAGATAAAATATAAACAACGCACACATCAATATTTTACACATCGCGAGCATATCAAACGATATGCTCGCGGTCACTATGCTCGATACAACATGATTAAAAAATTACAACCAGTACCCGTGCCGTTTCGGATCATTCATCCTGCGGCATGATTGGGTACCGGAGGGAGTTTTAGGACTCACCGGAGCTGAATACCCCAAAAATACCTCTGTCCCAAAGCTGCACGCTGGTTTGACTCTAGTTACTGTAGTCGGCATCGTAGTGGATCTCGTAGGCCTGGAAAAAAAAGAACGCCGCAATGTTAATTAATGTTCCCATCCATGCGAGAAATCAATGTACGCATTACGAACATTCGATTCGCTAAGGAAATAAATTCGAATGAAATAAAGATACTTACGTTTCTCCGTGGGTTTCCTTCGCTCGACGTATGTGTTATACGCTGCTGCCGCGGGATACTCACTGACTCTAATTTAAAATTTAATATATCGAAGTAATGCTGAATTTCATATTGAAAACCTTACCGAAAACGACATTCGGCCAATAAAGTATGGAATTACAAACGCGGATCAAATACCATGAGAACACCGGTGTTCTGGAAAAGATATTGATATCAACAAAACACTGACTCTACTTCCCCGCGTTCTCGAAAGCTATTAAATACTGCTACGAGCCACATGCTCGAAAAAAACAAACTTCATCGCGTAGCAAACACTGACTCTAGACCACATTGTGCGAGGTCGCAAATTAGCTGAAAGAAAAGCTGTGGAGAAAAGGTGGGGGAAAGAAACACACAGAATACTTTTCATAATTTTCTTTTTTCAAATGTTCGTTACGAAAACGCTGCCATCTTGGTTACCAACGAATATCTTTTATTTTACCGTTGCAGGCGTCTTGCCATTCAACGAACAAAATGTTCGAGGATTTATCGGAATAATAAGTAAAACAATTTTACTACCGATCGTCGCCGTTAGAATTACTTTAATTATTTATAAACTTTCTGGCGTTAACGCGTGGTTTATACTCGCCAACATTCAACGTACTCCGCATAAATCCAAGTGAAAAAATATGCTTCCCGGCTTTTCGACGTTGAAAGATTCTAATCGCGAATTCTATTTTAAGACTTGCATCTCAATGAAACGTATAAATGTAATTCCGATACCCTTAAAAGAACGGCTGTTTTACAAAATACAATTTAAATCGGCCGACGAGCAAATTTAATACCGAATACCCGAATAATACCGAATATCCGAATCCCTCGTGCATTACATTTAAACTATACGTTACCAATCCTTTAATACTCATCCTGAACACCCTTCACTCGGCTGTATTGCGCGGGCGGCAACAAGTATTGCCAATCTGCAAACGAAAAACAACAGTTCAAGCATGCGTACCAATTCAAATACGAGAATTCCAATAAAATCACATAAAACATATATCGGATCTATGCTGCGATGGGTTTAAATAAACTATTCGAATGTAGAAACAAGTTACAAGAAAGTGAGAATACGGTAAATGAATTGTCGGAGACTTTAACCTCAATCAATTTTTGGACTCGCGTTACCGGCTGAATTAACATTCGGAATCGCGACGATGGTATTAGAACATGTGCAATAAGAAAAAGTAAATGCGAGAAAAGATACCTGAGAACTCCATGCTTACAACTTTAACGTCTTTTAGACTAATAGAAACACTCGAGCAATACATCTAACCTGTAAGACGACGTCCAGTGAACTGCACTGCAGAAAGTTTTCGCGGCACAATGTCAAATGTACGGAAAACCGAAATGGCGGGGAGTCGAAATAGCAACTGACGAGTATAACCTCACCACTTATTATTACGATAAGACCCTTGGGTCGCGTATTCATTGTTTATATCTGCGGTGGGGAAACATAATGAAACTAAACGAAGAGGAGGGTGAGTGTTTCGATTCAAGGTAAACAGTGTTCGCAAGGTTATTTAAATTTTTCCAATCCAATCGCAAAACAATCACGTAAAATCTTTAAAATTCGTGTTTCAAAATATTTGTACCGTAGAAGAAATTGCGACAAAACACCTGAATTTTTGCAAGATTCTTCATTTTCGCTCGAGTGGAAGTCAATTCATTTAATTTTCACCTTTCCTTTTGTTTCTTTTACGAGAATTTCAATAAAATCGCATAAAACATATATCGGATCTATGCTGCGATGGGTTTAATAAGCTATTCGAATGCAGACACAAGTTACAAGACAGTGAGAATACGGTAAATGAATTGTCGGAGACTTTAACCTTAATCAATTTTTCGACTCGCGTTACCGGCTGAATTAACATTCGGGATCGCGACGATGGTATTAGAACATGTGCAACAGGAAAAAATAAATGCGAGGTAAAATACCTGAGAACTCTCGATGCGTACAACTTTAACGTGTTTTAGACTAACAGGACACTCAAGAAACACGTCTAACCTATAGGACGAACTGCAGTAAACTACGATACAGAAAATTTTCGCGGCAAAATGTCAAGTGTATGGAAAACCAAAATGGCGGGGGGGGGGGGGGGGGGGAGTGAAAATAGCAACTGACGAGTATGACCTCCCCACTTATTATTACGACAAGACCCTTGGGTCTCGTATTCATTGTTTACATCTGCCGTGGGAAACAGAATGAAACTAAACAAAGAGGACGATCCGAGTTTCGATTCGAGTTTCGAAGGTAAACAGTGCTTCCAAGGGTACCTAAATTTTTTTTGACACAACCGCAAAATGATCGCGTAAAATCTTTAAAATTATGATTTCAAGATATTTATATCGTAGAAGGAATTGCGATAAACTATGTACCTGAATTTTTGTAAGATTCTTCATTTTCGCTCGAGTGGAAGTCAATTCATTTAATTTTCACCTTACCTTTTGTTTCTCTCTCACGATCAACCTCCACCCCGCGTGTTACAACTACAAGTTACAACTGGTTTGAACTGGTTACAACTGGTTACGATTTCCGCGGTATACGTCTCTCTCATAAGGGATGTTCGATCCCGATTCAATTCTTCAACGAATCGATCCTTTTCGTCAAAAAATCAATCTTTCGAATCGGTTCTCTTCTATTCGATCTTACTAAGAATCGATTCTTTGCTCTAAGAATCGGGAGTCGTTCTTTATTCTTGAATTTTTTTCCATAACGAACATTTCAGATATCAGTTATTGGATTAAAAAAGAGAGAAACAAAACCATTTGATTGGTCATTCTGTTAGAGAATTACTCTCTCACCAACGGAAAGATCAATCAGAGAAGGTTCCGCGGCTGGATACCAACGAACACGCGGTGTGTTGTATGTATGTACCTGCCCGCTTTTTTCCTCGTTTTTCCATCGACAATTTCGCGGTTTACGTCCCTCCCTTTCCTTCCCAGGTCCCGCCTTGCTCGCGCCATCTAGGCAGCGAGAGGAGAGCTGAGCGCATGTGGATCGCGTTTCTTCGCGAGTTGTCAAAACTATGTCCAGGATCCGTCAACATTCTCTGACAATAAGATGTAAAAGGTTAGAATTATCGGCGATCCTCGTTCGGCGTTGTCCTACATGTATGTATGTATGTAAATTTTATGTCTTCACAAATTACGTATAATGCCGAATTCATGTACTCTTTATTTTATTTGGGAATATAATCAATAACAATACCAACATCTCTTTATTATTTCGATAACTCAGATTACGCGCAGTAACACACATACATAACTTTCCACCGGATCTAATCGGATTCCATGACACTGTAACGCCCTGTACGTTTTCTCCAATATTAATTGTAATCGAATAAGCTGCATCCTGTCCCGCGGTGCTTATCACCGTGGATGAGCTCATCATATCTAAGAATGCTGAAGTCGGAGTCTGCATGAGGCCCACCATTGTCGTGCGGTCCCACTGCAGCCTCACTCTCAAATCGAACACCGTACCGCTAACGCGACTACCATAACATCACAACACGTCTTCCAATATTGTGATCGGTTGTAATCAGTGTTTGATTAACTCTTTGCACTCCGAGCAATTTTTAACTTACATATCTTACAATGTTGCTACGGCGACGGCGCGGAGTGCAAAGGGTTAATTTACACGCATTTGCCTGGTGAAACTTCTGGCTTTATTTACGCATGTCTGAATGTGTTCACTGTAACCATTGCCTTCCGTATTACATACAGCAATACATTGTAACTTACATTTGTATTCTTATTTAAAGAATTTCATTATGATAAATGATTGCATTACAATTTATCTTAGCTGAATAATTTTTCGAACTATTATTATGGACAGAGTCTTCGTCTGTGGCTATGAAATAAACAATTTACCTAAATTAGAAACTTATTTAAAGTTCTAAAGAAACAAATATGACTACTTTCACAGTCATTCACCCGATAATATTTATGTACAGTAAACCAAAATATTATCGACTCAGATCTGACCACGTGGAGGTTGCCGCGACCAAAGCCCTGAAGGGAAATCGACGGGGCTCGTCGCGATGAGAAAAACGCGAATGTGGCTATAGGGATGAATTGAAAGTTCGGGAGCATCCGCGATGGGGCTCCGCAAGCTGGTGCGCGTTTTAACTGATAACCATTTCTGATTACCTGCGCGGGACAACCTGTGGATACCAGCCATCACGTCACCACTCACGTACTTCATACCCGGGGCATCCACGAATTCGAACGGGTTCTGTCACGTGTACGTAAAAATAACCGGGTGAGACAGGGATACTAAATTTGTACAAAGTAATAATGGAAGATGATCGTCCACTCCTGACCATCTGAAATACTTTTATCTGTTCCTGTGGACATCTTCGGAATTGTTGACGAGGATATATGTCCAGTCGCTGTGGGTCAAACAAAAAATGTACCTGTCAATAGATTGACAGATTGGTGGTAGAGAGAGAGAGAGAGCGCAGGAGGGCGAGAGAGAGCGAGAAAGAAGAAGAGATCACGCGAAAGAGTGAGCGAGGGAGGGGGATGGAGAGAAACGCACGCCTGTGAGAGAGTGAGGCGGGAGGGGGAGAGGAAGAGAAACTCGTTTATTTCTTACGCGCGACAAAAAAAATGTCTATAGCTTACCCCTCGCATCCTCGTAGCTAGTAGCTGATCATCAGTAGAGTGATAACGAGTATCTACGCTGCATGCAGGTACATGGATATGTACCACGGCCACGCATCGTCACGTATTCAGTCGACATAGTAATGTCGACGTCGATCGAATCTGGCCCGCGAAAAAAAGCCCGCAGACCGATAGCTGTACTCAATCGGTGTCGACATTACTATGTCGACTGAATGCGTGGCGCTGTCTGCCCGCGCGACATATCCATGTACCGATCTATCTGTATGCAGTGCAGGTACACGCCATCAGTCTACTGATGATCAGCTATTAGCTACGAGGATTTAACTAAAAATTCCCGTTCGTAAATCCAAGAGCTTGCTCGGGAGCTAACTACATTAGGTTGTATTGTATTATACATATAACAGGAACGTACAATATCAACCGTAAATAGAGGTCCGAAATTTTTGCTACCATCGGTACGTTTGCCTATCGGTGTGGCTTATCTGCTCTCTCTCTCTCTCTCTTTCGTTCCTCTGGCGTCTTCGGATGATCCGTCTCTGTCGCGGTATCGAGCTCGCTGACGAGGAATCGGATGCACGGTGTACGAAGGTGCACATACACATGCGCTCAGAGCTCATCCGTGAGGCTGCTGTAAATGCGAGAATGACAAACCGTATGGTGGAAAGAGAGGGACCCATTGCCCGAAAATTCAGACGGTGTCCAGCGATGCAGACCGTTCTTTCGACGGCTGACACGCACGTGAGTTCTTGCACATGCGATGATGTGCAAGCAGTGGCGGAAGTACAAATGATTGGTCGTACCGCCAAATATAATGTTGAGCACCCAGGAAAAAAAACAAGTTATATTATACTAGGTAAATATATAAAGAATATTAATATTGGTACAGTATTGGACTAAAGAGCGATCCCAGGGTCCTTATCTCCCGCTGTGACGCACTTGTTCGAGGCCTATTGACACAAGCCGGCAGCCTGTGGATTTCGGTGGGCCTCGCACATCGTTTATTTTTCCACGGTCGCACTTCGAAGACGATGCAGAGCAGGCCTATGGACGGCTATACGGTCCGCAAAAGTCCCACTTCGCCGCGTAAGACCTTCTCTCTTCCTCCCTCGCTCCCTCGCAGTTACTCCAGGTAAGAGCACATCGACGAGGGCCTGCGTGGTTGTATTTCGACTACTACCGCTCTATACTCGGTGAGGGTAGCGCTGGCAGGCCTCGCTTATACCCAGGACGGCTATGACGGCTATACGGTCCGCAAAAGTCCCACTTCGCCGCGTAAGACCTTCTCTCTTCCTCCCTTGCTCCCTCGCAGTTACTCCAGGTAAGAGCACATCGACGAGGGCCTGCGCGGTTGTATTTCGACTACTACCACACTATACTCGGTGAGGGTAGCGCTGGCAGGCCTCACTTATACCCAGGACGGCTATGGACGGCTATACGGTCCGCAAAAGTCCCACTTCGCCGCGTAAGACCTTCTCTCTTCCTCCCTCGCTCCCTCGCAGTCACTCCGAGTAAGAGCACATCGACGAGGGCCTGCGTGGTTGCATTTCGACTACTACCACTCTATACTCGGTGAGGGTTACGCTGGCAGGCCTCGCTTATACGCCTTTTCGTTCCTTCCTTAAAGATAGAGTTAATTACGAATTACTTATTTAATTTCATTATAAAATTTCAATGCTATTTTATTGGATATATTTCAATTCATTATCTTTACGGCGTGTCTCGCCCTCACAAACACAAATTAAATAATTCATTTCGTGAACAGATAATCAATTTCGTAATTAAATTAATCACCAGTGAATCGAAGAGCGCGCACCGTATAGCGGGCCCTACCTTCCCCGAGTGAAGAAGTGCAGTAGCCCCAACGATAATCTGCGATAGGTCCCGCGACCGCGAGGGAGCGATAGAGGAAGAAGGAAGGTTTCATGAACTTGAAATCATCGGTAAAGATAATGAATTGAAATATATCCAATAAAATAGCATTGAAATTTTATAATGAAATTGAATAATTAATTCGTAATTAACTCTACCTTTAAGGAAGGAAAGAAAAGGTGTATAAGCGTGGCCTGCCAGCGTAACTCTCACCGAGTATAGAGTAGTGGTAGTCGAAATACAACCACGCAGGCCCTCGTCGATGTGCTCTTACTCGGAGTGACTGCGAGGGAGCGAGGGAGGAAGAGAGAAGGTCTTACGCGGCGAAGTGGGACTTTTGCGGACCGTATAGCCGTCCATAGCCGTCCTGGGTATAAGCGAGGCCTGCCAGCGCAACCCTCACCGAGTATACAGTGGTGGTAGTCGAAATACAACCACGCAGGCCCTCGTCGATGTGCTCTTACCTGGAGTGACTGCGAGGGAGCGAGGGAGGAAGAGAGAAGGTCTTACGCGGCAAAGTCGGATTTTTGCGGACCGTATAGCCGTCCATAGGCCTGCTCTGCGTCGTCTTCGAAGTGCGACCGTGGAAAAATAAACGATGTGCGAGGCCCACCGAAATCCACAGGCTGCCGGCTTGTGTCAATAGGCCTCGAACAAGTGCGTCACAGCGGGAGATAAGGACCCTGGGATCGCTCTTTAGTCCAATACTGTACGTGAACGCCGCCAATATTTTTATAGTTGGAGATTTTTTATGTTTATTAGGTGGGTGAATTCTAAAAATTCATTAAATACGAAAATGTTCTTTTTGTCAGAGTACTTTCAATTTACTTTAAAGTGCAAGGGACAATTTTAATACAATTGAAAACTACAAGTAAATACGAACTTTTTGGACCCTTTCCAACTTCGGGCTCCTTCGCGTTGCGGGGTCTTGCGGTATTGTAGTACCGCCACTGTGTGCATGATTGCAATAATAGTTTAAATTGCATGAAATAATACTTGTATTACAAATGTTGCTTGATTAATAGTTTATAATAATAATAATACGTATTCTAATCATCCGACGGCTCTGCAGTAACCAATTTTTCGCCGATTGCGGATGTTCCATTGCATTCGAGAAGTTTGTGAATATTTTATTGGATACACAAACAATTTTTGTCTAAAATGGATGCCGATTTATTTAATTATCACCTTTCCTTTCGTTTCTCTCTCACTTCCACTTTATTTGTTTCTTCCAAAAAGTACCATTTTGGTATATGCGATACGTCTAAAACATATTTTTTTGGTACATAATACTTTTGTGTTTTGTTATATACGTATTAGCGTATAACTAACAAGGAGAGGCCGTGAAGTGCCCCCCTCCGATTTGGACGAGCTTTGGACACGTTACAGTAGAGGCAAAGTTATGCATATACCCAAAAGGATTTGCTCAGACACTCAACCGTTTTTGAGAAATTTGAGTCGAAAGTTTGGATTTTGGAGGCGAAGATCCCGTGATCGAAACCCGGTATGAACTTATGTCTTCGACATCTTCGATATCTTTTTTCATTTTTTTTTATTTTTTTAGAATGTATAAATGATATTCCGCCATATTTCAGTATATTTAACACTGTTTATAATGTATTTGTGTACTTTACATAATATTCTCGAGCCCGGTATAAGCTTTGGATGAAACCTCTCCACCATAGCAACGAATGGCGTGCAAGAATTTTTCTGGCAATCATAGATGTAAAAAGCAACATAAATTGCAGATACACTGCAATCTAATTATAAGGCCACTACTACACATAAGCAAATAAATTGGTACGAGTGCTTAAATAGCCGTGTAACAAGAAAAAACAAAATAGCAATAAGGAATACACAATAAGTTTATTCATGTAAAAATTGTACGCATTATGTAAACCACAAAAAGGAATAAACGATTATATAATAATAATAACGAATGGCGTGCGGCTAGCGCGCTCGCTTACGGCCACCGAGATCCCGGGCTCGAATCTCGGTGTGCTTTTTTTCTATTTTGTGAAGAGTAAATAATCTTACGACATACATCAACGTAGTTAATCCGTTACACAACAAAATGTGAGGGGTTTTTTCAATAAACGAACGTCACTGTTAAAATATTCTGACGAAACTAACGCTGCACAAATGACCAAGAATGCGCAAGGAGTATCTTTTGTTTTTTAAGGGGAGAGATACGTTACATTACGATCGACACTTCGAACATCGAAGTGTTAAATCCCTGTGTAAGTGTAGGAGAATTTTTCATTGCCAGTCGGACGACGGCACAAAATTGTTTCATTTCGAGAAACTGCGTTTTATATCACGAGACAAATTCTTTTTTCCGGCCAAGCACAAGTACGCGAGAATTGAACCTTGTACCTTTTCCAGAAAGAACGAGTTATTATTTATTTATTTATATTAGTATGTTATAACAAACCTAACAAACTTAAAAAACAAAAGATACTCTTTGCGCATTCTTGGTCATTTGTGCAGCGTTAGTTTCGTCAGAATATTTTAACAGTAACGTTCGTTTATTGAAAAAACCCCTCACATTTTGTTGTGTAACGGATTAACTACGTTGATGTATGTCGTAAGATTATTTACTCTTCACAAAATAGAAAAAAAAGCACACCGAGATTCGAGCCCGGGATCTCGGTGGCCGTAAACGAGCGCGCTAGCCGCACGCCATTCATTGCTATGGTGGAGAGGTTTCATCCAAAGCTTATACCGGGCTCGAGAATATTATGTAAAGTACACAAATACATTATAAACAGTGTTAAATATACTGAAATATGGCGGAATATCATTTATACATTCTGAAAATATAAAAAAAAAATATAAAAAAATGAGAAAAGATATCGAAGATGTCGAAGACATAAGTTCATATCGGGTTTCGATCCCGGGATCTTCGCCTCCAAAATCCAAACTTTCGACTCAAATTTCTCAAAAACGGTTGAGTATCTGACCAAATCCTTTTGGGTATATGCATAACTTTGCCTCTACTATAACGTGTCCAAAGCTCGTTCAAATGGGAGGGGGGCACTTCACGGCCTCTCCTTGTAAGATTATATCATAACATTGTATTATTTCATAATATTTATCGTTCTTCGTCAAATCATCTTCTTATCCGTAAAGAATGAGACAGAAACCGCTGAGCTTGCAAAACGTAGTCTGAGATTACGTGAGAACAGATATCGGATGATTCTCAGAAACTGCATGACAGCTGAATGACATTGATTGGTTATTGGTTATTTTCCAAACTCCCACTCAGTATTTCGGAAAGGTTGCGTGCATAAAACACGCGACGGCGGCTCGCGCTTTGGTATTCAGGAAGAAAGATAATTAGTAACAACATAAGAGATTAGAGTAATCGGCGTAGCTCTTGCTTTTCTGTATTTTTACACAGATCAAGAGTAATTAGTTCGCGAGCAAGCTCTTGGAATCGCGGATGGAGTAAACGTTGAGTTCCGTTTGCAAGAGCGTTTAGAATAAGTAAGTTCTAAATAAAGTTCCGTAATTACTTGTACAGGAAAGATGGGAACGTATACCGCGAAGTTGCACCCTGCGGCGTTGTAGCTGACAATGAGGCAGAAAGGATAGAAATAAGAGAGAGAGGGAGAGAAAAGACAAAACATAGCGATAGACGAACGTATGTATATATTTACTGATAGTAGTCAAAATTCCGGATCTGCATTTTCGTAGTGTATTTTCATACTGGTCTACCTTGAAAACAACAATCGTGTGAATAATAATCGATTTCCTGTAATCATTCGTATGTACATCCTTATAAATCAACATCCCTCGCATTTGGATAATGCATAGTTTGTCTTGCAAAATTGCAGTTATCCTTGAGAATATAACCACCACGGTATAAATTCAATTGCAAGTGCAGAGTCCTGACGTTGCTCCTGGCGAGTGCAAAACATAAACTTCACGCGGATTAAAAGCAACTCGGGGTTATGTAAAAATCACGTGGTCCTCGCAAATCAAATGATCAATTGTACCATACTTTTACCGACGTCGGGGCTCAAACTTTTTATCTCCCATACGGTATAAGTATAAAGATTCTAAATACAAATTCGACTATTGTTATTCGCGAATATAAATTATAGGTTCACAGCCAAGATCGCGGAAATTAAAGACAATTCCGGTTATATCAAAGAAACGATACTCGCGAATCGATCGAAAAATCCTACCAAACGCATCTTTTTTCATGGAGGGATCAACGATATCTAGAAAAGTACTATGGATTTCGCGTATTCTCAACATTGCGTACATCATTTAAAAAAAATTCCTAAACAGGTCAGGCCAATAAATACGCGTAAAACGAGTAGTACGCGTTCACAAGACAGTAATCAGAGCTCAATAAAGTGGCGAGATCTCAAAGTAATAACATTTTAACGCGCCGCGAAAGTAGAACCGAACTTGGATCGATTAAGGTGCAATGGCAAAGGATAAGCAATCGGCACAAGTCTTCCGGGAAAAAACGAGCGGGATAAGTGACCGGTGGTGAACGCAGCGTCGCGTCGGGGCAAATAACGACGGTAGCAACGACAGCGTCAGTCTCGTGGCGCAGCTGCTGAGAGCGCCGTTCTCGCTTACACAACATCGATCGCCCACGGTCGGCCATAACCTCTGCATTTCTCCTGGCATTCCATTTGATAGCACAAAACAAATTCAAATAATAACGCGAAATTCGAAATCAAAGTGATCCATTTCTCGGCCGCCGTTCCAAATTTCCTCGGTATTCGTGATTCCTGCGTAGTGTGAGTGTCGTGCGAGTGAAAGAGTTTCGAATCTCTCAGGAAGACCCTCAACCGTGTTCAACCCCCTGTCGAGAGGTTTCTTGATTTTCGATTCTTGGAAAATCGACGGTATAAGGGCTGCTCCCTTCGAACGCGCACGAGGAGTATCGTAGGTATCGTGCGAGTTCATTTCACTTTGCTCGTTAAGGCAGACGGGTGTAGATTTTCTCGCGACTACGCCAATCTCAGCTGATCAGCCAGGAAGAAGTTGCCAGTTTTCCCCAGCCAACGCCCGCGTGAGAACCTACGCACGCGACGAGCACGTTTTTCGCGTGCGCATTTCTGTATTACGGTATCTGTCATTTGTCGCGATATTACGTCACGCGGTTAATGTCGTGACGTTTTCGTGTACCTCTCGATACGCGTACCGAAAACTATTATTAGCGCGTGTTCGAAGATTGAATTTCATTATAAATGTTTTGTTGCTAGTGCATATCGAGCAGCCGTCGTCGCTGCTGATCGATAATCCACGTGTGATTAGTTTCATGAAAACCGACCTAAACGTGGGATTCAAAACCTTCCTTTTATTAATAAACGTGGTATTAAATTCCGCGTGCCGATATTAAAAAATATCTTTGCGAGCGGTATTTTTCACAGTGACACGGAACTTTAAAGTTTATTACATTTCCATGTTGTAGAATTACTTCAAAATTGTCGTACGGTCAAATTTAAGGGAGGAAAAAAATCTAAAGTTCCCCTTCCATCATTTATCACCCTTCCGTAAAACTCTTATTTTCGCCAAACGAATCACGGTTTCGTGCCTTAGAAAAATCACACCTTAACTTTACACATATACATCGGGATATACATAAATCCGTGGTAGTATATTTTCGCAAACATAAAGGGAATCCTAGAAATAGAAGAAACACGTTTGATGCTAGTTTGCCACGTGACTGCGCGATCGTTCTACCAAAAGAACGTCGAGGAACACGTTGATGGAAGTTGAACCGCAGTGCAGTCATCGGTCTAGACATTGCGGTGTTTAATTTCCCGGAGAGGAAGGTGAACGAAAAGAAAAAGAAAAAAAAATGGTCGTGCCCTCTTAAAAAAAGGCACGAGCATGAGTGGTGTTGGCTCGTCGACGCGGCTATCGACGCGTGGATCTTCTCGATAACGGCGTCGGTTACGGACGTCCGTGTCTGACGTCATTGGTTCCGGCGGGAAAACCAAGGACTACGGGAAACTTAATCGGAATCATGGAGAAGCAAGAGTTTCTGATTAACTTGCATTACTTGCCAATCGCACTTTTCGCCTCGCTGCCTGCCGTGGTTATTGTAACGTGAGCAACATTAGAATTCTTTTATTATTTCGTTCGTTGAAAATAATGATGATTTTCGCGGTTATTAATGGTACCTTTTTCGGTAATCAATGACAGGTTCAATTAATTCTGAAAATTATAATTTTCTCACCTAATGGACGGCAAATGTTAAAAGTGTTAAAAGATAAAATATTAATAAGTGGTAATGTATTATAAGTATTGTTTGTACAGGATGTTTCAGAATATTCGGAGAATGGAATTCTAAAATAAAAGTTCCTGCGTCTCGATAGTATACGCAAACAGGAAGATTAGTTGTAAGATTAATTGCACTGACCTTTTAACGAAATTCCAGGTGCGTCGCGCGCGAAAATGCTGGTTTACCGCTACACCGGAAAAATCATATCGACATTCGATTTTTTTCTCCGGAAATGCAATTACATTAATTGCGTAAATTGCTTGAAAATGTATACAAAGAGAATATTCGCACGCTGAGCGATACTAAAACCTGTAAACTAAACACTCGCATAAATGTGCGCTGGATTGGCCCAAGCTTTATAGTGTCCATTCAGGTACTACAGCATTCTCGATATTTTTGTACGGAATCCTCGGTCTTAGAATTGCATCGGGAATCCACCTCAACGGGTTGGTTGCTGTCTGACCCACTGGTTATTCACATGTTTTTTTAATATGGAGCCGCGTGTACCATCGGTGGTTCACACGCATACTTGATTTTGTTCGAAGATATCTCTTGGCCTGGTAATACAAATTTCTGTTTTTCTCCAGTGGCACTTGGGTAAAGGTCTATTCTTTTCATTGAGGACAACAATTTTATTTGTATATGGTGGTCGCTAAAGCGTTAACGGATTTTGCGAATATTCTGAATCACCCTGCACGTTTGCAATACATTACGTCTGAGATAATGCCTGAATTCCTAACAAAATTTCGTAAAGCTTTTAATTCGATAGATACAAAATTAATCGGCGTCTTCTTTCCGCGAAACATAGCATGTACGTACTTGTTGTAAATAGATTCGATTATAATTTGCAGATACGTAATAGCAGTTCTGTTGGGGCACGTGGAACCTGGATTTCCTTATATCTCCGATGTGGCCTCGTCTGCACCAGAGAGCTGCATATTCGCACAGTGCGTCAATATGATCGCGATGCTGAGTGAGCGCATATTACCAATACGTACACACGCGACACGTATATTACCGTTCTCAATGCTCTCGGTGCAACGAAACCTATCGGCATTTGGTACATTGACCTCGATTTTCGTTCGAGAGGAGCGAATTTTAGTCATTTCTCTGAAAATGTTAACAGTTTCCGTGTTCGAAACATGATTAAATCCCTCTGATCACAATTACTTTAAATCAATCAAACGACTGTTTTTATTTATTCGCAGGAGAATCAATTACTACAATTATATCATTATTTTTATATAGTTATTACAACACGCTAATTTATACATATAATGCGCGCGGAAACAAAATCTGAGAGGATTCCCCGCGTATAGAAGGACCACGATTAATTAACGAAACTCAGCCCATAATATTTTTAATCCTTTTCCTCTTTATCTGTCTCGTTCTAGTGGGCTTCGTGACCTATATAAGGTATTCCCAGGTGAAAGAGTGCTCGAGCACGTTTCGCTTGCAAGCATCTTTACCAAAATGGAACTATTGGGCCTTGATTCTAGGCCTAATATCGGCGCTCGGTTTCTCCGTGACCGCAAACTTTCCAGAAACTTCTGTCTTGGTCATGCATCTCATTGGCGCTGCTCTCTGCTTCGGTGGTGGCACTGCGTATTTTTGGACACAAGTGCGTACAAAATTTTATACCCCAAATCGATGTCGTATTTTGGGATTCATTCACAACGAAATAACGAACTTTGTGCGCGACAATCATTTTTAACGAACGATACGAACAACAATCAACGCTTTATACAAATTACGAAGAAGATAAACATTTATTTGCGTAATCTATACGTAGCGGAAATTGTATGCGATATACACTGCTCTCGAAAAAATGGTATCGCGTAGTAACAGAAGCCGACGCTAATCGTAATACGCTTCTAGATATATTACAAGATCTAGTCTCGCGTACTTGTACTTGGCTCGAGACAAGACCTTGTCTCTTGATCTGTTTATATGCTTCTCCTAGAGTTCTTCTTACTGAATTTAAAATTCAGCATTTTAAATATTAAGAACTATCGCTTTTGTTTTTAATTCTACATGTACGTTAATTTTGTATCATTTACGGGGGATGTTAGAAACATAAATAGCTACAAATTTATAATCTATAGTCAAACACCATTATACTTGTAATATCTTGTGAAGAAACGTTTCTATGGAAACGTGAGCAAGGTAGTAGTTCATGAATGTACGTGTTGCGAATGGGTCAATAGTAAATTATGCTCGGAAGCAACGCGAAATATCCGCGTGAATCGCTCGAGAAGAGGTGCAGTTGATGTATTGTCCAATAGAAGGATCACCGTAAGTGTATTAGCCAGTGGCATGCCAATACAGTGTACGTTATTGGCTTGATGGATTTAAAGAAACGATTCTTCGTAACAGTGTTTCTCAAAGTAGTCCGTCCAAAAAGGCAAATTCAATTCAAATCAAATTCAACGAATTTCTTCGCGTAATTTAAAATAACTTTTCATTCGGGAGATAATTTTGACAAGCTTTTTTTAACCTTACCAAAAAACACGACCATAAATATAAATTTATTTATTTACACTTTTATTTATTTTTCATTTGAACGGATAAAAAAATTAAAAATACGCAAGTAATACGTCAAAACTATAAAACAGGGGAGCCACAAAACTCTATGTCCACGTTGCACAGTGGTCCAGATCGCGTTTCTAGCTGGCCAAAACTATTATTTCATAAAATATTGAACTAAAGCCTATAAAAATTGGTGTAGGTTAACCTACTTAACATACCCACCTTACTTGTAATGAAATAACAACAACATTTTTAATAATAACTATATAATATTATATAATATTATAAACTTTTTTTTTTTTAATGTAGGTTTGTGTATAGAACACTATTTTTTAAAAATTTTTATTCTTTTATTTTTTTCATATTTTACATTTTTATAATATCTTTCATCATTTTTATTCTGAATCGGACTCAGAATCATTTTCGGTGATTAACAATTTTTGTTAATTGAAATTTTGTTATCTGAAATTTTGTTTTTGTTTTTTGTTTAAACATTTTTGTTTTTTTGTTTCTCGTTGTTTAAAAAAAGTTTTTGTTTCTTTGGTTTTTGTTTATAAAATTTTGTTTTAATCCTTTATTATTATCATTTTTTTGTTTGTAATTCGAGGAATATTAAAAGTTAAATAATAATAATATAGTATTTTCTGTTGAATTGCCATTTTCCTTGGATGGTTTTTTATTATTATTTAATTTTTTATCCGATAGCCGTGACAAAAGATTCAAAAACCCAATTGTTTAGTGAATTATTTTAGTTAATATTTAAAAAAAAACAGGTCGCATACCCATCAATACCCTCTATTATTGTAATTGTTGAGAAAGTGTCCATTTGTAAATGTACAAACACAAGGATGATCGATTTAAAAAAAAAACTGTCGATGACGTCATATTTTGAAAACTAGGGTATCTGTTGGAAATCAAAATAGAATGAGAACAATTACAAAAATTTCATCTAAGAGTAATAAACAAAAAACCAATAGTTTGGCCATATGCCCCAACCGAGCATAATTCTGTTCTCGTAACCAGAACTTCTACCTAGAAAAATATTCATATCTCGAGAAGTCGCAAGTAGACGCAAATTATCAAAAAAGCATTCTAAAGTATACATATATGCCTTTCAGAAAAAACAATGCTTGAACCTCTACTCGCCCCTACTTTTTTTTGGCACTCCAAAATAGGTAAAAACCCAATTTTTCTGGATACATTACAGCTATAAACATTTATTGCAGTATAAATATATAAATTAAAATAAAATGGAACCTTGGATATTCAACAGAAATGTCCCCCCTTCAATAATATTGACATTAATCTTTTTAAAATTTATTTTAAGTTATGTAAAATAATTTGTAAAGAAACGTAATCCAATGTCTCGTTTCATACAGATCAGCGTTCTTTCTATCTTTGACAAGCCTAATCTATAGTAAAGTCATAATCATTAATATTAATATTGATATATTCGTGATCAGTAGCTAATACTGAACAGATATACGTAAAAATATAATCCATTTTTCAATATCAAAAAATCGACTTTTGGCCAGCTAGAAACGCGATCTGGACCACTGTGCGTTGTTAGCTCTCGGTAACGCCAAACGTAAGTTTTATGCACGAATGTAATTGCTGTGATTAGTTCATACTCGTTTGTGTTGGCAAATAACATAATCTGCTCACGTAATCGTGATGAGCGATATTCAAACACACTTGACAATATTAAATACTAAATTTCAACTTTTGAAAATTTCTCAATATTTGCTTTGCCGTTTCGAGCCGAACTGAACATTACAATGGTGCGATGTAGATGGATAAATTTTCAAAAAAAAAATTAAAAATTTTTGTGCAAAAATTCCAGCTGTCTATGGATTAACTAACTTTAATCACTGGTGCAAGGGGAATCGAGTATGAATTACTTGTCCGTGAAATAGAATAATTTGAGTAACACTGCCATAGAATGAAGTCCGCGCGGATTCCTGTGCACGTGCGCTCTCTAGAAATTTTTAGACGGCGCGGTGTCGCGTCAGTTCTTTTTTCGGCCATTTGCACACTCTTTCGCACGTAAATGTCCGCGTAATTGCATTGTTCCGAAATATGGGTTAAATTTATTTCTCACGGAAACACGTTTGTTGACAAGTTTCTTCGCAATGTAAACAGTCGCGTAAACGTAACGCGAGTCAGCTTCATTGATATTTTCGTTACTCGAAAGCCTCGTATCTCCGAAACGGATGGTCGGATCGACTTCGGACAAAAAGTGTTTTCTACGGAAAATCAAGCTCAATGGAAGTAAGATGAAACGGTGGACATATGTATATGAATGTTTCCCGCGGTATTCTACGGTGTCGAATCCTACACGTTCAAATTTTTTAATTTCATGGCGCATTGATTTCCAAATCAAAATTGAGGACCTTGTACATCCTAACAACCGGGCAATTAATTACCGAAAAACTGAACATCACGCACAAAACGTTATTATTCTGAGAACACCGATTTCGCTTTCGTAAACGACGAAATAAAATTTTCTTTCAAACGAAGCGGCTAAGATTAAAACTTTAAATACCTGGAGCTAATTTCGCGTAATGGGATTGTTCCAAACGAAGTCTACTTCGTTCCACAGCCAGTTATCACGCGTAATTTCCTGAAAAGCTGATTTATCCGCTGCGCGTGCCACATTGTCTTTGAAACTACAGACCTATTCTTCGTCTAATATCCAATTTGATTCTGTGTTCAGACCATCTGCTCGTTCTACTTACATCCACTCGGATGTTCGTTGAGACTCGTGCATCTTCGAACGGCATTATCAATCTTTTGCAACGTCTGCTTATTCGTTATTCTCATCACCTTCGTGCTGGCGCGCTTGGCATATAAGGGTGAGTTCGTAGCTATCCCTTCTCAGTTCCTTTCGTTCCCCGTGATTACCAGGAACATTAATTCTCTCGTGTGCAGGCACAACTCCTGAAAAATGGACCAAGGATGATGGCGGATACGAATTACACATAGCGAGCTCGGTGACGGAATGGCTCTGCATGGTGGCTTTCTGCATTTACATCCTGACATTTACGGAAGAATTCCGGGACATTAGATTGAGTCATCCAAAGGTGAGTATCCTCGATCGATGAAATCGAGTAAAGTCAACCAGGCGTGAGATTATCTGCGCTTCCGAGCCGGAAACATTTCTTTTAGGTCAGATTAGTGTTATAAAGCTTCGTTCTGCGCGGTAGGCCTAACTCCATCGTCGTACCACTCAATCTCTTAGCTCTGAAATTAAGACTCGCGATTCTGCAGCGTCAGAAACGTAAACTCAGCTTCGTGCGTTAGATAGAACGCTTTCGTACGAGTTAAACGAAATTTAATCTCTCACGATTAAACTTCTGTTCGGAGTTAGTAATTCCATAAAGACGTAAAACCGTTCAATCTTACGTAAATCTTAAATAACAAATCAGGGATGTTAAGCCCCTCAAATATTCGACGCAGTCTCATCGAATGATCTCATAATTTCAATCATGATTGAATATTAGTATAAAAAGCTTTTGGTCCGAATTCAACGATTTCCATAGATTCGGCAGACAATATGTCCTCGCGTCACGAACATAAGCGACAAAAAATCATTCCCACTGAAAAATCGATGATTCTTTTTACCTGTGACACAATGATTCTTAACCTTTCTTAATGATCAGCATCCCCTTGTATCTAAAGATAAATTCTCGCACCACCGTGAAAAATGTGTTCCTATTTTTGTAATCAACAAATTACACGTATTGCAAGATACTTTATCAATCGAAAAATGAATACGTACATTTACGTATACGTACAATTTGAATATTTAAAAAGTGCTCTTGCACCCGTGAAAATGCTTTCTCGCAGCCCGAGGGG
This sequence comes from Pemphredon lugubris, assembly GCA_933228935.1. Lineage (NCBI taxonomy): Eukaryota > Metazoa > Arthropoda > Insecta > Hymenoptera > Crabronidae > Pemphredon > Pemphredon lugubris. The sequence continues at coordinate 18,984,696 of OW121815.1, forward strand.
TGCACGCACCCTAGGTTAAGAACCACCGCTGTAACGCCATCCCGACCATAACGAGGCACTAATCCGAACTGGGTCCGACTTGCCTACAGGTGGTGTGCAATCTAAATCGAACGAGGCCGAGCAACGACGCCCTGAACGAGAGCCAGGACTCCACGATGGTCCACGGTCAAAGTACACCGACGATCACCTGATCGCTCATAAGCAGAGGCGCCGGTGGCTACGTTAATCATCTCTCGCACTCGCCAGTCGACACCCCGTGCCCAGGCTACAGATACCGCGAGTCCAGGGAAGCCCTTCTGGACGAAGCTGCGCCACTCGTGGGGAACTTAGCAACGGCGGCGGTGAGCGACGTCGAGGGGAGAGCCGACGACCTCTGCCCAGTACAGATACACGTGTACGAGCCAAAGATACGCGAAAGACGACGGCAGGCATGCGAAGCCGAAGAAGCGAGACGGAGGCCGAGGAGAGCGGAGGAACGGGACAGGAAGTGGATCGACTTGGACGAGAACGTTTTGGACGGTCAGATTCTGATAGACGACGGATACCTGGAGCCCGGCCTACTGCCCGACGAAACCGAGGAAGCCGTTTATCCCGACGGAGCCATGGACGCGGACTACGACGACGAGGACGCCGATAGTCACGGGAGGGGGGAGTCCTCGATGTATAATCGGATAAGGCGCGGTGCCGCGAGAAGAGCGCGGGAGGATTTTGATCTCTGCACGACTTATCCACTCGCTAATAGTCACGGTAATGCTTATCAGGATTCTTGTAGCCACGGCAGATACAGCGAGGTGTACTCCGAGATCTCCGCGAGGAATTATTTGGAGGCTAATCGGGACGACTTGGCCAACTACTCCGTGGCTAATAGTCACGGCGATCATGGCGTGTCTTCCGAGAACAGAGAGAGGAGCTTCAGGGAGAACGCGGAGACTGATCAGCTAACTTGGGATATCAAGCAGCAGACTAATTACGAAGTAGCGAATAGTCACAGTAATTATCGAGTGTTCTATGACAGTCGGACTCAACAAGGAGATTTGTTGCAAGCTTCGGGTTGGCCGATACAATCCTGGAGAGAGCACTCGCCGCCGAGTCCTCGCGTACCGACTGACGAGAAGAAACGTAAAACGGGGAGCGGGACCATCGACGACGCGGAGACCAAGATTGCCGGGACGGAAGGGAAGTCGGGCAGCAATCAAGGTACGGAACCAGCCTGTGACATTGAACAATGCTTAGTCCAAATCGAGGAGAGTCTTATGAACATTGAACAGAACTTGCTTCATGTGCAGGACCTTGATATTCCGGAACTCAGGAATCTCTTGTACAAAAGTCCGAGCATCGAGAAGAGTCTCTACGAGGTTCAAGATCTCCTTTATGCTGATAATATCGCCCCGATGGTGAACACGGGTAAGCCATTGTCCCTCGAATCCGGCGAGGAGGGAGAGGAGGAGGACGAGGAGGAGGAGGACGAGGACGAGGATGAGGACGAGGAAGAGGTTTGGATAGATCGGAATTTAACGATAAAAGATAACGACGATGACGACGGTGACGCCGGCGCTGCTCCTTTCGACGCCTCCAACGAAGAATCCTCGGATACCGCCAACGTGGAAGAGAACAATCGATCGGAATCAACGGAGGATCGTTCTCACATCGACTGCGTGGACGGGACGACAGCCTTTCGGGAGGAACCGGTGAATTCGAATTACTCGGAGAAGATGAATTTCGTGCCGAACAGTCTTGGTAGAACGTTGCCCAGGAGGATCGTCCTCGACGAAACCACCGATAACATCAGACTCTGCTCCTCGAGATCCAAGGAACACGCGACTATCGATTATAATCTGAACAGCACGTGCGCCGAGAAAAAGCTGTTCTGTCAGGACAAGTGTCACGGTAGAACGAACTCCCTCGACGAGAACTCGACGTTCCAGAATATGAAAACCACGGGGAAACGAGGAACCGCGAAATGTTCCTTGCGGGATCTGTCCTTCGAGTCGACGAAGAACTCCCTCGAGACCGCCAGCAAAGCTAAATCGGAAGGTACGTTGCAGACTCCATGGGAAAAGTGCGCGAAAGGTAAGCCCGATAACGGACGCGACGACCACCGCTGGGACGCGATTAAGGGAAAAGACTTTCGTAAAAGAACCGAGTCGATCTCTCGTATTCGTCGATACGCTCCACCCGCGTCTGACCATCAGAAACGGGCCAAGACCGCGAACGAGACAACGGAGAGTACCACGATTCGTTCGAGAGAGAGATCGCCTACTCGACCGAGACGCAACTTAGTTTCTACGGACAGGTGTCAGGATACCGACAAGGAATCGATCGGCGGCAGGAGTTTCGAGAAGAGGAAGAGAAAAAAGACATCGAGCAGAACTCAGAGTTCCTCGGAGAATGCTCTCGTGCCTAGCAAACTGATATCACTGTCGCTGTCTCTGCTTCTCGCGGCTCTGTTGCAAGCCGTCAGGTGCTTGACGGATCTCGTGGAAGACGCGTTCAGATCCGTCAGTTACGACAGAAGCGGCCTACTTCAATAAATCCCCGGCGAATACTTCCCATAGGCAACAAAGTTTCGCGAGGAGAAGAAATTATATAATAACGTCGACCCGCGACGGGATATCGCGGGGCGAGCGACAACGAGAGGCGGCGCTGACTATTATTAATTTTCGCAACTATTTTTGCAACAATTTGTTGTACCTTCTTCCAAGACCACGAGATTTTTATGGAGGTGTCCGATTGTTTTGCGAACGATGAAACTTTTATCGATGTTAGCGTTGTTAGGCAGTTTTAAATGTAACGTAGATTGTTACGACATAGCGGGAGATTGTATCGATGTTGCGGCTGAGAATATTCGCGTAATTTAATATTCCAACGATTACGCGCGGATATGTAAGTTTCCAGTGGTATTGTTACTCGAGTGGGAAGGCATCCGTTCATTTGCACAATTCGAATAACGCGTGGCAAATTAACCCTAATCGTGCACACGTATCATTATATTTTCTTACTTTATTTGCTCAGTTGTCCTCAAATTATCTTTATAGTTACAGTTACACGCTGGGGAAGTAAAGTTTCGAAAACGTTGGAAATATAGGCATGAATAGAGATTGCTTCATTGGCTGTGGAAGTGAAAGTTTTAAAAATTGTTGAAAACACAAGCGCGAATAGAGATTGCTCCATTGGACCGGTGCGTGTACGCGTAGGGTTGAAACTTGTAACCTTACAACATTTTGCATCTTAATATTTATATTGTAAAGTTTTTAAACTGAAATATAAAGCAGGAACGTAACTTAAAAAAAAAATTAGGAACATATACCTCTGTCGTATCGTGTTACCAGCAAACAACGGATCACAAAAACATAAATCACGTTCTTTAATTTTATTTTAACATTCCAATCGTAATGAAAAAACGAATGGCTACCGACTACGATTCTCATGTTTTTCTTTTTCCACAAAATAAAAAATCTCGATATTCAATTTTTATATGCAAAAATAAAATCATCCATTACAGGGTTCAAGAACATAATTCGAATATTGCAAATACTCGGATGCTCGCGGTGTAAACCTATAACGTAGACATTCCTCGAATAATCTCAACCCTAGTTGAAACATACTTCCGTCACATCTCAAAGTACCAGAAAGTAGAACTTAGCGATAGCAACGAAAGAAAAAGAATACCAATGCCGTTATACTTTATCGAACTGTAAGATGCATTATGAAAGTGTAAAATCTCGGCGAAGCATAGTGATTCGTACTAAACGTAACCCGTTTGCACTCACTTACGATTCATATAAAAATCTCCACAAAGCTACTTCACAGATACAGATATTTCCTATGCGGTTACGTGATTATATATATATATATTTATATATGTATATGTATTTGCTATATGTAAATTGCTATATCTGATATCCATGCGTCGTCGAGCTACCTCGATAAAAAACAGAAATTGGTCTTGGAAGCACAGTCCACGAAGAAAGTGATTGATTAATCTTAAATCCGAGGCTCTCCACTATAAGACTATAGTTTGCGATTACAAACGTCCATGGGCTACAGCTGATATCTGTGATAAACGCTATGCTTACGATCCATGACACTATTATGTTTTTACGCGAAACGATTCACGAGGGTTTCCTATTATTAAATTTGGATATAAAATAAAACTCGGTTCTGCCATTCTACACTCGTTAGAAATCCAAGGTCGCGCGAGGCGGTTGGGGGGCGGTGTGAGACTATTGGCGAAATAATCGACGAGGAATTTAATTGAAGGTGCTACGAGCGTGGTTTTAAGTCTGCCTAATGAAAAGTGTCGATTTATCGAATGGAATCAGAACTTTTGACACGAGCTTCCAACGAAGGTGATTACGGGATCGATAGTCGGATATGTGCTAGGAACGATGATACGGCGAAACACGATAGTGCACGATAAAAGAAAAAGATCGACGATAAGACTTATATCGGTGGAGCAAAGTACGGGCTAAGCACGATCAGTGTTTGGTATCGCGTGCGTACGTTCAAAAGTGCCTAAATCATCGTGTATCGCATACGCGTGGTGCAGTACATATTATCTTAATTAATTAATTACTAACGATTAATGCTACTTATGTCTACCTACGTAAGCACGTTTTTCCAAGGTGTAACGTTGCTGGGAGAATAATAAACGAACGCGTGGCAAGCTGACAGTGGTGCTTGGAAAGTTGAAAACCTTCGCGTGCAAATCATCTCATCCTTCATTCTCCCCGTTTCTCCCCTACGATCGAACGGCAGGGAGGTTTAAGTTTAAACTTAAACCGTGGAGTCAGCCGCATTAATTAATTTTACTCGGGCACAGATTAACAGGGACTAATAACGAAGTTTCGCGAAACTCATTTTGATAAACTTTATCCTCCTCTTCTGAACGTTACGTTTAAAGTTATTCCTGGACCTTAAAGAACATCGTGAGATCGCGTGAAAATTAAAACTTCATTATCACACACTAGTTGGAACTTTGTCTCGTTAGTTTCTTGGGTCAACCGATTATGTTTCCACACCCTGGAAATAGCTTGTACTAATAGTAAACCGAATCAGCAGTTGGAAAGGAAGATCATTCCAAAGGTATGGATTTACGGCGAACATTAAAAACGTAATTTTTTTATCTTATGACACAATTTAAAACTTCTCGTTTGTAAAATTTATTTCCGTAAAATTACGTTCAGCAAAATTTAATTGTATAGGAGAAATTAATTTTCATTTTAATATTCATTTCTTGGGACCAATTAAATTTAATTGTACAGAACTAAGGATTTTACAGAATCCGGTTGAAAATATCACTGGCACGTTACATCCTGGATTCTGTAGAAATAAATTTAACTGGATCCAAAAAATTAAAATCGGAATTAAAATTAATTTCTTTACGAATTGATCATTCCATAGTCCGAGAGAAAAAATTTCGTTTCCAATCCGAAATCTCAATTTCCAGGATTTCACCTTTAATACCCCACCTTCCAACTGCTGTATATCTTTACGACGCCAAGCGATAACCTTTTTTACGGGTTTCCGAAAATTTGCGATAAATCACGCGCCTATCTTCGCCGTCGCGATTTACCGGGATGGGCATTTTTCCTGGGGTCGGTTTTCTGATTTACCGCGAACCAACGCCAGAGATGATCCAAAGCTTATGGTAGGTCCACGGCGTATGCACATACATTCGTGAGTACGATATATAAGGAAGGGGATGGTGCCGATCGATGTTTCTCGCTTATCGTGTGACAACAGAGGTCGGAAGCCGATATACAGACCCAGCTTCCAAATGTTCGTATATCTAACACGTTTCTGGTTTTAACAGCCACGTCTGACCCTGACCCCCTCGATTTCTACAAACTTCCCGTGACCTCGGACGATCGTTATCTTTCTTCACCTCGAAACCCAATTTTAATTGCGTCTCGCCGTTACTTTCACCCATCCGATAATTACTGGTACCTGGGAAAGCTCCGGAAATGTTATAAATACTTGTACTTGACCCGAGACAAGACCTTGTCTCTTGGTACGCGCGACCGTTCTCGCGTAAAGGAATCGAAAGCCGGGAATCGAAGTTTTATACGAGCTCGAATAAAATACATCCGTCTGAAAATTTCACGAAACGAACTTCAGATTCTTTTTCCCCGTTAGATTCGACCGTAATAAAGTACGTCGCGAATGGCTCGGGCGAATGTTTCCCCATTATTATGCCATGAGAAACTGTCGTCAATGTTTACATTAATTTTCCTCGAAATTTATGACTTTTAAGATAAACTTTCCTTCCCGGCCTTGGTGATCCAAGTAAACTGTATTAAAATACTACGTTTCAATTAAATAAATGACCGAATTATTCTTCGTCTTTCATTCTTCAACGTCGCGTCAACAGCAACGTCGTTAGCGACGTTTTCTTCCCGTGTCTTGATTTCGTTTCAAACGCTTGTCGCCTTCATGCAATTCAAAAGGTTTTCGCGGCCCTCTTTTGTCCTGAATATCTCCTTTACTAAATCCCTTTTGAGGTTCATTTAATTCCGCGCGTACCGAACCCTTTGTCCTTTTATTCACTGATATATTCAACGCGCAGGAAACAAAAACAACCTGTGCAGCAATACTGATATTTTCCCAACCAAATTTTACTACCCGCTATCTCCGCCAGTGCAGTGCTAACGGAAACACTTTTTTTAATCCGGAAACACGAGGTATTTAAATCTCCAACGGTAGATACAATAAAAAAACATCCAAAATCCCGGCTCGACGTTCTCCCCCACAAACTCGTGCGTACGTCTCTGGTACACGTTTCGACCGATCGATCGTCAACGCGAAAGTTTCCATTAACGGTGTTTAATCAACGCCACGGACGTAACGCCGAATCCGAAACTTCCTCGACGCAAGTTCATACCAGGTAGTTGGGCATCCGTGAGGTATCCGATTATGAGCTATTTGTCACGAACTACTCCATATTCTCGCACTCCGGCCGCCATCAGAATTTTTAATTAACACAGAGGTTTACGTCCCTCCACGCGAATCCTCTCGGAACACCACGAACATCGATAATGAATACATCCGAGAATGTTATCTTCCCTCGGAGAGGGGGGTTTGGAGCGAAGGAGGGACGCGCCAGGTTTCCACGAGGATTTTACGACACCCCCAAACGTTTTACGACAGCCTCAAAACGTGTCGGATCCCTTCGCGCAAAAGATATTGGCCGCGCCTGGAGTATCCATAACCAACGGTATTGCGATCTCTTCGATATTTACTGCCACCCGGTATATAAAGACAGATAACATACCCAGGACCGTGCCACGTGGAATATCAATCGTTTAGGGGCCGGACTAGTTCATTCTTACGCGACCGCGCGGGCTACCAGTGACATAAAAACTCCATTAGAGGAAGGGGGGCGGGGAGGGGGGAGGGGGATTGGGCCAGACGTTGGACTGGCTTTCGAGGGGTAATGCTGAAATATACCTCCGGTGAAAATAAAATCGAACTTACCGCGGCTGAAGTCTGTGGCCGGAGAAATGCCAGCAGGCCTTTTCCACCTCGAAGAAGTAGTTTGCTCGGGGGATCTGGAGCGTCTAAGAGTACTCGGGTGTACCGTCGGTACTCGGGCCACGATGCACTTTTGTTCTGCGTTGGAAAAACATCAAAGGGAGATTTAGATCGCAGGAACGGGGTGGACCGTTTCCTATCCTACGGAACATTCGGAGATACGGTGGAAATCTTTTTCCGTCTTATAACGTAGGATCGTGCTGCGTGTAAAGTGGATTTAAATGGAATAGCATTTCGGGAAGTAGGACGACGGCGATATTGCGTTAAAATTGAAATTGTACGTAAGTAAGATTGAGATCAAACGTAGCGCCGGCAATGGGATGATTCAAACTTACAGCACCGTTAAATCTCGGTGAAATTTCGATTTCTGATTTGTTGGATGTGACATTTTTGTGGATGGGACATTTAACTTTCGAAAGTGCATTTAAAAAGTTCTTCGATCGACCGCAATAACCGTTAACTTCGTGAAGTTCGTCGGCAGGGACGATGTTAATCGAATTGCCTTGATCTTTAAACGGACAGTTGTAGAATTAATCTACCAATTAGATCTAGTATTAAAGAACAATATTGCGTCGTGGATATGAAAATAAATACTTTTATCCAGATTAATTCTGCACAGCAATTCACGTGGGCTCCTAAAACGTTCGCGGAATCAAGTTTGTGAGTTGGAAAGCTCACAAAATTTCGACATCGCTCCGGTAGTTCGTATCGCGTGCGCTATGTGCAAACAGAGCAACAAACTACGGGGTGTGTACACACGAATGCAGAAGAGTTTCCCGACAGTAGTTTCTGCGCGCCGTCGTACAAGTGGAAGCGTGGCAGAACGCGTGTTTGCGAAAAATAAGCAAAGAAACGCGAGCAACGGGAACGCGTAGAGGTCGCAAACCAAGTAAAATCGAGTTAGCGAAACGTGGCCATTAAGTACGTAACGTTTGCTCGGGGTGTTGAAAGTTCGGAAACTTCGGACGCCGGACGTTTCAAGGATTTTCCGAAACTTTTCGGACGTGGGTACATATTATTTTTCGATTATATGAAAAAAAAAAAAAAAATAGGACATCTGTCACATTCGGCGTGCTACCCAAAGTAGAAGTACGGAAAATCAGACGTTATTCCCCTGGAGATGTCGTACTTGGTAAAATGAGAGACGCGTGTCCTTGTACCCGTTCGAGAATAGAGATTGGAAATAGTGAAATTCGGGACGGAAATTTGAAAACTACCTCGTCCCCGTCCCTGGGATACATTAATATACCGAGACTTGGTTTTTTCCGAGATTTTATTTTATCTCTGATGATTATATCATCGTCGTATCGTATCTCAAGCGAATCAAAATCACGTGTACCGAAGTTCTATAGTAAGTAGGTAAGTACTGAGTTTTAAGGAGGACAAAATTTGCGATGCACTCGTACTAGCATTGTACTCTAGCTGGACACTAAACAGATATACCTAGGTCTTGAGGACGAAGGGCCCACGGGCGAATATCGGAGTCTTACTTATTGTTAGACCTTGAGGATTTTACAAGGATCGCGTCACGGTCAACTCTCCCACTCGCTTGACCCATGTGAAATTTGAGACGCTGTCAATATTTTGGAATGCCAATTGTGATTGGCAACTCGCATCTTAGCACCACCTTTCGTTTCATTATCCAATCAGAATAACATGCCACTTTAAAAATGTTATTAGCGGTGGAAAAGAGTTTTCCTCAAAATTAACTTGTACGAATTGCGACAGACTGCGTTTAGAAGTACTTAGTTCTTATAACAATATAACAATTTCATTGAGAAGAGTCACTCGACACCTGGACTTTAAATACAACCAATACTCAGTTAACTGAAGTTTCATAGTATACGCCAGGCATGGGCAACATCGGCTCCCAACTTCTCCTCCGCTGATTTCGCTGTCCCCACTTCCGGCGCGTGAACGGAACGGAGAGAAGGATAGCCATACATATACCCGTACCGTAGAGACTCACTCGCACGAGCCATCGCGCGAGAGGATCGCTGGTGGAGGTACCCACTGGAGGAGAAGTTCGAGCCGCCGAAACTGTAGCGGCTCTAAGAGCCGCTGTTGCCCATGCCTGGTATACGCTGTATCGTGGATTATACTTTTACACCTTCCCTTCTCGGACCCATGTAAACAGGCGTACGTCCATTTAATACGTGGATAAATTCCTCATAATGAAATGCGTAGAACACTTTTCGAAATTCATTTGAAGTTAAACGAAGAGATTTATTTCAAGTAAAAAGATTTCAGAGATTTGTCTTGTACAAGTTATTAAAGTACGAGTTGGCAAAAGTTTAAACGGAGTTGTTCTTTGTTTGAAGCGGTTCTTTGCGAATGTTGTGTAACGGTCTGTAGAATTAGATGTATATATACTTTTGGAAATTGGCAAGTGGCGTGGAAGTTCGAAAGATTTCGGGGACGGACTTTGAAAGGAAAGTGGGTGACATAAGAAATTGTTGGACTTGCTTACAGAGAGTTTCGTCAAAGTACATATGACTAAACCTATTTTTGACGGAATAACTTCAAAATAAATTTATTAAATCGAGTGGTCATCCAACAGCGTAACAATAAGTTTGCGTTTAAGTTGTAACAAATTTGGAACGGATGAACTACCGTGCTTTAAAAAGTCACCATCACGCTGTATTCCACGGTTACTTCGAATTTTTTCTCAGTGACCTTGGAAACAGCAAATTATGCCGCCTTATGAACATTTCACGATCGCGGCTTTTCCACAAAGCGGTTGCCTTTTCACCACGCGCGATGAGTGGCGAGTGTGTACAGCGCCCCTGGCACGAATGTCGTCCAGTCTTCTCCAGCAATCAGTAGCTTTGCATACTGTGCACAAAGTCAGAGAATAAAGACATAGAGGCAATCACGTCTGAGCTCTCTCTCTCTCGCCGCGCTTTTTCCTCTTTTGCTTTTTTTATTTTCAACCCTTCCCGTTGCCTCAGTCTCATTTTGTTTCCTGTACCTTTGCTTCTCATCAACGTCCGCTTTTCTTCGTCTTTTCCCCTTTTTGGCACGCGACGGCTGCCGCTTCGGTCTCGGGTGTAATGACAAAAAAAGTCGACGAAAAGATTCTCATCAAGGTCTAAGGAGAGGTCGATGTTTTTCCGAGCATGCTTCGGCGAACATGATTTTCACGCTGAAAAATGGTGATCGCTGTGGCGGAGAAACGCGGACTAGATACGCTTGAATTTCATTAACCGATGGTAATTGAATCTTGAATACCCTATTTCTCTTCTCAACGTCAATTTCCATCGGTTTTCCTTGCCATCTCTGTTCCGTAGACGAATGCATTTCTACATTGAGAAGCGTCCCTCTATCGATGGAAAATTAATATAAAAATGGCCAAGGGATAGAGGAAAAGTTCAAAATCTTTTATTCGTTGGATAATATTTGAGTGGATGTTAGACGGATTACGATTATCGTGAGATACTGAATTTCAATTGTCAATGAATCTTTGAACTAGTTCATCGCATCAAAACGATCGTTTTTTTATTAATTTCTTTATTAACATCGTGATAGAATCGCGGAATTAGATCGATTCTTAAATTTCGGGTATTTCATAAAAAAATGAGTGTCCATAGTAGGCCTGACAATTGTCGACGATTTGGTTTCAAAATCGACGGTTCGAGCGTAGAAAATCATACAAAGTGTTAGTGTTCGGGCAAACGATTTCTAAGTTAGAAATTCTAATAATGGTATTAAACATTGGAACTTGCCCTCCCTCTCTCTCTCATTTTTATTTTATTTGCTTGTTATTTTATGCTAATATATTTCTGTCGGTTTTCCTCACCAACCCCATTCCGCGGACGGATGCGTTTCCTCGTTGAAATGTGTCGCTCCATCGGTAGAAAATTAATTTAAAAATCGCCGTGGGCAGACAGAAAGCTCAAAATATTTTATTCGTTGAGTATTATCCGAGTGAATCCCATGAATATCGCGATCTAATGAACTTACTTTAACATAACTCTTCTTTTTCCTTTTTAAGAATTCGCAAGTCTGGCGCCACTGTATGGCGGATCTTCTACCTATTCGGTGCGCGTTACGTTGCTCGTAGTATAACTCCTGTGCAATCGGTATCATTTGTACCTACAGAGCACACAGAACTAGTGCGATAACAAATACAAACAAATCACTTCGTCGACGGCAGCTATCACTCTAGCGTAAAAATTGTAAAGCTGTAAAAACACGCTGTGTATAGCGTTTACGTTCGCTGAACGTTTTTATCTCTCGCGTTTCAAAACGATTGGATTTTGAAACGCGGTTTTAACGCGTTGATCGTCCAGTGTAAATCAAGTATGTTTTCCGCGGGTCCAAAATTCAGGATACACCGCGGGTCATCGCGCTGTCGTTATAACTTGCTGACAACGGTTCGTTTGTTCTTCATTGGTTTGTCTCTCGAATACAGTTGGAGCCGATCGAAAACAAATACTCGACAACGAAGTCCCACATTCTTTCGGTACCTATCTTCGCTTTTATCCGAGTCAGTATCGTAGCAAACATCGAACTGTGCAGTACAGTTTTTCTCGGGTTGACTTTTTCCCTTTTTGATTACTTCGGTCAGTCTGAACGAAGATGCGAATAAAGTGAAAGGAAAGCGTGTCGTAAAAAGAACAATTGTAGTATCACGTATCTCTTTACAAATACATTATTTATAAGCACCCGCGTACACTTTTATGTACTACTACCACATGTGATTGTATTTGTTAAAAACTCTTGTGATTTATTTGTAAAATCCTGAAGAACACCCAGACCCGTATCCGAGTGACGTAACGATCAAACGTGCTTAAGCGATCGCTCGAACAATTACTCAACGCAGAAAATTGTGAAATTCCAATATAATCGTGGAAACTGTAAAAACGTTTGAACGTTAATTCTTTTACGTCGGGCATTCGACGATTGAAAAAGTAAATTGAAAACTAATTCATCGTTTGCAAGTCGTAGCGAAAAGCTACTGCTTTCAACCTCTCTCTTAACGTTCCCTCGTTTGCATTTGAAACTGGTCGCAAGTAAATATTCAGTTTCTTTTATTAAGTGCTTTTGCAAACAGTGCCTTTGGGGAATGTAATTCTGCGTGACCGCGTGAAATTACTTCCGAGACTGGCTTGAAATATCGCGCGTCATTGCGCGCAAACGTTCTGTGCATACTAGTACAGATATCCAGGGGTAAATATATGTATGTCGCGCATTATTCTGCTTTTTTTGTCCATGCGAAGCAAGGGATAAAAAAATTCAGATTACTCCATCACTTGGATTAATTTCAACTTCAAATTGCTCCGTTTATTAATTTGCATTGAGAACGGGGAGAAATTCCGAAAGGCAGTTTTCAATTTGCTCTCGTCCATAAACGTCCGCCCCTTTAAATTTGAGTGCCACGTCCCACCCCACCGATGCCGTAGAATCTGCCTGGCGGCGATTATTCCTATTTCAGCCCTCGTAACAACCCTTCCACGAGGAACTCCAAGTGTTTACGGAACGTATTTTCTTGCCTTCGTACTTTACGCGGGGACGAAATTAAAATTGTTAGTTTACCCCGGCGTTGAACGTTCGTCGAGTAATGGCAGAAAAAAATTCCAGCCATCGCGAAACTTCGGTAAACATCTTGATTCCAACAACTTTAACGATACAACGCGAAGCGTCCTGTTGGATGGGACGGGGATTAAAACCCGAGCGACAAAGGGCACTGCGCGAGAAACTACGCGAAGAAAACATTCCGGAGAAGGAACAATTTCGCTAATGCTATTGAAAAGGTGTCGAGAAAAGGAATCGAACGAACGACAACGTTCTTCCGACTGCTTCTCTCGAACTTTGACAACCGTACGCGAAGTTTATCGAAAACGAAGGTTACGTGGCGAAAGGAAAACGGAGACCGACGGTAATGGAGCCCGGGGGAAAGAAGATATCCCGGGAGTTAGGACACAAGGACGAGCCAAAAAGGAGGACGAGGGATGCCGGAAGCTAAGGCTCGTCGTTGGAAATGAGTCTCGGATAAAGAGGAGGAAGAGGCTGGACGAGGACGGCGGGGGACGAGAGGAGCGCAACTAAACCATCCTGCCGGGCAAAGCTCCTCGAGTTTCCAAGTCTAACGTCACGGAGCGTGGAAGGTAGTGTCTTGTGCCTTACGTTCCTTAAAATACGTCACCTTGCACGGGCAATTAGAGCGGAGCACGCAAATGGCAATTGCCAAATGCGCGCTACCCTTCTGCGTTCCCGCTGGGAGGCTCTCCTCGAAAGATGAGGACGCGGAGTTCAAGGATATGGGGTGGTCCTATGTATATACGATAGCTTGATTATTTAAAGCCGACGTACGGCGCAATTACAGACGTGGAGATTTAATCCTCGAGGAGTTAACTGGATCCCGTTGTGGGTCGATTACGGTGATTATCGCGCCGCATTTAGAATGAACAACGGACGTTGTTCGGAATGGACTTTCGAAGAGTTTTGAACAAAACGAAGTTAAATGGTTTGTTTTGTAATAATTTACAATATCGATTTGGCAAGACTCTGATTTCATATCTCAGAATTTCAGCAAGCTTTCAGATTTTGATGATGTAGGATTTCCGAAGATCACGGTTTAGATTTTGAGGGAATTTTCTGGATAGTGCGTAGTACCTATTATCAAGGGAAAAAGGATGTGGAAGGAATGATGAGTAACTTGTTTTCGAGTGAAAAATTCATACGGTGAAGACTGGGATTTGAATGTCGGACGCGGTGATAAGCATAGATACGCAAGGGAGTGGTGAATCAGAGGATTCGGAGGAATTCAGCAGCGTACAAAATATTTACTACACTAACTTACGGTTAAAGAAGCACAAGAGCAGGGTTGGTGCATTTGTAATGCACAACGAGGTGCTTGTGCAATAACTGGACTTCAAAGGTTTTAACAAACGAAATTTAATGGTCTTTATTTCAAGCCACTGGTATGAAGTACCTAATACTTGCGAGGTTTTAAGATATACGTTTGGATTTAAGACTTGGAGATGTAGATGCTTTGAGATTCGAGGATGTTCTGACTAGGAGAGGATCGGTAGGTTTAAGGAAAACTATTATCTATCAAAAAGGATGTGGAAGAGTTGACGAGTAAGATGTTTTGGTGGAAAGTAGAAGAGGAGAAGGACTAGGAGTTTGGATTTTGGACTCGGTGATAAGGAGGCGTACGCGAGAATGTGGTGATTCAGGGTCTAAGGGCGAGTTTAGAGATGTACAAAATATTAGCTATACTTATGACTAACTTACGATTAGGAAAAGGAGGAGAGCGGGTCGGTGCATTACACATTACACATTTTGGCAGTGGTGTCCGAATAAATTAGTAGCGGGAAATGTGGGAGCAATAGTAAAAAAGATTCCAGGGTCAATAAATTTTGTAAAAACGCGCCCGGTGTACGATATTACTTTTCGAGCTATGTACATCCTGGGTTCCGATTGCGTATCCATGAATGTACCGCTATGTTGTTTACGTTTTCAATGTTTACGATTCGAAGTAAATTCCCATATGCGCGATAGCCGTGGTTGCTTTATTATTGCTTTTTCCCGAAATTTATTGACATCGGAGTTTTTCGACTATTTGCCCCGTGTTCCTAGCTAAAAATGCCTCCGGAAATCATTCTGAAAATACGGCGCAATAATTATCGTAATACTAACCGACGTTGTACGCAATTTAACGCGTACGTGTTCTTGCAAAAATATTATCTTGAGAAAATCGTAACCCACGATGGATAAACAAAATTGAAAAGTCGAGGTGACAAAATCGAGGATCGAGAGTGTAACGCCCTGTACATTTCTTTCCGATATATTATACATCCTATATATTTCCGATATATTATGCGCCTGTTCAATCTGTCCAATGGAACTGATGACTTTCAGTAAAAAAAATGACATGATCGATATCGACGGAAAGAATAGTCCAAGAGATAAAATCGCGGTAAAGTAAAATAATAGAGAGAAGTGTGTGAAAATTAAAAGCAATATTACTTCGAGGTTGAACCAAAAAAATTTGTATCACGATTATCTTATGTCGAGATTCCAGTTTTGAATGGATTAAACGTAATCCGTGAATCCAAGTGTATGCTCATTGTACAAAAAAACACTACGCGATGTCCGCGGAAAGCAAATAATAAACATTGCATCTGAATATTACCCACATTCCTCATGCGCGGAATAAAAGAATTGAGACAATGTATCGCAAATAAACTGCGGATCGCAGAGTTTCAATACGTTCCTGTTGAATACATTTCGATCCTGACGCGATACACGAAACACCGACGAGGATTAAACACGATTTATATAGAATACACGTACGCGTTTGCTCAAAACCCGCGAAGGTCGATAACATATTTGGTTTGCCAACAACCAAACTCCGTTAATCCCATCGAAAAGTATCTATTGGCGATAAAAAAAAAGGAAGAAAAAAAAGGAAGATGCGCGAACCCGAAAGCACCGTGTTCCTTCGCTTCTATGAAAGCTCAATATCCGACAAGCCATCTCACCCCAAATGGAACGAAGTTCGTCCTGATTACCTTTATACCCTTGATAAATTATGTGGCTCCTTCCACAATAGAATCCTTTGTTACAGAGAGAGTGTATTCTCGGATCGTACCCTTCCTTCCTCCTTATCGGTCCCTCTCGTTAACCCGTTCCCGATTCTATCGATCTTCGGAAGAGAAAAGAGAGAAGCTCCCGCACTTTGCTACCCTTGTCGCACAGCCAACCGTTTCGTCTTGCCCTACCCCTCTTTCTCTCTCGAGCGGCCGAACGCCAGATGCACGAAGCGGAGCCTGCAGGTGGTCGCGTTCAGCCATGTAAAATGTAAAGAAAGCCGCCTTTTGCATTATTTCGCGAATACACTTGCTCCTGGCTTTCTGTGCGGGAACCTCGTTTCTCTCTCTCTCTCTCTCTCTCACGTACACACGCGCGCAAGCACGATGTACCCTCCCCCTCTGCCGCGCACCCCCGCCTCGTTGCGCTCAGGCTCTTCTCTCGTGCCGTCCTAGCTTCAATATACATACTGAAATACTTATTGCACCGCGGCTTGGTGACCAAACTCGGGTACACCGGAGTTAGGCTGAGCATAGCAAATCGCGCTGGTATTCCACGAACTTTACGAAGAATCCCTTTTGCATCTATCAATGTGCAACGGCGCGTAGAGGGCTGGAGCTGGGTTGAAAAGGGGAACGTGAGGTCAAGGAGCGGGAACTTTGGAGGCCGTGTGTTATATCCTTAAAATCGAGCAATTTTTTGGTAGTTTGAGTAATGACGAAAGTTCACGGTACCCCAGTTCGATTTATGGTCGCGATTAATTTGAATGCGACACGTATGTACGGACGAGGTACGTGAAAGTATATCTAGCGCGATGTGATATCATTAAATTAACGCTGATATAAATCAAACCCGGGGAATTTGATTTCAATATCGGGGGCTCATTACCGGGCCACGAATTACGGTAATACGGTGTACGGATAAAGGTCGGGACACACATTATTACACCGTGCCCAATTCCGCGAGTCGGCCGAGTGTTGATCGTCACTCGTGAAAGAATTGCGCAATGCATTTCAAATGCAATCACCGCAGTTTACGCATCACCGTACCACGGCCCAGTGCCGTCACTGCTCCGTGCCAGTACCGAGAATAATCCAAATATATTATTTTTTTACGGTGACATGGCGGTGCGGTCTTGCAAGCCGGCAGACAGTGCTCGAGCCAATTTATATTACGTTATATTATGAATTATTAATATATATTTATATTATCTGTAATTTATAAATTATTAATAATATTGTTTATGTTATCACTTTTTTAATGGAAGTGAGGCCACTGCCAAACGAGGAAAAACGAACGTGAATAATAATATAAATAATATTATTAGTTCATAGTATAATAAGTTATCAGTGATTACAGATACGAACAAAATCTAGCTCGAGCAATAGCTGGCGACTTCCGAGTCACTGTGAAAAAATTAAATATTTGAATTGTGCTCGGTACTCACTCCGTCTGGTGACGGCGTTCGGTCGTGATACGCTGCTGCGTCAACTAGTAAAATATACGCGCGTAACTGACACCGTAGTTCAATTCAGTTTCAAATGTCTGTGCCTACCTTGCATTGGAAAATCATTGCGCAATTCTTTCACCGAGTGACGGTCAGCACTCGGCCGTCTTACGGTTCGGACACGGTGCGATAATGTGTGTACCGACCTTAAGAGGGATCGTTATGCTCGCCGCAGATTATAAAGCCGACAGGACAATTTAGAATTTACAGATATCTAATTGACGTGCGAATGGATTAATTTAATTTGCATCGAATCTCATTACATTTCTCTGCGAATGGCATTATCGAAGTTTCGTCAATTCTGTACCCGCGTGTAATCAATTTCGGAGTTTGCGGACAAGTTGAATTCTATGCAATCGAATAGAACTAATCATTTGCAGTCGTCGTGTTACGTAAGAAGTCAAAGTGGAAGAATATATCGGAAATCAATGACAAATGACACCCAACAAGATCGCTGAAAACCATTAAATTAAAAATAAATGGCGGAAATGCGGCTTTATAGTCTCGTGGGGAATTTTGTCCGTGCCATGGCGCAGAAGCGTATCGGTGCTCATTTTTATGCCGTGGCTCGGACGCTAATTAAATTTCCGAATAAATCATTATTAAGTTCTCTCAACGTTCAACCACGCCATTATCAGTTTCACGCTCGGGAAAGTATCAATTTGCATACGAATGTGGTATATCAAGCGCGTCCAAGAAAACAAAGCTGTGGCTGTCAAATAATAATTAATAAAAGAGAAAAATTCGATGAGGAAGGAACGGAAGCGTACAACGAAAGTGAAAAAGGTTCCCGCAATATTTCTCGAGGGAACTCTATTATTTTATCTCGCCAGGAACAGTGGCTTCGGAAATACATTTTTAATTGACCGCCTGCTCCGAAATGATAATTATCATTCCGGTCAACTGTTCGTGAGCTCGCGTTCTCGCAATCTCTCTTCGTCCTGGCAAACAGAATGAGGGAAGAGGAACGAATTTACGCGAGAATGAGCGCGGAATAGCAATTAGCCGAATCGTTGAGAAAAGAGTAAGGGAGAGATGTAAAAAACGCAATATACGGTGCGTATAGGAAATATCTAATCGAAAATTCCGCGCGTTGTTCTCAGATTCATAAAGCTCCGATCGTATTAATCCAGAAATACCGCGGAAACTCGGTACCGATATTAATTCGAGCTCATAAATCGCAACCGTAGCGTTGGTATCCCCTTACAATTTCCTCTCGAGTTGTACTTATTTCTCCACCTTTTTCAACGCTCGTAATCTCGTTGCGGGGAGAGCTGAAAAATGTCTATGAGCCGGTATGAATGAGAAAGCAAACGAACAAAAAAGTGAAGTAGCACAGAGACTTTAAACTGCGAAATATGAAACGAGGCTTCCTAATAAGAGATAAAGGTAAAAGAAAGCGAACGCGAATCGACCTTTACATTAGTTTTTGTACTCGATCCACTTACTCTCTTCAAATGCTCGAGCGCTCAAATGTACGGAGATAATTAACCCTTTATTACGCGGACTATTACATTTTTTATTTCGACTTTCTTTAAAAGATTTAACAATGAAACCGCTGAACAAGTGGTTCAAAGCTAAAAGATAATAATAGAAAAAAAGTGGTTTCGCCGTGAGAGCGCTATAAAGGAAAGAAAATAACGCGGAAACAGCAATGTTAAGCAGTTCGGGTAAATTCGGCTAATCAGAGAAAAGTAAACCGCTTCGCAGTGGACACCTGAAACGGATTGCCACTAGACGCCCAGAAATAAAAACGGGAGAAGGAAAGACCGTAGTTGTAAGTAGAATGAGTCAGTATGGGTAACGACAATGAACCTAAGATTGGTGGAATCGATCGAACGGAATGACGATGAAATCGTGGCCCCGTTATAGGGTTACCCTCCATTTCTCCTGTCCTCGTGAAATTTTCTAATATTTCACATCCCGATATATCCGCTCGATATCCCTTGGCGCGTAAAAAAACAACACGATACCTATTCAATCCCTTTTCAATTTCATCAAAAAATGTATCGGATACATTCGCGAAGGGTGCTTCAGCTTCGATTTTTGTTCCCGACGGCGCATTACAGAATATTCACTTACGCAATATCGAAGGGATTACGAAGGATTATTGAACATAATGGATGACGGGACGAGACTTACTTAGCGCGATCCATCATTTCGTTTTACTTTAAACGGACGTTAATATATGTTCCTTCGATGCGCGTCGCTCCATCCGCGAACGGTTAATTTTATTACTCCGGCGAATTCTGCGTTCTCGCAAACCCATTATGCGATAATTGTTAAACTTTTTTATGGGCGCGCTGTAAAATGAAATTTCCGGTAACGAGGTTAGCCACCAAATGGTTCTCGAGTAATGCATTTTTTTTTTTTGTTCTTTCTTCCGTGAAAAATATTTACACGCTTTTCATTACAGCCGAGCCCCTCGTTACGTACTTTTTCTTACGTGCGAAATATCATCGCGGCAATCTCTCAATTATCCGCGATAATGGACGGCGTTGCTACCGTTACACGCTAAACGACCGCTCAAACGGGGGAGGCATATCTTTCCGTACTTCCTTCGCGAAAGTAGTTAAACATTACTTTAATATTCGCTTTAATCCACCACCCTGCGTAACACTTTTTATTCGTGCTTTTATATCGCCCCGTCACGGCGCGCACCGTACACTCCAAGTTTTTGTTCGAACTTTCCTCTATTATCGACGCTGCTGTAATTCTGCCGTTTATTTTTGCACGATAAAATATATTTCAAGGAATTTATGGTCCGGGGTATAATGCCGCCGAGAATTTCCGTGCTCAAAAACAATGAAATATAACAAGACAATAAAGTTCCTGCTATCACGACCAATACGCTCTATCTCATTTTAACCGGAGTCCCACTTCAATTCGGATTCTCCCTGCTTCCGTGCGCTATATCGACCCCACCTATCATCTCGCCTCAATCGTCTTGCGAAGTATTATGGAAATCTCGTATTTAATAGCCCGTTGTTAATTACGTTGCCCGGGAAGACACTTGAGATCGGTATCATTGTATTTCGTACCGATCCGCGATCGCAGCGAATGAAATTGGCTCGCGCGCTAACAAAAAGAAAAAAAACCCCGACTACGCCGTTCGTCGTAAAATTTCGCCACATCGTTTTTCCCAATACTTTTTGACATTCCTCCCTCCCGGATAATCGAGTAACCATTCGTGGCGTGGTTCGTGTCGTAAAATAAAGTAGGTCGCGATAAACTGCCGCTTAATAACCATAAAACCAGCCGTTGTTTTTAGCGTTATTTGTTTTTCGTGCGTGCGGTACAATCCCCTGTTGTAAAAAATCGCGTAAAAATCGTAAATCATCCACCCCGATGGTAAAGACCACCCCCGCGTGCGCTCTCGCGTTACGTTTCTTCGAGCGAATAGAATGACAAAGGCCGCCAACGAGGACGCAAATAAACGGAAGGCTAAAAGGTTCTACGTACGCATGCAGGAGTTTTTTTTTAACTCTAACGGGCTTATCTCTCAGTTTCGTAATTCTCGCCTAACGAGGTGCGTGAAATGATACGAAGGTCAATTGTTTATCGTATTGATTGTTTATCGTATACAAGAATTTTAATTATCCTGCCTGAGTCGTAAGTCGTAAACTGTTAGACGTCGAACCGAGCAAACGAAAACCGAAAAAATACCGGTAATTATTTCATTTTTGGCAACACATCAGTTTTAGCAAAATAATACTAGTTGCGAGTACCTGACCTTGACTTATCACGTGGTAGGGTGTGGTATTTTTAATAAAAACTGGATGTAGGGTGGTATTATCGTTTCGATCGCAAAATTTTGCGGGATTTCTGTTGCCCCGAGATCGAAGCAGGTTCTTTCAATCTCGGTTCAACAGAGCGCGGGATTACTCAAAAGGTCAACAGCGAAGGGAGTAAATAACGCGAAATTGAACTGCACGCTCGATCATACACAAGGGTTCTCAGCTCTTAAGCACAATGCCAAAAATACGTTTATACGAAATAACAGAGTGGAGATAGACCGAGTATTTTGGCCATTTCCTCTATTATTCGGAAACAGTTGTATCTCGTGGCTGTTATCTAATCGTAACACCGACGAATTTCGCCGATAGTTTCCAAAAGCCAGGAATTGTACCTGCGAATAATAGGGCGCGAGCGGTTCCGGTCGGAGTGAATAAAAGCGAAAAATTCACTTTTGAGTTTACGGCAAATCAAATTCAAATTGAAAACAGATTTTTCGATAACGAATCGGAGCTTAATTCCCAGTATCTACCTCGAACATTTTTCTCCCCCTCGAAATAAAAAGCATGACTACCCGTTCCGCGTGTAACTGGGGAGCAAAAGGAAAAAAAAGAAAAGAATTCAACCACTCTTATCAATGAAAACCCGTTCGCATTGGAACTTCTTTGGGGAAGAATTCTAAAAGCACGTCGCACGGCCCTTTATCCGAGGCTCACGTTCCTTTTACAAAAACACGAGGTGCATAAGTATTAGAGGGAAATACCTTGCGGTGACAAAGCAGCCGCATCTTTTGTTTAATTCTTCGATGTAACCACGGACGGATAAAGAACGATAACCTTGGCGTCACAATCGTAGAAAAAGCGAACGGGCACCCTTGTGCCGGGGTGCCGCGATACGAGCGACGGATGTGCCTCCTCTTCTCCTTTTTTTTTTCTTCCCCTCCCTAGAAGTATCGTCGCGGCACAGCACCGCTTCGACCACCCTTTTTTCCTTATCATCTATCTGCTCCTGATCAGACACAGATATAGCGACAAGGACCTAGAAGCTTTCGTCTACCGCCCGACGAGAACGCCTGCGCGCTACTTTTATTGATCAAACTGAACGAACATTCAGTCTGATTCGAACCATCGAACCAGACGGATCCACCAAACCCAAATACGATTACTTCCGGTATTCGTAGAGGAATACCATTGACTATCCCTTTGTCGGATCACACCGTCGTTCCCCGCATCTCTTGTTTTCCAAACAACGTCTGGGTAACTCCTACGCGCTACGGATGAGAGACTCCGAGGGAAAAGGGAGGAAGGACAGAAATAAACTGTTATTTAACGCTATCTTACGGTTCTCGGACATTTCTAATTTTCCCTCTCTCTCTCTCTCTCCCTCTCTCTTTCTCTCTCGTCCATTAATGGGTATTTGCAGGCTACGGAAGAGCGGCTGCGATTACTGGCGCAAAAGTAATTTCGCTCGAGCGCTTACCACGAAGACCTATTTTTGAGCGACATTCTTGTACCGGGGACATTAAAAAAGAAAATTGATCGAGCGATTAATAAGAATATTTTCATGTTCGGTATTATTGAGATCAACCTAACATCGACCTGACCTCTGGCTGTTCTTTGCTTCCATCATCATTCCCTTTAATAATACGCTCAAGGTCTTGCAAAAATAACAGCGCTCGTTAGTCGATTTAATGTTACCAGTTTGTTTAGGTTTAGAAACGTTATCGTACACAACGATGCTTCTTGGTAAGATTACACGTAACCGCGGGTGCTCGGTATGCATGAGCATTCGCGAAATTGAAATTCTCACTCTCGTAATCGTCCTTCAAACCGCATTGGTAACCGCGGCGTTATAATTATCCGATTCGATCGATGTGGAAGCCGGAGGAACAGGAACAGGTTCGAGATGTCGGGGCCGGAGGGGATAATATCGAGCCAATCGAGGAAATTCGAGGTAACGAATCGCGGAGAGGCGGGATACCCGGAGAAATGGAATTTTTAATATTAGCATTCGGGGTAAACTATTTAGCGAGTTACGCGGCGATTTACGGTAATACTTACAGTTTTACCCAACGAAATAAATACGCGCCACGTAACAAGGGCGTCGAGTAACACAGCGTTAAGCGTTGGAAAATTACATCGGAAAATCGGAGCGATTCGTTTGTTTCGTCGGTCGAGGAGAGGTCGTGTATTCAAATTAATATGCAGCGGCTAGCATTAATATTCGGACACCTCAAACGGATTTAACCATTGGTAGGGTCAGAATATTAACGAGGGAAGACTGTAAATGCATATACGATGAATTATTTAGCGAATTACGTGGTCTTGGAACTGTATTCGTCGTTCGTTCCGCGAAATACGTATTTAATATACAGGGTGGACCGGTAATCATTGTCACCTTGAGTATTTCCGAAATTGCGCGAATGAGAGAAAAATTTGTGTATGGTACCTTTACCCGAATAAAACCCACCGCACCTTTTCTCTGACAAATTTCTCTCCGACCCCTGCGGCGTCGTAGATATCTAATGTGATAAGAGGTCACCAGTTCACCCCGTATAATCGGAACGATCTCGAAATCAATTTATCGCGTTAACGGTGAAAAAATGATATTCAAGAATTCGTTAGCTTCCTCGTGGGAAGGAAACCAACGAAAGCTCTTTTATTCGCGTTAATCTCGATACAGTGAAATCTGAAATTGCAATCTCGCGCACTTCAGCCGCACAACGAGGAATATTGTGCGGAGGTTGAATCGCATACAATGCAACGCTGATGACCATTGTAAAGGACCTTAGACCCCCGTGCCATTTACATCGATGATATTTATTTCTCGCCCCGTGCGTTCGAGGCGTGAATGGGAACCAAGCAACAGATTGCTTTCCGTAATTCGGTGCATCCAACGATGGTTTCAAAGTCTATCCATGGTCGCTTCGCCCATTGAATCGAGCAATCGAGTTTACGGGCAACACCTTCCGGTGACGTTCGTTAACGTGCAATCTCCTCTTTCGAGGGTAGAACCGCGGGATATGGAAAGTATTTTCATTCTCCGCCGCGAATACAGGAGTTATCGATGTTACCGCCGCGTTGCGTCTAGGTACTTGTAATTGCGGGACAAATTATCGCCGTCGTAACGTGGTCGACGATAAGACAAACATTTGTGCAGACGCAACGTTCTTTTCCCTTTATCATCGTTCAAACTAGATTACGTATAAACGATTACGGGCAAACATTTGATCTCAATATTTGCACTGTATTTCGCGGGAGAGTTTCGCAACGGTAGCGAGAAAAAAAAACCTGTTTGAAACTGCAGTTCCTTTCCAACGTTATCAGAAAAGGGACAAAAAAAAGGGACATTAAATGCATAATGCTCGTGGCTTTGTATTACAGTTCTTTGGACAACGCGGACCCGTTAGTTCCACAGAGATTGCTTTACCGTGTCCAGGACAAATTCTACTACGAGCGCGTAGTACCCAAGTTTAACCCATTTTATATGACTTTGCCCGTGCCCGACTTAATCCTCAAAAACAACGAGGGGGGAATGGGGAAATGAGAAAGAAGGAGGAGGAGGAGGCAGAGGCAACGCTCCGGGAGAAGTAACGCAGTCACCGTGTCGTATCATCCTTTTATTTTATCCTCTCTCGATTTGTGTATATACACGTACAATGATTCAGTGTCGCCGCGGCGTAGCATCATCGTCTTACACGCTACCTAACACCTTTTGCGCTTCTACTCGCTGAATCCATTTCGATATCAAGGAAAGGAGTCCCCTCGACGAGGCGTTCGAAGGCATTTTCGACGTAAATGCGTTCTCGCGATCACGCTCGAGTACCAACATCGCTAACAAATCACTCTCTTTCTCTCCCTCTCTCTCTTTCTCTCATTCTCACTCACTCTCTCTCTCTCACTCTTTCTTTCTCTCTCTCTCTCTCTCTTTAGCGCTCGTAAATCGTTAAATGAATTATTGCGAGGCTTTTAAATTCGCTCGCTCGAGACTCGTTTCCTATTACGTCGAAAGGAACTCTGACACGCCATTTCTAATCTACGAGTTAGGGCCTCTCTATCACGGATTTTTCAATCTGAAAAATCGCACGCGCGCACGCGGTACTCCCCCGCCCGTTGTTTCCGATTGCAACGACTTCCGGAATGAGGATTTGAACGCTGTAGTTGGGACTGACCAATAATGTCGGCATACACCATGAAACGAGGCTTCTCTCGCAACCGACGTGCCAGGCACGCCGAAATTGGGAATTCTGCCAATTAGGTTTGCATCATTCATGGAATTTCATTACAAATTCGGGCGCGGGCCACCGACAAGTCAATTTCCCATCGATACTTTTTTTCCCAGCTGTCGATTAATTTCGCCCGAATAATTCGTCTAACGCAGTGATTCTCAACCTGGGTCCTCGAGAAAACATTTCTAGGGGTGCGAGAAATGTTTCTAAATTTTCGGTGAAAACTACCGTCTGACTAAATATTAAAATTGTACGCATATGTAAATGTATGTGTGTATTTTACAGTTATTAAATTATCGTGCAATAAATGCAATTTCTTAAATTCAAAGATAGAAACACATTTTTCACGAGGGTGCGAGAATCTATTTTTATATTCAAAGGGGTGCTGATTCTAGAAAGGTTAAGAACCACTGGTCCGACGAAACTCTTCGTTTCGGAAACAGAAGTTTTACAATCGATTCGATTCTGACAATTGAGTCGCGATTGTAAAAAAATCGATCACTCGTTAGAATTCTGATTTCGGACTTTGGTCGAATAACGATACGACGTTCAAATTATCTCGAAGCTCACCAGAATCGGAAGTATCGATCGATTAAGCTAGATACGAAAATCTATGATTCCACGATCGTCGTACAGGAGATATTCGCGTAATATTCGGAGCCGTTGAATTGAATGCACATTATGCGGAACATTCCGTCAATACCGAAGATGGTTTGCGGTAAGATGGACCATGACCAATGCTCCTCGCTCGTGGACCGCGAAGATCTTCGTAACATCGTTACCCGATGCAATTAAAGCTATTTACATCGTCCTTTGACCGCCCAATTACACCAGACTTCCGATTCAATCGTTCGAACCTTCATGTTCTCCGGCGCGACGGGAATGTCATCGAAGCATGAAATCGTTTGGACCTCGAAAGTCGATCCGATCGATGAATTTCAACATTCCGGAATGAATTGACAAGATCGTGCCATCGCTTTTATTGTATTGCCTCGTGCACGCACGCGAGCGATACGGTATCGAGAACATGTTTAGAATCCTCGCATCGGAGTAAAGGAAACACAACCTAACTATACCACGCTCGAATGGTTGTCAATGTAAATATGGTACAAAAATTTGTTCGTTTTAAGATCGGAAGATTCGCGAGACCTTTATGGAGAATAATGTGAAATGGCATTCGATGATAAATTAAAGATTCGGTCTTACCGCCGTTTCGTTTATACGATAGGATTTAATTTCGTGATATCGGGGTAGTTTATGCTTCATAGGTTTTGTATATTGGTACGTGTTCCCTGAATAAATGTCTGTCAATTCTCGCGTCCGTACGTTACAATAAATATATTTATCCGATTTAACCGAGTTTCGCCATACACGCGGATCTGACGAACTGGAACGTAATGTTACGCGTAATTCTATTTACTTGCGGATATATCGTGAAAGTTAATTGTATCGAGGAAAGGAAATTTATATACACGTAAGTCTGACGATAAGATTGTCTTGTGACGGCAAACTGCCATACGATAGTTTTATCAATTTGCCTGGGCGTCGTGACGTAACTTGGAAATATTGGATAAAAGCCGTGCCAAGTGACACTCGTCGGATATAATCAAATTTGCGTTGCCTTCCGCGTATCCGTGTACTTAAATTTCCGGAACCGAACAGTTTATTTCAGTCACAATTGCGTTGTATCCTCGTGAGAAATTGCTGTCGTTCCAAAACAAAATTGGAGGTCTCTCATAAAGCACGGCTCTCCATAAATCCGTTGTAATGCAGTACGGAAAACTATATCAAATTGGAAAATCGTGACCAGACCATCTTTCGCTTCTTCGTCGCTCGACGAGTTTCCACTCCGAGTACGGAAATCGAACAAAAAAAAAGTCGATCGATGGCGAACAATGTATTAATTCAAGAAAATAATTGCGATATCAATGTCGCCGATGTTTTTTGCGTAGCCAAAAAAAAAAGAAAGAAAGAAATATTCATCCGTCCGCCCCTCACAATCGAGATGCATTTCACCCGTCGCATTGTTCGCCGACGGCAATTGCGCTCAGCCCATTTTCGCGACTACCCTCGCGTAGATAAGTAATCGCGATTTATTCGAGAACTCCGCGATTTCTCGTACCACGAATCTATCGTTCGTCGAACGGAGTTTCTGACTCGGAGCACCTAGCGACTCTCGGTCGGAACGAAAGTAAGACGATCGAGCTTTTATGCAACATAGACACGAAACATTCAACAGCTACGTTTAGTCGTAAATACAATAGATTCGCCTAATTTCTCCTAACGCGTAGTAAGAAGTGCATTCGAGGTCTACGCGCGATATGGTACGATACGTCGAAAGCGAAAGTTTTCTGCGTATTTGCGCACGATTACGCGTACGTGAAATGCAAACCAGCCGTAACGCGTACTGTAAGAGTTTAGTAAAGAATCATTAGGAGAGGCGTCCGACGTAGCATCGTTCCAACAACGCGACAAGTGTTTGACATCGTGTTGGATGTACGTACATACGATCTAACAAGAGGCTCTTGTTCCCATACAACAAGCATTCGACCCGTTCGGTATCTAATCGAATCTCGAACAGTTATACAATGTTTGTCAACTCCTTTGTTTCTGCCTTCTTTTCTCTCGTCTCGTTCGATCTCATCGTGAAACGTTGCTGATCAGTTACACGGGATACGTCCGTTCGAAATTCCGCTGAAATCTGATTTTTGACTTTTGACCGTACTTGCAATCCTTATCGAAGGAGTATAGTCCCTTTCCATTATCTCGCACAGCTATACCCTCTCAAGTTCGATGACAATTGTTTCCGTTCGGTGATTTCATTTTTCTAATGCATATTTGTGGCGAGTAAAAATTTGGATAGAATATCTCGAGGAACTGAGTTTCGCTGCGGTTGTTGAAAGTCGGGTCGGGTGTTTGAAAGCGTGTTCGGTACAAGAATTTTAACGAGTCTTTTAATCCTCGATTGAAAGTCCAGAGCATCGTTTCGAACAAGCTTGTTCGATACAAAAGTGGATTGTAATATTCGGTAAGCGAATAATCAAGCACGAAGATTACGCTACACGCGCGCCGATGAATCCATTTGAATTTCAAAGCAGTTCTTTTGTTTATGAATAAACTTCCTTTGAATCTGATAATGCGATATTGATTCTCACCATAGTCCTCCTTTAGGCTCGCCAACGGTGTTACGGATCAAACTTGCGCTCGACACGCCAATCAAATTCTTTTTTTTTTTACAATCTTACTCGCGGTAAGAGAATCGTCAACGCGAATCTCGAAAAATTAAAACGCACCATTGTACTTGCCATTATCGTCAAAGTTAGCTCCGCGTCAGCTTTCTATATATAGTTTGATATACGTAATCACGCGGATATTCCACGAAGATTTTCCACGAACAAGGAAAAGATCGCGCATCGAATACTTTTATCATCAAGACAGCTCGAACGGCGTTACAACGCCGCGTCGAACTACGCGCGTACGACACGAGCCTACGGACTTCAACGAAGACTGTTCGACTTTCCGCGAACAATAAACGCCAAGTCTACCGAAAATCATCCCTGTCCATTCGTCGCGCGAGGTATCGTTAAAGAACATTTTAAAGAGAAATCCGCGACGTTATCATTCTAAATAGCTCGACAACGTTTCACACGAGTTGAGTATAATACGCGTAAAGTTCATCTACTCTTTATATCCTACACTCGTAACCAGTCCAAGAAGGGAAATCTTGAGGAAGCCGACCCTTCAGCGCCGTCATCGTCGGAGCGAAACATCCCGTAATCCTTTTTCCGTCGTTTCCCGTGAAATCGGACATCGTCATCGTGCGTTTCAATCGACACCGACTATTCCGATCGACTATTCTCATTCATCTAACCGCGATCAAGGAAGAGCGAAGAATACTATTTTTACTCGCGTACAAAGACGAACTCGTTGTAATGATTCCAACGATTCTCCTCGGAGTCCACTCCAGGCTTGAGCTGCTCTGGATTGCCACCTGCTGTGCCGGAACCACAGCTACCGGCCAACTTGAAGCCCTGCTCATGAAGCATATCGAAGGCTTGCTCGATGAAGCTGTGCTTCAGGAAGAACCTCGAGGTGTAACGGTCGGAAGTACCGTGATCGGGATCGCGGCTCTCGTTCAGAGTTTCCCCGAAAACGTCCCTGCAGAGGGCAACGCGTCCGCATACCAGGATCCTGGACAACTTTCGGAACTTAACGTCCGCCAGACCTTCGCGACCGAAAGCGAAGCTGCCGCGATAACCGACGGTGATGTATCCGGGCGAACGTTTCCCGGAAGACGCGGTACCGCTCGCGGGTCCGGCGGTCTGGCCGTTCTCCAAAATGGCACGCTCCAGTCCAGGAAGGCCATAAAAGTTGGCTTCCTGTTTCAATCGTTGCCTCTCCCGAAAGCCTTCCGGCAACACCAACGCCTGATTGCGTAGGAAGTCGAGAACGTAACGGAATAGCACGCCGTCGCGATCCAGGAAGTACTTCCCCTTCGCGTCCTTCTCCACCGGCGTTTTTCCCAAGAAGATAGCCGCCAGCTGAGAATCGCTCTCCCGAGTTAGGGTGGTGAGCGCGGTGGTGTAAAACACACCACCCACGTTCAGCTCCACCACGCTCGGCACGGCTTCCTGTTGCTGGTCCGACTGCTGTTGATCCACCATGCTTCTGCCGCCTCGTTTACCTTCCCCTCTCGAAATTCGTGCTCTTACTCGTATTCGTATTCCCACTCGTAATTCCCGCGGTGTCACTCGAATCGAGAGTGCACGCGTGTCAAGCGGGATAACGACGGAGCGTGCGACGACAACACCGACGCGAAGGTACGAATGGGGACGATACTACGTCTCAATGTTTATATCGCCGTACTCTGGACCGTGCGGGTCAGCGTCAGCGTAGCGAGATGCCGTAGCAACCACCTGAATTCACCGCGCGACCGATTGACACACGAAGACGGGACACCACGCACCACCGTCAAGGATTCGAAGAAAAGTGAGAACGTTTGGGTCGATGACCCAGAGTCGCTCGGGCTTGAGGGTAGTAGCGGCGACCTGAACACGCTCAAGGTACCTCTGACCCCCTATCGAAACTATCCTCTCCTCGGGTCCAGGAACAAGCGAGACTGACGGTGAGAGACTGCGCCTACGGTCGTTCCAGGAAGGCCGAGCTTAACTCGGCACCCTTGTCGCTGCGCTTCCTCACCTAGGCAGTTCGCGCGCGCGGCAGGACGCACCGCCCGATACGCTCGCGCAGAAAGTTCACCAACGCGCGCCGATTCTACCGGGATTGAAACGCGCGCACCACCACCCCCCTCGTCATTCGATCACCGCACGCGGGCTACCCGCGTGCTATGTGCTATGTGCTATGTGCCACGGAGAAACGAAAATCCCTCTTTCTACCATGTCCCGATAATTGATTTCATCGAATTCCTGCTCCGCTCGTTCCATTCGATCACGCTCCGGTACGTTTGTATTGCTTTTTCTGTGCTCCTCGATGCGAGCCTGTCATCGCGACGCGCGAGAGCTCGTATATCCTTCTTCCATGGGGATTCGAGAGTTACGCCTTGGGAAATATATTTCGAGCGTCACTGTTCGAGCGGAGAAACTATGAAAATTAAACGTCTGACGGATCACCGAGTATTTCTAATTAGTCATCCTACGAGACTATTGATCCTCGTCACGATTCTATGAATTTTGAGTCTCGAATGCACTCGGTTGCGTTTGAATGACTCGAAAATTATCAGAGTCGATATTTTTTCTTATCGAAATGCAGGAACCTATATAAATGGACAAGAATATATGCGATAGCGATTATCGTCGTGGCATCAATAATCTCTTCAACGTTATAGATAAATGTGTATGTATATAAACATGTTACATTTAACTTATAGAATTATTTTTGTTCGATAATTCCAGCTATGTTTTTTACTTCTCTTTACATGGTAGTTAAGAGTACAAATATTACGCGATACACTGAATATTGGGGAAAACCGATCATCCGGTATCTCGCCACAGGCTTCAGAGCATCTACTCACGGCCCTGCCCCCTCCCCCACACGCAGCTACATCAGCTGTTTCACTCAACGACCAAAGTTAGCGCGCAGATCAGTAGAGCCTGGTGCGTTTAATAGGACGGCTAACGTACGATGGCCGCCGTCAACAACGTGAAATCGTCGCGATCGCCTTTCATCGTGCATTACAAGCCAATGCGCCGCGATTAGTGTTTTCCTTTTTGCATACGAAACGCAACCACGGTCACGGAATAGGCATCGATGTTACTGAACGACTTTACTCGCGTTTCCAAGCAAATACACATATGTAACCAACGCAGCCTTTCATCGTCCGTCGGGAACTGCGACGGCAATTCGGCGGGATAGTGCGAGGATAAAACCAGTATACCATCCCGTCGACGCAAAACGCGTGAAAGATGACGGAGCCGCGAAAGAGATACCTGAGGGAAGATTCGAGGGGAAACATATTGAGGGATCACTCGTGGAGCAATGGACCTGACAGCGAGGAGGAGATAGTAGGCGAAAACGGGCTTTTGAACGAGAATGTAGGCAATCCAAGGTTCGTACGCTTATCGTATGCTATTTCCAGATCTGGCCTAGATTAGACCATTGGCGATAAAAATCGATATAATTTCTTTTACTCTCTTCTCGCTTGGTTGGAATTCATTGATACGCTGGGTGTACCGCGGCCTTTGTATCTGCGGATTTCTTTGAGGAACGACGCATTGTTCAATTACGTCCGCAAGCGTGTATTGCATTGTTCCGATAAGTTATTGAAGATCGTAACTTTTTGCCAGGAATCGATATCGCTATTCTATGGAATTATTTTTCGTGGGAATAGATTTAATTAGGGACGACGGGAAGAATGTTTGCGTAAGATCTTTGATTCATCGATCTAGTAATTTTATCGATGATTGTAGCGTTGCGCGTTTGATGTCGAGGATAACAGAGAATGCGGTTTAATTGTTGTTAATAGAAGTTTTTTTATCGAGGGTATATTAAATTCGTTATAGAACCATGTGATTGGGACTTATCTCTACTGAACGGTCACATGCTTTACCATTATCATGAACTATGAGAGCACGTGCTGTTTATCCAAGGACATGGCGTCTATACATTCCCCCTCGGTTTATATCAAATGTTGTCTTGCATACGCAAGTAGTTTAAATGGAAACATTAAACCGTGCTATCGTGGACTTCATGCTCTTGGAATATCAGTCATAACCCTATTATCGGACAAGCTAAACTCTTTGTTCGACGCTCTGGTTACATGTAAATATTTGTCAATGCGTATATAAATTTGGTAACGTGAATACTATTTTTCTGTGCATAGCTACCACCGTGGCACTGATGCAGAACACGCCGCTTGCAGGATGACAACGTTTATCGAGGAGAAAATGCGTAGAAAGTTGAAATTCTTCTTTATGAACCCAATCGAGAAATGGCAAGCTAAACGGCGTTTACCGTACAAATTTTCAGTCCAAGTTATCAAGATACTGTTAGTTACGACCCAACTATGTCTGTTTGCCCATAACAATTACATGCACGTGAATTATACTTGGGATAATAGAATAGCTTTCTCGCATCTGTTCCTCAGAGGGTGGGACGCGACCCAAGAGGTAACGTATACTGAACGAAGAACCATTGCTACTCATTTATAAAATAAACAATGCGTAGATACTTAAAACTGTGATTTTAAATGCAGGTACCGGCGTATCCACCAGCTACCGGTCCATTAGCGCTCTATAGGCAAGATGAATTCTACAGCACGGTCGACTACGCTTTAGACGGCTTCTACAACCTTAGCAACGCTATCGGTTCGTATTCGTACATCGCTGAAGATAACTCGGTGGGACCGGTAATCCTGTGTCTATATCAGTACAAAGAAGGTATTATATTTGGTTTTAATGAAAGTTATGTTTTCGACAAAGAGATCATTGAATCTTGCGTAAATATAAGTAGCGAGTCTTTTGATACGTACACCACGTCGAAAAATCTATTATCCGAGCGGAAGATCAAAGTAGATTTTGCAGCTTTAGTTAGAGCTCACTTAAAATTCGCTGTGAAAACGGTTAACTTGAAAGCCGCCGGACCCATGACACCACCCGATTGTTATCAATTTAACGTTAAAATTGATTTCGATAATCGCGATTTCGACGGACAAATGTTACTTTCGTTAGACGCCGAACCGAAAAGATTACAATGCAAAGGCGATACGCGATACATCACGAACAGTCGTATCGAATCTGCTTTAAGAACCTTACTAAATTTGCTTGTGATTTTTATTTGTACCGTATCACTCGGTTTGTGCTCGAGATCAATCTACCGGGCACAATTGTTAAAATTTGAAACGATGAACTTTTTTAAGAAAACTTATGGTAAAACGTTGAGCTTCGAGGGCAGGTTAGAATTCTTAAACTTGTGGTACGTGATGATCATCGTTAATGATCTTCTCATTATCATCGGATCCGCGGTAAAGGAACAAATCGAGCAAAAACACTTTGGCGATGATCATTGGAACATCTGCAGTATATTCCTCGGTACCGGTAATTTGCTCGTCTGGTTCGGAGTATTACGATACCTCGGTTTCTTCAAAACGTACAATGTCGTGATTCTGACTTTGAAAAAAGCCGCGCCGAAAGTGGCGCGTTTTTTGATATGCGCCATTCTCATTTATGCCGGGTTTACATTTTGTGGGTGGCTGATACTTGGCCCGTATCACATGAAATTCCGTTCACTCGCCACGACTTCCGAGTGTTTGTTCGCGCTCATAAATGGCGATGATATGTTCGCCACGTTTTCAATAACGTCTTTCAAATCACCGATGCTGTGGTGGTACTCTAGGATTTATTTATACACGTTCATTTCGCTGTACATTTACGTGGTATTAAGTTTATTCATTTCTGTGATAATGGACGCGTACGACACGATAAAAGTTTATTATCGTGATGGGTTCCCGAAGAACGATTTACAATCCTTCATAGCGGCATGCACGGACGAGGCTTCTAGCGGCCTTTACAGGGATGAATCTGACGGTAGCGATTTAACTGAGCTACTCGATAGATTTTGTTGTTGTCGAAAAAGGCCCTTTTACGGTTCTTTCTCGGAAGAAATCTCAACTAAATCGGAACAAACGTGCGGGGGTGCAATCTGTATATAGCGCACTAAACCAGAATAACGCGTTAGATAAATATTATGGCGCTACGGTGGATCTTCAATATTATGGTCGTAGTTTCGTGACATAAAGTATTTTTACGATGCTATATCATGGCGCGTTTACCCAATGTACTGGAATTGCCTCCTCTCCATCAGTTTTTATATTTTTTCCGTGCTTGCCAAACATGAATATTGGAAACATTAGATCTTCCGCCAATTTGTATACTGCAGTGACATAGTATAACCGTTAGAATGCACCGTTCGTACTAATAATGTTAACGATGATAGTGCTGCTAGTTTAATGTGACTTCATAAAGTATTAACATACTCGATGTAATCGAAAGAAAATAACAACGCTGCCAGAAATTCGAATCAACGGCTCAAAGGATATGTAAGCATGATATATACTTTTCTTCTGGTCAATACGCAGTTGCATGTATCAACGGAACTGTAAATGCCAAAGTTACCAAAAAAGGATGTATGTACAATTCATATTTTTTGTGGCATACGGGTATCGATGAAACGGACGGAAAAATACCATTTCCCAATCAAAATTGGATTTATGGATTCGAAGCGGATGTGGAATTTGACATTCAGAAGTTGCATTGTACATACATGCCTCCCTATTATCTATGTATATAATTTATAAATCTTACAACACAATTTTATATCGAATGGGCAAGCACAATGGAAAAACATTTGTGGTTACCCAAAGAAATATATTTATATATATTTGCATTGGCATATAATAAAATTGGAACAATAATTTAACGTTTCTTCCTTTGGGAGCACACATCCCTTTCTCTCACACGTATATAATTCCGGCATTGTTGTGACGAGTTAAGTACCCTAACCTAAAAATTGTGCTATCACGTAGAATAGATATCATTCCAAATATGTAATTCGTTAGATAATTTGATAATCATTGAAAGCACATCGGGATGTCAAAATTCACGATCAATCTTAGGTCCTAGAAGCTGTAAGCATCATGTTTAGGAAAAAATGTTTACGACGGAAACGACGCGACCGACGATACAACGGTATCTTCGGTCAGCAAAAGGAAAGTAAAGAACAGAGATAACGATCGCAATCTAATTCCCCGTAGATTCACCTTTTACCGCGGCTTTCAGAAAGCAAATGAGATCAGCCTCTTTGTTTCAAAACCGGTTTAATGCACGGCTACGCCAAACAGTGCAGAATGGTGCAGAACTACAGAGTGCGCTGGTCCAAGTAACAGGCGATGGTCATTGACCGTAACTAAACGCGATTCACTGTTTACCAGCAGTTTTGCATTTCGAACTGTCAAGGTGAAGCGTGGCTCCGAAACGCTCCGCCGGAGACAGATCAAAGACATACGATATCGAGGAAAGAGTTGGGAGAGTTTCGTTATCACAACTGCCTTGCAGGATCGTATAGTGTTCGCATCGCGCTCGAGGATACCTGTCAAAAACTTTGTTGCCGCGAATATGTCGAAGGCAGGCCATAACGCGGCAGGGACGAACAAAGGAGAACAGGAGTTCTCGTTAGCGAACAAAGAGGCGTCCGTTAGTGAGCACAGCATTTCTAGTATTTCAATTTCGCAAGACGAAAACTTTCGCGTCACGAAACACGCCGAGCATAGTCTAAAAGTGATGGAAAAGTATTTTCACAAGCAGCAACTGACAGACATCACGTTGATCGCAGGTAAAAAATAAATTGTAGTTTTGATTCTTGTACATTTGTTCTTTATTTCATGAGATTTGCGGTACGATTTCCGGGGGTTGGAGTTTCGTATTGTTTCGACTATGTGAGAATTTTCAATTGTTTTATCGTTTATGCAGGAACCAGACGATTTCCGGCGCATCGTTTAGTACTTAGCGCGGGTTCGGAATATTTTGCTGCTATGTTTACTAGTTCTTTGAGAGAAGCTGCGCAGGATGAGGTAGAATTAATGGGAATAGATGGTGATGCTCTTTGGGCTTTAGTCTGCTATTGTTATACAGGTATTGCCGTGTAAGGGATTGAAAATAAGTTATTTATAGTTCCTTAAATAAAATATACTTAATCCTTGTTTCTTCGATTATATCAGATCTTCTATGCGTTTTGTTAACGTAGGGTGTATAGAATTACGGGAGGACAGCGTTGAAACCCTTTTAGCGACGGCATGCTTGTTACAATTACATCCGGTTGTCAAGGCTTGCTGTGAGTTTCTGAGAAAGCAACTTCATCCAAGTAATTGTCTAGGAATAAGAATGTTTGCCGATACACAGGGTTGTACAGATTTATTAGAACACGCTCACGCGTACACGACCAAACACTTTATGGAAGTAACTAAGAACCAAGAGTTCGTTTTACTGTCTGCCAGTGAAGTTGCCAAATTGTTAGAATCTGAAGACCTTAATGTTCCATCCGAAGAAACTATTTTTCACGTAAGATAACAGATTATGTGGTTGCATATGGAATAACCAGATAGTTATATAGATTATTTATGTTTGATCTTCAATGAAAAAGGGTATTATTATCGTTACCATTACCTTCAGGCACTTATGACTTGGCTGGAGCATGATCCACAAAACAGATGCAAAGACGCTAGCGATCTGTTGAGTCTCGTAAAGCTACCCTTGCTGTCACCTGCGGTGAGCAGAGCATTCTTATTCAATCGTAAAATGTGATCATAATGCCAGTAGAGCTCATTAAATTTGTACAGTTTATAGCCGACAATATTGAGAGTAACGAAATGTTCAAAGACCAAAGAACTGTGCAAGAGTTAGTAATGGAAGCACTGAAATATCATCTTCTACCAGAGCGTAGACCGTTACTCCAAACAGGCCGTATGAGACCTAGGAAAGCTACAGTAGGTTACATGTTGGCTGTCGGAGGAATGGATGCTAATAAGGGTAATTTATTTATAAAATGCCAATGGAACACGTTTGGTCGCGGTGTTAGTTGATCGCTTAGCTTATTATTTTACTTAGGTGCTACCTCGATTGATGCATTCTCTTTACGAGATAATGCTTGGAGATCGTTTGCCACCATGAGTGGTAGGAGACTACAATTCGGTGCTGCGGTCGTGGATAAAAAAATCATAGTTGCGGGTGGTAGAGACGGATTGAAAACATTAAACACAGTAGAGTGTTTTGATTTTTCTTCTCGCACATGGAGTACGCTTCCACCCATGAACGTTCATCGCCATGGGTTAGGTGTAGCGATTTTAGGTGGGCCTTTATATGCGGTAGGTGGTCACGATGGGTGGAGTTTCCTTGATACAGTAGAACGATGGGATCCTGCTACGCGTCAATGGAGATCGGTTGCGCCAATGTCCATACAAAGATCCACAGTTGGCGTGGCTGTATTAAACGACAAGTAAGTCATGGGTTTTATATAAATCAGAAAATGCATTGCAACGTAAGCTCTATTATGGAACAACATAATTGTGTTCTTTAGATTATATGCCGTGGGTGGCAGGGATATAAGTTCTTGCTTAAATACAGTAGAATGTTTTGATCCACATACAAATAAATGGACACCGTGCGCACCAATGTCGAAACGTCGCGGCGGGGTGGGTGTAGGAGTAGTAAATGGATGTCTTTACGCGTTAGGTGGTCATGACGCTCCTTCGACCAATCCCAATGCCAGTAGATTTGATTGTGTCGAAAGGTATATATATGCACAATCTTGAAACGTACCATAATGTGTGTCACTTGCCGCGTAAAGAGTAAGACTCTCAATTTGTTGAGTGACGTGATTTGCCATATGTTAGGTACGATCCTAAAACAGATACATGGACAATGGTAGCACCAATGAGCGTTCCGAGGGACGCAGTTGGTGTCTGCGTGCTCGGTGACAGACTTATGGCAGTAGGGGGTTACGATGGCCAGCAGTATCTGACACTTGTCGAAGCGTACGATCCACAACTTAATGAGTGGGAACCGGTAAGAATGCACGTTTGCACGTACTCATATTTTTATTAGGTCGTTGTAGGATACATGGTAGGCAAATCTGTGATGAACGATATATTTTAAGGTCGCTCCATTGAAAACTGGTCGCGCGGGACCACCGTGTGTCGTTGTGAAGAATTTCTGTGGTATGTGAGGAAGAAATAAATAGTACGATTGCTCTTGCTCGCAAATATTTAACTTTTGCGGGTGGAATATTTCAAGACTGCGAAATTAAAATTGCACCGCTTTCCTGAAACCCGTTGGAAGACGAAGTTGTGAGTTGTTGCAGTATTATACTTCGGAAACAGTGTGATGCTTTTTTTCAGAACAATACATATGTAGATTTTATTATATAACAAGATTCGTGCGAGGATTGGATAAGTATACACGGTTCTCTTTTCCAAAAACTGTGCTGTCAACTGCGTTTGCAAACTTGTATATGTTAATGTTTCGGTTTAAGGTTCCAGTGATTGTTAATCTGCAAATGCAGGTTTGTAATTGTTGATTTCTGAAACTTCTACCCATCGAGTAAGTTTGAATAAAACTTTTTGTATTACTTCTTAATTTTGTACATATGAAAACTTTACCTGCGCGTGTACGTGTGTGAATGAGTATGGTCGCAATGAAGTAAATCTTGTATGTAAGAACAGATTTATTTTTCTTGTCAAGATAATGTTTTTATTTACACATGTACCCATATATATTTTTTGTAAACATACCTTTTTTTAAATAAATAAAATGCTCGTTTTAACTAACTTATCAAATCGTTTGTTCACGCATTATCGTCTGCGAACTTGCCCTTGTACCTTTTCGAATATCCCTAACAAGCTGGGAACGTCCTGAAAGAAATAAACAACATAAATTTGTCGCTCTTTAGCGTTTCCCGATATACATCGGACATGTTTTGAATATCGTGTTTGGTATAGTTCACCGTGCAAAATCGCATGCTGGTTCCGCGAATTTATGTCTGACCATGAACGTGGCTATTGCCTCTGCCACTTTATCCGGTACATCTTCGTGCACCGCGTGCCCACACGCCGGTAAGACTTGCATTTGAAACTTCCCTGATCAGATAAAATTCTAATTTAGGTATCGTCTTTGCGAGCAGGCATGTATTATATTGAATTATGTGATAGTATTAGCACCTTGCATTTGACCAACGGTCAGTTCTCGATCCAATCGATCGACTCCAGCTAACAGTAATAGCTTTGGAACCGAGACATTCAGAAATGCTGTCGACAATCCTTTGAACCAGCCAAACCAATGTTGCTCTGTTTTAGCCAAATCTATTCTCCACATATACTTTCTACTTGCTGGTATAGTAGCGGCAGGTGGTGGCGGCATATTTGCAGGTTCCTCTTCCTGAATAATATCGTCTCGCGGAATCATAGTTTCGGAAAGACATTCGCACGAGGAGTGCGTCAGCGAATCGATATCGTGGGTCGATAGTTTATTGGTTTCGATGTTCTTTATTTGTCCAGGAACTGACACCTTAGCTGATTGTACGTTGCGAATTTGACCACTTCTTACGCTGAAATTGTGAATAATTCAGGGATTACGTGCAATCGAAAATATTCATAGCACCTGCTTGACGGAAATTTGAAAAGGCACTAACCACCATTCCACAGCTTGCGTAATGGAGCTAAAACTCGATGGTCGAGATCTTAGAAAACTTTGCATGGATGCCAATGCATCCATAGCTGTTCCCTCGACCACGTCGATTACTCCTAATCCATGTAAATTAGTAATCAATGGTGCTGCTCTGACGGCCACAGCTCCACCCATGCTGTGACCAACTAGAACTATAGGATTATCACCTGCGGACGCCTCTATAATAGCAGCGACATCCCTGATAATCGAATAAACGAGATAAGAGCACGATTTTGTATTGTGCGATTCAAATTAGGAAAACCAAGAACAACACTCACGCAGCCAGAGTTTCCGCGGATAGATCTTCTTCGTTTGTCGTAATCGTATCCCCGTGACCTCTAAGATCTATGGCCATAACTCTACAGACTATCATGGTCATAATTGATTTCTAAAACGTATAAAACATTGCAGACTGTTACATATTCGTTTAGCAATTAATACGTACAGTAAATTCTGCCCACGTTAATCCACTGTATCCACCCCCATGTAATAACACTAGCGTAGGCCCTTCAGTTCCCTTAGTATAAATATGAAATGTATTTTCTCCTATTTTCACATCCTCGGAATGATCGAAATATGGAATCCATTGTACAGGATCGTAATCCCTTTTTCGCTGAAACCCCTTGGCCTTGCTGACCTTGCTAATCATAAACAAATAATGTTTATTAGATCCAGATCGACTTTGGTACTTTTTATCGTATTAGTATCGAAGCGATGTCTCCGCTAAATAATCCGTGGAAACAGCCCGAGATTATTAGACTTTCATTCAACGTTGAGATTATATTCCGAAGGTGACGCGAAACCAACCTAGTACCAACTCCTAAGCTCACGCCCGACGGTGGTAGTTTAGGTTTCAAAAGCGACTTTTGGAGGGAAGACATATTTCTATTAACAAGTGTCTCTGCCTTCGCGTTGATATTGTTTGTAGTCACAGTTATTTTCGGTGGTCTCATAAGCGCATCAACAAACTATATTGATGCCTTTGTATAACCGCGCTTGAGAGAACGCCAGCTTTCCGTTCTGACAGCTTTCAGTTGTTACTACCCGCAACTGCCGTTTCGACACACGACGTCGAGCGCCCCGGCGGGCTTATTAATGTCTCGGCGTCACTTCCATTCTTACCGGCGATAGTTTACTCGAGTTATCGTGTGCTGGTATTATAAACGCAAACCTGGTGGCTGGCTTTGAGGTTGAAGTTTGTTAACCGGTCTTTCGAGAAACCGTGGCACAACTTTTGTCTATTATAGCGATGCTAAACGTTTTGAGAGCATTTATCGCGCAGACAGAAACCCAGTTGAGCATTATTTCAATAAAAAATTGCTTCTCATTTTCTCAAGTTCAAATCAAAACCAGAAATAATTATTAGACCGAGTTTAAATGATTAAAACACAAAATTATTTGCAACGTTGTTTGAATAAATTGAATTGAAATAAAAGATCTCTGTATTTACAAATAAAACAGTATTTTTATTTATCGGTTATTAGAAATCATTTAAATACAAATTTTCCCAACTCTTGTTTTAAATATTTT
Source organism: Pemphredon lugubris (assembly GCA_933228935.1). NCBI lineage: Eukaryota > Metazoa > Arthropoda > Insecta > Hymenoptera > Crabronidae > Pemphredon > Pemphredon lugubris. The sequence goes on from OW121815.1 coordinate 19,026,499, forward strand.
GTTAAATTTCCAAATGATCTGTGCAAGATTCATCAATATTAAATATTTTTATTCGATATGTGTCGTTTGATATTATTACATGGCATGTATTTGACGATAATGTGCAAATCAATATTCATCGCTCATATTCCGATAGTTTTTCTATAAAACAAGTTAAACTCGGCCATATATTTATGTTTCACGCAAGTTGTAATGCTCAAATAATAATAAATTAAAATCTAAATAATTTATCTATATCGCAGCGTGTTTGCAATGCCTACAGCTGCTACCTGTAAAATCGGTAACCCGGGACAAGGAGCTCAAAAACCCCAGGTTTTCGAGCTTGAAACCCAGACATTTTTGGTAGAAAGGGTTTCTTCTTACCGCTAATTAAATAATTTCAAACTTTCATAATGTGTCATTTTTCATTAATCATTAAAGTAAAATAAAAAGAATGTCACAGTACTACAAAACAAATCAACTTCTTAAGACGATACAATAAATACAGTATGCATAGGTTTACATTTTTGGCTTAACTGAATGTTGTACTGAATTAAAATAAGCTATTCCTCTATGATTACCGACAAAAATAAATTATCAGAGCCTGAAACGTTTAATATTCTACATTCCTTCTCATTGGTAACAACCATAAATTGCTATCTCTCTTCTATTTCGAAACAAAAATTAAATCAACGGATATTAATTAAAGAAACTTAAAAACATCAACTTATGCACACTTGGTATATTTTATGAAATCAAGGCGCTTTTTCAGCCTTCTGATATTTCAGAGCTACATCTGCGGAGCTAGATGTATGAAAAAATGTATCAGTGTTTGAATTACTAGCCTGGCTTCTCAAATTTGTTTTGTGTTTTTGTGTGCTTAAGTGCTCGGTTATATCAGAAACACCCTTATTTGCAATCGATATATGTATTCGTCGAACAGATTGTACAGAAAGGCTGCCACTCATATTTTCTTTTTTTCAATATTGGAAATTTATTTTGTAATTTGCTATTAAACAAGCATTTACGCTTGGGCATTTTTCGATCTAAAAACAACATTGAAAATTTATAAAGTTTCAGCCGAGTAAAAACGTATTTCTATGTTTCTACACGTAAACATTTAGGAATTTAAGCCGTCCGCACACGGGGCAACCCGAAAGCGATAAAACTCGCCAGGCGATATCGGCGAATATGAAAACAATTGATCGGCGACTCGCGCGATACGGGCGATGCGAGCAATCAAGGGCGTAACTAGGCCGGGGCAACCGAGGCAATGTGCCGGAGCCCCCGAGGCAAGGGGGCTTCCAAGGCTCCAGAAAAATATGTTTCATTATTTATCTAGGGGGCCCAATCTGCGTCCTTCTCCCGGGGCCCGTAAATGTCTAGTTACGCCCCTGCGAGCAACCCGGGAAACCTGCAGAGAAGCCGAAAGAATATCGCGTTGCTCACATCGCCTGACGATATGGAGGCGTTGAACGTGAAATTTGTCCGTGCTGTTGAAAAACATCGTGTTTTGTATGATTTCACCCTGACGGAGTATTCCCGAAAAGAAGTAACAGAAAAAGCATGGCATCAGGTGGCATTAGAAGTAAATTTATCAGGTACGTAGTGGTGTTTATTATAATAATTAAATGTTAAATCATTACATTAATCAATTCACACTAGTAATTAATTTTGCAAAATAATGTATTACCTAGTGTTCGAATGATAGTTTGTGCAAGCAAAGTTCTAATAATAGTAGGTACAATATATTAGAAGTGATTCTAGAAATGCTTTTATACTTGTACTTGGAACGAGACAAGACCTTGTCTCTTGATTCGTACGAAGGCTGAGGTGGTACTAATACGTTTGTTTGGTACCACTGTATATAAGCGTGACCTCTGCTTAATGTTTGTATACATTTCATGCCTCACGGTGACTTCGCTTATTTTTGTCTCCCGATAAACAGCATTAAACATTTCCTTTATCTTACATAACAAATTCATATACTTGTTATCCCACATTTATTTATTTTTTAATTTGTTAGAATATTTTGGTACAGTGAACGAGTGTAAACAGAAATGGAAAAACTTAAGAACGGCGTTTCTCAGAAGGCTGAAAGCCCCACCATGCGGTTCCGGCCTCAAAACAAAGAAGTCGTATTATTTGCATGAAGCCCTGCAGTTCGTTCTGCCATACACAAAGGCTATTAATCCAACTACGGGTGATTTACCCGAAAATCCTCAAAGACCCGAAGTAACTAACAACGATGATCTGGACTCTGAGGTCCTTCATTCAAGACTTTCATGTCCTGGACCTGCTGATTGTGATCGACCTTCGCCTTCGCCTTCGCCTCCGTCACCGTCACCGTCAACATCAGCTGCTCCGACACTCCCTCTGATAACATCTATTACTCAATGTTCAATGCCACTAGACCATGTACAGTCTCGTAATACTGTTCCCGAATCGAAACAACTGCCACAGTCCGGACCTTATCCGATTTCCCAAAAACAACCATCCGGGAAAAAACGAAAAATTCCTATCTCCGAAAGTGACACTGACAGAGCACTCACAGAGTACTTCGCTACCAAACAAGTACATTGTATTCCAAAGACGAACGAAAGGAAGGAATTCAACAGTTTTTGAAAAGTCTTGTGAGCGATCTCGTGAGACTGACTGATTCGCAGTTACGATCGTTCAAACGAAGGACTCTCCTTCTAATTGATGAGGTAACAGGTACTACCCCTTTAGCATTTTGTGAACCTAACTACACATCTCATCCTGGCGTATATTCTTCGGAGACACCATCACCAGTTAGTTCATACGCACATGACAATGGTGAAACCACTGAACATGGTCTTGAATCCGATATTTCTCAGTCCAGCAATTTATAATATAAGTTATATAGTTTTTGTTTTGTCTTGTTTTTTAAGAAACTTACAAGGTAAATAAAAATGCTTTGAGGAAATAAAAATAATGCTTACCTTAACATAATTAAAAGTCTTTCTTGAGCACTGATGCACCCCCTCATGATGGTGTTTTGATGATGGAAAGCAAGGGTAATTCCTGTAAATACACTATGTACATGACTCCTTCGACGTTCTATAGAATGCCTAAAAATTTGGCGTCTCTTTCTTACAGTTCTTTGGCTGCGACAAGTAGTCTGCATTGTATATTTTTTCATTAAAGGGATAAACCCGCCAATATTTCTTGCAGTTTCTTCTTCATCGGAATCTTATGGACCGGTACAGGTACAACATTTTTTCGCCACTAGAGTCACTCGACATAACGGCAAAAGATGTCCTTTTGGGAAAGACCTGCTAACTGAAATTATAGTAAGGTACGTCTTCTCTCTTCGGAAGGCGCGCGTTGTCAATCTAAAATTGCCCCGTGTGCGGATGCCCTGTTCCTCAGATCACCGATTTCGCCTAGCGACTTTTTCCGTTTTCGCGTTGCACCGTGTCCGGACGGCTTTACAATTATTTTATTTACGTAGATTGACGCACCGCAGTTATCAAGATATTACTTGACGGGTGACATAAGCACGTTGTTAACACGCATGCAGCTCGCGTACTGCCCGCCTCGATACTGACGCGGACGAGTTGGTTGGTTGACGGAAAAAACAAATACTGTCTACAAGTGCGCCCCCGTCCCTCGCTTTCTTAATTTTGATTAGGTTATGTTGTAGGTACATTTTTATTCAATTTGTTTCGGAAGTTTTAAAATCCGGAGTAAATAGAAAAGCTCATCCGGACGCACCCCGGACGCCCTCCAAATTGGAACATGTCCGGGGAAACCGGGAAGGATTGCAGCCCTAGCCGATATCGTTCCATATCACACGAATAACACCTAAACACGTGATGTCCCATACATCTGCAACATACATACATCATATCTACGCGGACGCGTTCATAACATATGATTTAAAAACAAATGTACTCGAATGCATTTCCTTGAGTTTCCTCCAGTCAGACGTTTCGAGGTCACGCGACGCGTAACACGTGTGGTACGAGTACGTCTAACAAACCCTTAACGCGTCTCAACGTAGCGCGTTACGTATCCGGAAAAGCGTGAACGCGTTGAGAAACGTGTTCCTAGCCTTCCGGGACGTTCCATACGCGTGAACGGGAAATGAAATATCCCCGTCGTGTGCCGTTCGGGGAGAAGAACTCAAGGCGCAAACGTGGCGTTCCCACCCCGTGCTTCGGTAGCTTCCACCGTCGGTTTCTCGTCGTACCGCAACGCGAGCACGAGGCAACGACTGCTGACCCGTCATATTGATCGACCTGGATCCGCAGTTCGCCTCTATCCGATTGCGCGACTCGTGTGGCGCTTCGGGAGCCGCGCCGCGACGCTTCTCGACGCTTAAACGCTGGCGTAGTCGCAACCACTGCAGCTGCTTACCGCCGCAATGTCGTACCTCGGGTGGAATCGTCCATCGTCAATCTGACGGTGCAGTGATCGCGAGCACGGCCGTTGAGAGCATCGACGTTGGTGCCGGTGTGTCTTTATGAGAGGACGTAGAGGAGAGAAAGAGATAAATAATCCTCGCCTCCCGAGCCACGTTCCTCGCTGAATCCTTGCTTTTTCAAGGCGTGAGATACCAGGAGCTTACCGTGAGTTGTGTGCGTGGCTGTGTAGTGACAACGGTACGACCGGCGATTCGTGAATTTTTTATTTTTTTTTTTATTTCATTGTACATGAGTTCCGGGGGCAAGTATTTTATTTGCGGAAGCGGTTCAGCTTCCGTAGACCGATGTATAACTGCTGTGGATCTTGTTAATGTACCGGATATAGCATATGAGGGGGGAGGGTAAGAGAGCCGTCTGTTCGACGTGACATTGTTGCGATGATTCGTTGCAGTCTCTAATTAGTATTAAGATACGTGGATTCAAATGTAATTGGTTGTCGTTGTCACTCCTTTGACATCGCGAAAGTATGTTTTTCTAGTGATTCGTTGGAATCATTTTACTAAGAGTGATCCGAAACTCTGATTTGTCGCGTGCCATTAATATTCACTTTTTGATAGTGTCGTGCAGTCTTTTGCAAGCAATATTGTGCGCGACGAACGATTACAGAGGAGTTAGCACCTTTTCCTCGCATGCGTTGAAGCCAATGAAAAAGGACGGAAACCTGTGAAATTCTAAGTTTAGCATTAGTCGCGTCATTTTCCTATAATTAAACGGAATTTACCGATCTTTTTTGTATTATTTAATATCTTATTTCAATTTGTAGAATTTGTAACACGCGTGACGTTTTAGGAAATATAAAATCCGGTAACGAGTTTCTGAGGAAGCACAGATACATCCATCTGGCGTGCATAAAAAAAAATCAAGAAAAAAATGAAAATTCCGTAACTACTTACTAACTACTACAAATTCTTTTCTGTTTTTCATTAAAACCCACGGTATGAAGGCTTTTAATACCTTTTTAACGTCAATGTTTAGGTTTGTTATATAGAGAAAGTTATTATTAGCTATTACTATTAACGCGTATGGAAGTGTTAATAACTTTCAGGTATATTTGTCTTAAATTGTTCGAAATAAACTTAAAACCTCGTAGTTCCGTAATATTCGTCTCAACAGCTACCGAAGGCTGGTTTCCAAATTTCGTACACCCGTGTAAATGCTCGAGGTGCGGTGGTTTAAGCAACAGGTGACCCGACTTGAATAATTATCATTATTTGCTGTTTAGCTTTTGACGATTTCCGGTTTAAACGTAACACGTATTTTCATTTCCGTCCATATTTTATGATACTTAGAACTGGCTAGAAAAATTGTTACAATAACTTTCCTCTAACGCGTTTTTCGATTCATCATACCCGTGTCAGCTCAACTGGGTTATCCGCAAAGTTTGCGTAAAGCGTCTACGACGTCTCATCGCGCGATGCAAGCTTTTCATAATTCTCTACTGTGCATCTCGCGTATCGAATGTCCATTTCCATCTTCCCTTATGCAAATATTTATGTGACTGTCAGGAAGCGGATATCTATATACCATTGAATAAAAAAAAACCTCACAATTATCTATCCCTGCAACTTTATTGGATTCAATAAAGAAAAATAAGTGCTTGCTCGAAAAACACATTTGTTGAACATCGTTCGGTTTTATACAGCGGACAAAAACATTTTTTTTAAATTCACAACGATTAAGCGATGCGTAACATTGATTTACTGATCAGTAAATCAATTAGAATATCGGGTTGGCTCGCGAAGAGCGATAATTAATGTTTATCATAACGCTGATTTCGCGGTTTCCGGCTGAAGGTTATCGCCAAAACAACGGATCATAGTCCGGTACAAAATGTTATGCGTTCGCACAAGTTTCAATGCTTTAACATAATGGTACTTATATAATTTGAACGTCTCGTATCAAATACAAGGAGTTCAATTACATTACATTAAATATTTAACAGCGATAACCATGAACACACAAGACCGTAATAATCTGATGGATCGTCAATCAGGGTTAAGTGCGCCAATAATCGACAATTGAAAAGCTATTGTACGAGAGATCTTGAATCTTTTATGTTGGAATGCTTGCAGGATCATCCGTCTTATCTGCCAAGCGTAATGACGTAAAATCGGTGAAAAGTCTTGGCGGTGTCCGATGTACGACGTGCTTCATAGAAAGATGAAATCGCGACGTTGCAATAAAAGGCATAGTCCGCGTCGGGACGCTCGCACATCGAAGCAGAATCTCGGACCCGAAGAGTAAATAGTGTTGCGACCTTCCGAGGACGGAGAGTCCAGAGAAATTTTCAAGTACATCCGGAACTCGATCTTTGTGGACACGATAAGGTAAAGCGCGTTCTGGATTTACTAAGGAATGATGCGTACGCCGCGAGAAGAACGAATAACGAATCTTCACGGCTTTGAATCGAATTGTTTGGATTACTCCTTTTTTTGCCGGAAATGAAAAGAGAGTTTCGGATAAAAATATTGGTCACTCGTATCAGAATTACGTATGAAGTTCGTTAGTAATGATACGATCGTTACGAGAGCATAAGTTTGTTTTCGAAATCAAATTTCATTTGTCTAGATTAACATTAAGAACTTACAAATTTTTAATTTTATAATCGACCGTTATGAAGCGGCAGTAAAATTGTTTGACGATTCCATAAATATCAATTTCGACCTCTTGACTCATATCTTTGACAACCGGTTGGCGTATGTACTATGTAATGAGAAATCGATTACCGTCAGTCCACGTACTATTGTGATCTCAAAATTTTTATTCCAACGATGACAATAGCGAAGCCTCGCCAATCGCGGTATCTCGATCCCGTTGAAACAAACAATTGGTTGGAAACCCTATCGGTGAATGTGAGTGAAATCCCTTTTAAGGGATCAGACGTTTAACTCCGGTTCTAATATCAAGCGCTTCTTCGCGTGGCACGAGCGCAACGTCTACTCTCCTTCTCGGATCGATGTTATAGGCCCCATACATCTGCGAATAAATTGCGCAAAACTCACATTGCACAACAGGTTGTTGCAGAAACAAAATTATCCATACACTATACGCAATTTCAGGCAAACTCTATTTGTTTTTGTCGAGTACCTATGGAAACTTTTTTAGCGTTAAAAAAAGAAAAGGGAAAACGGGAGCCTGGATGAAACGGGTGCAATAGACATTTGTCGAACCGCAAAAGAATGAGATGCAATAGATGAGCCGTTGACTTTGAGATTGGAGCAAGTCAGTTTCGTGAAAAAAATAGTTAAAACCGATTATTAACATTATTATTAACATAAAATTAACATCAAATTTATGTTTAAAAAAAAATGAATTTGCCCCACTTTCAAAATCAACGTCTCATATATTCGTACCAGCGTAGTCGAACTTTAGTCCGCGTCGGCAAAAGTCAAAGCATAGCGATAGTGATATATCTATACATTTTAAGCTTTCCCCAACAAAAAGCCTTACACATGTGTGAAGAGAAACTGCAGGTATTGCACGATATGTCGCACAAAGCCCATACACGATACAATAGTTGCGCAACGTCACTCGCTGTGCAATTAATTTAAAACAGTTTTGAATTTCTGCATCTACTTGCGCAGCACGTCAATTAACACCATACACTGAACAATTGTTTCAATTGTTCAATCTACAACAGTTTAATCAACAACGGCCTCTGTTGCGCAATGTGTTCGCTGATGTTGGGCTTGCTTATAAGTTATTACTCGCGTTCAGGAAAAGTCAGAGTAGTAGTCGAGTACTCTTAACGTCGAGTATGTAAATTTCGCGTCACTTGGCGCTGATCGGAAAACCCAACCTTGCGCGTAATTAGATTTTGTCGGGGGAAAAGAATTGTCGAACGTACCTGATTCCTACGGAGAACCAATTAATTTTCTAATTACGTACGCGAGGCGTCGTCCTCGTTACGCTTTCCTTCGCTTTTCGATTGTCGCGTTGGGAATGTGGAGGGATCACGCGTATCATTTAATAAAACTCTCTACATGCGAGCGTATAGGATCGCAGAAACGGGAAATGCGGTATCGCGTTGGCAATTTGCCGCAGTGACACTTTTCGCAATGGAAGACCGGAGTTTACGGAATTATCGACTGTTTCCCCGAATTGGGCTCGTCCACCAATAGTTTAATAATTTCCGTATCGGTAACTTTGATTTTGTTTACTTTAATCAAGGTATTAACTTAGATGTAAAATTTAAATTCGGTTCCGAATATAGAAAATGTGCATATTTTTTTTGGCAGAACGAATATTCGGTTTGTATAAGTGTTAAATTTATACGCTTCGTTATAGGATACAATCTTATTGACCTTTTGCATAGTTTTGTATGGTCACTTGGTATATTGATTTTCTAAATTAAGTGCCTCTATTTTCATAGTTCACGATGCGTTATCATTTCTCCTTCGATTACGTACGTTCGCGCGCGATTGAAGCTAATCGCTGAACTTTGAATCGCGTCGAAATATTTTGCGGCTATTATCTATGTACATACAGTACTGCGTTGCAAACGTTGACGTTTGATTACAGCCACGCGTGCAGCTAATCGCCTGGCAGGCGAATGCAAATTGACAAGGTTCGACAGACGTGGGTTCATAGCAAAGGGGTAAGCTCGTGACACGGCATGAAGCTTAACAAAAAGTAAGAAGCCGTCACCGACAACATGGGGACGAATCACTTGATAGTGGGTAAGTTTTAAAAACAATTGTACGTTCGTTCGAATGGATCCTCAATTAATTTTGCTCATTTAAAACGTAACAGGGGTTTAGTTTAAAATTAAATATTAAATTCTGAAACACGTATACTAATGGTAGCGAATATATCTCCGTTTAATTTGGATTCAGTAACAGTAATGGCGGTAGGTCATACCTTTACCCTTCTATACTAATAATAAACATAGGACGTAACGTTTGTTAGTAAATATATTAGCGAATAATTAAGAAATATGTGTTCCCTTTCCATTAGTTTTCCACAGTTGTTAGATCCTTCTGTCCCTCGCCCCGTAATGTTACTTTAATCAATTACAATACAATAAAACAAATTACAATAATTAATTTTTCGCCCGATGTATTTCAAATTATTAATCATTCGCGCGATGTATTGTCGTTCATCGAGTCGCGTACAATACAACGCATCCCCAAATTGTAGTCAGGTCTATTCGGCCAATTCTTACATATTCGAATATTCAGAAAATATACGCAACATTCGTGCACTCGTGAAATATTAGAATATTCAATTATTCGAATAGTCTTAACCTCCTTCAGGATTGAATTAAATTGTGCTGCCCTGATATTAAAAAGGGGGATATGCCATTGATTCGTTGCACCTTTAGCTTTAACTACTCCCTTTCTGCATCCCACTCAATTTTCTCCACCCCCAAATACACCTGTGCCCGAATAGTAGAAACGAACGGAACGCGCCTTATCGATCGTTTTGGAGGCGATCGAGCGCACTAATCCGGGTGAGTGTGCCGACGAATGGAAAGGAAACGTAGTAAAAAAAAGTCGAGCTTACGATTAGCGTAGATAAAAGGGGGATATACACAATGTGTCGTTCGAAATAAAAGTGCTCCGTTCCTCGGTTTCTGGGGATCACATAAATGGAACGGTAATCCGTATTATCCCTTTGATCTGATAATGCGCAGTTAAAAACACTCTGTCCGGGAAAGGGTGTTTCGGTAACTTCGAGTGTCAAATCGATAGGTGATTATTTGCGTTAGTCGATTTATTTAGGGTTACGGGTTCTGCATCGGCAAATGTTCGATTATATCGATTAGTCGTTATTAATCACTGATTTGTATATTGTAAACAAATTTCCCGCGTCTCTCTCAGGTAGTTTGGTCGATAATTGGGTGCGAGTTATTTTGTTGGACTGATACATTTAGGATACACGCATCACCCATTTATTTTCCAAAGAAGCGTAAGATTTTGTACGAAAAGCTTTTTATTTTTCCGTTTCTCACCCGTCTTTCCCTATCGGATGAGAAACAGAAGAGCACGCTTGCTTCAAACGACACATCGCGAATATACACCTTGAAACTGTATTATTAGTTCTCTTAGAGTCTTTACACGTAGATTTTTGAAAATCAATATTCTAGAGTCAATTACGCTAGAACAGTAGGTATGCGTACGAGGTACGTATACGCAAGGTTGTGAATTCAAAAAAGTTACACTTCTGTATTATCAATTATTACCGTTAACAAAGCTTTCTTGTCAATTGCGTACCTTTCGCATAAATATGCGCATGAAAACCATCGCGTGCTGATAAGGTACGAAATTAACATACAAAAGCAGCAGAGATCGGGGGAATATAGATAATAATAATTTTATTCCAACGAGTATGAGTTCAGGTGTTTCTAAAATGCATTAACGTAAAATAATCGAAAGGTGTCCTTAGATTGCGTGAGAAACAGTGTTTGCGTCGTTAATATTTTATAACGAGATAAGCAAGAAAGTTTGTCACTCGAGTTTCACCAAACTATTGACCTATTCTACTTGTCTTAGTAGCTTTTACTCGACTGAAAAGTTACGGTTGACTCGTTATTGTTCGAGCAGCATTAAAAATCCCTGTTCTTATTTTCGATTCGGATAAATGGAGCGCGTTCAATTTATTTTAACGTTACGATTTATACAACGCTTTGACCGCGGTACGCTCCGAGCGAACCAAGAATGCTATCTACGAATAATAAAAAACTGAACGAGTCGGGTCGGGTAGACAATTTTAAGGAACGTTAATTAAAGAACGAATAAACGATAATTTTTCTAAGACGTATACAGGGTTTCCCAGTACTGATGGTACAATCGAAGAGAGTGATTTTACGTCAAAAGAATAAGTATACACGTAGTGTATAAACATAGTGTACAAAACATAAGTATAAACATAGCGTATATTTTTATTTTAATGACACATAGTATTGATAATGAATCAACGTTACGTATGATATTAATTTAGGAAACGATGGTTTTCATTCGTTCAATCCCGACATCGTTATTTTATTACGCTGCGACATTATTTTTTTCACGTAGAATCGCCCTCCCCTCGATTTAGTATGTATGCACCGTACGCTGCCAAAGAGCTAAATTGTTCTAACAAGTTCTCGTGCACCGAATAACGTTCAAGTCACTCCAAATATTCGAGCACTCTGCCAATTCTACTTATTTATTTTTCAACTATACCAAAGAAAATAAACTACGGTAGAATCTTCCGTAACCGAATGTTTTGTTAACCGAACAAAGTGTATACTTCCTTCCCCAACGATGCCAAATTTAAAACTATTTAAAAAACTGTCAATTTCCTTGATGTCTGCTTAAATAAATGAAGTTAAGTGTAGAAATGCTGATCGTTCTATTATTCAAAAATTTCCTTGTTCGAACACTCGCGTCTTCCTACTCGTTCGAATGCGAGATGTTCTACCGTACTCGAATATCAAGATATCCTAATACTCGTAGCCGTGATTAAGAATAGTTGCAACCACTATGGCAGTAGTATATCAGCAATAGCGACAGTTTTAGAGAACATAGTAGCAGTAGGAGCAATAGTGGTAGTACTTAGCGATTTGCACCCGTCTTATTGTTTATAATTATCAGTACGTAGTCAGGAGATACCCGATTCATCGCTATCGCCGTCTAAAGCAATAACAAATGTTTCGTTTCAGCGGCAATTGTACTCGCGGTTGCCACCGTCTGTCATGCGGAGTGCCAGAGTGAGTGATAAAGCCAGCTACTCTTCAGTGTGTCCGTGTTGTCACCGTTGCCTGTCAACGTTCTTCTTCGTGCATTACGTCTAGCTAATCGATCGATTCCTAATTTTCTTTTGTAACGAAAGCGATACTCACGTTTCATTAATGCTAGTGTTTTCCGTACGGTTGATTTCGGTTTCTATCCTCTCTCAAGTTTCTCATTATACTTTCAATTAAAGCTGGGAGGAGTTCTATTTAGCGTATTAACACTCCCCGTAATTCCAATCCGTTCGATGATTTGTTTATTGATTTCCTAAGTTCGATTAGAAGTATGAGAAAAAAGGATCGTATTGATCGTCTGTGTGTACTTTCGTAATATCGTGTAATCACCGTTAACACTTTTCTTCTCCGAGTTTAAAACCCACGAAGCGTTATTTCTCATTACACTCGTATCTTACAGCTCGCTCCGTTTACTGCTATGAGTGCGACTCATGGACGGATCTCAGGTGTAAGGATCCTTTTAACTACACCGCGCTCCCTAGGGATCAACCACCTTTAATGACGTGCAATGGCTGTTGCGTGAAAATGGTTCGCAACGCAAAGTCACGTGAGTGCCCCTTGCCGTTGTAAATGTCAGCGTTCACACGGTGTTTGTACTCGAATAACGCTGCTTTTATTTTTCTTCTTTTTGCCTCCTTTCATGGCCCGATTTCTTTCGTACATCACGGCATTCTTGCTTTCCTCGACACAACGCAATCGCATTAAGTCACACGCCGTACAGATTATACATTCGCCATTCACGGAAGGTGTTCGTCGTATTTATTTGATTTTTCATTACGCTGTCATTAGGAAACGTGCGTACGTACCGACACATCCGATCCAACTCTACATGCGTACTCTCAATCGTGCATGGAACGTTAACAGAAAAAAAAGTGTCGTACGTCGGATCGCAATTTAATCATTATTCACGATTTTTTGTCTGTTCGCAGCGTATGAGAGCGTGAGAAGAACCTGCACTTCGCAGCTACAGATAAACTTATTCATGGTGGACCACGTGTGCATGATGGAAAGTACCGGCACTGGTCACATGTGCTTCTGTGAGGAGGATATGTGCAATCGTGTCTCCCCGACCTCGTGTTCGAATCCCACCCTCCTGTTGATCCTGTCGATCATCCTTGTTCTGCGCTCGACCACCTTAGGAGCCCTAGCTTGCTTTGTAGAACGTTGCAATGATCACGTCGTATAACACTAATTTACTCGATTCACCTGCTGTGGCTCCGATCGTATGTCCCCGTAGAGTTTCAGTTTGCCAGGGACGAGCGACTCTCCGTGCAGTTCTATACTGGACAATATAAATAAGCGAGTACCCCCCTTTCTATGTTCCTGTAAGAGTAGGAAAGCGGAGAGGTAAGATCCCGAACTTCGTAGAAAAAGAAGAGAATCGTTCGATCGTCCGCGAAACGTTGAAGATATCGGTGCAACCAATCGTGTTTCTCTTCTTTTATCAGCGATTTTCCACTTCTTCGCGTATCGCTCATCCTGGTCTGTTTACTTTTTTTTTTCTTAACACAAATACCGACGGCATAATCCGGAAAAAATTTTGTGCGTAAATCACTCGATTCTCTTTATCACTCTCACGATATTAGTGCGAACACGTGTTCTTGATTAGTGTATTTTTGAGCGAGCACCGTTGGAGTTGTTGCAACGAGTTCGTGACACGTACACCGAGAAAAAAAGTTACGTCGACAGTTGTCGCGTGTTTATTTTTACGTTCGCGGAGGAGATGAAGTTACGAAAAGTAATGAGTATATTTTCCAATTGTGAAGATTACGCGCGTACGTTGCATTCGAATTGTTTTCGTTAATTAATTTGACATTATTACTGCGATCGTCTGTATAGTACCGGCGATGGAACATTTTTCTCGGTGACATTACACTGCATGCACTCGAATGTCAATTGCAACGTCATATCAACCGAGACGCCACGACAGAAAAGTGATTTCTGGATACTTTAAATTCTCGATGCATCTTAATTGCCAATACGTGTACTCTTCTTTTCTACCATAATTTTATATCCAAGGTTTGGGGGATAGTTTTATAACTCAATAATCGCTCTGGGTGATTAATATTAATCGGATCTAATTGCAAAGATCTGAACATTACGAAAAGGGAATGGAATGACGATATATGTAGCATCACGTTCGTATATTGGAATGTCTTTCGTTTACACATTTCACTGGCTTATCGATTTCTCTGTTACCATTTCGACAGGTTCGTCGTGATTTTTTTTTTTTTTTGAGAAAACGTGGCTCACGATTAATCGACGGTGTAGGTATCAATTTTGCAACGTTGTTCACCCATTGCAAATACGCGTGTTAATTAATCGTATTGATTTACGCATTTATTGCTTTTTCCACTGTGTGCGCCTTGCGCTGGAATGGAGAGACGAACTTTTTTACGAAAACTTTTAAGTAACGAAATAATTATCGAATCGGGACACAGCGAGATGCGATAAGAGACATGTGATTTGACGTGTTGGAAGTGATTATACCCGACGCATAGAGGTCGACTGTTGAAGATTAACGATCCGTTTAACGATCCGTTACCGGTCATGAACGGTAACGGTGTTGTAATTGGTCTCGAGCAATTTGGCAATTGTATACGCAGCAAAAATGTTTCATTGTTGAAAGTAATTTTATACGTAAGCCGATTAGCGATCTAAGTACAAAATTAAAGTCATATAAAGTTTGCAATTTTTTAATACGGTAATTAATAAGCTATCGTCGCGCTCTACTGTGACTCTTAAACCGTCGAGAGTGAAAGTTCGATCTATCGATTCGTCGGATTTGGCGAATATTTAACTGAATTTCGCTTTGCAAAGGATTAGCGACACTCGACGTCTATGCTACCACTTAAATCTGTTCCACTCGACGGGGCGATCTCTTTACTTCTCCTACGCCTATTACTAACTGAAGAATTCTCTGTCTCTCGCTATGTCTGTCTATACTATTATCGTACTTTTTCCCATTCTTCTAAATCGCTGATGTCCCGTAGACACCTTGTCCGTTTGGCATTTATCGTAAGATTCCGGATTCGCACCTCATGCTCGATAAGGAGATAAGGAGGCGAGAATGTAAATGGGCCATGGCACGCCGAGCTTAAGGTAGACGACCATCTACGTTAGGCCGCATGGTTTCGGGCATGCCCATCCAACAGCGGCGTCTTCAAAAGCAACTTGACGACGGACGGCGAGCAGCGACGGCAGCATTTTTCGATCTACGTTCTCGAATTCGACAGCGCGAGTGCTTTACGAAAAAGTCTCGAGCGGTACCCGCCACCGTAATCGTTATCGAGAGTAACACGATCGATTATGATCGTTGATTTCAGAATTCAGATTGTCATTGCCGTTGATGAAAATGGTGTTCCTTGAATATAACTGCCAATGAAAAATTGATAAACGGTGGCTCAAGGGTACTTTGACGGATTCGACGTTCGAAGGCGCTCGCTCGCGATTGTGTACCACGGTAGTTTAGTCAGTTTTGCAATCACGTACTTAGAAGGAGTGTGTCCACACGTAGAACGGAGTGAATTTCGAGTGCATGGATCGTAGCACCTTCGGTATAGTATGTTGAAACTCGCGGCGGAGAGATTTCTTTGTATTTGAAAATTTGATTAATCAAGGTGGGTTAGAGCGTAAATCAGCTTTTTAGCTAATTACGGTAATAATCGATCGATTCGAAGAAAATATTTTTCTCTGCCGTTCGACTTTCAAATCACCGTGCAGCAGCACCTTGCATGACACTTGCATGCGTCTGTCATTAGTATTTTTGCGTGTAAACGAACATTTCCAAGTCCGCAGCCGTGGATCGGAAAGGAACAGTCTTACAGAAAGAAACGTCGATAATCTTATTACGGATATAAAAACTCTATTGATGCAAATATTTACTCGCGAATCGTAATACAAATAATCAGCAATTTATAAACACGCTTTTGAGTTAAAAAGGAAATAACAATTCCAATTCTCATTCCATCGAGCGCGTATTACATTTAATATAGCATTTGACATTACGCACCTATCTGTTCCTTGGCGAAACGCGGCTCGAAAACAGTGACCCAATACGAAACCTTCCACCCCGACGAATGCAACGCGAGGCAGATCGAAAGAGCAAAAAGCACAAACGTGGGCCTTCAGCTTAGCGCGTGCCACGCCGCTGCTGCATTTGAACCCGGTGCGCATCAAAGCTTTTGGGGGGCTTAACCAGGCCGAGGAACTCTTATCGTCGTTCCGATCGGCACGACTACCCACGGGCACGCAAAATAAAAAATAGAAATAAACGAGGCCTCGAGAAAGCGACTCGCCGACTCGTTCGAGATCGAGCTTTCGATCACGCAATCGATTGGATTCTGGCTGGCACGGCCAAGTTGAACGCGCATGTCCTCACAGAGAGGCTTCCGGAGCGGAGCCTTTTGCCAAAAAAGCTTCGGTGCTTGCGATTAAGAGCGAGCTAACCGATGTTTCTCTGGCAAGCCATGCGGCTCGTGTCGCGTCATTTGTTCATTGTCGCACGCGCGGCTGCGAGGCTACGTTACTCGATACGTTTTCATTTATTTTCACTCAAACGTGTTATCTCTGCGTGTCTCTGTTAGTCTAATCAACCCCCCACTCCCTGGTTTGTCGTTGTTCGTGGAATGTGCGCCTACGCGGCGGGTGCTTGCTGGATGACTCTGGCACGGGGAACATATTACACATATAGTCCTTGCGCGCCGACGAGAGGGAAGGTCAATTTTGAATCGTGTCACCGACCTCGGGGGCTCGGACGGTTTTACCTTTAGCCCGACACGAAGAGCCGTTTTCTTTTTCTTCGCATAGGTGTCTCGATCTCTCGTGTATCTTAGTCTTGGTATTATTGTACGATCGATATTTGATGGTGTAAACGAAATCTGTGATAGCGGATAATATTTGCCCAAGCTTTTCCTTTTGCCTATGCATGCAGTAAGTACGTTAAAGGTACGACAATGACAATACTGAATTAGCATGCGATAGTGAATTTTGGTTTTATTTTTTCGTAAGTTTGGCCTCGCAGCCGGAAAGTATCCACGTGTTGCTATAAGCGATTTATCATACTAAGTACCAGCACTGAGTATAGAAATTGATTGAGTATAATGTGGACTTACCATGTCTGATTGGCGGGAACCTCATATTTTCGTGGAACGACACGACGAAAACTGCTCGATGGTTTAACGTAAATTCTTGCTTCTTTTTTGAATACGCTTTAATCGATATGATACATCGAAGTCGATCTATGATAGGTCTACTTTCTCAATCAACTACGTTAAGCTCAGGAGGAACAATCGATATTGACTCGGCCACAGGACAATCAACCGATATTTTCCATCCGCACCTTTACACGAAAAAAAGAACATGTACAACTGCTTGCGTCAGATTCATGAAAATCGTTAATCGATGTATCTCGTATCGGTTGGTAAACAATCTTTGCACGAACTTATGGTTTGACGTGAACACGCTCGGCATTTTAATCCGACGCATAAATCCTACGCGCGAGACTGCGATTGTTTAAAAGTTCGCAGCCGATAATTTACAATGCAAGTGTCAAAATCTTTTTAGCCTCTATTTATTTAAGTGGATTTTACGGCGATCCGCTGACGGCTGATCAGTTTAATGTTAATGTAAAACTTTAAGTAGTACCGGACTATGATATTTCCTACTTTGATAGAAACGAGGATAATTTACGATGTTTTTCCCAACGTTGGTAAGACACTAGCGATTATTTGAAAATATGCTACAATGCGAACAAAGAGACAGGTAGGCTGGCTAGTACGTAAGAAAATGGAAAATCCATCGAGTCGTTTGTCAAACACATTAACACGTACGTTGATTTAGACCTTTGCCAGTATATTTAATATTGTTCCGTTAATCTATGTAGCGTACGCATCTATTTAATCGACAACTTGACAATTTGACGTCAAAGCAGTCTACGTTAATTTCTTTAGCTTCGTTGCCAAATAATTTAGCCAAATCCTCGTTATTACGTCAGTAGAGCTCGCAATGTTTTCAAAATCAATGGCGGTAGGGTAAACTGTCTTTTCTTAATGCACATATCGTTTCCTTCGGGGGATAACAATTTCCTAGTGATAGTAGCGTTATCAGAGGCGACGTTTAATTTTAAGCATAAGAATAACGTTTGGATAACATGTATATCGTCCGATAATCCGAAACGCTAATCGTAAGGAAGCTCGATGTGGTTTCCGGAATGAGAGGTATGGATAAATACTTGTTTGAATTAGCGTTACTAATTTTTTTTATCGAAATTAGGACGAAACTGATGTCATTCCGAGATAAGTAGCGTTGATCGGCGCTTATTTAACGCGTAGCGTGACTATTGAACGCAACGCGCAATATCGATGCGCGGTACCTAGCTTTTATTTAGGTACAAACGTGACAACGGTGGAATTTGATTACCCGCGAATGAAAAGCATTGTCAAGAGACGTGTCTTCACCGACGATGCATCGCGCTTTAAAGCAGCTTTGTTTCCAATTACCGCTTCGCCTCGAAGAAGCGACAGGCGGTAGTAATATTCATATCAACGTCACAGTACGAATGTGTGAATTCTGAAAACGTGTTCACGGTAACGGGAATGCCACGAGGAAAGATTCGAGTACGTCGACATTTACATTCGTTTTTAACATTGCCAATTCCTCGAGGGACGTGAAAGTCGGAGCGGCCACTGTCCGCGCGGACTTTCGAAGCGCTAAGAGCTGCTTCGAAAGCGTCAAGGATTAGTCGAGCCGCGATAAGAGAGAGAGAGAGAGAGAGGAATAAATGTGTTCAGAGCGAAAGACATGATGATCCTGATAAGCAGCTGTAAGGGCATATTGTAATTTAATGATTGTTAACACGATTAAAGCGGGATATTAATTGCAGATCTAAGACTACGTTGTAACATCGCGATTTGATTGTTAACGCGACTATAATAGAATATCAGATGTAGAAGAGGTGCTTTGTTCACTTATCCTGGTTATATATTTACGCGTACCGTGTGTCTGATCTTTGATTTCTGCGACACATCTTTTTTTGTTTTTACACATTACAGATTATTCAATTATATTTACATGATTCAGACAGGCACACGGTATAACTTTCTTTCCCCTCTTCCCCCGCATATCGCATATCGTAATAAAATTTATACGTGGAAGAAATGTTGTACTCTTTCCGAAAAACTGATCCAACCGACGAGTTAATTTTAATGTTATATTAGTTTTAAAGAAAACTCTAATCTCAACTCAGTGTCGCTTTTATTAATAAGGAGTGATTGGACGAATCGAAGACGAAACATTTTCATTAGCCTGAAGAACAAATAGATTTATTCCTATAAACAAAGAAATAATTCGACGACGAAGCGCTGCTTCAATCGAAATTCGTAATGCATTACTGGATTCCGCAGAGGGTTCGCGGATGCGTAATGAAAAACCGATCGGTTCGGAACGGTTAAATACAAATATACAGGCGCAACGGTTACAAACAAATATAAACTACTAGACGCTCAACGATGGCACGCTATAACTCGACTTAAGAATAAAGAACTGTGTCGTGGAACATTAGATTGAGATTCGTTATTATAATCCGATTACTTTCTTTCTGACAACTTTATCATGTAGTACGTTGGGTGCCGCGCCGATTTTACGCGATTTCCCCGACGCGCCTCGATGAATTTGCTGATGCGCGATGTACACTGCGATGAAATTTTATCGACAATAGTTCAGTTGAACCGTGTAATGGCGATCTATCGATTTATTTTACCGAGGATCACCGGTAACCCCGAGGCCCTAAGATGCATTTCGTCGATTTCGCGTGATTTGCTTTATTATTTTCTGAAAGTCAGGTTTGTTTTCTAACGAGTAATATACAAATGGCTAAAATCAAAGGAATGAAATAAAGAAACTGCTGGAAAAAGTCAGAACCACGCGGCATTTGTGTGAAGTATGTTACGAAACAAAATAAAAAACTACGTAAAATAAAATAAAAAAATTGTACTAAAAGAGTCATAACATATCGCGGATAACATATATTGGTTCACATTTTCAGTGTTTGGACTGTTTTAGCGGGAGAACGCATTATGCGCGCACAATACTTATACGTGTACACATTTTACGTGTATAAATAAAACTATTCTTAAGTGCTCTATGGTACATTAATTTCTTGATTCGACTGCAGTAACGATGACAATAATGAAAAATCGGTGATCTCCCCGCGGCACCCAACATGTTAATCGAAGAGCCATAGAATTCGTCGAGGGGACGAACGACCGCAGCCAGTCAACTGCGATTACGTGACGAACCGACTTTATTCCTTATTAACGCGATTACGTTTCCCATGGAAATCCACCTTGCTCTCGTTGTCGGTTTTCTCGTCGTCCTTGGCAGGACTCTCGCGTCGGTCGTGAATCATCGATAAATCAGAATTGTACAGCCGATGACCAATCGCTCCTATTGTCTCGCTCCTGGGTAGGCTAATTTCCGACATTGTCATGGACGTTAATTGATTCGAAGAATCCTGAGAAGTTATCTTAACGATGGAGCCGTTTAAAACCCCGTAATTCGAGCGAGTCATAGAAATCTGTTTTCTTAACGCTTTGTCTGCATTTCCGGAATCCTTCGAATCGGAACGGGTCATTGAACTCTCACGAGAAATATCTGATGATAACATGAAACAAACGAAGCTTTAATTAACTATCCTTCTATTCGGAGGTTAACTTTAAACTTTCAGTGATAGCTAGTAATGGGTCGATTTCGAAGCTAATTTGTTAAGTCAGTTTAGCGTGGATCGACTTCAACGAAAGTCATCTACTTATTGGCAGAGAACCGGAGTGACTAGAGAAGTATTGCTAGTATTAATTAACGTTTCTTGCCATTAACAGATTGTTCCGTTTTGTCAGTGTCGGAGGCAGTTTCACCAATTCCGGAACAATCTTCGTCCTCTTTCATTAACGGCAGTTCGGCGGACGGTTCCATTGGTGGACGGCAGCAAACGTACCCCTGAAGTGGTTTAACGGAAGGTGAAAATAATTAGCGATATTTTAATAACGTCAATGATGGTTTCATATTCACCTGAACGAGATCCATACGTGAATCTAAGGAGAACTGCTTTCCCGACATAAGTATTCCTCGAATGCGACGTCGCATAGCTGAGAATGTGAAATTTGTTATAAAAGTAAGAAACTTGATTTTCACCGATTAAACATCGCCAATTTTTAATTTACTCGTCAGATTCATTGTCCTTTTCAGAGGATATTCGTAGAATCAGTTAGAGAAAAAAACAAACAATAGTACTTTAAAAATTATTCGAGTCATTATTTTTATAATAAAATGAAAGGAATCAGGAGACAAGATCTGGTCTCGGGCCAAATACAAGTACACGAAAACTAGACCCTGTATCTGTTCATGATAACAATTTTTGAAAAATTGACTCGACACTGGATAAGCTATACGATAATAATTAATTTTATTATCGCTGAGCATTCTAAGAGCAGGAATTTTCGGATCATCGTTTAATTATTTTGTCGTTACCTGGACTATCTTTGGCTTCGAGTCGTAACTGACCGAAAGTCTTCATACACTCGTCGAACACATCTGCCGTATCGTAAATAGCAGCGAAGCTGCCATTCACTATTTTCGGTGACATCGGTGAATTAGCTAGTAGCAAACTCGAACCGAAGTTTTCGTTTTTCTCACGGGTATCTGGAAGATGTGTATACTTTTTTATTTTGTGGATTAATTACTCACACAAGTACATTCGACGGTTTCTACTTGATATTTAATTTGCAATACTTCCCCGTTAGTGAGACCAGTCGGCAATATTAATGAAATAAACGTGCAAAAAAAGTGGACTTGTTACATTTTATAAAATTTACACGTGTATGAAAAAATCATTGCCTCAAAGCTCACAAGAGAAGGTAATCAACATATGTCTTTATTTTAATCCGAAGTATGTTGATCAGCTCTTCTTTTAATTGCGACGGTGAGAAATGAATTGTTTGTACGAGTTTGCGTTAATTTTATAAAAAAGAACATTCGCCATTTTTTCTGGGCACCTATTCAACTGCAAACCAATCGTGAATTTTGGATAACTTAAGGACAAGATAAAATATAAAAACTTAAATTAACGAAGACAATTGAAATAGTTAGACGAAAATAATATCTTACCTGAATCGACTAAATCCGAAATTATGGATAGCCCACGTTTTTCGTAGACAAAAAAAAACAACAAAAAATTAAACAGCATGCAGAAAAGAAATTGTTTATTATTCTGGTTTACATAGAATTGATCGAAAGAACATAAGCGTAAATCAATAGAGGAGCATAAAAACAGGGCGAACTTAAATAAGGGTATAATTAAATCAGGATCTTACATCAATGCATTACAAAATATAAGGTACGATAATTATATAAGGTATAAGGTAATTATATAAGCTATAAGATACGAATATATAGCCCAAATGATATTTTTCCCAAAATCTAATTACAAAAGCTTTCCCAACCTAGTAACTACTTGCGTTTGGTGTTTGAAGGATTGCTCGACACACGGGCAATTTTTTTAGAATAATGGAGAAGGTCCAAACACTAACAGTGGTATTACAACTCGAGACTATAAATTAACGAATATTATTTAACACGATCGCTATTAACGTCACAAATCTGCGACCCTCCGATTTCTATTGAAAAGCTCACCGCAAATATTTATATTATCTCTGCATAAACAAATGAAATGTGACCTGACCTTGGTGGATATGTATAAAAACGATTAAAGCTGGATATTAATATTATATGTGTATAAATTATACAGGGTGCCTCATAAATGGTGGTACTCCGTTAAAGTCGTGATAACTGGAATAATTCCAAGCAGGTTTTTCTTTATCGAAAACGTTGGTTATGCTTTAATTAATGAGATATTAACCGAACGCTACAGCCAATCGTTGAAGAACGCGGTAGCCGGTAGTGCCTATGCTTGGTTATCGGTTAGACGAGTCTAAACGCGCACCAATAGCTTACGCCGTGAGGTACTGCGACCCGCTTCGATTGGCTCTCGATTTTTGTTAATATCTCGTTAATTAAGACGCTTCGGCCATTTTCGATAAGAAAAACACCTGCTTGTAATTATCTTAGGTATCGATGCTTTAACGCGTACCATCCATCATTTACCGTACACCCAGTACGTATGCGTTCTGCAGTATACTTTGCAAAAATTCGAAAAAAAAGTAACGGGCTGTGATTTGAAACTCTTTTCCGTGATATGGTAGCAAACGCGTTAAACTTTGTACTTCGTTATGATGTGCCTCGTTTGAGCCTTCTCCTCCAGAATACGCTACGTAAACTATGTCGCCTTCAATGATAGCATTCATACTGGTTGAGGGTGCCTGTGTCTCGGCTTTCGATTACC
This sequence comes from Pemphredon lugubris, assembly GCA_933228935.1. Taxonomy (NCBI): domain Eukaryota; kingdom Metazoa; phylum Arthropoda; class Insecta; order Hymenoptera; family Crabronidae; genus Pemphredon; species Pemphredon lugubris. The sequence goes on from OW121815.1 coordinate 19,050,053, forward strand.
TGCGAGGGGAACTCTTGCGCGTACAGGTGATCCCGAACTGTCGCCTAGAATCTCATTCGCCGTATTTCGTATTTCGGCCCAATCTTTTAAGATGTCCTCGTTGGTAGTGCTAGAAAAAGTAATTGCATCCGATATCAATGGAACTCGGTTAATTCGAGGGGTAACAATTACGTTGATTGTTAATTTACTTTGTCGACGTGACGGTAAATCGGATTACGTATTTTCCGTGCAAAGCAGCGGGGACACAATGAACTCGACCTCTCGAGTTCATTTTCTTCAACAAACGCTCGGTAAGAGTGTTCTCGCCGCGAAGACGGAAGCACACGAGTCCCAAGTGCCTCGTCGCAGGAATTTCAAAACGGGCGTCCGCCAAAACTAGGGCTTCGAACTTTTGTGCCAACCTAACGCCCTGAAATTGTAGTTTCCTTTTTTAGAATCGAATCAATCGGGATAACTTCGAAGGCTTCGTATGTACGAATTCTAATATTATTCGAATTATCAAAGTTTGATACGGATAGTAATCATTACGAACCTCGCGTATGTGCTTTTGAAGTCCGGTGATCCCATAATTTCTAATGACAAACCACAGTTTTAGAGCTCTGAATCTTTTGGACAAGGGAATTTGCCAGTGCTAGAAAAATTGAGAGTAATTATGATGCGAATATCAAGATTTCTAAAATGTATTTTAATATATCCTATCAAACTTATTTGTCCCTTACCATGTAATCGATGGCAAGACCTGAAATTGAATAAATTAATAGTTGTTTATTAAAATACCTGATTTTGACAAATTAAGGAAATTAACGTTACCTGTATTTTCATGCTTGAGATATAATGGATCCACGTTAAATGTACGGTGCAGAGCTTGGCTACTTTTCACCCTGAAAGGAGCATCAAAATCGTTACGCGTACAGAATTTGCAGTCTCTAATATTTTATTTCACATCTTTGATCGCTTCGCGCAAATTTTTCTCTATTTAACGTTTTCCGCGGCGAATTTTATTACAACGTATTAGAATGCGGTGGCCGTAATTACTCGACTAATTAAACCGAATGCATTCGTGGAAAGTTTTAATATTTGTATTGCCACTGCGCAACAAAATTGAATACGCTTCATGAAATTACATTCTCGTGCTATGAAATTTTGAAAGATTGGGAGACATTTTTAAAAACGGATCGTAGTGCATAGACCTTTTTCCCAAAAATATGTGGGAACAATGGTAACTAGTTACGCTTAGGCACTATCAGCTTTAAACGACACTCAAATATCATTCCGAAAGATTGTGAATTACGACGGTCGGAACGATTCGACGGAAATTGCGGGAAGAATGAAAAAACTGACTTTGCATCCGCAGTTCGACCTACAAGCTATCGGAGAGAAAGATAGATAGAGAGAGAGAACAAAAGATGGTAACGTTTCTCCATTTCGGAGATATTGATTTTTCCAGATTTCGATATACGAGAAGGAAAGATATTTCAATTATTCTCCCATACCGACCTGCGTTAACGATTAACCTAAGTTCGGATCTCGATCACTGAGAAGCAGATGTAGAAAACGTTAATAAAAAAAAAAAACGATAGCAACAAAGCTTTGGAACCTAAAATTTGTTTTCCTTTTTCTCTCGCAACAGACGAACAGAAATTACACAAAAATATTCGATTCCCGCGGGATTTAGGCTCGAAGTATTACGTAACTCACGGTGAATTAATACGCTGGAAGAATAACGATGGAGTAAACTTTCATATTTTTATTAATATCTCACCACATTGCGGTGCAATCGAAGTGTACCATCAGCCACTTGCTAGGATTGAATGCAATCGAGTCGACGTATTCTATGCCTTGCAGCCAACCACGAAATTCTGGACACACAAAGGCGCTACCCGCGTAGGCCGCGTCGGTGTGCAACCAGAGTCCATGTTCTTCGCCTAAAATGAAATGGAGAAACGTTCGATAATTGGTTCAATATCATAAGTGGAATTAGTAAATTTCGTGCATTCTTTTAAAATCCCACAGTTGCAGGTTTGGTTAGTTAGCGGAACGCAGATAAAGTAAATTCTATTGCTGATGTACATCTTTGTATATTGCTTTTTATCGAATGAATGATATATGCATACGTGGGTATACTCACATATGGGTCCAATTTCTTTGAGATTGTCGAAGGAACACGCACCAGTCGTGCCCAAAGTAGCGCACACCTTCGCGGGAAAACAAAATGATTGTCGTTAGGTCGCTCACAGAAATAAAAAAAGGAATATTTAGCATTCAAGATTTAATATTTCTTCGCGAAAGCGTGAGCCGTACTTTATTGCGGTTGATTAAATTTGTATCAAGAGACAAGGTCTTATCTCGGGCTAAATACAAGTACGCGGAATAGACCCTGTATCTTTTCCGGAATCGTCTTTCCCGAAAGAATTTCTTTCTTGATTAAAAGGTTGTACTTGTCCGACGAAGAAGATCAGTTTTCTGAAGTTAATAATACCACAGGGTACGACCTATCTTGATTTTAAAAATAAGAGTTACAGTTGCTCCCCTTAGAGACCAACTAGCGACGAGAAAATCCGGCTCGCGATCTACCGTCTACCGTCTTTTCTAACTCGGGATGATTAATTCGCGAGCCGATCTATTTTTCTTCTGTACCAAAATAATTATTTACCATGGTAATATTGAGCGAATATGAATTGCGTGTACGCGACTCGTGTAATTTTCAAGTTAACCGTATGCAAATTTCATTAATCTATGGTATACGCTTAACCAATTCTCGTGTATTACGCGATTCAATTATTTCCTGTCTGCTTGTACTTTCATTTTAGAAACCAGACACACTTGTAACCTCGTTCGATACGGAAATCGGGTATCCCACTTTTATTCGATACTATCGCTAGAAAAGATAGTACTTACGAAAAATGGAAGTAAACCTTCGGCTCGATCTCGCGTCACTGCCTCGAGTAACGCCTCCCCTCTCATACTAAATTCATCGTCAGATTCGATGTATCGCATTCGTACCAAGCCTATTAATCCAGCCTTCTCCACGCTGGAATGAGCCTAAAAATGAAGAACATAGATTTAATCAAACTTTCGTAATCATTCGGAAATAAACGCAATTTCTCGAGATACAGCTGTTGCGTGACTCTGTGTCTTTCTCGAGTAACGACCCGACGGTCAAACGTTTAATAATCCGTAGACACAGAAGAACGACGCGGAACGATAGTAAATGCCCAACAATTATAGAAAGCGTACGATAGCGCGGAGAAAGAAACGAGATATACTCGAGCTGTGGGAATCCGTACACGATAGCAAAAACTTTCGCGACTGATTGAAGATTCCCACCTGATCCGAACAGTAAGCGACGAGGCGCGAATTAATCTCAGCTGGTTGACGTTCAGGCTCATTTTGCTGCGCATCCCTTATAGCACGAGTTCTAGCTGCAAGTAAGCACACGAGGGTGGCTTCCGACGCGGTTGTCTGTATCACGCCACCCCCACCAGATCCTCCCGGGCGATGTAAGAACTCATCCGGCAGTCCAATCATTTTGCCGAGCCAGTTCGTTACAATGGTTTCCAACTCTGTGCACGCAGGACTCGAAGCCTTCGAAAGTACACAAAAAAGACATTGTTAAATGTTTATCGCGTATTCGTCGTCAATGTGATAGCGCTCCATCGAAACGTTGAAGTTTAATAGTTGTAACGCACGTTGTGCAACCTATGCCGAATGTGCAATAAATGGCATTGTTTTTTATTAATACATAAAATTTGACTCAATGTATTTCTTTCCTTAGTAAACAGATAAAGTTTATATGAATACGTTAAGTCGATCTTTTTTGTCGTGACAGACGGTGTTTTTCCTATTTTAATTTTAACTGAGATCACAAAATTTTATCAACGGCTGTAAGAAAAAACACCGTTTCATGTTTTAAATAAACTTGAGTTTTAAATAAAAGAAATACATTCAGACTAATTTGATATGTCAATCAAAAATAATGCAATTTAATCTAATTGTAAGCCCGATGAAAAGAATCGGTGCACGGTACTTTAAACGGCAGTAATATCTCGAAAGTGAAAATAATATGGACACATGGGGCTTTTTTGTTGCAATCACAGATACATACGTATTTACGCAACCGTTTATAAATATAAATCCGTGAACGCTGCGCGGGTAAATAAATAAGATTCCCACCACACTTGTTATTTTTCTGTCGCATCCGCAACGTCATCGTCGCGTTATTTCGCGGTTCTACGCTACTCTATTTCGAATTTGACGTCACTTTTCATAAAACGCGATAACCCCTAACGAAGATTCATCGTTTTGTTCTTCGTCGCGAACTTACGGACGTTACTCCAATGATCGAATCGACTCACCCAAGTGAATCCCAGACAATTTATAGCATCGGCTAGCATGTCGGCCAGTAAGCTGGCAGGTGAATTCAGGGCTGGAAAATAGGCGTGCATGTGCGGACTCTGCCAATGAGTTACTCCTGGCATGATGCACCGCTCGATGTCGGCGAATATATCCGCCCATGGCTCGCCGTCGACCGGTGCCGATGCGGGTAAAACGTTTCTCAAATAACCTGGGGAAACTGCCGGATACACACGCCGCGAACGAATGTTCTCCAAATAATCGGCGATGTAATCCACCATTTCCTTCCCTGCGTGCGAAGTGTGATTAGAAGTTTTTGTCGCCCCACAGGATTTTGATGATACAGGGATACGGTGATTCGGTCATGGTCGTTCGTGGAACGATTGATTTATCACGGTTCGTCAAGCTTCTTTTTTCTCGCGAAACGGAAATAATTCTATGATCGTGAACGAAATCCTCAAATGATTTACTCGTAATGTCGCGTGTTTCGAAGTCTCGACACACTGTATACCAAAATGTAATTACAAGTTTTCATTACCCAACACGATTTTGATATACTTCTTTTTTTTCGTTCATTGAGTGATATAGTGATTTGGTCGTGGTCCTTCATGGGACGAATGATTTACCTCGATTCGTTAAGTTATTATCTCTTAGCGAAACGGAAACAATTGTATGATCGCGAAAGAAATCTTCGAACGATTTACTCTAAATATCGCGTGTTCCGAGGTTTTGATACCGAGTATACCGAAACGATGCTCCACGGACGTAATCACGGTTCTAAATGAGACTTTTGTCACCTTTGTTTCGTTCTCTCTCGGACGTCCGCGTGACAATGGATTTCGATTGGAGTTACTCGAACGTTTCCCGAGATCGTGAATCGCGATAGAAAGGCAGGGTTTACCCAACTGCAGAGCTCGGCGACCGTTGGTGCATTGCCGAAAAACATTGGATCTATTTATCGATCTGTCGCGAGGTTCGTAAAAAAGTTTTATTAAACCGTACGAGATTGGATCCATGGAGAAAGGAGATTCTCGTCTTACGTTCCCTGACGGATTCAGAGATTTAGGGCGTAACGACGGAATCTAGCGTGAAACGTATTGGAAACAATATCGTGCCCATAAAATTCCCATAGACTCACTTCCGCTCGGTGATCCCGTTTTATTGGCACTATTTTAAGAGAATTGTAGTTGAAAAGACGCGTTGTCTCTACCCGTATTTACAAAATTGTAGAATCCCCGTTTCGTAATATACTTGTCGGGAAGTCTTTGCGAATGATTCAAACGCGACGAAATAATTCCTATTTCGGGATGAAGATGAAAATAGATTTAATTCGCGACTCAACGATACTAATTTATTAGATACGACCATTTACTCACCGTGCTGACGATACTCCTCTAGATTCATATTATCTGCAACAGAAATGATAGAGAAAGTAAAGCACCCCGCTCTGTCGCATTATCGGCACAGTAATTATGTTACGCGGACGTGGATAATCAATTTACGTTGAATCGCGTGGATAACGTTCCCGCGGAAATTCGAAATCTTTTATTTTTTGTTCACTCACCCTCACAATAACCAGATTTCGAAATTTCGATGGCACCGTATCAGGCGCATGTGGTGATAGTTATTACTCTCACCGTGAAAAATCGTGGCGGAATCGCGCGACGCGTTTTGTTTCGCGGAAGGTTAGCGGAACGACGCGGCGGATTTCAGGGAGCGTAAAGAAGAAATACGCTTAGTCGCACCATGCGTGTTGACCTAGCATCGAACTTTAGCGCTACGATAGGTACTCGGGGAATAATTTCTACGGATTCGTCATCGATCGCTCGTCACATGGGCCCAGAGCTTATTAGGGTAGTGTCACAAGGCTCCTCGCGGCCTAGAACTAGATCGTAGCTTTTCATTAATTTCGCAAGACGAAACGACCTTTCCATCGTTCTTTTGACGGGAGCGGAACATTTTCCTGCCTATTCGTTAGTTTAATTCATTCCGTAAACGTTTCGATTGGCACGAAGGGACTCGTAGTGCACAACGATTGTGCGCAACGACTTCCAACTTCAGGAAAAATTCGTTGTTAAAATATATATACTTCGCTTTTTGCGTGATGTAGGAGATGTGTCTATGGCGAGGATCGGTATATTTTAGGAAAATTATTATCTTGCGAAAAAGTATGCGGAAGAGGTGAAGAGTAAGTTGTTTCGATGGAAAGTAAAAGAGGAGAGAACTAGGATTTTGGACGCTGGACTAGGCGATAAAGATAGATGCCAAAGGATATGGTGAATCAGGGTTTTATGGTACAACGATTTCAGTGGCGTACGAAATATTTACTACTAACTTAGGACTAAATATATGATTAGAGAAATTACACAAATGGAGAGCATTGCAAACTTTTGTTAACGAAAAAACCTGTATTAAATTCTTTGTGCAAGGAAATCTTAATTAGATTATACTGGTGGATACTCATGGTATCCGTTATCATGTTTTTGAACGAGTGTTACGAAAGTTACGTCACGTAACTTCTCGATTTTCTAGATATACCAAATATTCGGTACACCAACATTTTTTTCTAGTAAGTTCGTCCGTAGCATTTAGTAATTAATAAATTTAGTTAATTCACTACACTGAACCTGGGCAGACTCAACCAATATACAACAATATTAAGGGCACGCGGAATGGTGGCCAAGAATAGAAGTTCACTTTTGAATCGTACCAGACAGGTGTAAATTAAACTCTGTAAACTTCTGGAGACAAGGAAGAGAATAAGATTAGGATCGGAATTACATTTTCCTACATAATCTAATTTTGGAAAACAGAGAATCTCACTCGCAACTATCCCCCAAAGGTCCCACATGGTTAGCAAGCGGAATAAATTCTACCGAGAAGTGAAATGATTGAAGAGACAACTCGAATTTCAAGAGTGACTACGGAGAAGTGTGTGGAAATGTTGCGTATCGCCGACTTCATTCAATGAGCATCCTTGATGTTAGTCGTTTCGTGTTTGCTATAGTAATATTGATACCGAAGGAAAGTGCTCGTATTGACGAAAGAATTATCATTGCTTATCTGGCACGCGCGCGTTATTGTAAATCTCAGTGTAAACTACGATCAAATACACCTTCTTACGTTTAATGTCAGCGCAAACATCGGCGGAAGCTCGTAAGTGGATTCTTAAACTGAATTATTTTCTCGCGAAGTCTGTTTAAGAATCAAAAGGAGGAAAACGGTTCTTCAAATGAAACGCTCGAGCTTCCGTTGCATTCGCAGATTGCGTTAAATTTAATATTGCCGAACGATATTTATGGTGGTTCACTGAATGAAGCACTATAAACGATTCATCGAAATGTAACGAATGAAAAGCTCAATCGGGGATTTCAGATTTCGAGAACATATTTTCGTTATGGAAAATTAGTTTTCGACAAGAAAGCAAAATTTCCGTTGTTTTTTTTAGGCGAAAAGGATTTACCTCCCGTGACGAAAATTAATCTCGTTCTATGATTAACTTGTAATTAATTACACAATGCTCTGTAATCGGTATGTCTCGTTTCTTCTGTGTAAACGAAAGTTAGAGTAAATAACTTCATCTACGCAAGTTACATGTATAAAAGCATGCTTTTTAAAGCACAGGTTAGAAATAAGATTTGCAAAAGTTAAGAGAACGCGAATCGATAATTGAAAAAACGAAAAGCGGCTTGCATTTTTATTTCGTTGAATTAAGTATCATATTCCAGAATAAAAAAAACGTGCAAATGTTTCTCGGCGGATATGAAACTTTATATGTGACCTAAGACTTCGGGCGTGCATTATGGATTCGCGAAGAATGCCGAACGTTTGACAGACATCGGGCGATCAGGAGCGATCGAGGTATTATCACTCACTGATTACACGAGGAAAAAAAAAAGAAAGAATCTCGAAGGTTCGTGCAGTTATAGAATAGAAAATCGAACATCGACAGTCGTGAGGATCTCGAGCTTAAACCAGAATGACGCTCGACGATATTAAAAGCTCGTCCTTCCACCGTTTCCGCTTCCGACTTTTGTAATTTCCCGTAGCTTTCAGTATTCGTGCGCGATCAGAAGGATTTATCCGCGACTGCCTACGTATGACGTGAGCCACGGTACCGGAAGTCGATTCGTCATTTGGCCAAAAAGGACAAAAAAAAATAATAATAACGATAGAAACTACAGTATTCATTTCAGATTTCCAGGTTAATGGTAACCTGATCTATTTCCCGTCGATGAAAGCTAAAGTTGTTACTGTGTGTTTCGAAAAAATATTAATGGTCACCGAAACAATCATTTCTCGCGTTTAACCATTAAACCATAAAATTGAATTTTAATGACTCTGCAGTACAAAATATTTCATATTACAATATTTATTCGATTAATTAGAAAATATTGCGAATGCCTCTTTCCCCTGTACGTATTCCTACAGAATTTCAACTCAAACATTATCCAGCATAGTGTTGGAATTGCTTTATTATAATCAAATAAAAATTCAACCGCACGATGTAGTAGTTCGCCAAAGTATTCGAACATTTAACGTATAAATTACATACAAAAGCGTTCGAGTACTTTCGTCTTGAGCTTCTACATGCCCTGCAAATTTCGACAATGTACGCGAAGAACTCCACAGAAATCTCAAGCTTCCTCGAATGCTTTCCAGGGAATCAGTTAAAAAAATGCAAGAATCTAAAACTTGAATAATACCGAATAATCGACTCACCTTGCTGTAAATCACGAGTCCCTCGATGGTCGCACCTGGCGGCAGCAGTATAATATGACGCGCTTGAGACTCGTCGCACAGATGAACAGTTTCCCGAATTTCTTTCTCGCGTCGCTCTCGCTGTCTGAATATTCGTCCCGAGTGATTTTCCCAAACTCGAAAAACGATATATCCGCAGTTGAGGAGAATTGGTGGAATGCACGTCGCTCAACAAGTGGCCGCGTTTATATAGAGCCGCGCTAAGTACTAGCTGCCTTAGCGCAAGCGTAGCGAGAAACCAAGAGAGAACGAGAAACAATTCCAGTGACTGAGCTTTACGATCTTAAGGGACTACCGATGAACGATCGCTCGATCCTGCAATCTCGATTAATCTGCTGAATGCTCGCCACTCTTTTGTCTCGCTGCCACCCTTGTTTCTCAATATTAAGACTTCCTTCCTTCTATCCGTATTCTCCGTTGACGTTGAAAATGGGGGGAAAAGGAGAAAATTGTGTTCCCGTTTGTACCGCTACCGTCTCCACTCTGGTTGCAGATTTTATAATAATCGATAATGTAAAATCATCGACTAGATTTTATTCGTAGTTAATGTAAGTTAATAAATACCAGGATGACCTGAAAAGATAAACACTCCAAAGCTGATTTTCAAGTATCGAAAAGCCCCGGTATTGTCGTTCGATCATTAAAAAAAGTATTACAAGATATTATAAATAATTTTATGCAAATTTAGAGATTTCATGTAGCGACTGATGTAGGGATTGTAAGGAAGGGAACGAAGGGAATTTATTTTATAAACTTTTATTTTATACTAGTCCGAAAACCTCAATTCTAGATAACCAAGTTCAAAGTTTCAAAAATTTGTAGGCTAACCAATGTCAATAAAAAAAGAAATAAAAAAAGGGCGGAATTTCGTCTGGTACTGTCCTTCTCATCAATTTAATTTGGTAGGTTAATAGTTAGCCTAAGTACAATAACAAAAATTGTCTTGGAATTGTTAGATTCGTCGAACACAACAATAGGATAACGAATGTTTCTGTGAAAACATATATATGTGTTTATGGAGAAGATTGAAGATAATGCGACAACGATGCCTGTATTTGTCGAGCCGTAAAACATATTCCACAAGGGGTCGTGCCCAATAATTTTAACAAATCGCAGGTAGCGGAATGAAACGCTTGATGTCACGTAGGATATGATGTTATCGCTCGCGGAAGATTTGATAAGAATTTCGCGTAAAAAATCCACGCCCACAGCCGATATTTCTTTATGGACACTCGAGTGCAAGTTTTACAACCACGATTAAGAATTGCGGCAAGGAAGGCATCCGAACGAATGCCCCAGATTCGAGAAAAAGTTGTAAAAAAAAAGCTTGCGTATTTCTTATGTCCACATTTCATATGACACACCAATCAATCCCTCGCAATTAAAATGTAAGTCGGCCAATTTGTTTCGCCAAAAACATCTGTTATCATCGCCATATGTATCCCGAGATACGAAATGAAAGTTTATGGCCCCGAAATGGCATTCTGGTGGTTTTCCAATTTACTCTGTGATGGCTAATTAAGCCGGATAGCGTGATTTTAAGAGGCAATGCTCAAAACAAGTGTTTATTGACGAGCGGAAATAATGCAGGAATGAAAGGTGTTATTCCAGTAAGTATTCTTCGCGATTGGTTTGTTATATCATAGTTTCTTTCAATATTTTATTACGTATTGTTATGTATTATAAAATCGCTGTATTTGCTTACTCTGTTCGGATCGAGAGAACGAGTGTCTGAGTTTTACCACATTATTTTGTACACAATGATCAAGCAAATAAAAAACTGGTGAGTAACTTAAATTCAATAGACCGCTAACACAAATTGGGGCTTCATTATTTCTGGCTTATCAATTATTTTCATTCGTTGCTCATCAATAGTTTTCGCTTGCCGTTTGGGGTCGATACAAATAATTAATTTTCAGATGATTCTCTGGTTTCCGACGTGAGAGCATTAAGAACTGTGCATTGGCAGACAAGCGCTACAATTCGCTACTCTTGGGAAAATTAATTAATGTAACGAAAACAGAAATATAATTTCCTTTTTCCAATTAATATTTAAATTCGTATACCGATGACTAGTACGCCGTATGAAGATGAAAGGAGAACATTACGGATGGTTAAATTTGCATTGTTTAAAAGATATCTGAATTCTGAAATATGTATGGATCGATAATGTAACCATCTCTTATCACTCGAGACTGAAGGAACTCTGAATATATCTGCGGCTGATCAGGTAGAGCTTGGATCTACCGCGAGTAAGAATCTCTCATGGAACTGTTTTATCTTGTACTGGTTTCCAAGGTTTGCTGACTCACGTTGAAATACAACTGACCGCACATTGGCGGCGGTAATCGCTGTAAAAACTGGTTACCAACCAGATTGAAATAATGTATTACCGAAAACTCCCGAACCTAGTACATCGTATTTTTTTTACTAGTTATTATGTTATTGTTTTATTGTTATATCATTATTATATTATCGATCCATGCTCTTAGTTCATGCTTTTCGTTAATACGAAAGGAATCGGGTAATACAGAAAATCATAATTGCAGAATAACGAACGGGATAATAATTATAATATTAACAAGTGTTTTTCACGCGTTGAGTGCTGTTCTCGACGTCTCATGTAAACGATTAATCAAATTAAGATGATTAATTCTCCACGTTCAGTGGTTCCGCGCGCATACATGGATTAAAACGCACACGCTTCTTAACGAGCGTGCACGAACTTACCCCCCACACGTATGTTTTATTCATTTGAAAGTTTGCCGGAGAATAATTCTGGGTATTGGAGCGGCGCTAATCCCAAAATCGCAACCATCTTCTGTAGCCGTTGATAATGCGATAGTAATAACTATGTACGCGCGGTATATGGTGTACCTATGTATACATACGCCGCATTTGGGATCTGTGGTAATTATACAATCTCGAGACTGATTAGTTATACGCGGATTCCCGTATTACGTCTCGATTAATAACATCGATTTATATTTGTTCGGGAAACACGCTGCCTCTAGAACTACGCGATTCTAACAGGATTTTCAGGGATATACGAAACGGGTAACAAAGCCGAACGTGTTACAAATTTGAATTGGATTGTTAAGTTTGAATTAAAGTTAGGATTTGAAATTTGAAACATTGGAGCAGAGCGAAGATACTAATCAAACTTTATTATAATATAACATAAATTCATTATCATGTTTCTTTACCATCCTATGATGCCAGATCGCAGAGAACCCAATTTGAAAAATTTGAATCGTTTTGTTAAGTTTGTATTAAAGCCAGGAGTTGAAACATTAGAGCAGAATCAAGATGTCGATCAAACCTTATTATAATACAAAAAACAAAATGATTTCCTTTACCATCCAATGATGCCAGATAGCAGGGGACCCCTTAGGGTTAATTCCTCCCCAATCATTATCGTCTGAAAAGGATTTCATAGAGGTACTTTTATCCTTCTACATTACGAAATGTTAGAAGTACTCTAATCAGTGTCGACTTAATTACATACCTATCCTGAGATCTGAAGCGCAACTTCGGATTTTCAAACTCTACTTGTTTATGTGTAAACCTGTTATTTAACATATATTGTTATGTGTACTTACACGGTACGAAGCATTACGAGCGAGTGCAATGTACCGTTGATTGCCGTGGGCGTCGGTGATTCCCCTTACCTCGGCTCCTCTCACGTATCCTGCTACGTCGGGATATTATTCTCGATCGATTCGAAGAATCGAACTCATCGATAATGCCCGCCCGTATCCAAAATTACATGGTATAAATTTCCTTCGGGATTTCGTCTCTACCACGTAGGTACTTAGGCACTAACTCTCTCGCTCTTTCGGAGCACCCTTCCCGAACGAAATCAAATTTCACAATTTTCATTGAAAAACTACTGTACCTTAAAAAATGTATTGCTATCGGGAAACCTCGTTCCTCTGAAACGCAAAAATTCATCCGTCGCGCGAAACGTAGCAGAATATTCCATAGTATCGTGAAGTTTACCGAAACATTCCGAAGTATTAACAGTTATCAATTGATGTAAGATTTTCGTAAGGTATAAGGAATTCGAAAGTTCGTGAATATTTTGAAAACTGCAAAGCACCCGCCGATAACGTCGTATTTATTTTTAGGAGCGTTACAGTTGATCGATACGAGTTTAAGCACATATCTTCGACGAAAAATGATCAAATATCTGTCGGAAGTGAATTAAACTCTACCTGTACGTATTACTTTTCGCATTAGGATATCCGAGTCGAGGATTTCATAAATTCTACGTTTCTCATAAATAAATTCTCTGAAGTTTCGAGCTATCGACGTAGTATTTACATGGTACTTTCGTATTCTTTACGGCCTCTCCGTCATTCAGAGCGTTATTTGAAATTACGAAAATGCTATCGATGTATTTTAGAAAACAGTGGCTCCATTACATTGCGCTGAGAGCGCGCGCGCGCGCGTGTGTGAGTGTGTGCGCAAGATAATAAACTGCGCGCGTAATAACTGTCCGCCAGACTTAAATGATTTTCCAACCGTTGGATGTGTTTTACAGCTCCATTTACAGGTGAACGGATGTAAATGAGGGATGGTAAGAGGAAACAAATAATCGCTCTGCAAGCTACTTCGTCCATAGAATCATCGTCATAAAATACAGGTTCGCGAGCTATTAATTACAGTACATCGTATATATTAAAAGGAAAAATAATTTGCTACGACACTCGCAAAGTACAACTATTCGCAATTTTTGCCAGAAATTTTACCGTCCCTGCGAATTGGACGTCATTTCGTCGCATTGAAGTTTATTGCGAAAATTTAATTGGAAAAGCGTCGAACGCGGATGGCAGCCGTTTCGTTATATGTTTTCAACGTTCCCCGTCTTGCCAATCTAAAATGAAGTATGTGTATTACACTTTAGAACATTAAATTTATCTCTTTGAGTTGATCTGAGAAATGCCTGGAATAGGTAATATTTTGTATATTTTATCGATATTGTTGATCAATATACGTAGGAAACGGTTCTAAATAAATCCCTGAGATTAATCGCAACGGAAGAAGATATAAGGAGATATCGTTGTCAAAATAAAATTTCAAATATCGTCAATTCCCATGTCCGACCGGAATGTAAACCCCCTTCGATCAACGTTTCGTGTCGCTCTTACGTCAAATGAACTACGTTACCTCATAATGGACTACGTTAGACAAAATCAGATATAAAGACCTTGATAATAAGCATTCGAAGGTGCCCCGGCCATACTGGTATTCTAAAATTGCAGGGCACCTGGAGAAAAAAATAAATCGTCAACGTATCGAGTACTCGAAAGATAAGATTACTACCACGGAATACCGGTTCCAGAGGTATTGCTCGATAACACCGGTCGCGGTATTCCATAGAAATAAAGGAAAAGAGCCGACTCCGTACGCGATAGCCACGAATTACGAGTGTCCGTGAACCTCGAAGGATGATTTTACAAACAGTGGGGATGCCGTACCGCTATGTGGCAGTGTTACATCGTCGATTTCCCCCACCGCCGAGCGCGGGCCCTCCTGTCCCTCTCTCTTACATCATCGGGATCCCTCGCCAACTCTCTCTCACGGCGGCCTCTCGCAGTCGGGGGCACAACGGTTACGTTTTACCGTTGCGAGCCGTTCGTTCGTTCGTTCGTTCGTTCCTACGTTCGTTCGTTCGCTCGCTCGCGCGGTATTCGTATAACCCGCGTCCGGTACCACCATTCTCCCGCACGCCCACACGTGTGATCGATCGCACACACGTGTGACGAAAGATTCGATTTGTAGATGACGCTATGAGGGAATCGAATTCGTGACGTATTTTTTAAAATTGCCAGTCCCAAGGTAAGGTGACCATTTTTTCAACTTTAAAACCAGTACTTTTGTTTTTTGTTAACAAGCGCTCGGTTGTACATTGTGTATTTTATTTTATTTTCTCTATTTTATTTTACATTTTTTTTAAATATTTCATAATTTTCTAAATTGTACTGGTTACATTTCACAACTAACTGGTAAAAAAGGTACGTATGGTCACCTTATCATAGGGTCTACTCGTGTCCGTCGAAACTAGAGGAGCGATCGTAAATTTTCGATATTTTAAAATAAAGTATTCTCGCCGAACGAGATTAGGAAATTCTTACGCTTTTACGAGAACCCTTCGTCTCGAGAGTTATCGTAAAAAAGTCCTCGAGAAACGGGATTAGGAAATTCTCATGCTTTTTGCGAGAATTATTGTAAAAATTCTCGAGAACGGAAATATCGGGTGAAATCGTCGAACTTCGAAAATTGGCAACCCGTGGTTAAAGCGATGAGAAATTTATTCGCCGTACGTGACACCGACGAATCCGTTAATATAATTTTCGTAAGATTTATTCGCCTCGGAATTTATGCGAATATCGGTAGATCGATAATGAATGAGCGTTGCAAGACGAGGAACCGTTAAGTTCTCGAGGATCATGAATAATCGAATTCGCGATACCTGCAGTTACTAAATTATTATCGAGCCTCTCATTAACGAAATTCAATCGTACACTTAGCGCGTTGTTCGTGGCACGGTAATTCGCATCACGCTCCAGACAGAATGATGAATGGTTCGGTTAATTAATCGATTAATGATTATCACGGGCAGACATCTACGCGATTGGTCGGATGCATTGCCAATACCGCTCGCGTTGTATCAAACAGCAAACCCGTAACGCATAGCTAGTGACAGCAACCGAAAAATCGTCAACCATGGCCGCGTACGTGTGCGGCGGCGCTTAAACAAAGAAACCTATCGATATAAAAAAGCTGTAATATATATATTAAAAAAAAAGGAAAGAAAAAGAAATAAGACAATGGGCACCTATACAATTCGCTTCGTTCATGGTATAACGCGCTAGAAACTCGAGATCGGAGGCCGGCATCAAAAAATTCTGTACGTGCTTAACGAACAATGGGGCCTCTATTTAACTAGACGCTCGTAACTCCTACGCCTATGCGCAACGACACGTATACACGTACATCGACGCACCTGGACGCACGGAGGTTAGCTTTATTCGAAGAAAGATGAAGTACCGCGGGACGTGGTGGACAAGATGCTTGTCGAAGAGGAGGAGGTTCTTGACTCTGGGTCCGGAATACGAAGGAACCGGACTACGTGAGGGCATTCTGTTTAATGACGCAACTTTGCAGTCGCCAAGTTTCAGGATAATATGGAAAAATGAAGGAACGCGAACATTTTTCATCGTGGCAGCTACCCGTAGTTTAGACCTACGAAACGCGATGAATAATGTGCCGCTCAAACTTATTCGACGAGCTCGCGTCAGAAAGAATATAAGAGGCACGCGAACGGCGACATTGGCATTGCAATTAGCGTATTGCTATCGGGTAATAGGTACGGAGAAAGCAATTTTGTAAATGAAATTCGCGGTACGAGCGAAAGAATCCCACCTACCTCGTTTCACCGTTCTCGCGTCGCTTTTCTTCCCCTGGCGCGTTAAATTACTGCTGTCTCTTGTTTACAATGAAACAATTACGGGGCGTCGAAAATACCACGAACGACTCGGAGCGTCTTTAGTACGCTCGACTCGGTTCGTCACGGTTCGACGAGTAGAGGGTTTCCAATGGCGCGATTTAGGATGTCTCGAATCTACAATGCGTTGCGTCCAATTTTCTCATCAATGGAACGATAATATTCGTTCGTGTAACTATCGTGGATAAAGGAAGTGTTTACGCGTCACGTTCTTTTGGTACAAGTCAGGGTAAAATGGAAATTCTCCTCTTTTGTTTAAAATTATTCCAGAGAAACGAGGCGCTACAATACTTTTTTTTACCATTGAATATAAAAATTCTTTGCATTAACGTTCTTTATGTAATATAGTAGGATTTTTATGTAACGTTAAAAGTTCCTTCGTAAGCTGATTTAGAATCTAATCGAACATAATTGTTATCAGAATTGTTATTAAAAATCGAAGAAGATTTGTTTCCAAATCCTTTTAAGTTGAAATTTAAAGAAAATTTATATCATACTTACAATTGAGTGGTTTTAAACGCATTCAAACTTAATTCATAATCTTATAAAAAATCATAACGCTGCGTATCGACGTGGATCCAAGATTCGAATCCCGCGGCGCGTCATATAAACTTTCATTTGTCTTTAATAACATGGAAAACTGAAAGGGCTGTTTTTTCATTAGGATATTGTACGACCGCAATAGGCGTCTTGAATAATTCTAAGAAATTCGTAATTTCGTGAATTCGTATTTATCGGATCTGGGTGTTTTTGAAAAATCAACTCTGCAATGGACGCGTTAAATTTCAAACTTGAAATCGGCCAGGAAGCAGACTCTGTTACGACTATCACCACCCAAACGACACTCGGGACGAGCGCAATTTTCTAAACCGGCGAATTAAAGAGGAAAGCAGCAATTACGTTATGCAAGAATGCTTTTCAACGACTGGAAACGAAACGCGTCCCAACTTCGCTGAACGCGACGAAAATCTCACCGCGCGTTCTCGCGGAATAAAAAGATCGACGGAATCTTGAGGAAGAAAAAAAAAGCACGAAATTACGGCGAGCGTCGTAGTACGAGCGTCGAGTGAACCGCGGGATGATAGATTGCGAACGGCGAGGAGAGACCTTCGGTTCAGGCTGAAACGACAAAATCATTTCTCGCGAAGGATCGATCAATAGTACGCCGGCAAGTCATCGTGACGGGGTTGCGCGCGGCTAAAATCGATCGTTGCTTTCTGGTCGTTTCCGGTAATACCGTCGACACGGGTGGGTTTATCAGGTCCGAGATCAAAGACCGCCGACCGTCGACGTGTACTCTGCGATCCAATGACGAGACCGTCGGAAAGTTTAAACCTGGACGCGGGAAAAACGGGAGGAACCCGTTCGAGTCTCCGCGCCTGGACGATCCCACTTCTTTTCTTCGTGCGCGTGCACGTAAAGGCTTTGCGAAGTGGCAACACTTTGGTTTCGTAAATTTGAAAAATATACGCGTAAACGTGCCACTCGTGGTACTTTCCGACGAGAGATGCGAACTCTTATCTGGGAATCATTGCTGTTAATCACGGGCAAGATTCATCGTTTCCTGGTAATTTTAACACGTTGAGCGACGTGGGGTCACCGGTGACCGGTGGCGAAAGATTAGTAGAAATACATCGTTTGAGTAAACGTTAATACTTCTAAATTTTGTGATATTGTCATTTTTAGTATAACGGTGCGAAGAAATCAATGCGTCAGAGAGCATATGCATATAGTTTTATTTATACATAGAAAATGTGTATGTAATAATATGCACGCATATTGCGATGTATTATATTAAAAACAGTTGAAACGCAGAACAGGGAAATCAGTACAGTGTTCGCAATATGCAACGAATTTGGCTGGTACAATTTTTTCCATTTCTGCCTAGTTTCCTACATTTTACTTCGTAACATATTTCATAGAAACGTCGCTCTCGCTGACTCTGTGGAATTTTGTTATTCCATTCCTTCGGTTTTTGGCTATTTGTATGATTCTCGTTAGAATTTAACATTGAACTTCGCAAAGTAAAGTAAAAAAGCAAATCGCGCGAAACCGAAGAAATGCATCTCAGGGTCTCGGGGTCATCGGTGACCACCTGTAATAGGAATCGATAAAACGCCATTACACGGTTCAACTTAATTATCGTGGATAAAATTTCATCGAAATATACATCCCGTATCAATAAACCCATTGAAGCCCGTTGCGGAATACCAGCGCTAATATGTTTTTGTTTAGGAACTTTAAATCAATTGTAAACACGACATCACGATACTAATTCCGTGATACTGACCGTGACATTTTCGGTTAGCCGGAATTTCTTTTCAGTTTTCCAATGTGTTCTCAAAGAATAGTTCCACATAGAGTTACATCCGTGGTCGTAAGAAAAATCGGCGCCCGTCACATGTTTTCACTTTCGAGTCATTGTCGTTTGAAGTTCCGAACACCAACTCTTCTCAACGAGCTTCAGTTAAGTACGCATAATTACTATGTTGTCGACTTATACGATTTGTTTTGATATATTTTTAAAAAGCTGTATTCCACAGTTTTTTTAACAAGTAATCATAATTTTGTTTGAATCATCCTACTTGGCGTTTATCCTCATTGACACAATTATTCCGAATGAATTTGAACTGAATCTAATTTTTCTAATACGAAAAAAAGGGAATCCATCTGACTCTACGAAAAAAAAATCTTTTCTTTCCCGTACCCTAAAAATTTCTCGCCGTAGCGTCAACCGGTAATCCTGAATGAATAAAATTTCATCCTCGCTCCCCTCGAGCAGTTTCTCGCGTCATACGAGAAGAATGAAAAACGCGCAGTGGCTATAAAATTCGTCGTCCGGAAGATTTCTTCGGCGTACAATACACGATTACCCGAAAGTGCTGACCGTAACGTTCTACAACTAACTAACTAAATACCTGTAGCTCCCACTTTACGAGACTCTGCTAGCCTTGGATTCGGCGCCAAAGACCGGCCCGAGGTCAACGACCATCGGAATATTCACGTTCGGTCGGCAGGCAGTCGGGCTTGGCCTCAGCGATTCCTCGGTCCCAAGATTATTGTGAATCTGCGAATGTGTTGAACATCGGTACGAGCGAATGTTGATTATATTAACAATGTTAACGATGAAACTAGCGCGTAACGCTTTAAAAGCTTTCCATCAAATCACCAGCTTTGCTGTGAGCCGAAAGTTTTCGGTCACTATTCTTTTCCGTTCACGCGTGATTTTCTTTTAAAGAAATTTTAATTTGAACATTAATGTTACGTGAATAGTAAATACAGGGCCTTCGTCGAAGCTGAAACGTTTGGAAAGGATTGGATATGGAAACTCCGACTACCTCATCAGGTAATTATTATTTATGTTACTTCGATGTGTACTTTATTTAGATGGTTAATTAAATCTTTAGTTTTTTTTTGTGCAATAAAGATTTCTGTTAGTTCATAACTCACGTAGATACGGGATATTACACTTTTTTGGGGAAAACTCAAGGTTTGTGGAAAATAATTTAAAGAATTAAGAATAGTCGTGGGTTGAATTTGTTGCCTTCCTTGAATTCACATTCTTGTTAACCCATTATTTATCCCGAGCGGGACTCGGGCGGAGTGTAGAGTACCGAACTGTTTGTTTATTGCACGCGACGTCATTATTAATAAAACGGGAGCAAAACGTATTTTTAAAAACTTTCATTAACTTTCGGTCATAAGTAGAAGCGATACGGAATATAACAAAGGTAATGATTTTCTTACCGTTATTCGTAATTTGATGATATTAATAAGGGGTTAATATTCACCGTTTTTTTAGATACATTCTATTCTGGTGATTCGATTACAGCCTTCGTATCGCGTAGATTGAATCTGCGTGACTCAGTCCAACTTTTTTCCGCAGCGTATGATTTTGATACCGCTAAGTTTCTTCACGCGGCTAATTGGCATTGCACGAACAATTCATTAGGAGCGATGCGCGCTCGGAATTAGTCTATAATCACTTGGCCTTGTTTAGAATTAGACGCGTTGTTGGTAATAACTGTACCATTAACGCATTGGCTCGGGGGATCGGTCATGCGATGATCGTGAATTTTGAAGCATTCCTCATCGACGGAAAATATCTTAATTAATCGGTTATCGTGAGTTCCATCTAAATGGAATCTAAGAAGCGATCGGATTCGGATTCTCGACAGAAGAATTTCCACGGAACATTCCCCAAATTCTTCGGGCTTAATAATCCACTTCTCGATCAAAACGAAATACCGAGTCGCGTCTGACGTAAATCTACGAACGCTGCTCGCTGAAGGTTTCCGAGTAGAAGGAATATCGATCGTTATTATAAATAAATATCATCGTCATTACCGTCGATTATCGTGATGTATCGATCGAGTTAATTTCAACGTTACCACGCGTCACGGTATACGTTTAGTGGAACTGGTGAGTCGACATTATTTCTGTTAATAAGAAAATTAGCGTTGGTTCCACTAGAGTCTCCGATACGCGAAGATGCGTTTTATTTTCGTGCGCCTTAATGCGGATTGTGGATTACTTGTATCGAACAAAATAAATGGCTTTAAGAGCTATTGTATCCAGATACTTTCGCCGGCATTGCACGAATTACGGCCGACAAACGGAGTGTACAAAACTTGTAACGAGATAATTCAAAAATCACCTCACCCTCCCCGCGTCAACGCAGACGTTCCCTCTCGCAAAGCAACGCTCTCTGCCGACACGGGCAAACAATCAACAACGGGGGTACGGCGCATAAAGCGGGGAATCCGACTGAGGAACGAGGAGGGATTAAAGAGGGTGCCGTACGAGCCGAGTAACGGTGAACGGTGCAGCCGAGTGACGATCTCGTCGCGGAAGAAAGCTGTGTACATACCATGAAGAAGCGGAGCCAGCTTCAGCTCGAGGATAAATAAAATAAAAAACGGTCGAAGGAGACGAGGAAGAGGAAGAGGAAGAAGAAGAAGAAGAAGAAGAAGCAGGAGAAGCAGAAGCAGGAGAAGAAGAAGAGAAGGAGGAGGAGAAGGAGGAGGAGGAGGAGAAAGGTGACACGAGATGAAGAAGAACTCGAGAAGAGGACGAGGAAGAAGAAAGTGAGGAGGGGATGAAGAGAGACAACGATACGAGGACGTAGAGAGGTTCCGCGGTGCGCGAGAAGTTGGTAGGGGCACGACGGAAGGTGGTGGAGGCAGAAGAGTAGACCAGGTAACATTGAAGGGGAGGGGGTTGGCGGTAGTGGTAAGGGTACGAGGCACCGTGCGAGCACCTGTGGATCTCCGCGCCACGGTAGAGTCACTCACCGGCTACCATCATCGGACCACCGCCGAACCTTGGTTCACAGGTAGAAACAAAACGGAACACGGCCACTCGGGGCTCGCGAACGCGGAGGAACCATCGAGAGAGGAGGAACCGTGGAGAACCGCGAATTGGAAAGAGGGGAGTCTCGAGTAACACCGGGTCGTTTCGATTCAGACAGGAGTTCCCTGCCCATCGTCATCGTCGTCGTCATCATCGTCGTCGAGTACCCGTACCGGACGTAGAAAGTCAGGAGAAATCTGGCAATCGAGAGGAATCAGTGCTTTCGAGCCAATTGTTTGGGATTGAGGCACCGAGTGTTATCAAGAAGGTCGTTAAGGATATTTGCCGGGTTCGCGCGACACCGTTGATCCCCTGGGAGTCGAGCATTGTCGTCGTTTCGATAAGTGGTTCGATTTGTCACGCACTAGTGCTCGGTAATCCGAGGTCAGGCGCGTATCGTTTTCGGGGGGTTGCGGTCCCGCGGTTGACGTTAAGACGCGTGGAGATTTCTGGTATCATCGTCGAGGACGCCCGTTCGCCATTATCGTCGATGATACACACCGACGCGCGTCGCATGTACGTAGGGCGACGGGAACGATAACTTACGAGCCTCCTCCGCGCCGGAGGTTAACGTTTCTCGAGTCGACGGGGAGTTTTTGGATCTTTGTGAAATTGGATCAAACGGTATTGCGGCGATCGTTTTTGATTTTTTTTTGTAGCGTTTCGAAGCGAGATATAAAGAACCATCGATATACAGTTTTCTTATTAAAATCATTTTATCGTTCCCGCGAAATCACTTGGTACGAAGTAGCGATTCCCAGCGAGAAGGAGTTGACAGTGGGAAGAGTGGTCGATGCTGGATGTACGAATGTAAGAAGAGGACATTCGAGAGATCAACGATCGATGGACGAGGATTCGTTGTCCTGAGTGCGCTTGACATTAACGAGATTCGTGGATGTGTGAAAACGCCGACGCCAGTCGTCGTTATGCGGTGTAACAGTGTCGTTTGACACGAGGTAATCCTGTGGACAACAACGACGCGTTACGGGTGAGGGTGTCGGTGCGGTTAAATTCAGTGCCGAAAACAGAAAAACAGCGTAGAGTATACTAGAGAAAAAAAAGAGAGTTTTGAAATTGTGAATAACGGAGTCAGTGTTTAATAGTGAGTCGCTGGAAAGAATTGACGTGTGTCCACTTGGGTGATTTCTCCAAGATATCTCGTTTTGGATACCAGGATATGTGATCTTAGGCAAAATGCCTAGCACTATAAGAGGTGAGTCCACGTAAATTGCTTTTTTACTTTTTCTTTTTTAATATCTGTTTGACGTTGAAATGTTTTAACCCATTTGCCACTGGTGTAGGGAATGAAAGAATATATCCCAACGAATAAGTTTAAAATTATTCATAGTATGGTTCAAATATACCTGGAGTCACTGAAAATTTTATTATAATTAGTGGAAAGTTTGTTAAAAACACGTCAGGTGCTGAAGGGGTTAGCAAAAAGTTAATCGAAACGTTTAGCGCAAACGCAATTTCTATTATTCACCGTTGTTCGCCGTTTCGTTTCGCATCGAAAACTTTTACCCAACGTGGCGTATTTTTCGGTCAATTTAATTCCCAAATGTAATTAAACGGTGCAAATCGAAATGTGAAAGGCTTTCGCTCGGTATAGTTTAAATCGACGCGCTCCACACACGATCGGAGTAGCAAATACGTTGCACGGGGTAACAGTACGCGATGTTGCGGCCACGATGGCAGGGTCACTCGAGGTCAGTAACACACTGACGGTTAGGCTAGAATCCGATTCGCCTAGCTGCCTATTAAATAAAACAACCATTCTCGAACGAGTTATAGGCTTAAGCTGTACGCTTTGTAAACTATTAATTTCGCGCCACTGCTCGTTCGACCACCGAAATAAAACTTGGAATCATCGAAAGTTCTACCACCAATTAAATTTATTCGGCGCATGCGAAACAGGTCGATTCCTCGAGTTATTATTTCTTCGTACGTTAGTTTATACGCGTGCAAACAATATAACGCGTGAACCAATCGATTATTTCTTTTCATCGAGCTCTGTTTTATTTTGAGAGATCGATTATAACATACGTTGTTGCAAGGAAAAAACGCTGCCTATCAGATATTTTCGCTTTCCAGATATTATCGCGTACAATTGTGAACGTCAATTATTCTTTTTTTTTATTTGCGCAATTTTAATTTCTTATGACGCTATTTTGCCCCCAATTATTCTTATCGTCCTTCTATTGAATTGATATTATTCTTTTTCAATACATGCAAAATTCGTTGTCACGTATTTATTTTTCCAGTAGATACATCAATTTTGTATCATTGTAGCTGAATCGAACTCAACTTTTTTTACAATGTGATACTCGACGTTTTCTTTACGGCCACAGATATGTATATCGAGTAGAGTATCTCGAACCATTACAAAACAGAATCGAACGTAGAAACTATTAGTTCTTTTACACTATAGTCTACCATCGTGATATTCAAATTTATAGTATTACCGGATCACAGGGATTTCTGATTTACTATTTCAAATGGCCGCACTTGCTGGAAATGAGATATAAACGAAAAATGTACACGAGGTAGAACTATATATCTGTGGAAGGTAACAGTACGCTGTGTTACGGTCGCGTTAGCAGGGTCACTCGAGGTCAGTAACACACTGACAACGAAGCCGGGCAGTCAGCGAGACTCTGCTGGTTCCTAGATGAGTCGAGCGCGCATAGCTTCCGTGTTATTGTCGTCGTTCATCCCTTAGCGTTATACTCTGTGTCACCTATAATTGTTATCGATCTGGACCAGCACCGTCAATTTGATACGCGTCGTTACACGCCGGCGTGACGTTAGCCCGGTCAGGGTGCGTGGAATAATATTCAATCGTTACGAATTAGAAATTTATAAATTGACGTCAAGCAGCGAGCGAAGGGAAAAAAATTGCTCGCTTAGGCGGATGGTAATTGGTCGACACTATTGCCCGCCTCCCCCCCCCCCCATCCCCTTCATTCCAATATCGATGGAAAAAGAAATAGACGCCAGAACGCAAATCGAATGTAAAGGAAAATCTACTTGCTCGAATATTACAATTCTGTAATTATTTATCATTTTTACACTTTGCGCCACTTCTTTAATTATATGCCTTGGTTAACTCTTTCGTCCGTGATGAGTTAAGAACTCAATTAAATTCGAGTTCTAGAAGCAATACGATGTAGGAAAGCTTTTCTACAATGTTTAGTTAATTTATCCATCGCGTCGCTACGTACTCCCGTATTATCGATTCACCTATTTCTGATAAATTGACCGATAGCGCGTCGTAATTACTGAAATTATTCTACGCAGAACGGCGGCCGCGATCATCGAATCGTGTATTCGTGATAAAGAAAAGAGACACGGGAACAACCGAGAGCGGAAGAAAGAAGGAGAAAAAGAGGGAAAGGCAGAAAGAGAAAAACGTGGAATCGAACGGGGTGAGGGAAGGCGGGAAAGGATGGGGAGGGGGGGGGGAAGGGGAAGCAGGTAGGAAAGCGAGATACTCTTCCCGTGACAGGTGGCAAAGACCTTGGTAAACGTAAGGGCGTTGCGATCGATTACCTAACCGGACGGCCGAATGGATTTTGGTTCCTGACTGTGCTCGGGGCCCCGAGGCCGGCGCCCACCGTCGTTTTTCGAACTAACATAAGCGTCGACGCGGCCTCGCCACTTGGGGTACGAACAAAAGCTAAGGTCGATGAACTCTCGGTACACGTACGGCTCAACACGCGCACGGTTCACGCACACGGATTTCGTGTACGCTCCTATGTACGCGCGTACGTGCGCTGTCTCACCGGGCACCAGGTACTTTCGTGGTACCCGCGATGCCACGGCCGGTCAAGTCCGGATTCCGGTGACTAAGGTACCTTTACTCGCCGGCTTATTTGCATAAGTACAGACCTGACGGAACTGTTGACACCATCATAGGGATTTCGTCACTACGTCAGGATATGGATTTTTAATTCTTTGCGTGATCATCGCGAGATCACCTGTTCTTATTGGGACGCTATTGGGAAACGTTGAATGATATCGGAACTTTGAGCGTCAGTTTGGAAAATTTATGATTATGTTATCATTATTGCAAATGTGTACGACTCTGAAATATGTTTAGGAATGAAATTCGGACGTTGGAATAGAAAATTGAGGTTGGAACGTAAGGTACGGTGGAAATAATCCGTTTATCTACGCGCAGAAGATATGGTTTCCATATTATAAACAAAGATTTTAATTTTGGTGTATTATAAGTGAAACTCCGTTGCGCATAATATCAATATTTAATTATCAAAGTTTTTACTTTTTGGAGAGGAAAACCAAATTTCCAAATTTAAGAGATTTTAATATACATTGCGGGGATTAAATTCCGATACTCATTTCATAGTACCTATCTACCGCGATACAGTATTTTTTTCAATTTTTAACTAACCGCGCATTGAAAACTCGGAGACGTATCGATAAATAAATAAAATTAAACAGGTCGGCGCGGTAAGAAAAATTTAATCGAGAAAAAGTGCTATGCAGATTCGAACGCGTTACGCGCACAAAGAATGAATATCGTTCGCCGTGGTTTCGTCCTATACAAAAAAAAATCTATGAAAGAAGTCGATTGTATTCGGCGAATACAGGAAGGAGGTACCAGGCAATGAACCAAGGTTGTATAAGTCGATGGGAGGCTCTACCCAAATTACATTCCAAAGTACCGTTATAGTAGGCCCATGACCGAATGGTTCGAGCCAACCGTTCGCAAATGTCTTCACTCCGAATTTCAACGTCCGTTTATAGCAATCGCGCGTACAGTAATACTAAAGTCGGAAGAGACCCCACGGTGGGAAAAATCAAATACTACCTTCTCTCCAATTATACGAAACTCTAGAAGCATCGTTCAACGAATTACATTTTCAAACGAGATAAATATTCTAAATTCAAAAAATAATTGAACGCACGCGGAGCACGTATCTGAAATCAAAGCTGGCGCAATCGAAAAAAAAACAAAATTTAACGCGCCCGCTATCGAAACCGAATTATAAATCTTTCCAATCACGATTTCGTATTCCAATTATTTGGACTAACTGTATGGGTACATTTTAACCGCGGTACAACCAACGCGCCTCGATCCACGCTTTAAGTTAACATGAAAAAAATATTGGCGATATAGAGAATTATTTATGCGCATACATCTCTACGTTAGTTTGACGCGTAAATCATCCCGCCGCGAACGCTCTGACGGCTGGCAACGGATACGTCGGGGCGTAGATAAAAATACCTGATTTGACACCTAAGAAAATGTAATAAAAGAGAAATCGCGCTCGCGGACGCGGCTAATTCATTTCCGTGTCAGCGTAAAACGATCCTCGCGGGCGAATCCGCGAAGGGAAATCGTGAGTCACGCGGATTCCGTCGTTCCGAAAGTCAAGATTACGCGCGTGGACGGCGTGGCGTTACGGTGAGCCCCCATAGGGATTCACGCGCGTGACGCATCGAGAAGCAGAGTTTTTAACGCTGGTACACCCGCGTCGTTGCGACGGTGTGTGCGTCTACGCGGGTAAACGTGTCTCCTTCGCTTGCCTACCTATCTACCTACCTACCTACCTACCAACCTACCTAACTTGAAACCTGGCTCGCTCCTTCGTTCTGCAGTCATTGAACCCCAGACTCGTTTAACCCACCAGCTGTTTCTTACTACTCCCCCCCCCCCTCCACCACTCCTCCTCCTCCTCCTCCTTCTTCTCCATCGCCTTCTCTTCCTACTCCCCCTTCGGATACTCCCCCACCATTCTTCCTGACCGTGGACCATACCTCTTCCGTCACCTCTATGCTCTATAGTCTATGCTACTCTCCTCGATGCCTAGTCGGATGAAGGTAATAGGGCCTTTCCAAGGTTCTCCTCGAATATCGATTCGACTACGTGACATCGGATGGAAGGTCGGCTTAAGGTTCAACGATCTTGACGATCTTGAGCGACGATGACCACTGGTCCTTGGTGAGCAGCGGTTTTCGAGATTTCACGGGAAAACTTTTCCACTCCAAGCGTCGGTACTTTGAGCTTGCGAGTTTAACGGGCGCGTAAAATCGCCGAATATCGTTTACCTCGGTATGTTGCGTCGAAATGTCGGAAGGTAAATTAATTTATTTGATCGAGCGGCCGGAGAACTTCCTTTCGTCCGATTGATGGAAAGTAATCACGAGATTCGTCGTGAATTTCGGTATTTTCACGTTTGACGTTTGTCGTTGATTCGGACAAATTGAACGTGGCGCGGTTAACGGTTCGATCGGTGGTAGCGTTTTTGTGGTTTTCGCTTGGAAATTAATTCGGCGCTCCGAAGCTTAACAGGATGAAGGCCGAGCGCGAGTTCAACGATCCGTGTGGTTTGATAGGTGATGACCGGTGTAGTCGAAGGACTTTAATGCTCGCCAGTTATGCGAGTGATTTGAATGACAATTTAAGTACCTGTATTCTATTTGAATATTGATACATCGATCTCTCGGTGGATGTATCCGTGTTACGAATAAATGTTAACGGTTTACAAACGGCTTGTTAGTATTTCAGTATAGTTTACGGCTTCGAATCGACTCGACTTTGAATACGTGAATATTTCTAACGCGAAGGTTCTAATCTTGATGGTGGCACGGCGAGGAAATGTAGAGTTGTTTCAAGGTTTTCGTTAGGTATTAATTCAGCCTCTCCTCTTCCTCTCGACGAGAGAAGGTCGAATCAGAGTTCAACGATCTAGTGGCGTAAGATTTTACTAGGAAATAGTTTGGGGGATTGCTTCAAGTTACAAAAATCTATGCAATAGGTGTTGCGAGTTGAAACCGCGCCATTGTTGGTACTCGATTACGTAGTCCAGTAATCGCAATAACTATTTATTTATTCATAACTAGATATTTCTTTAACTTTTCTTCAGACATTTGAGTCGAAGGTTCTTCATACTTTTTAAGACGTTAGCGTTAGATACAATATCGAGACAAAGAAAGACTTTGATAAATTTCAATACCAAAGGCAGAAGCTAATTTTATATTCGAATCACCCGTGACGAGAACAATTACATTTCCGAGAGTAATTATCGCGATACGAAAATCAGTACCGAAAGTTCGACGTGAATTTGAATTCAGTCGCATCACCTTATCGCTGGTTCAAAATTTTCGTGAGAACTTTACCGTAAATCTCCGTCATACGTGACTACGCAACATAGGAGGAAGTGTCACGAAATATCTGCTTAAATCTCCATCTTCTCTGGATCAGAACTTTGTTTATAAGCTTCTCCACCTCGGTTTCGATGTAATTAACGTGGTTAGTTAGAAAACTAGGAACTCTGAGCGAAGGCAGTCGTTTTTATCCCTTCAAACTCATTCAAATTCATTTTGAGTAGAATCTATTTTCAAAATACCGTTGTAATTATTCTACCTTGCCATAACAAGTAGGCTACTTCGAACTACATATTTTGCGTTGTCATTTGTTTTTCGAATTGCAATTATCAATAAATGATTCACTTGATTTTGTGCAAACGCGCATTTTCTACAGGATACAGGATGTATCTAAAACAAAACAGTATATTAAATGTATTAAAAAAGTGTTTTTTTGACGTGTTTTTTTGACGTATTAAAAAAGTGTTTTTAGAATCCCCCAGTAACAGAAACTATTCTCTCAGTTCCACTTCTCTCAGTGTTCCCTATAAACATTTCTACCACTCAACTTATCTCTCCGTACGTTATCGAAAATTTCGAATAAAAAACTTCATTTTTCAATTCACTTCTTCCACCTCGGAAACCTCCACTTGTTCTTTCCTGATAAAACGCAAGATCTACTTCTCGAGTACTCGTACTCACAATTAGCCCGCGACAAGACCTTGTCTCTTGATATTTGCATAAGATCCCCAGTTAAGTTGAATTATCCACTCGAGGTTGTTGACTATAAAAACGCGTTCATCGGCCACGTAGGCGCGACATAACGGTCCCCGACTAAAATATCCTGAACAAAAATAGTTCGATTTTATCTGCATCCGCGTGGGTGATGTTTCACCAATGAAGAGGTCTCCGGTGGGCCGCCGAAAAACCGAGGCGATCGCGAGCGGGCAAAAGAACGGATCGTCGGCAGGTATTCGATAGCACCGCAAGGGTCGTCGACCGCAGGTGCTGCACGCTCGTTCGGGGCTCGTTCGTCCTCGGTGCGGCCGAAACTTACGGCCCGCTCTCCTCCTCTATCTCGCGTTCGTAAAAATTCACAGTCACGTTGAGTTTTCTACGCACGTTCTCCGCTACGAGTGCCTGACACGGTAATGGTGGCCGTAATTGGTTAGGAATTTGGTATTTTAAAAATGGAATAGAAGGATTCGGCGCAAAAGCAACAGTATTCCGGATCGAGATTTACGTTTACGAGATTGGAGTATATCGCGTTTGTTTGTATTATAATAAGCATCAAATAATATTTACATCTAAATTAAACAAATAAATAAAATTTCAAACCTAGATTAACCGAATAATCAAAATTATTCGTAGCGTTAAGACGGAGCTATTATTAATCATTTATTTTATATATGTAAAATAATTATATATATTTTAAATATAACTACACATTCCAATGTACCCTCCATAAAAATATATCCCTTCCAGCTAGCAACGATTTCACGGAACGGTCATTGGCTCTCCCTTTTCGAACACACTTTTTCTTTATTACTCCAAAACGCTCGAGGCATAAACGTCAACTGTTACCGAATCGATACCCGCCTTTACTTTCGGATATCGGTAAATCAACATCCCATTTGACGTTAAACAGGAAGGACTCTGGTACACGGAAAGAGAGTTAAACCTCCTAAACGCATACGCGTGCGGACGCGTACACGTATGTACGAACTAACACGAGAGTTCCAACAAACGATCCTGCGAGCGTCTAACGTTCAAAGACCGCCGAAACCAGCGGCAAGTTTTGGGCGAGTACCAGGTTCTCTCTCGGCTATTCGGGCCGATTCACCTCGACAAAGCTTGCCTTCAGGACAATGACCTCTGGGCCACCACGTGGCGAGTGATGTCTCTTCCCCGTCAAACCACCTTACTTGCCTGATTTAAAGCAACCACCCGGCCGTGAACCTTTTGAGCCTTCCTAGGGCCTCCAACTTTCCCCCACCACGTCGGCCCCTCCGTCCTCCGTCTTCCTTCTTCCCTCGGCTGCTGGTATTTCTGTCTACCTGTGCGTAGGTAGGCTTCTTAACTACGCTCGAGTTGTCGGATACGCGATAGGACACGCGAGAATCGAATTGTCACGTTTCGAGAGGGACGGGAGGAAAGGTGTGAAAAGGGAGAACGCGGGGGTAGAGGGGTAGTTTCTATCTGGGAATATTAATTCTCGTTGGGTGACCGCGTCGAATGGAATTTAATTGGCGATAGAATTTGATAAATTGCCGATAAAGACGAGAATAGTGTAATTGGAAGTACGTTATTCGTTTCGCGAGGAATAGGTTAAAGTCGGAGATTTTTTAACACGATATTAAATATTGATATCTGATTGTTTTAATTGCGGGGACATCCGCGGAAATGAGAAATTGATAAAAATTCGTATCAGCGGTCGTCGTTGGAGCGAAAGCTAATACGCGGCAATTATAGCGATTGCATCTGCACTTTTCGTTTCACTTCCGCGTAGACGTGGCTTTCGAGCTAACCGTTTCATTAAATATAAGTAAGTGTCATCGACACGAGAGCCTGACGTGCGTTTACACGTCTATGCAGTACGCGAGAATTAAATCGGAGATAAACGATCTACGCTGACGTATCGTACGTCCTGCAAAATTCTTTTGTTCGCCCGTGGCATCGTCGTCATCGTGCAATATCGTTTCGTGCGCAAGCACATTTTTCAAACACGTTCAAGCACGTTTGAAAAATGTGCTTGCGCACGAGACGTAGATCTATCGGTAGAACTGTGCCCGGTTATCGATGAAACGCAATCAGATATTTGCAATTAACCTCGCAGTTTGCACGCATCGAATGATTACACCCTTCCGTAACGATTTTCTTTCCTTAATAAATTCTTGCGTGATTTTTCGATAAGTTTCGTTCGGGCGAATAAAGAAACATTAATATTCCAAAGTAGCGTTATTTAAAAACTCGTGAAGTTTCAGTCGCCGAATTTTTTTGTTTCCTCCGCATTTCCCCCGTATCTCCGCTGGCAAGGTCGACGATCCTGAAGAGGAAGATTATTAAGCACGGTCGCGTTACGTGGATCTTCGGTAAATGGCCGCGGTTCGTGCAGCAAGGTGCACTGACCGCAGATAGAAACACGTGGACGCGGGACCGTGTCGGTGACGGAGTTCTCTGGAAGGGAAGGAAAAAGGCGGGGGGGAAGGGGGAGGAAGGGAGAGAGGGGGGGTTGGAAGGGCTGATGATTTTACGCGAAGCCTCGGGCAGTCATCGTACGTGACGAGAGGAACGTAGCGTCGGTTCTTACGAAATGCTTAATGAACGGTCGACGTATCGTTTATCAAATTCGTCGAAAGCGGCGTTCTCATACTCCGACGCGAGCCATGCATGGGATTTTTTTTTCTTCTCTTTTAACCTCGCGACGTGAAAATTTCGTATTCGTTTTGCATTTTTCAATCGTTTCGCGTACATAGTATACGTTCCTGATATCGTACGCGTGCAAATCGTGACGCGCGTTCTAACGCTCGCGTACAAAATAGCGCGTAACTAATGCTAAATTGTCCGACGCCACTCGTGTGCAGAAATCTAAAGTTCGATGAGCTAGAGAATCTCACGCGCCGAAGGGTTAACGGCAAAAGCCATAAAAGTAGCGGGAAAAAACAGCGGAGTTAACCCACTCCCCTTGATTCGCGCATAAAGGAGCAACTGTTTTGGCCCGATTCACTTGAAACGTACGAAAGAAAACGGGACCGAGTAACGCTCTTCGAAAATGCACGGTTGGTCGTTCGGCAGAATTCGCACGTTTCGGTTTATTGCCGTCGGTGTTTTTGCAAAGCGTGACTCGTCGGGCGAATACAAATGCAGCCATACGCGTGCTCCTTCCACGAATTCCAGTTCAGTTTTGCGTACCGAAAATGACGCGTTAACCGTGAAACGGCGGCTCATGCTGAAAATACACTGTCGTCACGCGAGCTCACGTGCCAGCACGGTATCTCACGTCACGGGAAAAAAGTGTATAGGGTGTATTTTACATGTATTTAAATGTATCAGAATCACACTGACGTCACATCGCACGGATCACACACACACAGTCTGCACGCATCACAGATACCGTGATAGAACATGGGCTCACGTGACGCGACGATAGTGTGTTTCCAGCTTTGGTTTTCCCCAAACGTTACCCCGTTTTTCACATAATTTTGTTTTTTTTTCCATCGCCAATTTTACACGTAGCCAAAAAATTCCTTTTGACGTATCGCGATCAGTGGCATCGTTCGTAGCGGTCGGTAACGTCATTCTTAACCAATCAAATCCATCCCTTTTTTATCATCATTTATTTTATTGTTATCCAATTTTATCGTTGCAGTTTGAAATACTTTTTTCTTATCGTTTACGCGCCGTTAGAGAATCAAATTCTTTTATTTCTCTGCCGCTCACAGCAATTTAAATTATAGTTACATTCCTAATTGATCTACAGCCGTAAAATTTGGAATGGTACCTTTTACGGCAATTTTTACGAGACAAGGTATCTTCGCATTCCACACAATTTCGTCCCCTTCTTCTTTACGCTTACATCCTCGATCGTTCGAGATAATATATTCCTCGAGAGGGGCTCGGTTCCTATCTTTTTCTCCCCCCTCCTTCCCGGCATCCTTTTCCCCTTAACCGCGCAGGTTCTAGCGCTGTGACGTAACAGCAAGGTCTTACGGTATCTCCGGCAACGGGCCTATATTACGTGAGTATCCGTACACGCGACCCGCACGTACGTAGTTACGTACCTGCGTAGAAGATCCGCTACACGTTGTTTGACTCGGACGAGTCGTGCTTCTCCCTCCCCCCACTTCTCCTCTTCAACACTCTTTGATCCCTGTTTCACTCGGCGTTGCTCATTGAAGTGGGAATATTCTAAAAATGGCTAACGGTCCGTACTACGTGCGAGTACGATTATTAATTTCCTATTGATACGCAAAGCGGACTGTTAATCGTTGTCGCGTCAAATTACAAATACAAATTATATCGACTAAATGATCGAATCTTAACGCTGTACGGACCGAATTTTTTTCATGACTGTAAAAAGATCTGTGTAACGTAATGCCAATAAATATCAATTCATACATACAGATACAATCTATAGATACAGATTATCACTGAATTCGATAAATTTTATTAGTTTATTTTTTTACTTTCACATTTCAAGTTAGAGCTGATAACCGTTGCCAAGAATGTTACTGGGTAATAAGGAAATGTTGTAGAATAAGACGTATACGCCATATTGTGGAAAAGAATTATATTATATGTATAATAAGATATCGATAGGTTGATATGTGATTTGAAAGTTACACGGCTCCAAAGAGAGTTAATTTTATTTAAAACATTGTATCGCTCGACGAGGCTCCTTGTCAGTTAGAGAAAATACGAACGTTTCTTTCTGTCAGTTTCCTCCCGCGTATACAATGAATTCATCCCATTAAAATTTTGAAAATTCTTTCAATCGATTCCGAGCGACTTTGAACGTTCCGTCAGAATGCAGTCATCCTATTAGTTTCAAATTTGATTCTACGAACGCGAGGACGCGCGAGACGCTCGCGACGCCAAAAACGTTCACGCAACATCGCACTTTTTCCATATTCTCTCGTAATAGGTAATATGTTGCAGGACGATCGATAGTTTTGTCATAGAGATTCGTGGCGTTTACTATACGCCGAGGTCATCGACGCGGCAGTTTTCTCTTGTTTTCTGATCGGTATGCGCGGGTGCTTAGGTGCGATGCCGACAGGGACAGGTGAGCAAAGAGGCAGGTATACGTATATACGTGTATATACGTATGTAAGATACAGTTAGGAGTACCGTTCTGAAAATGCAACGGCTCGTATCGAGCCGAAGAGAGCGAGGAGAGTCTTCGGCGTAAGTCTTCGCTTATACTCGGCGCTTTAACTCAAACGGATACGGCGAGAGGCGGGGATCGAGTCGAAAGGGGTATAACGGTAGCGATTAAACTCAATGGTACGGAGACGACGAAACTTGGAATACGAGAGGCGTGCGTTGCGTATAGACAATTATGACCAATAAAGGCACAATTTTATTGGTATACTAATCTTAGCTCGCGGTAACAGGTTTTCGTTATATACACTGCAACGCGGGAATTCCAAAAGGAGGAGGAGAAGTAAAAGAATATTTACAGGTGCGTGGAATTCCTGGCACGACGTTAACGATGCGCGGGGTGTGCGCAAACCGTGGGTCAAAACTTTGCGGGACCGATGAAACTCATCGCGGGGTTTTTACGTAAAACGTCCCGTTAACGTTATTTCAATTCGAACCTGGCGTCGTTCTCGCGGTTCGAAAATCAATGCGGGCGCTCAATTGTTCCGATACGGAATTGTTTTTGGATTTGCAGTTTGCGCACGATATTCGTCGTTATTAGGTTTCCGGTAGCTACGAGAATATCGTTTATTTTGTAATTTGGAATTTCTAGACACGTACCGACACTTCGTTCTCTCTTTCAATGAATCCTATCAGCCTCTAAATCGTCGACCTACAGTTTATTTACACCCTGTATATAACAAAATCAATGAACCTGACATCTGTTTACATTATCACCCGCCGCGATCGAATCTCGTATCACAAATTTCTCGAATTTTCTCTCCGATCGGGAGTATCAAACTCGCCCGATCCGTAACCCAAGAAAGTAAAATCACAACGTACATGATAAATTTCAACCGAATCGTGAAACGGGGTGTAGGAGAGATGTATCGAAGTACGTACCGCCTCACCTTAAAGGGACGAGACCCTCGTATGTAGCGCGTAGCGACGCATACATTTACTTTCGTCCATCATTACTCGTCAACGAACAATAATTCCTCGCTGACGAGCAACGACGAAACATCTCAAGCCCCGGGGTTGCGCTTAAACGTCGAAAACCTCATTAGTCAGCCGCGGACTACCAATAACAATACGAAATGCGATCACAATCCTATCGCACCGAAGACGGAACAGTCTATCCGTCCGGCGAATACAGGCTGCTAACGGATCGAACGAATGGTAGCCAGAGCGCGCGTTGGAGGCGCTTGCGCGTGCCACCCCTGAATCGCGTTGAACCAACGGAAGGCTCCCTTACGCTATCTCCGGGCGGAAGAAAATTCCGTCGTACGTCGGACGACAGTTTCCATCGACAGCAGAGGGACCGGCACTCGTCGCGCGAAAGACACTCTCGTTGCTTAGGACGAGAGGCGATCAGTGCGGATACCAGTGGAATTAAGATTCGATCGACGGGCGAGCGGCTTTTTCCGAGGCGATCGTGCTCTCGTGGGTGGAGTGTCGGAACGAGGGTAACCCGGACGGGGTGGTAGTCGAGGGCGCAGTAGGGTGGTAGTAAAACGGTGGCTCGGCGCTCGCTGCCATCTGCTGACGGTCTTTTTAAACTCGAGCCCACCGCTGGTTCCCCGTGAAGTGCATAGCCGAAACGAGACGTTCGCCACCAGAAACGGCATCGGCACGAGCTTTCCTCGAAAGATCAAAGGTATACGGTTCGACGTCGCCGTACCGCACGTGCGGCCGTTCGCGACGCGCGTCGTTTCCCGGGCACGGTAGACGGTGGCAACCGCGCGCTCGGTGTTTCGGGGGGTAGAAACCGAGGATACGAAGGGGCCACGCAAGCAACGGAGCACGGGCCCGACGGCGACGACAATGACGTCGTGAAAAGCCACGAGGACGAGAGGATCGGAAAATTCGCGGCTGACTCTCCGGTATCCTTCAAGATCGCTCGCGGGACACCCTGGTTTGGAAACGATCGTGCGCCGCTTACGGGGTGTAGCCTGCCAGGGGGGGTGCGAGCGACGAACATTTTTCCGTCTCCGCGAGAATCGTTCGAATCGTCGAGATCGGACGATGATCGACGTCGAAGGGATTTCGTTGGAACGTTCGACGACGCTCGATCGCGATGTCATTTCGCTCCTCGATTCTTCGAGATTCGGACAACGTGTGTTTGACGGCTGATTGAAGTTTCCCATCGACTCCGAGACGAATCCACGAAACGTCTCGCGTTCTCGTCGCAACGGGAAGACGGTAAATAAATTGTGCTGTCGATACTCGTCGTTTCTCGTTTTCGCGGTGCTCGCGAGTTACCTCCCCCCCGTACGATGTAAATCGGGGGAAGAGGGGCGAGGGATGAGAGGATGCTCGACGAGAGGCGAAATGTGAACGAAAGGGCAATGTAAACGCGCGCTTCGAAATATTCCACTACGTTGTACGACGCCGCGCGTTTGTACGAAGAGGCTGGTAGTTAACGGAATATCGACCGAGGGCCGTAGCTACCGAATTAGTCGTGCCCGAAGGTCGCGGATAAACGCGTGCATTTCGCCCCTAGAAGATTCTAATCAACCACCATACTTTGTCCAGGAATATTAATCGCGGGTACGTTTTTCTCGTGGCTGGCCACGACGCGTCCAATGTTACTTCGAACTTGGACTTATCGAGAGACAGAAAAGTGCGCGTAGAGGTGAGACTCTCGACGAGTCCTAAAGCCGAGCGTGTAGAGTGAGGACTCGTGAACTCGCGGGTTGCTTTTTTACCTTCCTGACATTTAAATACCAAAGACGGTATCGCCCTCCCCCCTCCCCTGCCGCCTCCAAGCGAATCATAGGCGAACGAGTGAAAATGGATTAAAGGCGAGGAGGAAAGCTGCGAGCTCTAACCCGAACGAATCTTTTGAACGAGACCTACTGACCTCCATTGCCTCGACACTCCTCTTTCTCTCTCAATGGGGATAACTTTTTCTTTCTACCCCTCTTAATCCATGGACATCGCCAGGAATTGCCAAATTGGTGCATCGAGGGACACTGACCGTTGGACGAAGCGACGATAGAAGCGGGGCGACGTGGCTGCGCGTACGAACGCGCGAGTGAATCGAGGAGTCGTTCTTTGAACGAGACCCACTGACCTATCGACTCATTTCTCCGCTCCTACCCTCCTTGTCTTTCCTTCTTCTTACCACCCTATTTCCAACCGTCACCCTTCTACATTTGTTGCCGTGCCGCGTCAGAACATTCGTTATTCCGCTTTGCCCTCGCTGTCTTTCTCCGGATACCCGGGGTAACGTTCGAAAGTACACCGGGATCGATATCAATTGCACATTTATACGACAAAACAGAGTGCCTACAGATTTTTCTCGACATTTAGTACGGACCGAGCGAATTCTCGTCGTACGACGAGAATTCTAGTTTACGATCGGTACGAATTTGTGATTCTGTCCCCTTCGCCACCCCCCCCCCCCGCCTCTCTCTTTCCATTATTCTGCCATAAAGTTTTTCTACTTGCGTTTGGAACCTTTTATCGCCACAAGATCGTGTTCAGAGTATTCTTAGGCGTTGAGTTTTTTCTATAATTTCCTCTCCGTAGACGATCGACTATTGGACTTAACGTTGATAGGGTGATAGGATCGTATCGACGAGACGCAGAGTGCCTAAAAATGTATGCCTTTCTCGACCGATCGTCGAAACGTATCGGACGAAAACGTTGAAATCGTTTCAGCCTCGTTCTTAAGTTCGCGTTCTTCTCAATTTTCTTTCCTCTTCCAGCCTTTTCGGAAGAGATTCTTCTTCTCTCGTCGTAGCTTTCACCACGGAAAGTTCGACAGCGCGGATAGTCGAGTGGTAGTTGCCGATCGATACGATAAACAGTGCCTCAGATTATTACCTTCTCACGACTGATCGACGATATCTAGTAGGAAACACACAACTTTTTGTATCTCTCTCGTATCGTAAGCGCGTTTCTCGGTTTTTCGTGATCGATATCTGGCTTATCGTCTTCGGATTCGTCGTGAGTCTCCCACCTCTTTTGCGTTATATTTCTTTTGCTCCATCGGTGGGGAGCACCGGCGAAGCGTAGAGAGGAGATTTATGGAAACGCTTAACGAGAACAATCGGGGCGCGCCATTAGCGATAAATGATTAAGTATTTACTTATTCAACGTCCTTTGTTTGATCGTCGATCTGAAATAATTGCTGATCGTAATTTTACTAACGGACCCCTCGATTCGATCGCGAGTATTAGGCGCGTTATATCTCTTCCCTTTATACTTTCGAGCAACTTTATCCACGCATCCCTGTGCCATGCCATCGTATCTCACGGGAGGAGCAACTTTAACGAAGAATTAGACTGATCGCAATCGACAACAGCGAGCGTAGCTACGCGTTGGAGAAATGAAAATTGCCTAACATCTATCCATCGGTTATCTCCATGCCACGCATCCTGGATGCGTTGAGAATAAAATCGTTAAATTATCGAGCACTGTTAATTCCGCTAAGAGGAGTGAGAGGGAGGGAGAGGGAGGGAGAGAGAGGGAGCAATGTTACGTGCTCGTCGCTCCACCGACATAATTGAATCGTTGGATGATCGTTATTACGCCGATAACGCGATCGACCCAAAACCATTCGCGCGGAAGTGAACGAAACAGCGTCGTCGAGAGAGATGGCATCCAGATCGCGAATCGAGCTCCATGAAACGTCCTGTGACGTCAAACAAAATTGCGAGGCTCACGTTGAACAGTTCTCATCGCGTTGCAAATGTGTGGCGTGCTGGTACGGATCATCGTTAACGATAGTCTGATCGTAAGATCGAGTGAGTACGAAAGAGGGGAAGAGGAACTGAGAGAAAAACTGTCAAAATATATCTGAAGTGGCTCCGACAAAAAGTATCGTGTAGAGCCGTAAGATACACGGGAAGAACGAACCGCGCGTTAAAAGCGCCACTAAATAATGTTAATCGCGCGAAAATAAGGATAAGAAAGATCTCAAGTCAACGTACAACGACTTCCCAACGGACAGAAACCAAACGTTCGAATATTTTACATCCTGGGAGTGATTTAAAGCGCGTCTGATCCATTACGTTCGTTATCTACTCGCCTCCGATCGTCGAGAAACCACAACGATACAAGAACAGTGATGAGATCGGTATAATCAATCCCCCGATCACCTTTTCAACCAGCGTAGAAATGTCGTGGCCGCTGTCGAATTAACTAACGCGTGTAAAAAATAAAGCGCAAAGAGAAAAAAAAATGGCGGAAAGCGCGGCGAGCCCGGGTACCGTGCAGGTCGCTGCGAATAGCCCGCAGCAACAGCCGCAGCAGCAACCACAACAACAACAAACCCAACAACCACCGGATATCAGCAGCTCTCAATTGGCGTCTCCACCAATTACGGGCACAGGTACGAATAGGAAACGATCAAGATCTTCCGGTAGGATTATATTATATTTAAGATCTATCAGCATCTCAATTAGAACATTTTTATTTCTATAGTACAACGGCGCCGACGCTCCTCCGCGAATCGCCTCGGATTAATAATTGCGCTATATGTAAACGATTATATTTTTTCTAAAATTACAGTTACCAACTAACGAACGCTGCTTCGCTCTATCGCGCCCGGTATTAAATTAGTGATACGCAGGATCGTATCGCGATGCCTCGGGATCGAGGGTGGGGAGGAGAAAGAAAGATTGAGAGGCAAAACTTTCGTACGCTTTGCGCTAAAAAAAGAAAAAGAGAGGACAGAACGTAAACTTTCGATCGCGCTCGATCTGGCCTGAAACACAACGGATCCTTCGTAATTTATTAGCGAGGGCACGGAGAGGGAGAAGGACGGCTTAGGGGGCTTAGGGAGTTTAGCGGGCTTAGCGAGTGAAAGACGACGGTCGAGGTCGATTCTCTTTTGCCCGTGTAAAGCAGCCTCATTCGTGTAATGGAGAGCCATTACACCGCGCATTGCACTGAGAGGCGGATCAATGTCGCACGTACTACGCGTCCCGGGGATGTTCTGACATTCTAGAACGTCGCGACGTCTTTTAATTGGAGAAACTCATGCCTCCGTAGTAAGATGATCGCGAATTAATTGGATGTCGACGGAAGGATTGCATTATAATATAATGTGTCGGTGGTTTCCCAGTTTTCATTCGCAAACGGAGCTTTATCGCGTGCGTTCAGTTGAATTTTTTTCCGAGTAAAAATAGCGGCACGTTTTATTCGATTACTACGAAATTATTTCGTGTCCCGACAGGTTCTTTCCTTTTTCGCAAATCGTTCGCCTGGAGTTGCGCTACGTGTACACGTTTCTTCATAATTATTCCGTGCTCTCTCTGGTAGATAAATCAAAGATTCTTGTTAATTTTTATTAATTATCAGTTGATCACTCTACTTTTTCTATATAAAACTGTTAATCCTTCCGGAATCAAACAGAAGAAAGTAAATTGTTATGCGGCGAAATGTTTGATGAAAAACTGTTCCAATTTTTTACCCCTCGAAAGTCGGAATAAAGAACAAAAAAAATGCAGGTTGTTCGATACACTCTCCTCTGCAGCGTATCTCAAGATCAGAATTTCGAAGATTTCAATCGATCGATTTGGCACGGAGAATCGACCAAATTCCCGTTTCCACCGGCTCCACAAATTAATTCCTTCGTATTCGATTAAATGCGCGCACAATCCAGAATTTATTTTCCCAGCGCATCCGGTGTACGCCGGTGCTCTTCGATTCTTCGATTAATTATTCAACTAAAGTAACGGCAGAAAGATGAGGACGAGATCGATCTTTCTCTCGCGTAACAGTTGTTTTCCGCGTAACACAACCGCTCGTAGCTGCAACGTCAGAAACATTTAAGGATCCGCCATTATCGTGCATCTTCTTTACTTTCGATGAGCCTCGATCAAGCGTACCACACGATTTTATCAATTTCACGCTCATTATAACGAAAAAGCAACCGGGAAACGTGTCTACGATAAGACCCTCGAGGAATCGAGTCCTCGGCTAATCGCGATCATCGCAACGTTACAGAGCGAACAAATCGAAGTTGGATCACCGTGAAGGAGAACCGGCTCGTTCGTCTTTTGCTCTCCGAATCGGTAGACATTTCCGAATCCACCATTACGCGTCTCTTTTAATCGCCGACGCTATCGTTTCGGCGATACAAAACCTCGTTAGCATTGGCCATCCACGTACGTACGTCGAGTGGACGGGTTTCGATCAACCATATTCGATTCTATCAATTTCCCCCTCGTTACTCGTTCGACAAAAATTCCCCTCCATTGAATTTGCTCGTCCGTCCCGTTGTATCGTCGTGAAGTGGAACAAATCAAAGTTGCGAGATCGAGAGAGAGAGAGAGAGGGAGGGTGGGAGAGAGTGAGAGAGAAAGAGAGAGAGAGAGGGGGGGGGGAGTCGGGGAGGTCGCTCTCCTCTCTTGGCCGCGTAAACGGCGTCGCTGGCGTAATGAAGGGCCATTACTCCTTGCGAGTCGTACGTAGAACGAGACGGGCCGATATACCGGCGGTTTTCGTGCACGCTTCTCATCCCACGGCGCGGGGCGGCATGGCGGGCGAAGGGGTAAAGAGAGAAAGGGGAGGAGAGCGTGCAGAACGGAGAGAAAGAGAGAGCGTGAGTCGCGTTAGCGGATCTGTCGGTCGAGTAACGGAACGCTTTCGAGTACCGCTAGCACCGGCTCTGACGCGGTTACCGGAGACCGTTACTTCGGTGATCCGCGAGGTACCCACCACGTGCTGTCTCACCGTTCTCTTTGAAGCACGCGGCGCGTTCGACTGGAAAGAAAACGTCTACCCGCGACCGACGACGGCGAGCTACGAATTCGACGGACCGTGAAAAAATTGCAATTTTTATGCCGCCACGATATTCGTGCGGTAGATTTACGGAGCGAGCGACCGAGCGAGCGAGCCCGCCGCGCTTCGGTTTCCAGCAGTTCCTTGGGAGTTCCGTTTATATTAACTTGATTTATTATCACGCTTTATGAGTAGGTAGTAGAATACCGCTGTTCCTTCTTTTTTTTTCCCTGAGGGGGGAAGCGACAACGGTGAATCGAATGGATCGCGGTATCGTTGCTAGGGGAATTATAATATTTCTGTATCCTTCCGGATTTTATTACAGTTTTTGCTAATTAGGAAATGCGCATTGAATATAATTTCAGTCTCTTCGAAATTTTATGAGAGTTTCTATTCATTTCGAATATACCTCGAATGCATGTTATCGTCGGAGTCCAGTGAACTTTGCTGGAAGTTTTATGAAAGAATCTTTTGGATACTTGGATTCGTAGTTGAAGGGTTGCAAGTCGTACGTGGTGAGACTGGAAACGAAGAATATTTGATGAGCCGTTTCGTTCGAGTGTGCAAAATTTTACGAGACGATCAACCGAGTTTTTCGCGTTTGTGGGTTAGTTAATTACGCATTGGGCCCTTCGTTCATAGGCGTCCGTTGTTTCGGGCCGAAAGTAATAACGTGAGTCGCAAAGATAATGAGGCGATGCGCGAAAACCGCGGTTAACCGTAGGATTTTTCAACGGCGCGTAATCACGATGCTCGCGACGGTACCAAGCGCGAAACGCTCGCGCGTTAAAAGCGCCGTTTTAATCGTTCGGGGCGCCGAGACGCCGTACGGCGAACTACGCGCGCACGTGTATTACGCGTAACGGAAAAGGAAGGCTTCGAAGAAACGTGCTCACGCGAGCGATCTCTCAGGTACATCTCTCGGGTCTAGAGGTTAGGAGGTCAGGCACTTTGCCATTTACCGCTTATGTCCGGTATGATGGGAAAATTTACCATAGAATATTCTGATAATAGTTTCTGCATTTCATCGACGATCCTTTTGTATTCGTAAACGTGATTCTCATATTTTTATCTTACGCGTTTGAGTTTTGGCAGGAATACTGGGGTCATTCGCGACTCCTGTCGGACCACGTTACCATTTTTATAATCGCCCAGATCCTTAGAACGGAATTTTGAGTCGGACACGAATCTCGGTTTGAATTTTGAGCTTCGTTTGAAGCGAATTTACTTATAAATTACCGACACGAATATGCAATTCACAAAATCGAATCGTTAATAAGAAAACTTGAAGATGTTTTCCGAATTTAAAATTGGCTATACTTCATCCATATTCGTACGCAGAGTTCCAAATTTTGATAACTTCCTTGCAAGAGTGAAATTGAAAACTGCTGGTCGAAATCGAAATAGCAG
Source organism: Pemphredon lugubris (assembly GCA_933228935.1). Lineage (NCBI taxonomy): Eukaryota > Metazoa > Arthropoda > Insecta > Hymenoptera > Crabronidae > Pemphredon > Pemphredon lugubris. The sequence goes on from OW121815.1 coordinate 19,094,154, forward strand.
CGTAAAAATAAAGAAAAAATATCGCGAAACCAGGCTGTCTAAAATTAAAAGATAGCACATGAATATTTGTGGAAAATGATGATTTCGATTACAAATATCGGTTGCAGGTACCTTATTAAAAATGATTAGAATTTCTACTCTGGGAACTACCTGTGCATGCATCATGCTAAAATTGCATAAAGTACATCTGTCGGATCTACGGGTTACGAGGTCAGGGAGTATTTATCGCCCGTGTCGTGTGAATTCGATAACCGAAGACTTATACTTATACCGTTCACAGTTATGGGAACGTTTTCCATTCAGAATTACTTCATATTACTTGTGAAAATACATTTTTTTTTTTAATTGATGAAGAATTCAAATTCGCGTAATATTTGACGAGGCTTTACAATATAATACTTTGGCATTTTTCAAAAATTTGTTTAAAAAGGCCTACGTGTCTTGGCTTTTCATTATTTCTGTTTGGCAAGAAACGTCTCAAAGCACCGTGTGCTTGCTTGTAAGTATAAAAATCGTACGGCGGCAGGATCTCTGAAAATATATATTTCTCGAAATTGTTTGAGATTCAACTTTGCGTGAAATTTGACGGGGCTTTGCTATAATACTTTGGCGTTTTTAAAAAGTCTGTTTTAATCAGGCCCACGTGTTTTCGTGTTTCATTACTTTTGTTGGGCAAAGAAGGTTTCAAAGTAGCGTGTGCGAACGATTAATCAGCCAGGCACATCTCGTAGGTCTAAGGGTTAGGAGGTCAGGCACTTTGCTATTAACCGTTCATGTCCGGTACACGAAGCAAACGTACGTTATATATTCCGTCGATGTTTGTTTGTTATCAACTCGTGGCATCAATTACACCGTTTCGCGGCGCACGACAAAATTAATGTACTCCGCGTGCTCCTACCTCAATTTCAGCGGTATTAGATTTTAGACTCGCGTACCCTGCTTTCGTGTTTTTAAAGCACGAAACTAACGTATCGCGAAGTTTCGATATGGGTCAAGTTTGTACGGGAATTATGCAAATTGGAACTTAAGTTCCTATCTCTCGCGTACCTCCATGACAGATAAGCAATTTGTTTGTATGCTATTTCGAAAACTGGGTTGTACCGTCTTGTAATACACTCTGGGAAGATCAAACGGTTCGGCAGTATACTGGTCGAGCGATTGAAAACCATTTCGGTAAATAAACATAAATAAATAGGTGGAAGCTGTCGAGAGAAGAGAAAATTCTGTTCGAGCCGAGTGCACTTTCTTGTATCAGAATTGATTTGCAATTTCGTCGTATTCCCGCGGAGGTTATTTAAATTCGGGGAGAATTTAAATCAATTAGCGTAGTGACGTTAAACCAAACTGATATTAATTAAAGTTTACCGTTCAAGCCGGGGATCCGCCACGACTGTACCGAACGAGTAACGGTACATCATCATCGATCTTTGAGAATTAAATTTCATATTTTTAAGATTTCCAACGCCATTATTGAGGAATGTTTGACGTTTCGAACGGGGGAAGCTTCTCGGAAATATCAACGATTCGCAACCTCGCGATTTGACACGCTCTATGGTCGTCAACTTTGATCACAAGATTCCTCTCGTTAACGAGCTTACGAAACTTTGTAAGGTAAAAGTGTGTTCGAGAGCGAAGCCCTGTCTGTGTAGTGCGCTTAAAATCGACTGATACCTTGCATTCTGGGTAGATGATGAAATTCCTCGCGAAGACGTCATCACCTCCATCTTCTCTCAACGTACCGCTTGCCTTTTCCGAGAACGAACTTCGTGGCACGAAAGCTTTTTAGGCACGATCGTTTTATTATGCCAAGTCCAAATTAGGGATGCGATTACTTTACGCGGTATATTAAACAGGATGGTCCACAGAAATCTGGATAATTTAGCGTTCTTGTAATTTTTTTATACGCTTTTTATTGATATCTGTATGAGTGGTGTAGTCTGCCAAATTTCTTGCTATCGCGTAATGAATACGGTAAGTTTCTTCGTAGACATGCCTGGTCATAAGAGCCTCGGATCACGCAGTTAAAGTAGAGTTGGGTTATGAAATCATTTTTCATTTAAATTCTATAAACAATAATTTATCCAACAAAAATATATATTCCTTTGATTTTGGAGACGCTCGGTGAAAAATATTTATATTAAAAATTAAGAGCAACCAAAATTTGTAGACCGCGTTACATTGGCACTGCCATTGTAAGAGGGTTTACTGTACTTTAGTAACAAGACAGAGATTTTGTTAAGTGCGGTAAGATATGTGTGAGAATCAACGGTACCGGTTTATGTCACCTCTCTTTCAAGTTTAATCATTTCGATCTCTTCCCCACCCCGCTACCGTTATATTTATAGATTGCTTCCACTAATGGTATTCATTTTGAAGTGATGACGCGTACTAATGACTTGGTTAAAGTAAGACGTAAATCTGCGATATCAAGAAAAACGCGGAAATGAATTGAAATTGGCTAAAGTAAAACAGGGAAATTCGTATGAGCCAGACGTCGGTTGTATAAATTTCAAATAAACCCAGAAGGAGTCAAAACGATATTCGCCGAGCACTCGAGATGCATAGAAATTCTAATTGTAAGACTAAAATTACATTCGATGCATATTCGAAATGAATAGAAGTTCTCATAAAATTCCGAAAAAACCAAAATTATATTCAATGCGCATTTCGAACTAATAAATATTCCAATAAAATTCTGTGGCCAAAATAGAATTCGATGCATATCCGAAATGAATCGAGGTTCCCATAAAATTTCGAAGAGGCCGAAACGACATTCAATGCACATTTGGAACTAAGAAAAATTGTAATAAAGACCAGGAGGAGGGGCGAAATTCTATTCGATGCACATTTCGCATTACCAAAAATTCCAATAAAATTCTCGGGAGGCCAAAATTGTATTCGATGGCATATTGGAGGCGAATAGAAATTCTAATAAAATTCCGAAGGGGTTGTTAGCGCGGCAAAAGAATTGCTCAATGATACCGCGTGTCTACGGTATTTCTCTCGCACACCCCTCTTGGAGATTTTCCGAGTTAGACCGCTCCCACCAGGTCGCTCGTCCTTTTTCCCCCATCGCACGCCATCCTCCTCGTGCTCCGTGTACGCGTATTACGTGGAGAGGCAGTAGGCCAAGAGTTCGATGGCCTGCAGCCTTGCAAGGCCGGTCGACGACGACGCCGACGACGCCGTGGTACCGAATACCACGTCAGATGACGCCGCCAACGCCGACGATCGCCGTGGACCAATCTCACGGGGGCCTTTCGAGAACCGGGAGACCGGCCGTATCGACCGAACTGGTGATAACTCTCCGCGCGAGAGTTATCGCGGACGTTCGGCTTTACCGACGACGCGGGCGTCGCGGCGTTGCGTCGAGGTGCGCCATCGCGGGTCGTTTGATCCGTAGTCGGGAGTACTCGGCGAATTGTCGTGTGTTTGAATATTTAACGAGACGAAACCTTTGAATATTCATCAAATATAATTCGAATATTGGATTATTTAAACGTTATTCCACTTCTAAAATATCCGGACATTCGCCATATTGGATAATCGGGATGTCGGCCACGAATCAAGTTCTGCAAATTCCTACTTACTCTCGTTAAACTACTTAAAATTTTCATTTATATACCCGACGATACGTATCTTCCTCGTAGCTATGTTTAAATATATTTTACGGCGAACTTAATGATCTGCAAATTCTCTCTTGATCGTTTGATTGGAATGTAAAATACTTTGTACGCTCAAGGACTTTTGAACGGTTAACGAGCCGATTCCCTCTCGAGGCCTATTTTCCATTGGCGTATAAATCAGGGCAAAGTGCGATTAAACTTTTATCGAGCGCTCCTATTTTGAGTCCAACGATTTTTATTATAACCCCAACGGGGTATTGGCATTTAGTTTCTTCTCACTTTTTTCCCCCCTACCCTATTGATCATTAACGACGTTCTTCGGGCTTTGAAAACTTATTCGACTCGTGGAATTCAAACTGCGTAATTTTCATCTTTCTTTCGTTCGAAAGGGCGTACGCGAGCACTCGCGAGTCGATTCGCGCGCGAACGTTTCTATAGCGACCGCCGTGTAGATAAACGATGCGAATCTCGAGCTGTCATCGGTGGTTAACTTTCACGGAGCGGTCCGTAGTCTCGAAATACTTCTCGCAAAAAAATCCTACGCAACGGATCTCGAGATGATCGTTGAGATCTTCTCTCTGGGCGATTCCGGTGGATCGTTTGAGCGAGATCGTTAGCTCTCTCGGAGTACCGAAGCGAAACGGTCGAGCGACGGTTGCAAGACGAAACTTCCGATTGCGACAGCCCCATTGCCGACAACAATCGCTCCTTACGTTAGGAAGGTACACGATCTCTCGACCAGAGCCGTACAAACGCAAAGAAACAAGAAGGCCTCGGCGATGCACGTTGATAGTTGCATGACGCTGACTGTAAAAAAAAACTTTGTTTTACGTCGAGCGAGACGGAAACGAAGCGGGAACGGCACGTTGTTACTGCCGTTTTCTTGTAAATGACCGCGTTTCCGTTTCGTTGTTTACTCGTGGGAGCAACGAAATGCATAGTAATAACGATAACTCTTACTCTGGGCGTATCACAGCGTTTCCTTTAACGAAGTATCGTAACGTAATGGGTAAAGTAATTTGTAGTTTTAAGCAGGCTCGGATGTTAAAGATTATTTGTGGAGCCAAAGCATTGGAGGCAAAGAGAATTTAACGTATAAAGCTTTTCAGGGGATTTGACGTTTGTCACGTTTAATAATTATGTATGTAGACGTGGAACAATTTTATCTACATTTCTTGTTTGATATATTGATATTTTTCGATATTTACTCACCCCTGGCATTATCGACCCGTTATAGATACATATTGATATTGTAACGTAAAATTCCAATTTTAGTTTGAAAATTGGTCCCTGGCGCAGTTTTGCCAGAAAGAGTGATTCGTCGCTTTTTTTTTAATCAAGCACATGCGAAATATTTTAAAATATCGATATTCTCTCTCTAGCGGCATTGGTTTCGATATATCAAAATATCGATATTTTCATCAGTCTAAAAACTTAATTTATCATTCCCTGCGATATAAATTATTCCGACAACGTCGATAGCTTTTGTTAACATTCCATCCCCACGATATCGAGTAATATTAATATCAATCGTAATGAAAGTTTATCACACAAAGTTTCTCATTATTCTCTTTTCTGTTTTTCAGGTAAGTTCTTCGTCCCTGACATGCGTTTATGAGTTCGCGAGCGCATCGCGGTGAGTACCCTCACGGAATCAACAATCAAAATAACACCGATACATCTCTTTAAAAACATTTTTTTTTCCATCCAGCATCGTTTATTTACATCGACGCTGACGCCGATAGAAATGTATAATTCAGCAGTGATCATAGATGCGCTATTACTCTCGGTTAAGATCCATCGGTACTCCGGTCACGAACTTATTTCGTAACCCCGCGCATTTCCTAACGCCTCGAAACGGAGTGACCGAAAAAAGCGAGTGCGTTACTTATAATTTCGCGACGGTAGAAATTGTATACCGGGCACCCAGAAACAGACAGAAATTGGCAGGTTAACGTTACGCGCGAGAGTATTTTATGTCGCCGAGGGAAAAAAAAAATTTTTTTAATTTCGCGTCGTATCGTTTGGCACGTATCGCAAACGAGGCATGCATGCAACCTATGCACCGTCCAGCATACTCTCACTGTCCTCGGGGACGTTGCTCGAGGACGAGGATAAATTTTCCTCCTAGCGCGGTATCAATGATTCTCCCCACCCCCTTCCCCCTTCACCCCACCGCCCTTCTACTCTTTTCCCGCTTTTGCCATACCGTCGCAAGAAGCGGCGTTCTTTGCGCTTGTAAATGCAGCACGTTCGTGCTCGCGAATCATTAAACTATTACATAACACCGCTGTATAAGGGAGAGAAGTCACGAGCGGACAAACCGCGGTGATTCATTTTTCATTCCTAAGTAGCGTCGCTAGGTACATCGGCTCGTTAAATTCTCGGTGTATTTATTTACAGGGCGTTTCAGTTCAAGAGAGATACGATTATCAACGGTAATTTCAGTAGACGAGGAATATGTATTTCGTTCAACCTTTAATGACTATTTAGAGCAAACCTGGTATTAGAGAATCGGAGTTATTACCCGTTCGCTGTTGTATGCTTTACGTTATCATAGCGTGACGTCAAATGCATACAAATTAGTGGCATTACATTGTCAATTGTAACTTATACCGAATGACTACTATTACATCGAGGCTTTGCCCGCGGGCACGAAGGCAGCGCTCGAAGTAAGATCGGGGAACGATAAAATGCAAGTGCGCCGTGCCGTTTTAAAGATTTGCGCAACAATCTCGGATCGTGCCATACGTGGTTTGAAAAAAAAAACAGAAGTAAAGTACTTCTGGCCGCGTTAGATCGATAAAAAGTACTAATGATCGGGGTTAGAGCAAATCAAAGATCTCTTGTCTTTCTCTCGATCGGGTCTAGGCAGAAAAGATAAGGAATTTTTGGTAGCCCGCGAATTTGTTATCACCGTCGTGTTTTTGGGGACAATTAAAGCGAAACGGTAAATGGACATCGTCGTACCGTCATTCGTGGATAGACGCTGGGTATTACGGTCTACCGGTAGATCCCACTAAATTACTACCGTAAGGGGAAACATATACATGTCACGAGCATTATACCGCCGATACGTACTCGAGGCGTTGCCCGCGGTTTGAAAAGTGGAGCTCGAAAAAAAAATCGCGGAAAGATAAAGTACAATCGCGCTCGGGAGAAATAAATATTTTACGCAACGGCCGCATAGATTACTACGTTCAACGTAATTAGTTCATGGGTTATACGTGGTTGCAGTCGTAACTGTTACGTCATATAAAGAAAAAAGCCGACGCGAGAAAGGTGTATCGATAGCAGACGCATAAATTCCTATCAGAAAATGCAGCGCGGGATTGAAGTCGGATTGTTGCGTTATTTCTCGCGTATAAAAATAAACGCTTTCGTTCGGACGTCTGTGGAATTAGTCAGCCACGGCTGATTATTGAGTTTTGGAAATCGCAAAATTAATCAAAATCGTTACTTTGGGAGGTATTAATGTTACGTTTCGAGAAGTCGGTCATCAAAATGCATAGTTGAAAGAAGTACGTGGATATTTGGCGAGAATATAAGCGAAGTACGTGGAGTACTAATTGTTTTACGTTATTATGGCTGGATGTCTCGTGTCTAACAAAATAATGTCACGAAGAAAACTATATTTTGCAGAAGCGCTTCATTAAAGATAAACAGATATTAATTTGAAAAAGTTGATTTCTCGGTCTAATCGCGAGCTTTCGATTACGGCGAATATCTCGATGCTGAACAGTGTAACAATAATATTTTAACCATCAGACACTCGAATACCGATATATTCTAGTGCCCTATTACTTGACCATTTCAATACCCCAATATTAAAAATTTCTAATCCAACTTAGATAATTCGAATAGCCCGATACTTAAATACACAAATACTCGAATGCTTAAACTTTCGAATACACGAATGCTCGAGCAGTTTGCCGTCCGAATTCGACATGCTTATCGAAATAAGCATCGCAGAAATTAAACTTTCGTGATACATACAAATTCTCAATGTGATTGCTAATACTGTGACGGAATAACGTCAGTATATTATATCTCGACGTCTCGTGTCTAACGAAGGAATGCCATTCTCTATCGCCACGCCTGAGAACGATATTATGATTTATGCTACTCGAAAACCGATCGATGTGACGCGCGATTCGGATCTGTTTCTGACAACCCCGGGATCAACCCGTTGGCTACCAAAGAAGCGGTCGAGAGCAACTCGAAGAAGGCGCGTGAGCGAAGGGAGAAAACCATCTGTCAAACTAGTCGTCACTTTCCCCGCCTGCGGCATCCAAATCATTTCCGGGCCCGGGCCCAACTATATCGATTTTAATCCTCTCCTCTTTCTTTCCTCCATCTTCCGTCGCACTTTTTCCTCGTGCATTTACCCTCTCTCTCTCTCGTTCTCCCTGGCTCCTTGCCGAATATCTTTGCTACTCCGTCTCTTTCTCTCCCGCCCCATTTTCCCCTCCCTCGCTCTGCCGCTTCGTCTCTCTGTCTCCCTCTACCCCCCCTCTCTCATTCTCTCTGGGTCTCTCGTTGCGCAACTCGCGAAAACCAGTGTCTCACCCACCCCACGTGTCTGCTCGGCTTATATACTTTCGAGTCGGTGGAAGCCATTAAGTCTCGTCCTGTTATGCGAGAAAAAGATGTGAGACGCGATGCCTCGTGGCGACCGCGAGCCTCGAGAGAATGAATCTCGTGGACTAGAAGAGAATGGACGAGAGAATACGGGAGAGAAAAATTGTTGAATTCGGGACAAAAAAAGGGGGTGGGTGGTAGGAACGAGTCTGCTCCCATTGCTCCCATCGAGCGAACCGTGGATTCGATAAACATCGCGCTAAGTCTCGTGGTCGTCGAGGTATTATACCGTACGTCCTTCCGGTTACTCGTAATAGATCGTGACCATTAAGAAGTTATGGTCCGCACGCACACGAAAGAACCGTACTCGGGATTTTGAAAGTTTCGCGAAGAAATTAAGCCCGGAAGGTCTTACCACGACGTTGCGTCGTTAAATGAAAAAGTTGTGCAGTTTTATCGGTTAAAGGGGAATACAAGTTGGACGTTGGAAGCGTTACAACGAAATATAGGTTTAGAAGCGAGTTAAATTAGTCGTCCCTTCCTCCGGGATCGTTTATACCAAAAGAAGCGAACCGATCTCTCGATACTCGTTTCTTTCGGCGCGTGGTGTTACGCGTACGTCTTAGAAGAGAACACAATTACGTCAGAGTTTTACGTAACGGGTAATATGTACTATATGGATCGATGAACGTAAAGTAACGGATTATACAATGATAACGCGCTACAAACGGTGATCTCTTGATTCCTTCATAGCGACTTTCTACGGTTCGTCGGATTTCCCCGAAATGGCAGATATTCGAGCCCAAAGTACGAAATTTGCATAAAGCAAGAAAACTTGGCGAAATAATACTTTCTAATTTGTCTCGATAAAACAAATATTTGCTTATTACCGGCGAGACTCGGGAATAGAAATTTGCTCGATCCTCGCTTTAACGTCCTGTTTTAAAATTGTCAGAAAGCAGACTCGTTTTTAACCGACTTTCCATTTTTTTTTTTCTGTCCTTTACTCGGGCGTGCAATGGGTAGAGAGCATTGAGAAGCATGAAACGTTCGAGGGAAGGCCAGAAGTCGAATTTTCTACGGCATGGGTCGCGAGTTTACGTATATCGAGAGGTCGACGACGACGTTTCAGCATTGGCGGCGGACTTCGCGAAAACGAAGATGAAGAGAGAGAGAGAGAGAGGGAGCAAGAGTCGGGAAAAGGACAGATAAAGGGTGGGAGGAAAAGGGAAAGAAAGAGAGAGACCCAGATTTCATTTTCGTTGATGAGCTTGGCATCAGTCCAACTCGACTAAATATATACTCCCTTTCTCTTCCTCTCCCTCTCTCTCTCTTCCTTCTTCTGTCTCTCCTCCCTCCCGCCCTTCTCTTTCACATTTTCGTCAGGCTCCCGCCACGATGCAAGCAGGAAACTCGACGAGGCAGATTACCGAGCGAATCTGCTCGCGAGGAACGCGTGAAACTGTGTTTCGTTTGCCATTCTTCAAACATTTATGATTGTAATTGACCACCGTAAACGCCAATTTGGTACGTGGCGCTGTAAAAAGAATTAAAAACACGCGATTCGTCATTGAGCGAGGATAAAGATGCGATCAACGCATTCTAGAGAAAATCGTACGATATTTTTAAAGAACGAAAATTCATGCAATGGAAAATGGCACTACGAAGTTTAGCCTCGAAATTTCCCGTCAACCGAAGGTAACCGAATTGAGACCGGTGACGTCGTATCGTCGACCGGTATTATGCGACAAAACTGAACCAGAGAAAACCGTAGAAAAAAAGATATGCCAAAAAAAAGGGAACTGAAGGGAATTGACGTGAATTTGCAGGATGTTTCCGTCAAACAAAAAGTGACCGGCCGTTTGTGTGCCGCCAATAGGACCAGCAACGGTACCTGGAGGGACGGGTTGTCAAATCCGCGGTTGTCGTAACTTAATTTACGGGCGGTATACGTTGTAAATTTCACCTCGTGCTTCGTAAGAGTGCGGGTCGTGCCGAAAGAGCGCAATGAACCTGACTATCTTGCGAGAAAGCTACCTACGACAATGGCGGGCTCGATTCATCTTTCACGGGGCAGGTACCGCTCTCTATAAATGGCAATGAATTGTTGAAAGGCAGAAATTGTCTCTCGCCCGGCGAACTTTCGTTTATGGCTTCCCATCGAGAAAATCACTTTGATCGGGACTGCCGCTTAATTAAAAGTAAAACGAGCCGAGGCGAGCTTTACGCCCGATAATTATAGCTCGCGGTGCAATCGCCGCGGGATTATTATTATATAAAGGTTCGTTTCCGAATCGCGGCGATAGCGTAATCGCGTATTGCGTGTACCGACAATGGCGGAGCTGGGTGGGGGGGGGGGGGGGGGGGGAGGACGGCGAAATTTTGCGAATCCAAAAAGCCAGGATGAAGTCACCGGGTTAAGCGATACGTAGCTTTCACGAGCGCACCGATTGCGCGATCATCGTGCGTCTCGCGCAAGGTAATTGGGTTTTCTGTACGAGGAATAGCAATCCAGATGCTCGATCCATCATGCATACAGCGTATTCTTTTATTACCGAATTTTCTCTTATCGATATTAATTTATGCCGAACGGCCCGGTGCATACATTGTTCTTACATTAGACCCGTGGCTTTGCAATTTCTCTTCGTGGCGCAAGAAAAAAAATATATTTTGCAGAATTACTAGATTAAAGATGAACAGACAATAATTCGAAGAAGTTGACTTCTCGATCATGAAATATATCTCGACGCTGCAATAGTAGAAGAATTACATATTAAAGACCAAACGCTCGAGTAATTACACATTAAAATGCTCTAATATTTGAGAATTTAAATACTCGACTATTAAAATTTTCCAATTCAACTAGAATAATTCAAATACCTCGATGCACGAATTCTTTAACCTTCGAATACACGAGCGCTCGAATCGTTCTGTATCAGAACGACATTCGACGGGTATCGAAGAAATTAAACTTTCCGAATACATAAAAATTCACCCGTTACATCGGCCAATCCATCGATCGGGGAAAATGTGATTTTCTCGCAGGTAGATCTATCACGCCCGTCGTAGGGACGGAAAATCGAGTTTTGCGCGAAATAGTTGAGTTCCGCGGGAACCGGAGGGAACGATTGCGCGATCTTGCCGGCAATTCCGCGCGGAGTTGCTCGTTTTCGGGCGACGACAGGAATTTCAATGGGCATAGTCATATATCGGCGAGTGACGCGGCTAACGGTACATCACTGCACGCTTTCAATGGTCTACCAACCTACCTACCTACCTACCTACGTACCTATATATCGCTCATTCTCATAGCGCCTAGACCCGCATCGATCGCGCCTATATGCATAACGCGTACATACCTATCGATCGTTTCGTTTCGTCTCTCCTCTCCGCTCCGCCCCGCGTCGCTCCGCTCTTCCTCCACTCCTCGTCCCGACTCGCCGTGCCTTGTTTTCTCGCTCGAGAAAAGATGAAACTAAAAGACCTCTCTTCTTTTCTCCGCGGCTGCCCTTTTGCGACGCGACCGTTCCGATCTTCGATTATCTTTCTCTCTTTCTCATTTTCGGCGTTGCCGTTTAAATCCTCGTTGTTTACCCTCCGGCGATTAATGGGATCGATTAAACGACCAGGTCCTGCGACTCGACGAGGTTTTTTGTTTTTAGGAAATTTTGGACTCCGCATTGCGTCGCAGGAGAATAGATTTTTTTTAACGCATCGTTCCAATAACTTCGGAGTAATCGTATCACAATTTCGTTACTCAAGCTTATTAGATTCTCGCGGAGAGCAGAAATTTCATGCTAACTAAGCGGTTAGATAATAGTCCTGAAAATGGCCGGTGTCGGGATAATCGCGATTGTCCGAACAAATCTACCGTGTAGCCCGAAAATCACGTTTGATTAAATTAGATTCGGTTCGGACTCGAAATGCATAGCTCTATCAAAATCGACGATACGCGTTAACTAGCATTACCCGAGTTTCTAATCGTCCTTTGCTTTTAATTGGCCGACGATGAAAGCATAACGTTCTCCATTAGTCGTCTGATTGCTTTTCTCTGCCGAGAATAGCCGAGAACGTTGAAGCTGTGGGTCATTGACAGTGACCGCGTGTAAATAACTGTAATCCGTCGTTTCACCGTGCACGGCAGAACCGGTAAACAGATACACGTCAGGGTCTCCGACCAAATTTGTTCGTCTTCGTTGAGCCGTTCGACTAGAAAAAAAAAACTTCCAGCGAAGCCCTCGAATTATTGACGTCGCTCGGTTAAAAAATCTTGGATAATAGCCGAACTAAAAAAGGTATGCTGATGAAATTTTCTTCGAAAATTCACGCGAAAAAGTTGTTTCTGCAAGTTGCGGCATTTACAAAAATTATATTACGCCAACGCGCTTGTAATTTAAAGCTCTGTTTGGAACCGAGTAAAGGAACAAGTAAGAACTAATTTGTCTAAAACAAGCTCTCAAAAATAATTTTATAAAGTTATCAACTATCGGAGTAGCACATCTCTCTCTCTCTCTTTCGTACGCCCCTGTATAAAAGATCGACAATTCTGTAGCGAAATTCCCGCAGTTCCGTTACAACTCCATTTACAGGATAAACATATTTCTATCCGTATTTCGAAGTTCCTTCGTACACGTTCCTTTCCGATACCGCATACGCCATAGACAACCATTTCCCGGGCACAATAAATGCATCTCCTCTTCCGCTTTTCGTGTAGCGGGCGTAGTAACGGAAACCTTCCGCGGTTATATTGAAAATCGTAGGAAAAGCGATACGACGTCCCCCCCGACGTCTCGAATCGTTTTCATTTTTTATTCATTCCTCCCTCGTTCTCCCAACGCACGCACCTTTGCGTACGATCTCTCGCCAAGGTTACCTCGGGCAGCTCACCTTTTCCCGACGTAATAATAATGGGAGTCCTCTTCTGGATCGGTTCGATCGCTTTCGATCGAGTATCTTCCCACGTATACCTGTACGGAAATCCCTCGTCTCGCATAATGTGCGAAACGACAATGAGATCCGAGAGAGGAGGGCGGATGACCTAACGGTACGATATCGAGTGTCGGTCTTCTTATAGGGTCATCAGAGATTATTGTACCCGTGGATTTCAATTTCACGAACACCGGCACACGATGGACGTAAAAATCTGTAACGATGTTAAGAACTTGAATCTCGATTGGAACTCCGATAATTTATCTCGCTTTATTTTATTGAACAGAACTCGCGTAATCTTGTGATATATTAATTGTTCCATTTATTTTCTTTGATAATCCGCTGTAACGTCGCTTATCCGTACTCTATTTAATCGAAGGAATCCATGCTCGGTACTCGGTCAACCGAGTTCATCTTAAACTTATACTATCCAAACTACTGCCAAGCGATCGAAATCGTTCTAACAGATGACGTGTAGAAACAGTTGTTCGCGTAAAGAATAAATGCATCGGTGAGCCAAACGGTAGATCAAAGAACGGAACGGCGGAGATTCAGTTATCCGAACGACAGCTTCTATTATCGAAACTCGAAAGTACTGATGGGGACGAGCCACCGATCGCGAGACTACATGTAGGGGAAGTTCGGGTAGCCCCGGACACTTGGATCAAGTACAGAAAAAAAATAATAATAACACATTTGGACCTTCATTTTCATATTTATAATAAACTTTAAACCTTTTTTAACAATTATAATCAAAGAATAGGGTCCTATCTTAATCGTGTAAATAGTAACAATGGAAAACACTTGACCTATAATATTCGACAGCCGAAAAAATGGCGGGTAGCCCCGGACACTTGTATCAAGTATACAAAACATATACAAGCAACATATTTACACCCCTTTATGCGCATTTATAATAAAGTTTAGACCCTCTTTAACAATTATAATCGAACAATAAGGACCTCTCTTAGTTATTTACATAGTAACAATAGAAAACTCTTAGTCTGTAATATTTGGCACTGGAGAAAATGGGTTATGCCCGGACACTTTTATTAACAATTGCCTAAGCATTCTTTAGCCTTACGCAACAATAATAATAATAATAATATGTTAATATAATAATAATAATATATTATATATATAATAATATATTATATATTATAATAATTATATATTATTATTCAATTATTATTAAATTTTGGCACATCATATCTGGCAGCAGCTAGCCTGACTGATAGTTTCCCTCCTTTAACACATTTAATTGCTTCTTTCATTTCATGTTCGCCCCACTTGCCTCTGTTAGTGGTTTTCTCATATATTTTGGCATATTTGTGCCAGTCCTAGAAGTATCGAAATATGTTTTACTAAAGTCCCTACAATCAAGCTAATTACTAAAAAACTATTAGCTGTTTAGAAAATTGAAAACTAGAAACAGTGTCCGGGGTTACCCGACGTTCTTGCGTCCGGGGCTACCCGACTGCTTAGATTCTATGTTTTTATTAATAACATGTAAATAATAAACGGAATCAAACAAACATTACCGTCATTGTAAAGTATATGAAATTTCCAATAATATAATCTATAAATCAAGTCGAAATACTTATGTTTTGTACGTGATATGTGTCTCAGAAGTTTTATAGGAGCGTAAAAACGATTGCAGTGGGGAACAAAACTCACTATAACTTGTATCTCGTTAGGCGCACACGCCATTATGAGATTGCATATGTTTTTACGCGTTAAGCATTTGCCTAGACACTATTCATTTTTTATCTGTTTGGCTTAGTTTCTTAGAAACTCAAGTGTCCGGGGCTACCCGCTGTCCGGGGCTACCCGAACTTCCCCTATTATCCGAATCATCCAGTTATCCAAAACATCTCACTTCCCGGTGTGTTTGGATAAACGGTGTTCTACCTTGACGAGAAAGTAGTACTCGATATTCGCGTCGATTATTTGTAATAATGAAACTCCCTTAAATTCGTACGTAACCTTAATCTATTTCTCGCGATTGTCGCTTCAAGGCTCGACCAGCTTAACCAACGCTAAAATAATTTATTAGCTCGGAATGCACATTGGGAAAATGTATTCGTCTTATGAATGATTCGCGTGAGTTCGAGTACAACCCGTAGTCGTGTCGGGAATCGTTTGCTTTCATTTTTCTCCCAGCCATTTTTACTCCACTATTACGTTATATCGTACAAATGGCACGAGGCAAAGAGAAGTACAATATCAACCGACTATACTCGTTTCTGTGAGTTTCTATTATTACAAAGTTATACGAAATGATGGACACTACAATATCCAGTGTCTCACGCTCTTGCGCGTATTCAGCCACGGATGTCACGTCGTGTGACTCGCGTGGCACAACGCACTAGTTTGAAACAACGTTAAAATTACAACGCCGCCGAGCATCGCGTCGATTTTACATGTTTACGATAACATACCGCTTTACATTAGATAGGGGGCACGTTCTTTTACTTAATACGGTAAAAAGTGATAGTCCATCGTTACTAAATGACGAATGTTTTAATCACAAAGCGACTCGGTCTCGAGAAACAAATCCCATAAATAGAGACATCAAAGTTACAAAGTAAACTGGAAACAAGATATTGGTAGGATGAAGAGTTACCTTGAAAACTGAACAAGCTTCCTGCACTAATATTTATTCTTTACCCGTGTGAGTACAATATACGACCCGTGTGGGTCTACGGCAAGGTTGAAAAGTTTAGAATCCAAGAAGGATTCTTCAACCTTATCCGACCAACCTTAATCAACTTTCTGCACTTTAATTTACTTTCAAACGACACTGCAATTTTAACACTTACTCTCCGCATGGCATTGTTGCATACCTCTTTTCTCATCTTTTTTTGCACGCGTCCTTCGTCGCCGTCGAAATCGTCACGGTGCATCGCGTTAACGTTCTTTCCTCGAATACAAAAAAAAACTTCGGTTACCGTTTTCGCGATACAACGTTCTCGCGGCAACGTAGTCGTTCGCGTCTCTCTCTTTTGCATTCCTGCCGACGAAGTTGGCGCGCCGGTTCCGCATCCACGCGTTAATTCAGATCGCGCGGTCCGAACAACGGGCGGACTTCTTTATATTCGACACGGGCCTTCGACTCCTGATTAGCCTTAACGGTGGTACCTGGTCGATGGGTGTACCTTCCTGGCAAGTACATAACGCCTATAGGCGTCATCCCTACCGATCGATCCTCTCTAAGATCGATCGTCGCGGCAAGTGCGTGCGCCGCTCCACGACCGTCACCGCTTATACCTTCGCCGGAGGAGAAAAAAAAAGAGTGGCCATTTAAGCGATACATGAAAAAAAAAGAACAGATTGAAAATTCAAATGGCCGATTTGATTGTCGATTGGATCGTAAACGGAGTTTCATATTTTTACTCCAAATGGGATTTTTCGTTCTCCGCGCAGACCGTGTCTCTCGTGGTGATATGTATTTTCAAGAATGATTTTATCAAGTTGTGCTATATTATTGCGCCGTTATTATTTGGGTATTTTACGCCAATCGTATAAACGAGGAATTAATGGAATTGTAGGTAAACGTTTAAAATGGAAATGTTAAAATAGCGATGCAATTTAAACCGTCGAACGTTGCTGTTCGTCTCAGTTCGGGAAGGCTGAAAATTAATTAGATCATTCTTTTATAGTTCTTAATAGCAATTCGTCTTTGTATTAACCTGAGGTAACGTCGTGGATTTTCACGTTGTCGCGTGTGCCGGTTGTAACGTGAAAAAAGGATGGAGAGGTGATTTACCCTTCTATGGTTCTATTTGCGGCAACTCTTTCTACTCTCGTACGACATTTGCATCCACGTCTGAAAGCCTTTGGCTCTTCCACTGTCTTGTGCCATTTTTCACGTCCTTTTCTTCACGTTAAAAAGTCAATGCACTCGTCCTCGTAAAAGAAAAAGATATTAGCACGCAAGCGTTTACATTCGCCCGAAGTTAACTTCATTCCAAATCATAATTCTAGAAAAGTATGGCAAGGTATGTCCTCATTGCGTGCCGCTGCAAGCAATTTTATTCATTCCACTTCCACCCCTTCCGCTTCCACCCTTCATGGCATCGATGGGCTCTACTCTTTTTTTTTGCGGAGAAATAGAGCTGCACGATATTCAACAGAATTTTTTCATTTATTTATCGTACATTCTTCTATTATGTTTAAGCTTCGTACCGCCGTTGCTTTCTTCCGTTTTCAGCCCCGAAAGTTTCTCCTATCGAAGGAAAATAATATGAAAAAGGACTTCCCCGTTTTACTTTTCGTTACCTGTAGCGCCATTTCATTCCATTCGCGAATTTTTCATTTCACATTTTATGTCTCGCTAATATTAATGTACGAACCATGAAGTTAAAGCGTGGCCCTTTTTAAATCTCGCGAACGCGAGACAAATAATGACAAATCCGAAGGGGGTGAGTGACCTACCCGAACGTGACCCTGTTTATAGGAAAACTTCTCCCTTTTTCCTTTCGTACACTGTGTCACGTTCTTACCCGAATACTCTACGCGTTTCTCCTCCGCTCCTTCCCCCCCGTTAAGTTCTTCCTCACGACGCAACCCCTTCTCTCGCCCTTTCCTCATCCCTTCACCCCCGTGCAATTTTTTTTTGTTTCGAATTTCGAATCTCTCGCTTTACCCAGATACGGTTTGAAATACTTCGGTCTCCTCCTTTATTATCCTTCTATGTTTTATGCCGCGCATGCCTCTGCATTCCATTCCCGCTGCTTCGGGATGCCCGTAGAGCGTCGCATTTTCTTGAAACGAATCGAGAATTCGGTCGCGAGGAAGTTTCATAAGTCGAGAGCTGAAATATTTTTAGCTTTCACGTGCGAATGTCCCCTTTCACTCGGGTTCGGTGATAACGCGCGAGATCAAAACGGAGCTACATCTCTTCTAATTGTTCCAAGTTCAAAGAAATTCGGTCGTAACGTCGAAACGGCACCCTCGGCGATATCAACTTCTCCATAGTCGCATTCGAAAATTTTCTTTTTTTTTCTTTTTTTTTTTTTGAATGAACGAGAAATTTGCCTCACACGAGAACGAAGAGAAACGAGGCGACGCGGAAGAAAAGGGGTGACTTAACCTACCGTGAGCCGGTTTAGAGTTATCTTTGTTTCCATTCCCGCCCCTCGTCACGTTTTTAACTTATTCGAAAGTTCTCTGTGTTTCCGCGTTCTTTCCCACCTTTCTCGCTCTTCGACACGTACGCCCCGCGCATAAGTTTCCAAGCTTGCGTGTTTTGTCCATCCCTCTGCGTCGTTGCTCCACTTGCTTCCCTTTAAACGTCTTTGTTATTTGCAAGCTTCTCGCATGGGCGGATTATCCTGAAAGGAAAGATGTGTTAAACGATAAGCTGCGCCGTTTCTTCATTCTCGGGATCTGTTGTTCTTAGCGGAATTTAACTGTCGACAAGTCGTACGAAAGAGAAACATTTAATTCGTGATATTATCTTGGCAGACATGCGCGTGGATATCAAGAGAGCTTCGGATCTTTTGGATCTTACGTAACTCGGTCAGTTTGCTATTTAATTTTAATGCACGGAAATACAGAATTTTAACGTTTCATTCTTATTCCTTCGCGGTTAACCTTTAAAAGAGATTTTAGTACATTTTTGTAATCGGGCGGAACGTCCGAATGTGAATTTTTAATAATTTCTCATTCGACAATTTTCCAAGAAACCTCTCTTAACGATTAATGCGTCGACTCGCGGTTAACCGGCAGAAAGAATCTCCGACATTTGCACGTCCGCTTCTTGCCAGTTAATTGGACTTGCTTTATCAAAGTACATTCATTTCCTCGGGAAAGTCTCGGAAAATTAGAAAAACGTTGAGTCTTAAAGAACCTTAACTACTCTCGCGCCAGTGCGAAGGTACAAAAACGTAATGAACGCAAACCAGTGAAAGGAAGAAACGGGGTAACCAACCCCAACTCCATTCTCCCCGGGTAGAATCCTTTCTTTCCTTTGTAACCTGCTGTACGTTACATTTACAACTTAACCCGCAGCATCTTGTTTCTCTTCGGCCTTTCTCGGATCTCTCCCTCCTCTCGTTTCTTTAACCTTCCCGAGAAGACCGGAATACCTCTTATATTTCATTCTACCCTCGCGTCCCTTACTTTATCTTCCCATCCCGCTTCAACCCCGATTAAATTAATTAACGCAATCACGAGTCACTCGAGATCCTCTCTTCATCTTTGCCAAGCCCGAATAAAAAAAAAAAAGGAAAGCTCTCGATCGAGATTCGCGGTGCGTTCTCGAACGCGCACGCGGATAAGTGGAAACTTCGATGAGCGACGAACGAAAGGCCGGAAGGGGTAGGAGGGTGACCTACGCCAACCCTTCCTGTTTACAACAATCATTTCACTCGCGAAAGCTCCCTCCTCGTGTCCGTAACTTATCAAAAAGCGCCCCGTGTATCCACTTTCTTCTCTTCCATTCCACTTCACTCCCCCTCCACGTTTCTTAAGGACAGATACCTACGCGTTCCTCTCTTTCGTCTCACCGACGCATCGTCCGTTCTTTTCTATCTTTCGCTCTCTCTCTCTCTCTCTCTCTTTCTCTCTCTCTGTCTCTCTTTCTCTCTTTTTCGTCCTCCTCGTCCCTTTCGATTCTCCCCCCTCCCCCCGTCGACGGTATATCCCTATCGCGGCCCAACACCCCACTCCGTACCCTCTGTGTCGAGCCCTCCTCGCTACTGCGCTCTCGCTTTTCCTCTCTTTCTCTCTCGCTTCCTTCGGCCTGCCGGAGCGAGAGAGCGACGCAGCGCGATAAAGCGAGAGAACGATAGCGACACGGTGGGGCTGGCTCTCTCCGGTCTTGCGCGGCGCGCACCAGTCAACCCGGAGCCACGGTAGCGCAAGTACCGTGTTCGTACCCGTTAAGGGACAGTTTCACGCAAAACGCCACGGTATCGCGACACTTACCGGCCCTCGAACAACAACATCTTAGTGTAAAGTGTCTCTCGCGTAGTCCCCCTTCCTCGAGTAACCCTTAAATTAAACCCTCGGATACGCGAAACGCACGGCGCACGGTTCACCTCGCGTGTTTGCCGAATATCGACATAGGTATATATACACACATATATAGTATATATGTATATACATATATACAATTTTTTTTTATATAAAAGAAAGGGGTCGCGCGAGTTACCGCGAGTGGTAAGTGCAAGACGTTGTTGGTCAGCCGGTTCGACCTATCGGTTCCTACTACCCTCCGGTTAACCGATGGCACGCGAGGAAAGGGTGTCCCCCGCGTCGGCTCGATTCGATCGCGCCCTCAGCGATCCTCGTGCGTGGAGAGTCGTGGGGAGGATGGGGTCGTGACTGTCCGCGAGTGTCAGTCGACGCCCTGGTCGCGACTACTCGACGGCCGTCGAGACGCTACCGCGGGAAGGAAGATCGTTCTGCCGATCGCCGAGATTCTTTTACGGAGCCACGGCGACGGGGTATCCCCGTTATCGGACGGTGAGGGACTCGCCGTACGACGTCGACGGCGACGACGACGGCGAAGGCGACAGCGACGCCGGCACGAGAGGGGGAAAAAAAAAGAGTATCGACGTTTCTCCGGGGCGAGTGCTCACCCCCTCGCGTGGCGAACGGTTCGAGTGAAGCGTGGTGCGCGGCCCCGTGTGGTGCACGGTGGACGACGGTCCCGGTAACACGGCCGGTTCACCAGTGAAAGTGAATGATGCGCCGGGAACACCGGACACGGTGTGCCACTCTGTGATTTCGACGGGGGTGGATTAGGGGGGTGGAGGTGGGGGCTGATGGTTCGTTTTCTGTGATAAGGGGAGGAGAAAATCCTTTATACGTGCGTACCGAGAATTCGGGCGAATTCGCGTTTGACGGGAGCATCGCGTTTAACGTTCCACGGGGTCGAGTCCGAAGTCCGTTTTGTGGTGGTGGGTTGGCTCCTCGCGAGAATCGCACGCATTCGGGGATAAGTGCAAACGAAGAAGTCTTTATCGTTTCGCTCGTTTCGTTCGTTTCTCTCGCCTTCTCTCTTTGGCCGAGGACGGAGGGTCTAGCCTCGCGGAAGGAAAGCAGTGAGATTGACCCTCGACCGATCGTAACTCCTCCGTTTAAGGGTTGACAGCGGTTATATAAATACGTATGGTCCGCGAGAGAAGATTCTCGCTATCCTGGGTTCATTATTACTTTTTCTATTATTAATCAGAGCTTAATTATAGCCCGGCTATTTTTAAAGTTCGCTCTAAGAACGTCGTAAGAGGGGTGCAGCTTTCTCCTCGTTCCTCCAATTTCATTATTTTTCTTTTCCCCTCGCTGGATACCTCCTTTCAACTCTTTCTCTTTATTTGTTTTCTCTTCCTCGCAAACTTTTTTCGTATGCCACAATGTTTCTGCCTGTGTCTTTCGCCGCTGCCTTACGGTCACTCGCTCTCTCTCTCTCTCTCTCTCTCTCTCTGTCTCTCTTTCTCTCACACACACGGACACACATATATATACACACGCGCGTTCTCCCTGTCTCACTCGTTCTCGACCGCTGTCCTTTCTTCCCTCCCTCTCGCCCACACTCCCATTTACCTCCCGGTTATGGATATTATTAAGTAATACCTACATCGCGCGCGCGGCGATACGATCGCGCGCGTATCTGTACGAGACTGCTGCGTGCGCGCGCGTGCGCTCGCCGCATATATTCGCGCTAGTAATGCACGCAGGCGAACGGGAAAGCGCGGGTTCTCATCTCGAGGATTTTACTGGTGATACTTGCCGCGAAGACACGACTCTCGTACTTTACGTTTACGCGTACTTTGTCGGACACCTTTTTTCTCAAATATAAGACGAATTTTCCTGTGTGTCGGGCGGAGGGATGAAGTTTATCGGACGATTCTATTGAAAATATCGTTATCCACGAAACTTGCTTCGAACTCATTCGGGTTGGTTGGCACTCTCCTAGCGGTTTTTCATCGTCTCTCGATTGAATTCTAAAACAAATATCTATAAACAATCTGTCATTTCCCAGTCATGTTTCGGTGACTCGCTGGTATTACGCGACTCGTGTCGTTGACTCGAGGACGAAATTTGGTAATATCGTGCCACGTGCAACGGAGTAATTAAGAAAGCATAAGTTCCTGCCACATTAGAGGCGAGAACACTCGTATTCTTATCTCTAACGACCTCCTCGCAATGCAAGCGGAAATACCCACGTGCAATGGTGAAACCAAAATGTCTCAGAGCTCGGGCGTAAATACAGAACGAACGTGGACACGTATATCAATTTTTTTGTACAACGTCCGTGTTTCGATGCGGCTTATTGTTAGATCTATCGACGACGCTTACATTCAAACTCGTAAACTCTGCTAGCTCGAATTAACGAGGAATCGCTAAAGCGTAATTGATTGCGCGGGGAGTCGGAAACGAGTATTTCTCTCACGGTACCGGTAATACCAGATAATCGTAATAACACCGACAAAGTTACGTCCGATTTAAAACCCGTCCCTCTTGAACCAGTTGCAGGCGGCGCATAAAAGAATGTCATGACTTATTCATCCGACGATCTTAATCGGAACATAATCTGGGTTTCCGATCTACCACTTTCTTCGCCGGACGGAACAAAATGCACTGTCATTATCAAAATCGCGGGTATCGAAATTTTTAGGTATCTTTACGAGAGAATTTCTCGAGCCTCGAAATCGAAGAAATCATAAATCACGCGTACGGCGATACATTGAAAATGCATCGACGTTATCTTCAGAAATAATAGGTATACATTTCCTTCCTCAAGTTCGTCCTCCAACAGCAAAATTTACGCGTCGAAAAGATAGTCTCAATTAATCATCGTGATAATTTCTCACACATTCTCAATTTTCTCGAACCGTCAGGTTAGACGACTCCCTCCCTCGTTATTTTAAAATCATCGCTAGCGAACCGACTCTTCGAACGGGATTAAAATCAACGCTTGCGAACGATTCATTCGATAGGTTTAATATCAATTTTCGCGTACACGCAAAGCAATTATGCGCTACGCGCACGATCGCCCGTCGAGCCGAATGCGAGAGGCGAAAATAAAAAAAAAAAGGAGCTCGAGAGAACTCTGCCGATACCAGAAGGAGAAAGAAGTGGTGGCGTGAGTAGCGATATACATAGTATACGGGCGAGTCACCTGCGAGCCTCTCTCGGGTAGTAGTAGCGGTAGCGATGCCGTAATAACGCCGGCACGCTCGTGTCAGAACCAAAGTATACGCTCGGTGTACACGACCTAAATAAGATGCGATGCCCCCCGGGGCGAAAGTAATTCACACACTTATATGCGCTCGGTGCACACGGACGCGGCTACGGGCCGCGTGTATGTGCGACGATAGGTGCGCGTACGTAGTCGCCGCTCGGGCTATAGTTTACGAATTGCCGCAGGAACGCGTCCCGGCCGCTTTAGCGCAGGTTCACAGTCGCGTTTTTCGCGGGAGGTCGCCGTGAGCGCGAGCTCGGGCCATATGGTGGCGGGATAATTACGGATCGGTTAAGTGGAGAGCATAAAATTAGCAACCGGCGTGGCAATGCCTCGGATTTGCGACGCATTCCGTGTCAGATGGATATCGGCCCGTTTGTTCTCTATCTGGCGCGATAAAACGGGCGTGAATTTGCACACTGGTCTCCTGGCATTCCGTGAAATACGCGCGAGCGATAAAATATAAAGAAAAGCGGAGAGGTGATAATGTGACCCGGGAGTCGCGATTAAAGCGATTAAGAAACTTTACGAAGAAGTTGTGCTTTGTATCTAGAATAGTAAATAACGGATATAGATATGTATTTCTTGCGTACACCACTCGCGATTTGTCGTTTGATCGGATTATTGTTTTTAAATACAGCTCGACGTCCGTTCACGCCGTATTTTTATACGGCGCGCGAGGTAAATAGAATACATCAGGCCGTTAAGTCGGGATAGGGGTTAATGGTTCATTATCATCCCCCTTTCGTCCATGGAGACTCATCCGAAGAATTTCAAGGGGTTACTCGATGCGCAGGGTCCACGAGAATCACCTATCGACGATTTCCCTCGCGAAGCTCCTACGCGCGGATTAACATTTTGTCAAATACGCGGTATTACTAGACGCGCGTAAATCGCGGAAGCGGTTGGCTGGAAAATCAGAAGATGGGGGGGGGGGGCGGGGGGGTTAACGGTTCTACGTTATTGTCCCGTTGCATCGATAGGTGCCCCGCACACTCCCTTGGAACTCGGAATGATCGACCGGCGGGAGAGAATATAGGGAGAGATACAGTGACATACGACGGCGGTGTACACGTGTACAGAAATATGTAGACGCGTACATGCATGTTCGACGGGACGCGTGCTCGCGCCGAACGGGAAGGTCCGCTAGGCGCGGAGAATAGAAGGAAAAGAGACGAGGGAAGGAGAGTGATAGGAGAGGGAAAGAAAGAGGAGCGCATCGAGTCAGTGGGCTAGTGGGGCCGGTAGTATGCGGCTTGTACTTACGGTACCGAGTCGAGTCCCTCCCTCTTTTTCTTTCCCTCGTGCCTTCCGTCTTCCCTTCTTCTTCCTTCCCTTCCTCCTCCCCCTTCGCCCCCCGGCTTCCCCTCCTCTCCCCGTGCTTCCGCTCTATCTACGCCTCTATTCGTATTGCTTTTTCTCTTTCGCTGGCTCTCCATCGTGGCTGTGTGCAACGGCAACTTCGCCTTTCCCTTCGCTGTGTAGGATATACATTTTGCCACCCGTAGGTGTGTGGGACGCGCGTGTGTCGCGTATATTCGGTGCGCGCACAGCGTGGATGTACCTCGAGGCGAATACACAGACACGCGCGCGTTCACACTCGCGGACGCAAACGTGTATTTATACGTTCCGTCGGGTTGCGTAATGCATGCGCGACACAAGGAGTATCGTCTCTGTATTCAACCCCTACACACGACACACGCGTGTACCACGGTTCGTTACACGGGTGCACCGGTAATACGCGACGCGTATACATCGCGCGAATACGTGTGTACGTTGCGTGTACGTAAAGAGTCTACCACATTCGACCGACACACGTATCTTCTCGTACACCGAGAGAACGGCACACGTACATACATACATACATAGAAGCATCCACCCTGCTCGCGCATAGATTCCCGATACGCGTGTACCGTATATCGCGAGCGTGTGGTTTCGCTCGAACGCGAGTGTGGGTGCATCGCAGCGCCGCGACGTTTCCTTCCACGGCGAATCCCACCCTGCCCCAGAGAGGCGCGGGTACCGTAAAGCGGCATGAAAGCACGGAGTAGGCTGTATATACGTGGACGCCTCGGTGCCTGTGTCCGTGAGAGCGCGCGCGCCCGCACACATACACACACGCACACACGCGCGCCCGAGAAGTTCTATAGGCTGGGTGGGTGGGTAGGCAAGGCAAGGCAGGCAGGCTCGCTCGCTCGGCTGGTGGTCGCTCGGCTGCGAGGTTCGCTCGATAGCAAAGTGCGGTTCCCCTCGACACGAGCTCTCGTACTTGCAACGCGGCAGGATTAAAGGGGAACGGGCCATGTACGGAAATGCACGATCGATGCGCACATGTCTGAGATTTCGCGTGTCGGGTCGTGACTGATCGGCCACACGATCTTACCGAATAGTCGGCAGACGAATTCTCGGTGCCGGAAATCATTTATTTCACCGTTGCGCGAGGGCTGTCGATGCGGGGAGGAGAGTCTTTGGGTTGCTCGTTTCCGCGAGGGAGGGTTTCTCGGGAATGATTCTTACGTGGCACGGTTATCCCTCGTGGCGAGGGATCAGTTTGAGAATTTCTAGAACGTGAACGACTTTTCTGCCGTTTCGTGTATCTCTGTGCATCTCGTTTTCGGATGAATAAATTGGCATTTTTCTTCCAATATACTGTTCGCTGCTGAACCATGAATTTGACAACTAGGTACGGTGAACGAGAACGAAAGTATGCTCGCTTGCGATCCTTAGAAAATTCAATTTCCTCGGAAGACGGGCAGGTGTGTTCGGTCGTGGTCCAGCGGACTCCAGTATTGTCTTTTTAGGGTTGGAACGAATGTACCGTGGCGTGAATGGACGGAAAATAGTGACGTGCTTTCGTGTTTATATCCTGCCGGGGTCTTCGTATCGCCGGTACATGAAATATACACGAGTAGACGGACACGGCAACGTGCCGAACACGATACTTCATCTCGTAACACGTGCGTGTCGCTTCTGGTGTATCCTATCCCTTTATACTTACGTATACTTTCCTCGTGACTCTCGTTTTGCATCTCTTACGCGTGTTGGGAACATCGTTATCATCTGTCTTGCCTCTTCTTCCGTATTCAACGTTGTGTCGTAGTCCGATAGAAAGAAACGTTAGGGGTACTCGAAATTGCGGTAGCTTCCTTCAGTTCGTGAGCGTGGATCATTTGTTAGGTGTTGTGCTAAAAATTGACGATTCTCATCAGATTTAATGTTTTTGTTTATATTTATAATAAGTCATTACTGCGTTTTATTAATATTTTTCGATCTCGTATATTTGATAATAACGGAACAACGAGTGCTGTCGATTCGATCGTTTTCGAAAGTATAATCGTGGAAGATTCAAAATTTCTCGACAAACTATTACAGTGCCGATCTTTTGTTTTGTTTTATTTGGTGGCGCGAGGTGTTAACCTTGTGTCTGTCGGTGGCGGTTTTAGTGTTACTAAAGATCCGTTGTAGCGTTATTTTTCACAAAAGTTATGGTCAGGGCGGTGTACGAAACGGCCAAAGAATCTCGAGAATCGTCGATTATAGCGGAAAAATGATCTTCGCGCACGTACCCCCCCCCCCCCCCCAGATTCGGTATCCCGCGACGTGCTGAGAACGGAGCGAAACGATAATGACTCGACGGGCGACGGTGCAGAAACTTGACGATATTCTTTTCAGATCGAAATTTTGGAACGCGAGACGCCCCTGGCGCCATGTCACGCGAGGCGTATACAACGAAAACAACGACGAGAGTAATAGACACGATCCTAACGTCAACGACCACGGCGAGTCGTCTCGGTGTGCTTCGACTTCGCGGTGACTAAGGGTGACTAAGAGAGCGGGCGGACCGCTTATTAGCCAAGGTGCTGACGATACTAATAACGGTAGAGAGGTGATACGCGGTAAACCGTGTCACGCTGTGGCGTAGGGCGAGTTGGGGTGGTGTGGAGGAGGTGGAGGAGGAGGAAGAGGAGGTGGAAGAGGAAGTGAGAAGCGAGGAATGGACAGGGTGATAATTTAAGAGCGGCGAAGATTAAAAGAAACGCGACAGAGGAATATATATATAATTTTTATTAACGCAACCGTTCCGACGATTTAGGAAGTGATACGTGCAGACGTCGGCCGACGTACGTCGACCGGAAGAAGGAGGATCAAAGTTTCAGTGGCGGATAAGCAAAGTGCATAAATCGAGCTTAGTATATTGGATAGGGAAAATAGGGAGCATCGATCGCGTTGCGTTACGTAAACCATCGTCGCGCGCTCGCCGATGTGGCAATATTCGTATACAAAGGAAAGTTACAATAATTTTGCTAAGTAAGATGTACCCAAACGACAATATACCGAAAGTGCGGCGAGACGGGGCGCAACGATAAACGAGAAGTAACGGAGTAGAATCGAAACAGGGGTATACAGAGACTGTACAAAGTAGAGACCGCTAAAATCGGCGACGAGGACGAGAAAACCAGTGATTGGAAGTTTTTAACGCGAACCAGTGATCGTTGGTACGGTGAATAGGGAGAACGGGCACCTCGTCGCGATACTGGGAATTAACGGAGTAACGACGACGGGACGTCGTTTCGCCTGGCGTCGTAGGAGCGCCGCGGCGGATGTTACGCCGAGGTGGTAAAGGGCGCCGGGCGATCTACGGGAGTAGCAGCCTGGAAGAAACGAAAGGCCATCACCACGGCGTTCAACATGTTCGAGATGTGGAGCGCGGTGAGTTCCAAGCTGGAACACTCCGCGACCTCCTCGGGCTCGCCGTTACCTTTGACCTCGCACGCACCGCAGACACCTCACACATCGTCCGGGAGCATAAAAGGTAACGAAAAGCTGCGTTACGAAGTCTTAAGAACGTTCCCTCTAGGTTCCCACGCTGTCGAATGGATTTATAAAAAAAAAAAACAAGGAATAAGAAAAAACCGAGGGAAAGAGCGGGCGAGAGAGAAAAAAAAACGAGTCACGCGTGAGGCTCCTCCTCGCGATGGCTTAACATGAATTTTCTAATTCCGCTCGTGTCGGAGAACCGTTGGACGAGCATCACGGAATCGCCGTGAACCGCGTTTACGTAACGTCCTTTTGAGAACAATGTACTCCGTGCTTCCAAGTATTCCGGCGTAAAGTAGTTTTTAACGGGAAACAGTTTCTGGAAACGCGACGCCAGTTTTTCGTAATGCCTCGCGAATGTTCGAGTCTTGGCAGAGATCGGCGCGAATTTGGTAATTTTACGAAGCTTCGCGTTACCCGGGGGGGTATCGGACTAAATTCAGTTTCCGTTACGTAGTTTTGCGAGCGATACACCGGAGGAGGTGCGAGAATTTGAGGCTTTGGCCAGTAGAAAGGGGCCGTTCGGTTCGCACATGTCCGACCGCTTACGTGCACGTGGATTCCACTTAGAGTGGATCAGGTTTTTCATTGTCAGACACACATTCGTAAACAGGAGAAATCGAATTACAGCGTAATGGCACTTGTTGGCTGACGACTTTAGTATTGCGGATGTGTCTTCGAAGTGGATAATATGCACTTTTTGTGTCAATTTTTTTGCGATAATAATTTAATAATAATAGATGGATGGTTATTCCGAGCACGCGCGAATTGAAATTGTTTGTTTGCGGACTGTTTTTAACTTCGTATTGCGCGTATCCTATATGTATAGGTATCTTATTTGTCGAAGGTATTCCTCCACGGTTTCGAGACAAACAAAATGCCTTTTAAATTGTTTTAATTTTGGAGCAAATTGTGTTATTTACATACTTCGTTGTTTCGCGGTTGACGTTTCAACTTTGACGTCCAATAAACTATTTTGAGTTATCCCTCGCCCCGCGTGTTTGCTATTATCGATTATTCGATATCGTTATCATGCACGATTGCCCGAATTGACTTCAAACATTGTTTACGCGATTGATGTAACGCTCAAAATGATCGGACAAGTAGACAATATCGATACGCGTTCATAAATATGCATCGATTCATGCATTCGCGTGTTTCGAAAGTTTGACACGCATTAACCCTACGATCGCATAAAATTGCTAAACAACGGTACAATATAATTTTGGTTTCTGGAAATAATATTTTATTTCTATCATCGCAAATGTTCTTCGTTGTCTCGATTTTCATTTCTAAACAAAATTCAAGAGAGAGAGAGAGAGTAAGCCCGTAGAAACCGTCAACGTGAATGCTTCGAAAAGTTTCAAAACGGCTTTCGCGAATAAAACAAGCACGACGGAGGCAGAGATTTGCAGCGGAAACTGCGATTTCCCTTCCACTGATTCCACGGTTGCGTACAATTTTTCATTTCGTTCGAAACGTTGAGATCAACTTTGTCATTCGTAAATTTTCGTAAATTTCACGATCGTAGAATTTCGCAGTTGTTAGAAATGTCGGGACCACCTGCGGCGTCCGTGATTTTCTGAAATTTCGCAAAAAGAAAAGAAAAGAAAAAGTAACGTGTCCACCGTTCGTCGTTCGCGCCGATCGCCGCGAAGGTACGGAATACCCGAACGACAGGGTCGGTTTCAAAAGTAAGTTTACGATGTCGCGAGTCATAGCCGTCCCGAATACGAATACGCGATCGAAACGCGCCGAGTAAATTATGCAAAGCGAAAGTACCCACGTAAGAGCGGGTTGCGCAAAGCTTCGTAAGAAGAACGCCCGTAACGTTGGCTGGTAATGTCGTCCTGCCTTTGCGATGACGCTGAAAACGAATTTCTTGCCGACAGCTTCTGCTGCTTCTAGATTGGCCGATTAAGCCGAGAACCCCCTCGCGCTCCGAGTTTCAGGTTTCTTGAGGCTAGATTCTTTTGCCCGAGTCATCTATGATCGCTCGGGACGTTCTTCGCCTTCTTCTCGCTTCTTCTAGCTGCTACCGCTCGAGTTGCGCGCTGTTTCTTGTCGCAAAAATTCTTTCTCTTCTTGGCGGGGTTCGACAATAAAATTGTTTGTTTTGAGAGCGTAGTCCATCGGCGTTTCCAGAGGATCGAACATTTTTGCTACGCGGAAGGCGGAACGTTTGATGTTAATTTCATTTTTTATATTATCCAAGTGTTCCGAGGTAGAAGTGACGAATTGATATACTCAATTCTTTTAATCGATACCGCAAAGAGGAGGTAGTTCCGGTTTTCGGGATAAGTTCCGTTTCGTTGATTTAATTTTTCAATCTTACGGTCTGAACTGATTTTATACGAAAGTATCATTCCGTTGTTTGCGTTTGATATTTCAATTCAAGAAGCTGTAATGACGCTGTCAACGATCAATCGATCGGAATGATAGATCGGCTGTTAGATCGTATCCTTTGCGAATTGGGAAACAGTCGTGCCTAAACAGCAGATGCACGATTGCATCGATTTCCCAATGATCACCTTTGGCCCGCGCGGTAATTTTATATCATTAGTCATATCGGCGATGGTTAATGAAATCAAATAATCGCACCTTTCTACGTACCGTTGAATCTGAATGCCGATCAAGATAACGATCATACCATCCGAAGTAGTACGATCACATTTATGCCCATTCCCGCGGCTAAATTTATAATTTAAAAAATTGCACAATACAACAATTACACGTATTTCTTCCTTCGAAAAATGGCGAGTAATGGGAGATCCTTTTTTCGCGATTACTAATTCTTTCGCGGCAATTACCATAACGCCGTTTAACGATGTCGCGTTAATCGAAATCCCAGTTTTTAAAATCGCCGTTTAATGTTTACATCGCTAACCGTGAAATGGAATTACGATTCGCCATAAAGAACTCCGACACCGGCGAACTTTCAATTCGCTTTGTCACCGACGAGACTTCTCGTATTTTTTTCGTAAGTGAAAGCCAGAACGGCCACGCGAGCCTCGTGGTGAACGTTTCTCAGCGGGGGCAATCCTTCGTCCTCTTCGTCGGCATGTTTTTGGAGCCGTGGAACGGACTCGAAGGTTTTCGTTGCGAAATCGATTCACGGCAGTCGTGATCGTTCTCGGATTCATACGGGCTGTCGAGTCCCCGCGATCGATTATTATTGACGCGCGAAGTACAGACGAAACGTCGCACGGTAGATTAATTTCGGCAAAGTTGAGAAATTTTAATCTGTATCGAATAACTATACGATGACGGGGAATAGCATTGCGATACATCGTCGCGCGTCGATGAAATATTTTTACGATCGAATTAATTGGTGATACGGTTCGGGCCATAAGAGGCAACTGTTTTCCATCGAATGAAATATAAAATAATATTGCTTTAAACATATTCTTAGAGCAGTGGAGTTGTCGTGTCGATACATTACAGTTTATTAGGTTGCTGATAACAGATTTTGGTATTACAATTTTTTTATTCACCGACTTTAACGGTTCTTAAGTTCGGTTTAAGTTCCGGAATAATAAATGCAGAAGAATTATATTAACCTAAACGTGAATGGGTTTGAACCTGTTCGTCGATGATCCTGGAACCTCGAAATTAGAATCAGGAATTTACGTATTGCAGGATACTAATATTGTTTTTCAACTATCGCATCATTATGCCGAAGTTATAAGAATAATTACGTACTGTTCTGTTACCCACGAATGTGTCCCGTCATTCAAAGATCATCGACCTTATAGGCGTCGCGGTACGATAAGATTATAGTAATAGGTACAACTAGTGCAAGTAGGTAAACGTTTCAGTCTTTACCGCGAGGTATGCTGGCATTATCGTGCAACTACCTTAAAGAAAACGCTTTGTATTCGACGAAACGAGATACCACCGTATTTTTATTTAATAATTAATTTTCGCGATTGCATTTGATACGCACGAATATTGCGCAATGTCGAAGAATACACGGGCGAAACAAATATTTGATGGGGAACATGAGTAGACGTAAAGAAAACAGGAACGAAAGGAAAGTCGTAGTGGAATAATGCGAAGAAGAATGAGCCCTTAGGGTGGAAGGTTTATTTTCGGGTAGTTACAACGTACTAATTGAAGGTACATCGGGAAGGAAAGCTTTGCTGATTTGTTTTAGTAATAAATTCTTCTGCTCTCTGGAAATATAATATCATTTATTCCCTTTCCACGTATTTCTCTATTAAATACGTATTTAGGTTAATTAATACGCGTAACGGAGGCGTGAAATAATTTCATTCTAGAATTCGCGGAATTATTTGTTATTTAACGCTGCTGATTATTTAATTTAAATGGAAATGTACTGCCCGCGATAAAAACAAAGAATAGCGACGCCGATGTGGGACTATATCTTTTAAATTATAAATAAAGAGGAGGGCGTAAAAAATGTTATTTATCGCGTCATTAGAAAGCATTAATTATATGAATTTCGCGTAATTCTTTATTCGAATGTGTATAGCCTACCTCTGCACAGTGTAAAGTACCTACGTGCTGTGCAAAAAAGTAGAGCTTACGGGGAGAGGGGACCAACGCGGGGATGGGGGAGCAACGAAGCAAAAAGAAATTACGAACTTTCGCTTTAAAATTCGTAGAAAAAGCGGGGAAGGAAAATACGGGAGAATCAGGTTTTCAAATCCTCTCTCTTGCGTCCCTTTCCTCGTTTACGTTATCCTTAACTTTATTAACCATCATCGCCGGTAACGACGGCAAAAATTACTATTAAAAAACAAAAATGCAAAAGAGATGTAAATGTCTCGAATTCGCGGTCCGTATAAAGATTAATTATACAAATTCCAAGAACTCGTTGTGCGTCGTACAAAGACTCCCCCCTCAGGAGAACATTATGCGGGGAAAAACAAAAATATCGTGAGCAAGCACGAGAAAAGGAGAATGAAGTAGAAAAGGAAAACAAATAAAAATATTCTACCCTTTAAAATGCGCGCATACATGGACACTGAAGCCAGGAGAATGAGACAGCGCTAGACAGACAAATAGAAGGCAGCGAAAGACTGAAAGAGGGAGCGATGGAAGCTGTGGGAAGATGCAGCATGGTAGGGGCTGGAGTATCAGCGTGGCGAGGGGTTGGGTCGGCGAAGCTGCTGCTGCTGCTGCAGCTGCAGCTGCAGTTGCAGCAGGGCGAGGCGAGGTGGAGGACAAGAGGAGAAACGGAAGCGTGGGTTCCCAGATCGATACCCGAGCTCTCTCGTGCAACCGAAGCCCACCTCGCGTCGCCAACCACGACGACAACGTCGTCGTCGTCGTCGTCGTCGTCGCCGTCGCCGTCGCCGCCGTCATCGTTGACGTGTGCCACGCCGTTTCGCGGCGCAAACGTCGATACGCTTGCACGTGTGACGTTTTCTCATCGTCCGAGAGTGCGAGCTTTATTGCGGACGAAAAATAGGAGACAATGGCGAGGCATTGCTTTTTCTTTTTTTTTTTTTCAAATACAGCCGAGTTCTCGGGTAACCTTAGCGACGCGAAAGCAGACGGATTCTTTTCCCGACGAGGTAGAATTGATGGAAATAGGAAAGTAGTTGGAAGGAGGAGAATCGATGGTTGGAGAGCCGTCGGGGAAATTGGTGGGAATGCCGTCGAGCATGAGGTTCGA
This sequence comes from Pemphredon lugubris, assembly GCA_933228935.1. Lineage (NCBI taxonomy): Eukaryota > Metazoa > Arthropoda > Insecta > Hymenoptera > Crabronidae > Pemphredon > Pemphredon lugubris. Next base: position 19,127,947 of record OW121815.1, read on the forward strand.
AAGTTTGTATTTACGAATTGTTGTTGCTTTTCTCGGAAAAGTTCGTTAAACAATGGGCGACTAACGGAACCTGGATTTTTATGCACGGATCGTGGTATTATACAATTTTTCGTCCATTTGAAATATCTAGCATTAAATTAGTGCAATGCGTCCATTGTTTTCGCAAATAATATACTTTCATACTTGTGGCGCATAGTTGTCGGTTTCGTAATAGATAAAAACCGACCGACCGACAAGGCGCCTAAGCGGAGGAGATAATTGAACAGCGGAGGAATGAGAATAGATTATTGGATAAATCACGGGACAGAGACGTAATGAAACGTTGATACCGTACAATGGATATCTGCGAATTGACACACGTACGTACGTACGGACCTACATATAATCACCGTAATTACAGGTTACAATTATTACACGTTTAACGCACCAACGTGTAAAAACGCACTCATTTGGACGCACCTTAATCGCATAAAGGTTAATTCCAAACGTTCGTGAAATCATTCCCGCGATCCAGGAATATACACAAATATATTGACAGTCTCTCGTACATATGTTTGAGTTCGAACGTAAACTCAGCATCCAGAAATTCCGTATCGGCGATGTTTCCAGCGAAGAAATTCCTCTCGAATACCTGAAGGGATTTGCACTCGAGATCGCGTACATATTTAGCGCGGTGAACCGTACCAGGGTCAGAACGTACGCGCGGTATCATTCGCGGAAATGCGAATTTTAAAAAACGAAACAAACGAAATGAAGAAAAAGGCCGGCAACGAAGACCGAGCAGCGCCGTGCACGTACTTCCATGTGGCGTGCCGATGAGCTTGCAGCTCCTTCCGTTGAAGAGGAAATTGCAAGGATACGTGCATGCGCCTGGCTGTCGAGGGTAGCGTGAAACTCCTTAAAGCGGGATATCTCGATATCGCGGAACCCATTGTCGGGTTAACACGGTACGCTTCTACTTGCGATTACGTCGATCACTTTCCGCTCGGGACTACCTTTCCGTTCGGTAGTACATACCAGGGTGTTATTCAATAAAGTTGGTTCCTGGAGGATAACAATAAGGATTGGTAAATAAACGGGCTCGAGTAGCTCGATAATTAACAATGTTTAATTAACGTTGGGTGTAAATATTCCGTCGTGACATGTTATGAACGAAGATATATGACTTATCGGAGTAGAGCGAAAATGTATTGAAAAATATATTTTTGTATTTTAATGCGATCGCAAAAATGATGGAGATTATTCGAGTTCATTTTGGATCGTCTAACGTTTTTTGAAATGTGGAAAATGTGCATAGTGGGACCCTGGATTACAATCCGTCGACACTGTAGCCCTTGTCATTCTTCTTATCATTATTACTGTTATTATTATAGTGTTCCTTATTATATACTACCCGAAGTATCGTTTAATTAATCTGTAGATAACGCCAAGGATGGGTTTTCGAAGACAGCGTGTACCGTGGTGATAACGAAAGTGTAATTAAGATTGCAAATACGCGTTTCCCGAAAGAAAAGGGATAGTTTGGCGAGGCAGGAAGGCGTAGATAGGAAGATAGATTATCGACCGGCGATTCTTCGAGTCGGGCCCATTGCCATGCTGTAATTCGATGTAGGACAACGTCGCAAAAACGGCTTTCTTGGCTCGTCAGCGCCGTTACCAATTTAGATGTGTCCATTCGAATATACCTATACGCGCGTTGTGTCATTAGACTCATTAGCGAGAAGCTCGTAAACGGTCGGACCTTAGTCTCGGCAATCGAATCGAAATCGTTAATGGATATCGATCGTAAAGATCGTCGAATTAGACCTTTCCAATCTCTTGCCGCGCTGTTGCTTCGAAATTTTGGCAACCTCGACACTTTCACCGCCAGACTTTCTTTATCTTGCCGGTGAGATTCGATTATTTACTTTTATTTCCGTTGTCCGTAAGTTCGCGTAAATTCTATCGACACGGAGAGGTTACGGGACGCGTAATGGTTCGCGGTACGCGCTCGTATCACTGATTTTATTAAAAGTTTAATTAAGTTGTTGCGAGCAACTAAATCATTTACGAGTGAGATGCTTCTGTTAATTGCTTTGCACGAAATGCAATCTAATTACCCTTTATAGCACACAACTCTCGCTGTAAGCATGGGCAACGTGCTTAATTATATTCCAAATTACATTTGGCACGGGTTGGTGAATTATTTCACAAACAATTAAGCGTACTAAAAGATTTTTAAAAGTTCCTCGCTATGTTCAGCCTCATTTTTCGTAAAACGATGTCATGCCTTTTACTCGTTGTAACGTCACAATTCCGCAAAAAGCTCGGCCAAAGGAAAGAATGCATTTTGTAAATGGACAAACGTACCTGAGCGTACCTAGGAGGGACGTAACACTGACGAGGCATGAAAGTTTTTTACAAACGCGCCGAATGTAAAATCCTCAAAAGTCGCATTGTGCGGACATATGGACGAACAAAAATTTCGCGGCACGGCACTCCAAGAGCTGGTATCGTCGACATCAGAGGGATAGGTGAGAGTGGAGAGAGAGAGAGAGAGAGAGAGAGAGAGAGAGAGAGAGAGAGACAGACAGACAGACAGAAAGAGAGCGAGAGAGAGAGAGAGAGAGAGAGGGACAGGGAATCAAGCATACCGTTATGCAACCAGGTCCACGATGTACAACATTTTCGAGCATTCGCTCTGTCTCTTTTTTCGCCCCTCTGCATCTCTTCGTTGGAAACGCGTTAACATTTTGTTGCAAAAAAAAAAGGTTTTCAGCAATGGCATTTGGCAATTCGGTGTCAGCGGCAGATACTACGATCCGGATAAATTTAATTTCAATCCAACGATAGATTCGCTCTGGTAAATTGAAACATTTCCGCCCGAACTTAGTTTCTTGCGGGTATTGGATTTTTAAATAATTCAGGAGATTATACTCTGGTTCTCAAACCATAGAACGTAGTAAGACAAAGGAGAGGACGTCGTAGCCTAGGACGGAGGGTAAGATTGCGTAAGACAACTGTGACTACAGTTACAACTACGACTATTTGGCTCGTTTGAGCTCTTGCCATGACGTGAGCGCCATACAGCTCTGATCATTACTATCCCCGACATTGTATTATGAATCGGAAGCCTGAAATAATATTTAACGCCAGGGCGTAAATGCGTTTTTTCGACAAACGTAGCGTTCGTGTTCTAATAAAATGGTAACAAAGCGACGCCGGTATTGACTCGGGTTGCGAATTAATTCACGGAAGCATTGGGAAGTTCTCGCTCCGAATCACTATTTCGAGAGTTCTATTCGCCGAATTCAATCCAACAATTAATTACTCAAACACCAAGAGTTTCTATCTTGACGGAGCCAACATCCGGATCGGACAATCAAATTTAACACTCGGAAATTGGAATCTCAGCAATTTCCACTACGCCCCGACCGCTTCTAAAGATGCCCCCTTAGAAGGCGCCTCGATAATTAGTCCTTCTGGGTTTAGAAATAGTTTTCTCCGAGCGTAACAATGACAACAATACCTCGGCGCAGATTTCGATCAAAGAGAAACCAATGCGCCAATCTATCCAGAGTACCAAAAATTTCTACGTCCAAAGAAACGTAAGATACGCCGCTCGTGCAATGCTCCAGCGGAGCAAGGAGAATTACTCTTGCCGAAAATCTCCGGGTCTAAAGAACCGTAAAAGCCTAACCGTGGAAGCATCGTGCTAAAGTTCCATCAGGAAGAGCGCGTTAGCAGCTGTGCGGGGTAGCGTGGCCAGAAAAGTTGGATCGCGAAGGGTAGGGAAGGGAAGGGCTGGGCAGGGCAGGGCAGGGTGGAGAAATCGATCGGCGTGTTTACTCGTTGGCCGCGTCGCGACGCTGCGGGTTTCGTTGTCGCGCGCGATTTCGCGCTCGAGTACGCGAACTTCGCGCTTTCCAGCTCGCGCACACGCGGGCTCTTCGTGGAGCGTCGACGGTGACGACGGTAACGACAGCGACGACGACGACGACGACGGCGGTAACGACTAAGGGGAAAAAGAGAGAGGGTCGGTTTACGTAATCGCATTCTGCGTGAATACGACAGTCCGATCTCGTAGCGGCACTTATTTACGTGCACGCCGCGCAACGTGAACGAGCCTCTGGAAAATGCTTGGAAGGGGGGGAAAATAAAAATGTCAGTCGCCCGATCTCGTAATTAATGTAATTTCGGCAGTTACGGGAAACGGGAGCGATTCGTTAATTGAACGCGCGTCGATAATGCGGGTGAGGGGCGGATGGATTCTGGAATTTTCGTGCTTATTGGCATAATTTGGACGGTTTCTTCGAGTTTCGAAGGGGGATGGATAGAGTGGAAAATCGTTCCACGATCATCATTATCGTTTAATGGAGAGATTTATTGTTCTCGAGAATTGTCATTTCATGGATTTTTGAATAATCCTCTTGGAAGTATAATGGGACGGGCAGAGAGAGAGAGAGAGAGAGAGAGAGAGAGAGAGAGAGAGAGAGAGAGAAGTTGGAATTTATGGGGAGCATTTTTTAATTAGTCATAAACGTTATCGCTCCTAGCGAGAATGGCTGCAATACTCGAGGACTCTATTTGACGCCAATGAACAATAGCAACATCCGCGTCGGCGATCTCCAATACCGTGGGGTGCCAATAAAAAGAGCATGGTTTTACGATTATGCGTGGCATGACGCAAAGTCTCCCCGCTTTATTCGTCGCCGCGGTACTCGATCTCCTGAAAACGTTCCGATAATGTTCCTAGATGAGGTTAAACGACATCGCCGGTGGAACGCAGAAAAGAAAATCACAGCCCCACGTTTGTCGACGCGACGATTATTTTCCGCGGCGTTTTAAAAACAAAGCGCATTCGGTCGAGAAGAAATCACCGCGACCCCCGTCGAGCCCCGCGAACGTTCAGGTGCGGTAATTACGATCGCAGTCCGAGAACGCCGGTAAAAACTGCCGATTGAACGACGCAAAGTGCGTACACGCAGGAGAATTGAATCATGTAACAGCAACGAAGCCGCTGTACGGGTCATGCAATAATAATTGCGCGCCAAGAGGAACGATGGTGCGTTCTGCGTATATCGCTTCGTCTTTATGCAGACCGCAATTCCACCGTCGAGGAGAAAACTTTCCGATACCGCGTTACAAATAAAAATAGAAAACAACGAAAACGTCTTCTTACGCACGTAACATTCGCGCGGCGGCGCTTCTCTAATCGCATCTAACGAGGGAACGACGCTGTCATTAATAAAGAGATAACGTCGGGAATAATTAGTATCCTTTATTCCTTTCTACGCGTGACTTTATGAAAGGAGAGAAAAATTAAAAAAAGAAAAAGAAAAAAAACAAGAAAAAAGCACGGGACGAAGAGGGAGGACGAAAGCGAGTAGCGAGAATGCCGTTTGAAATCATCGACGCGCGGGATATTCTAAAACGCGACAGCGGCGCGATAACGCGATAAATCTCGTTTAGCGGCTCGACGCTTTCCACGGAGGCCTGGCTCTTGAGTATGGGAAAAACCGGGAATCAGAAAAGGCGAGAATCGTCGGCGAAATCGCGACGAAGCCGCGAGTGAGAACCACTGCGCGAGCAGCCTTGGCTGAAGTTGTCGAACCCGCGACCCAGTTACACGCTCGCGCCAACACAAGCGCGTTTCTCACCCACACCTCTCGGAGGTGCATGCACTGTGCAGTGCGCGCCGATGCGCGCACGCTTCCCCACCTCGTCTCACCCTCTCCTTCCTCTCTCCGCCGCTCTCGATCCTTCTCTCCCTCTTTCTCCTCGCCGTTTCCTTTCTCACTTCTCTCCCCCGTGTCTCCTTTCCTCCTCGCAGCTTTTCTTTTCCTCCGCTTCTCTCTCGCGCTCTCTCTGCCCCAACCGTCTCGCATTTTCTCTCTTCGTCGATCTATCCCTCGTTCTCCCTTTTCTTCTCCCCCCCACCCACCCAACGCCCCCTCCCCTACACCCCTCCATCCCTCCTCGTGTCCTCTTTCTCTCTCTTTCTTTAACTCGCGCGCGCGCGCGCGAAACCTCCCCTCGCAACGCGGTCCTCCCTCCGCGTCGCTCGCCGTTCAACTCCTCCCCACTCTAGCCACCCCCTCTTCGGGTTCGCGCCGCAGCGCGGGTACACGCATGTATCGTCATCGCGTCGCGTACTTTCCACGACTTTCGTCGTCGTCGTCGTCGTAGCCGGCGTCGTCGTCTTTCCCCCTCGGCGGATGCTTCGTTTACGGGATAAACGGTATTATGCAGTTTCGTTTGTTTATACGACTCCCCACCCCCTCCATGCGCGTAACGTCGATGGTCGGTGCCTTTGGTTACGCCGGTTGGCTATTTTTGCGAGAGAAATGAGAAATTCTGGCCGCTCGATTATGCCGTAACGGTACAGCAATGACGGGGGTCTTTGTGATGTTTGACGTCACCGCCGCTATCGCTCGAATCCAGCGATTACACGTTGCTCCGCGGCAGAACTCGAATCATATATTTGCGCCGGAATATTGTTTTTATATCGGGAGACGCGTTGCACGACCGATCGATCAATAATTTGAAAAAAGTGATACTCTCGAGTGCGCGGTCATGCGTGAAAACTATATTATTTAAACGTTCAGAGGCACGATAACGGGCGTTATCTAATCTAGAATATTAAAAACCTCCCATTACAACGTAATGGCTCGAACTTACGGTATTTTCGAGCGACCATTGTTATTTATACTTTCGCTCAGAAAGTTGTTAAGGTACATATATATGTATCTACCAGAGTCGAATTTAACGAGGTAATAAATGTGTAAAACTTTTGGACACTGCTTTTCCTAGACGGGACGTCCCATTACGAGGTTATAGATCGCATCAATTTCTGAAAAATATCATTTTGATTATCTTTCCCACGCATTTATCGTTATCCCTCGATCGGTTGCGAATGATTTACATTCCGCCGGACGTCAAGGAGATCATCGTTCACGATTCTCCGCAAGGGTGCGTTACGCCTATTCGTTTAACGGCCGTTACTCTAACTATCGGTTTATTAGATTCTAATAACACAGTGCATTGCCTCTCTTTACGTAACGCAAAGACGATTCATGCGTGTTGGCAGTCATCCTGTTCGTCTTTGATAGCTGGTACGGAATGTAAATTACACGTGGCGATATTCAGATTATAATGGGTCTTTACCTGTTACAAGAGTTATGCGTCATTCTTCTACATTACTATCTATCGGCTCGTTACACTGTAACGCCGTCGTAATGCTTCCTCTCGATAAACGACACGTGCTCGGGAACGCGTATCGGTATTGTTTAGTTTATGCGAGTTTTCTAGCCACGTTGCTCTCCTGGATGGATGACTACTTTAAGCGTATGTGCCCTATAAGCCTATAATTGGTGCGGAATGATATTAAAAATAAACAATAGACCTTCCCATTCGCTCGATTATTCTGTGTTTGTTGATCTATCATGATTGAATTTTCGTTTTACTTTCCTATTATTTTAATGTCACTTCACGTTATCATCGACATCATTCTATTTCTGATTGTAATTAATTTGACGCGCAGTGTATATTCGTATGCTCACTGAATTCGCCAATTTCAAATTTCTTACCATCTCGTGCGTGCAGACTAAAAAATAAAATCAGTTCGTTCCGTGATGCAATCGAGTTCGCTCTCTTTATGCTCGTCGACGCACACGGATATAACTACTTCCACGTTCGGCAAATACAGGTCAGTCGGTCGAAACTAAAATTTTCAAGATCAATAGTGGGAGAGGTCGCGGTTTATCGTGATTCATATTTCAATTCAACTGATAAATATTCTACTCCTTGCGAATTTTGCGTAAATAGTAGATTTTTGCAATTCGTCGGCCACGTACGTAAACATTTCGGATGCGGTATTCTCGTTCCTCTAAAAAATATAATCGCGTCTTATGTTTTATTCGAGTAAGCTTTTACCATTACGATTTCCGGATAATTTATTCCCGCTTCGATTCGGCTTATCATTTCTACGCAAAGTATTTTCGTAATCCCACTGTTTACATCGCAGTACTTCCTATCTCCGTCGTTTCATTTTTTAGGAAGTTTACGCACGTCCGCGCACTCCATTACGCGCGTTACCGAATTAACGAGAGACGCGGGGAAACGCGTAAGCGCGCCGAATGCAAGAAGTAAACAGAGGGCGCGAGAACTGCAACCGTGTAATCTATCCTTTCATCAAACGAGGCGCGGAACGCCAGTTTCCGGCGCATGCCTGACACGATTTTCCGACGCCGTCCGCGTCGGAAGACTTCCGGATATGAAAACCATATCGCCGTTGGATTGACCCGTTGTTGCTCTTTCAGCGCGATTACTAAGTCTGCGCGAGTTATTTCGAGATAATCGATAGAAGCGCCTCTCTTCTCAACCCTACAATGTCGGGCATTTACCCTACTGCCTTCCCTGATATCTTTTTCATGAAATATATCGTTCGATTTAACCGTAGATAGGTAGATACCGCGTTTTCTCTTCAAAAGAATAGGAACGCTCTGGCTCGTTTCCATTTCGATTGAAAGAATGATTATCGCGTTGTTATTTTTGCAAACGGCGCGAGCTTGTTTAAACTATTAACTATGCCCTTTTAGTAATGTTACGCATGGCGAGACATGGCAGAGAGGAGAGCTTAAATAAACATGCCTCTTTTACAAAAACTGTAACCATCGTGCTGCGTTTAAACGTACTACGGAATATTGGACTCTTTAAGTGGTTACAGACTTTTATACACAGCCACTGGTCGATCGATATCTAACATTAGTACCGCGTATTTTCGTATCGATTAAGGAAAACATTTTTTTCATCCCGGGGAAATGTCGCCGATCGCGTGAGCGTTAATTATCTCAGGTGATCTTTCAATTCTCGTCAAAAAGACAGGAACATGGTCGATGACAAAAGTGGCTTTCATGCGGACGTCGCTATTAAAATAATCATGCACCGTCATGTTCCTTCTTTCTCTATCGCGTTGCGTGCTTAAAATATCATGGCGTTCGGACGAGTATTATATGATACAACGAGCGAGGCAGAAACAGACGTAACTTTACGTTCCTCTTTTACAATAAAAAGAATCAATTAGGTTATTTCAGACGCGATGCACCGCGTTCATTTTGAGGGACACAACATGTGTAATATAAAATGCTGTTGTCAAAACACGGCCAGTGAAATTTTTGAGTATGAGTTTAACAGGACTGTTTCTGTGGTTCCATAAAATTTATTTCATTCGATAAAATAATCCGAGGCTAAAATGACTTTATCTCTATTTTACGCTGTACCATTCCTTTTCGACTCTTCGTTATACGATTCTATCGCGGTTTATCTCCATTTTGACATATCGGCAATTTTGATATCCGTTCCTTCTGTTTTTCACTCACAATTTTTCCGAATACACGTTCCTGTTATAATAAATCGTCAACGCGGCTTTCTAAAATTCAATTTCCCTATATATAATAGCACGAGCCGGGGTACGAATTTCGCGAGAAAAACGTTTTATCTGATCGTCGCGGTAAATCGAACGTAATGTGCGTAAAAGCTTTTTTTTTTTAAACTTACACAATGCGCACGAAGTAAAGCGTGAGAGCTCTGGAGCGAAGCGTAGGTGGTTGAGGTATGTAGAGACGTGAGAATTGACTAGTCGTAGGCGAATGGTCGGCGTAACGTTGATTGGAGCTTTTTACATCGGCGACTTATAACGCGTACCGTACGTGCACTCGTGCCTTCCGATAATATTAGAACTTTACGATAGCCGCAATCGCGGCTGACGACCAAAGCAAATCGCAACGTGTTCGCTTCGCACCTTTGTGAATTCACGATATACGTGTGCGGAAACTGTTGAAAAATAAAGTTATAGCTTCCTCGTATACGGTACTCCATCTTGGAACGTCCTACTAATAAAACTCTCACAACGCGTGTAGTAATACGCGAAACATTCTACGGAGGTCTATAACCTTAAATGGACTTGGGTGATCCGATCGAACTCCAGGCGCCTCGCGTAATTTATTACTCTCCAGAATTATTGCTGATTGTAGTCATGATTTCACGAAACTTCGACTTTAGAGGCGTTTCATTGAGATACGATAATCAAGAAATTATGGAATTCAATATCGTGCGAACGGCATTGTTTTTAAATTTATGTACAGAATTGAAATTGAGATTAAAACGTATCATGGGTATAGAAAGCTCGGAGCACCCTCGTTTTTGCATCGACCGAAGCAGCCTCGTTAACAAAATATCAATTACAAAATTGGAAAATGAAGCTACCCCTTGTTATACGAGAGTACCTTTAATTTAGCCAATTCGAGGTTTAAAAATAACTGAAAATATGTACACGATTGGGAGCCTGAAATGATTCAACGTTTTATTAACCCTTTGTTAATGTGATGACAGTTGTCTGCGTCTTTAGTGTATTGGGGTTTACTGCACTCCATCGTATTAACTAACATGAAATGTCAAATATAGTTTAACCTTACTCGATAAAGAATGATTTAATGGGAGTGAAAATTTGATCAAGTTCGATCACTAGTGGTATCACGCAAAATCTTATCGCGTGTGGTTTAATAAAACCCAACACACTGACGAAGGGTCTAACAATAAGTATTGTCCTAGGTTCGTAGATGATAAGCAGTAGACAACCATAAACAGATCACCTTCGGCCACCCAATATCGCGTCATGTCATTATTCCCATTTCCATTCTGCACGAGCATTTAAACAATTGTCCGTCGCTACGAAGAATTCTAAAAAAATTTGAATTCCCGATGACCCGCGCGCGTCGAGTTCGCCAGCTTTCGCGAGTTCTCGTAGGATCCGTTGCCAGGAAAAGTCTTCGTGGAAACTTAGGTCGCTATAAATATATGCGCATTCGATGAATCGGCTCCGTATGCCGTGCTGCGCTCACCCGACTATTCCCAAGAGGCACGAAGTTTATACCTCGTTATTGCGTACGAGTGCGTGCGACGAATGCGAAATCACGAAGGACTGCGCCTTGGACCGTGTGTCTAGTATACTCGGAGAGGCAGCAGCGCCGGTAAGAGCCGAAACCTCGGCATGGGCGTAATACACGGTTTCTCGGGGCCTGACGATGCCGACAGCCGACGAGAGACGCGTAGACCGAGAGGCGTGCCGGTTATAAACCGTCCTGTATCCACGCTGGAAAAGCGTATTTCACGGAGTGACGGAAGCGCGGAACGAGCGGCATTGTGCGACGCGCGTCCCGATGAAAATGGACGGCCTCGCTTTCCCAGATGAACGGTGGAAACAACGACGCGGGTTCCGACGCTTTTTTTTCCTCGGGAACGCGAAGGAAAATGCTGGCGAAGCGTGCGACGCGCCGTTTCGTCGATGGCTACGCGATCGGAGGAATTGTTCTCGGACACGATAGTCGAGTCGATCGTAGCGAGGAAAACCCTCGCGATCGTTTTCGAGCGGATAAGAGAGCGAATTTTTCCCGATAAATTGGAAGCGCGATTAAATTCAAGAAGATCCGTCGATACGAGAGTCCGTCGACGGTTTGAAGAAAAGGAGGCAATTCCAGTTTATCATCTCGATCTACGTTATCTCGCGTAAAGGGGGAATCTACTTTTAACCTGAGAACCGCGGAGAAGTTTGAGGAAGAGCCGAGGTGCATCAGATGCAAGATTTCTTGCGGCACGCGTGGAAAATAAAATTTCACCACTCGGACGTAAGTGGAACGCTTCGGCATAAACGCGAACTAAACGTTGATTTTGTTTCCATCGCTAGATCTCACTTCTAATCGCGATATTCCGATCTAAGATGGTACCGCGTTTGGCGAATGTTGCGTCTAAATACAACATCCATTACGTACTGTACGGTAGACGATCCATTCGATGGTCGTTGCGGGGTGATAAGATCGTTAACACAGCGACGTCTCTACGTGCATTCGGGATTAAGTACGAGTAATTAAGTAAGTACCGTGATGCATCGCGGTATCACGAATTGCGAATCAGTTCCGCAGATTAAGAACGTTCCAGGTAGTAAGATAGCGGTTCGTGGTTAACCGATTAAGCAAGTAAATCGTTTAATCGATTAACGTTTAACCGGTCGCGCAGCAGGTTTGATTAATCAATCTTCTCACCGACACGCGTCTGATATTCGGGTATACTTTAACGAGTTTAGGAATTGATTACAAATTTATCGACTTTTTTTTTAGAAATTCATCGGCGTACAGATAACGACAAATCTAACTCGTACGCATTGTCTAGTAATTGAAACCTTTGGTGCTGTATATGCTGTCCATAACGGAGTAATAAAAGCGCTACGAGAATCGATTCCAATCTGCATAAATAAATAAGCAAGAAATTTACATCGGGCAATCTTAATTACGAATGTTTAAAGCCTTAAACCGAATATATTTACAATTTTGTACTTGTTTTATATTAATTCGGATCAATCTGAGTCCCAGGGGGTTGAATTATTAAACTTTTCGAATTGCGCACGATAATGGGCGAGATTTCAGTGAAAATTATGCAGTTGTGACTAATATGAAAGCGATCTTGGAACATCCCTCATTGTCGAGTAGGAACCTATCGACTGCCGGAATATGCATATTCAGTACGTGACACGCGAACATGCAGATGCGGGCGTGCTTTCTAAATTTCACTGTAAGCATTCCGGAAAACGAATGACGCATACCGGTCTTTCATTAATTTCTTTGGTACGTACGAATTGATATGAAAAAAATGTGGCTCTGCCAATAGCAGGGTTCGTTATTCCCTGGCGAATTCCCTAGGCTCGCGAGAAGTATTTGTGTATTAACCACTTAATTAGTAAAAAGTCGTATAAAAAGAACAGAGAGTTAGGTAGGTAACTGTGCTGAGCTACTTGAAAACGGAGTTCTCATAGCTTCTGTTCTTTTTTTACGGACCAAACGAAGCTCGTTATAAATACCATTGAAAAGAGATCACCGTAATCTATTCGGTTTCAAGAAAAGACAAAGCTGAAAAGGAATTAATTTCTCGTAGCATCCTGCGGTGGATAAGATGAAACGAGTATTCGGGGAGCCGGATATCGCTTTTAATTATAATCGATATCTCGAAAGTTTAAACAATCGGTGCGGACCGCCAAATGGGATTGCCGGGGGGGGGGGGGGGGGGGGGAATTAAAGCCGTGAAACGAGGTAAATTTTCGCGAGGTAAATCCTGCACAGACGCGCATCGTTAATCGAAAGTAACGATTAATAACATAGCGCGAAGTCTCTAACGAACATAAGAGGTAGTCATTAATATTGTAACCGTACACGATATTCCCGGTGCAGCGTTGTTCAAGGTGCTGCGACCGCTTTCAACATTCTTACGTGTCGAGAAATGAACACTGTGCAAATCGTATTCCATAGCAACGGATAAATAATCTGCGTATCTATCTTTATTCCCACAGTCGTTGCTGGTTAATACCGATATAACGTTTTGATAGGTAATATAATACGATGTATAGAACGAGTCTCCGATTAATGATGATTTTTTTTAACGCTCCGCGATAAGACGTTGTTGGTTTTTAGAAAGTGCGTTAACGGTATAGCGGAATATTGAACGCAACTCGAGACATGTAACGCGTTGTTGATGATACCGAGGCTGGTAGTGTAAAAACAAAATTTTTATATTTTCTGATATTCGACGAGTTTCCTCATTTTTCGAGAAGTTGTCGACTATAACTCGAGGGTTGGATAGCTCGACTGTCGTAGTATCGACCAGAACGTAGGCCTAAATTAACTTAATAATTGGACCGTACCTTGGTATTTTGTACTTTTGAGAAGTAGCTACATGATTATCCCGGAAGTTCGTGCTATCCGCTGAAAAATGCCAGTTTCGTGTTTGCAAGCGTGTGAACGCAAGGTGCAACATTCACCCTACAGTCACGAAAGTCGCTGGGGAGGGTGTAATAATGTACGACGAATTTTGAATAGAATTTTTTTGACCAAACTTTATTACAGCCTCTAACGAACTTTGTACAACATTTTAAGTCTCGAAAGTAAAGTAATAAAAAAAAATTTGAAAAGTATTTGGAAAGTAATCAATTTTACGAGTAACGACAACTTCGATATCAATCTCCAGCCAACCGTGGAACAATTAATAACAAATTTTATTCCCGAGCGAAAGCGGCAGGCGCGCACTTTGTTTTCTCTACAAAAACGATCCGCGATATCCGTAACAAAATAGACGACGATAAATCTGAAGAAATACATACAAATCTCAAATTCTCAGAATATTGTCGGACTCGACCTTCCGAAAAAATGATGGTTGGCAAGAACGGGAAGGGGTGAGGGCGGTAGGGCGATCGAACAACCCCACATAGCTCTTGTAAAAAAAAAAATAGTAAAATCCCTCCAGTCGCGGTGAAACAAAACTGGTAATTGCCATTCGCTACTCTCGACGCTATCGACACTTATTTCTCGCTCATCGTTCGTGCTTTCCCCGAGTTTTCGAAAGCAACTCGGCGGAAGGTGTCGAGTAACAAAAAAAAGAAGCGCATCGGCCTTATAGGAAAGGAAGGAAAGAAAGAGAGAAAAAAAAGGAAGCGGAGAAGAAGAAGAAGAAGAAGAAGAAGAAGAATAAGAATAAGAAGAAGGGAAAAAAGAGTGGTAGAGAGAGCGAGCGAGTGGCGCGAACGAGGCGCGAGTGCCGCGAGTAGCAGCGCGATGTGGGTCAACCGCGAGGCAACCGCGAGAGGCGCCGAGGGTCGCCGAGAATCGGCGAAAACGGCCGAACGGCAATCACGTTGCGCGCATCTGGGTCACCGGCGTACTGGCGCATGCGAAGTTGCCTCCCTCGGTCGTTCACCGTTGACCAAGTTACTAACCTTCCGACACCCGGTCGCCAGTTAGCTTCTCGTATTGACCGCCGGAAAAACGTTGACTTTTCGCACGACGCGAGCAACGTCGCGGATAGCTCGCCACGGAGATTTTCAGTAGTCTCGGTAGCTACCGGTAGAAGGGATCAGACCGTACGACGGACTCCTGCGGCCGTTGCGACGTCCTCGTCGTCGTCGCTGCGATGCCGAGCGGCGCGGCTAGCGATCGGTAATGGACGTTAACTTTCGACTTTCGGTCGAACGCCACCCGACGCTCCCGGTTGCCGGGGAAACGTTGACTTGACGCCTGCGAAAAACATCGCGGGTGACTTCAACGGGGGACTCTCAGCTGTTTCGTTAATTAGAGGGGGGGAATTGAGGGATCTGATCGTACGATTGATTCCTAATCGCGGTTCGAACCTTCCGATTACTGGAGTATCGTTGACTTCTCGTATACGGGGGGGAAGAACGTCGGGGGTTAACTCGCGCGAGGATTTTCGGGTAGAAGAGATGAGACGGTGGGACCGACTCCCACGGTCTCCCGCGTCAAAGTATTTCGCTTTGACGGCGAGTGACGGTAATGGCAATCATTAAGGGACGTTAACTTTCGGTCGATGCTTCTGTCTCCGGTTTGCCGGAGGAACGTTGACTTCTCGCGCACGAGAAACATCGTGGGTAGCTTAATCGTGGAGCTCCAGGGTTCCCCCGCCGGCACGGCGATGGTGAACAGCGCTAGTGCCAATCGGTAATGGACGTTAACTCGCGATCGAATCGACGACGCCGAGATATAGAGGCACGGTTATTAACTCTCGCTCGAGGGGAAGGAGTAAAGAGGTTTATAAAATTGAAGCTCGCGCTGATACGAGATAACGTCATCTGGGAGGACGGGAAGTAAATTGTATGGTACGGGAATACCCGGGCTGAACTTTTTCACCGGGTATGTTTTCTAACGGTCCCTCGTTGATCGAGCGATAGATAACGATCGAGTAAAATAACGGGGAATGTCCGAAAGGTAATATCGATTTCAGAGCCCACGGACTGGATTCCTCTCACGATCGCCGGTCCGTTATCGATTCGTCGCGGTGTATCTCTGCCATCGCCTAGCCGAGAAGCAAAAAAAAGTAGAAAAAAAAAACTCGTCCAGCGCGAAACGAAACCTCGGTAAAGGCACAAATCACGATTACACCGGGAACGGGGATGAGGCACAAATCAGGTTTACATCTAACTGCGGCGCGTAACGCCTATAAATCCCCCGGCGCGGTACGGCGCGTACAATTTATCCGCGACGTACGCGCGATATCTGTTGTGTAGCAGGATGCACGCGTACGCCGGACGAAAATACATAATGAATGGCCGAGAGAAACGGAAGACAATGTTTAGCCGGTAGAATCGGCCGATGCGTTTCCGAGCTATTCGCGTCCGGCGCGGCCCAAATTCAAAAATCCTCACCGTGCGATCTTGGCAAACGCTCGGCTTTCGATCGACCGCCACGGCGCGCGTGTACCTGTATCTGCGGCTTCGACGGTGTCGCAAGCATTGCCTCATCTGGATTCGCTTAAGGAAACTGTAACGGTCATTCTTGTCTGTGACCGAGCGGGGACTCCTTCGCAATTGCGCGGCTCCTCTCGCCCCCAAGGGCCGCGCGGGTGTTGCATCTCTCGTTCGCGCGCTGAACCATTACGTAACTCGTGATCGGTCATCCTCGCGGATCATGCCGGTCGACTTCTATCGCGCTGTTTGCTCTTCTAGCGGGCAAATCGCTAGGCCGAGATGCGAAACGCGTAACGGCGGAGAGGACACGCTGCTGAGAGATAGATCGTGTAACGCGCGCAGTCCCACGGGAGAAATGTTCGTTACGCGTACGAATTATTGGTTCTGGTATTGTGACGTCAAGCCCTTTCATACCGCGGTCCCACGTTAGAATGAACGAAAGCATCCCTTTTGTTCGAAAATAATAACTTCTCAAATTTTGTTTACCTATCCCCACGCGATAATGTGGGTATTAAAGCTGAAGGCTGGGATAATTGCAAAAACTTTATTATAAAGATAATTGCACGCTAAGAAGTAGATTCCGTTTGGCAGTAGATGGGTTGAAATATAGTTAACTTCCGTTTATCCGAGCACGAATATTCTGGTTTCGCTGCTTATCCAGAAATTCGATTTGAAAACGTGTTTGTTATGCTGCGAAGTTCAAAGAATTCAACACCGGAAATTTTAAAGTAGAATCTGTTTTCGCACGGATAAACTGCAAAGCGAAAAATCCCAACGCGGATAACTTACAAGCCGGAAATTTCGTGCACGGATAATCGAGAGTCGACCGCATTTCAATAATGTATGTATTCTTGAATGGCACGAATGACGGGAGAAATTTAAATGCCCGCGTCCCGTTAAAGAATTTACGAGACTTACTTGAGGCTTCGCGAATGCACTGTGAAAGCAATGTTTTTCCGCGTAAGATAAGTAACGATAGGGGAAATGTTTGTCGATAGCCCCGGGAGAATCTAGTTCCAGCTTTAAAGCGCGATAATATTCCGCGTTACGAGGGAGCGCCGATTTATTAACGCTTTCGCGCGCACTTTGGAAATTCAAGAGAATCTTGAAATTGTACGAGACGCCGGTAAGAATCTACCTCCGTACCGATTATTCTATAGCCTGACCTACATTCGCCCTGAGATTCACGCCACTCGCGACTCCCGACGACAAACTTGTATTCGCTTCACCGACTGCACGCAACGTCTGACTGATCGAAGAGAGGAAAAAAAAAGAAGGGTAAAGGTAAAAGTAATAGCACGGTATTGAAATAATCGAAGGAGAGCCGAGCCTCGGTCTGCCGGATAAACTGCAATCGACGAAACAGAATTTTCGGAACCGCTGAACTGTTAAAAAGTCGGTGTTCTTTTTATTCTGGAATGCGCGACGCTTGGGAAAACGTTTTAGCTGGATTTTCATTGCGATGCGAGTCAAAACACAGTTGGCCGTATTACTCCTGAAATAGCGGAGTATTAAGTCATAGCTTACGTAATCCGATCATTACTGTCTAAAATGAGTCGCGTGAATGTTGGAAAGCTGCTTTAACGGCGCATAGAAGAAAGTATATTCGCGCGTAATTTTGTCAAAGCGTTAGAGGAGGCTCCTAATGGCCGCGTGTAACGCGATACAATACCCGATAGCGACGGGTTATTGTTCTCTTTTGGCGGGGGATTTAATAGGTATTCGGGGAAACCACTTGGGGGAGGGACAACAAACTCTAGAGCAGCGGTTCCGACTGTCATGGAAATAAACATCACCTGCGAGTGAGTAATTTGTGCCAAGTCTCGAACTAACTGAGTTACAGCCGATCGAAGAGATTTCGACACACGTTCGTACTTCGACCGCGTGTCTCGTAAAACTCGCGCTAAAGTGCGCGCCGTTTGAGCTTTTACAAAGAGCACATTCTGATTCACTCGCTTGATTCACTTGGTATAAATTTGCTTGACAGCTGATCGGTACGTGGTCGTAATTGGCTCGTTGCTCATCCTTCGCGACTATACTAGTTTACGCGGTGCTGGATTTTCTGATTTTTCTCCATTTGTGGCGTAACCTTCGCCCGACACGCAACGCCGCGCGACACGCTAAAAGGCGCAGTTTCTTTCTTTTTCCTACGGCGCAGGAGTCTACGGAGAATTCTATTCGGTTCTGTAGACTCTCGCGTTCGATTTTAGTTAAGATTAAGCGGTGCAAATCTAATTTAACGTCAGTCGATCGGGTTGACCCCAAAACCAAGTGAACTTGTCGAAACTTTAGCGCGTTATCCGCGGATAACGGGGTACGTATCATACCAGAAATCTATTATTCACGGCGATGGAATCGAATAGGAATGATGTTCGAGACTCGACCTAAATACAAGGATTTTAAAAATTGTCTCGAGTGGAATGCCCCGGTATAGGCGTACATCGATCAGCGCGATAGCGCCGAACGTCCGTTCATCCCTTACGTTATCGAACGAGGGGAATATCGATCGTCCTCGTTCGACGCACCGCCGCGATTCCTTCCCAGAGATTAACCGCGAAGAGTAATTGTTATAAATAATATAAACGTTGACCGATATAGAGGCCCCCCAACTATTTCCAGCGCGTGGTCGCACCTCGTTTATTTCTACGGATCGCAGCCGTCGACCGTCTCGAACACACTCGTTGCGTGCACGCACCTATCTTTCCTCGTTCGTGCTCGCGCACATTCTAACGTACAATGCGCGCTGCCCCTTATCAAACGGGATCCTTATCACGTGTCAACTATCGGGCCATCTCGCCGTGTAAATTCCAGGACGGGAGAGGCGTCGGGCGGAGCGCTGGAAGAGCGTAAAGAGACATATCGCCGGGGCGATTATTTATTTGCGAAACGTATTTATAGAGTATTACGCGGCGCAGGTTGGCAACCTCGTGCACGGTTATGCAATAAATGAGAGAAGGAGCGAAAGGGACGAGACGAGGGCGAGGGACGAAGGGGGGAGGACGACGGAGGGAACGGCATGAAGTGAGAGGTGGCGATGGACGGAGGAGCGGAGGGCAGAGGTACCGAGAGACAATAATATGGTGGGGCGAGGAGGGAAGAAAGGGAGGGAGAGAGGGAGAGGGGGAGAGACGTTGAAAAGAGAGGGAAGCACGACGCGCTGGTAGGGAGAACCGCGCGTGTCCGAGAGAAAGAACGAGCTTCCGAAGGTGACTGGGAGAAAAAGAGAGAGGAGTCCGAAAGTCGGGGTGAAAGAGAAATGTGAAAAGAGAGAGGGAGGGAGGGGGGCGGGAGGGGCTGCGAGCGAAACGAAGAAACGACGAGCGAGGGGTGGCGAGGGAGTAGCTCCGAAATCTCTGCGAGAAGGTGGAACGAAACTAAGTGTTGGACAAAGAGCGGGACTTCGTGAAGAAGGTGGGTGGCGAGAATAGAGAAGGTGAGGAAAGAGGATAATGACAATGGGAAGGTAAAAACTCGGCGAAAGAATGCGTGCGTTACTTTTGAACGATTAAGTATCGTGGATGCATTTTTGAACGCCAACCGACTGTCGGTGTAAAGTCAAGTATTTCACTTAAATGCACTCCCATATTTTCACGCTCTTACCGCGTACCCTCGTATTCGCGATTTTCCGGATACAACGTCGATGATATATCGAATCGATCCACGTTGGCTGCAACTTCGAAGTTGTGACATTAACTGAAAATACAACAAAAAAAAAAAGCCCGTATTGCCAGGAAACTCTTTTTAGCGGCGATCGTGGCACGTTGCATTAAGTGCATTATCCGTGGGACAAAAATGAAAGTGACCTTGGCACAAATGCCTAAAGCGTACACCGATCGTAGAATCGCATTAACGCTGAATAATAAATTAAACCGATTGTTACGCACCGTGTAGCAATCGTGCGGCTAACTAAGACGCGAGAACTGTATCGATTCGAAGGAAAATTCCGCGTTACGGGGAAACCTGTCTCGCGAAACGATTATACCCGCGACGACGAGTACGATCGGGAGAATTTGCAAATTTCGCAAAGCCGACCCTCGCGACCATCCGTGAAGGCGTACGCGCGTCTACCGAAATCAGAGTTGGCGTCGTGACCGACGCGCCGCGAGTTGACGGAAAACTATCGCGGGTTCTTTAATTAGGCATCGGTGCGGCCGTCTCCAAAGACAAACTTTCCGGGGCGCAGTTTCTGAGCATCGCCGAGGGAAACACGATACGCACGTGTATTTAGGAGCCGGTGCCCTTAACGAGCCGCGCTAATAAAGTTAACGCGCGTCGCTCACGAGACGAGATCGGAAAGCGCGCCTCGCGCGCTCGTGATCCGCGTCGTGCGTTTCCGTGGCTACTCGACTTGCGCAGTCCGTCCGATCGCCGAGCGAACTTTCGTTTTATCTCCGCGGCTCGGCCGTCCTCGGCTCGGCTCGTACTTGCGAGGGTGGAAGGGGCGCTGGCAGCAACGGGGGAAGGGAGAGCAAAGGGTGAGGCACTCGGCCATCATCGGCGGAGGCGCGCACAGTTCAGTGACCCGACGCAGCGTAACTCGTCGGCGTCGCGGGGTCCGGGGGACGAGGGGGAGTTCTGACATATTGTGAGATGCCAGCCCGCTAACGCCGGTCCCCGAAAAACACTTCTCACTCTCTCTCTCTCTCTCCCTCTCTCCCTCGCTCGCACTCCTTCTCTCGCTCCGTCTCTCTCGTTTTCCCCCTCCCCTCCAGCCTTTCCTTTCTTATCTCTCTCTTTCCTCGTTTCACTCGGATCCTTCTCTCTTTTGATTACTGTCAGTCCTACCATCGCCACCTCTCTCCGCGTTTCTTTTCTCTCTTTCTTTTTATCTCCGCGCTTCTTCCTCTCTCTTTGTTTCTACCGATCGGTCGCCCCGTCTCGCGCGCGCTCCCTCTTTCTCTCCGGAAGGTTCGTCAAATCCCCGAAATATTCATGTGGCGGTCGTGGAGTTTCCGCGAGTTTTTCCAATCTACGCCGACGGGGAAGCGTCGTTGTTCGGGAACAGCGAGACAGAAGGAGAAAGAGAGAGAGAGAGAAAGTCCCGCCGCGTGTCGTTCGATCTGACGAAATCCGCCGAGAGAGTACCGAATCGCATCGCGAACGCGTCGAAACCGTTGGTGCGCGAGACTCCCGAAATTACCGCGGAGGAAGGAAACGTGGAGGCATCGTGCGTCGGCCCCCCATCCCCCCCCCCCCCCCGCCCTCCCTGTGTGTGCGCGCGTCAGCGTTACTCGTACGCGTACGAGCGAGCGAGCGCGCGCGCGCCCGCTCGCGCGCGTGTACATGCGTGCGTGCCAGTGGTCCCGCTCGGCCGAGGAGTACGTTCGCCTCCGTCGTTTCTCCGCGCGAGTACACGAGCATTTTCCTCGTTCGACCCTCCTCGTTTCTTTCTCCGCGCTGTCCATTCTCCTTTCTCCCTTTTCTCCCGTGGCCGTTCCACCAAGCCCGACCGCACCGAGTTCACGGAGTGCTGCAACGCTGCCGGTTTCGCGTTGGCGCGATTCGTGCCTCGGAATTCGAGGCGTTTCTCGGCCCCTCGAAAATTCGGCGTTTTCCGGCGAAGAAAGGGGACGAGATGTGACACGGTGCGGCGGTCGGCCCGGCCCCCACCCCTACCCCTCCCCCGTTTACCGCGGGATGAATATTGCATTCGGTGTGCGTGCGTGTTAAGTGCAGCCAACAAAGTGATCATCGTGGCTGGAAAGCCTCCAGGTGGAAAACGCGCGACCTCCTCCCGCGCGCTTCTGTGTGCGCGCGAGCGCGTTACGTCCGTGTGCGTTAACCGGCCGCCGATCCACGGGTGTGCGCGTGGTTTTCGTTTTACATGCGGCGCTTGCGCCGCTCAGGCGATTCGCGAGGCTACTCGTGCTGTGTAGGAGTTTCTGTCGCGGTGAAAACGATCGACTATTTGTGGACGTTCGCGCTGTGCGTCGGGACGCGGTGACTCGACTATAAAATGATCGAGAAACGTCTTCCGGTCTCGAAGAATGTCCACGGGCTCCACCGCTTTATCTCGCTGACGGTAAACCAAGTAGAAACTTGACAGAACTGGAGAAACGAGAGACGCTAATACGCGTAGAAAACTGGCTCTTATCTTCGAATCCTATTGCGCGATCGAGATCCGATTCCGAGATCGAGATTCCGTCACTTTAATCCGACAATTGGATTCTCCTATCGACCACGGGCGTGTCGATATTGCGGTTACGCGTTGATCGCACGATGCGTCTCGATCTACGCTCAGCTAGGCTGTAAAGTTTCTCTCGATTTATATTCCGCGTCTTACCATCGATGTCTGCAACCACTCGTGTTCCTAATTTTCGCGAAGCTGCGCGAACGCATCTGAGTCTAATGCTATCTCTCTGTATGCACTTTCCACGCTGTTCGCGATTCGCATAAATTTACACGGTTTGATGACACGAGCATTGTTATTCCACGACGCGGGATGTATTAGTTAATCGTTTTGCATAATATTATCAAATATTTAACGGCGCCAAACTTCCAACCAACGAAATCATGTTTACGCGTTAACGTTTTCATTTCTTCTGCCTATTTTCATACACGTGGCAAAGAACGAATAGCAGATGAATTACAATTTTGAATAAACATTTAAAAATACAGTACAAAAATTCCATTTTAATGTTTATAACAGACTTTACATAATTTAACTTAACTTGATGTAACTTCATTTCGGAACTTTCAAACGGGACAGCTGCTTCGGTTAATTTTATTCTGTCCCGGCTTATCCGCTGAGTCAAGACCGGGATTTTGATATTTAATCTCTTTCGTCGATTTCTGACTTATTTTAAGGCTCTCCGATGAAACACATCTAAAGGTATCTACGAGAAATGGGGTTATAATTTTCATGATTTAGTGTTCTATTAACTACGTTAAAATCTGAGTCCACTTCGGAGTAACTGTCCGGAGACGTTGCTTTAATTCAGGGACTTCCGGGTGTAGGATTCTCTTTACGATATTTGCTTTCTTCCATTTACTCTCTTTCTCTCTGGAAAACCTCAAGGTAACCACTTCAACGAATCTACGGAGCTCCGTGATTAACTGGATCTAACTTTGGTAGCTTCATACGTGGTAATATCTTTGCGCCGCCTACTTCGATCTGTTTGCTCGCGTTGCAAGACCCTAAAGAATCTCCTCCGGTCGAGATAGAAACTAATCCGATTATGGAACTTCGATTTCAAGAATTTCAACGTTATGGCTTTCTTTCCTTTGTTCCTCGGATTTTATCATTCCTCCGTAAAATCTCGAGGTGAAATATAAAAATCAAATTGATTGTGATGGATTGTGATATTTTTCTAGGACTCGTAGAGGATGTAATAAGTCGTTTGTTATCAGTTATCTAATGATATATTCACTTTATAGAACTACTTCAGAATCTGCCAATGGTGAGGCAATTCAATTCACGAATCCCAATAACGAACCGAGATTCACGTGAATCTCTTCGGCGAATGTAATTAATATTACATTAGTTACGATAGTATCGAAATAGTCGGCGCGGATGTTTTCACCCCCTCTCCGATTTAATCGATTCGTAACTCTAATATTTCAGAGGACCAAAACTTTGTTATTACAGTTCCGAGATTCAATCTCCCCTACGAAATCACGACGATGATTCGTCCGTTTCCTAGCATCGGTGGAATTATAAAAAAAGTTTCCCTAAGATCGTTCTAGCGTTACACCACGCTGATCCTTAGAATTCACCATCTCAACCCAAAATTGTACGAGTCTCTGGATTAAAAACTATCCTTTTTACATCGTGGAAGAAACTAGCGGTGGTATTGAAAACGAAGTTTTCCTAAGATCGCTCGATCACTCGAGCGCAACTCCAAGCCGATCCTCAGCATTCACCTATTCGACGCAAAATCGTACGATTCTCCGAATTTAACGTAGAAATCTGACGATCGTCTAACTCCAATTTCAAACGATTTCGCAAGTACGCCTCCGAGCCTCCTTCGTTTATTCCCGTTTTTCCCCCTCGACAGCCGGGAAGCATCCAATCATCCAAAGTAACGCGTCGAAATGCCACGGATTTCGGGAGTTCCGGGTATAGTAGCCGCTGCACTCTCCTCGAGGCAGAGGCATGACGCACGTTGAAGATGCGAGCGTGCCGGGTGACTGTACTCTGGGTTCATCGTTCTCGGTTATGTAATGTTCGACCGTATGGTGCAAGCGCCTCGACGCTACTCGTGGCGCTAGAGTTGTTGGACGAGAGAAGCGCGATATAGTGACGCGGGGCGCACCGAATCCTCTTCGCTCCAATACGCGCGAGGCTGTGTGCGCCCGCGATGCACACACGTAAAACATATTTCCCCCCGCCCCGCCGCTTGCACTCACCCTCCCGCTCCCCCTCCCCTTTACCCACGTTCTCCGTCATTCTCTCTCTTTCGATCTTCCTCGCGCTCTCTCGTCTCCTCTCTTGCTTTAGCGCCCTCGTGGCGCGATATAGACACCGCATTACCGAGCTGTGAACGAAAATAGAGGGCAACGAGAGGCACTGCAGCAGCCGCATTTCTTTCTTTTTTTTCTTCTCTCTCTCTCTCTCTCTCTCTTTTTTCATTTATACGACTTTCCCCACGATTCCGGGGACTCGTTTCGGCGGGGAGGCTTAGTTGGATCGGTATAACGTATTCGAGGGAGCGGTGGATCAGAGGGAAGATGAGGAGGCTGGATCCGTGAATGGGGAAAGCAGTTCTGTTTCTGCTGTAATTAATCGTGGGCTTCTCTGGTTAGGATTTTGGATCGGACGGAACACTGGGATGTTGGGATCGATATCGTAGCGTAGGCTGATTTTGCTTTGCGTTTCGAATTCAGGTTATAACGTGTACCTTGGAATGGATCATTGAATTTGCGCAATAGTCGAACAAAAAAGGAAACAACGCTCAGATTCGTGTTACGAATGTATGTACACGAAGTGCATCATCATTTTTGGATTTCGTTCTCCCCTTTTTTCTCGCTCTTATTTACTTATTCTTTTACTTATCATTCCGTGAATTTGACTATAAAGCCAATGGCGTATAAATGTATTGTATGCAATATTGATGTATTCATATACATATTATACATACACATGTACGTATACATAGATACACGTACACTGTTCCTAGAACTTTCTATGAAAGAAAACTACTGGGCAGCTTTATTAAAAAAGTCTGTAGAGAAATACTATAGGAATCGTGTACGTCTATCTATATCGAACGAAGACGAATTGATTGACTATTACAATCGATTCTCATCTACCAGCTATCCTTTCTACATCGTGGAAGAAAGATTTCGTAAGCCTCCATGCAACATCCTCTGGTATCTTCGACATATATTGTGCAACGCGTTCAAAGTCGAACATCCATCTACCGTGGCCTTACTCGATCCACGATCTTACAATCGGATTTACGATCGATAAAGTAACATTGGAGCTCGTCTACCGTCCACGATCAAAAATTCAACAACTTCCTACGCGTCTCGGGACGTAAAGATGTACATTGCTACCGTGAGTGGATAAAACGTATGCGTGTATTCCTCGACCTGACCGAGGCATGACTTAACGGAGCTCTGTGAAAATCATCGATGGGGGATTAGGACTTACCAATAGGGGATCACCATAATGTGTTCAACGATGAATTCTTAGTGAGATTTAAATGAAACACACGTGCGCGAAACGTAAATGGAGGGGAGTCTCTCATCGTACGGTGGGCCAAGCTGGGGGGCGGACAGTACGAGTCCTCAGCCGCCGGAAGCAACGAGAACGAGAGGGCCGGTTCGACCCCCGAGTCCAGAAAATACCCTTCTGGATGATCGTAGACTTCAAGTGAACTCGATACGAGGTATTCGACGTACCGAGGATTATGGATACCGGCGCGCAAAGCTCACAAAGTTTACTTTCATAAATATTCGATAAATGTCACTTTCGATTTATGAAAAGAAAGGCAGAAAATGCCCTACGAAAAGTTTCATCGAATAACTCTGGGAAGGGATTTTATAGTTTTTATATATTTAAGCGGAAACGCAACGTTACGATATCGTGCGGGAAACCTATGATCACGCGAGAAGCAATTTTCCACCGTACTTTTTACCCTTGATAGTTTGGTGAAAGCCACGTTATATCAGCGGCACGTTATCTCGGTACATTAACGTGATACCAAATCTCTGGTTTGATTCCTACCGCATCGCTCGTGATGCATTTGAATGCAGGCACGACTGCACGGAGATACAATGCTTTCCGATACTGTTTTCCAATGGAAAGGTTATCCATAAATATACCGCGCGACAATAACGAATAGTATAACGAACTTCGATGCTATGGCAATCTAACAGCAGAATATAAAAGACGAAACCACTTTTCTATACATCCCTTCATCGAACAACTACAAACTATTAAACAATTATCTAATGCACGAAAGTAGTCCATTTTCTCCTGCGTACTTTCTTCCGGGATTATCGAACAATAATACACGAGCAATCGGAAAGCTATGTAATCTATATAAAAGCGATCGCCCCTCCGATCGAAGAATGCCGTCCCAAATAAGTCGAGCTTCGACATCCTTCACGCCACAAACATTAATCACCATTGGAATCGTACGTAACGTAACTAACGGAATATTTGTTTCTTTGTGCTTTCAGCCCAGATCGAGATAATCCCGTGCAAGGTGTGCGGCGACAAGAGCAGCGGAGTCCATTATGGCGTGATCACCTGCGAGGGCTGCAAAGGCTTCTTCAGGCGGTCGCAGTCGTCGGTCGTCAACTATCAATGTCCACGGAACAAGAATTGCGTGGTCGACCGTGTAAACAGAAACCGGTGCCAGTACTGTCGGTTGCAAAAGTGCCTACGCCTCGGCATGTCCAGAGATGGTGAGCGCGCATTACTGTTTCAAACCTCCGCCTTCTTTTTTTTTTTTCTATTTCCAAGCATCCCAAGGTTACGCGGATTGATGTTAGTGGAGGACGGATGTCTACCTTCTGCGACTGTGAGAAAAGAATACGCGGCGACCGTTTCGTTCTTGCGCGTGACGAAAGAATTGCGTTCGAACCTTTTTTTTTATGCGGAGCTAATCGAGGTTCAACGGTTTTCAATGTTTCTACATCGGAATCAAACGAGAAATAAAGAGACGTTTATTTAATGACGCGATCGATAGTAAACGTTGATTTGGGATTTATTCAGATTTAATGTTCTGTCGGGTGTAGGAGTTGGGGGTGGGGGAGGATGGAGTTAAAATGGATAGGATTATGGAGTATTAACGCGCTAGACATTACTGTTCCTCGTTCATAGAGAGAGTCAAATTGTTTTTTCCTATATGTATTTTTAGCAAAGCCTGACGATTATTTTGATAAATCATATTGAATTAAAGACTGAAATTGGGTATTTAAAAATTCCGACTTTGAGCGTTGCTATTAGCGACACAAGTCTGTGCGCCAAAACGATAACACTAAAAAATTATTTGGTCTTTAATCGATTTATTAGCTTGTCGGATATGCAGAAATAATATTATCCGTTTCACTCAAGTTTCTTTATTCTCGTTTACTCATTAAATCAGCAACGATTCGGTACGTTAAACTGCCCGACAAGCAGCGCCGAGATCTCGCGATGAATTACAGTATTGCGATCGAGTAAGAATACAAAGTTAATCGACGGAAGGGTCGCGCGACTAAATATAACGTTTCGCTCAAATCGCTAGCGACGACGCGAAAAAGGAATTTCTTTGTTTAAAGTATTATCGCGCGCTAAGTTACCCGACACGTGAGCGTGGTCGATTCTCTCTATTGCGCTGAACTGCAATTCAGCTGTATGTACGCACGATACGAACGAAAAATACGAGATACGAGCACATTATTAATAGCGCATTAGAGTATATTAAGTACACGGTACTTTGCTGGATACGTACCGACCGGTCGAGCGGCATTACTTTAATTAGCCGATTATGCAAATTCACGGCCGATCGATTACCCCCGGCGACGCGATTCGTAAACATTTGAATTGTATTATTAGAAAGTCAGAGCGCGGCTGGGCGCAGCAAATCAGATATACGGGGATAGCAGCGGCCACGCGTGTCGCTTGGGGTGTACGACCCTTTATCGGAGGCTGTCCAGCCCTCCCTCGACCCGTGCTTCCTCCGCGTCTTGACATCGCCACACGATTTCTCTTTCCCGCTCTCTCGTTCTCCCTTTCCTCTCGACTCTTTCTCACTCCCGAGCTAGTTCGCCTACCGCGTTGCTGCACCTTATCGGACCGAGCCACGAGTCGTCTTAGACACGTGAACGACATTTCTGTTGCGTGCGTCTAGGCGCGTTTTACAAAGGTACGTCGGTGAGTTAGCGTTGACGCGGTTGAGATTCAAAAATTTTCATTTTAGCCACGGAATGCCCGTTAAAATGAATGCTCGTTTCACTCGTATCGTTAAAATCCTGCATAGCGCGTCGTATTTTTATCTTCCCCCCAGATGTTGAAATTGGATTTCAATTTTCAAAAGAAAGTTCTACTTATTCAAATTTAATCAATATTTTCTTCATGTAATTATACTTTCGTCGATCGATCGCCAGGTACACGCCAAATCAATTTTTTCGAAATATTTATCCATGATTTATCGTTACGCGCAACTCGCTATCGGTACTACGATCTCGTTTATTGTATCGAATCAATTTCAATTAGCCGTGAGCAAACTAACATTTTTTTCACGCCCAGCTACAGCTACTCCACGTTACAGAACTTGTCGATGTTACGCCACGGTCTGATAAAAAGCCATACTTGATAAGTAGTAGCCAAAAAGCAGGATGTTGCGGTTGTGACTAAACCGTGGTACCGTTGTTGATACTTCTGCGTCGCATTCTTTATCGAATCGTTCTAATATCATCTTTGACACAAATCAAAGTAAAAGTGTACGATATATCCGTTCGATTGATCGTAGAAAATAATAGGCTTCATTCTCACGAGCCATCGCTCGAAAGTAGCTACTAGACGAAGATCCAGTTCGTCGTCTTCTTTTCTGTATCCGATGCTATTTATTCAAAACTCTCCCCCGTATATCCAACCAGTTAAAATAAAACCCATCGCGTCTTTCAAAATTCCAACTTCCTTCAGTTTATCTACAAATCAAAACCAGACGATATCACGTACACTAATAATACGTGTACGCGCCTCGCTGCGAACGCACGATACCACACGCTGTTAGATCTCTGCGTAATAGCGATTCCTTCCAGAGATCATTGACATTCGATTACTTAACTACGGATTACCGATAACCCCCCGCGCGGGGATCGTTTCTACACGGGCTCCAATCAATTTTCAATTTCGACTCTATCGGCCCGATACCCACGAAATCCCGGAGTCGAGTAATTTAAGGAATTCCTCGCGGCGAACGTTCCTCGCCGGGGTCATTGACATGCCCATTACTCAATCTCCATAATCGACATCATCGTACGCGATCCATTCCCCATAATCGTTAATCGATCTCGAGAGCATCGGTCGCCGGGCCGTCGAAATCGAATACCGGGAACGGAACGAAGCGCAAAAGCGTTGCAATTGGAGGCGCACTCGCGAGGAACAAATCCTCCCCGCGTAGATCTGCTCCGATAATCGCGCAGCTTCTCACGACCCGCCGTCCGGGAGTATTTGTGCACGGTGATAAGGAGCCAGTCGTCTCGGTGCAGCGTGCACTCTTCCCTCGCCCCCCACATACACGCACACACACACCCACACACACACACGAGGTTACGAGCGCGCACGCGAACTCCCCAGAAAGTGCATCGTGTGCTACCGGTGGCGCGCGCATATACTCTTCCTGTTGTCATCTCTTTCTCCTTCCCTCCTGTTGTCATCTCCGTCTCTCTTCGTTCCGCTCGATCCTCTTCCCTCTTTGCCTCTCTTTCTCTCTTGCCACGTTCGGTCGATCACCCTCCGCTTCTACCTCTTCGTCCCTCCTACGGTTCGCTCTCTCGCACCCTCTCTCTTTCTCTCTTTCTCACACACACACACACACACACACATACACACGCGCTAGCGCTCGCGCGTTCTCTTTTTCCTTCTCTCATTCTCTCCCTTTTCCTCCGCGCTATACGCGATCCCGATAGCGGTTCAGCTGGCAGCTGACGTCGCGCGTACCTCCCCGCGTCTCTCCTCTCTGGACGATCCCTCTTTCTCGTGCTGCCGAATACCCCCCACCAGGATGCGACGCTATAGCGTGTGCGTGAGTCCGTGTCTACGCTCTAACGTCCCGGTTGAGATTCGAGAGCCGGCGAGATGCGGATTAAAAGTGCGTTTTCGTGAGCGTGGACACGTTGGACCGACGAGGAATTTCATATCATACGCGACGAAGCTTCTCCCTCCAATGATTCTCGATCCGTTTCGTTTATACGAATCTTTACGGAACGTGACGCGACGGATAGCTCCTTCGAGTGACTCATTTTTAAAACTGCCGAGCGACTCGTTAACCAGTGTCACTGGCCGATAAAAAAAAAGCACGCGTATGACTCGAGGTACCGTTGCCGAGCCGGCGAATGAACTTGGGAAACTAGAGAACACGGAAGAAAAAGAAAGACGAGCGGTTCAGGTTCTAGCGGTTGTTGAACGCTGATGTGACGTAGAGTATATCGCAGGCGCGCGCGTGTGTGTACGTTCCACCACTCGCAACGTAGTGACGTCACGGAGATGGGTGGGTGCATCCGAGGCACACGATAACGACGACGAAGAAGACTTAAAGATGGCTAAGAACTTCCGCGTTCCTCGAGGCGACGACTTTCTTTGGGTGCGCCGATAAGACGCTCGAGTTTTCAGTTTCTTTAACTTCGGCCATCTCTTACCGAAATCTCAAAATCTTCACGATTCGATCTAACCGATCTCCGAGGTTCGAGTTCCGGAACTCGAGACTCTGCGATGATTTAATCTATAATCCAGTTTCTGCATCCGCCTCGGTGTCGGATAAAGAACGACGCGTATTTTGATGTCTCGCAACTGCATAGTTCTCCCCGATAATTATTCATTTCTGTACAACTCGATTAACGAACGTTTTCGAAACATATTTTGTTGAATTAAAATAGCGTAAAGATCGTGGAAGTTACGATTCTTTTGAATTCAGCAGGCGTTTGCTATCCGTGTATATGCGAGCCAGCGTAAGAATAGAGTTGAACCAATGGAAATGCGATTCGCTCGTTTAACCTTTATGAGGCTGGAAAGGTACCTGGGTATATTAACAGTTCCTTAATTTATTCTTCCCCTAAATTTGTAATATGTGTGGTTTATATGATATAAAATCGATAAACTCGCGACAATGAAATAATTTACAGGGAAAAAACACAGATAACAATATTGCAGGTACCCGGGTACCTACACCGTCATTACAAGTGTTATTTTTCCCAGTCACATAAAGGGTAAATAATATTTTGACAACGTCGAAGGGCAACGGATTAAATGAAATCGACATGTTTCTGTTACAGCCGTTAAATTTGGACGCATGTCGAAGAAGCAGCGAGAGAAGGTCGAGGACGAAGTTAGGTTCCATAGGGCACAAATGAGAGCGGCCTCGGAAACAGCGCCCGACAGCAGTGTATTTGAGCATCAAACCCCGAGTAGTTCGGATCAACACCACCCCTATAACGGCGGGTAAGAGATATCCCGTTTCCTCGAGTAAAATCTATAAACCTAAGGAACTCTCTGTCGAAGAGAATATTACTCCGTACGTTAGTCCGGAGAAAAAATATTTTAAAAAATACGTTAGTACTGAGAAAATCGTCCCATTCGAATCCAAAAAATGTGAGTGTATCAGAATTAAGATCGAACGAGGGAAAAATAGAAAATCAATTTTCTTCAAAACGATTGAAATTTCTTTCCTCCGATAAAGTCCATAAAAGCCAAAACCACTAGCGAAACAAATTTTGCTCCGTTCGTTAATAATGCCAAATAGAATTATTTCTCTGAATAGAAAGATGAATACGGGTCTGGAATCGGAATCAGAACTAAACTAGAGTCAACGAGAATGAGAAGTGGAAGAGGAAAATAATTGAAAGATCATTTGAACCTTTTTGTAGAGTCGACGCATTCAGCTCGGTACGAAAACAACTGTTCAACCTCGTTTCAATTACTTTGCGCAGGTATGCGTATGGCGCTAGCGAATACGCTTCTCCCGGTCCCGGTACGGGTGGATCGGGTTATTATAATCATCAGGCGATGACGAATTATGAGCTTAGCGCCGATTACGTCGACAGCACGACGACCTACGACCCGAGACCGACGCAGACGCAGGTCGCGGACACTGTAGCCCCCGACACACCCTCCGCTGTCACCGCGACTGGGGTACTACCCAGCGTGGTCACCACCGGTGAGTACCGTCACGATCATCCAAATTTTTCTTTCATTTCTCTCGTCCTACCGAGAATCTCGAGCATCGGGGATTACCTATTTGTACGGTGACGCTCGTAAGGAGTTTCGTAGGTACACTAATTTGGCATAGTTATCCTGGGAGTGGGACGCGATATTTCTTGACCAAAGTAGTCGCGCCGGATGGAATTATCATCCCACTTGTCACCGTTTGTTATTAATAACGCGCCGCGCTTAGTAACGTTATTCTTGTTTCGTTCGATTCGGGGAGTAAATAGACAGCGTCTCGATCGTGATCACCACGATGGAAGTTTTGATTGCAGTTTTCCTTTTTGTTAGCGAATTAAATATTTTTCTTTTCATCTCCAATTTCCAGAGTTGTATTATCCTTGAGATAAGATCGTCGATAATTTGCACGACTGTGCAGATTCCAAGTTCTAAATCGCACTACATTTATTGTTTGTATTAAGGGGTTTAAGAGCAACGATCTTTTTACGAAAAGAATGTCACGTTTGTGTAAATTATATCCCGCGCGACTACTCTCGGGTTACGGAGGTGCGAGTTGTGATAACATTTATACTACTTTTGCACGCTTATTTATTAATTCTCTCTGTCTACGCCGATTAATTATTAATCGTCTGTTCTACTTTGCTTCGGTCTCGGTTTATCGTCGAGGGTGTTGCAAAGCGATAGTTTTGGGAGAAGTTTGAATTGAAACTTTCTTTCTCGAAATAAACGCGTTAAGATACTCGCGTGGAACGGTATTATCGCCGCGATTATCGCTGACGGCTAATCCATTACGTAGGGGCAATTTATTTCTGATATACACGATACGACGTTTATAAACGCAAAAAAAGAAGGTTCTTTCCATACTCGACAATTTACGGCGGCAAACAAAGAGGAGTAGCGCGAAATGTTTCGTACGCATTGCCCCCTTTATCCAATTTCTTTTCAACTAATGTAAACGACAAAACTGATAAATATATTCAACATCTAGCCCTTGGGAATTTTTGATTAACGTTACTTGCTGTTTATATCTATTCTTCGCGGTCATCCGATAAAGTAACGTTCATAATATTTATTCGTCTACTTTCATTGTTTACTGGCGCGTAACGTAACTTTAATTAACCGAAACACGATGACGTTAGTTTGCGGGAGTTGAATCGAGTTGCGGCGAACAGTGCGTTGAGTTCCGTTGAAACTTAGCGACAATATGACTATCGATGAGAAACCAACTGCAAGTAGTAATGGCTCCTTTCCGCGCCACACGGGCTGATACAATGACTGTATTTATCACTGTCAGCCGACTGCGCATTGCATTTATGGATAATATCTGCGTTTCGTAACTCGAGATACAAACAGAGATTACAAGGATAGAACTCAACGTCGCTTTCAGGACATTTCGCTCTTGTAATAAATACTTCCGCGGGGACAATCGTCGTCGAAGTGATTACACCAATACGCTAATATCATTTTAAAGACTTGCGAATATGTTTCGCTTGTAAATTATCCGATGGAAAGAGCCTTCGTTGCGTAACTATGCTAATCACCATACTACAACCCGAAAACCCAGTCAACTAACGTATCATTCGGAACCAGGGATCAAACTAATCGATTGATTTTTATTACTCGGTTACTCGGGAATTTATAATTATCAATGGTATTTATTATAAACGGATTATCTCTGTATTCGTATTACCGTTAAACGTTGAAATATCAAAATATCAATCTCTCGAACAGTTTCATCCCTTTCGAAATGACGTCTGCCACCCGCTCTATATAATAATGTTTAATTGTACAACTCCCATACGCACCATCTGGATTTCCAACAAAGACACAAATCCAACGAGACTGACTCACCCGCCCAACACACCTTTCCAACTAACGATAAAAATCCCGATCGAGTCGCGCCGCGAATCGTCAACCCCTCGGACACACGTGCCACGCGACAGAGAACAGGGAGGAGAGATAGAGCGAGACAGTCTCGGTGAACTTTGACTTTTCGCGCACCAGGAAAATCTCTGTCTGCCTCGACGACCGGAAGCAGCACGGGGGGTAGCGGCGGAAGTAGTAGCAGCGGTAATAATGGTGGTGGTAGCTCGGGTGGTGGAGGGAGCGGTTCTGGAAGTGCCGGTGGTGTGACTACCGGTGGGGGTAGTGGTAGCGGTGCCGGTTCTCTGAGCGGGGGTGGGATCGTTGCTGTCAAGCAAGAGACCACCGTCGAACTCGCCAGCCTGGGCCACGGCTCGTACACGATGGTCGACTCGACTACCTTTCTGAGCGGTCAGCAACAGAGGGTCAGCAATCCATCGGAGGACGACGAAGTGCCGAGTCTGCCCAGTATGTCCCATGCGAGATGTGAGGTTACGTTTGTGTCCCTTTGCATGGGCATGCTCGCGCTTTCTTTTTCCATTCTCTTTTCCTTTTTTTTTCTTTTCTTTTTCTTTTTGTAACTTCGAGCTCGATGGTAACGGGGATGTTCGATGTGCGGGGGCTGTTTTTTCTCTAGTTCGGCTACGGAGGGTAACGTGGACCACACGGAAGTCGGGAGGGGTTGATCTCTGTGACGCGGTATACCTCTTTCGCTCGTGCCACATGGGGTCGCGACAACGACCCTGAGTTTGCGTACACCAAGGGTGGCGAAACTTCTTTTTTTCATCGCGCGCTGAAATGATTATGATTGTTATCATAAGAATCGATAACGGGATCGCGTTGACGGGCTACTTGAAATTGGTTCAGAATATCAAATAAACCCGGTGGGGCATTTACTAATTTATTCTGACATTTTCGTATTTGAAATAGAATTAATATTTAATCTCGTCGATGCTCAAAATAAGGAATACGATAAATATTTGAGAATTTCACCGCGTTCTCTTTTTGGCCTCGAGTGCCATTGTTTTGCCACTCTCGGGTCATGCGACATTCTGGGAAATAAATTAACCGTACTAATCTACCAATCGTGACGCCTCTGAAAATTCAACGAACAAATTGTAATGGGCCACATTATCCTGCGTAACTTATCGCCTGCGATACATGCTTTTACTTACATTACCGATCATTGTATTTCTATCGACACGTGAAACGTAATATATATATTTATGTCGTCTACTCGTTATCCGTTCTCACGATCTATCGCTTCGGCTACTCTTTGTACTGAGAATCTCTCAGAAATCGCTGGTTTCTGTCGTGTTACATTTGGTAATCGTAGTGCATCGCTCGTAAGAAGTAGAGAAAGTAGCTTGACGTGTTTCGAAATAGCCGACTCGGCGTTGGCCGAGGGACATTATTTCAACCCGAAATCTCGATCGACTTTCGTAGATCCGGCACAGATCAGCGAGCTGCTGTCAAAGACGATAGCGGATGCACACGCGAGAACGTGTCTGCTGTCGACGGAACAGATCCAGGAATCGTTCCGGAAGCCCCACGACCTCTCCAGATTGATCTACTACAAGAACATGGCGCACGAGCAGCTCTGGCTCGAGTGCGCCCAAAAACTAACCACCGTTATCCAGCAGATCATCGAGTTCGCCAAGATGGTTCCTGGATTCATGAAGCTCTCGCAGGACGACCAGATTGTTCTGTTAAAGGCTGGTAAGTATCGATGCGCTGTCGAACAATTCGGGCATACCGAAATTGAAATTGACGAGTATTGCGACGCGTCTCCGACGACGGAACGTTTGAAATTTACATCGCGCGAAGTCTGTTTTCCCAAAATGTCCTTGCAAATCACATTTTACACCACGGATAGTACTGAAACTTGGATTACATATTACCCGACACCCCCGATTCGACCGCGTTCTTCCATTCTACGCTGATCAAACTTGACAATCGCAAACGAAATCTCTGGTTAACGGTGAAATGGAGAAATTGTCCCTGTACGTAACCTGACGTAATCTGCAATACAGTGACACGGTTTGATAAGCAGCAACGATACCGAAACCGACGAAAGTTTAACCGCGCGTAGACGCGTGTGTGCAAACATTGCTCGCGCCAAATAAATACCTTCAACAACGTCGCGCGCGTTATCTGCAAAAAAAGAAGTGTGACGGACAGACAACCGGATAAAACTGTAATTTCATACATATACGCGTAACACATTTTCCTCGCTGTAACTCACGACACGAGTGTCAGCCCGCGAGTCCGTATAATTGTGGGCGAAACAAACAATTTCGACATCGGGTCGACGAGGTTTGACCCATTTGCGTATCGAAACGTTTATGTGTTTTCTTGCCGTTCAATAAAAGTGACCATGTTTCTATCGCGTGTTCAGGTTCCTTCGAGCTGGCTGTGCTACGTATGAGCAGGTACCTCGATCTCCAGCAGAACTGCGTTCTCTACGGCGACACCATGCTGCCGCAGGACGCGTTTTACACGACGGACACTGCGGAAATGAAGCTTGTTTCCTGTGTGTTCGAGCTGGCCAGGAGTATCGCCGAATTGAAGCTCACGGAAACAGAGCTGGCGCTTTACAGCGCGGCGGTTCTGCTCAGTCCTGGTTAGTATGATCTTTAATACGCGCGTGACCGATTTTGCGCAAATGTATCTGAAATCGGTAGTTACAGTTTCTATCGAAATGAATATGAGTTTAAAGATCTACGGCAATTCTGCGTTGAACATGAAAGAGAAAGATTTACCATGTTAATTATAGAAAATTCAATTGTACAACGCGATAACCCATCGTCTTTCGTATACATATTCTTCACCGCGCGGGTTGGGAATAAAATAAACAAATATTGCGTAAGTTCATGTTCAACGCGTAGGTAATTAACAAAAAAATACGATTCCTAAATTATTTTTACTTATCGTATAATGCAGCTTTCTCTGGAACTTACCATCCGCGTTACACGAGGGTCTACCGTATTTTTATTCTTCCGTAATACATCAGCTTCCAACATTTAATCGCATCTTATAAAATCGGTCGCGCGTAATCGATTAATCTTCAACTTCGCTTCCCATCGTTCGATTGACTCGACAAACGGCATCTGGCGATAATTGTAATTAACTCTAACGAATTGACATTCTCTTCAGATCGGCCGGGATTGAAAGGGCTGGCGGAAATCACGAGACTCTCACAGGCGGTAATAAGGGCGCTCAGGTCCGAGGTCGACCGTAATCACGTGGCGCCCATAAAGGGCGACGTGACGGTCTGCGACGCGATCCTGGCGAAGATCCCCCAGCTACGGGAGATCTCTCTGCTGCACATGGACGCCCTCGCCAAGTTCAAACGGTCGCAGCCGCACCTCGAGTTTCCGGCCCTCCACAAAGAGCTTTTCAGTGTCGACAGCTGAACGATCGACGCGGCGCAGGGCGTCCCGACGCTGACGAACAAAGCGGTACGCGAGTAGCGCCGGGCCTTGCTCTGTCAAGGTGAGTTCCACCGTCCGGGAAGGAAACGACGGAGAAGGCGTTGCGTGTCGACGGTGATATTACGTCGGCGTTAACCTAGGAAGAGTCGCTTAGACCTTTTTAGGGCCGATCGTCTCGGTAAGGTCGGGGAGTTGAGAGAAAGTGGTTCGAGTGACGAGGTAATTATTTCTATTAACGTTTCTCCTACGCTCGTGGCACGTGCAAATCTTTCGATTAATTCAATTCAGCGTTTTTCTTTTTTTTTCAAATTTACAGTTCTCGCGCTACGGTGCTGCGTTTCTGCTCGTAGATTCAGTTTTTCAAATCACGGTCGAGAGAACCGTGAACGCGTATTCGTTTGATAATACGGAATACCGTGTTATACGCGGTTTCGAATACAAACTCGATCCTTCTTGCATGAAAAGTACAAATGTCTCGGTATCGAACGGCATTGAGCTTGGCTTACGAGAATTTCTTCACTTTCGCAACTGTCTTCAAAACTCCTCGATCGCAACAATTGAGATCCTCGAATAATCGTTATCGCTATGGCGACCATGATCGGATGTCACGAATAAACGGTCGTTAGGTCGTGCAGTATTGTACATACTCTTTCGTCGTTTGCGTTTACGAAAATGTGCGACGACGCGATGCAGAGCCTTTTCGTAAATGGGACGATGAGATCTTAATCTTAATCTATAAGACCTGCGCAACCCGATTACACGATTGGCCGGATAACCGAATTTCTCGGTACACGATGTTCGGATCTTAAGCACAAACGAGCTGGCTTCAAAAGCCGCCGTGCCAGCGGGAAACAAGTAACTGTTAGCTAGAATTGTAAGTTTCTTTTACGTTCGAATAGAAAGCACGTAACTTGTATCTTTTTATTTTTTTCTTTCGGCCAGAAACTGCCTTATTAATGTTTCTCTCTCTCTCTATTTTTTCCCCTTCTTTTTATAAGTTTCTCTTTTCATTCATGTGTACAAAATGTGGTAGGATAAACCGTGTTAAGTTTTTTGCAAGTTTAGTCGTACTCGTTAAGTGAAAGTTACCTAGAGTTTCTGAAAGAAAAATACAGGGTTCGCGAAGAAGCCGAGGCTCGAAAGGGAGAAACAGTCTACCGGGTTGTATTCGGTTTATTTTTGGGTTCTGTTTTCTTTATTTTTTATTATCGAAGATTTTACGAAGTACTAACTTATTTCAGTTTTAATATTTGACGGAATATTAAATATTATTATAGTTGTTACGATAAATCGAAATATTATGTAAAAAAATTGAATTATATTTTAAACATCGTTTTAGAATGTTTTTGTAAGAAATAATAAAGTATTATAAGCGATTTAAACGTTAAACGATTTGCTTTTTAACCTACGGAAATCTAATTGTAAAATACCTGTAAGGACGTTACTCTTCGCGTTTGCTATCTAAATTTATTTAATTGTTTTAATTTTAATCGAACTCATTCCAGAATTAATTTTACCGCAAAGTGATTCTTCTGCATTTCGGTAGGTTTTCGTTTTGCAATGCGCTGTCGGCTGTCATTGGCTCGCTAATTAATTGCGTATTATAATAACTTTGCGTTAAATGCGTAAGTACTTGTAAATATTGTATAAACTAGTGGCATTATAGAAAATTATCGAGGCGGCTTCTTTTATTGGGCTTTCTTTTTTTTTTAAATGGGTTTGAAGAACCCGGTAGGCTTTTTGCGATCGGTTTGTATCGAGACAACCCCAGAAGAAACGTTCAGTTATATGTTTTCTAAACAACGCGCCGAAAGTTACTTGTTTCTGATCTAACGATCCTTCCTAGGGAACGTCGAGAAACAAAGGTGTGTAAAAATAAAAAAGATCGTTGGGGGAGATATGCGACTAAAACGTAAAAAAAAAGAGAAATAAACGGACATGTCGAGGCGACCAGAGTAAGAGTAGATTATCACGAAAGAATATTTGCAATAATTCACCCAGAAAATTAGCATCGCAAAGTGTTAAATAATTACGAATCATTGTACACAACTATCACCTTGTTTCATTTAAAAGTAATTGTACTGGCGGATTAGAAATTAAGGTACTTTAAATTAAGCAATACCGAACCCCAATTGGGCCGATTACACAATGAACGATAGCTCGCGATTAAAAACTGATTTTCTACGTGCGAAAAAGTTGAAAAACATCGAGGCGGCGACGAAATAAAAACGCGGTCAATCGATAATCGATGTCGTATAGTATTCGAGGTCCAAATGGGGTTGATAGACGAATCGAAAGATCCACTTAATTAACATTGCGAATAGGTCTGACTATAGCTAGACACATCTACTCGCGTTCTGTTAGCCTCGACGGAATGAAAGTGCGTCCCGAGTGACGCCGAGGAGAGAATGAAACACGATTCGTCATTGACTGAATAGTTCTATACTCGCGGTGCTTACGACAGGGAGCAAAAGAGGTACAAGCGTTTAACCGTATATTCGTCTCCTTTCTGTTGCAGATTATTTCCTTCGTAATGAACGTATTGGGCCTTAAATAAACATAAACTTGTTATATATAAAGTATACATAAAATGCAACGTAAAGTATATATGAAAGATATAGAAGTATATATATATATATATACACACACAGATATAAGATATATTATATATAGAGAGAAAAATTGTGCGTATGCGAG
This sequence comes from Pemphredon lugubris, assembly GCA_933228935.1. Taxonomy (NCBI): domain Eukaryota; kingdom Metazoa; phylum Arthropoda; class Insecta; order Hymenoptera; family Crabronidae; genus Pemphredon; species Pemphredon lugubris. Next base: position 19,168,538 of record OW121815.1, read on the forward strand.
TGAGTGAGCGAGAGAGTGTGTAAGCGCGCGTGTGAGAGAGAAAACGTGCGAATGGTGAGCGTGCGAGGGAAATAGCGAAAACGTTGCGTGATAGAAGAATTAAGTGAGAGAACTGAGAATATCGGTTGTTACGATACATACATAAAGTATATATTGTATTAACTAAAAATGGTTAAATGGCCCCGCCAGTACGGTCCATGGATGACGTATATATTCGAGGGGACTGGCGTATACAAAAGAATGTTGGTCGAAACGCTCCTTGCGACATAGACACCGGATACGTTAAAATGCAAAAAGACGAGAAAAGTGGTGCCCGAGAAATAATGTCGACGGAGAATGCAGATATAAACGAAATCGCGATCGTTCGAATGGAAAGAAGAGAGAAGGGGAGAGAACGCGCGTCGCGAAATCTGTCTTCTCCCGTTACAACTTCGCATAGTAATTCGTATAGTTCTCTCCGAGCTACTTTAGAGTACACATATATAAACACACCCGCGTATGTTTACGTATTACGCGTACACGTCGAAAAAAAAAGAGGGGGAAAAAAAGAAGAAGAAACGATATATATATATATATCTATATAATTTGGCGGAACGACCAAGATTCGACGGTCCCTGTGCTTAAAAGAGGATTACAAGTGTTAGAGATAGTAAACTTTCGTCCCTGGACCGGGCTGGCCGGCTCACGGACGCGAAACACGTACACAGGCAACACGGTTACACAACACGGTACACACACGTGCCGCGGGACTAACGACACACTTCCATACACGAGCCTGCGCGAGCGCGTAGATAGAGTTAATCGAAGTAACATTATGTGCGCATTATAACATTTTGGTACTGTACGGCACTGTATGACGCGTCTCTTTATACGTAAACACGTACTTCTTAAATAAATAATAATTCATCGCCGCGGTGAAGCCTCTCGAAGCGTTTTTTACGCACCGTTACCGGCTTTCCTCGCTTTCGTCGGCTGGCTGCCGATCGTGCGCGAATCTGATTTCTGCGAATCAAACGATCTAGCGTACGAGTGCTCGTTATTGTTGCCGTTTTAACCCTTTAATTGACACTGGTAAAAGAAACAAAAACGGGAGGCCCGTTCGATCATTGTGAATGATCTTCGTGGCTAGTGTTGATAAATTACGATCGTTCTGATTTCTTCGAACTTGAATAAATCCAGTAGAAATGTCAATATTTTTTCGTACGCGATTGATTTCGTTGTCACGCCGATCAACGGCGGCGTCGTCAAATAAAGGGTTGACGGTGCGTTTTATCGTCGCGTTGCGAACACAGGAGATGAAGGTGCCGTTTATAATCCTTTCGCTGCTGTGGACGTACATAAGTATAAGGTCAATAGGTGTGAATGGGCAAATAAATGAGAATACCGCGCGAGAGTGTTCTTGGCAATGGAGGAACGAATGCGGATCGCGTTGGAAATCGTTTCGCGTTCAAACGCGAGCAAGACTTGACGGACTTCCGAAGTCAAAGGGCTCGAACGACACTTCGTGGATTCTAATTAATGTGATGACGATCAATGACCAATATTTTCTTTTTTCGAGAGAGAGAAAGAGAGACGCGCGAAATTCGAACGTCTACTTTTGCTGCGGCCGCGAGTTTCACTTCGCCGTTAAGTCCGTTTTCTACTCGATCAACGATTTCGGTTGGCATATTAATTAGATTGTAAGGATTGGTCGCTCTTCCGTGGGAAGAGTGGTAACCAATCAATATTGTTGGCGATTATCATTAGATACTTAGGGTACGAAAGTGTTCAGGTAATGTTGATTTAGGGGAAGTCCCGCGTTTCAACCTTTCTATATTCATACCGATTTTAGCTCTGTTGTAAAAGTTAATCTCGCTATGTTAATGCGGAGACGTTGTCGAGCGATTTTTTACGCGAATTAGTTACGTTGGGACATTCATTGCGGTTTAAACGATTTCTTCGTAGGTGGCCATTTCAAGGCTGTAAAAATCTGGTTACATTAACTGTCGTCGCTTAGGCAGAGGATGTTGTATAGTTGAATAAATTTTATTGTTTCAACGAAACTCGTAGAAATGCCTCGTAGAACCCAAGGAACAACAATTCTCACGTGCGTGACTTGACTTAACTGCGTGTACCAGGTACGTCTATCCCGTTAGTACAGTAAAATCGCATTAGGGGTCGAGTTTTGGGATTTGTTTTACCTCGTGGGATTAGAAATCTTACGCACGAATAATGTCCAAACCTCTTGGGGTAACATACGAACGATTAATTTACGGCATATCTCAATTTTTCAATAATTCTAAACTAATACGGTAAATAATTCAGCGAATGTAATTGATCCTTGGGTTGTAGAACGTGGTAAACGTTTCAACAGTTAACGTACGCAATTCAGAACGCACCTTAATCGACCCGTGACTTATTCAACTATATTATTCTTCCTGTGCAAATAAAAGCGTCGATGTAAGAGCGTCGATTAGTCGAATTGAAAGCTAGGTTCAATTATTATTAGCAAAACGAAAGCATTGGCGATACTTTACACCGAGACGTCCCGTTTCTAGTACGAATTAGGTGAGCGTAGCGTGATCGTAATTATTAGAATTAAAAATTTAGATAAGACAGCCGGAAAAGTATCGCCGACGTTCTAACTAATCGTCTCCTCTTAACAGAATTTAGCGTCACGCTTAATCTCTTAAGTGGCAGAAGTTCTTATAGGTGGCAATATTATTAATAATAAATTTTGACGCACCTCGAACAAAATATTTCGCATTCACGAGATCACGTTCACACTTCGATCAGTCATTCTCATCGTATTATCATTATTAAAAAGATTATACTCTTGCGTGCCACTTGAGGGATTAGCCAGCTTGAACCTTTATCCGCCGGACACTTAAACCTCCCTCTCCGAACGCCCGAAATAATTTACTTTCGCAAAATATAAGCGCACTAACTTGATCCCCGCGAAACTTTTCTACGAAATGCTGCTTATCTCACTGCGCTTTTCTAAAAACCGATTCTACCGCGGACGACCGATCCACTTCGAGTACATTTTGTACCACCGGAGAAAAAAACAAACAAACAAAAAGAGCACGCTATATTCACGGCTGATAAAGGTTAATCAAAAATCACTGACGAATCCCTCGAAGCGGAGAAGGATTAAACGAAGGATAATGTTGTAATTAACAAAAAGAACCTGGAAGACGAGATTCGAGGAAAACACGGGTTACTTTAGCGACCAATAATTCATCTCCGAGGATGAGCCTACGAGCTTGAAGCCACGAGATAGAGATAGAGAGGGGGGATAGAGGAAAAAGTTGCAAACGGAGTAAAGCAGGGACAAAAAAAATAACACGAGCGGCATAAGAAAAAAAGAGTGGAGGTGTAAAAAATTGTCGCGTACGATAAAATTGCACAGCAATGAAAGAAGGCTCGACGAGAGCGATGGCGAATCTGTCACGGTGCGCCGACTGACACGTTTTCGGACGGTTAAATATACTTATAGCGAAATTAAGAAATGCATATTATTCTGCCGATTAACGAGTAAGTGCGTAGAATTCGTTTAACTGTAGATAAACACGTACACAGTCACGTACGCGCGAGTGCAAGATACATACCACCTGTAATCGTTCACCCACACCCACCCATGTGTACACAGTATACAGACACACCGTACATATGTATATAATATATATATGTATATGTACATACATGTATATGTATAGATATATATATACATCGGAGATACGGGGTATGGTTAAAGAAAGCGAGAGAACGAGAGGGAGAGAGAGAGAGCGCGAGAGAAAGAAAGAGAGCGAGAGAACGAGAGAGAGAGAGAGAGAGAGAGAGAGTAAAACACACACACCCACAATAAGGCGCAACACGTACACGCGCACGCACGTTGCAATTAGACGTTATTATCGCAATTTGGAGTTAAATTTTATAATATATAATATATAAAAATATATATATAATAAATAAAAGTTGACGGATACTATAGAGTTATATATTAAATATGGAAAAAGGGGACGTATCTTGACGAAGATACGAATTATGTTTTGATAAAGTTTTTTAATAGTTTCGTTCCTTACCATCCTACTTTTACGTTGAATTAATTTTTCTCATCTTCTTATACTATGTTCAATTTACGAGTGAAAAACAGGAATCATCCAGGGTTCCGGATTTAAATAAAGCGCGGATATTTGAATCAACTGAGTTTGAACCTTCGTCCGCCAGGTGACGCCACGTACAGGGTGGCCGGCGCTGTCAGTTTGCTGCAGTTAGGTCAGCGATGTCGTTACCTGTCATGAATTGGTCCAGTGGCCGTCGTTCAAAGTGAGAAAATTCATTATATATCATGATTTTCTCTCATTTTTTTCAAAACCTAGTCGCAAAGTAACCTGAAATATCTTCAGATCCAAAGTGTTTCTTTCAAAGTGTTTCTCCTTTCAGGTTAACCGTGTCATTTGTATTATGTTGCCATTTTTGAAATTCAATTTTTGCTTAGTAATTTTCGTAGTTTACATAGAAATGAACTACTTCTCTTGTGCAGTTTAAAGATAGCAGCCGGTGCCGTAGTATGCGACGAAAGTATTTTGAAAGGGGACATTACTATCGGCCCCAAAACGGTAGTGCATCCCAGGGCAAGTATAATCGCTGATGCTGGCCCCATTATCATAGGCGAAGGCAATATCATTGAAGAAATGTCAACGATTGCGAACAGGTAACTAGAGTCCATTAAAACCAATAATTACATTTCGATCGCTGTCATTCCTTATATTCCTTTTGCATTACAGATTACCACCTGGTGTTACAGAATCAACGACGATTCCAGTACAGATTATTGGAAGTTACAATGTATTTGAGACAGACTGTACTTGCGAAGCTTTCAAAGTTGGCGACAATAATATTTTGGAAACTAAAGGTAATCGAATGTAATGTACAAAATTATGATATACACGAGTATACCTAATAAAATTGTATACTAATGTTCAAGCGTACGTCGCCCGTGAGGTTGAGTTAACAAACGGTTGCGTCATAGGAGCGTCTTGCTCTTTGACAGAACCAGAAACGATACCAGAGAATTCAATAATTTATGGCAGTCAATGTCAGCGCAGGGAAATGTACGACAAGCCATACGTAGGTGTTTAATTAATAATACATTGCTTGTGCACTTCAAATGTTGATATAAAAATTAATGTAAACGGACACACAATGATTTTAGCCTCAAATGGGACAATTGGACTTCTTGGCTAAAGTATTACCGAGTTACCATCATCTGCGGAAGCCTAATATAAAACTAGCAAAAAACGAGGAGGGACCCTGATCCCTTCGTCCATCACAATTAATTTATTTAACGGTAATGTCATATGCTGTATAAATTTTATTTACATTCTCTAAGTTTGATAATAAATATCTCATGCTTTTTAGGGCGTTCTAGTTGTTTTTCTTCCATGCGTCGCGAAACTATCATCTAAAAAGACTTTTATCAATAATTTAATCGTTTGCCAGAAACTCTGTGATGAAGTAGCTCTATTGATACGTTAACGTAAGAATCGCGTAGTCTACCAGCAGATGGCACTGTCGTTAGCTACTACAGAGATATTCAATACTCGAACCATTGAATAAATAATCCAATGAATTTCATGAATTTTCATTCCATTCTAGAAAAACGGAAATTTATTACTCGGTAGTTACGATTTATTCATAAACATTTCTTTTGCATTAAGCTTCATTCATAACATATTTACGGTGTATTATGCAGTTAGGATTTATTCCTATAGTTGTGCACAATTACGCATCGTACGAGCATTATTATATCGGAGTATTTACTATACTTTATTTGTTCCCAAACCAACGTTAAAATTCACAGATAGGCGTTCGATCAGCAACCCTCTTTGCGTCGGTGATGCGGCAAGTTAATGTAACTTGATATTTCTCCTTGTCGTTCTTCCCCGGACAAATTCTCCGGAGAATCACGACGTCACAAAGCTAAATGCTACACCTATGAATATGAATTAGCGTCTGGGCGAGGGGGTTGAATGCGAACCATTTACCGCTTCCGTCAGCTTAACGCGTACCACAGGGGCTCTCAGTTTGTTAACTATTTAAATTCCCATTAAATATAATGCTACTCGAAAATTGCAAATAGTTTCAAGATTGTTTCCGTTCTTGAATCCGAAATTTCATTGAAATAATTTCCACTCGATCTAATTTTTCATGCCAATGAAAATTAAAAAAGCGGCCCACGCATTCTAGCTTCAAAATGGCTTACAGAAAACGTAGAAACGTTATACGAGTTTTCCAGTTGGTCGACGTAATTGAAGAGCTTACGTCCAAACAGTCTATAATCGAAAGAGATACTTTCCGAAGTATGAATTTCGTGGTCACGCTCCCGTGACGAAACAGTGAAATGTGACGGGCCGCGGTTAAATGCGCGATGGTCGCGAGCGCTGCTTTATTTTAATGATCGCTCGTGGCAACCCCCTGCGACGTAACTCTTGTCGCGGAAAGTGGTGACCCGAGAGAGCTGTCATATTTTGACGTCCACAGCGGGCGTTCGGGGATGAAAGAGGGAGAGCAAACGCAAAAGAATAGAGATTATTTTTCGTCGCGCTGGGACACGCAGAAATCACTACGAAACTGAGTAACGAAGGGAGAAATCCCTAATGGGTGGACCGACTATGAATTCCCTGCAAGTTTTTCCTCCCCCGCGCCGTAAAATCAAGCCTCGAGAGAAACAAATTTTGGAGAGGATCATCTTCTTCCTCTTGATATCGCGTTACGAGAATTACTTTTTTAATATCCCTCTGCCCGCGTTTTGGGATCACGTAAAATGCCGCGTACTATTTTTTACATAAGTGCGTTATACGACGACCGTAACTAACGCATTTGCACGTAACATTGTGCGGAACAGCAAAGCGTGCGTGTAGTTTCTAAAGAATTACTCACGCGGCACAATGTAAAATACGAGGGGTCTTTCATCGAATGCGCATTTAAAACAACTACTTTCGCATATATTGATTCTCTATCAAACTGCACTGTAAAATAAAAAAAAACATACCACGGTGAACTGGAAACAAAAATCATCGAACCATTTGACATAACACTGAACGGCGACCATTCACAAAAGTATTTTATTCTTGTGTTAAAATAAAAGTAGAAATTCAAAATATCCATTTCGTGTCCATTTTCACAAAGCTGTGTTACCCTGCAGACGGTAGATCTTACGAATATCTAACAATTTCAGATCGATCTATAAAAAAATTGACGGAAATTTCAATTGTTTGAGCAGATCCACGATACCGCCCAAATTTCCACGCTATTTTTACTTCGGATACGCGCGAAAAGCTAAATCGAATCCCGCCATCAAAAGTCACCAAGTGATTATCGTTGATCTCCCTAAATGCGATGAGAGCCAATGGACAGCCGCTGTAATACACTCGGACCAACGGCGCTCATCTGGCCTCCCCAACACCGACACGATCATCAGCGTAAGCGTTGAGCAACTCTTCTCGCCCTCGTGGCAGCCCGCCGCTGCTTTCAGACTCGGCAACTCAAATTGACGTCGGCAGACACGAGCACCGTTCGTCGAGTGGCAAACGAGAGTGACGAGCGTTGCGAATCCACGACTCGCTTAACATTTCCATTGTGAGCGCCGTCCCCGAGTGCGGTTCCCGCTGGAAAGCGTGAAGTAGAAAAGACGGGAGGGAGAAAAATGTCATGTACGTCGGCGAAATCGTACGTAGGATTAATTCGAAATTGGGGGGAGACGCAAGTTTGCGAGCATCGCCTAATTGCGGGATAAACTTTGATTCGCAATAATTCATATACATTAATTATTTCAATCTACGTATTCAAATTACTCCGAATTTATGTACACAAATTGAAGCGTACGATCGACCAAGAATTTAACAGTTTCCTCGGGCTGTATCGAATTCTTTCCACTATAAGAATTATATTCCACGAGATGAATTACAAAACGAACGACGTGATATTTTCTTCTGCGCAGCAGAGAGATTATAAATTAATTTCTGGCATCGGCTAAAGTGATACCCCGGATTTCTATTTCACCTTATAACTCGTATATATTATTAATGAATTAAAAAGGCACTCGTTCGCTCTAAGTGCCGTAAAGTGATCGTTTCATGAATTCATCGTTGTTCCCCGTGAACGAGTTAGCGGTACAATAATTGAATCGAGAGATCCTTGTCCGAGCGATGTATACAAACTTACTAAAGCGATCTGCCGTGGTAGCAGAAGTAGCGATAAGATAAACGATTCAATCGCGACAATGAATAATACTCAGCCGACGGTTAAACGCAAGAGCGGATCGGATCGGGTCCGCCCACGAGGCTGTCCGGAGGGAAACCACCCGTAAAATCCAAAAGGGGTGCAGTGAAGCGGGTACAGAGAGGGGGGCGCCAGGCGACTCTGTGACGCGATTATGCTAACGAAGTTATTCCATTGTAACGCTGTTTACAACGGCGCGCATTAAGGCTACACCGGAACAATAGCGTTCCCTATACACCACTGGGGAATCCTCGGGAATCGTGCTGGCATTATACGTGCTGTTCCGAAAGAAAAGGGCGTCGATAGATGAGAAAACGCTAAATTCGCGAGAGAGCTAAGAAGAGATGATAAATTGTGGTCAGAGCTATGGTTCCACAGTTAGAAACGCGATGACAAACTGAAGTAATAGCGGTGGGAGAGATAATTCAAGATATTTTTGAAGCGCTACGCGCGAAAAAATATCAGGTGCGTTCTTAAACGTTGTAGATTTTCTTGTCTGGCCATTGTACATTCTTAATCTACTGGAACTAATGCAGTGGAATAGTCTATCGTTATGCAGCCGTTCTATAGGTTGAATGAAATATTTCTCTTTATAATTCGACGTATTTATAATCGAAACGTGAATTGGACTTTTATCGTCATTGTAGATTTACCATTTATGTCATACAGGACTGAACTTTAGAAACGTGAGATTCGCGAGGTCAGAAGATCCGCGCGAAATATTTTGCTGCTAATGAAACGTAATTGACGACTAACCCAGATCTACCGAACATCTTCGAATTATTTTCGAACATCTATTCTTCGAATACATTAATAATCGCACACGCTATTTATACGATACACGAGGGTGGATCCGGGTTTCGCAACGGTGATCCGTTGTCAAATACAAATAATAACCGACGAACATCCGCCTATTCGAAACAAGTCTAAATACGTCTCGAAAATATTCAATGGCGTAACGGGAGGATAGTACAAAGGATTCGGCGGAAACGTCGAGTATACGACTGAATCCTACAAATAATCCCGTCGAAGCGTCGCCACGCTTCGATGGACACATAAATGCCAAGCTCATTCGGGCATGAGTTACTCGTGTCTCGAGTCACCCACACCGAGATGCCACGCCATTTTATTTTCACAGCGGAAACATTGGAACTCGAAGCAATCATGTTTGTATCGATGCGTTGCAACGGGCCAGAAACGCGTCAAAGAAACAAAGTGCATTTATAAGACTATGGATTGTCGTGAGTTACAGAAATTCTGTAGTCGATTAAGTATAAAAAAAGAAAAACTTGATAGCGGTAGAACGATGTTATTGCCGCGCATTTTTCTCGAAAGGAACGTACGCGAGCGTGTGCGCAACGTAAGATTGAATTATACATATTTGCAGTGCGAAACGTCGGGGTGCATTTTAGCGGAACGAAAATACATGCACATTAGGCGGACTGCGGAGAAGGGCAGGGAGGAACTGCGAATCCATGAAAGTATTAAGATGCAAAAGGCATAAAATATATTTGAAAGTTAAATACGAGTCAAGTGGCGCCCTGGTAGGGTGTAACCAGACGCGAGGAAGTCGGGGGCCCCTTTCTACTTCTCCCTTCTTCCTTGTATTTCGACGATTTCTACAATTTCTCTTTACTCTACTTGCCGTACCGTTTCGTCGGATTTATCGAGCCACGCTTGTATTTTAATGAACGTATCGACCAGAGTGGGCACTCCTTTAACGTAATTAACGTATTGTATTTTGAGCTGATCTATGTTAACCAAAATGATTGCAAACGGCTAGAAACTTAATTTTGTATTAGTTTCGTTTACATAATTAACTTCGTAGCAACGATACAGCGCAACGAAGCAAAAGTTAATATCCAAATTGTGCCGAGGAACTTCGATTACGACAAATATTTGTTACGGGATTGAATAGAGTAGCGTTTCTCCGTTACGATCGATTACAGTTATTAATAAATCAATCAACGAGCGGAAACGCAAGAAGCCGACTCTCCTCGCAACTTATCACCGCGCTTAACCCCGCGGGTAAAATAAGCACAGCTGGGCGGGCGGATAATTAATTTTTTTCCTTCAAAGACTATTGGGCTGGCAGGGAAGAACGTACATACGTAGAGCGGTCGTCGGGGCACTTCAAAGCGATCGGCATGCGCATTCGGATGCAAGAGGCAAGCCGAAGAGCTCGACGATGGGAGAACCGAAGAGACAGAATTTGTACAAGATAATCTTTCTCTTCGTCGTCGTCGTCGTCGTCTCCGTCTCCTCCCTTCTTAGGCAAGGTAGATGCGAATAGATACTCGAGTAGATACGTGGATTCGTGTGCAAGCACACACACGTGTCGCGTACTTACACGAACGTAACGTCTATCATAATTTTCTTATGAAATTGAATTTCTACCTGCCGCGAGGCAAAGGTTTCTGTTATTCCCAATGCTAGAAAATCATTTGATTCTTTGGCAGGGAGTACAAAAATTCTTTGTCCGCGAAACGTCTTTGAGGTTCACTCGGTAGTTACACACACGTGGCCACGGAAGCTGGCACACACACACGCGCGCCGCGTCAGACAATCTTCCTGCTCGATACACGAACAGTAGCGCGCGTGTGAGTACGCATATGTGGTTTGACGAAGGGGAGTCAAGTAGGAACGTAGATGGCATTCCTCTAATTTGTCGGCGCGACTTTGTCGGCTAATCAATCGAGTTCGTGATTACCATGCGCTGTGAGGCTTAACCGCGAAGGGCTTCCTCGCTTTCCATATCTATCTACGTGTAATCGTTGATGAAACGTGTGTTGGTGTACGATCCACGCATACGTACGGGGGTACGTACCGCCGACGACATAATTTAATTGTCGTTGATAATTATTACTGCCATGTGCGTTTGGTCGGAGTCAATTTAAGATATTTATTTTAAACTTTGTCAAAGCAATTGTAATTGTGGATACAATTATACGGTTGTGAAGAATGATAATAATTTAATTCGTTTTGATAACATTCCTAATAGGGGAGGTCAAGAGAATAATAATATCTAAAATAAGTATTTACTACCGATTTCAACGAATCATACCACCCACGTATCTGACAACGATCAAACCAAATTCTTCTCGATCGCCACGCGTTAATAATACCTTCGATTCAATTAAAAAGCTATTATACTCGTTTTACTGATATTCAGGGTCAAGTGCCTGGGTTTCGAGTTTCTCGAACACACCTACGAGAATGATAGAGCATACGTGCACTCGCGCAGGCAGTCGGTAGGCAGACGCACGCATCGTCGCTTTCATTTCACGCATAATTGAAAGCACGTCCCATTTAACGCCGAGGACGCTCGTACTTCTCGACCTCGGTGTTCCTCCCAAGATAGCACCCGTTTAGTCGTGTCCCGTACGGTTAACGTGATTTAGGAATCGTCCCCGTTTAACGTCTCAACAACGAAACCGCCTACCATAATTTAAGCCACATCTTTTCTATCATTTTTCACTTCGCGTAAGTATACGTTCGCACGACCGAACGTTAAACTGTTTAACCACTTATTATTAGACCGAACAAAATTACTCCTCATATGAATTCGTACAGAAGTGGCCGTAGTTATAAGAGCGTTTTAAAATATATTTCGAGTGCATCTAACAGAGTTGTTATGTGGACCATCATAAAGTTTTGACCGATAACATTAGGGCGTGCATACCCATTAATCCATTCGGGTATTTCGCAAGTATACAATGAACTGGGTAATTGAGTCGGGACGAAGATAAACTCAAAAAGGATTCCAGCAGAGGTCCGGGGAGTCAGTCACATTTCTGAGCTCCGAAGACATAAGTCGCAGAGTGGAGATAATAAGTAACATTGCTTTACTTACACCTAATAGTGCGTTAACGTCGAATTGTTCGCAATATAGAGTTCGAGTCCTCCCTTACATAAATATCATATATGTAGAGGCCGAGTCCTCATATACATAAATCAAGAGACAAGGTCTTGTCTGGGGCCAAGTACTACATACAGACGCCGAGATTCTCAATCAACATATTATCATTTGTTAACGAGTGCTAAACATATCAAGTGACTGAATAAATGTGTTTAGAAGCAATTGTAGTCTTTGGGTTAACAATTTAGTAAATTTAAGAGAAACAGAATTCGGGTACCAGGTCGTTTATGTTCTACCGAACAACAGTTTTTCTTTGTCTCCAGCAATTCCCACCTTTCGATCGGACAAAGTATTCGCAGAAAATCGGGATCGTGATCATTGTGATTCCTATATATTAAGCGTTGAAATACAACTCATAACTGTATTATTCGATGATTTTCCAGCACTCTCCGTCTTGCCAAATGTAATTCAATCGCCGTTTATTACTTTACGGTCCTTCCGTTCGTTAAAACTACGTCATTGTCAAAAGACAGTATCTTCGTACCCGGTAAGAGGCACTGCAACCGCGACAATTATTTCGACGGTACCAGGCTCAAAGATAAATTATTTCGCACTGCCATCCATAATGTTCCAACCAGAGAAACGTATCGCGGAAACCCTAACGATTACGGAGCCGGCAATCTGCCATGTGCGTAACTTCTGATACCCGATGCGTGCGCTCGTGACACGAAGGTGGATTACGCGGCTGCACGACAGGTACACCTCCTATTCGTTGCGTATAATTTCTCCTCCGCACTGCCGCGGAGGGTTCTTCCCCAGGTTAATCCATTACAGAGGGACGGGAAGCGCGCCGTCTCAGTTTCGCGACGCCCACCAATTTGCTAACCATCGATTTCTGCCCACCCCCGCGCACCCCCAGCGCGGGATGCACGCACCCCCTTTGGCCTCACGCGTCACGCACCTAATACGCCACCGTCAATCGCATATTTTAGCCTCTTTCTATTAATTCCGGCAAAGTTGCTATCTTTAGAAACTCAAGCGCACCGACGTTGTCTTTGACGCTTTCGACTTCGGCCTCGTCGAGCGTTACGTTTTCTCATTACTCGGCTTGACGGATAGGGGGTCCCCTTTTGCTTGGCGTTTCACGGGAACTCGTGTTTCTTTCATTCAGAAATGAAAATCGCCGAATTCTGGTTTCGTAGTCGCGTACGGTATTCGCATTTTGAAGGTACTTCGCTGGTCGTTAATTGTTCATTGTTGTGAAATTAGTTGTTCGTTGTTGCGACATTCTTCGTTTATTGTTGCGACGTTAACTGATATTGCGTTATCGTACATGGCGACCGCAAGGTAATGAGCCGAAGGAATGTTAATAGAAAAGATTGACTCGCAAAACATTTTAATAATGTTACAACAATATTACATTAAAACTGAATTTCGTTTCGTTTACCATGAAACCGTGGGAGAATATTTCGTGGTGGGTCATTGATAGCGATTTTATTTAGTGGCCGTATGTTTTGTATGCCCCAATTGAAGTGTACGCCATCACGCAGTCCTCGTATTCGTTGTGCCTACCACGTACATTTAGTGGGCGGAGCAAGCGCGCTCAAACTACTACTTTAACATAGTAATTGGCTTAACTCGTTGGATTACATCGCGAATATATCGTACTCGCGCGAAGAAAAGAATTCCGCCCAGATACCGCCATTTTTGTTTTGCATCGTCTCGCGGTATGGGTCCGATTTATTGTAATGTACCATTCCCGATCTCGTCACATTTAATCGTAAGTTTAATCATACGTTAATACAGTAAACATTTGACCCACTCCCCCGCGTACCTACCCTTATCGTCGCGTTCAGCATCCGAAATCCCAATCCTCCCGTAATGAATTTTAACTGTTACTCTTCATTCCTTCCACATCCTTTCTCCTAAGATAAGATAGTCTTCCTTAAGCTTACCGCCACACACCATCCTCAGAATACCCTCGAAATCTAAACTGTGAACATCGGAATTCATACGTAGTCTAAACCTAGAAAATCTCAGTTTCAGTGTCTCACTTTATCGAAATTGCAAAGCCAATTTGCGAAACTTTGGAACTTTGGTTTGTTTAAAATCCTTGAAAAGTCTATTCCGAACAACATTCGTTGGTCATTGCATTATTATCGTTTAAATAATCGAGAAATAAGATTCTATGTACGAAAGCTTCTTGTGCCGTAAAGTCAATAGGTAACAAGGAACGAGGTGGGGAGGTTTAAAATCGGAATAAGACGAAAAGACGTGGACGAAGAAGCGGAAGAGGGGAACGAGAGAACAAATTGGCCGGGATAGTAGGGAGAAGGAAAGAGTTAAAGAGAAGAGGGAGTCGACGATATCGTATATATCGTTTTCCTCGGTCCATGAAACAGCAGGCAATTAAAAGTTGTCCTGTCACGAGTCGTGACGGTGAACGTCGCGGCGCGGTTAAGAGCCGAAGCGTTTAAGAGTCGACGTTTCCGTTCACACGTGCGTAACGACGGCTCGCGGGTCGCGCAACGACGCCTCCGCGGAACAAAACAAAGAGACGGCCCGCGAGTCGCTTCGGGAAACAAGATTTAGAGCCGTCTGAGCATTCGTGGCTGAATCTCCTAGATGCTGTCTACTTGGCTGTCCGACCAACGAAGTTTAGCCGAAGAAAAATTCGTTAACACGTTGAGCTCGGCGTCGCGTCAGCCCGTAGGGTCCGACAGTGAACTTTTCGTTTAAGCGGCGTCGGTCCCTGGGGACTGACATTGAACCATTTCGTTTGAGCGGCGTCGATTTCTGAGATCGGCAATACATTCGTAATAAAAAATAAATGTAAGAAAATAAATAAGAATTTTATGATAGCCTTCGAAGTAACTGCTTGCGCAGAAATGTTGAACAATAACGATTATCCTTATTTTTGTACTTTGCGGTCCTTATTATCACTTCTTTATTTTGATTGTTATGACTCTCCTCCGCTTTTACTCGTGCTTATGACAAGCTTGGCCATAGATGTATAGAAGAATATCACGGTAGAAATACGGCATGCAGATGTGCACGACGCGTAATTACAATTATGGGTCCGTTCTTAGAAAGCCAAAGGGCAGGTACGCTGTTCCTGAGGCGGTCACTCCGCTCACCTTCACCCTCCATTCTTTACCTCTCTCCCTTCGCTATTTCTGGAGTCATTTACTTCTTACCCCCTCCACTAATTTTCTGCCAATTAGAATTGGTTATTTAACAAACCCTCTCCACAAATTCTCTACCAATCAAAACTCATTATTCCTACAACTCGGTTTTACTTAAGGGAGAATTTTTCGTGTTCACAGCAGTTCAGAATCAGCAAGCACCACGCACAGTCACACTATTTTACTCTGGTAAGCGTCGTGTTCTTCAATTGTATATGTTTATCGTTAAAGATAGATCTCGTTAAAATCCGTGTAATTCAAAATAATTTCGCGACACCTCAACCACGCGACCGGATTCTCGACGATAAATTTTGAAGCCACGTCAGTCGTATCGACGACCCAAGCAACGCGACGGACAAAGAGGACGCAGCATACATAACACAAGATTTGGATGGAATTTACATGAATTACAAAAAAGATACGAATCATTTGGTAAAATTACTGGTTGTTTTGCGCCTGTACATTTTTACACTTGTGTTATAACATTCGGAACGATATCTTAGGACTTTATGCACTTCTATATTTTTTTTTTTGCAACTCGCCGTCTATAAACGGAAGATATTAGAAATTGGCTCCGTGCTTGACGTATTAACCGTCCCTCCAACGAGAAAAGATGTTTACCTTTGCGATAGTTAAATTTCCGGAGTTGAAGTAAAGAAATCACGTAACAACATTACAAAATATCGTCGTTCGCCAACAATTAGAGTGAACACATTTCATTACAAAGAAGCGATGGAAGAAATACTGGATTTAGACTTCCGGCTATCTTAATAGTCTCGTTTAGTTTCTCTGATAGCGCGTAAATAAGTTTATTCATATCCTACAGGGTGTTTATCGTGAACGGAACGGTGCACTCGTAAAACCGTCGCGGCGAGTGTTTTGCACCTTTTTTAGCCACTTTCTTTCAACGAAACCTGCGCGTTCTTCTCATCTTTATTTTCACTGTTATCCTTCTGTTTTACAATCTGTTAGGCGATACTTTGTCGATCCTTGTATCCGTTTGTAATGGTGGTCGATACACATTTCCGTTTCTCCAACGCTTTAATGTCATTTGTCCGGGCTGTTTCCTCGGACGATAAACTACAACTGACAGCACCTCGTAAAGCTGCTTCCGTGATAGTCAAAGCCAACTGGTAGCTACGGGAATAGAAAGTGTTACCGAAGGAAATAATTGTATTTCCGATTATGTCCCATGGGGAACACATTTATTAATACTGAAAATCGATTTAATTGGAGCACATCGCTGATCCAAGAAATTGAAAATCATCGCGACGAGCTAGAAGACACATGGCCCCACGCTTTGGATAACGACGAGCCATTTAACTTTAGATTCTGTAAGGCTCAATTAAAGCCACGTCGCGCTAACGAGTGCCGAAATAGCGTCACTATTAGCGTGATGTACCGATTAGCCAGCTTGGAAAACGCCCACGAGACAAATGACGCATGGGTGTAACGCGCCACGGATAATTTTCATGATTAACGAGAAATTATACCTGACGCGATTGGTCAATTAAATTTTAATCTTCGCCCTTGCCTGCCTCACGGTAACAGATACCGGCCATCTTTCAAACATTTAATTAACATATTCTTCCATGCCGTAAGTTTTCAGCGAGTTTTAAAATTCGCGCAAAAGTTGCATCCACGCTAATATTAATCTTTTGGTTCCAGATTCGGAATAGATTTTTATTATTTTATGAAGAGAATAAAATATAATTGACAGGCACGTAAACAAGTATTATTGTCGAAGAAACTTTACGACAATATTATAGAATAAATTATCGATCACGTTACCTTGTACCGCGATAAACTGCAATTTAGAGATCTAAATTCCACAGTAATGAAAAATATAATATTTATTAGAAATGCCTGTATTTATACGATTGTTCTTTTACTCCAGGGATGACAAATGGAACGGAGCAGGAACGAGCACGCTCACGTCGAAAACGCGGAATGAGCGCACTGGCAGGATCCAACGAACGGGTGGACCGCGGAATGAATGACGATACCGACTGCGGCAGCGGGCAAGAAAACATCATAACCGCGATCTTCGATAAGAAGAAGGCATCCAAACGGCATCCAAATTTCACATTTTGTTACAATATGCGAACAACAACAAAGAAAGTTATACTAACTTTCTACATATAATCAAATCTATAAGGAATAGAGAGGGGAAGAATAAGAAAAGAGAATGAAAATTGGGTAGTAAACATAGTTATTGCGCCGTAGACAATTTGTACAGTCATAATGCAGATGAATACATTAATTATATAACTATGTAGGATAATATAACGTGGTATTTAGTATAATACTTCATGTAATGTAAATATTAATATCTATGAATAAACTATAATGTAAAATGACATAAAGTGTTTTTTTATTTCTCCTGACAATGTTACAATAGTTCAGAATATCGGTATAATACAGCGCGATGTTTTCGGGTATCAAGTCTCAAAACTTCAGAAATCCTAAAAATTCGATTTTGTATCAGGAGAACATGATGTGCAAGGAGGTATTAGGATTTCGTGCCACCCCTTCGGATATTATGTTCTCCTGATACAAAATCTCAATTTTCGCAAAACTCCAAAAATTCGGGAAAATTCGGTTTTGTATCAGGAGAACATGATGTGCAAGGAGGTATTCGGATTTCGTGCCACCTCTTCGGATATTATGTTCTCCTGATACAAAACCTCAATTTTCGCAAAATTTCAAAAATTCCGCAAAATTTGGTTTTGTATCAGGAGAACATGATGTGCGAGGAGGTATTCGGATTTCGTGCCACCTCTTCGGATATTATGTTCTCCTGATACAAAACCTCAATTTTCGCAAAATTTCAAAAATTCCGCAAAATTCGGTTTTGTATCAGGAGAACATGATGTGCGAGGAGGTATTCGGATTTCGTGCCACCTCTTCGAGTATTATGTTCTCCCGTTACAAAATCTCAATTTTCGCAAAATTTCAAAAATTCCGCAAAATTTGGTTTTGTATCAGGAGAACATGATGTGCGAGGAGGTATTCGTATTTCGTGCCACCTCTTCGGATATTATGTTCTCCTGATACAAAACCTCAATTTTCGCAAAATTTCAAAAATTCCGCAAAATTTGGTTTTGTATCAGGAGAACATGATGTTCGAGGAGGTATTCGTATTTCGTGCCACCTCTTCGAGTATTATGTTCTCCCGTTACAAAATCTCAATTTTCGCAAAATTTCAAAAATTCCGCAAAATTCGGTTTTGTATCAGGAGAACATGATGTGCGAGGAGGTATTCGGATTTCGTGCCACCTCTTCGGATATTATGTTCTCCTGATACAAAACCTCAATTTTCGCAAAATTTCAAAAATTCCGCAAAATTTGGTTTTGTATCAGGAGAACATGATGTGCGAGGAGGTATTCGGATTTCGTGCCACCTCTTCGGATATTATGTTCTCCTGATACAAAACCTCAATTTTCGCAAAATTTCAAAAATTCCGCAAAATTTGGTTTTGTATCAGGAGAACATGATGTGCGAGGAGGTATTCGGATTTCGTGCCACCTCTTCGGATATTATGTTCTCCTGATACAAAACCTCAATTTTCGCAAAATTTCAAAAATTCCGCAAAATTCGGTTTTGTATCAGGAGAACATGATGTGCGAGGAGGTATTCGGATTTCGTGCCACCTCTTCGGATATTATGTTCTCCTGATACAAAACCTCAATTTTCGCAAAATTTCAAAAATTCCGCAAAATTTGGTTTTGTATCAGGAGAACATGATGTGCGAGGAGGTATTCGGATTTCGTGCCACCTCTTCGGATATTATGTTCTCCTGATACAAAACCTCAATTTTCGCAAAATTTCAAAAATTCCGCAAAATTTGGTTTTGTATCAGGAGAACATGATGTGCGAGGAGGTATTCGGATTTCGTGCCACCTCTTCGAGTATTATGTTCTCCCGTTACAAAATCTCAATTTTCGCAAAATTTCAAAAATTCCGCAAAATTCGGTTTTGTATCAGGAGAACATGATGTGCGAGGAGGTATTCGGATTTCGTGCCACCTCTTCGGATATTATGTTCTCCTGATACAAAACCTCAATTTTCGCAAAATTTCAAAAATTCCGCAAAATTTGGTTTTGTATCAGGAGAACATGATGTGCGAGGAGGTATTCGGATTTCGTGCCACCTCTTCGGATATTATGTTCCCCTGATACAAAATCTCAGTTTTCGCAAAATTCCGTTTTGTACCAGGAGAATATAATATCGGAAGAAATTCCATTGTTCTAAAGTATGGTGATGAGTTTCAAGTTCAATAAAAACACATATTTAGGAGGCAAAAAGTATTTTATTTACGATTCTTTTATATACAGTTACATACAAGGTTTAATTAGTAATTTAAGTAAAATTCATAAATAATGAATTAATAAATATGAATAATATAAGCAACACGTTTGCGAGTGACAAGTTAAAAGTGCATAACTACAACATATGTAAGTAACATAAGTAACAAAATATAAGTAACATATGATAACCAAGTATTTGACTTGGTAGTCACTGACGCTGACTGATAGGTATTGTAACTAAACCATTTAAAAATAATTTGATAAGGATATATATCATATGTTTGAATAAAAACAATTGTACCCGAGTTTTGTAAAGTAAATAGTTACATAATAAGAATTGCGCAAAACACATAATAATTGTTATAATGATGTTGTCAGGCAATTATATTACAACCACAAGCTTATTTCAAGTTCTAAAGAAACGACTATGAATTCGCAGCCCGTCGCCCAATAATATTTATATATCCAATAAACAAAAATATTATCGATCCAGGTCTCACTGCGTGAACGTTGCTGCGACCCGAGACCTGAAGAGAGATGGACGGTGCCGAACGCCGTCGATCTCTCTTTTACAATGTTTTCTTATTATACAACTTATGCAACCCAGTTCACGCTTAAACGATACAAAGTCATCGACTTAATTCACTACACCATAAACGTTCTTGCCGGAACCTCCGCACATATACACGGTTTTGTGCGTCCTACGTCCCCCGCAAGGGATGTTTGGACCTGGATCCTCGCTGCTAGACCCAGAAGGGACCTCGTCGCGGAATGAATCCCTTCTGCCTCACTCTGCAAAAGCACAGAGTGATTAATGCGCTACACCAGTAACTTAGTATTCGCAACATATAACACGAATAACTTGTAAATACTTACAAATATACGCACAAGCCATGGTAAAAAGAATATGTTGAGTATCCTGCCTTTTGTTCCCTTTCTTCTGTCTGAACAACCTAAAATATTGTCAAGAAATAAAATGTAATTGATATGAAACAGTAAAACAATGAAAATTGAAGTAAATTATAATTGAAATGTGTTAGCAGAAACGAAAAGGTACAACACCTGTAGCACATTGAATTCAATTTCGAACCGACAACGAAACGTCTAAAGCAATATATTCAAAAAATTAATCGACCGTGGTCCAAACGTCCAAAGTAAACGGAGAAAAAAAAGGTATATCCATATCCTACGAGCAATGTTGAGATCAAACAAAATTGCAACGAAATCGAAAAATAGGAGTGTAGACAAGCGAACACCGATGAGGAACCTCTGGAGCGAAAGTCTGTGACCATTAGATACGCCAATGGCCAAGTGGTCAGTGACAATTGTTTTAAGTAGCCGTTTAGCAGTGGTTACCCATGTTGGACCCAAAACCGGACCCGGAGAAAGGAAACGTCTGACCCCTCCGAGCGTGGAAGCAAAACTGAGCTCCTAGGAGCCGCGCTCATTATATGTATACCGAACGGCCCCAACTACGTGCCCCATTTCGTCGACGGTATGAGTGAACCCTTCGGTACGAGTGAACCAAAGATCCTACCAATTGTCGTTTAAAAATATTTTTCAAAGTGTTTCGTATCTTCACGGTCTCGGTAGGTCAATATATTATTTGTGACATCTGCTGACAATTGATCATTGTCTACTTTTGACCATCTAAAATGTTTGTATCTATTCTCGCGGACATCTACATAATTTTGAAAAACTAGTGAGAAATAATTATGTATCCTTAAAAATCGTTAATAGATCTACTTATATATTGTTTCATTACTTTAACTAATTAAGTATAATATGCAAAACTGGTGAGTTTATTTTAAATTATCGATCAACGTAGATGAATTGTCTTCTTACCGTAGACAGTGTCTCATTTCAGACTGTGTTAATACGTTCATTCCTCTAAAAGCTTTGATATGTATATCTTTTCCGTAGGTCCCTTGAAAGGGGGTTATTTATTATCAACACACTCGGGTTGATACATGCCGACTGACGCCGTGTAGTACTAGACCCTGCCGGCTACGATTCGGTACAGCCACGGCTCCTACACGAGCTCTCCGATTGGTTCCCGAGTTTCGTTAATATCTCGTTAACTAAAGCGCTTTGGACATTTTCGACAAGGAAAAATCTGCTTGGAATTATCCCACGCGTAACACCTTTAACGGAGTATCACCATTTACGGGACACCCTCTATAGTTATGCGGGTGTATTTACGTCATAATGAGTATGCAAAGCGATCGGCGCTAACGAGCCAGGTCGCTTTCGGTATACCCGGCTCCTGCTTACGTTAGCCCACCAGCTTCGACGACAGTATTTTTATCGCTCTCAACGTGTTTTCCATTAGGTTACTCGCAATGCCACCCCCGCACGACGGGTCCTTAACGAGCGCGCTTATCCGGCCGATCTTGGCGCGAGCCAATCCATCCGCAGGATAATGATGCTCCTTGGTGTCAATCCGCTCGGCGTCATCGCGATTGTACTTTCTTCGTCCGACACCGGATGTCGTAGATTCGCTCGACACTTGCCAATCATTTTTTTGACAAAAGAAATTCAAAATCCAATTATCATCCCCTTCTCCCCCTCATAAACATTCCTCTCGATCATATTTTTTAAAGTGGTTAGATAATTTCTTCATATGCTCTCTGTATTTACTTCTTTGAAATTTGCGATCACACTTCCTTATCCAAACCGATACAAAATCCGGAACCAGATTATTCCCATTATAAGCCTTCCTCGCGATTACATTTTTTCAAGCGGTTCGATACTTTCTTCAAATATTTTCCGTATCTACTTCTCAGAAACTCAGGATTGTACTTTCTTATTTCTTATTCGAACTGAAACTGAATTGGAAATGGAATTATTCATGAAACATTCACTACATGTTCCTCCCGATTATATTTTTAAAAATGATTCGATTATTCTTTCAAATGTTTTCTGTACCTACTTTGAGAAACTTGAGATCGCACTTTATGCAAACTGAGAATCACAGACTTGTCGCTACTTGACAATTCTTCGTTGGGAATATTCAAAATTATAATTGCGCATTTATCACTATCTTCTTCGTCGAAATGCAATAATTTTTTGCAAAAGTTGTGACTTATAATTATATTTCGTACACGTTTATTTTCTTTATTAATTGCTATTTTTCCGCTTCCCTGCCACGCTCATCGAATTTACCAAAAATCAATTCATAATCGATAATTCTCGAAGAACAAAGCCGCCCCCGCCGAAATGGCCTCGTTCCCCCGACGCTTCCGGTCAATTCATCCCCTGTAGCAATTAGTCGAGAATCGATAGCGGTAACTGGAAGCGTGCAACAGAAATTCAACGAGCTCCAGCTCATCGAGGTCGATCATGCCCGTGGATCGCGGCGAGTTCGGGATGGACAAAAGTGCCCAGAGTACCATGATGGCGGTTCGTGGGTTGGTAGGCGCGTCCACACACGCAGTTGGCTCCAAGCGCGACCAATCGCGCCATGTTAAACTCGGCTACGTAAGGGTGCACGGCCACGCCAGCTGCCACGCCACTGCGAGTCGGCGCATCACTCGCCGACAGGAATTAAAATACCCTCGTGCGGATCCGGCAGTTGTCCGTCGACTCGTGCTCGATACGGTCGCCACAACGCGCACCTTTTTCGTTTCCTTTTATCACGCGCACACGCATGGATCCGTTGGAAACGGGAGCGTTCGCGTGTCACGATTTGCATACCAAAGATGCGAATAACAACGCGGAGTCAGGGTGAGCCGCGAAGTCCAATTTCGAGATAGTCCGACAAGTCTGACGAAGAATCGTGAATTTCGATATCGATAATGTGGGCTCAAAGTGGTGATTTATAAGATTCGAGGAAGTGGTTCTGCCGATACGCGTTACGAGCCGCAAAGTAATTATAAGCTTCGACGAAACGTGCGTTGAAAATGGACATCGCCAAAGTGTCAAAGTACGTGCCAAAATAGTACGTCACGGTGCTTCGTCGAATAGTGCAAATTTAAAATAGAACGCATTCCCACGAATGTTTATTAAACGCAATAGACTTTCCGAGCTGACGCGCACGGATAAAATGTGATAACTATCAGAACTGATATACGCGATAACGTCTGCATGGTATATAATTGCACTCGTAAAGCTAGCGAACATTATTACTTTACCAAAAGGACCGTTTAATCTAACGTGAGGCGAGCGAGGAGGGAGATGATTTTCACGAAGTGATCGTGCCAAATATCGAATACGACGGCAATCGAAATGAATTCGAGTGTCGAGGAGACGGAGCTGGACGTCGGATCCGCGAGCGACGAGATAGAATCGTCGGTCGCGGAATCGAAACTAACACGGCGACCGACGCCGAAACCGTTCACGATCGAGAGTCTGATTGGCAGCTGTGGTGCGCCGAGAGGAAATCGTGATCCTGGGACGCAGGAGGAGAGGAACGAAAACGAGGAGGATTCGGAACGGGACAGAGAATATCTTTATCAGCGACATTATCTCGCGACAGCGGCGGCGAACGCATTACCGTCTGGTTGGTTTTTTGATCGTTAATAAATTCACAAAGATTTTTATTTGCCACCGACTCGATCCTTGTTTTGATTAGTAGAGATATACTATAGTAGACACGGTGGATTTACGTCGCGATCCGTTCTTATCGTTCCACGCGCGATCTTACGCCATCGATCGTGTTTATTCGATCGATTCGGAAGCATGGCAATAGTCGATAAAAGCCAAACTGATCGTGGATAAAAAACGACGATGGAAAAGATAGAACAAATTCTTTGAACGCTTAAATAGTTACTTTTCGATCGATAAACTTACAAAATTGATACCCAACGCGTTCGCGCAGATTGTATCGAGGCTTAAATGCTGGTGCTTAATTACATGCTCGTTAAAGTTAATGCATTCTTTAAATCCAATTTATCCATCCAATACTCATTTATCTAAGAGTCGAATGGACCTACGTACAGCATTATAAGGTTAAACAACGGAACTTGAATGAAACTCAGTTTTGATATACTCAGCTTCGAACGTATTGCGAATTCTCATTGACCTACCGACGGAGACGATCGTTCAGCGTGTAACCAATTTAAACCGGTAAAAATGAAATAAATCTTTGACTGTGTAGGAGACTAATGTAGATTGACGGAATCCCGATAACAGATTTAGTCTTCCAGCAATAATATGCCGTTCCACGAGAACATAAATTATACGAATCTTATGAGAAGACCGAAGCGTATGAACGTGTTAAACGATAATTTCCGATGAATATTTAATAATCACCTTTGCACTGCTGATACTAGAATTACCGGATGTGTGGATCATTTTATTTATAAATGTTCTAGTTTTGGCGCGGTTTTAAATTAATTTCTTAAATCAATTCTATGAAACGTCAGTCTCGCAACTCCATGCTGATTAGCGCCGGTTCATAATGAACCACTCGTCTGACAGATGAATCGGCTCCTAATATTAGTTATTTGAAATATTATTCGGTACGCGATACGTGTGCTTCCATTTAAATTCAGTCGTTTTATTATTTTAGTACGCGACGATTTCTCGCACGGTAACGGGGTTTGATTAAACGGGCATAAAAATCCCTGACCTCGCAAACACAAATAACTTCGTACCAATAAAGCCACTGTTAACACATGTTAACTACATCTCAAGATTAGCGCGACTGTCAGCCATGTTTATCTTCGCTGGGCCGGTCGCTTTTATTAATTAAATTAAAAATACAAAATTACTTCTACGAGTCGCAAGCATGGTTTAATTTCCACTTCACGAAACTCGGCTAATTTCGATCGAGAATTCCGTGATAAATATTTTGACCAGTCGATCAACGTTTATTTACTTATTGATACCATTGATTCTATCAATGTCGTACACACATGTAAACTCAATAGTAAATGTCACTCCTCGCTAAATCGTTGACAACTATTAAAAGTCCTGTATTTAGATTCAGCCCAAAAAATGTATCGAACAGCGTTTATATAATATTTAATAGCTCGACATTAATAAACGGCAATTGAGTGCGTGCAGGAAAAAAAGTTTGCCGTATTAATTACTTTAAGATTATTAAGATTTAATATGAAGCCATTAACTGCAGAACATTATTATGACTTTTTTTTTCGCCGCACCCGATCACATTTGATCAATTCCAAGTAATTAAATGTTATGCAAATCCTTCGCGATACTTATTGATATCAATTACTAATTCGTTATCTACCGGATATTCCCTAAAACAATTTTATTTTCGTTAATGTAGGTTTCGGAGTACCACTCGGTTTATACAGCGCATGGCTACCAATGCGGATGTATGGCGGTGGCGGGACTTCCGGTGTCTCGATGTTACCCGCACATTCCTCGGCCAGCTACCCGTCTCACCATGATCTATATCAAAGTCGCCTCTCGCATCTTGGTCCTGGTGCAAATCATCTTCAAGGGGCAGTTTATCCAACGACTTGTCAGCGCGCTTCGAATCATCGCGGCTCGGCTAGTTTCACGGACAGCGAGGACGACGGTAGCACGGATTCACCTGCCTCACCTGCTCACGATCTATCCAAATCCCGTCACGGTGAGCCTCGCGAAACTCTAATACCATCCCAATGGGTTTATTCCTATCTTCCATTTTTATGAATTTGCCTTTATCGCTTTTTTGCTCTCGATTTTTATTTATCCCATTGTACTGTTCATTACGTCGTACAGCGTACTTTCGTTCGTTGTTCTTCTGTTTTCCTTTTTGGACATTTTGGTGAATTCAGTGGTCTCGGAATTTTGATACCGGATTTACGATCGCGAGATCGTGAAAACTTAAAATTCTGCGACTCGCACATTAAGCACCGTTATGCTTTTTTGATTTATATTTCAGCACGTCCCATGGGTTACGTTTTGATATTTGTATTAATTTCCGTACTTTATTAACGATGGTGTAGTATCATGTGGATGATACGTGAAGTGCCTATTTATTCATATTCTGCGATTAGCTACAACCTGCACCGATCTTACATGCGAAGCACGTGTAAGCTCTATGCCATAGCGCGACGTCTGACGATTGTCAGCATTAACAGGATGCGGGGGCGATCGTTTCAATTATTTCTGACACTTACAAATTGCCACCAAAAGTAATAATTACTTGTTAATTCCTCATAAGTGTTTTCCAATCGACAAATTATTTTTAAACCTGCCATCCCGTTCCACGATCCGATCGGACGCTTATGCATTGCCATGAAAATTAAATTAATTGGTACAATAATTATTAGTAATTAAATTCTTTCGACAAATTGCAACGACTGAATTATTTTTCAGTCTTCCTGTTTTTCAAAATTACATTTCTTGATCTACCAACTCGTATGCTAATCTCGTTAGCAACATTATTTAATCCAAATTAGTAATCGCCAACGCGATTAATTTCATCATTCCTGCGTGGGTTATTATTTGCGTTTCCTGGCGATTGCCATAAACTCTCGCGCGTTTCAGCGAAAACCGTTTCCCTAGAAAATTAAATCAATAAATTATTTCGATGTCGTGCGTCTGCCTTCGAGGAAGAGGAGCCCTTCCCCGAAAGGGTCTGTCGTCAGCTTTTGAAATTCGGCCAGGATTTACGGACTATCGTGCCACGTACATAATCACGCGTGTACACCTTTACGAGTCTACACGCACGAGCGTGAGGCTCGACTTTGGGACGTCTATAATTTATGCACGCTACTGTGTATCTCGGCCCTTTGCCGGGTGATCGTCGCGACTGCGATCGTGCTCGGGGATACGCTCCTGGAATCCGTAAACGTTTCTCGCGATTTTTTTCTTCGTTTCGTGAGTACCTGGCGTAAGGGATGTCTTTATCGCTTCCCCCGTTGCGTAGGGCGAATCGGGTGCCCAACGAACGTACGCGGATTTTATCCGGTTTTCATCAGGCATTTTTTCTCTGAATATTATATTTGGTTATTCGAAGGAAGATAAATGGAATCGCGTATCGTGAACCTTATGTAAATAATAATGCAGACTGTCGAATATAAATACTAATTATAACGCAATTAGGGTTTAATAAATCACTGGCACATGAACCCTGCATCCGAATTTAATTTCTTTATACTTCCCCCGCGAGTAAATTACACCAACCAATGTATTTTAATTTTTATTTCGTTTATTCCCAAAAGGTGTAACTCCGCATCAATTTTGGTACGGTAAATACAAAAACTGTCGTTAAAATCATCTACTGAAAACAATTCTCGAAATACTCATCTTTTATATCTCACGCCGTTGCGTCGAGAAATCGGTGGAGCGATAAGTAAGACTGGGAAATCTCTGCGTTAGAGATTGGACAGGACGGACGCGGGAGTGTATCGATAGTGGAAAGTCGAAACTCGTCGAGAGTGCGACTCGCCGATCACGTACTTCTGAAGGCGGCGCGGCGGGGCGAACGGGCGATCGTCGAAGTCGCGCGCATTTATTCGTGGCCGGT
Source organism: Pemphredon lugubris (assembly GCA_933228935.1). NCBI lineage: Eukaryota > Metazoa > Arthropoda > Insecta > Hymenoptera > Crabronidae > Pemphredon > Pemphredon lugubris. The sequence continues at coordinate 19,196,586 of OW121815.1, forward strand.
CACTTTTTATTGATGTACCGCCGACCGAAGCGATTTCGTATGCGCAACGAAATGGCTTCGAGGAATCTGTCATCGGTCATTTATGACGCACCGTGCCGAACCGGTGCGTCGATCGTTACGACGAAGACGGTGATCAAGATGACTTGCCTTCTTTACAGCGCGTAATGGTTCAGTCCTGTCGAAAAATCTATTTTTCTTTTCGTGTTTTCTATATTCACCCTCGTGTCCCCGCAGTCGCATCTAAATTATTTTGTTAAACTTTAATCACCTTTTCTGTGTAAAAGCCATGAAATTTATAAAATTGATAAGGGTACGTAAGAACGATTCATTCTTCATCGTAGTGGTTAAAAGAACAGCTGATCAATACAAGCCCTTCCGTAATTTGAAATATGATAATGAGCTGTTCTTTTTATTGATACAGCGATCGACGAATCGTTTTTACGTGTTCCTGTAAATTGTACAAACTGTGATGTACGCCCTTCCACTAGAGACTGGTTCAATGATTTAATTATAGGATTAATATTCATTCGATTATTCGATTAAAAGAAAGACAACTAGCCCTGAACGGTACCCGGATGCCAATTTAACTCATCGACGACCAACACTACGTTTGATAAAATTTAAAATACAGCGTATCGGTAAATCGTTACAAAAGTTACCGTAGATTCGATGGACAGTTTACCCGTTTTTGTTATTCCATTCAATCTTTGTTGCCAGACTTGAAACTATCGGTCGAAAGTATTCGCAGTACATTTCGACGAATAATTGATTGCTCGTTCGTGTATATCTGTAGGTTTAGCATTTGCCGGATGCTTTAAATTAAGAACTAATGAGCTCTTAATATGCCTGCCGTCTCGCGCCTGTAATCGTATTTCAATGGTATTTATTTTGAACCGACTAGATCAAATATCTGAGATCCAATTAAGGGATTTTCCGAGCGAACGCGAACATACGTGTATATTCCTCGTCGTATCTTTCAATCGAAATTGAGATTTTCATTCACAACGTCGTCGTATCCGGTTTTCGAATATTACATTCGCGAGGGGATCGATCGTCCGTTCAGTTAATTTTAGTCGTCTGGACTGCTTTAAACGAAGGATGATAGATCCTAAAACGATTTTCGTCTCGTTCGCGAAATTTCTCTCGTTGACCGTATACCGCCGTTTGCCAGAAATTTAGCGCTCGAGTTCCCGTACCTGCATAATCAATACGGTTTGTATTCTCCTCTCGAGGAATAAAAAAATATAAAGAATATCGCGTCGTAGTTCAACCTTCGCAATGGCTGTGCGAGAACTATACGAATCGATACAGTCTGCTCTAGCGTCGATATAAGCTGAAAAGATATTAATCGCGTGTTTTTAAAAATGAAACGGTAATACTATAGGTCATGTCTACATTAATAATCATTTAATTTATTCACGTGAAATACTTTTTATCCTTCAATATTGCCTCGCGCGATTTCTTTAAAACTCATAGTACCGCCACTGAACTTCATGGAAGCATAATTTTAACTGTATATTTTTGCCATCGTACAGGCACAAACTTCTACGCGACAACAATGAATAACTGAAGCGCCGTGTATTTACCGAAACGTATTCACCATTTTTGAAGTGCCCGTCACACTTATATGCTCTGTTGTTTAGCAGCGAAGAGGCTAAATAACAGCTAGTCGGCATCGATCGTAGCTGGATGTGACGTCAGACGCGAAACCGACAGCAGGAGCATTAATAAAGCCAATTGAAATTTCACGCGGCGTATCTAGAAATACATCTATCGACTCTCCGCGTCGGTAGAGTGGAGTGTTTGAGCACACTTCAGTTTTTTTTTCGGCGATCTCCTTAATCGTCTGAGCCGCTAATTCTCCCTGTTCGTTTAATCGATCGTATAGAACTACGCGTATATCGGGAGAGGATTGACGAAATTACTCCCGAACGAGGCCACGAGCATCGATCGCAACCCACATCTATTAGTCCACTTCTGTGAAATCAAAACAATTGGGGATGTTACTTTCGTTGTGAGGATCCACTGTGTTTCAATTATTCGAATTCGAGAAACTGTGTTTTGTGATAGCGGTACGGAAGTATGAGAAAAGTTAATTGTAACGAATTTGGCCCGATGATATTGCCAATCGCAAATGAGGGTTGAAAATACTCTGATCGGGGTGAGTTATTCTTCATTTAGAAACCCTAGTTCGATAAACCCTCGTATAACGTGGGTGTTCGATTCCATAGGAATACAGAGTTACACGAAGCTTACAATTAGATCGCATTGAAAATCTAGAATTACGTTTCGAAATCGTCTTTCTTTAGTCGTACAAATAAAAATAACTTATTTAATCAAAAAGTACGTTTGTCCAATTTTTAAATTACGCGACGAACAATATGTAAGTAAATCTTAATAAGTACAATTCTCAATCGTGGTAGTGTACCACCGGTGGATCACGCTTGGGTGTCCCATCGGACAGCGCGTAGCACCAGGAGGCATGTACACCATTAAATGAATTTGAAAAATCGAAAAAAGTAGAAGAGTTAAACATATATGTATCCAAATAAAGTAGGATCTATTTAATTTCAATTCAATGATTATAATTACAACTTACGATTTGTTAAGTGGTAGTTTTTATTTCTCACGGAGCCGCCCGGTTACGAGAAACACGAATTGCAGTACCAGCGTGAACGAATTAATTATAAAAGAATGCGTATCACGGATGGAGGTTCACGGAATCACGAGAACAAATCAACGATTTATCATGATTGATATCGGACGCACGGTAGCGCGAGTTAGGTGGGTAGAGATAGATCACGTTGCTTGCCACACGTATGTATGTCCGCTTAATCTCCGCTCACATTCCTCGCCGGTCTTTTAGTACTCTTTTGTGGATAGTAAACAACGTGGGAAGAGGCAACTCGACCCCACAGCTTTTTCGCTTTTCCCGCAGTTTCTACGCTCCTCGATTTTTCCTTATTCATTACCCACCGCGGACCCTGCGGAGACCGACACGACAAGGGAGGATCGCCTTGGGTTGCGTTTCGGTAAAGAGACCCTGAATCCTGGTAAAAAAAAACGTCTGTCCCCCCTCTCGTAACGATACCATGCGGTTCCGGCTATTCGATTGATCGATACCGTTTAATAGACCGGTCAAACAATTGACGTGGCATTCTCGCGTAACTTAAGAACAGACTTCTTTGTCGGGGAATCTTTTCTATGGTGGATCGTACGTGTTCGATTTTCGTCAATCAGACTTTCCGTGACCTAACGTAAAATTAGAATATCGACAGCTCACGACGAATATTCTGAATTGCGTTCAATTTTGTCGGCCTACATATGGTTTTGCGTGGCAATTATTTAAGGAATGATAATCTAGCGACGATATTACAAATGTGGTAGCATCCGAGGAAGGTAACAACAGGAAGCATAAAAACCTACATTTAATACAGCATGAGAGAGAAGGAGAAGACGAATTTCTTGATAAAAACTATCATTTTTGAGATAACATATCTCGTGATTGGCTGGATCAATTTTGAAAAAATCATACTCAAATTACTCATCACGGCGTCGAGTTTCCGAAGGCAATTGCACTTTTTAAAAATTAATTTTATATAAAAAGATAAAAGATCTAGTTCTCGCGTAGTTGTACTTGGTATCGACGGCCCAAATAGTTTTCAAGACAAACTGTTAATAAAGATGTTTTGGAAAATTATGTTTTGCAAAATGTAAAGTAACTTTGAAGATTGTCCACGTATCGGCATACCGCTGTCACGTTACAACCCAAGGAGGTAATTCGTTAGAAAGATATTTGCAAAATCGTCTTAAAAAAATAATGTCGGTATGGAAATATTTATGCTTCCATTTTTAAACTGTCTTCGAGACAAAGATATATCAAGAAGACATATAGTTCTGGATGCACTGCGCCATTCCGACGGGTGCACCAACCGGATCGAACCTCGATTTGGCGATCCGCCAACATTTCACTTAGAAGGAACTTGAAAGGGCATCGGCGACGTATTACAGCATGACGCGTTTCTTAATAATCGAAGAAATCATGTTCGTAAAAGAAACTTACTTTTTGATGTAGAACGGGAACACGGGAACTTGACTTTTGGGATTTTCGCTCTCGTGTTTGCAAGAAATTGACAGAAATTGGTGCGCTTTATCGTTTGACGGGTAACGGTTATATCTACATCATAGTTTCTGGTATCGCGTGAGAATTGTATAAGAACACATGAATTTTATACCCATCGTTTAAAAGAAACTGCCGTGAGTCACTTTCAATCTCGGATTTGGCACGCTCAATACTTTTGACACAAAATGATTTTAATATGACTCGAGGCGGGACACACTACTTATTGTTAGCGCGTCTAACAATAAGCGTCACTGCCAAATATTAATCACGCGTGAAGTCAATGTTATATTTTATTTATGTAGTTTATCGTTAAACGGAAACAAGAGACTACTTTCTATCATAAATTCCGAATGTACTGGGTTGGCTAATAATTAATGTCGGATTTTTTTGTAACATACTATATCGAATGGATGCAAATGGTCCTCAACTTTCAGTTTCGATATTCCGAATCCTTTACCGGTCACTTTAGAATCTCGATTGCGAAACTTTTGGAACCATGTTTGAACCGTTCTATCATTCGCAGTACCATCGCCGTGAGCATCAATCATTTTTTTGTGCCGTATCTACCGCATCTTTACCATTGCAAAAAACAAATAGCGTAACTTCACGAAAAATAAGGTTTAGAAAAATAAAAAACAAATATTGGAAAATACAATGCAATCTAATGAACATTAAAAAAATTTCACGTTGACCTCTCAGTTGTCTTATTATACATGCATCTTATAAGTCGCGACGGGCTTTTCTTATTAAAAACGGCGAAAACAATTTCTTAACGGAAGAGTCCGACGTTACTTACTGGCCAATCCAATATCTCTGATTGAATTTTCAAAATATCGTCCATTCATTCGATCTCCGTCCGCGACTTTAGAGGCTGAGAACAATGGTCGGATGGAGATGTAATAATATCGTTCGAGCATATCGATCAGGTCGATTCTTCCGCAAAGTGTAAAGACTACAGGGGACAACGCCCGAACGGTTGTCCATGGAACTCCCTGGAACTCTACGATCACGGTTTGCTCGCGGAAGCGTTTGGCCCATTCAATCGAAACTCTCTGAATTAATAAATAGCGCGAAGAGTGCATCAAACTCGTCGTAACTTTTGCCTCGTATTCTACCACCGGCCTGATCGTGGGTTCAAAGAGAAATCGCAAACACGAGGATAAATAAAAGGAAGAAAAGCGCTCGAACGGACGTTGCTTTTACGAGGTAGAAACTTTCGCCACCAACCGCAATATAGCTGTTCATTAAATATATTTGTCAGGTTGTTCAAATTCATGCTTTTCGCGATCAGCGGGGAAGACAACACGCACGAATGCCACGAGACGATTAAAAAAAAAAAAACTTTATTAATTTCGCTTATAAAATCTTACCAACGCAATATCTCAAATCGAAGCGGGGAACAAATTCGTGGATCTCACATCGTTCTCGTCTTCTTGTTACCTGACCTACTCGTCGGATGTTTCCGCCTTTTAAAGACAACTCCAGGTAAATCGGAATGCGGCCATTTATCACCCTGCTCTAATGTTGGCGAAATAAACAATGGGAATGACGGTCGTACAATTTCCCGGCCGGGTCACCCGAAGCAGCACCTTGGAGTTGCCACATTAAATATTAACCCAAACAGTTTATACAATTTGCAATCTATCCGAACATGATAACTTTTGTATAGCTTGTGAATTCTCAAGTATGCGGTCGATACACTGAAATTACACCTGTTTGCCTGAAACTACTTAATTTTGAGCTATACAGTATTGTTAGTGAACTATTATGGATTTCTGATTTTCAGAAGGATCACCGCTAATCGATTACGTTTTGCCAAATTATTGATTCGACGTTTCTCACACGTTTAATGCCAAGTTCTTTTAAAAATCAAACCCAGCCGAACGGGTATAAGCATTGTACGAAGGGAGGGTGGTGAACTCCTGAACTGGCGTAGGCACACAGTACTCTCTTTATTGTCTATAATAAGAAATATTGTACGGGCGTTACATTTGAAAGAACAAGAACGAACGGAACACGCGGAAGACGTTGGGGGAATGGAAAAGCGAAACTTTGATCGGGAGTAACGCGTTTTACGACCTGTCCGCCCTGCATATTAAAACGTTTACTTCGCTAACTACACCCACATTATATTCTTTCCATTTATCTGGAGCGTAACTGTTTAATGACTTCATGACGTGGCGTTTTGCTTATTCACTAGCAACGATAATAATGTAATTCTAAACGTTTATAAAACAAATTCAAGCATATTCCGATACGATCAAATACATTCGATGATATATAAAGATACAAGGTCTTGTTTCGAACCAAGTACACGAGTAGAAGTACGCGAGAACTAGAACTTGTACCTTTTCAGGAAATAATGAATATAGGTGGTCAAACCGCATAAAAAAAATTAATTTTTTTTTAAATTCTTAGAAAGTGAACACGTTGAGTTGCATTCTTCTCCCGATTTCACGAATCGAAAGTATTTAACTATTCGCACGATCTATACGACTCGAAACCAAAAGTGCCGTGGCAGAAAATATTCCGTTACTCCCTTCCACATCGACTTACCGCACCCACCGCGTTTATATTCCGATCGGAACACCCGTCGATGTGGAATAGACAATCAATTTACCAATTCGCCCCCATTATCGCTCGATTAACAACCGGTAACGATTTCAGGTTCGGAAAACGGACGCGCGTCGGCGGACAGCGACGACGAGGCCGGAGTGATGAGCGTCGGTGGCGACGGTCACGACGCGACCGACGCCATCGTCAACAACGCACCGAACAACGCCGGTTCTGGCGGATCGTTGAAAAATTGCCAGAGCACCTCGGCTTCCGGTTCTAGCAGCAACAAAGCCAGACGCCGACGTACCGCCTTCACCTCGGAACAATTGCTGGAACTCGAGCGCGAATTCCACGCGAAGAAGTACCTCAGCTTGACGGAAAGATCACACATAGCGCACGCGTTAAAGCTGTCGGAGGTACAGGTGAAGATATGGTTCCAAAATCGTCGGGCAAAGTGGAAGAGGGTGAAGGCAGGATTGAGCGGGGGCGGTGTTGGATCGGGAACGACGACCATGGCGACCGCTGGCGCGTCCAACAGACACAACGGAACTGGCGGACAGCACGCGGGACCCGGAACCAGGATCGTCGTGCCAATTCCGGTTCACGTCAGTCGATTGGCGGTGAGATCGCATCATCATCATTTGGAGAAGTGTGCCAGACCTCCGCGAGTTCGGCCCGCGAGTAGAGGCGCAGTATCGAACGCGTCGCCCTCGGTTCTCGGCGACGCTCTTGGATTAGTTAATTCCTCTATGAACATTGGTGGACAGGTGCAAGCGCCTTTGGGTGGCGGTGGTGTCGGGATTGGAGTCGGCGTAGGCCTGAGAGCGTTTTCCGTGCCTCATCGAGGTGGACTCAGCTCTACCGGCAGGTAGTGAACGTTGCTGATTGCACCGGGGATACGATGCAGCACCGGGAGTGGCGCAAATCGGATCTCACTGTGGATATTGTGACGTTGAGAGTCGAAAGAGATTTTCATGGACGATCAGAAGACGCGAGTGACGAGGACTCGCGAGTACTTTATCGTGACTTAGAACGGAGTTAGGTGGGGTTATCGCGACGCGTTAGTTAGTGATTTATTTAATCGTCCGTGCTACGGTAATAATACGTTGGCGTCAATTTGCCATACTAAACGTCCGTTTCTACGTTTGCGGGACGAAGGCTGACGGTGAATCTAGTTGAACGGGCAAAACGATGGAAGTTTTAACGGATTCCGAATGAATATCGAGAGTAAATGTCATTCGCGGGGGAGATTCTCCAAATTCTTTTCGTTATCGGGAACTTTCTTGTACCGAACGGAAGATCCTTAACGAAAAGAATTAATCGCTGGAGAATTGTTTTTTTTTATCGATATAAAGATACCGCGCGAATCGAGCACCGAGGAAACATTGTAAATAAAATCTCGATCGTAGGACAAAGTAATTGTAAATAGTATCCCCGCGTACGTGCCACGTAGACTGTATTCAACATACGCAACGTAGGTCGTATACTTGTAGATAATTTACGTTAAGCGAGGTTCGACTCCATCGAGGAGTACTATGTTACGGCGATATTATATCGATCAGCCGTGCGATTATCGCAGCTGCATTACGGTCGCGATACGTTGCGACCAGCGGAAGCGCACGGAGTGTCTGCTGCATATAGGCTCTGCATACCTTGTGTATATCGAGACGGCAATAAAACGTGCGAATATTATCTGGAATATCATCTGTACTTCATTGCACACCACGGTGGTTCCCAGCTCCGTATTACGGGGGTCGAATATTATAGGGTACAAGAGCGCTCGGTACCCTGAACTCGTTGCCGATAATTATGGATCAAACGTTGAAGTGGAAATCCTTACGTGCGTTATTCATTCGCGTGTTAAGGCGAATTAAACGCATTCTATAGTTGCGACTCTATTTTAGCGCGATTTTAGTTTCACAACGCGGTTAGCTAGAGCAAGAGGCTTAACTTCTCTCGCACGGGTTGCACGGATTCCCATGTATGACCGAAGGTAAGTAGTACCTTTTAAATTATTATGATAGACTAGCAAATCATTTGTGGCAGTTGAAGTTAGTTGGAGAGGACTGTCGAGACTTTTCGATCGGACGAAATATTCGTTAAAGGAAAGTGGAGCGTAATTGAACAATTTAAATTTCTACTATGCCTTGTTGTGTTATTCAGTCATCGCATCAGCTTCTATAATGGCAAAGTTAGAAGTACATACATTTGAAGCGGATTTCTTGGTCCGATATCCTGTATGGGAATTGCTCCAGTTTGAGAAATTGTACTTCTTCTTTTGCTTCAGATAATTACCTTTCCGAGTAACCTGATCGAGTGTCGAGAATAAACCATTTTGGGTAATCGTTTAACACGTTAAGAGTTCCAGAATTCAGACCACGTAGGTATTACGTTTCAAATTATTAGAACGTCCACGCGCAGGTTTAAAGCCGAACAACGCTGACACTAACACTGACGCTATCGCCGACGCTTAACTGGCAAATGAAAAATATCGCTGCGATTCGCGCCGACAGACAATTCTCAATCAGCCCCGTATAATCGGTCACATTTTCTCATAGCGCTCCGACCGATTTTCGAGTTGTTTTGACAATTTAGTCGAGGTGGAGAGTCCTCGAAGGGGTGGCACGATCGCCTTTTGTCGACCACCTCGACTCCCTAAACGAGATCGCAGAGGCTCCCACGGGATCACCTTGACGTTCGAAATTATCCTCTGTATACCGCAGGCGGGTCTGACGCGCGTATTTTCGCAGGCTACGGCGCGTGCTGGTACGTCTTTGAGGGGGACCCATGGAAAAATGGGGCCCCACGCTCGCCTCCCGTAAACGCCTCGTGGGCGTGATCCCATATGCCACTTTCAGCCGTGCAACGTTGACTGCGAGTAGATATGCATTGGCGCATTATGTTGCACCATCGTCTGGCTAATTTGTTAGATTATACGGTCGCCCGAAGTATGATCTAACGCGATGAAAAGGCATGCATGGGTATTTTTGGGTAGAGGTTCTTGCCACACGGATATATTCGATACAGTCTTCTATTTCGAAAACGGTGAAACTGATATTTTCGTATTTGGAACATTGGTTTTAAAACCCAAGACAGCTGTTTACGGCGCGATGGTGCATTGACATTTTCGTTTTTCTGTAAAAATATAACATGAGTTTTTATCAATATAGTTACTGAATTTAAAGATGGGCGTGTGAATGTTACGCAAATATTTAACGTTAGAGTGTACAACGTATTCTTCGTCGAAAGTAAACGGGGTATATGTTTGCCTAATGTCACCCGTGATCGATCAAAATTTACGACTACACGGATATCAATACGTCCATACATTTTGGGCATATTAAAAGAGGAACCGGAACCGGGAGAACCCCGCGAGAGTTGCCACGCAATGAGTTAAGCACAGGCTTGCGATAGGGGAGAAAAATTGTGGGGTATTAAAGCACAGGGTACGAACTCAGCCGCGCACAAAACCGTCGCATTTGAAAAAAAAATTACTTCATTAAAAGTACAACGTTATAAATAAATCACCGATTAGTTAATAATAACATCGCTGATCACCACTGAATTATTAACAATTACATAAACATTTATATCAACGTACATTTTTATACTTGTCAGTTACGCGGCTAATGAGCAAATACAGTGCTTTGCAAATTCAGTGCTTTGCAGATCAAATATTTACGCGTCCACCGATTTTATCCTCCTAAAACACGAAAACTAGACGTACTGAGATTTCGCGAGAGCCACCAAGAAATCTGAACGATGAAAACTTGGGGTGACGAAACCCCTAACGCGGAGAGAAGGATAGAGAAAAGAGAGCGACAAAGAAGAGGGTCGCGGAGCAGGACAGGGTGTAGCTCCAGCCATATACAGTGTACACAATGGCAACGGCAAAGTGCATTACGGTTAATACACGAAGGACCGCGGTCGTTTAGCCGACGATCTCGGCAGTTACCGCTTCGCAAAGGATAAATCATCTCCCGATTTCAACCACGCCTACCGGAGGACAGAAAAGCGACTCCCCTAGAGCGTAACGTACGGCCTAGACGTACCGTTGCCGCTGTTATGCCGCTCGATGGAAACGCCGGAGCCGTTCTGAAAGCGGAAAACTAATAATCCGCCGCGGATATCCGTCCTGGAAGAGTCGCTGGGACGGAACGGGATATTATTGATATTCCGATCGCGGATGCATTCTGTTATTTCGAAATTTCGTCGGGAATCATCGGGAATGCATAGACGGTAAATACTTTGCTGGAAATAAACGATCGCGAGTGTGTAGTAATGAGACTGTTTTCGTTGTAGATCGGATGGCACGGATAGAGTCATGTAGGTAAATTTTAACGAAATAATAAATGCACTCTACTTTTTTAGAGTCTTGTAATTAAAAGTTTTGATTTCTGATTTACTTGTCTACTATGCGCCTCTCTGACACTAGACTTAACGTGAATCGATGTATACATATTTATATCGGATCAGTCATGATGACTGATTATTTATAAAATTTCGTTTCCCAAGGAAATTAAACGTTTGTTCATATTTTATAAATTATTATATCGTTAAAAAGTACGTACGAACTGATAGATTTAATGCTATAGACATTACGGTGAAAGTTTAGTTTACCGCCAAAACATTTAAAAATTGTATAAATATTTATACTAACGTATATCTTTATGCATTAGTATTATACTTTAGTAACTTCTAAGTAAAAAATTTAAAACCAATTGAAACGACTGATTGGTAGTTCTATCGTTAAAGAAAATAAAGCATTTCCCGAAGAATAGTTTGCGTAGGATAAATTCTGTCACGAGGTTTGCGAAAAATTGTTGGTCGATGAGTTTTCTGAACAAGATAAAATTTTGTTACCCGATCGCGATAAACGTAGGGTTCCGTAAACGTCGAACGGTTTGTCACACCCACGTGGAATTGGAGAGCCGAGTTATAAACGGTGGACTAACGCGGTCTATTTCCCACACTCGGCACTGCAGTCGAGAGCCAGGAGAGATTTTCCCATTTTCCCCAAAAGGGCCGTGAAATTGAGCAGACAAATTGCAGAGTCCCGAGTGCGCAACGAATCTCGGTAAGCCGTGCCCTCTGTTACTATATCCAACGTCTGTCACCTTTTTATTTCTACCTCACTCCTACTCTCTTTATCTCTCGTATTTGATAGATCATCCATCGATTATTCGCAGTTGGAAAACGCGTTTATACAATTTTTAGCCCTTCGCGCTTAACGTACCGTCTTATTGTACTGCAATTATTAAACCAACTCTGTTCAAGCGCGAATCAATTAGAACTTCCGATCTAGTTACGAAATTAAATATTTTTTCCAAAAATCAATGATCACGGTTTTTTAAATTTTGATTTGTCTAATATTTGATATTAATGTCTAATCAAATCAACCATAAAATCTGCGCAATGATCGATAGAAATTATTTGTTTGGCAAGAAAGCAATTTCGGTTAATTGCTACGCTCCATATGTGTCACAACCAAAAATACTTTCTTGCCAACCCAATAGATAATCGATTAAATTATATAACTGAAAATTGAAAATAACTTCTTCCGCTCGATCGAGTCTTTAATTTATAATTCGGGTACGACTCACCTTGCTGCTCTCTCTCTCTCTCTCTCTCTCTCTCAACTTGGGCGCAAAAGATTCCTGGAAATATGTCCAAGATATGTCCAAGATATAGAATAACTATTTACTGGTTGTGGAGACGCCGCAACCAAGTGATCTCTTGCAAAAGGTTGTGCCAACTCGAGCTCCGAACGACGACTAATGCCGAGTCCTCTACCTAGAACAGGAACTCTATCCCCGGGAGACATTGTAAATTTCGGTATGTCACGCTTGAGTGTGCAAATGGTAAACATTCCTTTTTTGTCTCACATTATTGCACCTGGGATTTGGGCGTTCATCACTGACATTGGTCGTAAACTGTTAATATTATGTTTCTGACATCGGAGGTCCTGAAATCTTCTAGCCATAGGATATTTAATTAGACCCGTCGCGGGTAATTATATTTATTATAAGTGAGTCATGACCTTCAATTTCATCGTATTGTATATGAGTAATGTACAACGAATTAATATTACTGGAAATAGATTGTTTACGATTTAATCTTTGCGGGAAGAAATTTAACTTACGCGATAAATAAATAAAACGAATTCACGATTATTTGCGCGAGAGGTTTCCGTCGCGTAAATTAGGAAATACGTTTTTGCGTTTATGCCGCTTCCACGCGTTGCGTATCAATTGTATTTCGAGGCATCCGATCCACGCACGGGAGACGGGGATTTATAAATTTTCCATTCGCGTGTCGCGCGAACGCAATTCGAAGAATCCCATCGCGAAATTCGCGTTTCCCACGTGACGTAAAAGTGCGAACGTTGATTTCCTTCTGAATAATTCCGTTTTGTTGGCTGCACGTACGTGACTGCTTACACATTGCTCTGCACTTTGAGCGGCGTGCCACGCGGTTTTCAATTTACAGCTTTCACGCACTCTACCGTATCATACGCGCAATGCTTTTAGAATATAAAACGGTGCGCTTCTACGCTTACATGACGTTTTTGTCCAGTCTATAATTGGAGAATGCAATGCTTTTAATTAACGGACCATGAACTTTTTAATTCCAACAAAAACAAAATTGAATTACTATTTCGAGTAAACGAGGCTTCGCGCTCTCTTCTCTCGATAAGATTACAATTTTCTTGGCGCAGATCCTCGACTGGACCAAGACTCGGTTCAAAACCCACACCCATGTCATTATCGTATTATCATGATTATATATCTAAATCTCCCGCGAACAATCCTCCTACCCCAACACGCGTAACACAAGGTACAGTCATGTAGAAAATATAGTTTCTCGTAACTTCGGATATCTCAAAACCTGTACACGTCGTTGCACCTTCAAGTTCGCGTTATCCATTTTGACAAATTAGAATATCGTTTACATCGTTAATAAACTCGTGACCCTATGGAAACGATAATCAATTCCCTTTACAGACCGTCTCGATCGAAAAATGTTTCTCAGCTCCATACTCGAAGAACGCAACATCGTTCAACGGCATAATGAAACAATCGCAGCATTGTTCAACGTAACAATTAAAAATCGCAAGTAATCAGAATGATCGAAAGAGCAAAATCTAACATACATGTCATGATCGAACGAACAACACCCGCGGAATCGCAGCGAACATAGCTCCTCTCCTTAATCGTTCTCATTACCGCGCCTACTCGTAAAGTGTTCCCCGACTAGAATCAGAAGAAGGAGAGGGTTACTGGGAGGAATGAAAAAGTGTCGCTAGAAGAAAATACTCGCAGAATCGTTCGGGTTTCAGTCCCGATGCTCGTACCCTCTCGGTGTCTGCCTCGGGCAGAGGAGGACCGTGGCCTCCGTAAACGCGAACGAATGAAACTCGAAGAGCGAGAAAACCAGCAATCGGAGCCACGGAGAGAACAAAAGAGAAAGACGATCGTCGCTCCGTAGGGAGGGAAAGAGAGTTTAATGTTCCCCTCCAGTGGGCGACTCGAGGGTGTAATTGCCGTAGTGGGCGGAACGGAGCGGGTATAGCGCCGATGGGCGTGGCTCGCTGATTACACCGCGTTGATACTGATATCTCGGCTACCACCAGCGAACCCTCCCTATCCCCCTGCCATCCCCCTCCGTACCTCCACCCGTCGCGCCGTTTTCCACGGAGAGGACGCGTCGACGATATTCGTCGCCCTGGACGCCCAAGGATCCAACGACGCCGAAACCTCGGGACCTCGTTCACTTGGAATTGCTGGCTGGATATTTTCGAATCGAGTCCGGGGATCCCCGTCTCTCGGACGCTCCTTTATTTTCGAATTTCGTTCGCCAGATTCATGCCAATCTACTGTTGCGAGACGCGGTCACGTACGGGATCGGCGAGCGATCACTTTGGTACGGGTTCGAATGTAATTTGGTTAGATTATTTTTTGGCTGAATTGGATCATGCGTCGATTGGTTTCGGACGAAACTTAGAAGCTTACGAGTCTGTAAATTTAGAAACCTGGGAAGAATTATTTTACAAACTGTGTTTCGATGACGCGGGTTTAATGGTGATTACGGTCAGGCCTTGGCGTTTGACTTTTTGAAACTAATTACTGGATTTTGTTTAGTATTCTATTTAGAGGTATCTGAGTCGAAATTTCTTAGATTTCCAAAAAAGTGTCACCGTATTTATTTTATAACATGTCGAGATGCTCGATTTTGGCACGAATTTACGATATAGGTAAAGAAGAAACGTAGGGAAACCGCGGGGAAGATAGTCAGGGATCCTCCTTTTCCTGACATCGCGTGGACAATTGTCAGGAGAGCAGAAATTTCGAATTCTATTTCTACTTTGTTAGCGATAGATATTTAACTCGTTTTTACGTATTCGTTTGCAGGGGCTAACTATTTAAAGTGAAATCACCCAAGATTAATATCTCCCATGATTACTTGTTCAACTGATAGCATATATATTTTATATAAAGCGAAATAGCTGACCAATAAAATTTGTTAATTTCAAAATTGTTCGACGTACACAGACGTCACCACGAATTTTGTTTGCACAAGATTATCGTTTCACTCTAATCTCTCTTTCACTTTTAGTTCGAACACTTATCAGACGCACACACTCTACAAATAGTTCAAATATTTTCCCGCACGCGTGCATACGATTTTACGAGAAGATGCGCAAAGTGATTGCCAAGAAAATGAACGAAACCCGTGGCCGTGCTTTGCCATCGGCAATCCACGCCCCGCTGACTGGACTGTTTTTTATTACCACCGCGCCCGAAAGATCGACCCAAGGTGGAGGAAGATTCTTCGTCTTTTCCTGGAGACACGCGGGAAGAGACGGAAAAAGGAAGTACCCCAAGAAAGGGGGGGGGGGGGAGTCGGAAAAATGGAAAAGGAGAGTCCAGCTTGGTCGACTGCCTGCAGCTGTAAGCAGGGACAAAATGGGTGGAGACATCGGCAAAGAGTAAACGCTAGAGTCAGCGTTGTACGTTTGTAAACGTACGTGTAGCTCTTTTTTCTCTCTCTGGCTATTCGGGATCAAACGTACGTGGTCAATTATCTCACTTTCCCGAAATAGTAAACGATTGCGGTAAATGAGAATCATACCAAACTCGAAACCGACACTTCAAGATCGATCATTCTGAGTAAGTTCCGCAAACCATGTTTTCCATACAATTTTATAACAGTTCCGTATATTAATTGAAATATATGTTTGCAATGAAGTACTTGTTATCGAGAGAAACGCTTAGAACGTTAAGTCATTAAAAACAACAGTATTTTTTGTTTAAATGTATCTCGAGTAGAGCTCTGTTATTAATATATAACTATGCTTTATTTGAAATATCTAGTAAATGTAAGTATCGAAATTTAAAATAATTGCATCGCTATTATTCAGTTAAGATCATGTACAAAAATAATGAAGCGAAAGAATTATAATAATGTGTACTTTAACCGGCTAAATTGCGTAACTCCATCGAAGTTCGACCCATATCGGTATGTCTCTTTTCGAATATTACTATTGAAATATCTAGGATCGTTTTCGTAGCGATACGATCCTCAAGGTCCGCTCGCAAGAAACCGGCAAATCAGATCAATTCAGCCGAGGATTTGTTCGTTGATCAGATCGTGGTATTGAGTGGGCGTATCACTGGAGGGTCAGCGAGTCGATCTTGGTTTTGCTGTTTAACGAGGATCGCCCCTTCTGTAAATGAGACTCGATGACCTGGCGGAAATCGAGAACGAGTCCGCCTCGGTGCAAGTTCTTGCATAGATGAATGATATCGTAAGAAAATTCTGTGTAGGTATGCGGATGAAAGAACAGTCGAAGCGGGAGAAGTGGTTTCTTCCTTTGTCTCTATTACGCAATTAAAAGAGCGGTAAGAAAGTCCGCGTTGTCGGCGACTCCGTGACATTTCGACAAACTACAATCGATAATTAATTAGGTATTGAGAATTGTTCGCATAAGTGCTCGACGCTTCGTGCGTTTATTTAACTATTTGTGACGTGATCTCACTAAATATCTTTTAAAATATATTTAATTACATCGTACTAATTACGTTCATGATAAAATTTGTAATCCTGACATCGAAGTCGACGCATCGAAAGAAAATTGTATAACGACGGTGTTCTGAAATGGTTTTAGTCTCAACGAAAATATACATATTAACGAGACGTCGATAGGCGAACGAATCTGATTCTCAGGGTTTCGATGTCGCTGCATCGAAAAAATCTTTTCGATTCTTCCTTGGGTTCGGATAATTGTTTATTACCCCTATTCCAAATTTCGAAACTTTTAAATTAATTACATTTCCGTGGTTTGGCGATCTCGTAAATACACTTTTCAAAATGCATACGGTTGACAATGAAAACCGGAAATGGTTGTAAAGACTGCGATGCTTTTAGCGATAAAAAGCGTAATTTCCTTTTCCTGTCTTCCCGCGAGAGTAATTGGGAGTTTATCGAGCTGAAACTACGAGCCGGCTACCGGTATTTCATTATCCGATCCCGTATTTCGAGAATCGTTTCGTAACCGAAGACCGACGGTCTTTGCACGACAGTGCCGCCGCGACGCACGCCGTCTGCATATCAAGACACTCCCGTAACGCCGTGCCTCTTCTGTTCTTGTACATGTATGTACGTACGTCGCTCATTGTCAGTCTGTTAACTTTTTGTACTTATTTAATACCGTCCTCTGGCTTTTCCACGTAACGCGAATGCTTAAATGTACGCCGGCCATACGGAATCAAAGGGAGAAATCGACGTTTCTCGGCCCATACGATTCTGGCGGATTCCACAAAATATTTTATAAATGATTGTTGCACATAAGTTAACGCGCAGGAGCGAAACCACGAATCCTTATTGTAAACATAGTATTTTAGATAAGCTAATTTAATATTGTACACAGAGCAATAAAGAATGGTAAATTAATTATCTCGAACCCATGTCAAATCGATAACTAATAATTATCGAAATTTTGATTTCGAATCACGTTATAGAGAAAATTTCGATATCACACCCGAATTGTTTTTAGATATTTTAATTTCAAAGTGCAAAAAGTCATAGAACTTCGAAGAGTTGGGACGCTATTTCCTCAAGCATTTTATCCGTTGATCAGTTTGCCGTATAACAATTTGCATCTATTAATTAGATTAACAAAGATAGTAACAATGCAAGAATTTTTGCACTTGTTAATTCATAAAAATACAAAAGGATGCTTATTCTACATATTATGGAGAGCATAGAAAATTATGAACAACCTGTGTACTCGTAACGTAACTCAAGACTAACAGTGGGCAAAAAAGGAGACGTTACAAGACAAAACAGTAATCGAAGAAAAACCTGTCACTACCTCGGAATTACTGATTTTGTCAGCGCGAACACTGAATTGAAAGTGGAGTGGTCGGAATTCAGTGCCGTGTCACCGGAGAAACTACTCGTTACCACGGGGATCTACGCGGCGGGTCCTCTCGACGCCTCATATTATCAATCCGATTAAAAGTACACGAAGGAGAGTGTCGATATTTCCGAAAATAATTCAGGTGTGTGCCTCGATGGTGCAGATTAACCACAGTTTGTGTAATACCGTGGAACTTCGATACTTGGTCCCGAAAGTAATTCTTAAAGGACGAACACAATCTCAAAACGTGGAGCACAATCCAACATCATCAAACATGATCCAACATCCTCAAACACGAGCCAACATCATCGAACACGATCAAACAACGTCAACCAACCTCAAACACTCTGTATCGCAGATCGCGTGCGTTTGTAGAATACATCAAACTTATGTCGCACAGCGAACAGGCCTCAGAAAAATCAAATTGCGCAACATGCCACCCATTATTATCGAAAATAATGTGCAATCCATCGAGTAATTATTGAGACGTGTACAATGAAAACAGAATGTTTTATTCGTAATTAATAACTTACTTTAACGAATGAAATTCATAATTGCATTCCATACATAAAAATTGAATGTGCGTGATGAACATTTAGTTTGGTTTAAGTTCGGTACTCACATTCCATGACGACGTACTAGCATGTACAATACAATGTACCAACGTGATACGGTAAGTTTTTACCAAGTGACTAACGAAGAGTAAAAAGGAACCACCTCGCAGAAATAAATTAACCAACGCACGACGCGAATTAAAGCGACGAATTAATTATTAACCTAACGACGCACGCATCGAAACGTTTTACGCGTAGAATGTCGAATCGGCTAAGAACGAAATAAGGGCGACGTGTTTTCATTTTACGCGCTTCTATATTATTCATACGCGAGAGTAAAGCGCACACGACGCTCGTAATATTCACGTACGAGACATTTAATTTCGGCGCGTGCATACTCGAGTAAGGGATACCGTCGTTTATCCTGCAGCACACCGGGGGGCGAATGAGGGGGTCGCGTGTGTCATTTCGCGTGCAATCGTAAGAGTCATCGATACACGAACGTGAATACAATTACGATCAATTATGTCCCAAATCTATATTTACGAGTCATGGAAATTATTTCATTTTTCTTTTTCGCCTCCTCGTTCTTCTCTTGCGGTCAAAAATCCTCGGTCGCGTGTTAAACGTAAAAGGAACAAAGAGTAACTTCGACATTTTTAAATACTTTCAATACATTCAATTTTTCATACTTATATTCTTCTTGTACTAGCTCGTCCCATCCTATACTAATCTATTAGAAAAAGTTACAAATGGAAACATTTTCGATCGACTACGATAGTTCAACGCAGGAATATACATATGTATTTCTTGGATTTAAACAACTATTTGCCGACTGCGTCCACTTCCAGTAAACTAAAGTGCACTTGGTCAAGTTTTGAATTACGAAGTATCTTTCGTTTCGTATGGGGTATCTCACCTGAAAAATTCCTTGGTGCCCGCCGCGCTAAGATGGGTGTGACCGCAGTCCGCGATCGTATCGCGCGGGTTTGTTTAAATAATCGGACGTTTCGGGATCGTCGAGCGTATCTTCGTGTCGGCATCTGGCCAGCCAATATGTATGATAATTTTGACATGCCTACACCTCATAATGGATCCCCAAGTATATAACGGACAGAAGTACAGGAGGAGAATCCAAGGGCACGTACATCGGATCGCATAAATGCTGGAACGATATACCTCTCAAATTTCTCTTTACAATTTTCTACCCTTTCGTTACTTCGTATCCACTCTACGGACGATGCTTTGATACCAATTATTTTATTCGACTGATGAACGTAGTAAACATTGGAACAACGGTTACTGTTTGGGTCGAAGGATCCTCAATTATTTGCGGTCGATTCGAATTTTTGCCGAATTTGGATATGTTTCGTTAAGAAATTTAGGTCGTAATACCTCAAAATGTAAAATATACTTTCGGCTAACGTAGTAAAAAAAAATTAGTTACGTTCTTTACTGGAATGATATACCCTTTATCATAAAGTGTAATTTTTGATGGACGAATATATCTACGGTAGGTCAAACAGAACTTACATAATTTCCTTCCTGCATTGCAATCTATACGGCTATTGTTTTTTCAGATGGAGCAGAATTAACCAGCAGATGATCAGGTTTTAATAAAATACGTATCGCTTATATTCACATTCAAACGGCATATGGTAAAGTGGACAGTAAAAAAATTCCGCTAGACAACCGACGTTTTTAGAAATCGCTTGTGCTGTCACCTAGACTATTTCTGAAGCAACTACGCGTTAGGCTTCTGAAGGTGGGGTGGTTCACTTCCGTATCGATAATCGGTTCTAACCGGTGTACATTTTATTTCGACAATCGACCGCGCTATGTACGCAGAGGTCGCGTCGATCGCTATGCTTCTTGTAGATCGGTATTACAGTTTCCCAAGGACACAAAACTCTATAAGCTGTACCATCCATCCATATCCTATCGTATGTGATTGTATGTACGTATATATAAGGCGCCTCGTAAATGTCGTATCACCCTTTAAACAGAACGACGATATGATCCGCTGATAGAGATGCCCTGTACAATTTCTGTAAATATAAAAGTTAGGATTCAAAAGGTTTTGCAATTACTATCGTGAGCTTGTCCTAAAAGCGTATTTCTTTTCAGTCCTCTTTATTATAATCTTTCGTTCGTCGATATTCAGTTAATACTAAACCTAATTGTGCGGTCAATCTATTTAATTAATTTTACATGGAGCAGACCGAAAAATAATCGAATAATTGATTCAATTAATATTTCCTTTTGATCGGCGTACTCGTACAATATTTACGAATATTCTTTTCCAATTCAACTTTCGTCGGACCCACGTTTGTCGCAAGGGAAGGATAATAAGCGATATAGATAAATTAAAGATCTGAGCGAAATATGTATGTATATATATCTCGTGAAAAAAGCTTTGACAACATTTTATTGTTAACCGCAGAAAAAGCCATATACACTTTCACACGAAATCGATCATAGTTTGTAATAATATCGAAAATTTATAATAATTGAATGTTGTACATAAATATAAAGACGACGATGTTGCACGTTCTCGTGTGTGCCAAAACTGTACAAAAATTATCTCGAACATCTTTCGCAACACTCGTTGAACAACTTATTACTCGGTGATTGTGGCATTTATATCATTTTTTTGTTTTTCTCCTTGCATTAGTATAATGACGTACTAATTGCATTTTGAGGTGCGCTTATAAGTTCACAGAGCTTTTTGACTTCGTATGAGATGCGATATATTTAAAATCGATAATCAAATACACGGCCGGAGCGGGTGGAAGGAACGATTTTTGGTGTTTTTTGCGCTTCTACAAATCTATCTATCCTATGTACTTTTAGCCGCGACGGTCAAGTGCCATATATATATACATATGTATATATATATATATATATATATTTATTTGTTTGTTTATTCATATATATATATTTTTTGTTTAATCGGTATTCGAACGCAGCACGCACATTTTCTTTTATATCGCGAATCATTACAGTTTAACAACAGCGAATACATATTTAGACGTGGCGTGCTCCATTGTAAATCTCTATTAATTATTAATATTATATATATTTATATAATATACCTCTTCTCTAGAATTCCATTGCAGTGATGTCGTTAATGCGATATCTCTCTTTTTTTTCTCCCCTTTTATTGTATTGCTCTATCCCTTTTGCCGCGAGAATCTCCGATAAATCTGGCCACACATTTGTTTTCTTTTTCAATTTTTTGTTTCTACACCGATTCGCTCGCCATTATCGACATTTTAATTATGCATTTATCTGTTAATACTTATTAAATATTCTTTTAATTATTGTAGATCACAGACATCTTGTTCTTAATTCATAAAAACAATTCAATTATTATTTCTCTTCCACGGGTTACCAGTGTCTCGCGTGTGTGTAAGCGTGTGCGTGTACGTGTGTGTACCACCCGTGGAATTTTACAGTAAAGTCGTGTACCGTGTTTCCTTCGTGTTCGTGTATTATTTGCGCGTGAAATCGATCTAATTGTAAAACGATGGGAGGTTGCGTCGAATGACAATTACATGCGAGAGACACCCTTTTATCGGATCTCCCGATGCTGCAAAGAATTCGGATATTCCCTCTTTGGAAATCGAAATTTAATCGCCTCGCATCCTATCGGATAAGACGCGCTCGTTATCGTTATCGATCGAAACGAGAAGTGTTATTTAAAAGAAGAAGCTAGTAGGGTGAATTATTGCTATGTCGTTTTGCCTTGGAGTTGCGTGAGAATAAAAGAAATTAAAAACTCTCATGGACCGGAATGATTTCAGAGTATTTAGAATTGAGATTTGGCGCATTATCGTTCTCATTTGGAGATCGATCGCAAATTAATCAATTCCTGATACCCTCGAGCGATTGAGACGTAATAAATACATTTTGGGCTTGCGAAGTATAAGGGCTCGGAAGTGCTTGTTTGATCGATACTCGATGCGGCGCGAGGTCTCTTAAAAACGTAAGCGGAGCAATTTCCAATCGACGTTCAAGGATGGATTTGTTCAAAACCGTTCTTTATCTCTACGAACGGTAATTCTTAAATCAATTCTCTCCGCCCTTTCCTATAAAGGACGAATCAATAACAATTATCATCGGAAAGGACTCATTCTTTCCCGATTCTAGGATAAAGCGTTTCATATTAATTATGGCACGCAAGCATATTTTCCTAAAATCAAGAAATAAAGACTCATTTCAAATGGCAATCGTTATCGTGTCAGCCCGTTAGAGACAAATGACGTGGGTAACGCATATGGCTTTAATTAAAAGTAAAATCGCGAACTTTGTCGTCGTTCGAGGAAATATTATCTTCGATAATTTTCGCAAGCCACGCGCTCGAGCAGCATCAATTTTTGCAATCGATCCTTATTTTTCAGTAGCAACGCTTCGTTTTCTCTCGCGCCCCTCGTATCGATTTGAGCGCGGCTACATACGTAACGAAAACTAAGTTTTATTCGCTGGGCGAGTAACCCCGTTTCTCCCCCTTTTTCGCTATACCAGCGTGTGTAAATTTAAGGTCTCGAACTCGCGCGTCTCGCATCTACGCACCAACGATACGAACAAATATTGCGACAGGCGAGATTCAAAAATCTTTGTTTACGTCGCAAAATAGTATATCCGCAAACGTTTTGTATCCCTGAATAATCGAAGAAAGTAAAGCGATAATAGGCGACCATCCGTATTTTCCGCACGATAATTAACTCGATCGAAATAAACTTTAGTCTCGCTATTTGAAATATACCCCGTTAACCCCTTCGTACCTGCGCCAAAGTTTCTCGTCTATAAATTTTGTTAGTCTCATACGCATCGAGCCTTAATAGATACATAAAAAAGCGTTGACAGCGTTATCGTTAATATAACTCTATTACCGATTACGCGAGTCTCGTTTATATCGTAAAGATTAGCATTAAATATAGACATTATCAAAAGCGTAACTTAAACGTTAGAGTGCTTTGGAAACGAAAATTCTGAATTACAGATTGCAGTGTCGAGTACAAAATCTATCTATGTTTCAATCAAACGAATGATTTAAGTACTTCCTCCCTATTTATAGAGAAAGGTACGTAATCGATACAGAAGGTACAGCAAGCGCTTGAATTAAAAAAGATGAGAACGTACAAAAAAGGAACGAGTTGTCGTTCGCAACGACGATCGCGAACAGCGTGAGCCTGGTGCGTATCGAAAACGATACGAGAAGGTACGAAGGTGTTAATCATTTCCTACGCACGACGGACGACGCATTGCGCGCCGGAAAAGACGGCAATCGAATTTATTATACATGGCAGCGCGCGTTCCTCCTCGCAATATGCAGAAATTTGTCAGACACGCGGAGCCTGAAAAAGCCCGTCGATCGCACAATATACATCGTTAAGCGTGTTAAAGTCGTAGTAGTGAAAACGGACATGTGTCGGTGTTTGATAAAGTATCGATTCGTCTACGATGCACGTGGAGTGGCATTTTTTTTCGTTTTTTCTTTTGATGCGTCATGATCACACAGCAAGCAAATTTACTTAGTAATACTTGTAACTGTAACTGTATTTAATTAGTTATTTATTCATTAAGTTCTTTAGTCCATAAGTTAATGTGACCTTTTTAAAATACGAATAGCGTGTTGCGAGTCGAGTCTCCCTTCCTCCCCTTCCACACGTCTCGTCGAATCCGACAAATAGATCCTCGTTATTCTCGATGAACCAAGTTCGGTGTCGTTGAGTGAACCAGAGGAAACGTCCGTCACTGGTCGGCCACTCGTCAGCATCGTCGTAAAATGAATTGGCTTATTCTTCAGCGTATGTATGTACAGTGTGTTTATACGGAATCGGCAGGAATACCGCGACTTCTAAATCGGCTCTCATCACGATGGAAAAATAGTTCGGACAGATCGGAAATGCGTGGAAGTTCTCGTAGGTATACGCGTCTCAATTACGATGGGCATTGTCTTAAAGTAGAAATTTACTCTCCCTCGTTCTCCCCCTCCCGCCGTAGCTATAATTCCCACGCACCTTAACTAGGATCTCTACGCGGAGAAAGATGTAGGCACAAGATAGCTCGCCTCGAAGTTTCATTTCAAAGGTGAATATGATAGGAGTTACGCGAATCGTACGGAGAGAGAGAGAGGAAATCGATCCCGAGTACAGTCGGGCATCGGCGAACGAAGAGGACCCCGCCTCGGATACCGACGACCAAAATAAGATTCTGCCTGCGCGAGATTATCGTAAAACGAACTCGAACGTGTTCTCTGCATTCTCCTTTTTCTGGGGGGGGGGGGGGGGGGCGATCGAGGGGCTCGATCGTGGATACGAGCAGCTTTCGGGGATTATCATCGATCGATGGGACCTTCAAAAGTCGCGCTCTTATAGACGGTCGTGACACGGGCGGTTATCGAGTAGAAAAAAGTCTGTCACAAAATATCGTTATCTCTATGGATAATATTAGCGCGTACGGGGAATATGTTTTATGCGATAGCATGGGCGTATTAAACACTACTTTGGTTTCTTCTCTTTAACAGCACTCCGGATCACCCTTCGAATTCGTGTTATCTCTCCTCGACCGCAGCCGACAGAAGGACTCTCGGTCGGATGCAATCGACGCGTTCGACATTGGAATAACCATGTTTGAGCATCGTGTACCTCTGGTTCACTCCGTAATACGCGACGTACGAAGCTATAATTTCATTCTGTCTCGTCTCTTTTTTTTCTTTTTATCTTCCTTCGTTTGTTTTGCTGCTTTAAAGTCGGTGAGAGAATTTTTGGCTCTCCGCGGTCGGTAACGTTATGCTATGTTTGTCCGCTCTTCTATTTTCTTCTTAGAACGCTTAGTGCGGTTTCCAGGAGATGTTGTTCAGACCTTGAAAGTGCCGCTTCAGACTGCCGCCGTCGGCCCAGGGGGAGTTGAGATACTCGTCGTCATCGTCTTGCTCAAGTTTCTGAAACAGATTATTTCATATCCGTGAATGAATGCCCGTTTATTCTTTTCTTTTTAACGAAACGTCGCATCTAGAAACTGGGCGCAGTTATCGCTGCTCGGGTTTTACTGGCATCCGTGCCTTGGAGGACTTATTGAAAACCCACCGTTCTTGTATTCCAGAAATTTCTTGCCGAAGTAGACATACATGTATGAAGTATAATAATGATAATGATAATGATAATAATACTCGATTACTTGCAATTCGGATTAAAACCGGTATGACAGTATCGATCAATGTATACCAAATGCGTCTCGCGCACGAACTGCTTTCGGCTAATATCAAAATTATTCGATTGTCACTTCGCGATGAAATGTAATCTTGATTAGTAATCAAATACTGCGTCAGCTATAATGCGCGTGCCATATTCAACTCTGACACAATTCTACGTACAAAGTGACCCACATAAAGCGTTACAACCTGTCTTCTCCGAAACTATTAAAATTCTTATTTCGTTATTTCAAGGATCTCGGAGGTCCTCGACGCGACAGATAAGGTATCGTCCCCCGGTCCCGCTCCGACGGGATAGAAGACGATCTCCCTCACTTTTTTAAGTGGAAAGATATATAAATTTCTGTCTCCTCCCCTCTCCCTTGAATAAACGTACCCTATCCGTCGTATAAATGATCCCAATGAACTCTGAAATAAGGAAAAAGAAATTTGGTACTCGCTTTTAAACCTTCGTTAGTGTGATGACAGCTTTCTGCATCTTTACTAAAGACTCTTTAGCATGTTGGGATTTACTACGCCCCATCATTTTGATTAACATACAATTTTAAATATAGTTCAACCTTTGTTAAAATTTAAATTCATAACAACTTGTTTACATAGGAATAATATTATTTAAAAAAGAAACATTTTCAGTACACATTTTTAACCAAAAAAAATATTGGTATCACAAGATTTTATGACGTGGGGTTTAATAAACCCCAACACCCAGAAACATTTTTTTCGCGGAACACCCTGTATTCGTTAGATGGTCGCGCGGCGAACCAGGGCAAAGCATGTATCTTAAAAATTTCAAGTCCTCTTTCGCGTGACACGAAATAATGTTAAGATCAAAATCACTGTCTCCGCGGCGGAGCCTCTAGAGACTCGTAGTGCCTCTAGAGTGGAGCTCGTTGACGTTATCGATCGAGAGATAATCTGAGTTTGCCGATGGTCTTAAACAGTTAGGCAAGTAAGTGCTCCTACTGAAATCTGGCATCGGCAGCGAAAGAGCTTTTTGCAAAATCGCTTCGTGCATGGTATCGAGTGGTATTCGTTTTCAAGTATCAACTGTTTTTTTCGTAACGAATGACTTCCTGCATATATTGTTACAGTGGCTATAAGTATTCTTAAATTACTTCAATTTAAAGGAATAGAAATGAAGCGATGAAAATATCGAGCAATTCGAATAAATTGTTGAGGGAACTTTTAGGAAAAAATACTTTTCAAACATTAAAATTGTATGTTCTAGTAACACTATCACCCACCTCGTTTTCAACCTCTCTAAATTAATGGTAAATAAACGTTAACATTTATATGCCAACTCGCGTCCACGCTTGTAAGTGAGAAGCCAATTTACGAGACTACCTTCGATAGGTATCGAGTGAATTCCTCTCGAAAGAAATGAAACTGCAAATTTATTTCAGAATGGAATTAATCGGTCGGATATAATTGCAAGAGATCATAACAGTTTCGCGAACGGCAAACGATTAATAATTGTGAACGAAGCGGAAGCTGATCCTTCAATGTTTGGCAGGCGCATGCTTACTTGCTACTCGGATTGGAACCGGTCTGACATTATTGATCAATGTATACCTACGCGTTTCGCGCCGAACTGCTGTCGGTTAATATCAAAATTATTCGAACGTCAGCTTCGCGACGAAATGTAACCTCGATTATTCGTTTTAAGGAGTCAACGATCAGTCGGTTGCTCGTTACGCTGCAGCAACAACCGAAGTACCGATATTTCAATAAATTCTTTGGTTTATGACTCTACCAAACGTGATATCTCTTGAATCCGTCAATCCTAGGTGTCCCGGTTTGTACAGCTTCTTTAGTTTGGAATAAATGTTGAGAAAGACACAAATTAGTAGCGGCAACCTTAATTGCGTAAGAAAATTTATGAAGTCAATCACGATCGTAATAATTGTTCCTGATAAAAGTCACCACCTAATCGATCAGTTATTACTTATTTGTTTTGTTTTTTATACTAATTGATTACGTCGTGAATTTGATAAGGCTTAATTATGTACATCATTTATGTATATTTTTAAGAACGTTGTTAAGCGCAATTATAAGTTAAGTTCTTTGAGTTTAGAGAATTAAAGTTTTGCGTTATTGTCGTTTACAGGCTCGTACTTGGCCGTTAATCGAACGGCAATGAAAATGCGTTCGCACCATTAATAATTAATAAAGATAAACGCGATAGTACGGTTTACTGATATAAAGAGGGGTATGAGCAAAAGCCGAGGCCACTGTAACACTCAACGAGGACGTCGCTATCGATCGCATATATACTAACGAGCAATTTTCTGTATTAAAGTATGTTCCCATCGATTATGACTGCTGAGCATTTGCATACCATCGAACAACATCGCGAAACGATGTACCTGCGTGACGTTTATTTTAATTTTCTAATGCATCGAAGAAACATCGCACGTTAAGATGTTAGATTTTCGTTTCGGAGCAATTCACGCTCATGCTTCCTCCAGCTTCAGCTCTTTTATTTTGTACGTTCGATGAATTTTCTCGAAATTCCCCCCAAAAAATATTTACACTTACTTCAGTACGCGCAAACTAACATCGATCAAATAGAAAACAGCAAAATTAAGATTAAATTAAGATTTATCGGTACGTATATCTTTTTTTCCATATTCATTTCCTCGTGAGCAAGATACGTGACGATAGCTGTGCGATTTTATTATTTTTATGCGCCAATTGTAACGGACCGAACAGTATCTATTAATGTAAAGTATGTTTAAGGTATTCTTTGCGTGTCTATTACAGGGGGTCAAGATTAGTGAATTTTTAAGCAACCAATTGAAACTCAACGAATCGGATTGACATTCGTTGGACTAGCTATGCCTCTCATCGATTCCGTGAGATCGGAATTTCGGCCGTTATCCGTTATCCTTCCGTCCTGTTGTAATCTCTGTAGGATTGCCGGGCATCCACGAGTTGGTGACCGCGAGTATGCGACAACTTCGAGGAAATCAAGTGGGTTCATAGTTGGCCTAACTGGGAAGGGATAAGAGCAGGTTGAAAGTGGAAATGGGGTGAGTCGAGTCAGAGTTAGGCTCGAGGCTAGAGGCTCGTGGAAGTGGTTAGGTCAGAATCGATGCTTGCGTCCTTGCTGAGCCTCGCAAGTGGCCTCTCTCACGCATCCGATGTAAAGGTCGATTCACATGTAACGAAACAGAGCAACCGCTCAGCCGGTCGTTGGATCGTAACTTGAATTTCCGATACTTTGCGGGGCAAAGGCGAACAGGAATTTCGGTTATGTCAGATTCCATCGGAAATGGAGTAAACGTGACGGTAGGTATTTCCAAACTTTGATTTAGAAATATGTACTTGTACCGGGAAAATATTCTGTCACGTTTAACGTGACTGCTTTGCGGTTAAAATAGGAAGTTTCGAATGGCGCGCAGCTCGTAAATTTAAGCTACCGTGGAATACGCAGTGTGGGGCGTTTATTTTCCCTCATTTATTTTGGCCATAACTCTTTAACTACCCCCTTTGATGGAAAGTCCTCGTTTACTATTTCGTACCGCGTCAACCTATCGCGACAACTTTTCCCGACGCTAAAATGTAACTTTATCGAAACGAGCAGTTCTCGAGAGGCCTTCCAAACCACCGCGAAGGAAAAAAGAATAAAAGTCGGAGACCCTGTTGGGAATGACAAGAAAAATGTTTTCATAAATGTACGCAGAAATTGGCATACCAACGTGTAAGCAGTTAGGGAGTTACGACCGAAACAAATCGGGCGAAATAACGGCGCCACCGTGTATCCAAGAATATTACACGCGACTGGAACGTATAATCGTGTATCCTTATCAGCATAATCGTACAACGACACACGTGTAATAGCATCGAGTCTTCCGTGTAATCTCAAACAAACATGTTTTTTTAAGGGACGTGCAAAATATACACACGGAGAAATCGATAATTAGAAGATCACAATTATGTGGTATCGTAGTGTGAGGTAGGTGAAAAATATATCACAAGTAAATTCTGGCAATGGAGTGTATCCAATTTTGACTTCGTAACGCAAAAATACGCGTAGTTGAATCAGCGGAGAAAAGTACCAGACAAGCGTGATATTATAACAGCAGGGGGTTCTAAATAAAACGACCCTCCTAATAGAGTGTGAAATTAAAGAGATGTTGATCTAAAATTAATCGGAGCCACCACCATTCGTTTCTTTCACTTTTTCTTCGATAATACGACGGCGAAAAAAGTGACAAATTTTCTGATAAATCCGAACTATCTCCACCGTTCCAACGTACGTTTCTAAAAATCGACACCGCGGAAAATCGGGCGTCGAGTATAGAAAAAAAGCACATGTGGGATGTTCTTTTATAAATCTCTATTATTAGTCGCGACCTTTCCCCGTCCTTTGAGTTATGTAAAATGAAAAATCGAAGAAACTCTTCCACGATTGATCCCGGTGTCATAACCGCGACTAATTATGTGCCGTGCCTCGAATCTCGATACACCGGTCCTAAGAGGAATTGATTACGCCGTGGCAGATAGATTGATCGTCGCGGGATATCCGAGCACCGATGGGAATTCTAGACGAAAGCTATTCGAATCCCCGCCGAGCAGGCGCACGGGGCTAACGGGTCGACTGACCTCTTTCCACGATTCGCTCCGAGTCAATGGATGCAACTTTACGTGTTCACGAAATTTGGCGCAACTACATCGATCCGCACGAGCAGGGGAGAAAATTGTGCTGCGTATATTTCACGGAGAATTTATAGTCTGTCCCGCAGTGAACGACGTAACGATGTAATCGCCCCCCGCTATTCCCCATTCTTTTCGAGTTTCGTTCTTGCTTTGGAAATAACTGGGACGTTTACCTGAAATCCGTGACGATAATTATTTGCGCGTAATTATATTTGTTTGTGACTATTCTCATAGAAATAGGTGAGTAGTTTGAATACGCAAAGAAAAGTAATCGTGGCAAAATGAGTTTTGTAGTGTTTGCGTTCGAAAAAGTGCAATTTGTAGGAAAAGTTACGCAGAATCATGAGAAAAATAGAAATTAATACACCATGGCTGGTATTAAAAGTGTGGTTGATGTTTTGCCGTTTTGGGTTCATCCATTCGCACTTTCTCTACGACAAAACCCCGTTTGATCATGGAAGTATTTTCTTGAAATGATATTTGCTTTTTGCAAGCAAACAATGGTATTATCTTTCCTCGCTTTGTTGTATAAAGGCTTTCATCGCAATTTCCTTTTCCCCGATAAAAGTGGAGAACTAACGGTAAACCTGCGAGGAAGCTGTTCTATCCTTCATTGTTCTCGATACCGCAATTAGTGATAAACCTTATGCATTTACCGATTTGTAAAATATTCGTTCTACGATATGCGTAACATAATTCTAAAATAGCCTTTATAAATTTTTACCGCCGGGATTTACTGATTTATTACGATAATTATATATAAAAATATATGACTCGATGCATTTAATTTATAAATTGGTCGTTCTATGACATCCGGGACATAAATCTAAAATATCCCGCCCTTGTAAATTTTTACCGTTGGAATTTACGGAATTATTAGGGTAATTATATATAAAAATATATTACTCTAAGCATTTGATTTATAAATTGTTCGTACTACGGTATCCCGAACGTAATTCTAAAATAGCCCGCACTTGTAAATTTTTACCGAACGAATTTACCGAAATGTTACGGAAATTATATGAGCCGTTATTTTTGAAAATGGTATATGTCTATTTTTGGAAAAACAACAAAGAATGGACTTATGTCATCTCTCAAAAATAACGTCTCATATATAAAAATACATGACCCGATGCATTTGATTTATAAATTGTTCCTTCTACGATATTCAGAACATAACTCTAAAATAAGACCTACAAATTTTCGCCGTGCGACACACGCTGGGTTATTTTCCACAGTATATTGCGAATGTCACTTAATTAAACCACGAAAATATACAGGCCTTATATAAAAGTATATAAGAGAATTTTATCAATATAATCCAAGCACCGTCTAATCCCGTCGCATAAATGAACGCAAACGGCGATTCACGGTTAAGTGTGCGCGCAAGATACGCCGCGCGGCACCCACGTAAACTCCGGGATGCAATGCGAAAATATAGATCCAGCGTGGTTTCGCCATAGACCGCGAGTCGCCGCTTTACTCTCCTTTCATTCAAGCGTGCTCTTTGTGCATGTACCGAGACCCGATCCACGTTAAGACCGTTTTATTAATAAAATTTCCCAGTTTCCGCGCTTTCGAACATTCTCACTCGACGTCGCGGGAACTTTTGTCCAGGTTAATTCTACTCTGCCGGACGTGAAAAGAAATCTCATCTGCACGGACACGGAATTACATTTGTACAGTTATCGCTGATCGCAGATTTCACGGTGGAAGGACGCGCTTGTCGCGTTACATTCGTTAGAATTTATCGATTGCTATGCGCAATCGAGTGCTTTATATTGATCGCACTGAAAATCTGAGATCTTAAGAGAAGTTGGACTCTTTCCACATGTAATAAGTTATGTACAATTTAAGTACGGGTATGACCAGTATTCGGTCACTGCTTTCGTCAAAATTATTTAAAAAAATAATATATAACAAGTTACTATTATGTATTAAACCTTCCTCGATTATATAAAGTTTCGCAAATTTTGAGAATATACGCTGCACTCTCTTCGGTATTAAACGATATAAAATAAATTACGATTTGTATTTCACTCGGTACTGCCATGCCATTCTCTCCCCGTGTTAAAAGACTCTTTTAGCCGTATTTCATCTGGAAAAGTTTCGCGTCCCATTGTCTCCCTCGCGCACACTAAAGTTCTTACGCTCCCACGAAATCTGTAATTTCAAACTTTCAGATTTCTTCAATTCTGCCCGAATCAAAAGCGCGATGCTTCGGCCTGCCGCGTAAATGTGAGACGTGTAATTAATAAAAAAATCTGTGTACTGATAATCTTTCACCGTGTCTGCAAATAAGAAACTAAAAGATAAGGGTTAAGTGCACGTATGCAAAAAGCAGACCTTGCATCTTTTGAAAAAACAACAATATAGGGTTTTCGAGATGGTCCAATTATAGTAAAAAATGCATTTTTTCAATAAGTACCGCATGAGTAACTCGCGTATGATTTTAAATCTTTCGGAAATAAATAATTTACCCATTAATCCGATTAATCTTTTATTATAATGTAAGAAGTACGAGTGGAGTAAAAGAAAATGCAATGACCCAACTGAAACTAACGTCGATCATTTTTCGTTTACCCGATTCTTCGCACACATCCGGGGTATTGCAGTGCCACAACATTATCGTCAATGTGTAATTCATAATCCGACGTCATACTTTATGGTATAAATAAATACTTCCGTCGCAATACCGAGATATAGATCGAACGGCCTCGCGATAGACTGCCAGTCGCCAGTTCGTCTCTACTTCGATTTTACCCCACGATGTGTACACATATCGAATTGCACGTGACGTTATGACGTTACGACGTTACGACTGTCATTTCGATGCTGAATCTGCGCTGTCTGTCTCTGCGATATTCCGAGCACCGAAATCACCCCGAATAAAGCCACCAAAACGAATTGTAACCGAGGTAACGAAGAGCCGACGCTCTCGCCAAACAGTTGATATTGCCAATCTGCTAAGTCCATTATAATTACCCTCGTCAAAGGGCTTGAACCGCATTCCCAACCTTTGCCGCCACGCAATGTCTACTTTCACGGGTCTCTCTTCAAATAATTATCATACCACGATAATTACTCTACCGAGTTTTAGGAGTAAAAATATTTCAAGGACGGGCGTATTAAAATAAAGCTTTTCCAACGAGATAAGCGCGGCACCTAGAACGGATTCAACGAAAGAACTAATTTTCATTGTTCCATCGTTTCTCTTTGAAGTTAATCTGGCAGATGCGTAGTAATTCGATGGAAACAAGTTTCCTGTGACGCGTCCCACGAATAAATCCGCCACGCTCTCGAAGCGCGCCGTACAAAAGGCAAAATTGCAATCGAGGATAAGCCGACCGACGATCTATGGAAATCTCGAGGCCATAGATCCGATTCGATAGGGACAAGGCTAATCGAATTCCAAGCTCAAGCCGCAATGTTTGCGCACCCGGGTCAATGGATATCTTCGGTTTGTCGCGGGCCGCCAGTGAAATTGACCGCGTAATCATCCGATATCGACGCCCTGCTGGACACTGCGACAACGTGTACGCCAACCTACGATATTTATATACATACGTATAAGCTACACAACGGACGCTGAGCGTCCGTCGAGAGAGCGTTTCGTGCCGTTCTAGCGCACAAAAGCTGGTCGATAGGGGGTTTTCAACTCCGCGGTCTCGTTCTTTCCATTCAATGGTTATGTACTCGAATCGAGTCTTGTTGCAATGGAAGATCTCTGAAGTGGCTTTGCGGTAATTGGATCGGCGCGCGCGCATAAAGGTAAATTGGAAATTGCTTGGGTCGCGCGAAATGATTTTCAAATGCATTTCGGATCGGGGGAATATTTGCAATTTCGATATCTGAATGTTCCGTGAAAAGTAGAGATTTTTTTAAAGAATAATTACGCTCGTCAGAGCGTTCTGTCGCGTAACGATTCGTTGGCAATTAACGATCCGACGAATAAAAATATCGAAGCGATTTTTGCGCGCTACAAGACTTTTCACGTCTTTCGCAATCGTTATCAATTTATGATCAACGACAGAATATAATCGGGGTGTTTATTCATTATTGGGGTAACACTTTTTGACAGTGCGTGACTTTGACATCTTGACACCACGATATGTCTCCATTGGGGTTTACGAGACCCCGCCAGAGTAACGAAGGGTCATACGCGGCTCTTTAAATCAATGTCTTTCCGTTAGTAGATTGTCCAGAAGCCCTACGCGGAATAACATGGTAGTTAATGCTAAGACGAACCACTCAAAGCCACCCAAGTGTCCCATCAACCACGCTTATTTTCGCTCAACTGAACTCCAGCTTGCCATTATTCGCGATGTAATGTTATTAGTCGTAACGAGGCAATTTACCGATATTCGATACACGAGACACAATCGATATTACTTTGTCAAATATCTTATTCCACTGGACGGAACTTACGTAGAAAACGATTATCATACATGAAGTAAGAGAAATTATATAAATATAGTGTACTTTCTGTCTTTGCATGTAAATTGTAGAATATTTTCTATAGGAAGAATTGTGTAATACTTATACATTATTAGAAAAATGTACCATTATGCTAAATAGACTTGAAAATATTGATGCTTAATATTCAATATTTTAATATTTCACTCTTAAGTCTATTTTGAACTCTCTAACATAATTATCGATCTCAATAACGCCAATTGATATTAAATCATAGTGTTCGCGGTAGTTCGAAAGAGTAGATTCGCGTAATAGATTATAGTTCGACATTATACAATCATATGTTATTATTACGTTACATGCACGGAACAGAATTTTTCTATACCCGGTCCAGCAAGTGATATAAAATTGATTGGATAAAATAGCGTCGATGTCTGTTGTCAAGAGCGTCAATATCCCGCGTATTGAAGTTTTATCGTACGAACATAATAACAATTTCGAGTCAGAATTTAGAGAGGAGTTTAAGATCAATTGAAACCGTTTGACTACAAAAGGCGTATAAATCAGGGACGGAAAAAAGAACCGAACGTAACCGAAACCGAACCCGAACCAGCCAGGTTAGGAACGGAACGTATGCCGCTCGCGAGATTGTTCCGTTCCGAAGAACGTAACGAAACTGGACACCTCGAGTTGTCGTGACAACTGGGCCCGGAACGTTCCGCTTGGTTCCATCTTCGGAACGGAACAATCTCTCGGGCAGCATACGTTCCGTTCTTCGGAACGGAACGACTTCTCGAACGGCTCACGTTCCGTTTTTTGGAACAGAACAACTTCTTGAACGGCTCACGTTCCGTTTTTCGGAACCGTTCTTTTCCCGAATTAAACTTGGCTCAAATTTTCTTTGCAAATTTGTGTAAGTTGCCACGCCCGTTGAATTCTTGTACGTTGACAGAGGATAGTAACAAATACACTTAACGAAAGATAATAAGAAGCAATTAAATGAAATTGATCGTGTTTCCACGATTGTAAACTAATGCGCAGTAATAAATTCAACTGCGATAATTAGCAAAATGAAAAATATCTCATTATTTCAAATATCTTTCGGTGTGTTTCTCTGTTAAAACACGTGGCGCATCTTTCATGAACTTGGTTGTTCATATAATAATTATATTTGTTGTTGAAATCTGGCAGAACGACTTCGAAGGTAGTTTATAACTACCAATTCGCCGAAATCGTTGTGCTTCCCTTGCACTCTCTTTCTTTTCATTCATTTCTCTCTCATCGTCAGCTTCGGCACAGCGTGTCAATGACGATTTGCAGGTAGACCTTCGTTCCCAGGTAAACGTCTCTCTCTTTTCCTCCTTCGCTCCCTCGCGCTAGCACTTTGATCGGGAAGCAGCTTTCCTACTCTCGCTCCGTCGCAGTCGCGCTTGTTCCAGATGTTCAACCGCGACGGAGCGAGGGAGGAAGAGAGAAAGTCTTACAGACCTGAAGGTGCAAAAAGGTCGCTATTGTTTCGAGCGGCATCGGAAGACCTTAAGAAAATGTGCCAGTTTTCGGCTATGTTTCCTTTGCGCAGATTGCGGATGAAGAAGCGGAAGAACAAGTACTGAAGATATGAAAAAAAAAATAATTTTATTTACAATTTTTTTTTTCAATTACCCGACAGTATGTATACATACATGTATATGGTCGATTCCACGTCAAATCGCACAGCTAAATTCTTCGAAATTCTGATTTTGAGATATGTTATAGAGGGAGGTGGGACAAGCCACCCATTTGTATTTAATTTGTATTTAATTTTTTATTTTGACTTTCGAGGAGTTATGAGACCTTGAAAAATAATTTGCGTTTTTAAGTTCGATTCAGAATTAATTGTTGTTTAACGAGAATTTTCAACCTTGTTCAAAAAATTCATTTCTCAACGTATAATTCATAAAAATAAAAAAGAATCGTTAATTGACTGTCAGGGCATAAATGTTGCCTGTCTTTACCTCCCTCGCCGCCCCTCGATCGCACTTGGCCAAGAAGAAGGGACGATAATCGGTAAGGTGCGTCCCCTCCCTGCCGCATTTTCGCCCCGTGGGTCCCTCTCTTTCCTACCCGCGCTTCGAGCGAGGGAAGAAGAGAGAAGGTCTTATGCGACGACAATCGAGACTCGACACTTTCTCGCACAATGTACGTTTGCGGTTACATCACGTTATTCGTGACCTGACCAAATTTTGCTAGCCTTTTCTTTGCAAAGTCGTGCAAGTTGCCATTTGCGTTGAATTTATGTATGTTGAGAGACACTACGAATTCGGTAATGTATAAATGTATTAATTACATATATGTGTGTGTGTATGTGTATATATAAATAGTAGGCCAAGTAGAAGTACGCGAGGACTAGACCTTGTATCTTTCCCGGAAAGATTTCTTTTTTCCTACAGAAACTGCAAATTAGTTCGTGGATTATTTATTTCAAGTCGGTATTATACGGCATGAGACATCTGGCTTGCACGTTTTCTATTTTACTTTAATGAATAGACAGAAATACCTACGCTGTGCACGGTACATCCATTATTTTACACAGGTAAACTACCTTTCACATTTACTTTCGGCGGACTTTTATTATTTTCTCTATGTTCTATTATGCCAGCGATGAACGTTCCTGAATTGTAGTCAAAACCCTCTCATTATGTGTCATGATGACCGTGTTATTATAATGCTATTGAACCATAAAACTCGGGTCAGCGCATTTGGGCGCGGTCGTTTTGGGCTCACCGGGTGAGTCTGAGTGGGCAAATTCCAGGACCTGTGCCTCAATTTCTTCGAATCGAGCCACCGCATAACGATTCCAAGCTGCCTTTTCCTCGTCAAAATTGTGTTACCCTACAACAGCTTAATCGGTTTCGATGTGTTTTGTTTGTTTTAAATAAATAAAAGCGGTTCATATCTTCCGGTTGCGTATGTGCTTAAAAGTTTGCCGAAGTCGGTTAAAAACTATCGTTAAAATAAGAATTTTACATAATTTCAGCAAACTGTAGTGCACATGCACGACCGGAAGCTATGAACCTATTTTAAATTATTTTTTAACCCTTTTTTACAAGGGGACGCTACGACATTAGGGTTACCGATTCGGTCGAAATTGATACTACGTGATCCTTAACACCCCCCGTTTACTGTGTAAAGTATTAGGACCCGCGGTAAACTGTTCGCAAAATTAATTTTTATTACATTTCGAGCAAGTCATATCCTGTAAAAGTAACGCAATATCGGTTAGATTCTGATAACTTTGGCGCCAAAAAACGATGATGTCTTTAGATAAAGCTCATCGAGTTGAGAAGATAAGTCCTGTACGAAAAATCGATATCTCGAATAGTTTTCGAGATATCGAATTTTTAAATTAAAAAATTTCCTTTTTTTTAATTTTATTCAATTGCATTATATTTTTATTTTATTTACTCAATTCTGATAATTTTGGCGACCCAAAAGTGTCCCAATTTTTCAATGTCTGAAACTCCTGGAATGTGGAAATAAAAGATAACAAAATTCAGCATTCGGCAGAGGGACCCATGCGGCGAAAATTCGACAGGGTGAACACGCGTATTGCCTACTCTCGCCCCTTCTCCTCGGCCGAGGGAAGCGAGGGATGTAAACAGAAACAGAATTTAGCTCTAGAGTCCACGTTCATTGTCTAAGGTGTCGACTCTCGGTTGTCACGGCATAAGACCTTCTCTCTCCCTCTCGCGCTCGAAGCGCGGGTAGGAAAGAGAGGGACCCACGAGGCGAAAATGCGGCAGGGTGGGGACGCGCATTACCGACTCTCGTCCTCGTCCCTTCTTCGCGGCCATGTGCGAACGCGAGAGGCGACGGACGAGGGAAAGAGAGTATTGGCGCCCAAACGAGCGCATTTTCTTAAAGCCTTCCAATGCCCCTTGAAGCAACGTTTCTGCAGCGTTGATATATAGGTAATAAAACATCTGGTCGCTAGACTCACTCGGGTTCGAGGAATTCGGGCGCAAGGTAAAGTTCGGTATCCCAGGTACACAGTCCACCACCCTCTTCAAGTCTCTCCGTCATCCACGGGGTGGAAATTAAAAATTACAATTACCACTCTCTACTAAATAGTAAAAATATGATAAAAATAAATACATGAACACATCCGTCAGCGTAAGGAAATTCTCTGATTCCTTGGCGACGATATGTTTCCCTTTTTACGTTCGTAAAATTCGTGGATTTGCTGACTTCCATATTGTTGTTTGATATATATGGTCGATTCCACGTCAAATCGCACAGCTAAATTCTTCGAAATTCTGATTTTGAGATATGTTATAGAGGGAGGTGAGACAAGCAAATTATTCTACGGCAAACCAGACCGCGCCTAGAAATGTTTGAAGTAAAAGTGTCCCAATTTTTCAAAGTCTCATAACTCCTCGAAAGTCAAAATAAAAACTAAAAAAAAAATTCGGGTGGCTTGTCTCACCTCCCTCTATAACATATCTCAAAATCAGAATTTCGAAGAATTTAGCTGTGCGATTTGACGTGGAATCGACCATATACATGTATGTATACATACTGTCGGGTAATTGAAAAAAAAAATTGTAAATAAAATTATTTTTTTTTTCATATCTTCAGTACTTGTTCTTCCGCTTCTTCATCCGCAATCTGCGCAAAGGAAACATAGCCAAAAACTAGCACATTTTCTTAAGGTCTTCCGATGCCGCTCGGAACAATAGCGACCTTTTTGCACCTTCAGGTCTGTAAGACTTTCTCTCTTCCTCCCTCGCTCCGTCGCGGTTGAACATCTGGAACAAGCGCGACTGCGACGGAGCGAGAGTAGGAAAGCTGCTTCCCGATCAAAGTGCTAGCGCGAGGGAGCGAAGGAGGAAAAGAGAGAGACGTTTACCTGGGAACGAAGGTCTACCTGCAAATCGTCATTGACACGCTGTGCCGAAGCTGACGATGAGAGAGAAATGAATGAAAAGAAAGAGAGTGCAAGGGAAGCACAACGATTTCGGCGAATTGGTAGTTATAAACTACCTTCGAAGGCGTTCTGCCAGATTTCAACAACAAATATAATTATTATATGAACAACCAAGTTCATGAAAGATGCGCCACGTGTTTTAACAGAGAAACACACCGAAAGATATTTGAAATAATGAGATATTTTTCATTTTGCTAATTATCGCAGTTGAATTTATTACTGCGCATTAGTTTACAATCGTGGAAACACGATCAATTTCATTTAATTGCTTCTTATTATCTTTCGTTAAGTGTATTTGTTACTATCCTCTGTCAACGTACACAAATTCAACGGGCGTGGCAACTTACACAAATTTGCAAAGAAAATTTGAGCCAAGTTTAATTCGGGAAAAGAACGGTTCCGAAAAACGGAACGTGAGCCGTTCAAGAAGTTGTTCTGTTCCAAAAAACGGAACGTGAGCCGTTCGAGAAGTCGTTCCGTTCCGAAGAACGGAACGTATGCTGCCCGAGAGATTGTTCCGTTCCGAAGATGGAACCAAGTGGAACGTTCCGGGCCCAGTTGTCACGACAACTCGAGGTGTCCAGTTTCGTTACGTTCTTCGGAACGGAACAATCTCTCGGGCGGCATACGTTCCGTTCCTTACCTGGATGGTTCGGTTCGGTTTCGGTTTCGTTTTCCGTCCCTGGTATAAATACACCTGCATTTTTCTTACTACAGCACATTTACCGCTTTACTAAACTAATCTAACATACAAATTATCGTTTTTTGGAACGTAGCAATTGCAAATAGATCAACAACCGCACCAATGTCGGCATGTTTCTATTAATACCGTTCAGTCGCATTTCCTCAATGAGCAT
Source organism: Pemphredon lugubris (assembly GCA_933228935.1). Lineage (NCBI taxonomy): Eukaryota > Metazoa > Arthropoda > Insecta > Hymenoptera > Crabronidae > Pemphredon > Pemphredon lugubris. The sequence continues at coordinate 19,237,361 of OW121815.1, forward strand.
AACGTTGCGCGACTCACGTGTGAATATCGCATCGTATACAGGGTGGACCACGCTGCCCGACCAGCTTATATTACTCTGCTGTTAACGGTACGGGCGAAAATTTTTCTAGCTAAAATAACATGGTTTAAGGAGAGCTTTAAGATGATTGTACTAATCTGTACTAAAAAGAAATAAAAATACTTATTCTGGTGCTTGGCGAATTCGCCTCAGTACCTCCTAAAATACAGGTGTAAAGAAATTGTAGATTTACCTATAAAAAACTCAGGGTGATATTGATAACTCTGAAAAAAGGGTTGACAACAAATTTGGTACAATCATTTTAAAGCTTCCCTTGAACCATATTATTTTAGCTAAACAAATGTCCGGTCGAACTGCTAACATAAGAGTAATCTGAGCTCATCACGCTTCGTGGTCCACTCTGTGTATTCATGATTCTGTGGGAGAGTACATCGCAGTTAAATAATTAACAATGTACCAACTCTCTTAATTTTCCTGCTAAATATCAAGCACCCGTACTCTGTACTCTGTCAGACCGTGTACTGCCCCCCCTTCGAGACGAAACCCCAATTGGCAAATAAAATAACACTCGTCTGACAACGAGGCGTCTCTTACCCCTGAATGGAGTACGAATTGGGTATCCCGTCCAGGCTTTCCCTGCTGATGTCATCGGCCATTGCGACCTTGAGCTGATGTCCGAAGCTTGCTAGGTCTTCCCTGAAAGCCTCGCTGGCTGGCGTGAGAGCCCCGCTCGTCGGGGGTAGCGGCGTCCCGTTGTTTCCCTCACCCTCGACGCCGTCTTCGCCCTCCTCCCCACCCACGAGGACCTCCTCGTCTTCGTTGTAGATCTTGAAGTAGGCGATGGTGAGGTATATCACCGAAATTATGAAAGACGGTATCGGAATCGCCATCGCGTACACCAGATTCATGTACACCTGCAGGGGAAGATTCCGGACGAATTGTCAGGGGTATCGCTTTTCGGTCTAATACCCGCCAAACTCTTTTGTTCGTTATTTTTTTTTTTCATGCGGAAAACGGAAAGATCGTTGCGTCAAACTTTTGTACAGGGAAGGTGTGGGATGATTGATCGTAAATATTTTTGCAAGGAGGATGAAATCGATAAACGAAACTTTTTTGCGAGAGGAGAACAGAAGTGTGTTAACCCTCTATGGTTCCGTGTAACTTTCTAGTTACATATTAATACACATACACGTGTACATATTAATTTATTGTTAATCTGTATGTACACGTTGATATTTGTTGATTTTATGGTACATACATTTTTTGTATATTCAAGAAAAGTATTCGGTCCATACAGGGTTAAATGTTAATTATTATCGTGGGGAGAACATAAGGATTGTTAGCGGAATATTTTTCGCGTAGGGATGGCTAAGAGGCGTATGATTAAAATTCCAGTCACGGAAAAGACGGAGGGAATGTCAACTGAAAATTGTCTTTCATGGTAAATAAAGAAGGATCGCTAATTACAACGGATAATTAAAAAACGAAGTGGCTTTCCTCAGATGTCATTAATTGGGTGAATTAAACTACACTTGCGACCGTGTAGTCAAACACGGTGAAGTATATCGATCCAAGACATATCGATCTATGTAATACGAATAATAATTCCAAATCATTCGCTGACATGCGAACGAAACGTAAAACAACGAGCAACGAATGATGGTCCCTTCCGAAACCTCGATATTTCATATCCCGTGCGAATTGAACCCCCGGAAAAGGTTTTGTCGAGGTAAAGCGCACTATCAGGTTGACGGTTTTCGAGCTAGATAGCGTGCTAAAAACGTCCTCGCTTCAATAATTCATAGCGTCTCCGTATCTGGGCGTATCACGTGCGTCGTTAATTTAGGAAATTGACACACGTAGAGCCGCATAGTGTCGAGCTTTTCCGGGAAGAGGATCCGCGATGTTATCGCCGGGTTCATAATGGCTCGTCGGGCTCGCACGGATTCAATTTCAAGGTAGAAAGAGGAGAGAGTGAGAAATCTTCTTTTCTTCCGTACAGCGGGCACGGGTTTCATCGGGCACGATGGTTTCCGTCTTTGTCATCGGTGCGCCATTCACCCGTTTGAAATGCATTGTTCGCCGCCGTGCGGGCGGCTACGTTTCCGTAAACGTAACGGAATTCCACTGTGCTTTGCACTCACGCCGCCGGAAAATCGTTTCCCGCGCCGAGATGCCACTGGATCCCCAACGTTTACGCCCACCCCCACCCCCTCCCCCTCGCGCGCGCGTATCTTTTCAAACTGCACGCGTACGCGAGTCTTTCATATTTTACTCCCCTTTTTTTAACGTCCCCTCAAAGCCCAGTTTGGAATATCGTTTCCGTTTACTCGTAGAATTTTTTAAACAACGCCAAAGAACGATCGACGAAATTTATTATCGTATCCGTCGTTTATTCCGCGAAACTGTTTGACACGCGTTACTTTGTTTCCTAAAAAAAAAAAAAAAATAGATAAAGGATGGATCGTTAAATTTCGACTCGCGGTTGATCATTTCGGTACCTTTCCTTTGCTTTTCATCGGCAGCGAAATTACCTTCAATTATTCGATGCCTGAATTGGACGGCTTTGTGCCCCAATTAAAGGGGATACACATCTCCGTTAATAACGAGCACTGGTACGTACTTAACCATTTACGCTAGGCGTTCTCGGCTGCATAATGTACTCTGGCCTCAATAGGCACCTGCAGTATCGATTCTCAGCCTGACGTTCCTTCCGTACAGTAAACTCGTACTAGAGCCACACACGTAAAGACCACTTTCGCGTGACCTGCATGTACCAATGCGCGTCGTCAATCGGCGCGGCGATGACTATAACACGGTGACCGGGTTACGCGCGTAACCAAAGGACACGTCAGTGCGGCAGGACTCGATACTTAACGATTAATTGATGTTCTAACGCTTCGCTCTTTATGACATTCCCAGTGATAACGGTCAATGATAAATATCGAGATGTCGGCAGGGACGTATACCGGAAACTAGACTTCGGCATTTATTATTTGCGATGCAAGATGAGAAATCATATTTCGTGTAATCAAGTATTTGCATCACCGTTGCATTTCCTTTTTTTTGTAAAACAATCTTTCTTATCGTGTTTAGGTCGATTATTTCGAAATGAATTTTCCCTTGACGCGGTTCACTCAAATAATGAGATATACGTAATTAAATTAGAAAAAGATCGACCGACGATAATCGTCTTTTTCCGCAAATTCAATTACAATAATAACAATCGTCGATACGTTAATAATGGCAAGTCCAAACATACCCGAAAACAAAGAAAACGCAAGCAAAGCTAATTGAATCACACACAGGCAACGCTCATCGGCATTCGAGCACAGAGATGCAAGGTAAACCCAGAGCTTGCCCGTCCCATATAAAAAGTTGCGCTACACAGAACAGAGAGGACGAGAGGTAGACAGAAAAAGAATAGAAAAGCGGGGAGACCTGCCACATGTCGAGGTCGCTGATGACTATCCCGGGGTCCACTTTCGAGTAGTAACAGCTAAAGTTCTTCCCTATGTTGGCGTACTGCCGGTAGAAAATACTGCAATTCAGCATTGGAGGGTATCCACAGCCTTTTACGTTGGGGAACAGCTTCGCCCCGGTGAAGTACCACTCGGAGTCGTTGCCCATGAGACCTGCGAACTTCGTCTCGTTATCGTCCAGTCGCGAGTTATGCCGATAAAGAACAGTGATTTCCACAAAGAGAGAGAGAGAGAGAGAGAGGAAGAGATAGAGGAAGAGAAGGAGGGAGGGAGAGAAAGAGAGAGAGAGAGAGAGAGAGAGAGAGAAAAGTGGATGTTAACTGATGTGTTCTCGTGCAAAGGGATGCACGATGGTTTGCCGGAACTCTACAGTTTTGGATAATCGAGTGATCGACATTGTTTCCGTCTCTTTGATCCGTGAACGAAGTTGTGCCTGAAGTGCGTTCAACGAGACGTATGCATTCAACTGTTTCGCTGTGCCGCGCGGTGTTAAGGGGAATCCGCGTCTTCCGTGTATTTGCGCAAAACTGCACCTACGCGCGACGTCAGAACAGTGGAAAACAGTTAAAAATAAGGGTTTTCGGTGACGGAAGTTTGCGCCGTGTTCCCGCGTTGCGGCGAAATAAAAATCGAATTAAAAATCTGAGTGCTACCGTCCGAGTGACGGGGAAAAGGTTCAGTGCAATATTCTTAGTTTGAAGCGCACGATCGCTTAGTTTATAATTGTTAAACTGGTAATGGCATTTCTGCGTTCGTCTTAAACTTCGTGTGGTATCACTAGATTCCTCTATTAAACTAGAAGTTCGCGTATGTACAGTTTAGAAAAACAGGATAAAATATGACGCACCCTTACGGATTCCCCTTAACGAAATCATTCTCGTCTCGGTGTGTCTCGTGACGACGAATAATACTACCGTGTCGCAGAATTTCTGTCATTTTATACGCACGATATTCAATCTCTTCCAACGTTCGCGAAAATATTTTCAGCAAGATCGTGCGGAAGGATAATTTTCTGCCGACGACACCGGACGTCGGGATACACGAGTGCAAATTACACGCGGGATCGGATTTCATGAAAATTCTGTTACCACCAAATCCCTCTTCCAAACTACACCCGCTTCCTAGGGATGATTCTGTGTCACCACCTTAAAACTCGTCTCAAAGTGGTTAGAAAAAAAAAATGAGGTAAAACGAAGAACGATTCGTTTTCTCTACCGTGTATCGTCCGTCAACGAACAGTCTTTGCTTTATTCGACACAGGCCCCGTCGAGTTTTTGTCCTGGCTGTACCTGTAGGGAAGGGTTTCGGCAGTCCTGCTTCGTCGTCCTCGGCGAAGTCCTCGTCGAGGTCCTCGACATAATCGTACTCTCTGAGGGAGCGTTCGTAACGCGGTTTCCTCATCGTCGTGCTGTCTTCGTCATCCTCGACACCTCCTACCGCCCTGCCTCCCTCACCTGGTCCTTCACTGTCCTCGGACATGTTAATCGGTAGCTTGTAATTGACGCGTATTTGCGTGCAATCGTACAGCTCCTTGGTGCAACCCTCTCTACAGGACGTCCATGAGCAGTTGCTCGTACCTGGACTCAATGATCGTTTCATGGAGTTCATGGGTGAACCATGAGTTTTACGGAAACGTCAAGAATTTAGAAGACACGAATTTAAGCGACGGAGCTTGGCGCGCGTCGAGCAAAATTGCAGTTCGCGCGAAGGCAACCGTATAATTTAATAACGTTATATATTTTTCTAATTTAATAACGTTTAATATTCGATTTGATAACGTTTCGTAATGATCAACGTAACGATGTAACCACTGTGATTCAGACGCGAGGAATATTAATGGTTACGATAACGTAAACCAATTGCATCGATAGGATTTACGCGTCCTGTGCCAAGTGATTATACTAGACTATCCACCTGACGTTATCACCTAGAACCGTCATTACGTCAGGTGGTTTGGTATATTTACAGATAGAAATCATCGAATCTGCAATGAATCTGTATCTCTATCTTTACATTCTGAATATTAATCTAATCCTTTGTACGCGAAGTCTATCGATTCGGATTAATATTGAATTTCGATATTATTGTTACATTCCATCCAACGAAAGATCGAGAACGCCGCGACGCTGAATTTTTTCGACGCGCACCAGGTCGTACGGGAAGCCACAAAGAGAAACTCCAAAGCGTAGTTAAAGGGTTTACGTGGCGGAAGTGTCGTGACCTCGCGAAACGAACGTATGAATCGTTCGGAAGTGGATACGAGACACGGGGACAAAGCCGACGAGGAAGGAAGAATGCACGGCGACTTTGTCGGCGTTCTCGCGAACGAGAAAACTGTACCAAAGTTCTCGCGATACTCCCCGAGGCAGGTTACAAAATCCTTGCCCTGACCTCGTCGTTCTCCTCCAAACTTTCAACGGTGGAAAATTCCGTCGACGGCGTAGTTGACATACCGGGGCACACTTTTGGACGTGGTCCAAATTCCCGAATTACCATTTTAGAAAACAAATCGTTATGATTTAACTGCTAATTAGTATTGTCAAAAGAGTGCCACGTCGCTGTCGTGTTGACGCGAGCGAAAAAAACATCGCATTTGTCAATGGTAATGAAAGGGGTTGGAAACGATCGATTTTGGAGTAATAGAATTACCGACAAATCGTTTTTAACCCTGTCATGCGCCACGTACACGTGTACGTGGACACTGATAATTTTGAGTTTATTATTCCGATATCTGTACTTCAAATGAGCATCTGAATGAACATTGTCCACGTTTGTTTATTTAAATTTACCAGAATTTCTAATGTATACATGATGTATATGATATGTATGTGCGCGGATGTGTTCAAAGCGCATGAAAAAGTAGCGCATGTGAGAGTTGATTTGAAAAATCAATTCAGCTCTTCCCGAATCTGTAAACTATCCAGTTTTCAATGAAACTTTCTTATTTTTTTAATACAATTGAATCCAGTCGAACTATTCCGTATCGGGAAATTACTAATGACAAATTATGATTTCAATTAGTACGTCTAAAGTGTATTTAAAAGTGAAACTGCAATGCGTCAAATGCGCGATGTAAGAATTTTCTAAACGACTCGATATAAATCCACTCGCGAGCACGTATTGCTTAGAAGCTGCAATTACAGCAGCACTGCTGCAATATCAGTAGCAATTCGAATTGTTAATTAAAGTAAGTTTCGAGGCAATTTTCGCGTGCCGGGGGCCATAATCTAACTTCGCTCCGTGCATTTTCTTCCTCTCGCGCTTTATCCTCGAGGCTCTATTCCTGTTTCTGCGAGACATCGCCAATGAGTAGTTTAGCCTATTCGCCATTACAATACTTAATTCAAATTCAACTATTCTGAAAGAAGTAATCGTTTGTCTACGCGAGTAGCGTAGCCACGAAGTAAAGAACATCCGAAACACTGAACCTTCGGAATGGCAATAACTGACACGACGAAACAAACGTTACGTCGCGTCGTTTACATTCCTTTTTTCCTGCTGCAAACACCGTTCGTTTTAATTTTTTTTTCTTTTTTTAAGAGGCTACTTGAGATTCATTCGCAACAATGCAGGCTCAACAAAGAGCAAAGTGTTGGCGATTAAACTAATGGCATTTCCAAAGGTTCAATGGGACATGTGTATATGTGTACAGATACGTGTCGCTAAGTTTGTGCAAGGGTTATGCACGAATTATTTCGAAAATTGCGAGACACACAGCGGAATCAAATTGGACCAACGTGAATACGCACAGTGGAAATTTATCAGAAGACTAAAAATGCATTGGTGAAAGTGACAGACAGGAGGGACAAACACGACAATAAACGAAATACGAGATGGACGAATAAACTAACGACAAGAATACATGCGCACGATATTCACACATCATTGAAGCGGAATTGAAAGGATTACGTAAATTATTTCCAGTGTACTGAGGTTCGTAAAACTGAGTTTTTAATTGCGCTGACGGTCGCAGCGTAATGCGAACGGAGAGACAGATTCTACGAGTAGGTTGGGTAGACATCTAAATTAGATTGGAATACTAATTCTATGTTTACCGAAGCACATTAAGTGTAACATTGGAGAAATAGATATTTTTAAAAGCATACTTTGTCCGATACATCTCGCACAAATAGAGTAATGCGAATTTTGACGGACACGTAAGTATCAATTCGTAATGAATTGAAATTATTACGTCTCGATTACAACCGGATGCCCATTTCGTCAACGCTCGATTTCTCGATCGAGATCCTCAACATTCTGTTTGTAAGAAAAAAGAGTTGCACGAAGAATTTCTAGAATTCCAATAAAATATGAATTTACACGGAATCGCGAATACCAATTCGTATTGAATTCAAATTATTTCATTCCGATCACAATCAGACGCCCATTTCGTAAACACTTGATTATTCGATCGAGATCCTCAAAAAATCGATATAGAAGGAAAAAAGAGTTACAGGAAGAATTTTTTGGAATCACAATAGTAGAACATGGTTACTAAACCGAACTACGGCAAAAAAAAAACAATCCAAGAAAGAGTATGAATAATTCATCGAAAGCGAATTGCGCGTGCAGCTTTTCCGAAATATGGGTGCCAAAATACATTTCCTCTTTCCCGCAACGCGGATGTACGATATACGTACATCGTTGGCGCGTACGTAGACGCGCCAAGGGGTAGGTGTTGGAACACTCGATCGTGGAGAACACCTGCACCCTACAGGCACTGGCATTCGAAAGAGGGCCTGAAGAGCGAGAACGAGGGTGACGAAAGAGCGAAGGGGTGTCACGGGGGTAGGAATACGTTTGGACCGCTCGAGACTACCTCGAATACCGTAAATACAAAGACACCAGTTGCGTCGATCTTAGCCCGTCTCAGACTAGTGGCACTTCAGCGACTAGATTGCATCGATATATCGATATCGCTACCGTTCTCCGGGATTGAAGTTAAGATCGAGGACAGTCAATTTCGCTGATCGTTGTATTCGTTGAGTATCACTTACATACACAGCGATTAATTTAGACACTGGGATTTTATAACGATTAAAAGTTTATAACAAAGATTTAGTTGTTTCCATCGCGCCAGAAATTACGGTAACAAAAATTTTGGAAACACCTTTTCTTTCATTTTAAATTTAATCTGGATTTCAATGATTTTTTTTTTTTGGTAACCTTACTTTCAGTCAGGTTTAATATAATAAGTCACTATGAGACTTCAGTGTCAGCTAAACTGTGTTCTAAATTGTGGCACTGCGTGTATTAAGTTTAACAAGACCGTGATTTTATGTGATAAATGTTATTGAAAGTAGTACTGCACGATTGCAATGATATTGCTTCGGTAAAAATTGGTTTAAATAATTTTCTAGTAAACAAGGAAACCTGGTTAGGAACGACAGAGCAATGTAATCCAGTCCGAATAATTTAAATGGATGATGCTCGCGAGTTATAGTTAGGACTGCTTCCTCATTTTCAACGCGATTTGATGGAAAAGAATTTAACGGCGAAGTAATATGACAAATGATCGATTGCTTGTCTCAGAGCCATCAAATATCTAGCGTCGCTATTCGTTTCCAGAAATGAATAATGAAGGTAATAAATTTGAAATGTGTAGCGTAGAAAAGTTTTACGCGAAACAGGTTCGTGGGTACTGCTTATTCGTGAAAATATAGCGAGAAGTAATGTGCGGGAATTATTTAGCATTCCATGTGTACTTATCGACTTTATTTGCAATCAATATTATGTTTGCAGAATCGTAACTTTTTACTCCATTTTCCCAAATCAGCATGCACCGTTACAAATGAACTGAGAAACTGGATCACCATTTCGTAAAGACAAACGCGCAGCTATCTGCTCTTTTAAAATAATTTTCTATAAATATTACGCTTCGCGATTGACGTTAAAATAATGACATTTCATCGAACATAGCGAAACACGCGTTGCTCGTTACCACCGCGGTATAAAAACTTCATGTAAATTATATCGTAATTCCCGCGAGACCGTGTATTTCCTAGGACAACTGAAACGTGGCCAAATACACAAGTACGCGTCTAATCGGCAAAATAAATTCAATTACTACCACCCGTTACGATATTATGATCCTACGTCAGGAAATGTCATACGTTTTGAAAGCCTAACCTTTCTAAATAATTAACGAGAAGCAAATGTCGTTTCCTATCAAACTTGACATCGATTATTAAATATTTCATTAAATGTCATTGGCTCCGAATCTAAGATTAGATATTGAATATTAAATCAAGCGCGTGGACAACGGCTGCATGTCCATTCGAAACATCCTTCGTTACATCCAGTGGACATCTGGAAATAGTTTTCTCAATCATTCATGCAAATCGTATATTCTGGCGGTGACCCTATTTCGTAAATTGGAGCGAATCGATTTATATAAACCGCAGTTATTTCTATGTATATCTCACGTTTTGCGGGAGTTACCAAGAATCACACATTTTCGAGGGGATACAAAGATTTTAAACGTCTTGATTTTTGAAAAACGAACGCACACGATGTCCAATCTTCTACCACGATGTAATGTAACGACGCGAGGAACAGAACAAAATTCGTTAGTTACACAAATTTAACGAGAGACATTAATAATGCGTCGCAAAATAAACCATAGGGCGTAGCAATGAATTCAAACATTTGGAACAGCAATATCTGACCATGTTGTTACTCGTGGTAATCTCATTTTTCGAAAGTACTTAATGATATACTGTACGACTACGATTATCCAAACTAATTATAATTATTATTTATTATCCGAACGAAAGAAATTATTTACAAGATTGAACAACCGTTTTTATAACGTTTCGTATGAAAAATGGTAATCGCTAACGTGGTCTTACGCGCATTTCAATAATGTTCTTCTCTGCTTTCTAATCTCTCTTTCCGAGATGCCATATTACAAATTTTCTTTAAAGTTGGTAGTCTTATCATTTTCAATCTCCTCTGTCGTAGCATTTATTTCCATTGTTGCCTAATATTATACGGGCGATGGAATGTTCGAATAATTCAGGTCATATCGTATTTAATCGCTCACTTCTACCTATCCCCAGACAAGACCTTATTTCTTGACAACGTTAGCAGGACTGAAATGACACCCCCGATGTCGTTAGATTTATATCGTTGACAGACGGCGTTGACTACTGAACATTTTATTATCAGTATCTTCGCCCGTGAGAGATGTATCGGACTCGAAACTTAAAGTTACGTTCGTGCCGCGATAAATTGTAGAATATCTTTCATTCGTGTAACGTAGAAGATACACACACGCACACAGACACAAAACAACTATGTATACCGAGTATCAGAGGAAGATCACAAACTTGCCAAGCACGCGAGAGCTATCGAAGAAGAACTACGAAGAGGGAAAGAAGAAGTAACAAACACGTGAAACACCACTCGTACGTACGATCTGGAACTTTACTTCGCAGAAAGATCAAAGGGATACCGAGATAGAATGATATTAAACACTCTGCGCGCTGAAAAAAATGTTTGCTCGAACGACGAGTGAAGCAGGCACCGGCGAGGTAAAGTAAATAATTATTCGAATGGCGTAATTGGTACCTAGATCGAAATTAAATACTAGTTAAGTACTTTATGAGATTCGAGAGAAAGTATCAAGCGGTTGGAAGAAAGATCCGAGAAAATAATTTTGCTCAAAAGGAAAGGGAAGACAGAAAAATAAATTGGAAGAGCTTGCGAAATAAAATATAAAAACAAAAAATATATACAAATATCCAAAAATATTAGAATATCATTGCGAAAATAATACAACGTTATGGAACTAGTATCGCGTTGAATACAAATGAACGTGACTCGACAAATAAGAATCGCGAAGGAAATTAGTAAGATCGATACGACGAATCGTGAGCTAAATCCACCTCTATAAAAAAAAAAAGTAGTTATCTCCGAGCGACAGGGTGGACCGTTTTGTCGATCCCTACGCTAATCAGCCGCAACGGAGAAATTAGGGTGGTCTTCGGAAGAGAATCTCGAAGGATGACATGCAAACGACACAACGAAAGCAACAACGATCGGACGAAACAAGTGAACGAAGGCCATTCTGGATTGTTCACCTCTCCTGGACTCAACGTCGATGGTGACACACTCGGCTGGCCGAGTGTCGAACTGCATGAAGATGGTGGTGAAGGCGGGGTCGATGACGAAGGGGACCAAGAAGAGGAAGGCAAAGAGGCTGAAGGTGCTGAGGAGGATGAAGAACGCGGTCGTGTAGAACAGCAACTTCTGCAGGAACGTCTGCTTCTCCTTTTCGTCCGCCATCTCGGGGAACGAACGGCAGTGCTCGTTTTGGGGATGCACCTAGTTGACGTCGTCGCCTTCGTCGTCGCCGTCGTCGTCCTCAGCGCTCTCGCTGCTCGTCGTCGCGTAGGACGTCGAAGAGGCGAAACGATCTGTGGACGTGTCTCTCGTGGTTCATCATTTCGAGTCTACTCGCTTTGTCTAGCTTTCGTAAAAGGAAGATGAGCTTTCTCTCACGGGAATCGTGAGTCCCCGAGCTTTTTTTCGTCAACTTGGGAATGTGCATTTTGCAGTTGATATTCTCTGTATATATATATACTTTTTTTAGAGGAGGACGTAGTTTTGTCGCAAAGAGGGTGATCGTTAATTCCTAGGAGTTTGGGGAAGAACTGAACTGTATCGATGCTACTTTCGATAACAATATAGCGGTTTAAAAGGAATCATCGTCAGATTCGACGAAACCTAAATGTAGGATTGAACGAACCTAAAGGAGAGATCATCGATTGTTCGCGGACATTAATCCTGCTTAAATAATCTGAGCTTGAAGTTGAACGGTTAGTTTCAAGGAAGTATTTAATTGTATATTAAAATTAAAGGTTAATGGTAACTACGCATGCAAGTATCTCGACGCGATAAACTGTAGATCAATCATCGTTCTTCAGCTAAGAAAGATGTCTTCAAATAAACGAAGAAACAAGATTACAATTTTTAACGGCAAATCGTGCGAGGTTCGAATCAGTTTCCATCACGTATCGCATCTTGGTAGGAAGAGAATTCTATTAGTTTTCTGTATCGCGTTACAACTTTTAGCGTTTCATCTTTTCCTGCGTTGAATTCAACGAATCTCAGGGGAGTCGGGGGAATCCCAAAGCAATTTCAGCCACGTCTTTGTGCATCGTCGGTGCAAGAACGGGGATCTTATATTTATCGTATCAATATCAACGTTCTTATCAAAATTGTGGCTTCTCTGCGACAACGTCAAGTAACTTTATCGTACCTCTTTATTGGAATCATTTGCCGTGACATCTCGCGCGTTTAAATTAAAAATGCAATTTCAACAGTAGAACAGTTTTTGCAATCCATCGGAAGCTAGAGAAACGTTAGCTTCAGTGTCGTTTGTGTGTTTAATGGTATTTATCTACAATAACAAGACTCCATGCGAATATTCCCATAACAATAACAACGTGTTATTGGTAAGTCGAAGGATAAAATTCCACGTAAAACGGACGATCGAACGATCGGTTTAATTTTGATTGTCAAGAGTGTACATTTCACTCGGACTTCTTAAAACCTGCGATTCTTCCGGCCAATTGATTTTCCTCTCGATGATACGATAGCGCGGCCCTTATTATTCTGTAAATAATACGATCTACTCGAATCCCCGGATTACTTCCCGTCAAGTATTTCTCGACTCAACGATCCGTCAGGGGTCAATTTCGTAGCACGGTTCGTAAGAAATTTCCATGACAATAAGCCGTGCCAGATGCAGATAGTTTTCCATTGATATTTTTCGTGTAATACCGATGGCAAATAATTGTATTTGCATGCGAGAGCATCCGTTGCATTTCAAAACTTTCGCGATCCCCCCGACTGTGAAATATTGCTCTGCTTTCCCGGATAACTTTTGTACACGGCGCAAAAGTTCTGTCGCGTTACGAGTCTCGCCCGCGTTACCCGCAATACGGGAAATTTTCGATTCTCCGCTATTCGAAAGGAAATTTATTGTTTCATGTGACGGGAATTCTAAATATACAAAATGGTTATGCCCCTTCAATTTCTGAAACGTTCCGTCGAGTACTACGCGATCCGCCATTATTCTCCCGTTTCCGTTATATAAGAATTATAATAGCGATTAATGTTAATTACCAGAAGCGAGATTCTATAATGCTATATCTTCCGTTGATTTAATGGTTTCGATTCAACCGCACCGCATACTTTAAGCAAACCGATGTTACGTATACCCATGCATTGTTAAGGAAATCTATATCCCAGACGACTCTAGTTGCCGGTGTGAAAACAAACGCGATTCACGCCTCGAGACTCTTGCATCCTTGAAATTAAAAATTATTGTCTCTTTTTATTGGATTCCGAAGAATTCTCATCATGCGCTTTTCTCACTGACACAGGACTCCGATTTAAACTCTACGCGATTGAAGCTCCTTCTAATAACTCGAACCGCGAGCAGACGAGAAGCCTCGCAACACTTTTCTTTTCCCTTTTTTTCATCCGTTTATGGAAGGAACTTTATCTATGGTCAAGACTTCTGTGCAGTTTCGGCTCTAAACCACAGATTTGTTTTATTGGATCGGCCTGCTTTCCGTAACTTGATCTCTGGAAAGGTGAAAACTTAGCCCACTTGTAGGATAATCCCGCATTCGTGCTTTTCTCGTTACGCGGTTGAGTATCGATCTCGGATCTTCGGGCGCAATGACGGTAAGCGTTACTTTTGAATACGACCGGCATTACCTATAATTGATGCGATTACCTTAACGGTTTAACGCGGTAAAAAGAGCGATGCGCGTAGCACCGAAGGTTCAACGTTTTATCGCTGGGAATTGAATTACTTGCCATGACTGTACTTAACGTAAGCAGGGATTAGTTAATTACGAAAAGTGGAAATGCGACTGACCGAGCCTCCCCTCGTTGTATCTCAAAGTATCAAATCAATCTAATACGCGACGCGTTTCGCTTTCAAATTCTACCTTCCTTGGTCTTGAGTTAAAAATCTTCCAATGGAAATGCGAGACTATTTTTCTTCTGGGAGACTCGAAGTACGCGAATGAAATCTTTATCGTTCTATATTGCTTTTAACGAGACGTAATTTGACAAATGTACTTTTATAATATTCCATTTGCCCATTCCTTCTTCGCAGACCAAGTCTTTTTTAACTTTACTATAGATATAAATTTGTGAACCGATATAAGTACAGTAAACGCGGCATTTCTATGGAAACTAACATCCGTGTTATACGAATCGCGTTATCCGAGACTCAGATTGTATGAGAAAAGTACGATTAGGTTATGGAATCGTTTGTTTTTAATTATATAACCAACAACAACGTATTCGAGAAGAATATATTGCGATCTAATTTCTAGTCGCGCGATAAAAAATATGTATATGATAAATTAAGGGTTGCAACAACTTGTACATCGCGTTATATCGAAATCGAAAGCGCGTTGACCGAGGGTTACTATGATTCGTACATCGCGTTATATCGAAATCATGTAGTACAACTACCGCGCTACACGAGGGGTGTACTGTATCCGTGGATGTAATATTTAAACGTAACGCTAATATACACCTTTTACATGCAAATAATAGTACTTCGATATTCGAGTAAGAAAAGCTCATTCGTAGAATCCGAGTACTCGTGAATTATCCTAATATAAAATCACCCGAATAATCTCAAATCTACTGGTAACTGTATCGAAACTCGCACGCGAATAAAACTGCAACTTCCGCCAACGATACAAACCCACGAGAAAAGTATCGCTGTAAACGTTCTCAGTCCGAGATCTCGATAATAATAAAATATCCTCAGCCCGATGTAATATCACGAAAAATCATCTTACGTTTCCCTTACCGCGGATCGCTATATTTCGTCAGATTCCGCCGAGCTTTAAGCGGCGCGAGGCGCATCTTCCTACACCATTACTCATACCACCCAAAGGATCGAATTGTCCTGCTTAACCTCCTTTAACCCCCCCTCTCGCGGCAAAGGGGAGAGCTTTGCATTTACAGTTCCACTTGGCATAAATCAACGTGCTTCGCGTTAAGTGTCCACGTTGATTGCGTACCTTTGTTCGCGCGAAAGGAAGTATCCAATCTACGACGACGTGCGTCAGAGTGTGCTTACAAATGGAAGCATCCAAATTCGTCTCGTTAACCAGTAATTGGTATACGGATGCCAGCAGCGTTTCTTTTAATTCGAGACTTATCGTCCGCATTGGTTACCCACCGTCCCCTTTTACTCGTCCATTGAAATGCACGGGAGCCTTGTATAAACACCGCGGTAGTACGGAAGCGTAATTGCAATTCGGTACTCGTATACCGTCGAGCCCCGGTTGAAATGCAACATTCAAAAACTGGAGTCCATGTCTCGAGGATGTAACGAGACGTATACCTAAGGATAAAGAGTGCTTCGCGGAATCCTATACAATATTTTCCGCGAACGAGCGATGGGGGTTTTTCCTTCGTTCGTAAGGAGGAACGCGAAGGGGACACTATAAATACTTGAATTAACTGCATCTGCTTCCTAAAATCGAGAATCTAAGGAAATCCGTATCATCCCTCCTCGAATTTTCGATTCCTGCTTCTTGCATCGTGCATCGAGTATTTTAAACCAAAGCTCTATCCGTGAGAAAAGCACGATTCCCCGTTCCGCGGATCCCGGAAGTCACGTCCTTGAGATCAAACGACGTAGCTCTGTAACAGCGTAACTGTTGCGGTACCCAAAAAAAAACCGCCCCCACACCCCACCCCCGAGAAAAGATCTGGAAAGGCGCGTCCTGGCCGCGGTTAGTCGGTCGTACGAGAGAAAGCTCGATCGCTTCCTTGAGAAAGGAAGGAAGGAAGGCACGGTACGGTACCCCCTACGAAGAAGAAGAGAAGTTGTCGGGGCTCTGCGCCCTCTTCCTGTGCCCCCGCATCCTGTCTCACCCTCCTCTCCTCTCTTCCCGCGTTCCTTTCTTCCAGTCCCTTATCCTCCCTCCCCGCTCTCCTCTTCGTCTCCTACTTCGCCACACTATGTCACACTGTCCACCGTGCACATTTGTCCCGCGATCTCGCAAACCACCGCGCCTCGGATATCGACTCGATCTCTCCCTATCGCGCGAAAAAGATCTTCCCCGAGTTTCCTCTCCCTCAGCCTTCCCGCGGGAAGCGCCCCATCGTTCGAGGCGTATTTACGGCTGGGGCGGAGGGGGGGAGGGGGAGGGCTGTCTCCTGTACGGGGGGGACACTCGGTGCACCAGTTCCCCTGGCTTCGCGTTCTCGGGCGTCCTCTCGTCGGTCAGCGTCGGGATCCCTGTCGAGCTTTCATCGGCGAACTTCTCGCGGGAATTTTCGTCCTGGCCGCGGCGCCGACGGATGCCGGGCTACTGCAGTCGGTGGAGCTTTTGGGCGAGCTTATTTTCGAGCGACCGCAGCGCCACAGTGGCATCTGGTGGCATCGACCGCCGCCAACGACGCTCACGCCGACGTCGACGTCGACGTCGTCGTCCAGGGCGTCCCCTGTGTAAGCTCGCTCTTTCTTTCTCTCCCCCTCCCTCTCTCTCTCTCTCGCTCTCTCTCTCTCTCTTTTTCTCTGTCCCTACCTATACCTACCTTCCCCACCCCCTACACGTTTCCCTCACTCTTTTACTCTCAGCTTTGCTACTCGTTCTACCGTTCGCGCACACACGGAGATCCTGTCTCCCTTTTCCTATTACTTATCTTCCTCGGGTTGTCTTCCTCTTTCTTCCCTCCGCACACTCTCTGTTTATTCACCTTTCGCTTTTTCTTTTCTTTCCCACTCGTCACCCTCTCCGCGGGAGGTTGTTCGCGCTTATTACTCATTCACCGCGACCCGACACCGTCGTCCACCCTTCAAAAACAGTCCGATCATCGATCCGTGTATTCGGTGGGATCGGCTAACGGAAACGACCAGCGGATGCCTTTCAATTCAAGATTTTCATTTAATCGGGAGCCATTCGCGTCCCTCGGATCTCGACAACCCCCGTCCCCTGCGAGTCGACCGTTCAAAGAAATATTCCTGTAATACGATCGGAAATATTTGCCTCCGAAATAGTTTACCGAGTCTCGGTAATTTTGCGAAACTATGCCCCTCCGATCAAACCGCGTTCGTACAAATTTCAATTTTAACCTACCCGATTTACCGCACCGCGATTCTTTGTTTTACCGTGCCCTAACTGCACCGACGTTATTTATATTCGATATCACTTTGCACCAACCACTCGTGTGCCCACCGTTTAATTTCTGGAAAACAGCCAGATGATGTTAACAGGCGTCCGATGTACAAGGTGAAATTAAAGATATATTTATCGATACCCTTTTGAATATTGATTTTCATTAAACTGCATTAAACTGCCGCATAGAATCGAAATTGAATGTACTGGGGCCGAAGCCATCAGCTTCGAGCGACGTTGCGCTGACGATGAAAGAGCAATCCGTACGATCGGTATGCGCGCGTAAAATAACAATTTAGCAGCGAAACTCTTCCTGCCCGATGAATCGTAAGACGGTGAAGATTCCCGAGGATATCCAGACACCCTTCGAGTTTGCCTAATGACCCAATGCTGATGCAGCCCTGAAGCTCTAGGGTAGAAACCAATAAGGACTCGTCCACCGGGAGTTTGGAACAGTTATAAATCGTTGGAACGAGGTTAGACTACACAGCAATGTTCTAGACGAGCAGGAGAAATTAGTTGAGTCCGTCTGCTACGCTTAATCGATCCACGCGAAACCTCTATCGCTCCCATGGAATTCTTTCTTACCCCTTTGTACTTAACGTGTCACTTTTGATACGTGTTTTCGGATTATGTCTGATGGTAGGTTGCAATTTGAAGATACAATTTTGCTCGATCGTAAAGTCGTAAATTAAAGTCACGAAACGCGTAACTTGTGTAAATGGTAGTAATAATAATAGTCGTAACGTTTTGACCTATTTTCGAATTTTTACATCTTGGATATGATGATGTACAGGGTGTCCTGATAGTGACGGTACAACCGAGGAGGTGTTGGTTCTACTTAACGAAATAAGTCGAAATTATAGAACAAATTTTTATTCTTTAAGCCCTTGTCTTCGGGAAACTTCATTTCAACTATGTGGTGAATAAACGGATCTCGATACAGACCATATGTCGTTTAGAAATATCATTAATACTGCACGTAACGTTGATTCCTCATGGATTCACGTACTATTAAAAAAAAGGATATACTGTAATTTCAA
Source organism: Pemphredon lugubris (assembly GCA_933228935.1). Classification (NCBI taxonomy): domain Eukaryota; kingdom Metazoa; phylum Arthropoda; class Insecta; order Hymenoptera; family Crabronidae; genus Pemphredon; species Pemphredon lugubris. The sequence goes on from OW121815.1 coordinate 19,256,078, forward strand.
CTTATATTTTTTACATAGAATCACTCCCTTCTCGGTCATACCGCCAATAACGAGAACCTCTGTACGCGGTCAAAAGTAAAATTTATAGCGACGTTTATCTGAACCTACGGAAGGGGTTAATTTAATCGCTCGTCGTTAGATAAGCTCTTGCATGTTAAAAAGTAACTGTAACTGTATACCCTCGTTACGGTAAATTGATTATAAATCTCGCAAATGATTCCTCGCGACGAATCATAACTACCGTTTCGTAATACGCGAATCCTATTACGCTAGTAAACGTGTTTCAATTTTCCTTTTCGTCTCGCGAAGAGGTGTTCGTTGGTTATCGAAGCCATTCGTATCGCGCTTCTGTCGGTCACGGCGAGCTAAATAGCGTAAACGCTATTAAGAGAGACGACACCTTCTGTAGGCTTTCGCGATTACTACCATTGATACGCTTTATTATGCATTCGAACCAGACTTCCGAGTACGAGCTACGTTAAAAGTACCGTTCCCGTTTCACGATCGTCAAACTTAATGTAATTAAAGCTTCACGTTTCGAAAACTTCGTGATCTCTTAAATAAATTTTAATATCTTGCCACGCGAGATTAAGATAAAGTGAATTTATTTACAATGGTAACGCAACATTCGCGTTTTAATGATAAGTACTGTCGTAAGGATAATCTTGTAATTAAATGTCTTCATTAAACGTTTTAAAGCACTTTAAAATGTTAATGGTAGAAACATACAATAATTGTAAACAACGCGCCGAGAAGCTTTGGTTCTCATTGGTTCTGAAGCTCCCCATTTAAAATGGAGTTTTAATCCAACGCGAAAACGAGTGGCGCTAGTGTTAAGCTGGTTTTGTTTGTTCGAGTCGCTGAAATTCTCAATCTTAAGGAGTGGTACTCATCGTTAGTACTCGAGCATGAAGTATCTAAGCGTTTAGACCGTAACAATAGGTCATAGAGAGATCGATTAAAGCAAGCCTATGGCTTGTCGCGCTTTGAACAATGTTTTAACGAACTTTTTTTACCAAACTGTTACCCATTGTTACATTGTCAGCGAAGTACACTTCAAACGCGATGCTTGTCGAGTCACGTTTTTGAGATGAAATGTAGTACGGGTACGCGCATACCGTGCATTATTAATAAATTGCGGATATTGTTAATGCGATGAAGTGTTTCCTACAAACGACAAATGACAAAGCTGGTACGAGAATTTGTTCTTTTGTAACCCATTTAAATATATAAATAATGCAAAATAAATCTCTCCTTCGGTCCTGCTACTTTACACTATTCGTATAACGATACGATTTTCAATTATCGATCGTAGTACTACAGTCATATTTTTAATTTACAACAAACGCTGCATTATTTGTACGTTAGACGCACCGATGATATTCACGATCGTTATTGATCTACTTGCGAATGAAATATTAGAAATGAAATTTCCAGTGTAACGGTCTTCACAGGAATATTAAAGTACGTTCTCATGACTTTGGATTTTCCTGCTCCTGCTTTGCATTTCAGATACAATCTCCAGGGAGTTCCCCGGAAAAGAATTCTCTAGTTCTGTATACATAAGTGGGAGCCAGAACGGAAAATAATGAGAAATGCATTTAAGAAATACCTATCGTTGCGTATTGCGAATAACACACGACGTACGTCCTGACTCGTCAAAGATTGAGAAAATAATCGCAATTAATTTTTCCCTTCATCTAAGATTTTACTTCATTCTTATCACTTAACATTTCGTACATTACAACCTCGGCGTACTTCTGAAATTTCTAATATATTTCCAAAAGTTAATCCATGTAATTAATCCGTAATCCATGATCTTCGCGATGTTTAAAATTCCATTCGGCCGGTACCGTATTACTACCTACCAGCAGGAACGAGTTTTCTAGCGTGTGTGAGCGCATTCGCGGAATTTACGAGCCAAGAAATGAAGTATAGTACAGCGCACTCTTCTTACAGTTTGTTCCTTGGCGTGTTTAACTACTCCTTGTAAGTTCATGCCCGTTACGTCGGCGAGCAAAAATCGTAGAACGCTCGCAGTGTGCGTTCTGTAAATTTTTGTTCCACTTAGATGTCCTAAAACGATTTTACGCCATTTCCACCACCTCGTCCACGCGAGGGGATAACAAAATATTATTACGCTGCAACCTACAGTCCCGTGGGACATCTGGTCTTTACGGGAGATTTAATGACATCCTTAATTCCGTCGTATACTCCGAGAAAGTGATTACCAGGCCGACATTTCCAAGCTGTTATGGCTGATCAATACGGCGTTGTGTTACTGGGGCCGCTCTTAGAGTCAATTACTACTGCGAGCACTGATTTAAGTAGAAAAAGAGTGCGACGGGCGGGCGGGACTACCTACCAGTGGAACGTCTCGGTATAAGTCAGACTTCGTTAAATGAATTCTCGTCGTAGACTTCATCCCCGTCCTTTCGTAAAATCTTGATAAATCGCGCAAACATCTGGCGCATTGCAGTCAAAATACTAAACTTTGCAAAGAAAAAGGAAGGAGCGGCGTAACTTTAGATGAAATAAAAATCGTGCGCTGTAATTGAACCGTTCGCTGCTCGCCGAGCAGTTTCTTTTTCCTACCCTCGAGTGATATACGGGTTCGCGTTATATATAAAAAAAAAAATTAGATATCGGTTTCGTAGCTTTCGTTGCTTTGTTCCAAATGGCAGTTTAACTCCAACGAGCCTATCCTTCGTTTCTATTCCGAGAGAATTAAAAAAAAAAAGCGATTTACAAGGGCAAGGAACGAGAAAGAAGGCGGAAATGCCTCACCCTTCTCATTTTCCCGAGGTACTTAAATCCGTCTTATGGGAGTCGATTGTTACGCTATGCCAGAGCGCGGGAGGGACGGTCGTTATTATGGAGCATCGTGTTGCCCCTTGGGCGACGTGGCGCACAATGAATTCTCGACCGTTGTTCGTCGGCACTGAGTCGATGCAACCAAGAAAATTTCTCTGCAAAAGGAAAGATATCGCGATGGCTTGTCCCACGCTGAATGGGCCATGCTTGACACCGGTAGCCTTTCCTGGGAAATTAACCTGTGACTGCGAGATATAGTGGCACAAACGTCGGTCCCACTATTATATCCTGTTTGAGAAATGATTTAACCACCCGAGCAGTTGGACCAATCCTGTCGCGCAAACTACCAGATAAATCTCTTAAGAGACGATTTGTAAATCGAGAAAAATAAAAATCTTCTCTCTCCTTCTTTTTTTTCTATGCCAGGTAAAACCTTCGAATGCGGACGCCTTAAGAGGAAAAAAGGGAAATCGTTTTTGCGCAAAGGAGAATTAATTGACGCAGTTTCGGTATAACCTCCATACCCATAAATCATTCGGATTAATCATTTCAAAACTGACGGGGAGCAATTTTTTATCCGGATTCACGTACAATTCCGATGGAAATGAAAACGTTTTTCGCTTTCGCATTTTTTTTCACACGGATTTCCTTTCAGATTATTTGTCACGTTTTCGTTATTGCGCGATAGAAACGAGACAGGGGACGGACAACAATTCTCCGTGGCAAGTAAAAATATAGGTACAGGTAACGTTCGCTGTACACTGCGTTTGCGTTAACTACACGGTACGAATGTTCGCGGGACTGATAACGACGTCCGGTATGCTGGAAACGTATAAAGTAGCAGACGAACCGTCTCTCTTAATTCTGCAAACAAAATTGGCTCATATTCCACTGCGGCGGTAATAAATCAACGTTTCTTTTTTTTTCGTTTGTCTCCTTTCATACTAATTAAGACGTAAGAAATATTTTTTCCTCCCAGCAGTTTACAAGAAAGCATTAAACAAAATCACGGCTCGGCGCAGATAACAAAACGATTCAAAACTTAAAACACGACATTCTCCCTCGTTACTTCACGACATGGAAAGCGGTCACCCAAGTATTAATGACTTTTAAACTAGCTTTTAAACTGTTCAGCTACAATGGCAAACCTTGGCTCAATTTATTCGAATAATCCTCGATGCTCGAAAACTTCTTTGTATATTATATCGATAAGAGAGAATTCATAGAGAGACGATAAGAAATATTAGGGAGGCGCTATCGCGCGTGATCGTTAGTTTGGACAAAGGCAGTCTCATAATGCTTAGAACGTGATAATAATAATAATAACTGAAATTCCAAGCATCGTTCACGACGAATCAGGTACACCGAAGTCAACGAGGCTTGTAGGTAGGGATGCTCGGAATTTTGATAATAATCCGCACTGAATTTCAGGTATTTGCTTGCCCCAGATAGGCTCCCTACTCGTTACACCGAACGTAACAAATTAAAACGGCAGGTATTCTTGACCTGTCCATGATTTTGATACTCTGTTTACAGCTCACGCTTCTTAGTTATGTTTTTAAGAAACGCCAATCCAGAAGAATAATTTCACTTTAAAAATGAAGAGTACAAACCACACTTTTCAGAGCAAAAAAGATATACGATTTGCTTACAAATGAAAAGAAATTGCCGCTTTAACAACTTCGCTATCATGAACGAGATATCACGCGATAAAATAGAAAAATGTAATATCGCCATCTATCAAACAATGGAACATCATCGTTATTTATATGCAACATCCTTGAATTTTGTTGTAATTCAATTTTTCAGTCGATCAGCCATTTTTACCATTACTTGTAAAGAGCTAAATGAAAACTGAAAAAGTGATTCCAACATAGATACGATGTAAGCGAACTTCATATTTAAAAACAACAAACAAAGTTGCTAGATATCGCACCGTAAAAACGGAATTACCTCGCGAGACATCACGTCTGTAGCGCCGCACGAACCGTTTTGCGCCGCGAAATATCTCGTCTGTGGTTCCAAACCGGTACAAGCTAGAACTCTTCTACGAAAGCTTCGGCAAGGAATACTAAAGAGCCACAACGCATGAAACTCAAAAACGCGCGGAATACGCATTTACAAAGCAATGGAATTCCAGTGATCGCGTTAAATCATTTCTCATCCGCGACAAACGAACGTTAAGCACTCGGCACGTTTAAACCCAAGGTCTCGCTGACGACTCTAACAACGATTCCATCACCGTTTTTCACTTTGCGCTCCGGTGCAACGCAAAAGGACCACGTGTGCCATTGTCCCTTTTTTTCCACGCGACTCGCGTCAAAGACGGCGCTCCATTGTGCGGTCGTACTTTGTCGCGAGCGCCTCCGGAAGTCACGACGCTGAAGGGACAGGTTGACCTTAGCCTACCCGCTGCAGTTTCAGCCTGGTTTGTTCTTATCCAGGAGAAAATTGGGTAAGTGCCAGTGAACCGGAATGTGGGCCAAATGTCTTTCTCGCATCCGTGCACGTTTGCTCCACAGGACTCCGCTGATAATCCCGACCCAACCCAACGAAATGTCTGATGCAAATGACGCCGGTGTGTCTTCGACGTTAATTATACGGTACTCTGGCTTCGCGATCGATTCGACGTACTACTCAAAATTTGTTTCCATCGTAGATTGGCACATTCCATCTTCGGCAGGTTCAATCCCGTCCGACGAAAAGTTTTAATGGAATTCATTTCTAGTTTTCGATAATGCATTCGACGGACTTTCGTCCGAAGGATCGAAGCCCAGCGTCGTGCAATCAGTGTGAACGCGATGTCTACTATTTTTAGAGAAAAATAAAAAAAAGAGTACGATGCGCGTGATAGTTTGACCCTGCAGTCGTGGAAACAAAATGAGTTTTGGTAAAGATAAAGAGCAGGGTTAGCAAAACGAAACGAAACCGAAGGGAATGGAAGTGCGGTTCGTTCCTCGAATGAAAATAAAATGCACAAATAAAATTGCCCGGAATGAACGAAAAGAAACGAAAACAAAACTAAATCCGGTAACTGAATATTTACCTATTCCCCGAATAAATTTCCCCCAATTATTTTTGCCCCGTAATATTTTATCGTCGAATAAATGATTCCTGATATTTCTTGTCGAATACTTTGACCGTGTTATTTTGCATATCCGGTAAATTTACTCGTGTACGTTGTGTTTGAAAAAACAATTTGACAAATGAATATGCAAGAGCAAAAATAACTGGGAAAAAAATATTCTTCAGAAAAGATATCCGGTGAAATAATATTACGCCCAATGGAGGTTTCTCTATATTCCAGTGACATTTCCGTTTTGGAATGAAAGTACATTCCTTTTCACCATTTTCATTTCGTTTCTTACCACGGTGATTTCGATTCGTTTGCCACCGTCTCTGATAATAAAGGGATAAGAACAAAATTATTTGGTTACCGATAATGCTAGAGTTCTCGTCTATTTAAATATTGCAGAAAACGATTTAACCGGGAGTTGTAAAAAGAAAGTAATTTTTGGTAAACCGTCAAACACTAAAAGTTCAACATTTTATCACCGTTGAAACGTAACGTTTCGTCTGCTGAAATCTTGCGGGTTTTCCACAGTCGGACGAATGGAATTATTTTTCCTACGATCTACGCGAAAACGATGTTGGAATTTATCTAAAAAAGAAACGCGTTAGGAATATATGTTTCTCTCGTACAAGAGTGATTAAAAGAAACAAGGGCTTTGTTAATACCGCGGTCGTCTTAATGCTCGCGGATGTAGGATTTACTATAAATCTTTTCCTCCCCTAGTTTGGCCACCGAATCCGACGTCAGTGGTAAGCATTCAACGTTAAGTACCGTTAAAGCCGAGCAGAATTGACCCCATTTTCCATTTAACGTGTTACACTAATATTACGAAACATGAGATCCCGACAAAAATGCGAGAAACGTAACAGAAGTAAGCCCCTTAGTTATTTTTTTTCTTCGTCACGCTTCATTTCCTATGCGAGAATCGCGCTATCGGATTAATCCTCTCTGCTTCGTTATTGATCGAATTTTCATTCGTATTTACGACACGCTCCTGCCGAACAAATAAAATTATTCAATAACATCGGAGCGGGGTAATTTATGTCGGTAGTAACTTATTCATTATTCAAAATCCAACTAGCTTTATACATCGAATAATTTCGGTGATCACGAGCCGTATATTTTGCACGTTTTATCCGGTGCTGTGTAAAGCGGCTCGATATATGGAAGTAACGCTTTGAAAGTGCAAACAATTCCCTTAAATTGTTAAATATTAATTTTAACCCAGGGTATCGTTTAATTAAGTATACACGGCGTTTGCAGCAGTCTGATGTCCAAAAATGCAAGATCATTTCTTATCCCCTTTTATAATTCTTAATATGAATTAATTTAAAATAAATACAGAATTCGCGAGGAACGTATATCTCCCTCGTTCCCCTGGTCCTTTCGTACATTACGATAAAAAAAGGTACGCAAATAAAATTAAGATGGGATAATCTATTTTTAGTTACAGCGTTGCGAGCGTCTCGTCTATTATTCCACGTTAAAAATAGTCGAGCGAACGCTTAAAGGTTAAAAGTATTACTTTCAGAGATAACACTTCGAGCTAATACTTGACGTGGGATTATTTCAACATAGGGAACCGATAGTCTTCGCTTTGATCGCTGTCAACTCGACTCCACCAAGAACACGAAAAACCTAATGCAGAAATTCAACGGTAGCCGTTTATCTTTGAATTTAACACTGTAGTTGCACCTCGTCGCAATATCGGGATCGAATAAAGTGGAATTGCCGGAGCGCTACGGGACACGTCGATTCGCTTTTTAAGATGGCGGGTGTGCATGTCAATATCAATTCCCTAACGATTTCGAGACTATACGTCAATTTCTTTGGCACGCTAGCCAACCACTCGTTCTAATTTACTCAGTGCAGGCGCAACTTTGCTACTTGCCAGGCAGTTGTTATTCGTTGCATCTCGAAAAAGAAAAAGAAACGCTAAACAATCACTCGCAATTTATACCTCCCCTCGCTGATTCTATCGCGGGACTGTGCTTCAGGTAAACAAATTGTTTCTCTTTCCTCCATCGCGGAAATAAGGGATGGAACGCAAAAGCATGAAATTACTAAAGGGAATTTCTTATTCGTGCACTTTCCAACTACGTATCCTGCGACTCTGTCCTGGGAATCCGTAAAAAAAAGCAAATAATAAAGTCCGACGAGTTTCGATGAGATTATTAAAAGCTTCGGGACGTACAAATTTGAATTGGACCCACAAAAAGCATCGAGAATTATGAAAAATCGTTGGGAAGATCGTAGTACCCACCCAACATTATGATTCTAGAATACCCTGTCCCTTAGAATCCTTCGGACTACAATCGAATCCTCACGAGCCAGTATTTTCTTGAAGTCAAAACTTAAATCTCGATTTCCGGATACGATTATGCTACGCTCCGCCGTATCGATTTCTACACTCGTCGACTTAAAAATAATCATTACAAACGTAATACGAGCGAAACAAAAAATAGGACAGGGTTCGCGAGTCGTCACAGTGATACTCGCGTGATGAAAAAAAAAACAAGTACGGTATTCTACGTTTAATCCAACGCCAGCATCGCAGGGTTAATTAAAAAAAAGAACACACAACAATCACCGTCCGCATAACACGGAGCAACATCTATTATCAATCCAGCAATATTAGTCAGGCCATTTCCGACTCTGTTCTTCGTCAAAGCTGAAATTAAACGAAGGCTGGGGTAGAGAGGGGAGAGCTAACAATGGGAGATCGATCGATCGATCCTCGTTCTCTTCATTTCTCGATTTCAGTCCTGTTATTACAGTAGTATCGTGGCGCGATGAAAGAAACCTACCTTTCGCCTCGGGGCACGAGGCGAAAGAGGCAGAAACACTGCTAAAAACGAGGTGACAATGCGAACGGTAGTAGGCGGTGAGTCTCATAACGAGACCCGGAAATCTGATTTTCCGATTCCCATTCCGGTTCATCTTTTCTCTTCTATCATTTTGGTCCCACGCCCCTTCCCTCCCCCCCCCTAACAACCCTCACACCACCCCCGCCTCCCCCCCGCTCCCCCCCTGATCCGTGGATGCTGGAGCAACTGCATTCCGGGTTGTATCGTCCAACACAAGAGTCGAGTCCTCGTTCCTGAAAATATCGCGACTGTTCCTCGTGGAAGTGAGAGTGTTTCGAAGGGAAACGGTTGGTGTTGGTGGCAACGAGAGTATTGATTTTCTGGTACTATACGGCAACAACGAGGTGGAGCCATCTCAGCTCCATTGGTATCACCGCCATATTTGTTTCCCCCAGGAAGACCAGGCGAGACTGCGGAAAGTGGATTTTCCAGGGGCTTCTTCCAGTCACGGATTCATCGTCGATTCACGTAAGTACATTTAAGATACGGCAACGCGTCGACGATCGAGCTTTACGCGATATTTCCCGTGTGAACCGTAAACGCGACGCTTTATTGACACGCGAGATCACGGCGAAGGAAGTCGCCGATACGGCGAGGACACGGTCGAGGAAACTCTTGTAAACAACGTGCTACGGGTAGCTTGACAGGTGGTTGTCTCGCGTTACGTGATCTTCGCACCTGCAACGGTAATCTCGTCACGATGGTCCGTCGTTCCCGATCACCCGTGAAATTGAAACGTCCATGCCGCGCGAGTTTTTGGTAAGCGCCGCGGCGCTCGTTTCACCGTAGTGGCGGCAGGTTTTTCGTTGGCAAGTTCGTTATTTCCGTTCCGAGTGGAATGATCTCGTGTCGCGGGAGAGAAGATCGTTACGTCGATTAATAATTCTCACGAAGAATGAACGCGCGTCCATTGATCTTGATAGCGAGGTTTGTAAAAGGTGAGCGTGATCGATAAGCACGGTGTCAATTAGAACGATCTCCGCCCGATCGATGATTCTATTCTCAGCGACGAACGCGTGACGATAAAACACATTATGCACGGATGCCTCGATAGACTCTTTTTTGTCGCGATAACGTGATCTGATTTTAACCTCGTGCACGTTGAGCGCGGAATGTTCATCGGAGGCGGCCACCGCGAAGCGCGATTGCGGTGAAAATCACGAATTCACGCGATCTCTTATTTGTCGTGAAATTCAGATGTCCGTGGGGGCTGTTTGTTTTTATTTATATAACGTATCGAGTCTAGTACGGCCATGATCTCTTTATATCGAAACCTGATTGGATCCAATCGTCCCCGATGCGGAGCGAAGTGGTACAAGTGCGATATGGTCAGACTGATCTTCATCGAAACACAGAAGCTAACGGACAACGTTTCACTCTGTCTTTTAAATTACGGGAAAGAAAACGTGTTCTTTGTCAAACGAGAGGTTTGATCCTTCCATTGTGATCGAAGATCGTCAACTGTTGCGCTAACGGTGCGAAGAATTTGAAGCGAGTGCAAGCACACGCAACGAGACACGCGTGTCTGCATTTATTTTTACCATCGTGGAGGAAAAGTGGTAGATTCTCGTTCCAGACGGTATACATTTTCCATGTATTATAAACGAGGTCGGCCGGAATAGTACGTTGCGTATACATATTCCCCTTCTACTTTGAAAATCGATCACCTCGGGCTAAATTATTCAAACGCGAAGATCCAGAACGGTATTAGTATATCCTCGTCCGTACTTTCAATCCATAGATGGACCGCCACAAATATCGTGGCGAACCTTTCACCGTATATCGTAAAGGCTGGGAGATATCTTGATACGCCAAGAAGGGTATAAATATCAATTCGTCTCTCTAATTCATCGATCGACATCTCGGCGAATGCAATGCCGTGTATATTCACCGCTTCGTACGGAGATCTTCGGGATGATCTCATTCAGGGGAACATACGCGTTCCCCCGCGCGTACAGAAACGACATTCGATAAATTCTGCCTTACAATATGCCACCCGATAACCGGGAAGCTCTTTTGAAGAATGCCCCGATAAAAGAGAAGCAAGCGAGCGGAGAGATAATAATTTCTGACGAAATCCATGCCATCGACAATATCGCGATTCGCGTGAGAGATAAATTGCAAAGTTGAATTTGGATCGCGAGGTATCGTCAGATGTGAGTCGAGAGAGATCGAATCGTGATAGTTGTCGAGAACATAGTTTCAAACGAGCTATTGCGCGTAACAAGCAGGACGTTTGTTAAATTAATGAGGAGAGAAAAAAGAGGGAGAGTGATAATATGCACAGTCTCGCAACACGATTCTATATTGATAAACTATCACGTGGCAAAATTTCGGTTTCAGGCAGATATATCTCCGGCAGAAAGTCTTTGTTCGCAAGATTGGAAATTAAAAGAAACTAAAAAACAACACCGTTACACGGGAAAGCAAAGCACAAACGAAGCAACGTGGAATTTATTTGCTCGCAATGCTTCGCCTCGAAACTCCTTGACGCGGAACTTTGAAATTTCCATTCAAGTAACTAAAATCACCGCGGGAGAGCTCGTAGAAATTTAAATCATCCGGAACGGTCGAGAGGAATCGAAAGAAAGGGAGTACCCGGGGAACGAGGGTGAAAACGCTGGGAAAACATTAAGCTGCGTTCGCGCCGACATGGAAGTAAAATGAAAAGTAATAATTCGAGCTCGCGAGAGACGGGCGCGCTCGAGGAGCATGAAAATCTAAACGCGAGAGGCTTCGCAAAATTTGTATTCCCCGCATGAAGGAAATTCCTGACGATTGTAAATGGCAGACACGCGTGGTACGGTTTCGCAAGGAACACCGCATAAAGCCGAGGCGCCATACCGTCTGTGCCTGGCGCTCGATAAACTACATTACGTGCTAACGCGTCCAGCCTCGTACCTTTTTTTCTCCCTGCCCTCTCCTTTTCCGTTGCCTACACTTCAAACTGTGTCAGCCCCCCTCTCCCCCCTCCCGAAGGTCCTATCGTCGAGGAAACTGTGTCACAACCTCACGGCAGGTTCAATTCCTCGAGAATTATAAAAAAAAACTGGAGCGAACATATTATGGAAAATGTTCGCTGATAATCGAGTACACGCCGGAGACGCGTAAGTGCGGGTCGCGATCAAGAGTTTGCTGGATATATCGCTAGAATCGTTCGATACTCGAGCCGCGAGAACGTTTCGCTTCGAAATTTCGATATACCCGTTTGTTATACTTTGAAAACTGATGCGGGTCGTTTATTGATCGTCGAACTAAGGAGTCTGAAAAATTTCTTCGACGTCTGGGTGTATTAAGAGTGATATTATTTTTTTTCATCGAAAGGTAAGAACGGTAAACAATGGAGGTGGTATTAAATGTACTTCGAAGAGAGTTCTGATCGTTCGATCCATCGTAATCAACGATGCGCGATAAAAATTACGAACAATATCAGAAAGTTCGATTATTCAAAGGCCAAAAAATCGAGGAAACGGAAGATTCGGTGCTACCGAAACCCGAACCGAAGAGGAATGGAAAAAAAAAGAATCGGCAAATTCGCAATAGCTCCGCAAACATCCCTTCCGGTGGAGTCGCATTAAGATCCGCCGAATCCCGCCATCTCTGGACTATCCTCCCGTAACAGAGGTCCTCCGGATGGCTCCGTAGTACATCGGTGACGTCAACTGCGGCAGTTGCACGGCGTCGTTGCAGTTTCAACGGCGCGCACGCGCGAGGCATCGATCGGTGCGCGTTGCCGTTCGTGCTTTCAACCCGCGCACCTCACACGAGGCGCAAAGCGGCCGAAAGCAGAACACGCGCGCGTGTAGACTCGTCCTGCGGTAAAAAGGAGAATCGAGAGACGGCCCCGCGAGAAACCGTGACGTGGATATCCACGGTGGGAACGCTATGGGAACCTGAATTCATCGTCGACGCGAATCGCAATCCGCAAAATTATCGTCACGGACGTATCCGCGACGGGATTGACGGCGAGGCGGCCTCCGCGCGAGAGGGATAGAAGCGATTTCGAAAAGTGGCAGCGAAGCAGCTTCGCGAGGTTGCGATACCGTCAGCGCCAGGAACTCGATATTCTCGGCGCGATGGTGGAGAGTTGAGTATACACGAGTTACGCGCGTCCCTCGGTACGTAAATCCCGCCGAGAATTCATAGATCGGAAAAACCTCGCTTATCGCCGATGCTTTCGTTCTCGCCGTCCACGGTAACCGAATCAGCTACACGCCCGTAGAGAGGTGTAACGCGGGAGAAAAGTGACGGGAGGATTTGCCAGGCCGTAGCAACGATGTAGAGAACTCGGGCAGTGAATCGATCAGGAAGCGTGACCGCCGCGATAGGATGTAAAGTCTCGCGAATAGTCGCTCGTTTACTCGATATCAAGATATCGAGGCTCGGTGAACGGAGAAGAAAATCGGCACGATGCCGAAGCAAGTGCCAGTGGAGAATCTGGTGATACCGCCGCAGGACGGTCGGATCTGCGGTACGATTTGCATCTGTCAGATGACAGCGGTGTTATCCTCGGTAGCTCTGGTATATCTAACGGTAGCCATATACATGCCGAGCACCAGAGCCTTCAAGTCAGGTATCAGCGAGGTGCCAGTGATGTGCACCACGATTCGCGCCGTCAACGCTGACAACTGTGACTGGGGCAGTTGCGGGGAATGGTGTCTCTCCAAGACCTCCGGTCCATGCGTTCAGATACACGTCAATCTCCGTAGAAACGGCTCGACGATATTGCTGGCGAACTGTACGAACACGACGAATAAGACATGCTACGGTATCGATCAGGAGAACGCAAAGAAATCGAAATGCATCGCCGACGAGTGCAGGAATCTGACCGGTACGTTCAATTGTTCGTCCGGCGTGTGCATCAACATCACCGACGCTTTCGAGTGCATATTCCACGACACCGATCCACCGTTGAAGTGTTCAGGTAGACGCGGTAAGATCACGTGCATAGACATAGACGGTTTGTTCAATTGTAATCGCGGTACTTGCGAGCGTATACGAACACCGTACAACTGCGATCGCAGGTGCGTCGACATACCTACCAGGAACAAGAACATGATACTACTGAGCGGCGATAAGGTATATTTGAGCCAATGCGAGAGAGCCATAGACGTGGAGAGTAATCGAGAGATATGGCACGAGGATCGGGGAAACGTCATGATGGCGTCGTGCTACGGTATATTCAATTCGACCCTCGGCGTCGAGGCCGTCGATTGTATCAACGGATCCGTGCTCGAGAAAGACCTACTCACCGATCTCACCAATTTCACCTACCTGTCCTATCTCAATATATTCCTGACGAAGCCGCTCGACGAGACCAGGATGGTAGCGCCGCCCGAGCAGGATCTCATCATCGCCAACGAGAGCCGCTTGCTGATCAATCTCGAGGGTTGCGTCAACACCCTTCGCGACGAGTGTCGCGATTTTCTTCACGAATACGGGAAAGACGGCTCCGATCACAACGCACGCGCCAGATTCCCTTGTTTCTACGCCGAGGGGAATACCGAGGTGGTCGTATCTCGTTTCGACCTCGAGACCACGTACAAGGAGTTCTTGATCGCTCTCATACTGCCGAGCATTTTGTTCATCGTTAGCTGCCTCACGCTAATCTTCTGTCAGAGAACCGTAGTCGTCGGCGACGACGCCAAGATGAGATTCAAGGGTTCGCCGGGTGCATTGGCGTCGATAGAGAAGAGCGCCTCGGGTAATCTAGGGGATGCTGGCGGAGGAGATTCCGTCATGGCGCTCTGAGATCCGTCACGTAAGAATCGTTAAATGCCATCGGAAATGTAATCAACGCTGCGATAAAAGAAAGAGAAATACTTTCCTAAACAATTTCCCGTTACCCCGGTAGGAAATGACTCGCGTCGTTATAGAATTGAAACGAAGCGTGTATTTTGTTTAAATAAAGAGCAGCCCTTACGATGTACGATAATGTTGTCGATCGAAACGGGCGAAATAATGTAAACTTTGTAATTTAGTATTCGTGTCGGAATTTTGTTCGTTACTATTTAGAGTCCGGGATACCTGGTCACGGCCCTGTTTGCGTGTAAACTATTTTATAATTCGAGGATATTCAAACCAATCGATTTATGTAAGGATCGTAATTATTTCTTACGCCAAACTCTATTTTTCTGTTAACAGGCATTCCCCTCCTGGAGGAGAGTCCGGCTCGTCAGTCGATATTCTCCCTGCGTGGGCATTACTAAGGTGTGGGGAGGGGGGGAACGCGTGGTTAAAATTCTCATCTCGCAACAACAAAAAAAAAAGACGTAAAACTTCAGCAAAAATATCAAGAAAACAAGCAAAAAAGAGAGCAAGCGGTTAAGAAAAAGTACCAAGCAAAGATTTTTCCTACTCGCACTGCCTGCACAATACTTTCGAGAGCGCACGTGCTTTTTTTTGACTCGTGTCGCAAAAACACGAGGAAGGACTGCTTCGAACAATTTATTCGATCGAATGCGCGATTAGGCTCTCGCTTCTCTTTCTCCGATAAGGAGATCTCGAAATTCGACTCGAAGATCCGTTTGGATAACGACGATAAACTCGAACAAGAATAAGGAAAAAGAAAAAATAAGAAAGAAACGAGGAACAAGAAAATTCGGCGTCTTTTACACGTGACACTCGTCCGTAGCTTTTAAGAGTCCCCCTTCTGATTGATTCGCCGTGACAGTAGATAGGGATATTACATATACGTCAGAAATAAATAATACTATAATCACACATACACAAACGCTTTGATATTCGAGGGACGTGCCTTGCTGGTATATGATCGATCGGAGACGATCTCTGAATCCACGGTAATTGGCCTACCGGCACTTCGACAATTAATTCCTCCTCGCTCGACGATCCTGAAAGTACTCGAGATCGACAATTACGAGAATCAAAAATTCGCATCGGCCTACGTTACAGAGGAGAATTGGCAGTCTTCTGTCGATTCCCGACAAAAAAATTGACACCCGTTATCGCATCCTTCTCCCGACTGCTTCGCCGTACAGAAACGCCAACTGCTAGACGACACGCGCATAGATAACTCCGCGCGATCACTCGGAACAACGTAGCGCGCAAATTGGTCGAATCGATTAAATATCAAACGGCTCGCCGAGAGACACTCGTACGAAAACGTTCCGCTGGCGCATCGCGACGGATTCAAATTAGTCGAGCCACGAAACCGCTCGTGGCTCTTTAATCGATAAGACAGAAACTTTTCACCGAGAACGAGGTAGGGTCCGAGTGACCCAAGAAAGCAGCAATCATTGATTCCGACGAGTCAACGGTGATAATGGGGGCCCAGGAGGAGGACACCAAGTCCAGCATCGTGGGCGGTGTTCTACCTGCGGTGGAAGTTGCATCGTTGGTAGAGAAAGCCAAATTTTACACTTCCCTCTGCCTGGGCACCACCGCCATTCTCGCGGTCTTCGGCTTCCTGTTTTTGATCCCCTTCGTCGTCGAGCCTGCGATCTCCACGATCTTGGCCGACTTTTCACCCCACGCGGTGGCTTGCATCGTCACCGATCACGTTTACGCCGAGGGACTGAAGAATTGCTCTTGGGCGAGCTGTCGGGAAGGTGAGCAACGACGGACACGACATTTTAATGATAGACAGGGACAGGTATATCCCGCGCTATACATGTTGCCAATGGATAGAGATAAATAGAAAAACCAAGGAATCAAAAATAATTGAAATTTCTCTTTTCGTTTGAAATTATTCCAGAGAAATGGGGGGGGGGGGGGGGTTGTGGTGGCATTTTGTTCCACCCACTGTACCTCGAAGCTGTTTATTTTACCTACGCAACGTTTCAAATTATTCCAAAGAAATGGGACGTGACGATATTTCTTTGTCCACTGCGGGATGAAGTTGTTCATTTTATGAAAGCTCCATTTTAAACATTGCGAAGTTAAACGATAGGTACTATTAAAATTCAATTGTGGCTAATTTGTACGTTGAATTACAAACAGATATACCCGGTGAACACCCTTTAATCGGATAAGGGTTAATACCAGATCCCCCTTCGATCAAGCTCAACTCGCGCTGATTTCTACATTTGGATTGCAGGCTGCACCAGTGCCGCGCTTCGTTGCCACCAAATTAGGGTTAATTATACGAGGCTGACGTTCGAAGAATTTATGGCGAAACCTCTTGGCTCCATCCCGTGGGACGTCGCGGATACGAAATTCTTCGTGAACACAGAGGGGTGCGGCTATCCGCCAAGGGTGAACTGTTCCGATTTCGCCAAGAAATACGGATACAAAAACATTGGAAAAATATTCTCCTGTTATTACAGCAGAACGCATCCGGAGACAGTCGTTGCGAGGTATAATTTCAGCCTGAATTATTCACGTAATACGTACGCGCGGAAACGCGAATCATGTCACGCGACAAAATCCTTGATCGATTTAGATCTCCGAACGTTTGTAAAATAAACGTTGTAATGGGACCAATAAAATCATTTGAAACGGAAACTGATTTATCGATAATCAATTTTCTTTATAAACTCCGTGCTTGAAAACTAACTTTGTTGCAAAAAAAACCAACTAAACAATGATTGACGAAATGCTACGACGTCCCTGTCGTCAGACAAAGAAACGCGACCGTCATAAATGAAAAGGAAATCGATTGGAAAATACAGCAAAGATATATTTGGAAAATAAATTTTAGTTTTTACGATGAAACAACTAAAGAAATATGGATGCTACAATTTTTTAAACCCGGTAAAGTACTTTCTTCCGAAATACTACATTCTAAAAAAAAACAACCGTGACAAATGAAATGCCAATAAATCGAAATATAAAAATTATATTTCAATTTCGAAAACAAAGATTCGGCTACTCGAAAAATAGATTTTTCCTAGTTACACCTTTCGCTTTATCCCCATTACATTTCTGCCATATTTTCAGGTACTCTTGGGATGAAAATCTGAGGCACTTGGTGTTAGCTTTGGTCGTACCCATAGTGCTTTTCGCGGTGTCACTCGGCGTATTGTGTTACTGGTACTGTCCACCGATTGGCAAGTCTTGCGGAGGACCAAGCCGCACTCTTATTGACAAGTACGCCAGGAAGGAAGAGTAAGTAACGTGTATGTATGCAGTGCCCAGTGCGGCTAGAAGAGACTTTACTTTATCACAATTCTAGAATTGCTCCGAGGAATTTCCAATTCGTTTAAAGAGATTTAAATAAATTTTATCGTGACGCGTTCAATATCTCGATTCGCGACATTTCTTTAACGAGTCGCGGGGAATTCCTTGAGGCGATGCTTCTTAACACGACGCCAAGACGCTCGTGCGTGTGTTTCTCACGATCTCCTCTTTTGATTTCGACAGTATCTTGGAAGAGGACGGATACGAGGAAGACGAGGAAGAATACTGACTGCTACCAAGGGCTCACCCCCCCGCACGGGAGTGACGCCGAAGAAATTATTAAATGCCTCCAGCATACTTTACATTATAAATTTAATCGATCGTTCGAAAGCAATAGCGGCGTCGGGGATATTTTTACAACCGAGAGAGGTCACTGTAACCGAATGCGATTCCTCGATATTTTAACGCGACAAATTTTACTACCAGTTTGAAAATACTCGAACAACGTAAGAACGTTAAAGTATCCGACCATTTGTATTTTACCGAGGCACGGTCGATCGTTGCTTTTGCGAGAAAGTTTATTCAATTGTTGTCTCTGCTTTGTTAAAAATTCACTTTCGATTAGCTCCAAGAAGTTCAAACGATTTTACGATAAATTTTTTCTACCACCGATTCGAGCATCAATCAAAGCAACCCGATTTTAAGATTCTCTATCTCAAAGCTACACGTAACTCTTTCTCAAAGCCTCAGCCGCACCGAAATTAGTTGAAGAAGCTTTACAACTTTGTACAATCACGGAATCGTACATCGAAAGTTCTTTGTATTTTTCAATACATTGGTCACTGAATACACTAGCCAAACGTCTGCGATATTTTATTGAATAACGTCGAACCAAATGGTACAATCCGTTTAACAATTCCAGATGGCTGAAACGCGTGACGATCATTTAAGAAACAGCGAGGTAACGCCTCGCGCGACAAATTTTATACGGATGCAATAAAGTTTAAACGACGGATCGTAAATTTACAAAGTAAAGTAGGCCGGTATTTGACGAGAGGAGAGCTCAGTCTCGATCATCTACCAGTATTTCAAACGAGGTTCAGAAGTATGACCGCGATAAAGGTGCGCCTTCCTACTACGTGATAATTTAAACGTAAGGGACATAGTCGTCGAGTGGCACGTTTTAAAGCAGCATTCGTTTGTAATAGGATAAGGGATGTGCTCGTGCGCGTAATTAAACATAAAATAAAACATGACCGGTTTTGCGTAAAGGGGGAAGAAATTGAGAATTGCAATTTTTCGGGAGGAGCGAAACTACGCGTTAATGACGAGTCTCTAATGTTATCTCAAGGCCCCTGTTCTTCGTTAAGCCTAATTATAAAAACTCCATAACGATACACCTCAAAATTACATTTTTCACCTCGTTCGTAAACGAGGTACTATTATCATCTTCCAAGTTCGTTTTTTCTGGAAATGTGGTTTTTCATCGCGTTACGTGTTTGTAAAAAAAATCCTGGCTTGGCGTCCCTTTTCGTAAAACCGGTCTCTAATTCTTACGCAGGCCCGTGCCACGCGGAGAAACGGGACGCTCGGTCCACTTTCGTGTTTCGATTTTATGGAATCTGGTGGAAGAAAGTATCGCGATTTCGACTATAATGGTTGGCGAAGTGGGGGGAAAAGAATATTTTCGACATTAACTAACACCGAAGCGAAGGAAGAAGTTTTAGAAGCTTTAAGGAAATCGCAAAAATAGATCACAATTCGAAATAGACAAAATCTATTTTTGCAGAAATTTATGGGGCGAAGAATGCGGCTCGTCACACAAATAAACGCGAAAGGAAACGCGAAAAGTGGAGAACAAGTGATACGATTGCTCCCCAGGATCTGTCTTCGCACCAAAAACTCGTAGTCTCTAAGTCTAGGCTGTAAGTTAAGCCTGTGAATACTATCGATTATGGTATCGAAATTGATACAAAAGTTGTTACGAATTTTTTACGCGGACGCAAGTCGCGTCGTCGTACTAGGTAGGGGAAGTATATGCATAAAACGTATGTGCACGCATGCACGTGCACAGTAGTTTATAGCTATAGATATTGGTTCTTCAGTTGATTTTTAAAGGGAGAAGCGATCTGCGTTCCATAAGCTACGAAACAACGTTCGGTTAACGCCATTCATTTGCAAACCGTTTAGCAACGATCCACTCGACAAGTAGCGCAAAATGTTACATAAACATTATTTACGGGTCAGAAATTATGTCAAATGTTTTTGAAGTATACCCAAACAAATATTACTCTAACATTGTTTTGATCAACTCTTTACGCTAAATTAACATTTATATTCAGAATATTTGTCATTTCTGAAATATTAATTTAATCCAAGGGAGTGTAGCTGCAAAGATATTAATGTTTATAATATTACTAAAGTATTTATAAGGTATTAATATTAATTCCTTTAATATTACCTATTTGTATAAATATCTTTCAAATATTTTTCTCGAAAGAATATTTATCTAACATTACGCGCTACAAGAGATTACTCTCGACGACTCATTAGTTCCGAGAAGATTCCGATATTCGATCGATTAACTTTTCCTCGTTCGTTTCGAAGCGTACGGAAACAATGTCGCGACCCTGTACATCTAGAATGGTTGTGAATCCTTACTCGGCCTTACTCTAGGCATCCATAAAGTTGGAATCATTCCTCGCAAACAAATGAAAGGTAATTTCCAACGGAGCCTACGTTTCGGCACTCATTCCCCACTCGAAGCTTGCTAATCGATTTCCGTTAGAGCGTGCGAGCGATTAGCCGCGGGCACGCTTAATTAGTGTCGACGTAACGACAGCAATACAAATGATCTTCTCTCTTGCACACTTGTCGCGCGAAAATTTTTGCTCAAGACTCTCGACTCGCGAGACCATGAGGTATGCTAATCGAGAAAGGAAGATAGAAAAAAAAAAGAGTAACACGAGTTTCGAACCAGACGAAACAAGTATTATCTACGCGGCAGCGTAACGTAAGCTAAGCGTTAAAAGCGTTTCGTCGATCGAATGTCAAAATTACGGCGTCGAATTGTCGATTTACCGCTGTCAGTCTTAGATCGATAAAAGGGAATCTAGTCTCCGATCGAGATAGTCGTTCCTAGATCATGGAACATCGCGATGTAAAAAAAAAAAAACAAAATTGCACTTAGGCGTCACTGTGCTTGATTACAAATATATTCACGGGTATCGCGAATGATTTGGATGCTCGTTAAGCACCACGCAGACAATCCAACGTTCATATAACTCGTCGTCTTGTCTATAAGCACTTCCATATCTCTCATATCAGATCGGTTTTAGTGCCAATTTCTTAGACGAATTAGCGATTCGCGAAAGATCATCGAGATAAACGTACGTAGGTCATCGGTCGCGAGGGAAGACGTCGATATAATTAGGTAGATATTAAAATTCGATCGGGAAGAAATTGTAGAGTAATAATTACGAGTCGTTTCGGTCTGTCAAAAAAAAAGAGTTCAGTGTGGCACCAAGATAATTGATACGATGATTTTAGAGAGCGACAGAACAATAGTGAGAAAACAATTTGTGCACGGTTACAGATTAGAAAGCGACGATGCATGTAAAATCTATCTCTATCGATACTTATGTATAATACGCTCTATCGCATGTTACTTGATTCTTGTGACGGTACCTGCACTCACCGTAGTTAGTTAAGCTGCTGTATATCGATTTTCACTATTCCTTTCTCTCTTCTCTTCTGTCTATCTCATCATCCACTTTCTTTCTCTGTCTACCTGTCACCCTGCTTCTCTATCTCTATCTCTATCCCTATCTTTCACTCTCTCTCTCTCCCACTCTCACTTTCCCGTAAGTAAGGTTTATAAGTATAATACGAACAAATAAAGAAAACTCTTCGAGAACGCTTCCTTTTTCCCTACTCGAAAATTTTAAACTTCACCCAAAAAGAAGACATTCGTCTAATGCTTCGTGCGTACGATTAAGTCTCGAATATTGTAAATAATATGTTAATATATACATATATATATATACCGTACTCGTTCTGCGATACTAACGAACTATTGTAAATAAGAGATTGTACGATTTCGTTTGAAATATATAGTAACACGTTTTCTGTTAAATTAGAGTTCACGTTTGTTATTGCAAGCTACCCTCGTCAGTGACTCCTATCCTATATTTTAATTTTAACGTGTCGTTTCTACGTTCTATACTAAGAACGCGTTCTGAATAATTCAGTATTATAAATTGCTAGCTTACCAGCAGTTTTCGCACAATTCGTTATCGGAATGTTTGAGTCCCTGATATCATCGCACGATCAAAGTTCACGTGATCGGTATAGTCTCTAAAAAATATACGGGGAAGCACACTCGTTAAGTCTCACGCGCGACAATTTTGGGAATCTTTCCCCAAGTTTAAAATATTCAAACGTTGCTTCACAGAATATACGAAAGCGCATCTACGTACAAACTGCTAAATGCTCTTCGGATCACGGCTTAACGAACTGTACACTCGTTACGGCAGAAAATTATTCAGATCGCGCGTGGACGAAATTCACGTAACTAAAAAGCATCGAAATTAACCGAAACTTTTCTCTAAAACAGTGATAAGCTTAACCTGGGGAACGAGAAAGCAATTCCAGGGGTGCGAGAGTAGTTTAAAAATTTTCAATGGAAATTACCGCCTAACTGAATATTCAATTTGCATGTACATGTAAATGTACGTATTTATTATCAATCAATAAATTATCTTGCAATGTATGTAATTTCCTAAATAAAGAAACAGAAACGCTTTTTTCAAGAGACTGAAATAACTTATTTTTAGATTCGAGGGAGGTGCCGATCATTAAAAAGGTTAAGAACCACTGTTCTAAAGCATATCCGCTTCTCTTGACTCTCATGGGTGTCGGTTGCAAATTACTTCACCCGGTGGAAAAGGTTTCGCCTAATCGAATCAAACGTTTAACTATTGTACGCTTGCTTCCGTGACGACCGGTTTTGTGAAAAACTCAAATACAGAATTTAAATTTTGTGGGAGAATAAAATCCAATGCACTTTCTAAAAATGAAGGAAAATACAGAAATTGGAGTTCCAAATTTTAGGCCTGGTCGCTTTTCGATCAAAAATGTGTATAAATATTCCTAACCTGCCGAATTAATTTTTTACGAAGAGAGATCTAAAATTGTGATCTTTAATTTCTGTTTTTCTCTCATTCTACGAACTGTATGCTTTAATTTAAACATAATATTGACATTATTTCTACGAACTGTATGACGGTTCAATTTAAAGAAAACATTACCATTATCTCGTTGCTCGAGTAAACGCTACAATTTAAAACGTCAATGGCAATTATGAATATTTTATTCAAGTTAACGGTTCAATTAAAAAAAAAACATTACCATTATCTCGTCGCTCGAGTAAACGCTACAACTTAAAACGTCAAAGGCAATTATGAATATTTTATTCAAGTGAAAGATTAGATTTACTCTTGAAAATGACAGTTTCAAAGTCGAGTAAATTGTAATAGGCGGAAAATTACAATGTACCGAGCGATTTTACGATATACCCTTAACGTAGAACTACCAGTTCCACTAACTGCTCCCATAGAAGCACAGGGACGTCAGGGCGCAAGCTCAACATGGGAGAGCTTTCGAGCCATACACCCAACTGCCAAGCTTGTTTTCAAACAGTCACCGGGATTGCGTGGGTGCCTCGCGGTCGTTCGGTATCCTGAAACCGAGGGACTTTCATTCTCCTCGATGTCAACGCACTATGGGAAGCAACGACGAGAAGAAAGATGGATGGAAATGAAAAACGTAGCTCAAGTTCGCCTTCGTTGAGAAGATAGTGCACGTTCAAAAGTGCGTAGTACACGATTTCGTAACGCTACTTTACCGAAATATCAGATTCGCGAAACGATGCTACGCGATCGCGTTTGAAGAATTCGAAACAAATTATATGACATTTCGTGAAAAGTTCTTAAATTATCTAATCGTGCCGATATTTCCGCGCTCGTTGACAGTGTGTTTGAGCAGTTGCGGTGAGAAGTGGTTTCTCATGAAATGACTCTTCGTATCGAAACTCCGAAGTGAACGTCTGGTAAATATATATTTTTAACTTTCTATGATGCAACAGATGATATTGAATGTACCATTTTTACCAGTTTAGGAATTCACTATTGTCTTTGTTAGTCAACTTCAGTAATATTTTCATAAACCATAGACCGCTTGGCGTAAACAGGGGTTTCTAAATGTTGAAAAGAGCGATCGGCAAATATCACGCGGCTATTGTAGATGGAAGGTAGCGTTGACATTTAACGAAACGCTCAGCAGTGCCGAAGGTAAAAGACTTTCGATCGTGTCACGAGCACGTTCTACATTACTCGTAAGTGTTCGCGCCGAGTTGTCTGGAGGACGCGTTGCTAAACATAGAACTTTGTAAGATCCTCGAGCTTCGAAATCGACATTTATACTCGATTAGGTTCCAGGATATCCAAGAATAGCATATTGACGCTACTTGAAGTAGAGCAGAATATGGCAGGATTAGACAAAACTCGAAACAATTGGGTAGAATGCGTGGATTTGATTTTATAAATAAAAATTGCGACGAAAGACGTTATCCGAGAAAAATGTGATCGGTTTTGTTGAAAGGAACCTATAGCCGAAGAATGAAACTTTACGGGGAAATTGTACGCACAGTGAATCGGAAAATTGAATTTTCTAAAATTTCGTATAATAACCTTGAAATTCTTTTTCCCTGTTAAATTTTACTATCACAATATGTAGGCACATTACATATATTATTGCGGTAAATTAAAAAAAGTAAAGATACTTTTTTTTTAAGAAGAAGTTTACCCGTATGTTCAATCATGTTTTTTCTTCTTTAAATCATTTCTAATCTTTAATGTGCCTCTCTAAATATTTCTCAACCATTCTAATTTTTAAAGTTCGTGCAAGACAAAACATACCTTTCCTAAATGCATCCAAAGTCCCGATATCGATTCACGCGCGTTCAAGAATTCCTAGTATTTCCAAGCTCAAATTAACCGACGTGGAAATGCGACTTAAGCTTATCCTGACCATGTAACACGCATCGCGCGATTTTTTAGGAAACCTTGCAACAACGCGTTCCCGTAGAGGCTGAAAGTTTCCCTGAATCGATAGTTATCATTCTCGAATGGTCGTTAAGCGATCGTCCCTTACCGGGTAATGGGATTACGAGTATCTAATTGCACGTGATCCGGTGGAGTGCACCTGTTTACAGCGGCGCTGCAGCTAATGAAGTTAAAACCCGGTAATTGCCGTAAGTGCGTTAAGCTGATACGCGAATAGCATAAAGAGAAAAAGTTCTCGACCGAGAGATTGTGGGAAAGTAACGAGGAAAAAGGAATAAAAATACCGTAGATTCAAAAAAAAGAAAAGAAATGCAGAAGGGAAAATCGATGAAAGTGATTCGTCAGAGTAGTCATAACGGCGAATCGTCTCAACTTGCGCACATTACTTCGAAATTGCATCGTAGGTCTCGTTCGGAGAAACAATGAGTAAGTTTCCAGTCTTCCGAAAAGGCAGGGGCATCTCGATATGATTCATCGATTCATGGGAAACGGCTCTGTTTATGTAACATGATCGAATAGATTGTTCGTGCGGGAGTACCTATATCGAAGTTAATCGACAGAGTTTCCGACACTTGTAACTTCCAGAATTACAATTAGCCGACTCGGTGAACTTTCCCTTTCCGAGGCTCTTGAGGGACTTCGATTCCTGAATTCCCAGTAAGGGTAAACTGTTCCCCGAATGTTTATATGTTTCTTGCCGTCGGCAAACGATACGTGGGCGAATATTAAGTTGCTTAGGGAATTCTGAATTTTTTAAAATAGCATATAATATAATTGTAATATACAATAGCGTAATAGTACAATTCCAAATATAACCAGAATTTGCTTATGGAATTATAAGCATTTATAACAAATCAAGAGTTGTAAAATTTAATACAAGATAAAATTTGTGGAAAATGAGCAATTCAAATTCCAACGAGTATTTCAAATTCATATTTTCGTATTCCGAATCAGCGGTGCACGAAATTAACTATAAAACTTTTATTTCATAATATCGGATTCAGAAACAAACGAGCAATCTACTGTCATAAATAATAGTTTTTATTTATTCCTCCGCGAACTACGAAATATTTTTCTTATTTTCACCAAATCAACAGGTACAAAGAGGGTGAAAACCACTGGTCTACATTTCTGCAAACTTTCCAAATCAGCGCTCGGCAGGCACGTTGGGTACCGGCGAGACAAAGTCTAAAGTTGTAAAGTATTTCGGATTTTACTATTGATTTTGAACAACCTTAAAAATCCCCGAGTAACGTTATATTCGCCAACAGTTCGGTCTTCGATATTTAAAAACTTCAAATTCATTTATACTCCTACAAACTATGAACATCACGTTATCCGAACAACCCTTGTTCTAATTATCTTTTGAATCAATTGAATAATTAATATTAAACTCTACTCGCGTTCCTATCGTCTAGATACGTGAGTCTCGCGAGTCTATACACCACGTGACCTTTCGTTGCCGAGGCAAAATCATCTAATCAATGGCAAACAAAGTTTCTGCCTCGCCACAAGGTGTCCTGAACTTCGAATGAAATCGACCGACTCGCAGCGAGGAACGTCGAAGGGACAATGGAGAAGCGGCGTGTGCGTAAACACGTGCGTGTTACTATAAAAGAGCCTTTACGTTCCATCAAAGTTCAGAACTATGAAACGCACACGCTTTAATCTCGAGAAAAACGTTCGTGCCAGGTCGGGTTAGGTGACACCTGTTGTAAAGGGTAGTCGAGCTTGCATAACTCCGTGACAAAGTAATCCCTCGGAAAGTTACATTAACCCGTTAAACCGCGGTATGATTTTTTCAATGTACCTTCCGAAAATAGCGCGCTCAAGTTACGGTCGCCATTTCAAGTTAAATGGGAAAACTGGGAAGGAATCATTTTTCCGTATGTGTGTACAGTGTCCCCGTGTAAATTGGAGCGACGCGATGGATCGCTGACAAAGGAAACTTCCAGCTCGAGATAAACAATTCTTATGAGCGGATCCGGGGTGGATTAGAAGTTGACGAGGAAGAAGTTGTATTAATCCTTCGAGGAATTACTGGCGAAGGACGCTTAAGGAAGAAGAAGTCGACGCGATCTACGTCCGGTATTCGCGATGGGACGAAAGCACAAACGTCGTCTGATACCGGAACAAGATCGCAGGATATGTGGCAGCATCTGTTTGTGTCAATTTACGATTGTCACCAGTTGCGTAGCCTTGGTCTATCTTAGCGTGGCAATCTACATGCCCTCCCACAGGTAAACAGCGAGTCCGTACCGAGCAATTGTCCAAGGTTCATGTGCTAATTAACTTTTTACCTTACCGATTTGACCTTAATTTCCTGGGAGCTCTATAACCAGGAATGCAACTACGATTTTGTGTATCTACGAGTCTTCGGTATTTCAATTTAAAAACGCGTCTCTTTTCATTGAACGGAAGGTTTGGCGCGTTAGTTGCAAAGTAATTCCAAATATTTGCAACTGGGATTCCGAGAATGATCGCGATCCCTTTAATTAGAAACACTGAGAGAAATAATTTCAATGAAAATAATTGCACGACCTTGTGGCAAATGCTCTTATTAATCTTTTCTGATTAATTTAACGATTCCGCGAACAGTGTACATTTTAATTGGAGTTGCCTGAAAAAGTATAGGGACTTCGTTTGAGAATAAACATTAATATAGAATTGGTCGATACAATTCCCTGGATATTACGTATGAGCGGGATATACAGGGTGTTCTTTATGCGATTGGAAAATTTTTTAATTTCATAAAAGGGGGTTTATATAAACAATTTCCAGTAATGCATTTGTATTCGAAAATAAATCCGGAGTTAAGAACGTTTGGGGGGGAAATATTTATCGACTCGTGGCACAGAATTAGAGCATTTCCGACCACAAGTGTATTAGAGAAAAGTGTTTGTATCGATTCCCTCTTCCACCCCTGAGAGTTGTAAACGCGAGCAAAGAATCACCCTGTATACGCGCCGCGCGTAGTAGGAATAAACTCTGTTGTTCAAATACTAATGAAGCTGACGCAATTAATTTCAGAGCTTTCCACGCGGGGATCGATCCAAATCCAGTGATGTGCCAGACCATCGATACCACCCTAGCCAATAACTGCGGTTGGGCGAGTTGCGGGGAATGGTGTTTGACGAAAACCACTGGATTTTGTCCCCAAATTCGCGCGACAGTACGGAGAAACGGGACGGACGTTGTTTTTGAAAATTGCACGAAATTCAACAGTATATCTTGTCCGAAGGTACGCAACTAAAGCTCGGATGGATTTACACAGTCGTTAAAACCGGAATCAATTCACCTAATTAATAAAAATGGATTCGGTCGATAGGGAAAGAAAATCACGATCATTTTCTTTTTTTGTTACGCTACGCAGAGTAAAACAGTTGTTTCTAACTAGAACGCGATTAGAAAGTTACTAAAACGATGCTCTAGATTCGATGGAAAACTTTTCAAAGTTTATATAAATTTGTAAGTAGTACAATTTATATCTTTGTTTTATCGGTGAAGACTACCTGTTGCGCACAAATGAGTTGGTCTTAACGCATTGATCGTCATGTCAACCGAATTAAGGTGACCCGCCCGACACGTCAATGATCTTAATATTAATGCACAAAATTTAATCGACTTGTAGGCTACGATATTTTGTCGACTGAATTATTATGTGTTTTGTTGGGAGGATTCCAATGTCAATCGTTCGCTCGACGTTAATTAGACGCGTAAGAATATTAATGTCAGCTAACGCTTTTAATTAATTTGGATGGTAATTTTATAGATGGAAATTTTTCCGTCTATTCAAAGAATTGGGAAAACAAAACACGCAGAAATTTAGTAAACTAAATATTGTGTGCTGTAAGTCGATTAAATTTCGCGGGTATGTGTCGAGCACCACACGTCACTGAATCAAACGCATTTTAATATAAATATTAATAAAACCAATATTCTTTAATTGTAGTAAAAATACGTCAGGCGCGACGATCAACGCGCTGACCCATATAAAACATTTTCCGTGCCGTCTGTAGAAGGGTAATTTCCCAGGCAGTTTAATGGATACCCGTGAAAGCGTATGCCATTTACTCTCATAGAAATCGCAGAGCGGAATAAATTGATAGATCCGAAAGTGAGCTTTCCATTGAAACGTGCGGAGAAATAAATTTTAGGGATCAAGTGAAAAGCTGTTAAGCGATAAACGCGGTTTCCGAGTGCCGGCAACAATTTTCCATTATCTCCCTCGAATGAATGTTTAATCCTTCGAATTCAATTATCGGATTGTTTGTTTGGTTCTTGTAGCTTCTCTATTGTTTTCTTAAGCTTCACTTAAATACCAGTCGTTCGCAATTAATTTGAGGGATTTGTATTTAGTTTGAGCGTATTGGTAAGTATTTTAATCGTTTATTTATTAAAACACGTTGACGCCGGCGTATACCACCGATGGCCCACCAAATATTTACTTCCTTAAATTAGTTTGGCAAATAGAAAGAATTGCCATATAGTTGAGAATTAGAATTAGGAGAATTTAAAGTATATTAAACAAGATAAGGTAGGATTTATTTCATTGCAATTCAATAATTATGAATATAACTCACGATCAATTATGATAATTTTTATCTCTAAATCGAAATGCACCACCAGCGTCAACGTGCCAATTAATGTAGAAAGAAACGTGTTCGATATACGTTTATCAAAGTATTGTTTAAATAAACTTTCCGACATATTAGAAATAAAGAAACATACTCCACGCATCTTTAGAAACAATTGCAATTGACAGATGTTTAAAGTTCAAATCTTGGAGTAAAAAAACAAATGGAAACGTTTTTCAATCTAAACCCTCGTACAATATTAACAACAGTGATAACGATACTTCTCGCGTATCTCACGAGTTTGCAATTTCCACAGTTCGGATTCATTCGTAATTCAAGTTAACAAAACGAGATTAGAAATCAGTTTTAACGAGGGAGGATTCACAGGAGAAAGGAACATAGAGCATGTCCACTCTAACGCTGCGCTCTCGCTTTAGCAACGGAGCGCCAACTGTGTTCGCTAAATGAAAAAAAAAAAAAGAAAAGTTAACGGAAAGCCATTACGCTCGGATCAGATACTTTCGGTGAAAAGCGCTAGTTGGAATGGTCGGCCGGGGAAAAAATGGGGAAAGTTTTGACCCCGGTAATAATTGGAAGACAACGTTAGTCATTGTTCTGACTCGCTTTGCAATTACTTAGCGCTCTTCGTTAGACATGTGTTGAACCTTTCGTTTCTCGAGTCGTTGTTCGATGAAAGTTTTTTCGAATAAAAGCAAGTACTAGAGCGCACGGAACGCAAACGATATTACTGAGTTTTACTAATGTAATGAACATACCCCGTTCCGGATACTTTGATGCGGTAACCTCGTTGCTACCTACGTAACACTCCCGACTGAGTTCGTCGTCTCGAATTATTTTGTAATGGCTCGTGTCCTATTCGCTCGGCACACCCTTTATCGATTAACTTAGTTTTACGCATCGTAATTCAGAATTGAGTGCGGTTCGTGGATTCTTGTAATTGTTAGTTGGGGGCAGAAGGGGCGGAGAGAATTGTATAGGGAGAACTGATTGGTACGTATAATTGTTTACGATTGTACTGATACGTTTGTCATTTTAGTTTTAATTTAACGCTGCTAATGAATATTTGTGTGCGATAACATAAATTTATCTTTCTTCGGAGCAAAATTATATGCAGTCTGTTTTCACAGTTATAATCGGACAGTTAAAATATTATTCTTTTTTCACAACGGCAATCATTCTGTAATTATTGTTATGTTACGTTCAGAATTGCTTCAGTAATTCTTGTAGCAAAGCTCTTAAAGTTCTTAACGAATACCGGAAACGTCTATAAATAGCTACCGTTCACCACATTTATCTAACGCGAGTAACCGGGTGAAACGGCCAAATCCAAATTACCCTGAAGGGTGCGTCCCGTAAATGTGAATATTTAGGCTCATCGCGTGACCGTTACTTTCAAAAAATTCGTATTTAACCGACATTTCTAGAAAAAAATTATACTGAATTTATTTATCGTACGTTTATATAAATATTTCAACATTCACAGAACACATTTCTAATATTGATCGAACTCAAAATTAATATAACTGCTAATTTATTAACCGTAATACAGAAATATTCTAGGATTATCCGAATAGCAAACAGACCGAATAATAATTATTATTATACTTTTATTATTCGAATAGCAAGAAATAATACCAGAACTCCATAAACCGCCCAAACTTGTTTTGCAGAATTTTTTAGCGATTTACAAAACTGAAAGAACTTCTGTGCGCAGGTGAACATGGGTAACTTGAAGAAGTACAATTGCAATAACGGCAGCGAGTGCAGTGTACTTTCGGGTGTATTCAATTGCAGTCTTGGTCACTGCGCGAACATAAGCGAGTTGATGCTCTGCCATTACAAAGCGGACGGTATCGTCGTGGACAGCGAGAAAGACAACATGAAACTGAATGGTTTCTTCAGCTGTGAGAATTCCAGGTGCACGAAAATAAAGAACCCATTCAGTTGCGATCGTTATTGTCCAAAAATCACGACCGCGGGCATGAACGTGTACCTCATGCAAGATGACAATATCATTACCGCCAGGTGCGAACGCGGCGTAGCTCTGAATACGGCAAATGGAAATTTACCTGGCACGAGGCTGACCGAACCCGTAAAAATTTGGGACGGGCAAAACGGGAGCATCGTGGCGAGTTGCTTCCACGTCGGTAGAGAAAAGAACACCGTGAGGTAATTATTGATAAATCGATACAACGGAAAAGTTGATTCGATCGTTCGTTAAATTCGAACATCGACAATTCCTTGTAAGAGAATATCCGGAGAGAGTTAAATTAAATCTTGTTATTTTTAATGACCCATCTGTCGTATTCGTTGTAAAGCACTCGGTTAGCGTGTATCTGACAGATGCTGCGACAAGTTTTGACCTGTTTTTTGAATTTGATTCGTTATTTATCTACAACATTTTTTCTATACGCATGTATTCGAAATAAAACGTTAAGACAGTATTTCTATTTTCTCGTGAAACCGCTTGAAAATAAGTTTAGCAAAAACGAGTACTTCTAATTTTCACATTGTTTCTGGGTAAAGATAAAGGTATATCGCTAACGTGATTTACGTAATCGTATTTAATACGTTTCGAGACTCACGCACAAATAAAATAATAACGAGTAATTGATTTTTCCGGCTGTACGATAAACGTGACAATTTTCATTCGGATTTTCAACATGGAGGGAAATTTGTACCCACATCAGTTTTACTAGGACGAAGTACTTCACGTTCGTTCAAATTAGTGGGCGTAATTGCTTTCTCAAGTGTTATCTGGTACCAATTACTTCTTATCGTAAAGACGTGAGACGTTTCCATATATTCTCTTTCTTTGCGGCTACAAGAGGCCGATAAGGGTATTTCCATGGCAACCATTGATCCTGCGAGTCTATACGATCCACCCTAATATCACCAACTTTTTTTCTAGCTCACATGTTTCCTACGAGTTTCTTTTATTTCCTCCTCTCTTCGTCTCTGTTTTTACTGTTATGATCGCTACGCTGGGTCGGGAACGAAATGTTCGAGAGTAAAAGCAATGAAATAAAATAACTTCGCGCAAACATCGATAACAAGAACGGACAGTTCGATCGGTTAATCCCGATTATAAAAGCAGGCTCTTCGATAATGAAGTAACGGTGAAATAACAAATTATAAAGCTTTCAGAGATTTAACTTCAAATGTTTCCTAAAGCTGGGAAGTTTTGTCGATTGTTTTTCCAAAGACGATTATTTTAGGAAATACTAAAAACAATCTCTGATATATTTCCACTTTTCTCTTTTAAAAAGCGAGATCATATATTTTCTATATTTCTTCTCAACGTTTATCAATAGTAAAAATTTTGATACGGAACAACGTGAATTTTATTTTTAATACACGCGCAATATTCTCACCACGAATTTAATTCTCTCGAGCCGAATACCCGGTTGAAAAGGATTAACAATTTTTCGCCAATATTCCGGCGAGGAAATCTCTTGAAAATTTTATTTTTTTAATACAGTTTCCAATACCTCGAAAACCCCTGTTCGTTTTTTTCGGAAAAGATACAAGGTATAGTCTCGCGTACTTGGACTTGGCCCGAGGCAAGACTTTGTCTCTTGATTTTCATACGGCCATAGAACTATTTTACTCCAAAAGATAAAAGAGCGCATTTGGTACCGCATAACAGATCCGTGTCTAATATTTTACGTTACATTACACACAACTGCGTAAAATCGAATGAGATTCAAGGATCGATACATAAATTCTGCTTCCGGTTTCCTTTCCGCAGGACAGAGGATTGCGTGAACGGGACCTTGTTAAAGGAAATCCCCGTGCCCGAACCATTCATCAATTTTACGAGCTTCCTGAATATATATGAGAAGACTCTGCAGAATCCGATAGATCCAACAAATTCCTATCTACCGGCGCAACGATCACTCACGATCTACAACACCTCTCGTCTCTATATCAACCTGGAAGGCTGCGTGAACACTTTGAAAGGGGAATGTAAAGATTTTCTTGTTAGTCACGGGCGCGACGGCGACAATCAGACGGCGCAGAGCAGATATCCCTGCTACTACAACAAGGTACACCAATTTTACAGTAGAGAGATTTTAGTATTAAGATATCAGCAATCGAATAAATTGGAAATGTAATAAACGAGATGGAAACATACAATCGAACTGTGAATGCAAAGTTAAACTTTGAAGAAGCTTTGTTAAACTTTAAATTCCGGGAAAGATACAAGGTCTTGTCTCGCGTACTTGTACTTGGCCCGAGGCAAGATCTTGCCTCTTGATACGAGAAAATATTTCAATCGGAATGTACGTTATTTCATAATGTGGTATTATACTTGATTAGGTCAGCCATAATTTCTGTTTTTATCCTGCTATATTTTTTTCTTCTTTTTGCCAAGTAACTCGGAGTTAAACTTGTACGCAATCGCGATCCTTTACCATTGTATTCTTATGATTGGAACCTCGTAACGATCGGTCGAGTATGACGTGATTTATGTGCAAAAAATCACCCCTATATTTTTTTTCAATCAGTTGGGACAATACGAGAGAGTTCATAGTAGATCATAAATAGAGTCCTGTTATTACCGATACCGAGACATTTTTCTTTGTGTAAAAACATATTGGACTTTTTGTAGAAACAAAAAGCATAAAGTTTCCGCGACGCAAGCACCATGCATTCCCTGGCTTTGAATTCTACTACGGGATACAACGTCATGGTGAAACTTATACACCGTACTTCCATTTCCACGTGATCAACTTTTTAATTTAATTCTCCAACTTCCCATCCCGGCGCATCTCATTCCATTATACGCTACCTAGAAAATGAAAAAGTGCACTAGCACCCGCGATATCCAATTCTTTTTTAAAGCGGAACTGCGTAAATCAATTCTTACAGAACCGTAAAAATAGCATTTTTCCATAAAAATTACTATCTAAATCAATACTATCTAAATTCTTTAATTAAATGCAATAATCAAAATTCTACTCGATAACCATCCAATTATAACGACATATAAAATATCGATAAATTATTATACGAATTCACTGAATATTTCAAATGTTAAGCTGTAGAAAAATGTCAATGCATGAATATTGGTTGAACTATTCCAGTTCAAGTTGCAACCTCACATTACGCGCCTTACATTTCATAAAACGATCCTGCAATCTCACAAATCTTTTATCCGCCATAAATCTCCCGCGTGTGCCTCATTACTAATATTTCGTAATACAAAACGAGTTACCTATTGACTACCGACACCATACCCTAAAATTGATCGTAAAACCGTCTCGCGCGCATACCGAGCATTTATAATTCACAGAAATTGTATCCGGCAATTACGCCGCGACGTCCCGTTATTTTCCGCACGCTTCTCTGCTAACCGCCGATCGAATCCCCACTGTTCCAGAACGACTCATTCTTCGTCGTGGCACGTTTCGACCTGAACAAAACGCGCACGGAATTGCTGATCGCCATAATCGTGCCGTCGGGCCTCTTCGTCATCAGCCTGACGACGCTGGTGATAATAACGCGTTCGGTGCAAGTAGGCGACGACGCAAAAATGCGATGTAGATATTGCGTGGACAAGCAGGAGATCGAGGGTGAGGACGAAGGGCTCGTGCAGGCCACACCCTCGTCGCCTCAAGGTCACGTGAATGAGAACGAGATCAAAACCATGGCGCTTTAGCAGTTTAAGCCGGCCGGGACGAGCGCGATGCTCGGTTACGAGAGGGTGCCATTGATCGACACCGACGAGGCTGAAGATTCGTTTTAACGTATCGCTCGGCGCGCCATTGATTTCGATTGAAATTCCGCGATCGCGGGGAAGGGGGCTACAAATCTGACCACTCGTGGAATTGCTGGGTAAAACTGGGCACAGTTTTGTATTTCGGGCTTTGTACGGAAAAGAGAATAGGAGGCGGAGAGAGAGGGAGAGGGAGAGAGGAGAGAGAGGGAGAGGGAGAGAGGAGAGAGAGGAGAGAGTTGAAAGTATAATCGATTTAAAATTGTTACGAACTACGGAAATAAAAGTGACTCTCTACCCACGATATCGACGAAGATAACGCGAATGTACGTATGTATGTAGGTGGCTCGTAAGCGTGCTAACGACAGTGACGAAGACAAAGAGTTGTGTGAATTTGAAATGAGAATTGATCTCGATTCAAAACAGGATGAAGTTTAATTTATGTCGCGTCGGTTGCAAAGTTGACCTGACCGTCGCAGGCCAAGTGAATGGCAGTCAAAAGCGTTATATTTTTGCTATAGTATCGGTACAGGGTTGGTTCGAGAGGAATTGAGCACTATTCAAAAGTATATTGCCGAAGTGATATCGAACGGAAAAAAAAAGTTGTACGAAACGCGAGTTCCGATCCAATATCATTTTTTGCCAGAACCTTTTAACGTGTTTGTGAAACGTGTCGCCGTGATACAGCCAATATTAATAAAAACACCGATATATTAGATCGCTTTGGGAGAAACGCGCATTTTTTTGCATTAAACTTGAGAACTAAAAAATGTAATTGCCGTTTTTCTCATTAACACTAGATTGCCAGATGCGGAATGAGTCAATTTGACTCAAACATCAAAATTGAAGTTTGAAAAAAAAGTTATTTTAATGATCACTATCGCTAGCACTTGCTTCACTTTCAGATAGAAAACAGGCTCTTCTTTTTCTAGGAGCTGTATGATGAAGATCTTCATCTTCACTACTCGTAAATGAATCAAACTGACTCACACCAGCAATCTAGAGTTAAATAACTTTGACTGTTTCAGAATCAGAAGAACGTTGATATCATTTTTTCGGGTTGAAATTACTCGCGAAACGTATGGTTCAAAGTTTGATTGATTTCTCTCGAAAAATCCTGTACAAATGAAATAAAATCTACCACGCATTTAAGAATAACTCGAAAACTTGCAACAATCGCGATTATAAGAGAATAAACACCTCATTAATGAGAACTGAATCTACAATTAATCACACTTCCCGTATTCAAAGGAGTTTGAACAAAAGAATTATATGGAAGACTGATTCCGTCTGCGAAAGTAAAATTAATAAAGCATAGGAATTGGCAAAGCATTTGTACGCGTAGAACTTCTCGATCAGAGGCGGCTAACAGGGGCTCAGAAGAGCACGTGAGGGGAAGGCGCAGCTCGGTTTGGCTACCACCTCCAACGACACTCCGTCACTCATTTGTTCACGCTAATCTTTCTGTCTCTCGCCTTTCCACGACGCGCATTGTCTAAAAACAAACGAACACGCGACTCACCTCTACGGTACGCGGTAGAGTGCTGTCTTTTTCTTCGTTAGTCCGGGTGCACCGGAGAGTGTAGAAGTGAGGGAATCGAAAATGGCGGGGTAGAGTGCACTTACACTCTGTTAGCCGCCTCTGTTCTAGATTAACCAAAATTACAGGCATTCTAACGACTGATTAATCAGATTACGTTTTCTCGATGCACTTTGCGCAAGGATGCACAATAATCGTGTTCGTATCGATATTCTACGGCTTTGGATATACACTCGTCATACCAAATAACATTTCTTATTGAACGAAGAAATGAAAAAGAACTTGGAAAATATTCCAACTGCTTCAAATGAAACATAAATTATAATAGCCGATCGATGGATATAAATTAACCTGAATTTTGTGGTAGTCTTCCCTTTGAAAAGAGAAGATGAAGTACGATAAAAAAATATAGAAACTGGTTCAAAGTAACGAAGTAACCCACGCGAGGGGCCAAAGTAATGATCTTGTTAGAAATTTATATACTTTCTATGTATCTTTACATAGTCACTGTTGCCTTGAATATTCTGCGATCACTTCACGTACGTAAAGCGACACGATGACGTGTACACTCTTAACGCCACGTTCGCCGCGTCACCTTTAATTAGGTGACACGCGTGACACATTAATGATCTTAATATTAATGTTCCGTAACTATAGTACCGAAACTCGCATGTAATCCGTATATCGATGACGTGGCGTTCGACGCGTTAATAACGAAAGTTTTACGTAGGTGTACAGATCTTCTCATTGGACTGTACGTCATACCATCGCGCCTATAAATATTTTCTACGTGTATCGTATTTCTTAAAACAAAACTGGAGCAACAATGGCACCACACAAAAAAACCTCAGAATGTTAATCCATTAACGATAGCAAATTAATGTGTTGCCTGGATGTAACGTTGGTGCGGCGATCCAAGCACGAACGCGAAGACGATAACCAAGAAGCTTTTGATGTACAAAGTAGATGCAGCAGATTTGTTAGTGAAATTATTCATGGATTTAAACACTCAAGTACACTCGTTGATCGATGCGTCTTCTATTAGTTTCGGAGTTTCGGTCATCAACGAACATACAACATTTGTCAGTTTACGCGTCCGCGATGTTGTGCGAAGTGAAATATATATGTATATGTATGTACATAGGAACATACGTAAGTAAGTCGTAGATTTTAAATAAATTA
The DNA here is from genome assembly GCA_933228935.1 of Pemphredon lugubris. Lineage (NCBI taxonomy): Eukaryota > Metazoa > Arthropoda > Insecta > Hymenoptera > Crabronidae > Pemphredon > Pemphredon lugubris. The sequence continues at coordinate 19,294,076 of OW121815.1, forward strand.
TCATTAACGGTGTTTCACCTTAAGCGCTACAACTGCCTATATGTAAAGTTCTATGATACCGTATGTCATATGATTGTTACATCAATAGCATTAAAGTACTTAATTACAAGAGGCGAATAATACAAGTGGAGACATTTAAAAATCAACATTTCAACACGGGCCAAATGTGTCGAGTTAAAAGGAAAATTTATGGATTAGTTATCGATCAGTTTAAAGGATAATAAAATTTACAACACGACACACATTCTTTACTTTCCCAAACCAAGTAGCAAAAACTCTAACAACGATAATCTCAAATCTGTGCGATTTTTACAATTCTGGCTTGATTTATAAATTTGTGAACCCTGAATTAAGTGCCTCACCCTGTATTATACTAATGTGTGTTAGACGGTAGCGACTAAAAATTATAATAGTTGTGCGAATACGTGTCTTCGAGAAGTTATTCATCAAGAGACAAGATCTTGTCTCGGGCCAAGTACATTATCATATGCCCACCATTTTGTAACGCCCCCAAATTGTTAATTAATTCAATAAAACTCGACACGAGAGCAAAACAATCTCGTATCGTTCTTGCGCGGAAAACGAACAGGGTATTTGTTGAACTCGAAACACAATTAACTACAATTCTCGAAAAAAATTTACTCAAGACATTCGATTTTCAATCTGCTGTCATAAATTAATTTACCATCAAGTTTATTCTTGTGAAATCAATCCCATTACAATCGCAATATACTCATGATTCTGATTTTCATGCAGGCATTTACATATTCACCAAATATAATTTTCGTTACGCGTTTGTTAACCTATTTGTTTATTATTCTAGTTTGCAGAATTGCAAAACAAATACGCGCACCCACTTCGCCCAGCTAATATATTATCGGCCAGCTAATATATTAGCGAACGAACGATCGAACTAATTTGTAATTTATTAATGTAGCGAACGACCGCCTAATAAATTGGCCTCATTAACCAATCGCATGCTCTTAGGTAATAGACCGGAGAAAACAATCTCCCAATGAAAATATTTTCGGCAGACGTCCGCGTCGCGTATTTCTAAATCACCCGACGAAAAGTGTACGCGTGTGTTCGTTTTCATTTGCCGTCCGCGCATTCTTTCGGTGTTTACAAATACGCGCGTAATCGTAGTATTTCGAAATTTGGGTCAAATTCATTAAAGACAACGCGATACTTTAAAACTTTGTATCTCGAAAATGAATGGTCCGATCGATTCGGTGAAACAAGAATTTTCAACACCAAAAATATCACAAGAGAAAGATATACCGGGATGCCTGTTTATAATTTCAGGATAGAAAACAGACAATGCGATAATGACAAAGGTTTACGGTATATATTCGTCGCTGTCATTCGATAATGTGCCTTCTTCCGTTTTTGTTAAAGCCGATAACGCGTTATTACTTGTCTTCGAACTCTTAACTCTTTCGCTACTAAATTATTCATTGCAAGTGTTAAAAGGAACAACAACATAAATTTCCAATGTATCGCCGATACGCAAAAGAGAATAGTTTTTGAGATTATTTCCATGAAGTGGCGAAAGGGTTAATTAGAATCTCTCTCGAGTCGTGACAAATCCATATTACGAAACTCTGTACTTGTATAAATCAACTTATATTTATGCTGTATGTATTTATTGTCGATATTTGTAATAATATATGTATAGAAGTCATTATAATAAAATATATTGATTTACGAGATATTATGTCATATTTTTTTATACTTGGTAAGTTTACCCAACGTCGTGCGTGAGAAAAAATGATATAAAGTAGATTCGAAATAACATCGGAAATTTATGTATGAAAATTCTTCTTGTTCGTGATATTTTTGCATAAAGAAAATTGCGAATAAATCTGCTTCTCTAGCGGTAAATCCTGTCACGTTTGAATACCCGTAATTAAACCTCAAAAAAATAAAACGCACATGGTTTACTAATACAACCGCGTCAGTTTAGATTATTCATGAAAGTATTAACTTAGCCGGCGGAATTGAACCGTATATTATTAAAGGTGAGGATCGATATCTGTCGGATCGAGAAAAATGCACACGCGTGACAAATGCACGCACACTCGTTTCGAATATAGATCGGTAGACAAGGAGCGTAAAAATTAAATTATACGTTCGAGAAAACGATTATAAAAATTCAATTTTAGTTCAATTAAAAAATAAAATTGGAATTCATTAGTGGATGCAAAATATTTCAAAGTACGGTCACCGGATACTGATTTGAAATATACAAATATACGAATAAATTGGCTGACGCTCGGAAATAGTCGCAAACATTAATTGTTATTGAATTCGCTAAATGAATTATTTAAAAATATTTTTAGATCCTGAAGAATCAAATATATTGCAATTATACTCAATACATATGCCAATCTTAAACGTTTTAAGTGGATTATCTTGAAATACTCACAAAAGACCACCAACTATTTATTACGCGTTGTACCTTTTTTCAATGAAAAGAATTATCAGATCGTCGTGCAGTAAATCACTGCACGAAATCGTTCCGTCAACTGTGTCATAATACGTTACCCAGATAAACTCGTTAAGTTTTATTCTTTTTGAAACTATTCGCCAGCAAGTAAAAGTTTTTCATAGACGTCGTTGAATCATAGTAAAGTACAATAACGAACGGTTGCGTGTCGTGCAACGCTTTGATCCCGAGGACACGTCTTCGAGAAGCTACTACGAAAATTTTCCATCAGAGAAATTGAGACTCTAGAAGGGAGGTACCGTGCGATAATAATAACTTGAAACGAAAGTGAGAGCTTCCATATATTCCTGTATCATGAGAAACCTAAAACCCTTTTAACGAAAGGTTGAAAGCAACAGATCGATACGCCAATGAGACCGCATTGTGATAAAATCTACGCGCACAGTTACGCTCGAATTTCGATTCTATAAAAATTCACCTTTATTATTCTTCTACTTCCTGTGCTTTACTTTGAAAACAAAATCTTCGTTGGATTGCATTAGAATGCAGAAAAGTTATTACCCGCGAAAAAAATACATTGAAATGAATTGAAAATAGGAAAAAATAAACAAATAGCTATTCGAATTTCGATCGAGGAAAAATTCATGAGGTCCGATAGAACTGAATTGCGGATGTTAATCTAACTATCTTAACGTTGCGGTTCGATGTACTCTGTAATCGAATGTAGCTCAACGATTGTGACTTTCCAATCGATAATGGAAACCATGGAAACGACGGAATCACTCCTATTAAAGTTTACCGAGCTTTCCACGGCTGTCTACCACGCATCGAATATGAATATACGTACGCAGAACCAATTATATTTGTGTTGCAAAAGTTTTCACAGAAAAGGTATAATATCCCAATTAAAAAGATCTGTCCAAGGAATGTAACTGTACGAAAATGACTCCAAAGTATTCAGCATTTATTTAGCGTCTGAGTCATTCAAAGTTGCAGACAAAGCATAATTGATCTCGTGTTTTTGAACAATGTTCTAATACTTGTTACCGAAGTTCGATTAGTTAAACAGCAGTTAATAAAGGGGAACGCTTTTCAATCGGCGGCAGGGAACTTTCCAACGCGTCTTAAAACAGCGACGAAAGTTATTGATTTTCAAACAACTTACGGTAAGATCACTGCATGATCACCATAAGATCACTGATCTCGCTTTACTTATTTGTAACTCAAAACAGCAATCAAGTTCTACTTGTTCTGCGTTCCAAGATTAAGTAAATTACGACGGTAATTTAATAAACCCGGACTCTTTGCATCATAGAACGAATATCGGTAGATAACACCTGGATGGAAACTACCTTATTGACCGAAGGTTTCACTTACCTTGAACTGCTCTTGGCGCCTGTAAGCATGCAGCATGAGTTCCTTCCGCTCATTTTCGGCCATCAACGGTTCACGAGCCGGCCTTCCGGATCCTCTTTTCTGAAGTTTCACGATCACTTTAGTTTTCTCGTTTTTTCCCAAGAAATCTTTCAGTTTTTTCCCGGGTATCATCTCCTTCCCGGAGAACCAGAGTTGTGCCAATTGAACATCGATTACCTGTAAACACAATCAAAATGTTAATACCATAGCAGCTGCGTGAACCACCAGTGTTCCACATATTTTTTAAATATGGAACCAAGTGTACCATCGGTGGCTCACTTGCGTACTTAATTTTGTTGTAACATGTTTTATTTGTGTAAAGGTCTATTCTTTTCATTCAGGAAAAAAAAAAGTTTTCGTATATCGTGGTAGCCAACGTGCTAAACTCGAATTATTACCAAAGTTATAGTTGAATCGAGATTGAATCGGCCAAATGTTCAGCTAGCTCGTTAATAGAATAAAATTTCACACGGTAGTACTTACCTCCAGAGATGCTTGCGTGCCACTGAGGTCCTCCGTATTTTCGAATTCCTGGCGAATTACATCGTGAGGTGGAAGGCCCATCGGATAAACAATAGTGACCGCACCCCTCAGTATATCCAAAGCATCTTGAATAGTTTTCTGAGTCACCAATTTCTCTTGCTGAATCAATTTCTGAATAACAAACAAACCGAAGAAGATTAGTAAACACAGTTCAAGGTTGGCCATATACGTTGCGGTTTGCCTGCAGGGTAAGGGCTTTTGTTAACGACCGTTTATTTACCGCTTACCGGGCCGGTATGACACGGCTATCCTTTGTTTTCTACAAGGGAAAACAAGGAGATCCGTGTCGTACCGACGCTGGAACCAAACAAAAAAAACGGAACAAATCTAGATCATGCACATCTCCGAATCTCCGGATCTCCAAACTATTTCTAAAGCAAACAAACACATGTGATTCCTTGTGAAATAATTTTCAGTAGAATAGAAATTCTATAATTATTTCGTGATCAGCGACCCGAAATACACTTGATAGAGTAAAAAAAAAGTTTGGAGCTCTGAAGATCCAGAGATTTGCATGATCTAGATTTAAGCCAATTAAACGTTCGTTAACAAGAGCCCTAACCCTGTTCAACTAAAGAACCTTACATAGCCAACGAGCTCACACGCGTCACGGTGAACCGTACGGCAAATGGTACGGCACACCGCTGGGTTTCACGTGATTCCATCTCTACACCGAATTGAAACCTGTGCAGTCATGCCGGGTGTGGCACACACACGCTCCGCTCTAAACTGTGCGCGGATAGAAGGAATCGATTTTCGTAAAATCGACTCCTTTCGATTCAACTGTACAGGCTGCGCTACCTGTACACTTACACGGGAAGTAGTTGGCACACACGCTTCGGTTTACCGCTGCAGTTAAACTGTGCAGATAAACCTCACCGGTAAACCGCAACGTGTATGGCCAAGTCAACTTTCTTTACGCGTATAGTATTGAAGCCAAGAGACAAGCTCTTGCCTCGGGCCAAGTATAGGCACGCGAGACCAGACCTTGTATCTTTAGAAAATTTCCGTAAATATCCGAATTGTAATAAATATGTCAAAAAAGATAATTACTTTGGATGTCATAGCCCGCGCTTCCTCGATGGTTTTACTCAAAATCTCCTGCATCTTTTGGTTCGGTTGTCGTCCATTTCTTCTGCCTGAAGAACGATTCGAATTAATATCCAAAATACTTTCGCACACTCCCTTCTCGATACAACGTTTCGCGTACCAATAACGTCCTTGTTAAAGTTCCATCCGCCCATAGGTGAACACTTCTCGCCCCACTCGTCCTTGAGCTTGAGATCCACTACCTGCTCATCGGTGAGGCCCATCATGTCAGGGGGCAGCATGGTGCCGTGCTTAACCAGCTCCTCGATTTCTATTTTTCAAAACGCCAGAGAGCCCCCGGTTAAGCGTAACTCCGTGTAATTATAATCCCGCTAGACGCGTGACTAATATCACACGGCGGCCGGGATGGATGGTTTCATAAACTCGAGCCACGGCTTGTTATTACGCGCTGTTATTACAACCAGCAGGTGAGGCCTTCGGGATAATCGTTAATGAATTTCTCGCGTTAATAGTCTGACTGCGAAGCGAGCACGTACAGGTGTACGACGCAAAAGATCGTGGACAGAAATCCGAGAAAGTAGAATAGAAACGTCCTGTGTACTGCGTTTGTGTTTCACTTGCTCGCGATTAGTTGGGTACACTTTTATTCTTCTTACAACCTTACGGCACACCTCAGCTTCACGTCAAAATTCAAACGTGAGGCGCGCAGCTCGAATGCTTCGCGCTATGTGACTCAAGTCTATCCAAATTTGAGCCCTACCGGATGTGTTCTACCCCCTCTCCGAACCCGGAATGTATAAATCAAAACACAACGGAGTAGGATTGAGAAGACTAACTGCCGAAAGTGTTTACATTGATTGGCGGGTCAAAATTTACGCTTGGACAGGTTTGATATATGTATACGATAGTATAAAACGGGGGTGTCCTTTCGGTTTCCCTGGGCAGTTTCGAAGAAAGGAAATTGTCCCTGGCCCCCCATAAAATATACTTGTTCTAACCATAGTCCTGGAGCAAAAAAGTTTGTAAATAATATACGATATACGATATCCATCCTGATGAATAATAAATGCCGTGGCGTAATAATCATTAACTTCCTTTTGATTAGAAATCTATTTTCAAAAAACGCAATGTATATTTTTGAAGACTCTCAATAGACGTATATTAACGGCATCTTGCGACAATTCTTCTAATAAACAGTATTATAATACCGCGGAAATTAAACAAAATGTAACTACATAAAGATATTAATGTTTTAGGAAAGCTTACGATTTTACATTGAGCTCCATTTGTTACAGCGCTGGGCCACGGGTCGGGCAGCCCTGTTATATATGAATTGCTAATGAAGCTACGATATTATTATTTTTTCATACGCGGTAAACTAGAAACGAACGAAACGATAGTTCAAAATACAAAGAATGAGAAAAGCAAATCGTGTAACGATGCAAGTCATAGAAGAAAGTTACTATAGCCGAAGGGTCAAGCACGCATAATTAGAAAACACGCGCGCCCGTACGGTTACTGGCGTACCTGCGTAATTACTCACGCGTACCCGTGTTTGTTTCCTGTTCCAGTTAAAAAATAAAACTAACCAAACGCGGAACGACGAAGAAAACAAACGCGAGTATATACGGATGATAAATACAGGGGTGTTAAATACACGTGTACTCGGATTCCTTGCACACCTGTATATTATTTCACGGGACGAGCAAGCCTCTAGTACCAAGCCACAGTGATTTCTTATTAAGAAATATGACGTATCAAGGCTTACGCGGGCTTAGGATTTCCTTTCGTTGTGTGGAGTGATTGCTATGATTATCAGTGATGTTTTACAGGTTTTAAGTACAGCGAAAGAGGGTTACAAACTGACAGAATAATTTTTCACGCGAGTGATGCCACGGCTCTGCGTTATTGTATCTGTCTCAGAACGTATTGCAAGAAAATTGCATTTCGTGATGCCGTTGGCTGATTATTTCTACTGCATTCGCATGAATAAACGAAGTTGCTACATTTTATGACAGAGCCATTGTGCAGAAAGCAATTTCTGATGAAGCGAATGATCATGGCGGGAGAAATATTACCGTAACATATTCTTGAGATCTTCAGCCGGCCGTTGTAAATAATGGTGATCTCGTATATTACATCTTCGACACGGGCTTCCACGTGTGTGTCATAAAGAAACTGGCTTTCGTCGCCTTTCTTCACGTGAAGCCTCACCATTTTTGCGAAGATCTTGATGAAGCCGATGCGAAGTACTTTAATAATTAGACGAAAGATTGAAATTTTTTAAACCGTTTTTGATGGTGAACACCTTCTACGGGTTACTAACCGGTACTGCAATTTCTAGATCGTAATCTAATTTCGAAGTATAATAACCTCTCGTGGAAAATGCATTCACCTGTTTCTGAAAATTCGAAACACTGCTTGATTTGCACGCGCTATTTCGTTTTCGTAGACGAAAAATTGTGAAACCCGTCTACGATGAGCCGAGCACCAAACTGCAAAGCCGGTGAGCAGTCCGAATACTTCGGCATATTGTCCCTGGTAACGAGGAATATCGATTAAACAATTTAGTATTTTGTAAGATGCTCAATTACATACGTCATTCGTGTATGTACAATTGCCAAACGAAAAAGTAATAGATAACTTTAGCACACGTAAGCTGTGAAAAGAGGAGACTCCAATGGCAATTAAACGAGGTGTGGAGAATGGGGAGAAATCGTCTTTTAATGAGTATATAATTGCGTTTCATTATTGTGTAATATACATATTTACATTCTAGTGAAACACGGATTACAAGAATAAAGACGATCGTATATCGTTTACAAATATGGAGGAACACGTTTTCTCTCATTGTCGTGTTCCTACTGGCGTTTTTTGGACACAAAAATATGATATATTTTGCATATAATTACTTTATGACAATAATAATAATAATTAAATATTCTCGACGTAACATTGTAGAATAAAAATCTATACACTTATCGTATCCATAACTTCAGCTAATGTAAGTGACTAGTATTATGTTAAAATACACTTATAATTCGATTCGATGAGGTGTATTATTTGCAGGTCATTTCCTGTTTTGGGGTCCGAACGAAGGTGGTCCCTATGTAATTGTTACATATACAAACACATTTCCAAGCGACGAACGCCCTAAATGCTCGAGCTGACCGAGAACGTAAAATCTCCTCTTACCGTCGGTCCCTCGACAGAGATTTACAATTCCAGACAGACATTAACGATAAACTCTATGAAATTTTCAACGCTTTAACATCGATACGAATGACAATGATAATTCCTTAATTAACGCCTTATATCATACACATAACTTGCCTGATCGCGGGGCAAACCAGATTTCAAAACTTACACTTTTACGCCAAATCCTTTCGCATTGCTCGATTAATCGAGTTAATCGTGAGTTAGAGGTCATAATTACGACATAGAAACATTATTCGACGTCACCCGTACGTGATATTAGAGCGCAACGGGATGCGCGCGTTTATAAATAGATACATACATGCATACACGATACCTATACACTCGCTCGTTTGAATCGTGACACTTATAAAAGAATCGTTCGATAAAAATAACTATTTTCGATTCGATATGACGCGATAACGATACAATAGAAAAATTGGGCATTTGGTCCGAAAGAAACATACAAAATATCAACTCTTAGGTGCTATACACGGTAAAACACGATATTGCAGGCGACGCGTTTTAGTCAAATCGAATTTACTCGCTGGCATCAACATTTTAACGGCATGGAATTCAGACGACTGCAACTTACCCTCGGCGGTCAAGATCAAACAATAATTTGCTACCGCCGTTTCTTGCTTTATTTTTATTCGACGCACGATCAATAATAATACGATTACGCGGAGACACTACTTTCAAAGACATCAACATCAAGATTACGACTTTTAGATCGGTGAAGCACTACGGAGGTCGTACCTCATCTTTGTTATCGTCGAAGAGAAATATCGCTGTTAAGATCACGAACAACAACATCGGGCTACTGATATTGGAAAAAAAAAACAGTTTCATTCTACACACGAAACACGTACGAGAGTAGCTTTTATATTTAATACTCGCCGTTTTCTCAATTTGATGTCTTGCCTTACGATTTTCACGATGAGTGGACGGCAAGAACTTTCGACAATAAACGCAATGCGTAAAATTTCTCTAGAATTACAACAACGATAATAGATGTTCCACTTCAATTTTCTCGATACTAACGGCACGATTAACGATAAGTCGACGTCTACGTTAAACATCTTCAGCTTCGGCAAACATTGCAGCACATCGAATTAAAGCGCGTACACGGCGTTGCTACTTCTGGCTTCTGTTTTTTTGTCTCGTCAGAATAAACGACATAAATGCAATCCTTTACCTCGTCCTCGATAACGGGCTAAATTTTATGCGAATCTTTTGTGAGATTTCACGGTTGTGCAACTTCTAAAGTGGTCGCAACGATGGTTGGTTCATTCCTCGTCAATGGTAGGCTGAACTTGCCGCTGACCTTTAAGGATCTTCTGCTCCGGATGTAGCTCCTCCTGATCCTGAAGGGTCGAGCAAGAACCGTGCAACGGGGAACGCTGCACGGTGGCCTCCTCTCAGACTTTGCTCTCAGGACCGTCGGTTGTATGCTTGAAGGAATTGCGAATTTTGCTGAGATGAAGCGCAGCGATGTGGCCGTAGCTCTTGTTGTACCATTCGGGTGTGCGTCCTCTGTTACGAAAAGAAATCGGATCGTTGTAAACAAATATCTTGTAGTTTATAAAATTTTCTTTCGAACAACGCGTTACATAAAGCCAAAATCCTTTATTTGAGTAGCAATTTTTTAATTAAATAAAAAACGCTATGACTTATGCATCAACCCAATGTAAACATATTGCGTGCACTCACTTTGTATCCACTCTCGACAGATGCATGATCCGTGATTTACCGCTGCCACAAGGTTCGATCAGATAGCGCGAGGCCAAAACAATGCCACGAGTTCCGCCAAGCATGACAGGAGCGTCAGGATGTTCCACTGATGTTTCCACGATTACGCATGCCCCTTTGGGGAGGTCGTTACGCCAGGATCTATAGAATCGAAGATAAAATGAGTTAGAACTAATTCATTCGTTTTCTCTCGAAACGCGCGTACGTAACGAAGCAACTGTGAAATATTATTCAATATATTATTAATATATTATTTAACAATTCAATGTACCTTAACACGCAATAATCTCTGGCCGGCAGAGGACTCATGTTCCCCGTGGCGTATTGGAAGACCTCCACATTGGCGTCCAGCTTGGTAACCAGCCTGTACTTCAAGAGTTGCGGATCCCAAATGTGTCTCTCCCTGAGCACACGATGAAGTAGCTCGTTGGGTGGAGCTTCGACCTCGGTCGACACGCGCCATAAACGAAGAGGATGTCCATCCCCGACCTTTTTGTAAGCCATTTCTACGGTACCGTCTGCGGGATTGTTAACGCTGACCCATCCCCGACTTCTGCTGAAACAATCGTTACGATCGTTACGTGAAGAAGAGATATAACGGATCAACGGGTATATCGTCCGACGCGGAGAGCGCGGAATAAACGATTCTAGAATCACGCTCACTTTTCACGCGCCTCCTTCAGCAAGGCAGTAGTGCAGGCGTACAGGTATCCCCTCCAGTCCTGCTTTAATTCCGAACCGAGTTCTTCCAAGGCTACCGGGACGCTCTCCTCCATGTAATTGAAATGACACTGCGTCAGCATATCCGAGGAGACCTGGAGGAATGAAACAAGAGGAATCCGATTACTCGTATTCGTGCGGCTTCGTATTCGTGGGAGGGGAACGGCAACGTGCAGGAATATACATATATATATATATATATATATATATATATGTGTGTGTATATCTATATATATATATATATATATATATATATATATATATATATATCTCGATGTATATATATCTCAGTTCCGACCACGATCAGAATCGGTGGTTCGGGACGACGACGGATGACGCTCCTCTCGAACGACCTGGACGTTCGGCATCGTGGCACTCACCATGAATAATTCACGATGCATCTTGACCAGATACAAAAGACAGTCGTGAGCGGCTTTGTTTTCCGACAGTTCCCGCTGATCGGGAATGCCCACGGTCTTTCTCCTACGTGGCGATACGCTGCTCGACCTGTTGGTCACGTTCGCGTTGCTGTGGTTGAAGTGGAACAGGCTCGGTGCCAGGCATACGGCTAGGTTCGAAGCTGTCATTTGGTTGTAGGGAGCATTGGTCGCGACGTGATTCAAGAAGTCGAGCAGGGTTTCTAGCGCCTCCCGATGCTCGTCCGGTAGAAGCAGAAGGACGCACTGCACTGCGTCTGGTCGAAGCTCGACAGGTACATCTGCAACAACGGGCAATTTTCGATCTACAACGTTTTTCACCGACTCGTCTTATAAATGGAAAAGTATTCCCGTATGTTTGGTAAGGCCTCGAACGACGCGGCACATATTACACGTTATACAAAATTCAAAGGGAAGAAAGGAGAGCGCGTTCGCGGCACGTATATTATCTATTGGAAGTAAACGAGGGATTAAAATAAACTTACGTTGGAAGATAGCGATGAAAGTCTCGGACAGCTTGTTCGTTAGCAGTGCCTCTGGTAATTCTCTGAAGTACTGTTTCACAAGATCAGCGACGTCGAAAGCTTGTTGGCCGTCAAAGTTGATGTTATCTCCTTGCGTTTCCGTCATGACCTTCAATTTCTGTATTCGTGACCTAACACCACTTTTCCTGAAGATTCCAACTTGATCGAGAGCATTGGCTCTCAGCCATCTCAACGCGATTTGTATACACTTTGGTAAAGCCTGACCGGTTCTTTGCAAGGACAACAGTAACGGTACGCCGAATACCGTTTTGTCCTTGTAATCGGGAGTCTTTATCTTCCTGATGAACTTGGGCAACTCCCAATTCCAGCCTGTACGATGGGTTGGACAGTATCGTTCCATGCAAGCGGTCAACTTGAGCAAGGCCAACTTCCTCAGCACCAACAACTGTCCACAGGACATGGAGGCCATAGCTCGGGGACACAGAGGATCCAGTGGTTCGGGATAGAGGGAGCCTCGTTGGAAACTGTGCCACCTCACCACGGTACCCTTGTGCCTCGGAGAATCCTCTTCTTGGTCCGAGTCGCGACTAGCGACGGTAGAACTGCTCTCTTGGCTACCGGCCAACTCCGAACTCCTGGATCTCGACTTCTCCCTGTAAACCGTCACCTCTTTGGACAACGGTTTGCCATCCCTGTAAGAATCGTCGCGATGCCTGAAGCTCTTGTGCAGCTTGTCCTCCCTCTTGAGCGTCGCCACTTTGTCCTCCTTATACCTGTCCTGGCTCTGCGTCAACTTGTCCCTGTACCTCTGCGAGTCTTTGCCGAGATTCAGGCTACCGCCGCGGCTGTTTATCGGCGAGTTCTTTGTCGGCGAGTCTTTCGGACTTTGTGGATGAGCGCTCACGTACTCCAACACCTTAGCGTGATTGCTATTGGCGTCTCTGAAGTACCTGTGACGCCAGCTGGTGGGCTGGCACTCGGAATCACTGAGGGCGCCTTGATCCTCGCGGCCACCGCGATGCAGGAATCTCCTCGCACGATTCATCTTCGTGCGTGTCGGCGTAGGCGTCGGACCACCTCCCTGCGAGCCGTCCGAGCAGTAACTCGAGGAATCGTCGCCGAACGGACTGGGCGCGTTTGTCAGGGGCGAGGGTGGTAGGTGATAAGGCGACGCTGGCACCGTCATCGGTGATCCTGAGACGTGAAGGGGCGATCCTGGGAGGAGATCGTTGAAGGACATCGGCGCCGGTCCGGTAGGCGATACGTCCACGCAGTTCAGCTCCTTCATCTTCTGCTGCATCGACATCACGTCGAGTATCTGGGGTCCGCTTATGACGATGCCGTCGCGATTGTGACGCTTCCGTCGACGTGACTTCAGTGACTCGACACGCCTCAGGAAGGCTTTGGCTCCGTCTCTCAGTCTCTCGGAGCCGGTTCTTCGAAATCTCGGGCCGATCTCATCGGGAAGCGTTCCAGGTGGCAAGCTACTGTATCTCAAGGTGTCCAGCATCGTGTCCTCGGCTTCTTCGGCTTCCAGGCGATCTTCCAAGGAGTCCTCCTCGGATTGAACGTTCTGCCCGGCGATCGCCTGAAGCCTCTCGACGTTTGCTTGCGTCACGTCGCACACGCGGGACCAACGTCTGGTTTTCTTCTCGAAGGTCCAATTCTCACTGAGGGCACACTGAGTATCCTCGTCTGAGTCATCGCCGCCACCCTGTAACAGTTAAATCGTACCGCTTGTAAACATCCGAATTTTAACGTTAACTTTAATTAAACCGAGGAATTACGGGACGACGTTAATTGTACGTCTTATTTATACGGGGAACGAGCTGACGATTACGAGACGAATTTTTATCGACCCGGTCCCAAATCCCAACCTTAACGAGTGGCGCCGGTTTATCGCGATCGATTAAAAACGTAATGTTCCCGCGGACAAATAAATTTCCGATTACAAGCGTTAATCCGTGGTTTTCTCGTGCCTTCGTTCTTACCGGTTACGGTAGGAATCTCCCCCGGAGATCATAAGCTAATGACGCGATTCGAAAGACGTGACTCATGATTCAGCGGCGGGCGTTCGTTTAAGAGTGCGGAGAAATGTTTCGTGAGATTAACGACTCGGGGCGAATGTTTAGAGGCCACCAGTGAGAAACGGGTTGATAATCAATTTGTGTGTGATGTAGCGACAAATTAAGGACCACCGTCGGTGACACTATCGTACCGCGTAATTAATTGTAGAAAGTGTTTCGTGCTAGCTGCTTTTACCAAAAGACATTCGGCATCGTTGGAGGCAGGCGTAAGGTCGTGAGTCAGACCATTCCTTCCTGGCTTCGTTAAAGAGACAAAAATATTTTCAACCTGCGTCCATTTGTATTGTACCAAATAAACGGCGATCTTTCAATTTCATTCGTTTCGTTTGGCCTGCACTTATTTATTAATATCCATCACGAATCCAAACGAGCCCCACAATTTAAAGATCACGCAATCCACAAATTTGGAAAAATCGTGACAATCTACCAATGGTGTTTCGAATCGGCCGCGAGATTTTGAAAAGGTGTCCTTACGCAAAACGTCCCATCGATCTGGTATAATTGTGGGAACCTGCCAACTCTTTTGATCCAACGCGGACAGAAGGTATGTTGATATCCAAACGTCCAATAAATTTTGGAGGACTATGGTAACCTGCCAGCTCGTTCGATCGAAAGCAACGGTCGGAAAGATGTTCGTAGGACGTTGCGGATGACTAAACCGAAACGTTCCTTTCTTTGGTGCTCGCAAATGGCGACCATAGGTAAGCCGGTTCATTTTCTAACAATGAGGCCGACGCTGTCGCTCGTTACGAAACTTGACACCTTTGTTGTTTCCACGTAGGGCACACCAGGACTGCGAGCAGTCAGGAGAGTGTGTGACCTTACGTGATCCTCGGTACATGACAATGGACCTGGTTTCACCTCACATCGCTTCGCACGGTTTCCATCGGTGGCACCAGAACTCCTCGCGCTTGCCATCCAGGAAGCAAGCATCACGACTTAACCATCTCGTCCCGGAATTTTTTAATTCCTTTTCGAGGTAAACCCGTGAGGACATAATGGAAGCTGTCCCGCTACATCGAGATAGAATAAACGAATTCGAGTCTACGTTGCAATGGGTATCTCGTGGACGTATTTCAACTTTTTACCGGGGGGCCTTCGTTAACGTTAAACGACCGTTGGTTTACGTAGCAATTAATTGGATGGGGAGATAAATCGATGGAAAGTTATTGTTATCGGATCACTCGCCGTGCCGCGCGATGCCCGGTCGGATTTTTAATTCCTGCTAGAAGGAAATTCAAAAGAAAGTAAATAAAGTTTAACGGAATGCTCGTGTATTCGAATTACGGTACTTTATCGCGATCCACGAGATAAATGTAGTTTTTATCGTATCAATTTTCGCATGAGAAATTTGTAGTTTAATCAGTTCCTTTCTCGGCATGGGCGGTATTGCGACAATAAATTTTCATTCGCGAGTTACGAGAAGCGTTTGCGATCATTAAACGAAATTACCGTCAGGCATCGAGAAAAAGAAACCGCGCGAAACGATAACGACGCGGAGTGCACCGGCAATATGCAAACTGGATTCGCTGACCTTCGCGATATACACAAAAACGAACGGCGCTTCTTTTTTTTTTCTCTCCACCCCGCCAATGAGCGTCACAACCGGGCAGGGCCATCCGATTACGCGAAGAGATAATCGTGTTTCTCGGATGTGGGCCACGGTTTAAAAATACTCGGCATTGCAGAAATGGGATATCAGTCGAGAATAAACCGCGCGGGCCCGTCCAGAATAGATTTTTAAGATTTTTGATGCGTTTCGCAAGGGTCTAGGACACCTCGATGCCAGGCCATCTCGATGCCGGGGCCGTTTCGATGCCAGGCCACCTCGATGCCGGCCACCTCGATGCCAGGCCACCTCGATGCCAGGCCATCTCGATGCCAGGCCATCTCGATGCCGGGACGTTTCGATGCCAAAATTAATACAATGTGAATTTCACGTTGGCCGTTTGATGTTAACGCCTAAATGTTAATGCGTAATTAGCATAGGAATACCGCGCTTATCGAAATATCCTTTCGGTTAAATAATTTATCGTAAGATTTCAAACTGCGAATAACAATTTTATGTTTTTAGGAAATTGTTCCCAAATAACGCTCAAGCCGAATATCGGTGATATATGCTATCTTAATAATTAATTCCTGAAGTTCTCGCCACAATTTATATAAGGTCGGAAAATTCAATTTCTTACAATTATGGAAGAATAAATAATTCCTAAGTCGGGAACTTAGTTTAATTAATTATTTGATTATTTTATGAATTGGTAGAATGAGATCGCTTTTTTAAGTATTAAATATGTAAAACTTGAGTATGTTACTATGCTACCGATATAATAATTATCCAACGGCGCTGCTTGTGCGATTAAATTAAACGATGATTTTAAACCAAAAATATCTAATTTGAAAATACGAGGAATTGGTTAGGTTTACTGCGGTATGAATTCAATAGTTCATAGAAAATCACTGGTGCGTAAGCGCAGCTTGAATGTAATTAGGCGACCGACCCTGTCATAAAAGTTTTGTCAAACGGAAGGAAGAGACCTGAAATTTGTCGCCGTTTTGCGGTTAATCTCCATACCTGGATATTACCACTAATGTGTTTTGTGTAATATAATTCCATAATAGAGAAATACGGAAAGAAAAACTACTTTCACAATTCGTGTCTATTAATTTAGAAAATATTCAGATTCTGTTTTATTTTTATGAATTATTAGTTGAAATATATACTTTTTCAACTAGACGTGAAATTCTACTAATCTCATTCTACCAATGCATAAAATAATTAAATAATTAATTAAACTAAGTTACAGATTTAGGAATTGTTTATTCTTCCATAATTGTAAGAAATGTATTTTTCCGACCTTATATAAATTGTGGCGAGAACTTCAGGAATTAATTATTAAGATAGCATATATCACCGATATTCGGCTTGAGCGTTATTTGGGAACAATTTCCTAAAAACATAAAATTGTTATTCGCAGTTTGAAATGTTACGATAAATTATTTAACCGAAAGGATATTTCGATAAGCGCGGTATTCCTATGCTAATTACGCATTAACATTTAGGCGTTAACATCAAACGGCCAACGTGAAATTCACATTGTATTAATTTTGGCATCGAAACGTCCCGGCATCGAGATGGCCTGGCATCGAGATGGCCTGGCATCGAGGTGGCCTGGCATCGAGGTGGCCGGCATCGAGATGGCCTGGCATCGAGGTGGCCTGGCATCGAAACGTCCCCGGCATCGAAACGTCCCATCCCCTTTCGCAACGTCAGCCGCGGTTACTCAATCAAGCGTGCAAGTGCAGGCGGTCGTTAGCGGTCGTTGCGTTTGAAGGAAACTTTCCGAACTCTTTAATGACGAAAATAAAATCGAACGATGACGCCAGAGACGTCGGCCTCGTTGACAAGCGCAACTTTTTTGCGCTCCTCCGTAGTCGTCAAATACGGAGAATCGTATTAACGGAACGCGGCAATATTTATAGACTCGTATTCTGGTCGTTACTTCGCCGTTTAATTTTGCATCGCCTTTAATATCGCCGAATACCGTGGCTAAAGTGGAGAAAATATTACGAGCCCACGAGTACCGTCGACGTTGCGAGCAAAGCGTATCCCTCGAGCGACGCCCTCCGCCGTATCCTCACTATTCTAAGAACAACCTTTTCGCTCAAGGACACCCTAGTGCACCGCGTTGGAGGAAGCGAGCGTATGTACGTTTCGCGTGCGATTATCGGCGGTTCGCCACTTATACTCCACGTACATATCTACATTTCCGTTCCGCCGCGTTACCATGGGACGTGACGATTCTTGTACGTGAGTTATTTCCGCGCAGCTTGGACACGACTCAACGAGCCGTGTCGCCCCGTGTTGCTGCGACGTCACTTCCGTCCAGGCAGGTTGAACAAACCCTGTGTTTTCTGCGTGACAATGGTGCACGAACGGACCACGAGGAATCAACGGTGTGCTCGGCGGTTTCGAGCGGGTTGCGATGTTACCACGATGAGTGGAAAAAGTAAGTATCGGGAATTAATATGTGTCATTGTAATCGAAAATGTCGGTAGAGTGATCAAAGATCGAAACGTCGAAGAGTTTCGCTGCGAGCGGGTTTCAATATTACCACGATGCGTCGAAGAAGTATGCCCGGGAATTAATATATGTTATTCTAATAACAAATTGCGGTGGAATAGTCAAAGACTGAAACATCGAACCAATAAAAATATTGAGATTTACATATAATATGAACCTAGCGTGAATTTCATCATTTGCAATCGTACAATTATAATTTTCCCAAAAGAAGAAATGATTTCATAATATTTAGATTGGAAGTTTTCAAATGAGCACCCCGTGCACCATAGTCTATAGCAGCGTTTCCCAACCGGGCTCCATAGAAGAGCTTTCAGAGGGTCCACGAGAACAATCTAGGAATTATTGTATTGTTCAATTATTGGTTGTTATAATACAGTATTATACAACAATATTACATTTACATACACGAGTGCCCACATACTTAAAGTTCGGATTCAGGGGGTACATAATAAAAGAGAAGGTTGAGAACCCTTGGTCTAGCTATCTTACTAAACTGTTCTTTTCAATACCTACAGAATTCGGTGATCGAACTAAATAACTAACATATAAGGTAACTCTCAGATTTATGAAAATCGACAATCAATGTTTCGAGCAACGTTCTGTGAGGAGAAAGACATATTCTGGCTTCATCGACATTTCCCAGTTAACGCGGTTGTATTGAACTACTCCGAAAATCTACGTGTTATTCGCATGACCAGTTTTAAACGCCTCGCCCTGTGCACACTTATTAATCTCTCATCCGATGGAACGAAGTTCCTCGGCCGCGCAAATTACAGCGAGACAAGCTAATACACCGACAATCAACTGACGTTACGGTAATTGAAATCCCATGATATACGTGACTCGCCCGAGAGCACCAGTCGTACTCGTTAAGCTGTTGCAAATCGAGTGTCGCGACGCGGCGCACCGCAAGCTCGTATCCGTCGGCACGAACCGTGCGTCGCGGTGGTCCCCCGAATTTCCAACGCCGACGCGGGTACGATGACCCAGATACGGGGCGTACGCATTCGTTAAAAGAACTCGCGGCAAATTATCTGTGAAACAGCCCCGTCGCGTCAAACTTGAATTAAACTTCACGTGCTTTCGTTCCCGCGGCTGTTGGTAATTGGTACGCCACGCTGGACCAACGGATCGTCTCGCTTTGAACAGGGAATATTTTTGGCCGGGGAAAAACGTATGAGAGAGCCTCTCTCGTTCCACCCTCCCTCGTTTCTAGTTTCGTTCCTGACGTTTCTATGTCATTCTCAACGATCCCGGGTTTGGAACGCGGAGGGGGAGAAGGGAAGGATGGTGCGAATTCAAACCGCGGAAAGGCATGGCCACGTTGGACGTGCTCTGTCTTCATTAAAATTGCTTCCATCTTCCTGCGGGGGCTTTTAAAATCTTGATGATATTGCGAGTCGTGCGAGAGTGGTTTTGCGACGCGGCGAATGGTTGGATAGTGCAATTACCGAGCTAATTATAGCATACCTACGGGGCGAATTCGCGTAAAAGAATAATTCTCCCACATTTTTGACGATGCTCTTATTTATATTCGAATAAAACGATAAACTCGGTTGGGTTATTCCTAACCTAATATTCTCGGTAGGATTGCTGGATTGTGCGTTTCGGTGAAATAAAAGGTCACATCTCATTTGTAATAAATATGATGAATCACGACGGATCTATAAAATATGCCATGGCTCCGGAGGTGTTTGAGTCTCGAATTGTCAGTGACAAAACAAATCCTATTCGAGCGTTCTATACCGAGATCCCAGATCAAGAAACAAGGTCTTGTCTCGGACCAAGTACAAGTACGCGAGAACTGGACCTTGTATCTTTTCCGGAAAGAACGAACGATGGGTTTCGAGGTGGTCAAACCATGTTAAAAAATGATTTTTTTTTAAAATGCAATAGCCTTCGAAAAGGCCGTTTAATTATTTGGGACAAAAAGATAAAGTTTAACCTCTTGCGAAGAAATTGGTAAGTAGTAACCAAATTATAAATAAAGGACTTGTCCAGGCAATGGCCTTAACGCCAATTTAGAGACTTGATCAAGCATACGAAGTTATCTTCTATTCTCAATTACATAACTTTAGTCGACTATCTAATTCCCATTGCCTACGGCGTATCTTAATAGTTACTAACATTCGACATTACCATAATATTTTAAGACAAAATAAAGAAAGTTTTGTTCTTGTCCATCAACTATTGAATTTCCAAAACATTTAGTTTATAAACCAGATCGAGAATCTTAATTGATTCGCGCGCCTTAACATCTTTCGAACAGTTGTACTTTGCAGGAAACGCGATCGGACAGGTGTGTTCTTAATTTTTTAAATTGACGGAGCAGTACTGGTTTTAGTTATACGTATATACGGCTAACAAAGAATCATTTAAAATGCGCATCAACCCTTGTAATACGATAGAAACAACCCGTAGCGCATCGGCTCTTTCGAACGAAAGTGCATCGTTTTCCGCTTTGTTCTAATGAAAAACCTCGAAAATACGAATTTCCTGGGCGTATCGTTTTTCTCTCAAACGAACGACGCGAAGGGGAGGGCGAGGGCGAAACAATTTCGTTAAACCCGAGTCTGGCGTTTTCGATCGAGTTTCATTTTCCTTTCGTAATCGATCATGAGAGCAAATAACTCGTAAGGATCTTGTCGAACATTGAGGGAAACAAGAACTAGCCGAACGTATTGTGAGAACAAAAACGGCGTACGCTTCTCACGAACCTCATCGTTTCTGCGACTTGAAATTCTCGATTCGAAAGTATGGTATCGTTCTACCGAGATACCTCCGGCCGACCAAAGAAGTAGAGGAGATCGACATTCCACGGATTTCCATCGATGCCATTGCCTCGTCCCGGAGACCGCGGATTTCTTCATTGACAATCGTGATTCAGTAATGAGCCTCCGGGAATCGTACGGTTCAGCTCTCTTTTCCTTTTTCCGCGACCGATGCCGATTCACGGGGCAACGAGTGCCCATTCTGTAATTAATGACGGATGGACGAGTTCTGCTTCTCTGGATTTCCAGGCGCGACCTCTTTTTGCGCGCGGAATCGTCGGTCCGTCAGGGTGACCGAGCTTTTCATTATTCCGCGCCGGTATCGATATTAACGATCATTTCCGCTCCATTTTGCAAGGGGACAGAGGGATATCGAATGTTCGATACGTAGGAACGGGAGTAGGTGTCGCGCGATGTGGGATATCAGTTGGCGATGAGTGGACGATGAGAAGGCGATGCCGGAACGCGAGTCGTATCCGCGATTTTATTCGCGACGTTGAAAAGTTGCTCGTGTTAGTTTTTAACGAGTTGGGTGCCGTGGGCGTACACCAGTCACCGGCACTCAATTTTTGCTAGGTTCTTGAGAGCCGCCCGGTGGTGATCGGCACCAAGATTTATTGAAATGCATAGTTCGAGTAAACGTTAATATCTATCATTTTTTCAATTTTATGATCGTTACTACGATAGAATGAAGAATTTAATGCACCATCGAGCAGTCGAGAATAATTGTATTCATACATGTACCGCATTAAAACAGTTCAAACGAAGTAAGGTGGATCAATACAATCTCCGAAAACGGCTATTTTAGTACAAGCTTTTGCCTTTCTTCTACCTACTTTAAAAAAATATTTTCCGTAACATATTTTATAAAACCGCCGCAGGATCCTGAATTTTCCCGGTATTTTTTTATTTCGTTCCTTTGGTTTCGGATTAATTTGTATGTTTCTTGTTAGAACTAAACAATGAGTTTCGCAAAATAAAAAAGCAAATCGCACGAAATCGAGGAAATGCATCAATGAACCGTTGTTACATGGTTCAACGTAAATATTTTTCATAAAATTTCATCGTAACATACATCGCAGAGTAACAAATTGATTGAGGCCCGTCGGGTAGTCACGTAAAATCGCGATACCCAACATGTTAAAAGATAATCACTGTGTGCGTTACAGCGAGTACAACGAGATCCTCTACGTTCCGCGACGACGTTGCATCGGAAACACCTCGATCCGATGTCATTGATTGGCGTTACGGTATACGTGTCCTCGCCTACTTCTCGCACATCCGGTATCATTCCCCCGTAACACGTGATTGTTGCGTCAATATGAGATTACTTTTGCGACACGCTAATTCCAATCTGATCGATGCAAATCTTTTCGTTATGCAATCTACGTTAATGTCGAGTGATCGTAATCAAATTTTGTAATCGAACATCGTATAAATATTCGTACATACAGATTAACGTCCATTCAAATACACGTGACATTGCACTCTATACAAATCGACCAGTTTTATTCGCTCGTTGTCGCGTGTAAATTTTATATACTGTCAATTTTCACGAGAGTCGTTAGTTTCCGTGAAGGGTGAATTTTTTGCTTCGAAAGACTACCGTAGACGACAGTCGTTAGTAATCGTGACAACACCATAATCGTTTAGCATCGTTTAATAATTGCATGATCCCCCCCCCCCCCCCCCTGTTTCCGAGAACTCGGCGCTCGTCGATCAGACGCGTTTATGAGAAATAAATCCTCGTTTACAAGAACCAGGCCTTGAAGTTGATCGCTCGATTAACGGCATTCGATCGCTCGACATATGCGACGTACGCTTTAATGGACCCAGCGTTTGCACGACGGACCCCCTTGCGAATATTAAAATTTTTTCGTCGCCGTTATCGCGGTAATCTTTTCTCGTCAGCGGGTTGTAAATCAATGACCAAATTGATTTACAAGACCCAACTGTGACGAGAGTCCATCTTTTTTTCTTTTCCGCGGATGGTAGTCGCGCGAAACGTTTCCTTGCTAATTTCTGGTTGCATCGACGCCGAGCGCGTCGATCATATGCAGTCATCGCGGGTAATAAATCCTCATTTACGAGATCTAGATCTTACTTGCCGATCGATAGATCGGCTGAATCCAATCGTTCAACTTCTCTCCTACGACGTTCCGCATGGATTTCCATCTGTCCTCCGGCGGCTCCTTCGCTCCTCGTAAATAGCAAACGGTTTTACGTTAATCGTCCGCCCGGCCATAAACGACCAACTTCCAGGGAGTACTTTTGTCCGCCTCGCAAAACGTTAAGATATCGGGATGCAAATTTCGCGATACCGCTAAATGAGCTTGCTAATTCGGACGGTTATCAGGTAATGTATAACCGCGTAGTCCGTTGCGGTTTCGTTTATTCGTCGGAAATAGAACTGGAGAATACGTTCTGTCACTTCCCCGATCACGAAATACGAATTATAATAGCACTGACGGTTTCAATTTAATTTTTGAATAATTAGGTAACGTCCTATTGACGCGAACGAAAGTCTCCTGAAATTTCGAATGTAGCAAAACAAGCAAATGTTTTATTTATAGAAATAATAGATACGGTACTTTTAAACTATAACGGGCTGCTGTACGTTTATAGAATTTATCCGGCGAGAGACGGGCGCTCGTAAATTGCGATCGCTTTCTCGTTGATGGATCCATTAGTAACGCGGAGAAAAGGAATAAATAAATAAATAAATCTTTCCATCGCACTGAGCGTCGATCAAATGGAGTTCGATGCAGTTAAGCCGCGCGCATACGGGTTTAACGATAACCGCTTGCAAATCAATTATACTTCGATTAAAACAAAACACACGTACATGCATTTCCTTCCTGTATAAATTCGAAACGCTGCGGCGGTTTGTGTCCGAAACGAAACATTCGTTTCCCAATTAATAATCAATTCCCATTTCCATTCCGCGCCCTAAACTCCCAATTTACGCAATCGCGAAATCGCAGTTTCCTTTCCAACGATATCGACGCTAGGACAATTTGCGTGTAAAGCACTTGGCTATGGTATGCACGAGGCTTAAAGAACGCGTACGCAGAACGCGAGAGACGTCGTCAAGGCGCCAAGGCTCGGCGCGAGGCTCACGGCGGCAGCGGTGGCGGCGGCGGCGGCGGCAACGGCGACGACGGCGACGCCACGCTGTCTGGCAGGCACGTTTCTCGAGACTCAAGAGCTCTCTCACGACTCTCTCACGGTGAAATCATTCCGCGGTGCTCGTCGTTTCGCCTCGAGGCAATGCGTGACACTTGTTTACCACGCATGAAGAGCCAGACGGCCAAAACGGAAGAGAGAGACGCTTCGTGCCGAAGCGGAATCCGCGCGAGGGAAAGCGGATAGTGAGGGTTTTCCATAGAAGCAAAAACCGCGAGTGGATTTACGTTTCGAGCAGCTTAACTATGATTTAAATTAACTCGATGCGAACAGCGAGGATTATGGCGCACGACAACGTACGTCGTATACAATGACCGTTCCATTCAAGATTATCGGAGAAGGGAATCATTTTATTCCAACGAGAAATTCCCTCGAAAGAGAAGCAGTTTCTTTCTGAAACGTAAGGCATAGCCGTGAAAATAATCTACGATGGATATCGAAGATCGTAGAAAGTCGCTATTTAAAACATCGTTGTTGTTTTTTTAATCAGCACCCTCCCTCTCAAGTCACCGGGTATATCAACTTAACTGCATGTTCCCCCAAGGGCTATTTAAAATATCGACTGATAGTTCCAAAAAGACAAATTTAATATTACAAGTCACGATGTACCAATAAATTTCTACTGCTATCGTGAGTCACTTTAAATCCCAGTCCGACGAATTCGAATTGCGATCAAACGAAACTGTTACGGGGCATAATTACTTCACCGTGGAACGCTTGTCCACCCGCTACCGGCCGGTCGATAAAATCCTTCCGGAAAAAAGAAACTAATAAAACTAATCGTTACGCGTCGCGTAACACGAGGATCAAGATAGCAAAAAGATATCGGGTCGAAGTAGGTAGCACCTGTGTTCGGCGCTAAGCAAGATTGATAAACGCGAGGTCAGAATCGACGATGGCGGAACAAATATAGCGCTCGTCGTTTATTTTCGTACATCGTAGGAATAATAACTGCGCGACAACTATATCCCGTGACCTTATCGCACGGCTCGCCGCTTTAAACGCCTCGTATCTAACGTCCCGCTACCCAAGGAACAAGAGGAAGCAAATCTCCCGTGTCTCTCGCACACGAAGAAACATCGCCGTCGTACGTGTTACGCGTCAAACGGTTGAGCGATATAACAGGTTTAACTTAATTTCGTTAAAATATCGCCGCGGCTTATCTGAGTGTGCCAGCGGCATTCTTTATACCGGGAGTACCGATTGCACGGTATTAAAACGGTGGGCGAGCAAACGGTTCTCCGCGGTCGGGTTGATTTAAGTAAAACCACGTATCGCGGTCTTCATCTCGGTGTGACTTACGCTAATTGGCTTCTGAACGGTCCGATGGAAATTTATGGTAATACACCGGCTCGCCCGCGAGCACTAACGATACTACCCACCTCTGCACGCTTGCACGCTACTACAGCTTCGACGTTAGCTTTTGCACGCCCGTGCATCGTGTCGTTCTCCGATAACTGCGCGACCGCGGTTAAATAAAGCACCCGGGATGCGGTGCACGCGTGAACTTGCTCGTCACGCGCGTGAGCGGGGAAATATTCGCGGCGAGTGCGCGTAACCGATCTTACGGGAATCTTCGCGACGCGCATCCGAAAGTCGACGGTTCGCGAATTTTCATCGTTGGTTTCGTGGTCGAAATGAATCGGAAGCATGGGTAGATTTATCGTTGCCTTGTATGTAAGTTCGTGATTGATCGTCGCTGGTTTTTGATACTACTCGGCAAGTCCGTGATTTGTTGCATCGAGGTGACTCGGAAATTGAGCAAGTTGCGAGTTTTGTGAGTGGAGGAGGCATACGTGGTCGAATCATACTAATCGCAGGATTACATTACTTACAATTTCTGTGCTTTGTGTAATAGCGCTGATTGTTTCGTATTATTTGACGAACTTTTGACACGAAATTGCAATTTGTTGCATCGAAGTATCCTGAATGTTGTTGTTGTCGCGAGTTTTATAAATAGAGGAGGCTCCTATTGTCAGGTTTTAATTTATTGCTCTTTGCAATTATTACTAGTTTCATTCAGCGATGCAGGGGTCTCGAAATCCGTATGTTCCCGAATCAGTACTAAAACGCATTTTAATTATTTTCATTAGTATATTCGACGTGTCTAAAAACCTTAACCACATGGTGTAATAAATGTTTTCTTTATAATTTTCCTGGACAAAACATTGAAAGCACGTATATGCAGACTTGGAAGCCCTATAAACGATAGGTAGCCATAGAATCGTTGCCATCTCTGCGAACACAATACCTTGTATAGGAAGCATCGCGGGTCCTGTAAATTTAAACGCAATTTTATTACGCGTTCACCGCACCTTCGCGACGCCCGCTCGAGGCGCGAAGCCAACGATTACGCGTACAGGTGCGAACGGAGCGGACTACTAAAAACTAGATCCCGCGACCTACGCCATGCAGATCATTATAACGGTCCGGCATAGAATTGCGTGTGTACGCGCGAACGTGACAAGGAGACATTTATTTCACGCTAATGACCATTTCCACCTGGGCGATTACTGCGGTATGTCACCTTCCCAAGAAAACATACCTACCGACGGCTGAATCGCGTTTAACGAGATCGCAGGGTCGAAGATCTCGAGTGTTACATCGGTACGAAGCGTTAAACGATCCGTGTTTTCACGGAGAAACGACGATCGCGCCCCGATACTCCCCGCTCGACCGTGAAATCGGGAGATACGAGTTCGATAGCAATTATGAAAACCGTACGCGACAGATATCAATATACGAGTACGAGTTAAATAGCGCGATTAGAAATTATTTCGTACTCCTATTAACCTCCCATTAAGACAGATCGTTTAGTACATCAATGTTATCGCCCATTAACGAATACGCGCACGTTCCACGAAAAAGCGACAACAAAACGCAAACGTCTCGTGCGATCGACGATGGGAAAAATCCCCTCGTCAAGCCCGCAATTCCGCGTATCGCGCGCGCACACGAACACTCAAACGGAACAAAGATTAATCGCATCCCGGAGGATCTATAATTCCTTCCAACTCCCGGTAATTGTGGCGATCGTCGTACCGTAATTTTCCACCCGGCGAAAGAATTAACCGGGTATATCTTCGGCGCTTCCTTTCACCTTTCGTCGCTCTCAAAAGCACCGCCGATTGTCGAGGAGGAAACCGGGGGAGGCGGTGAAACGAGGCGTTCTCGCTCCTCCGTTGCGAGGCCGCGGGTTGACAGGCGCAACGGCAGCCCCGACATTCCTTCAATCGAGTAAACCGGTTGCCATAAATTCGCGCGAACGAACGCGACTGTCCCGTGGCCCGTTTCAACCGTTTTCTGCCCGGCGATACCAGTATCCGCTGGCACGAGTACTTTTTCTCCTAGTACGGCGGTAGCTGCTGCCCCGGCTCGCCGATCCGCGACGCGTGAAGTCGATCGGTGGAATAAATCGTACCACCGTGCAAAAAGCGTATAATTTTACAATAAGTTACCGCAGGCTACCGTGCTGAACAGCGATCGCTCGTTCAAAAATCATTTTCCTTCGTCTTCCCTCTTTCTTTCTCTTTTTTTTCATTTTCTTCATTTTGGTTAGAAGTTATGCTGGGAATCGACGGTTTTTAGAGATACTTTATTGGCTTCGTGCTTGTGGCGAAACGTTGCGGTCGTGTTGTATCGGGAGTGTGAAATCACGTGTGTTGGATATTCAATAGGTTACAGGTAGGATGGAGGTAAAATAAACATTTCAAGAGATCAGAAATTGTTACAAATCATATTTTGTAACCTCGCGTCTGGTAATAAGACCGATGGAATTTTGCTTTGTTTCCTTATAAAGATTAAATGCAAGAAGGTGCCGTCATCGGTGTATTATTTTTAATTTCTTTTTACCATTTTCATAAATTCTTTTCACCTAATTCTTTAACTTTCTATCATTCTCTCGGCACGAAGAAAATAAATATCTTTCATTTTTCACCGTCGCGAACGATTTAACTGTCCGTACGACTAAACAAAAGAATTGTTATCCGCGTTCGAACAAGAACCGCGAAACGGTGAAAATTTCAGCGTATTCTAGTATGCAGCGTGCATTCGTGCAATTGAACGCGAACAGTTGCAGGTGCAACTGGCAGTCGTGCCGCGCAGTCTGCCAAGCACGGCTTTCTGCGAGGTTGCGTGTATCGAACCAGTTTTCAGGTTTTACGCACCGACGACGACCACGACGAGGACGCCGTTCGTCGTCGTCGTTGTCGTTGTCGTTCTCGTTGTCGTTGGCCGCGACGCTGGGTAACGTGGATGCACATGTGTAATTACGCGTACCACGCAAACGCGAGCTGAATGTGAGAGCGGCCGTAATGTCGGGGAAAGAGAAAAGAAAAGCGAAAAGTGCGCGAGGAAAGAGGAGAAAGACTGGATAGAGTGGATAACGATCCACTCGGCTGACCGGTAATTAACCGTTTGCCAATTAATGAGCTTTGCTCGCGAAATTCTTCGCTCTGTGCGTCCGCCTCTTTCGTCGCGGGAGTAGGGGGGAGGGGAGGCATGTATTTGCGCGACGCGTAAGCGTACGCGAACACGACGGCGGCGCGAGTACAAGCTGTATATTTGTATCGCGGTAAAAGCCACATAAAACTGGCTACCGCGAGCAAATAATTACTCTACGCCTCGCTCGTTATATCCTTGCATTCGTAGGGCCGATGATACTCGCGGCCGTACGTGGTGTTTTCAGGTAGCTCGTGTAATGCGCCTAGAAAAGAATGGTGACTCTAATACAGCGTAAATCCTATGCTTTACGTGCCTACGCGATTTTCGTTCGGATGAAACATGCACTTCTTTAACGACGGATTAAGAGGACCGTAATTTATGGAGCTTCGTAGAGGATACTAAGTTATGGTAATGAGAGCTGTGATTGCTGTTTCGCGGGATGGGAACGCGGTGTTAACAAGTAAATTATTCACCGATGCACCCTGAAATCAATATTTTTCCTACTTAACGCGATTTGTGGGAATAAATATCTGGATCGTAAGATGGACAGGAAACGACGTGCTTTCTAATGAGACGAGGATGATACGCGTGAGCAACGTTTATTTAAACACGTTATTTAACGTGCCAATAATTGCTCGATTATTAAAAATAATTTCAGGTAAAGTTAGATTAATTTTATTTCTATGTCAGGACTAAGCATCGCGCCGAAGCTTTACATGATGTCTTCTTGTTCGAAAACACGATACGAGTGTATGCGGGGTACAAAAAATACATTGGAATTATACTTTGATATAATTTTATTTTTTAACGTGGTTTGACCACCTCGAAAACCCCCGTTTGTTCTTTCCGGAACAGATACAAGGTCTAATTCTCGCATATTTGTACTTGGCTCAAGGCAAGACCTTGTCTCCTCATATTTGATTTTACTATTTCGACCGATTACTGGTTAACCCTGCTCTAGTCGCGTCGATGTTTATTATGTTGTTGGTCGCGTGGGGTACACCTGTCACCCATCACTAAATTATTGGTTAAAAATAGTAATAATCAGCATATATCACTTTTTATCATTATTAAACATCAACATTTGTATATTTAAATAATTAATGTATTTGTTTACAAATTTAAGATTAGAATTTAATTTTAGAATTAGAATTTAAATTTAAGATTAGAATAATATAATAGAAACAGCACACCTTTTTTGTATTCTTAAACAAATCTTTTTTAGGTTCACATAGGTCTAACTGAGAGGTACTAGTGACATCGCAGGCGTAAATTGCATAAGATAAGAGTAACTTAATTTTAAAGTAGACTGAATGACACCAGTACCGGTATATGCATGTATGCGGATCGGAGACTAGGCTAGAAGATTTCTGAAAGAATTTGAAAAGAATTTTAACCAAGGTAAAGAATTTTTTAAATTACTTAAAGAATTCTTTAACCTGGTCATCGACCCGGATATATGCATAAATGAATAACGATAATTCATACTGATTTTATACAACGCTGCGATTTTACGAACACCGTTCCCTTTACGTCACGGAGTCAAAGTTTTATGAATCCGATAACAAAGTGGAAGGCGAAGACGTTTTATCGACGACGCACTCGTAAATTCAGACACCTTTTCTCTTCAATTGGCAGAAATTATTTTCGCTGCTGACCCGATAACCAATACGGCGTTACGATATTACGGACATCCGAAACAGCGAAAGGTACCCAGGTAACAATTATAGGGGTGAACCGGAGTGAAGCTCTTGCGAAAGAAGAAAGGTACTTTCTGACAGCGAAAGTCTCCCATCACTGTTATCTACCCGCACACGCGTCCCACGGGCATTCACGTACGTATGAAATAAACATAAATGTACTGGGCCTGAGAGTATCGCAGAAAATCTTGACAGCGATCGTCCGACGAAATATGAAAGAGAATGATTTTTTACGATTGCCGTCGCTTCGTTGAAATTCGTGTCGGCGAGTCGTTATAAAAATCGTGAACGCTGGTGATTTATTGCGCGTGATGTTGAAAAATACCGAATCTCGCTACTCTTTTATGGCAGCGACGCGTCATTACCATCTTGTCTCGCCGTACTTCCACTCCTCTGCGCAGAACGACGCGCAAAATTACCATCAAAATATACGCTTTCGAGAAAACTTCGTCGCTTTACGCACCTTCGCGATCTCCCGCACGGTGCCATGAATTTATCTCACGGAGTCAATCTTTTTCTCCCCCTCGACGAACGCCAATGCGTTAAAGCGAACAATTCGACGATGTAATTTAACAAAAGCCAAATCTTCCATTCGGGATATAGCGAGTCCCTCGAGTGCGTGTGCGTGTGCGCTCCCTCGCTCGCGCGTAAGCGTCCGCGTAGAGTGAAAGCAACCGATGATGAGGCGTTCACACATGAAACGTAACGATCTCCTACCGAATCGAAGGTCTTGCGAAAGCAAAAGGCAAAACGGGGCCCCCGGCGTTGACGCTCTCGTGAAACGTTCCGTGAAACGAACGTGTCTTACGAAACGTCTGATTAGTCGATACGAGGGAATCGTGACACGTAACATTGTCCGTGGTTGAATGAAACGAAACGTACGTCACGTGAGGGCTTTTGACGAGGCCTCCCGTGGCTTCGCGGCCGAAAGTAAAATCTAACGCAAGTAGAAACGAGCCTTTCAGCGTTTACCGAGTAGAAGAGCAATTAGTCTGTCGTGTTTGAGGATCGTGCGAGGCTCGATAGGCTCCCACAACTATTTCGCGGGGAGATATTCGAGCGTTACGTTAAGTTAATCGTCGACGGTAGTTCGAAAGAGCACGTCGGTGATATTAAATACAAATAATGGATAAAATTTTAATTACGCGTCTCGTCCGTCAGCGGTATAATTGAACGAAACGTTATTCGTTATTGTTCCATAGAGAACCGATACCGCGATTCATCGTGAGACGCGATTTTATTCGAGAGTCACGCGCGCCGTTTAATTGGCGCTCTCGTGTATCGCGAATAATTCAGTTGTATCGAGATATACACGGGCGAGAAACGTGTGTTTTTACTGTTTTCCGCCGTTCGACGTTTTTCGCTTTTGTTTGCGCGCGTCATTGATAAGAGTAAATTGTGTTTTTTCCGTGCTAAAACACGGTTGCCCGGATGCGATACGTGATTACGGAGTACGAGTATCGTTGGTTTCATTATAATCCTCAGGGCCGCGCGAGTATCATCAATGGACCTTGGTTTCGAAGTAGGTCAATGTGAGAATAAAAAATAGTACAATAGCCGGAACCGTACGTCCACGGTTAGAGTAAAGCAGCGTTTGAAAGTTTTGTAATCCGTTCGACCGATTTACCGAATTCGTTCAATGGCGAAAAGAAACGTTCGAAACGCGAGATGCAATGTGTCTTCGTAATTAGTAAACACTTCACAATTACTATCATTTGTCTATGTCGTGCACAATTTAGTAATACCAGCGAATTTATCAATATTAATAATGAAGCCCGAGAAACATCAACAAACTATCCGCGGCACGATGTTGGATTCGTCTCAATACGTTACTCCGCACTTGCAGACAGCAATGAGCGCAAATAGATATATTTATGTAGAAAAGTTCTGCGCCCAAAATCCTGTAATTTCGCAGGAAAAACGTTTGTAACAACGAAGCATTTCGTGCGCCAACGCGGTTAATACCGTAAACGAGTAACCGTGCTTTCTCTCCATCTAAGGACGCGCACTCGAAAAATATTCCCGCGCCTTTTTTTTTGCGCTCGCACTTTATACAACCCTGAGACATTTTCTATTTATTAAATATACAAGCGCGCATAACAGTGTCCGCTCGTTTCCGGTGAGAGCCCCGGCACTTGTTGCAGCTGCACATGTCTACGCACGTGTGAGCGCGTGCTAATAGCGAGTAAAACGCACGCCGGTGAACCGTTTATGGGCATGAAAGTCCTCGATCTCGGTGGACACGATGATCTATCGATCTTTCGTACGAGTGGATTTAGCTTCGCGGACGCGGAAGAAAAGTTTTGCCGAGCTAACGTAACTCGAGGCGTATCATTAAATCCATCCGGTTTAACGTACCTCCACAAAATTTGACAACGCTGCGCCTGTTAATTAATATATTCCATTTTTATTTGAATAATTCATATACCCCGAGTAAATTGCAATTTGAAATTTCACAATTATTTCCCCGTATTTTATAACTTCCCGCGAGAGTTACCTGCGTAACAAAATTTTATATTTCAAGTAGCAATTACATCGATGAAAAAAAATAAAATGTATACGTTTCGCGTTATAATTAAACGAGTATAGGCGAGGCTGTTCGCTCGTTTTTCCCGCTCGTACGTTATTCACCGGCGATCGTATCTCTCGTTACGTTCTTTTAATTGACTTATAAAATCACGAGTGCGGTATGCGTCCGAAATGAAGACTTCCTCCCGAGGAAGACGCTCGCGCAACCAAAACAATTTATCGAGCTCGAAGCCAGAGTAGCGACTGATCAATCGATCCATTACTTTGCACCGTCACGGAGATCAAGATTACCCGTATCGATACGTACACCGGAGTCATCCGAATGAATAACAAAAATCTCCAGCACTCACGATGCGCAATGAATTCAATCGGTCCACCGTTGTTCCCTTTTGTGCAATTGTTATGGCCGGCGCGTGAATGGATCCGAGCAATTCCTCTCTTGAGATCGCACGAATTGATCCTCGTGATCTTAATCGAGGACCCGAGTCAAGGAAGAGCGTATAATTGATTTAACCACACAACGAAATGCTTTTAACTCTGATTCGCGATTCGAACATTACTCGCGCTTTATATCGTACAATTTCGGAACCACATCCTGCTTACGTCGATCGAGTACCAACCCCCTTCGAGTACCACCAATTGATCTTTACGACTCGCGTCGATAAACCGCACTTGCGTTACGAATTTGTTCCAATCGTGGAGTGACGGGAGTACTTTTAGATCTAACGCGATTAACCTCTTCAGGAACGAATTATTAAAGCGAGAGAAAACTATTTGATTTTAGTTTGCTGCCACGTGTCAAGTTTCTTCTTTCTATCGTAAATCTACCGTTTCTATCCTGCGGTGAATAATTTTAGATTTTAATCCTTCCACGTGTTTTCATTTATTTTTTCTGTGAGAATTTTAATTTATAAAAGTTTGAACGTACGCGTATGTGTCAGACCCCTTGAAGAGGTTTACGTTAACATTATCATGCCAGTACGCGCAAAGTAGTCGAAAATATTGCCAGAGAATATTGTCGTAAGAATTTGGTTAAAAATACCGTAATGAACTTTTAAAGACTCTTTTCGTCAGAATTTCCAGAGCGAATTTGCGTTTTTGTTAATTCCGCGCCCGTGGCGACGTTACGCAGCGATATTCGGCCGCGCCTAGACGCGCTTTCCAAGGCAATTAACTTCGGTCTTATCCCGGTCACGTGACCCTCGTTAATTGCTATTCCGTTCGTTTGTCCGTACGCGGCAATTGTAAGGATAGCACGGGACAGACGATTTTGTCCTGCGCATAACAATGAACGTGTGCGCTATCGTGTCATAAACAGACGAATTCCAAAACCTCGTGCTTATCGACAAGTCAGGAAATTTATGGCAATATAATTTACGATACCCTAACTATCTCCTACGATAACGACACAACAAAAAAAATACAACGAGGATGAAATAGTTCCTGGAAGTACGTGAAACTCTGTCGAAAGCTAGGATAAAAATACCTTTAGCGTGTCATAATGCAGAATCGCGATAAAGGTACAGTTCGTAAGTAGAAAACCATGCCAACTTCGCTAATCCTGTTTTCTCCAAAAACACAAACATCATCGTCGCTAGCCGAGAAATACGTCGAAGCGGATGACGAATCCATTCGGAAGCCAAGCAAAGATCATCGCGTCTGAGAATCTAAAGAAGGAAGCCCACGCTCAAAGAGATAATCTGGGCAACCGCGGAAGTTCCCGAGGGAACGTGAACCTTGAAAGAGCGTACCGTAGCCGTGGGATTCCGGGAAGCGTTTAGGTAGAGAACCCTTGTCGTCGCAACCCTCAACCCGAGAGTGTACCCCGATTTCTGATCTAGTCCAGTATTTCCGCCTTTCGAGATCTCTCGTGGATCTCGAGGCAGCGTCACGTTCCTTGGAAGATTTGAAAAGGGTCCGCTCGAAAACGAGTCGGTACATAGTTCACGCTTTGGAATAAATCAGGGATGCAGAAACGGTTAACGTTGCGTAAAAGAATGCTCGAGAAAAGTTGTACGGAAGATATTTTGTTTTTAATCCACGAAAGCGAAGAATTCGTGAGAAACGATTATTACCGTATACAGTAACGCACAGTAGGTGATACGTGTATCACAGCGTATTTAGAGAGTATTTAACAGCGTTTACTGTAAATTGTACGACTCGGCTGCTAAAAAAATATGGGGCCTGTAAACTGTAGTACAGCCTATTTCTTTTATGCATTTGTACTATTTTGTTGAAGTGTATAAAATTTGACAAAGATAAAAGGTGTCGTTGTGTTATCAAAAATTTCTGTTATTCGAACATTTTTGCCCCCATATTAATTCGAATAACAGAGGTTCTACGGGAATTGGAAATAATATTTCAATTAAGTATTTGGATTATTTTAGAATTGTATGCTTTGTATCAGATTTAAGTCACTTGGCATTCCGATTTTGAAAATAATTAAAGAAACAATTTTGTTTTTCGCCAATCCCAAATGAATGATGTCGATGGTACTATTCGTTTGGTTACTCGATAGGGAATAATAATGGTTATTTCCACCAGCGAGGTTTTAAAATAAACCACGACAATTGCAAAATCTACTCACGCTTTTGCTGTGACTGGTGCTGTGGTGCGTGTGATGCGTGTCGATCTTCATGTTAGCGCATCGATTGAGCGCGTGTAAACGTCGGAAAAGGCTCTGCAGGGAATCGGCCTCGAGGAAAGGATGGTCCTTGGCTACGCCAGAAACGTCTATTGGGAACTGATAATCTGTAAAAAGGAAACAATAAGAATCATGAGAAACAAGGTCGGCACGTTAACGAGTCTCGCAATACAAATTATATGTCACAATTTGCATATCATTATCATTTATAATATCCCTTTGCTATCCGATATTTATTTATAAATCTCGAGGGTAATAAAAGTCAGTATGCCGTAGCGACACGATAAATCGTTTCTCGCTTCGCTCTATTAACAAAGAACGATGTTTTGCGCGTGACAAAAAGTTCGCATGCCAATCTTGCGAGCATGTTACGCTACCTAATCGCAATAATGGTTCGTGACGATTAATTAAATCCTGCATTCCGATGGGTTTCCCTTTTAATTGAATTTAAGAGAGCGCTACCGTCTTGAAAAATAGAAGGGTAATGCAGGCCCGACAATGCTACGGCCAACATTTTACGAGCCCATCGAGTTTACGAGGAGATTAATGCCCGGAGGCTAAGTGGACAAAGACCTGGTCCATTCACGATCTTGGTTTGTGAGCGTCACTGCATTTACACGCTTGAAAATCAAATGTCCCTGAGGCCGTAACAAACAAGTGCGAGATACGATACATATCGAGTAGTGTTCGACAGTTTCGACTGGCGCTGTACCAATCGAAACGTACCATTTGTGCGCACAAAAGTACAATAGAAAACATTAGACCACCAAAATTACTAAAACTATTAAACGTATTATTTAAATATCATTTTGTCAACACCTTTTCTAATATATGTATATGTTGGTGTCAGAAGCACAAGTTTTTTAAATAATAGAAACTGCCAAATATTAACTATTAATTTTTCCGTGCACGAATATTCGTATATTAAAAACATATCAGACAGATTTGTTAATACCCCCTCCCATCCGTAGATCGACAAAAGTGGAAATCATTCTTCAATGCTATCTTCAGCTAAAGTTTACCCGGAAAAGCCTGGAAATTTTCGAAAGTGACTCCGAACGCGCTGCTAACAAAGGTACAACAAATGATTCTAATAATCACGCGCATCGCTTTCCCGCGGTTATTCCAGGAGTACCATAAATCCTCCCATGGTATTTTATAGCCACGTACAGAAAACAATTGTCGAATGACGTAGTAAGTATTCGAAGAAACGTAAAGATATATGGGTCCGCGAGGTAGGGTATCGTCACAAAGAATTACTTGACGCGGGAAAATAAGTGAGCACAAAGGAAGCCCTGTGGGACTTGGGCGTCTTTGATGTCGCGCCTAATCTTTAGCGTACCACAAATTCCTTCGATCAAAAATCCTGCTCCCCCCCCCCCCCCTCCCCGCCAACGCCAAACCGTACCTTTATTATTCCCTTTATTATCGTTATTGACTCTCGAAGGAGCGGAAACCTCGAGATCCACGTCAGAGGCCATATTATTCTCAATTTTTTCGCGACTCCGTTGCCCATCTATCTCCGTCTACCTTTGTTCCATCGAGAACTTCGTGAATACATCCTCGCGGATGACCGTTAAAACTTCGGACGGTTTCCGTCACGACTTGCGCAACGTCGACCTAGATCTTGCGAGCCAGATCTCGGATCTATGATCTCTGCCCATACTCTGGGCCCAGTGGTTCTTAGCCTTTATAGTGATCAGCACCCCCTCGAATCTCAAAATAAATTCTTGCATCCCCTTGAAAAATGTGTTTCCATTTCTTTATTTAGAAAATTGCACTCGATCCAAGATAATTTATTGATTGAAAAATAACCACATACATTCCCATATACGTACAATTTGAATATTTAGTTGGGCGGTAGTTTCCATAAGAAATTTAAAAACTTCTCTCGTTCCCCCAAAAATGCTTTAATTAATTGGTTAATGCACGCCACTCAGGTTAAGAACCTCTGAGTGGTCCGATCGTGCGAAATCGCTACGAGTCATGGGTACATCCGAGGATGAATTCTTCGATCGAGTTCCGGTATTCCTTTTGCTGGAAATCACCGCGACGCGGTGCGACTTTTATTTTCCCTCGGTGAAAATTGTCACGTGGGTCATTAATTTCAGAATGTACCGACGGTAATCGGGTTTACGGTAATTTAAGGAAGATTACGATCGTAACTCGATGATTATTCGTACTTTCATAATAGTACCTAATGCTCGGATTACAGTTACCGGATTAGGCACGACATTTTATTGTAATGGAATTATGGTGGCAGCGCCGGCGTAACGGGACTTTCGGTGTAAAACCCTGGTGTTACCGATGTAACAAGCGTTTCTTTCGTAACTAGAATCACGAGGCTACGTAAGCATAGCGGGTTTTAATTAATACGTTTCTATTAGATCTGAGAATATCGAATAATTTTATATATCAACCTTTCGCGACAACCAGAAACAAACTTCGGATATTTCAATAAACATAACAAATCACCCATTTGAACCGTTTTCCAAACGCTTTTCACTAAAACTTTTAATATAAGAGACGCGTTATCTTGAAGGAGCTGCATAAGAACTTCAGAAAGGAAAAAAATCTTTGAGGTAAAGTAATTTCGGTGAAAGATATTTAGAATAAAAAGAATTAATACAAAGATTCAACAAAGTCTCAACCCTAATTACATGAAAATTTTCGACGAGGGTTCCTTGGAAATTTCGCTTGCAAAAAAGAACGAGTTCGCGCACCCGTGTAGTTTTCAAAGTTACGTCAGCTCGTTACCCGTTTCGCGTGTCCGCTTCTTTTTTTCCCAAGCTTCGCTCACGCTCACACGATTTCATTAAAACCGGGACAAACGAGGCGCATCTCCAACCCACGATCATAACAAAATCGCTCCACGATAACTCTTACCGTACGATCGATAGATTAACGTTAACGATTGGCGATTACGTTCGCTTCCTGGATGTACTAATTACTAAAGTTCTGCGAGGAGAGCACGTAGCTCGGTGCTCATCGCTCGTCTGACGTATCAATTAGCATTCGAGGCTAGGTTTCACTCAGGGACGTTATTAGTGTAATCAATAAATATTAACGGTACGGCTCAATAATTGAACTTAAACTATTTCAAATAAGAACTCCTTTCGAGGGAAGAGATTTCAACGATTACGCTCGATCGGACAGCAACTTAATACCGTAACTAGATTAATAATTAATATCTGCGACGGTTCTTTTTTCCATATTACGTTAATTAAAACCCGCGGCATATTGGAATTCCCAGTACAAAAATAATAATATCAATTCATTATCGACGCGATTTGATCCGGTTGCGAATAAATAAAGAATAAGAGATATATAAATAAACATATACGGTGACTTCCATTAATATTCGAACGCTTACAAATGACTTAAACGCTGATAAGTTGCGAATATTAATGAGCGTCACTGCAAATGTATCAAGAATGTTAATTTCTTGAATTCATTGAAATTAATACCGATTTGAAGTTGCTAAT
Organism: Pemphredon lugubris; assembly: GCA_933228935.1. Lineage (NCBI taxonomy): Eukaryota > Metazoa > Arthropoda > Insecta > Hymenoptera > Crabronidae > Pemphredon > Pemphredon lugubris. The sequence continues at coordinate 19,333,052 of OW121815.1, forward strand.
TCAATAAACCCGTGTCATTCTGAATTTCTCCACGGTTTACGCAACGTAATCTTTCGGCGTAACGGCACGAATGTTCTACAATGCGCGTTTTCTGCTGAACGCGTTGACATCGATTTTCAGTCGCGAAATGTTTTCGAAAAGGACAAGAATGATCGGCGTCATCGATATCGTTGAAAAATTGATTGCGCTTATTGCGATCCCGACGGGAATCAATGAAATACGATAAACCGCAATCACGGGGCAGTACGTCAGTGCTATCCGCGCAATATTTTTTTTTCATTCGGACGCGTCGTGAATCATCGATCGTCCATTAACGGCAACGTTATTGAAAAGCTGTATCGATAATAACTTAATTAAACATCGATCCTTTAGCCGCACACGTGCGGTCAAGAAAGTGGGTCATCGAGATTGCACCGCGGGGATGATCAATATAAATCTTTGGTGACGCGGGCTCGGATCTTTCGGTAGAACTTCCAGAGTACGCAACGTCATCCCGTGCGTGTTCCCCCGATCCTTAAATCTCTCGATCTCCAACGCCCGGCCATTTTTATCGGTCCCCAACGGACCTGCGACTGATTTATGGAAAGACCCGCGCAAATTGTCGAATCCGAGGCAAGAAAAAAAAAACGCATGACCCTCTTTTCACCAAGATTAACATAAATGTGATTTATGTAACGCGATGCAGAAACCATTACATGGAAATGTATTCAGCGACGCGTATTGCATTCAATTGCACTCGACGCAACGATACGACGCTTAGATAGTTAAAAGAGTGGTACGGCTAAAAATAGAAACGCGATATCGAGAAAAACTATACGTCCTACGAACAAGCCTTATTCTCCAACTGTACAGTAAAAAAAAAAACAGCAGAATTCTATCAACTTCCGTTAATCCCTTACGTACGAAATCTATCGTCGACGCGTACAAGTGTCCGCGAGAGAAATCCTCCATTCCCGTCGCACGGGAATCTCAGGAAACGATAAGGAGCGTAATAAAGACTTAAACCGAAATAGAATATACCTTATCCAGTTATTCGCAGTCTCGTGACTCAATTCCATCGCGGGTCAATTCTCGTGGGGATCCGCGCGCGCTGAAAACGCGAAAGGCATTCAACACATCCTCGTATCGTAACACGTACGAGGGACGGGGACTCGTATTATATCGGATGGGTGTATCGGTATCGTATTTATATCGTGCCTTGCGCCGGCCGACTCGGGTTCAACTGGGTCAATTAGCTACTATTCATAGTGTGCTTCGATCGCGAGAGCCAGACTGAGTTATGATCCACCTCTACGCGAAGGTATATACCTAACATAGGTGCGCGGAGATCGGCGGAGGTACGCGTGTGTCCTCGGTAACGTTTGTTTTGCCGTACTGAAACCGGTGCAACGAGCGCGCAAGCCGGTACCCCGCGTCAGCGTGCACACCGTGTAATGCCAGTGACAGAACGGACGCTCGGCTTTTCTCACGCGATCGTTTCTAACCGAACCTGGATCATCGATCGGCCCCGCCGAGCGATTCCGAGTTACTCCTTCGTCCCGTGCTGCTCGCTCGGATTATTGTGATTTCAATGGGCGATCGTTGGTAGAGGCGGCATTCAAAATGTGATACGTGGGCATTTGTGAAAATTAGAATCACTCAATTTGTAAACCGCTCTCAAACGATTCCGTATTGCCGATCAGCTGCGCTGAGCGTAAGAGAGTTATGGGTTCGGATATTGGATATTAATTAGATCCGATAAATTTGTAATCGTTTCGGAGAAATTCTGATTCATCGATCAGCTTCGTCGAGTGAGTTAAGAGTTACTGGCTTGGAAAAGAATTTTGATGAATTTCTGTGAGAATCGATTTGAAGAGATTTTGATCCTCGTGGTAGGACGTTTCAAAGCCTGATTAGCGTGTAATTTTGTACAAATGGGAATTCAAGTGTTTATTCAATTTGAACGCGTTTTCTCTTGACACGGCACGATTGATGTTTCGAGCGAAACTGTAATTTAGGATAATGTATCTCAAAGATCCGATAGACGAGCCAACCAGGTTCGTCTAAAAATAGTCGAGTCCCGCGAGTTTTTGCCGTAAAACGCTTCAAAGGTGTGCAGAGCATTCCTGCGGTTAAAGTAGAGCCTTTTATTTAGCAACTTGCGCCATTCTTTCCTCTGCATTTGGCATCTGGGTTGCCGCAACGCGTTGCAACGTACCTCGTCCAGCTGCGCCGCAGCGAACATGTTGCTGGGTAGCAGCAGGCCAAGTGGTCATTTATTTACATATTGATTACTCTTTAAAATAAGACCCATATGGATTTCGTCAGAGACCCGACGAATGCAGATAAAAACTGAATAATGCATAAGACGCGCTTAAAATTCGATGCATTAACATACCCACCTACGGAATTTCGTCGACTCCCTCAAAGTCGGGATAGTTTGAAAAAGAAAAGGTACAACGTACGCAGAAATTTAAAATTTCGCGCTAAGATTACGCGTATCTTTGCGTTACGTTTTCTGCCTCTAGTCTAATATACTATCAGAGAACTAGAAGCGAAATAAACTTTGGGTAACTGACGTCCTCTTTTACATTTTTTATCCAACGTAGAAATTATTATGTATCGCTCGATCGCGATCCCTTCTCGGTGACCGAATAAAACTCAACGTCGGATAGGAGGCGTGTTGCGCGGAGGTTAATCGGCGATTTACGAATATTAATGGCGTACGTAACAATTTTGCACTTAGACCATCGCGATCGCGGGGGGTGCGAGCAAAAGGCGCTTTTGCGGTTAGGGTGGAACCTGTTATTTAGTAACGTACGCCATACCTTCTCCCGCTTTTGGCATCTGGGTCGCTGCAATGCGCTGCAGTGTCGCCTGTCCAGCTGCATTGCACAGGACATGTTTATGGATACCCCGAGACCCGAGCAACGGTCAGTTCTACTGACTCACCGTGCGAAACTAATGCCGTTCGACCGTGTTTCTAACAACTCAAGTCCAACGACATCTTTAACATCGAGTAAAGTCGAATACAATACTTCTGTATTGTCGCGGTCTGGCGATGTACGAGCGATTTTTGGTTTGTTACCGCAAACGTGCGCGCGAACACGAGAACTTGGGTGGGAGGCACTCGTCGTGAGAAGTAGAAGAAACTGCTGACGAATTTTGTTTTCGGTAACTGTAGATCGACTGGGAGGGAAAGATTTATAATATGGAAATTAGAAAATTATTGCGAAACTTTTGAATAGTAGGGGGTATTTGATATTCACATTAATCATGTTTTAGGTCACAAAAATTTCTTTTTAATTTACGAGCCATTTACTGAAATCAATATTGAAGAATGTTGCATTCGTTGATTCTGTTTTCATAAACTTTTTAATTTTTGATTATTTTAATGGTACGCTTCTAGTTCTTTAAAAATCTCTTTTTGGAGAATGTATTTTGATAAGACCGACGCATCTGTACCGTTCAATTTGATTTATGAGCGTAAAATCTAAGTTCTTTATAACTGAGGGTTTTATTACTTGTAAATGCAAACAAATGTCGTCAGATTTGATAACGAGCCTGGACACGCCCTTTGCGAATAATCAAATAAAGACGAAGAGTATCTTCATTTTCAGAACACGACTTCCCTCTTAGACTGAATTTAGGAATCGAGAAGAAAAAAAACCAGTATTCCTTCTACTTTTCTTTAATCTCAATTTTACCGAACTTCTCTTGCGAGTAAATTACGAGCATTCCAATTTCTCTATCGTTTTATCTTCATTTTCTAGACACGACTTCGCTCTTAGACTGAATTTAGGAATCGAGAAAAAAAAAACAGTATTTCTTCCACTTATCTAGAATTTCAATTTTGTCGAACTTCCCTCGCGAGTAAATTACGAGCATTCCAATTTCTCTGTTGAACGGAGCGTCAACGGATCACGAGCTCGCTATCACTGGAGCAATTATATTTCTATCGAACGATCGCAATTATTCCCACCGTACGACAAATTAGCCGTATCGGTGTCAGCCATAAAGTTCGACCCTTGACATTGGTTCGAACGTGTCGCGCGACCTTTAGACCGACAACGTTCGCCGCGGGCCTCGTTACGCGTAATGGAATCGGCGCTTGTCAACCGGACGCAACAATGAATTATCTGATAATTTCTCATTATTACGAAACGAGTGATAAATCTGTCGTACCCCGTGGCGCTACGAGCCAGCACGCGCTCGCGAATAAACAATCAGCGACGTGCTGTCACTGGCATTGCGCCCGACGTACATACAATGCACGATTTCATATTCCAGTTTTTTCAGTCTGTCATTTGCTATTTCCATCGCGTTTGAAATCTTACAGGATTAAGTACTCTTTACTATGTTTCGCTAGATCTGCCTTCCACTGGTAACTTTAAACGAGAAAGGAAGATTTTTGTTGCGCGTAGAGTTATTCCTGAGAAACGGAGTGCGTAAATCCCTTTTTTCATGCACTACGTGTATTTACACAATTTATATTTGATAAATATAAATGATATTTATATTTAATAGATATGAATGACATTTATATTTAATCATTTGAGGTAGGACAGTTAGCGGCGCTGCTTTTAGGTAAGGGGTTAAACGATGCTTACATGACTTTTTCCGGCATGTTTTGTTTCATTCCTTTGATTTTGGGCCATTTGTGTGGTTCTCGTTAGATCTAAACAGCGACTTTTGCTAAATAAAACAGCAAATCTTGCGAAACCGAAGAATTGCGTCTTTAGGTCCTCGGGGGTCATCGGTGACCCCCAGTAAAGTATATCGATAAAATGCCATTGTACGGTTCAACTTAACTATTGGTATGCAATTTCATCATAAACTACGTCGTGTATCGGCAAATTCATCGGGGCCCGTCGGGGAAGTCACGTAAAATTGGCGCGGCACCCAACGTATGAATTAACGTAAATCTCCGTTATGGCGAATTCCGTTCGCCATAAATTTCACTATAAAAATCACGAATTCGACAATTCGGTCGAAAGTATTACAGAACACAAAAGGCAGCGCTCCGAACTGGCTTTGGTCTCGATAAAAATTTATTACCACCGCGAACTCGAAACATCGTAAAGCGAATCTCGGCTGAACGTTTATGAAACTGTTAAAATATGCGTGAATTCTTGGGACGGGTATTTTCTCACGGTCGCATCGGCATTGCCGCTACAACTGGACCTGCGAAGCAGGATCCGCGTGTCTACCATGAATTTTGATCCGCGTTTATATAACAGTCGCGAGAGCATCGAGTCCGGCACCTGTGCGTGTCGTTATACGGAAGGATGATATCGAACGAACGATCGAAAGACAGTCTCGATCTAAGGTACATTCGATACCTGGAACGACGAAGGTCAAGCTCGAATCATTCTTTTTTTTTGTTCTCTCCTGCTAATCGAGAGTGTATCGTTGCACGCCCACGTCAGCTGGGAACGCTACGTAAGAGCTCGTTTTAAACTCACGAGATGATTTCATTCTTAATTATTACGTCGCGGGCAATTACGATTACCGCGACTACTTCGAATCTGTAATTGCGACGCGTGATGCTCTTACGTTTCTTTGACTCCTACGCTAATCGCGAGAGGGGGAGGATTCGTCGCAGGCTTGAATATATTTTCATCAAAGTAAGTTACTCGATATCTTGCAAAAATTGCGATAACGACGAGGACACGAGCTTCCGGTGTCGCACGTTGCACGTGAAAGGTCACGTGCGCATCCGCTTACTTGTTTTATCATTTTCACAGGATGATATTTGATCGTCTTGTATTGGCACGCGATAACGATACGCGAATTCCGAATCGCGAATAAATAGTAAAAAAAAAATGCCAAAAATCGTTGCGAGCAGTGAAAGTTCTTGTTATCGTATAAAATTATACGTACAATTTTGGAGTACGATACGAATGACGGGAAAAATAACATAAATGAAATTGATACAGTTGTTTAAATAACGCGGCGCCGATACGCGTGTGATTTTACGTCCGCGCTCTTTGTAATGTAAATACAGACTTTAATTATAGAGACAGCAAAGATAACGAGAGACAAGCGAACGAATGAAAACTGGAAACGAAGGTCTACCAGTTTATCAATCCTACCAAATATCACGCCGTGCAGCTTTTAATTTCCACTACAACTTACTTTCCCGTATCGTAAACCACTCAATTAAACAGCACTATTTAATCCACCGGTACAGCGAAACACCAAGAATCACACCGAACGACAAAGATACGCCTTAATGAAAACAAAAAGGTAAATTGATTGGGTGTTCGAATGAACGAGCAAAAGATAGCGCGCGATAGTTGTTTGCCGAACCAGTTAAATACACATTTCGTTCGACTATCGATTGTCCCGTCGCGCGATTCCAACTTGTTTTTCAACCAACTTTCCCGCCTCGTAAACAAATTAATTAAAACACGTTCGGTCTATCGATAACGGGGCGAAACGCGACGAGTTGTACAGATCGCGGCGTCTGCGGGAAGAAGGTACCGTGGGGTAGAAAGAGACAAAGCGATCGTAGACGAATCTCGCGTGCACGAATAAAACCGAAAGGAAATCGTTAGTCGTAGATTACGAAGCCGTTTTATTTACCTTTCATGTTTCCTGTCCCGCAGTGTCGGCACATTCGTAGCGTTGCTGTTCGATTTTCGTTCCGCGACCGTTCCTCCGTCACTGAACCAGCGCCGAAACCTTCAGCGTCGTACGAACGTGAAAAATCCCACACGATTCATGGCTACCATCCGTCCGTTCCCCGATCGGATGATCGCTCACCCACACGACCACTCTTTCCCGGTACGTACGTACGACTCTCTGGGGCTTTATCGATCGCCCAAGAAACGATTAGCAAACTTCGTACGTCCATTCACATTTGGTTAAACTCTCTCTTTCTCTCTCCTTCTCTCTCTCTCTCTCTCTCTCTCTCTCTCTCTCTCTCGACGAGGTGGAACTTTTCAGTTCAAAACGAGAAACGTTTCTTCCCGTGACGTGGAAAACCGAACGCGTCGCGCGTATCTTCCGCGGCACTCGTGGACGTTGCGTATGTCAGGGGCGGCAGACTCACTTTTCCTTTTCTTTTTTATTATTATTGTCACAGAATTTTCTCGATCTCGCGACCCGTGACGTTGGTTCGGAGATAAAGTTTGAAGCCTTTTTCTCTCTCCCGCTAAGCTGATTTTTTATAAGTAGAGGGTATCAATTTGAGAACACGCGGAGATGCGGTTGTATTTTTTTATTCTTCGAGCACGGAGAAGCTCGAGGAGCGATGTTGAATTTTAAGATACACGGTATCGAAGCGAGTAACGCGTGTCTTCCACCTGTTTGCTCTTGACCGACGATGTGTGCCACACGCATAGGAAGAAGCGCCAAAGAATTCACGGGCGAGGTACGAACGTCATTATTCACGGAATCCGAAGTTCACTATCGTACACTGATAATTAACACCGAGGTGATAGTTTTATTGAACGTCGGCGTATAGTCACTTCCAGAAAAAAGATTCTCCGAATCAGAAACGAACTTCGGTCGCGCGTAACTCGAACGCGGTTACGTTCGACGAAAGAAAACAAATTCTCCGAGAACCAGAAGAAAATTTCAATCGCCGAGTTCTAGAAAATAAATCCTACAAAGAGACTTCGCTTACGAGCGTTTCGGATGGTATACAACCAACCGCGTATATTTACTCCGAAAAACTGGATCGGCCGAATCAGAAAAATTGTACGGAAACTTTTTCTCACTCCCGTGGATTGTCCATCGTTAATACCGTCGCGATGCGTGCCGCCGTAACGTAGCAGCGACAACGAAATATCGTAACGACCGCGACACGATACTTCCACGGCTAAGCTTAATGGAGCAGATTAAGCACCAGCGTAATAACGTTATTGCGCACAACACTCCAGTCCGTTGGTTCGCACCACACCAATCGTCCGCTCGGCGTGTACATGCACGCTGGACGAAGCAGTCTGCGACACGCCGGAAGAAACTACTGGCAAATCAACTGGAAACCGTCGTAATTGGTGCGGCTCCTCTTCCGGTTCTTCGTCGACCAGTAATCTAATCGCGATTGCTTCGCAGCCGTATCGATACTCCAGAATCAACTCGGCAGCGGCGTAACGTAAAAGTGGCGAATCCTCGCGCCCACGATGAATTCTACGGATTCCTCTTCGGTGCTACGCGATTAATCCAATAACACGGTGTAACCACGTTCACCACTCGAAACTCGATCCTCGGTCCCACGGTTCGTCCACTGATGACCGATCGGTCAACGGCGCACCGTTGCGCGATACGAGAGGTACGTAGGAGTTTTATTGGCATCGATCGTCACCACCGTCTAACGGCGAGGGGCAATTAGCGAAGCGCAGGGATCTTTCGGTAGCGCGGAATCATTGTTTCCGGCGACGCGAATGTTAGCGCGTTGAAACGTAAAACTCGAACACGCGATGTGCGATCGGCTTGAGCGCAGCGGCTCCTTCACCGGTTGCCTGTCGACTAGCGGTCGACGGCGCGTAGCAGTCGTATAGAAGAGAAGCTCGAACCATGAAGAAACTACAGCACGAAACGTACCGCGAAGAAGGTGGGGACTCGTACCCGTGGGGCAGCTGTCTCGGGAGAGAGAGAGAGAGAGGGAGCGAGAGGTGGGGAGGTGGAGCGAGAGGGAGTGAGAGGGAGCTAAAGAGGGACGCGCGGCGGAGGGTAGCCGGGCGCGTATAAATGTGTACGAATGTGTGTTTGTCAAGCATGGTGGGGCACGGTGTGTATCTTGCGGAGGGCACGGAACGACGCTACGGTGGAGGGGGAGATGCAACCGATGCATTTCACGGGTGCATGCCCTGTGCTCGACTTCGCTCCGCGGGCTGGAGTGCATTACGGCAAAGAGAATGCGACGGATCGTAAGCACGGCGTACGAGAGCGCGAAAGGGCTCGTTGTTGATGGTTCGAAAGGGTGTCGCTGGGTCTGGATGCTCGCTTTCGCGATGCTGGATCAAGAGCTTGCGTCACGTTTCGTGGGACAAGTAGGAGTGAGTCGCATGGATTCCCGATGCGACGAATTGTTGTTAAGAGTTTTTGAAAGAAACTGACGTGAATCACTTTACCGTAATGAAAGGTGGTCATTTTTCAATGATCGTAGAACGAATATATAAGTATCCCGAGATAACGTATAAAAGTAAATCTTCTAGAAAGTTCGCATCGATATTTTTTAAGTTTTAAAAGCAAAGTGCGATAATCACTGTACAGTGACTTATGAAATTCTTGAAAAAGAAAAACGGATCAAGCGTAGATTCGATTCGTGTGTGTCGCTGAGAAGTTGGAAGATTCTTCTTTATTCCCTCTCATAAAGATATTTTAAAATAAATATTGACAAGCTCCGTCCCGCAAGAAAGTTACAAGATTCTTCTTTCTCGCGACATAGAAGTCCGCGAATATGTACTTTTATTTCTACAAACACTTCTGGCAAGAATTCTAGCAGCGTGAATATAGCTGGAGTCTCTTAATTCCTCGAAATTACGCACCATGCGAAATATTTGCACCGTTCCAAGCAATTGGAGAAAACGTAATGTTGATAGATTGACACGGTTCGCGACATTAAGAAATTCGGACTAATTCTGTGATGCCAGAATGCCTTCCAACTTGTTTTGTAGAAACGAAAGCACGCGTACACGGATAGGTTTTCCGTGTTAACAAACGATGTACTCGCGTTCATCTCGCGGTACAAAGTTCAGTTACATTTATTTCTATTCGCAGAAAAATTCTTTGAAATGATTTACGAACTTAACGCAATTTCGTCCACTAGCGAAACCAATTGTATTCGCTTTGGATTTTTAAAAAATTTCTGAACGCGCTCCGAGAGATCCTGACGAACGTATCCGCCGTTCAGGAGCAAATTTCGATTCCGCGAAGTAATCGGAAGATCGAAATCAGCATGGGGGTACCGATACGTATGCACCATTCCAGTATGCATCGCTGGTCACAGAGGATCCATCAGGTCATCCTCCTAGAGATCCTACGATAGCGGGATCCATTGTTAGTCCGCGCTACGTCCCTGTGATCGATGGTCCTTAAAGATCCACCTTGTGCCCGTACCTCAGACCGTTCCGAGACACGCGAGGTGTCGATTAAACGATTTACAGCAAACGATCCAGGATTTCGTGGTAAATACACATGAGAAGACGCCTCGTCGATCGAGGCGTTCGATAACTGGCGAGCGGAGCCTCGTGGCTTGCAATTTCAATACCTTCGACGTCGAATGCCTCCCAACATCGCTCAAATTCTTCTTGCCGCGCTACATTTTCGTAACGGAAACATCGCGTTACGATTTTGCACTTAGCGATGAAAACTTTGAACGGCCGTGTCTGATAATAATAAATCCTAATTACTCATAAATTTAACCGATTCGCGTTAGGGAGACACGATCGTTATACGAGTGCCGCGTAATTAAATTAGAAGCGTCACACGATTCTATTAATGATTCGATCAGGATCTTGAAATTCTAAAATTACGCTACCTACGTTTCGAACGACAGGCTATAACCTTCTTCGTGCCCTTTTAATAACACACGATTCAACTATCACCCGCTACTTTTAACGATACAAAACAGTGTAGAAAAACACGAAGAATTCTATTCGCGTTCATGGAAATCCAAGGAAACGGTATTAATTTACACACATCGTGACGTATCCACGTTTTCGGATCTCTCGATCTTCCACTTGGAAATTCTAAGGGACCCCGGCCAAACCCGACTTACTTTACATTCGGTAGAATCTCGAAATTCTGAAATGACGCTACCTGCCTCTCGAACGACAGGATACAACCTTCCTTCGTGACTGTTTAATATTACACGACCCAACTATCTGTCACCCATCATGTACCTCTAACGATAGAAAATCACGTTAAGGAAATACGAAAAATGCTACGCTCTCATTGATATCGAAGGAAACGTTAACTTGGCCCGGGACAAGAGCTTGTCCCTTGATTAACTTACCCACACCATGACGTGTCCACGAATACGCTACATTTTCGAATCTCCCGATCTCCCACTTGGAAATTCTAAAGAACCCGTGCGGACCCGACTTACTTTACATTCGTAGGAATCAAAACATTCGGGAGAATCTCGTTATTCGATATTCCGCCGTTCGGCGAGGCGTAAAAAGATTGTCTTGGCCCGTACTCGAGCATCGAAAAAGAAGTCGGTGGACCGTCCGACCGACACGCCGGGGATCGGCGTGGACGCGGGCCCCGATGTATCAGCCCCGGGGATCTCCTTGGCGAGATATCAACGGCGTATGAGAACTACTTGGAAAAGCAGGCCAGATCCGATCGACCTCCGAGAAGCGGTCGCCTCTTCGCCTCGAGAGACGCGGCAGCCGCTGAACATGTCTGCGCAAATTTCTCGCTCCATCAGCGGCTGGATGGCTACGTACGATGCACTCAGAAGCGAGCGACGTTAGCCGCGGAGGAGACTGATACCTCCGTTGGCGGAAAGTGCAAGATCCGCGCATCCGTTTTCATCCCCGCGGACGAACCATCCCTGTACTCTCCTCCGGGCCCACCTACGACGATCGCGAGAGAGGAGACGCATTCGTGGAATCGGCGCTTTCAAACTATGCCTCTCGTCTCATTAATTACGCTCCATTTTCATCGCGAGATACTTGGAATCGCGATTTCGGAGAACCGTGTCCATTTGGGTGGACACGCCGCGGTATTTAGATGGTTACCGTGTCGCGATTTTTCGATCGCGTGGTATTCTGGATTTAGAATTCTACGCGAGGGTCTCCTCGATTTAATTTTCGGGAAATGTCTGGCAGGGTCGGCGCTGGTTGAAGATTTAACTGGAGCCGATAGAAATTGAAATTTCTATTAACGGTTTAGGTATTCGTTCGCCGATGACGCGGTGCGCGTTGGACACCGGTTTATTCGGCAAGGATTAAAACATTAGCCGATCTATACGCTGCCGATCGTTCAGCGGTCGCTGTGAATAGTCCATTTCTCGTTTTCCGTCGATTGACTTTTTATTTTGCCCATCCCTCGGGGAAGTGCGTTGGAGAGGTCTGACGTATACGTTAGACGCCATTGATTACCTAGCGTGACAAGCGATTTTCGTCACGAGGAATATTCAAAGGAGACTATTTGGAGCCCGCTTAAAGGAGGAGAGACTTTCCTGGAAATGACAGATCTCACGTCCACGTAAGATTAAGACGCCTCCCGTCTTCGCGTCCTTTCGTTGTGTTCGCGGATTTCATTCAAAGGCCAGTTTCCCAGACGGACGTAATAATATATTTCCCGACAATAATAATTTCTGTCGTCACTTTCGCTGAACTTTCAAGCTCTCGCGTGTCGGGAACAACGAAATCGCCACGCTGACGAAAACGGGTCACGGAATACGGATAATAATATAAAATTATTCCCGAAAACGAAAAAATGACAAAGTTTCTATAAAGTATCCGATTCTACCACAACATTATCCACCACAATTTTATATTCGACGTTACTGCCGGCAGATTACCATCGTTCTCCGTCCTCTTCCTAGCGCTCCACGTTTTACTCTGGCATTAAACTTATTACAACACGAACCCCGTATTCGGAGAGTCAGCCCGATTTCGTGCGTACTCGTTGGACGATTACTTTCGAAAACACCGAACCAGCCGCACGCGCTTACGCGTTCCCGTCAACGAGAATTCGCGCGAGATTGTTCGCAGATCGCGACAAAGGCACGTTCGTGGAAAAGCGCGTTTCCATCGGAACGCGTCGAGGAGCCGCTTGTTTCCAAGGCTGCCGTTCGTTATTCGTTGATTCGGTCTAAACAGTAATTTTCGCCCTCGACGCGCGAGGAGAATATTTCGGCTTTTGTGCATCGTCAGAATAGCGGGGGTGGGTTACCGGGCGGTTTATCCAGGTGCAGTTACACCACTGCCCACACTTTCGGGCTTGGCTCACCCCCAACAGATGTGTCAAAGACCCTTCTGCATCGTCCAGATCTATGTACGCACCCCGCAGACTATTTCTGGCGGGCGGCCAAACCCTTAGATGGCTGTTTCGCAGAATACGCGAAGAAGATTAATGGATAAAGATTTATCGGGAATACGTCCTGACAAAAGTCAGTATGGGGTTGAAGTAAATGTTTCCAACGTACGGCGTGACTTTTTGCGAGTAAGGTTTCGAAAATGGGGTGCGCTCGACGCTCGGTTGGGGTGCGACAAGAGGAATTATGATTTTCGTAAATAATTATTTACGTTCAATGAAATGAGGAAGAATATTCATAGTGAAGGCATCGTTTGAATCTATCATAGATCAAAGATTTTTGCCCATACGTTATATGTATATGTATGTATATGTAAATAATTTGTAAATTTAGAGGTGCAATATTGTAGGTTCAAAAGTTTCAGCGTATTCTCAATTTTTAGAAATTTCCTCGCACAGGGGGTACATTATAAGCACATTTTGCAAGCATCATACTTATCAATGCGATTTCTTGATATGATAAACTTCTTCGTAAATTTCCGTATTCACTTTCACCGATACGAACGATACGTGACGAAGAACGAAGAAAAAAAATCCCACTCAACGTCGCTGAAACCAAAACCCTCGTATACCGAATGGTACGAAACGTCGGGTTCACCGAAACAAAATGAACGCGCGAATCTTTAAAGTGGTACGTAACGAGCCGCGACGGTAAAAATATTCGCCTTAATATTTTCGCGCTACGACACGACACGAGGGACGCGTCGACCGAGCGTAATTCTCGGTAAACGCAAGTCGAAGACCTTTTGGGTTTTCGCGCGGAGACGAAAGCAAAACCGGCATGGCCACTTTGGCGTGCATCCAAATTCGTAGATCGCCGAACCTAGGAAATCGCAACGAGGCACTCTCGCGCCGGATAGGAATTCCGAGGGCGTGCCGGAGTAACGCTTATTCCGGCGTACTCCTCGATTTCGACGTACACGAGCCGTCCCCTGGAACAAACACCTGGATCGCGAGCAACGTCGACGAGGACAATCGTGCCGCGAGGGGGGCAGAGGACGAGCACGAAGACGAGGTCGGGTCTATAAACGCGCCCGTCGTCTCGCCCTTTGATCGGAGCGACGCGCGCTCGCCGCAGCTTTGGTAGCCTGCCCGATTCTACCAGGAAGGATATAATTTAACGCGCGTATTTCGAGAAGAGGCCCTCGAAAACGTACCCCGTGCTCGCTATTTGAAGCCTGCCGCGGAGTATTCCTGAGACTAGGAAGTCGCTCACCTCGCGGACACTCGATACCACGGCCGTGGCTCGTTTTATGCAATTTCTCATAAACTTACGCAATCGAGTTTGTCTAAGGTTACGTTACCCTGGCATGTATGAAAAAGCGTGTCTTTCGTTGGGATTCCTTTATGACAAACTGCTCGAGCGATACAATTTATTCTTTCGCGCGTTCGATTTGAAATTATCTTTCTTTGTTGTGTGAGAAATTGTGTGTTATATATGTACATCTAGATAGGGTAGAATCAAACTAATAGTAATAGTAAAATAATAGGCAGATAAAAGGTTCCTATTAGTTTGAAGATAAAAATTCTTTTATCTTTCTATTATATAATAATAATAATATATAATTATACAATAATCGTTTTTCTGATACTAAGATCACGAAAATTGTGAGTTTATTGAAAATCTTGATGGATTCCGTGTGTTTTTGGCTGTTAAATCGAATAAGCTCCTCGGTACTTTTCATACCGAATCGTTACGATCAGAATTAGTTTTGATGGTCGTGCGTAAACACAATTTGAAATAGGAGAAGCCATATGGCCGAAGAGAAACTCTTTTCGTGTAACACAACGTTCGAATAGTAGAACGCTCGGATATCAGGGTATTCGGATAACGGGAGTTCGAATGAGAGAGATTTTACTGTATTAATAACCCAGTTATCCCATGAAGTTTTTATCCCACGTATCCCGCGCGATTTTATCTGCAAAAGTGATCTGATATAAAAAGAATAACAATACAAATTTCTTGCATCGTATTACGCAACAGCCTAGATTCGAGGTCAGACATACGCGAATTAGAATTTCATCTATTACTCATCAGCCTATAATTAGGATCCGTCATACAAAAAATAATAACTCATTGACCTACTAAACACTTCTTCCGCGTATCTTTGACTTATCGGATGAGTTCCCGAAAATTCAGAAACTTTCGGAAAGCGCGACGAGATTCTGTGCTCTTCTACTCCCCCCCGAAGACACCGAAGCCGCGAACGCGTCAACTCGTTTTTCAAGTTGTATTTAACAGCGTTAAGACGAATCACGGCAATTTTGTCGAAAACTTCCACCGTACGGTGGGGCTGCCTCGCGTTAAGATTCACCGAACGAGAAACGTTCTCTCCTGACACATAAAACGGACGAAATCGTCCGCTTTGTTCGCGTTCTTTTCTATGTAAAAAGGTCTTTGTACCGCGCGAGGCTGCTGGAGGGCGGTTTACATTAATCCGGCGTGTAAAGTAATTCGTTACGACGAATATAGAAGTAGGGCTTCTCGCTTCGGCGCGGTACGGGCGTCGTAGAACCGTCCTTCTGCTTTTCGCTTCTTCATTTTTTGCCACAGCTCAATGTCATCGCTCGAAATAACCCCCTGTTGCTTCTACGTTAAGAACGCACCACGCCTCGGAACTCCTGCCTGCGGTACCCGCCGCTTCTTATGGCGAGGCGGCAAGTAATTAATATCCAAAGAATGCGATTTCGTGATAATTCCGCGTATTAGTCAGAAATTCATTCGGTCGGATAACGTGTTAGGATTATCTACGATCGGTGCTTTTTTTAGTTTACGCGCGCGAACCAGCTTGAAAATGGATGGCGGTAAATGCACGGATTTGAGAGTAGAGAAGAAAAAGAATTTATACTCCAAAGGTGGGTAAGTTTAAAAAGAAGTAAAACGTATAGCGAACCCTCGCCTCGGTTTAAATTCTTTCGGCTCGAATGGATTAAATTGAAAAGATAAAAAATCGTAAATCTCGCTCCGTATCATTAGCGCGCGAAACACTCCGAGAAGATTAAATCCGTTAACAAATGCGAGACCCGCTTTGTTCTTTAATTAGATTCAATTCTTAATTAATTACGGAACCGATAGGAATTGTATTTTTAACGCGAGAATATATCGCTTCGACCTATCGTTGGAAAATTAAATAACCGATAATTGGGACCTCGCGTTTCGACCGCGAACTTTGTAACCGCGCTCGTACGAACCGAAGGTGAAACTATCGAGCGACGGTGCGTAGAGAAGAAAAGAAAGAAATAAAGTCAATGAAAGGCCCGAATAAAGTATCTTATCCGCGTCGGATAAGGGCAGGCTCCCTCCACTCGAAGCTGAAGCATCATAGCTGCTTCTCCTGTTCTTCGTCTTCTATCCCAATCGCGCGTGACGTCAGACACCGCGAAAGCCGGAGCCGAGGCCAAGTATTTTCAAGACCAGAGTTCGTTTCCAAGTAGCCTTAAAGGCTCACCGTGTCTAGAGTGTCACGTGACTTTCGAGACTTTCAAGGGTGCGTTACTCACGCGGCTCGGAAAGAAGTGGTGCACCGACCGGGAACCGCCTCCTCCTACCCGCGACGTTTCTTGCAACGCGAAGTCAATGACGCAGGATTACTTGCATCGGGAGTACGATTGCACTTGTTGCAACGTCAGGATAAACGAGAATCAATTGGGAACGTCGAGATCTAAGATCGCGCGGGCTCTCTCACCTTGGAGAATCGCGCCTGGACTGCGCACCGTATGTTTAACACGTTGGGTGGCGCGCTGATTTTGCGAGACTTCCATGATGAATTTATTGATACCCGATGTATGTTACCATGAAATGTTGTTCGCTCTGGTCAAGTTGAATCGTGTAATTATATTTTAGATAGATCGAATATCGAAGAGAAAAACTTAAAAGTATTAACATCTGTTAAAGCGCGCACTTCGATTCTCGTTATATGACACTAAGAGAACAGCAGGATTGTTTCAATATTATGATAGACACCGTTAACCCTTCGCTATATTCGTGGGGTACACTTTCGCATCGCACAGTACACACTTCCTTTTTTACATTTTACGGGCTTGTTCATATCATATCATAGAATCTCTAAATATAAATGAAAGCTACTTTAAAAATGCAAAAATGTATACCATATTGCGAAGACTGTACCGATTCACCTTTTCTCCGTTTGGGCTGTTTTTAATACGATACATCGCAATATCCCCCTACACTACTTACATACACTTTTTATACTTGTAAATGAAACTATTTTTGCATCCCTATGATGAATTTTATTTGCACCAGTGCAGTAACGGTGACAATATTGACAGATTAAGAAGCATGAACGTTTACCAAAATGATGTGACTCGACTAATCTTGTCACCGTCGGTCAACCCCGCGGCTCTTGCGCAAAGTTGACCGCCGGTCACCGGTGACCCCCGCACCACCCGACGCGTTAAACAATCAACGAGTGGAATCTTTCGGTGGACACTCTCCAGGTGTACGGAACCGAATTATCGCGAAAGCCGTGTGAATCCTCCCGACCCGGGAGGTTGAAGATCCGGCGCGCAAAGAAACGAGGGATTTCCATGTTACAAAAGAGTCCGTCGGCGGCACCACGACGGCAGACACGGCGACGTCTCTCGTTGTCGGTGGCGCGGAATACCGCGAAACGCAGCCGCATAAATTAGCGTGGCCGGTGCGCGTGCACACGTACGCGAAAGAGATTGGGCACTTAAGTGCCAGCAAAGTATCCGGCGAACCGCGTATAAATTGCCGCCCTCGCCCACCGGGACGAATTTGCATTTTCGCCGCGCGTCGAATAATTTATCTCGGCGAGATTACTTTGTCGCGGCGCGAGAACGACGCGTGGGACCAAAAAGAAGCTCGCTGGACACGATGGTTGGGCGGTGGTTGGCGGGGTGACGAGGAGGTGCTAGGGGGGGGGGGGGGGTTGAGGGAATTATTCGCGAGCGATCAAGCACGAATGGAAGTCTCGGCCTCGAGTACGGCTTAATCAGCTTAAGACGGGCTTGTCGGGGGGGAGCGATTAAGCCTTTTGAATGCGCGAACCGACAGAATTCGCGTTTTCCTGGGTACCAGGCGGCTTCCGAGAATAGCGGATATAATAAAGTCTGGGGGGAATGGAGATTTGAATTCAATATCACGGATTAACGCGCGGTCCAAGTTTTTGTCAACGGTCCCCTGAACTTCAGTTTCGCGCAGACCGGGAAAGAAATTAATAAACACCCGTTCGTTCTTTTCGGGGATGATACAAGGTCTAGTTCTCCTGCACTTGAACTCTATGGGGATGAGAAGAAAGCAGGTCGGAAGGGCACGGGTAGGTAACGAGGTCCGCCTATCCCCATTACCGACGTTCTTTTGACATAGTAGTAGGATTACTGTTAGCGCGAGGGATGAAAATACCACTGCAGGTATGAATCAACTTCTACGCCAATACTTGGAAAAGCTACCTGACTCAATTAGTGTAAAAATGCGTGTACCCCGTCCCTGTGATTGTGTTCGACTAAGTTCGACCCACCGGCTAGAACCAATCAGACCCACTTTCCCCTCGGGTGCCTTCTTCTTATCTTCGTACAGTACTTGGCACGCGAGAAGACTTTGTCTATTGTTTCGCGAGGGTGGAAGTGGTCAACAAATTGTTCGCTGAACTTTGATCACCGTGGATATGAACAAAATTCAGATACGGAGTAACGCGAATCCTTCGTCGAAAGATTGCCGCGCGTCCCTTCGATGCGATTTGGTATCAAGCGCAATTGTTTCGTCCGTTTCGTCTCGAGAATTACGTAACCGTCGGCTTCCGGCAATTCGCGCGCGGTTTCCAACCATTTCGATGACGATTTCTCGCGGATTCGAGACTCCCGAATCGAACGCGAATATCGCGCGCGTTAGCCGCTTCTATTTCGGTGCGAAAGTACGAGCCCAGCATCTGTTCCTCGTTTCTTCGGTATCGCTGAGAGAAACGGCGAACGTTTCGCCGCGAGATGTATAAATGTCCTGCAGTTTCTTTCTGCCGTACACCCGGAAGATTGGAAATATAGACCCCCACGGAAATATAACCGCGACGCCCGGTAACTATCCACCGATTTAACCCCCGCAGATCTGGGTTACGTTCGTTCTCGTTCGTTTCTCCGATTCCGCGAAATTTAACGTTATTTAACACCTCCACCCCCGCCCCCCGCCCGCTCCGCCCCCACCCCTCTAAGAACACTTCTATTTTTATACTCTCACCGCGTTGAGAGCCAGTTGCCGATGAATTACGAATGTACCTTCAGGTTGTCGTTATTTTATAACCCGATGCGTTAAAATTATTCGCACTCGGAAACTCGCAACGATAATATTGAATCGAGGTTGTTTATTTCCGTGTACTTTCCGAATCGTTTCGTTATATGTATAGAAAAGATGGGAGAATGTTCGCGAACGTGTACTCGATTTCAATGTTAATGGCAAATAAAAAGTACACATTGTAAATTACAGTTGACGAGGACCCACGGCGAACCGTGTAAACGATGAAAGAAACACACGCGTCGTAAGAGCCAATGTTGCGTTCATTTTTATTATTACTTTACAACGAAAATTACCGACGATTTCGAATAATGATGATTCATACCGAGTGCATTAAACGCGCGGAAAGTGGTAAGAGGTAAAAAGGAAAAGAAAAAAGAAATAATTTCACGAACAAGACTCATGACTCTCGCGATCGTTCCACCCGTTACAAGGGTTCGCGGTACAGTCTCACAATGGCACTTTATGCCTCGTGTAATCAGATAGACGTAACGACATCGTTTGTCATTACGAACCAGTTGTAACCACTCAAAATTGATTGGTACATCATACCTCGTTGTATGCACGCGTCGGTATCGCCGCTTTGTTTATCCGATACAAATGCAATCACATTTGAGACACGACGATGACGAGGCCGTCTTCCATCGCGAGCTTTTCTTTTTTTATCGGCCTCACGATTTTCATAACGTTTACCTTCGAGAGCGTCTACGTCAACGGCGTATTAGCGGGTTTACGACGATAAAATAAATCAACGACACGAGTAATAAATGCGAGTCCCACTGACTGCGCAATGACTAATTGAGTATACATCGAAAGACGTACTTGCCCGGTACCGCTGGCTAAGGTCTGATATCGGACTGTATCTTTCATTATCATCCGTTTGACGTTCGAGGATGACAAAAAGACGGTGGCGAGGAGATAGCGTTGCGACGTTTCGAGCCGAACACGAACCTAAATGAGATTATTTGTCTCCGTCTGTAACGGGAGTCACGTAGACGCTTCGCGTAGAGTAGAATATTCTACTCCGAGAGACAGAATTAACCTGCCGATGTTAATAAAAGTGGCTCCGAGTTTAAATGGAGTAGATATTTCATTTTCTTAGAATCTGGGGTTTTTTTTTAACGTGGCGGTTATTTATAGGTGTATCAATGGGCGGTTTATAGTGGCAATAAAAATAGAAGGAGCGAAAGAAATGATTCGGCGGAAATCAAAGTGGAGCGAGTCACTAATTTCAGAGGAAACTGTTTATTATGAGAAATAGTAAATTCTTGTAAACACGACAAAATTGTCCCCAACGACACGGATACTCGTCGGCTCGAATATCTGTAAAGTCGATAAATGGGAATTTTGTATTCGGCACAGTTTCGTTTGAGGGTTTTCGAAAATCATGGTACGACGAAATTATCATTGCGCGACGCATTCGACAAATGTCACTCGTCATCAAAATTCTAAAATAGATGATAAAAAGTAAATAAAAAGATTTCGTATAGTTGAATAGAACGTCCATCGTCGTTATTGAATTGAATTGAAAGGACGTTGTTTAACCGATAAATTCGTTGTATCAAAACTATCGTTTTAAATACACTTTTTCCTAAGGTTTCTAAACCGTTCCTGATGTTTCGAACGATACAATGATTCTGAATAAAAAGAAAATTTAAAACAATTAATTCAATTCAATTCGGCATCGATAAAAGTTCAATTGAAATACACGAAACTTACGCGTCGCGTAAGTGATAATTCCATTGCACTATAATTTTGGATACCCATCGACAACTGAAAATGTGTCGAATACAAGATTCTCATTTATCCCCGCTTGAAAATTACTTTTCGAGAACCACGTCGGGAAAGAACAATAAAAAGAACTCACGGTATCGGCGCTAACGCTCGAACCTTCGAATTCTAAATTTAATTACGCTCCTCCGACAGAGTCGACTATTTGTAAAACGCGCGCAACACTATTCTCCGATCTTTTGCGACAGGTAGGAAAAAGGTCATCGCGTTAAACGTCGTTTATCAGTGTCAATATCGTTCCCGTCGTTGAGAAAATCATTAACGGGCGAACACGCCAAACAGAATTCGTTTAAAAGAGCGACGGTGTAGTTTACGCGAAACCTTGAGAAACTTGACATCGGGACTGAAAATAGTGCCTCGAGAAACGGATGGTTGTTTATCGGAGAATATCGATGGTGTCCGAAACTAGGGCGACGGTTACTCGAATTACAATTCACTGAGAATCGAAGGACGCGCAAGTTTACCGGAAATAAAGCAGAAGTAAACATTTTCACTTACAATAATAATCGCGTATACGCGATGTTAGGGACTATACGTAGAGGGAAATTGCAATTTCAAGGGAGTTGCCGAAAGACCTTCACCCACTTCCATCGCACGCGTTTTTACCGCGAAATTACATCGACGGATTCCAGATTACAGGTAGGATTACAGTTTCCATGGCCCGGGCCAAAATCGAGATCCAGACGCGAATCAACAACCAAAACTAAATTCAAATTTGCGCGCGAAATATATTTCCTTTCAAAATTTTATTTCAAATATCTCGAGAAACATGCATCGTCGCGCCATGCGATTTCCGGAATTGTTTCACCCCTAAAAAAATGTCCAACTCGAAAAGGCAGTAAAATCTGGTAATTCCGCCGGATTAATGGATTCGAGTTACAGAGGTGTCCGGCGTACCTGTCCGTTCCTAATCGTCCCGACGTATTCCAGTCGCATCGACGCGTAAATACCCTAGAAACCTAATGAACCCTCGATTTCCCTCTCCAAAGGCGCACTTAACTCTTTGTACGTTGAGCATGCCCGCGGTTCGTTTGCAACGAAACGGGGAATGTCCGGTTCCGTGAAACGTTCTATTCGCGCTGTTCGAACAACTAATTAAGCAAGGTTCATCTGAAGAGATCACTGTATCCACAGCTGCCGTACTCGAAGCGATTCTGCGTAAGAGACGGATTGTCTGGCTGCCAGAACCAGACCGATTATGTTCCCTCTCTTTCTCTCTCTCTCTCTCTCTTTCTTTCCCGCGATAGCAACCGACGGACAAACGGCGATGGAAAGCGCGGGACGGCAGAACAAATGGAGGCAAAGACGGAAACAGAAGAAAATAAAGATCCACGGAGGACGCACTGGCAGTGATCCAAGCCCGTGCGAAAGAACGGAAAAGAGCAGCACGTGCTTCCGACACCACGGCATTTTCGTGAATCGTGACTACGAGGGCGCGACGCCCGTGTAATTTTAGTCCGCGAGATCGAAATTATTTTTGCGCGGTCTGCCCTGAGGAGTCGCCATAAATTCCCCTTGGAAAACGAAACGACGACCACCTGACGCGTACCGCCCGACGGATTCGTCGATGTCCCTCCGACGTCGAGGAGAATCGTTTTCGCGCGAGGGATCGACAAATTCGGCCGGCGAATATCGGAAAACGGGGACAGTTTGTGGACCGTAGAGCGAAATATAGTATTCCTGGAATTGGTAACGGGGCGTGGTGTATGTTCGATTTAGGGTAACGCGAGTTACGGTATACCGTTTTATTCGATCATCGCGATTGTTTGTTGCGAAGCGAAAATAGACGTATACTTTTCTTTTTTTGCTTATTACTCTCGTACATTTTGTTAGCACGGCGCTCGGATCTTTCCACAAGTCGGTGGAACAGATAATCTTCTTGGAAAGGCTGACGCGAGGATACGAAAATACCAAGAATACTACTATTCGCGACTTTCGATGCCGGAGAAAAAGAATCGATATTTATGCGAACGATTTGTTTTCCCGCGTCCCGCGACTGCAGACGACAACCGTCGCGTCAACGTAGATTCTGTTATTCCGAAATCGAGGGGCGACGAAAGGTTTCCCAGTGGAAACCGAGACTCGAAGATTCGCATGTTAAATGAAAACGTCGTTATCCGGCGCTCGTTAGCCTAAATTGCACGGCGAGAAATCGAGGATCGCCTCGTTCACGCGCGGGTGTACTCGTCGGTAGGCAGGAATACGAAAAATGTAGGCGCAAGCTATACTATGGCGTATCCGTAAAATTTTCCGCTTGAATTTCACGCGTCGTTGGATACGCCGCGTTACGACGGTTTAACGCCGCGGCGAAATACGTCCGGCAAGTCCGCTTGTGTTTAGTCACCGTTGTCAAACAACAACCGACCGTCCCTTTCTCTCCCTTCGGCTCGTTTGATTAATATAATGGAAACAGGAGAGGCGTGACTCGATACTTTTCGTAGTACCGGCTGCAGTTACACGCGATCCACGTTAATCCACGTGTGTACTAATTAGCGACGGATGGATACCGTCTGACAGACCGCTTTTCATCGTACGCCTGAACGCACCACTGACTTAAATACTATTTCGAAGGAAAGGGATAATGTCGTCGATTATTCCTGTCGACGAACAATACGCGTTCCCTCGGCGGGATTTGTGCAATATAGCTCGATAGACTCGATTTAATCGTCATTAATAGCTGGATAATTACGGCGGGGTGATTAACGTTGATTCAGAATTACAGCTTTGACGTACATCGTGGATAAATATTGACCCTGCAATCGTACGCATCTTTTTGCGAGATACGTCAAGTTGTCGCGTTGCGACTTACATTGTTTGGTTTGAGGAAAATTATCAAATCGAAAGATATACCGATATTCGTATCGTTTATGGCATTCTGTTTTGGAGTAGTGCGTTAATCATTGAAGCATCATCATTTTTAAAAGCTCGGTTCATTAAATATGTCGAGTTACCGCCTTGCAAATTATCTCGTTTGGCTGGAAGAACGATATCAAATTGGCTGAAAAGACGACGGTACCTACGGTTCGCTGTGTCCTGGTATATCTCAAAGCACCTTTGCTACATTCCGTTTTAGACCAAGGCGTTAATAATTCACGCGTTATTATTTTTGATTAATATTAATACACACATTTGTCAGTGGGAATTATACGCTCAACGGGGAGACATATTCGCGGAAGAATGTTGAATCCACGCCAAGTTCATCAATAAGCATTATTCACTTATAAATACACGCGTCGTGTACTATTTCAATGAAACGCGTATCAACGATCTTCGCTGCGTCTTTACAATTAGAAACATCGTAAGCAACCAGGGGCGTATTTCGCGAATCTTTTGATCTTAATATTTAGCACTACTATGCACCCTGCCGGATTCGTTTCCACCGAGTATCTCTCGATGCAAAACTTCTATTTCTACACGGCGATCGTGACGCCGATCTAAAACGGTAGCGACGACGTTTGACGAGAAATATCGGGATCGAAATTTTTAAAACTTACCGCGAGACCCGACGGGCGCGTGTCTTTGAAGACCTAACAAGGTAACGTGCAATTAATTTCACTGAGAAACTTGAGCACTGGTAGGGTGATTCGACGAATAAAAAATCGCTCCGCGCTTCCGCATAAATCTCGCGCAACATTGTATTACTTAGTCAGTCGGCGGGTTCAACTCCATCTAGACGTAAATTAGCGTGCAGGGAACGGAGTGAAAAATTACCGGCGTCATTAATCATCGCGCCGCGACGTCGGGGTGATTATTATTCCCGCATTAGCTCTTGAAATTGAAGAAAGACCTGGAATTACTCGCCAGTCCAAGGACGT
This sequence comes from Pemphredon lugubris, assembly GCA_933228935.1. NCBI lineage: Eukaryota > Metazoa > Arthropoda > Insecta > Hymenoptera > Crabronidae > Pemphredon > Pemphredon lugubris. The sequence goes on from OW121815.1 coordinate 19,357,907, forward strand.
TAATGACTGCGGAACACGAGTTATTAGTCCTTTCCCTATGTACACCTGGCTCAATGTTACCACGCGACACGCTCTCTTAGCAGGTAGCGAGCAACTTCGTTTACCTCGAATCCGATACCGTCTGCGTACCCATGATACACCGCGTTCGGAGAATTCGAAAGCTAGGACGCCGCGCCGGCTCGAATAGCTCCGAAATTTCAACTTAATAACTTCGCGGATTCGCAAAAACTGACGATCCGCTCTCTCAGCTAGTTTCGACATGTTCGGAAGCGTTGTAAAAAATTTAAGAAGTCCCGAGAGTTTTTAATATTAACTAAAAAATTCTAACGTCCGGAAACTTTCGAAAAGTCGACAATTACGAATATTAAAGAAAAATTCAAAATTGTGAGATATTGAAATTTAACGATACCAGTTCCTACAGATGCACACGAGAATAATAATATCTTTCCAAATTCCAGCAAATTTGTATCTTCCCATATACCTATGGTCGTGGGGGTTTTTACCTCGATTCTGTGAAAAAACACTGCATTTTTTTTACTATTCATTACCTATTAAAAATGCTCTGGGTCATTCGAGACAAAACGACGTCAATAGCGAGGGTGATAATGCGTTTGTTATAAATGAATTACAAAGAAAGAAAGGCGTAACTTCTGAGAGGTAAACGAGTTTCACTTTTTTCAAGCATATCGCGAAGCAACGGAGTCGCAGGTAAAATTTCGCGGTGAAAACGGAGGAATGACGAACGACGCGTGGGCAAGGCGGATCGAATCGCTGCGCAAAGCGTGAGTAACTTATTAGAGGGCAGCTTGATGCGCCCGGACATGTTAATACTTATCATAATGGGCCCTTTGTCGCGGCGCCTACCAACAATGAGTTCGTTATTGCGCACTCGCACGACCATGCATTCTTGCCACCGCATTTGCGCCCGCGAGTAGCCGAGCGAAGTTCTTGCCGCACCATTAGAGAACTATTGTTTCGTTCGGCTGTTTATTTGCTCGCGCAAATCGCGATGCCGATCGTACTAGGGTTTGGAATTGCAACCCTTTCTTTTGTGTCTACGCAGTTTTATACGTAGCTGCGATCGACGCGATTATTGGGTCAGTTTGGAAATTTTGACGACAAAAGAACAAGATTCTACAGAGATCATTTTTAATTTTGTCGCGATAATTTGTGATTTAACCAGTAATCGTAATAAATGCAACTGTGCGTAAAATTTGACGGGAATCATTTTGAATTTGGTCGCGATAATTTGTAACTGAGCGAGTAATTGTAGTAATTGTAATCCTGCGTCAAATTCGAGAGAAATCGTTTTGAATTTGTTCGCGATTATTTACAATTGAACCAGTAATTATAATGAATGCAAGTGTGCGTAAAATCTGACAGAAATCAGTTTTAATTCTGCTCCGATTATTTTCAACTGATTATACTTCTCGAACTAAATTTTCGACCACGAGTGAAGTAGTATTTTTTTTGCAACACCAATTCGCTCGCGGCGGTTCGAATTGCATCGAATGCCAATTTATATAATTTAATCAAATGTGATTTAATTAAATATTAATTTAATAACATACATTTCGCATTCAACGAAGGGTGCCGTCGCTCTCGCGAATGCGAGAGTTCAATACATTCAGATATATTCATACAATTTTAACGTAAACAAAGCATAAAGGGAGGAACAAACATCTCCAGATTATACTTACTAGCCCAATTAATCTCGGAAGATTATTACTTTCAATGCCGAATTTACTGGTTTGTCGTACCGAATTTCACGAGCCGCAAATAAAAGGGTCCACGCACGATTCCCAAACGGAACTGTGAAACTTATACTCTAATATTACGGAGGTACGTAGGCATTAAAAGCTAAATGAAACAGGGAGACCTTTGTTTCCGAGGCCGTGGATATTAGTAAAAATCTCACGTACACGAGAGAGCCATCGAAAACATTCTCGTTTGTCCGCTTTGGTGGTCTGTGGACCACCCTCTCTCAAACTGACGATTCTTTTCGTCCAAAGGATACTGAAAGCCTACACTCTTTTTTTTCCTCTCTTCTTCGAGAACCTACTCCATTTTCCTGGATAGACGACGCCGAGGGTGCGCCACACGCTCACCACACGCGATTTTTCTTTGGAAGTAAATTGGTCTACGTGACGAAAATCACAAATTCTATTCTGATTGAATATATCGATTTAAGTTGCAGGAAGAATAGTTCGTCGTGCCTTCCTACAAAAGTTTGTAATTTACCTGAGATTTTACATAGGCAACTGTGCTCTACTTGCAGCACGTATTTTTAACTGCATACCGAAATTGCAAATTACTATTAATAATTGGGAATTCGTGGATCCCATAGAAATTTTCATGAATTTTAATTTCTTATCCCCTGCTGCAAAAATAGTTGAATACAATAATTGATACGTGGGTGGGTCCAAACGCGGGAGGCAGGAAAGAAAATACTCGCATTATTTATAAATCCGTGCGTAACGTCGAGAGAGGCGACAGGCGACAAATGAAAATTATAATTCTCAAACACACTCATCGCCCTTGGCTCTCTCCGCAGGACTCCTGAAAAGTGAAACCTTCTCTCTCCCGCGTCACCCTTTTCAAAACGGACAACGCGTCCTTTTCGCCACGTGCGACCTTGTCGAAATGAAAAAGGTTGACTACGTGAGGAAAGCCACATGGCCTCAAATAGGAAGAAAAAGAGCAGAAGCGTGCAACGTCGGGTAAAAATAAACTTCCATCGATAATCTCTTGTGATCAGGATAACGTCTGACGTGGGACTTTACGGTATTCAAAAACGAATAAAGAAGAGAAATGCCGACTTACCTTCGTACATTTGCGCGTATTGTGGAAAGCCCGCCGCTCTTAGCCATTTGCAAGCTTCTTGCGCCTCGATTTCTGAAAGCGACCAGAAAAACACGTTAATCGAATATCGCGAGGCGGGAAAGTAATTTTTGAGGTAACCCGCGAATTAACATCTAAAGGAAGCCCGATCATTATACGAGAGTCCTATGGGAGAATTCGCTCCAGCATTTCGGTTAAACCCGTTACCGGCAAAAAAATCGGCTTATATTTACATGAAGAAATATTCCGATCATTAGTGGACAAGAGTCGAGATTCCCCTTGTAGTACGATGAGACGGCCCTGCCGTTCGTCTGGTGAATGAAGGTCTCGTCAGAAAAAGCAGTAACCACGACGAAACGTTGCCTTCCATTATACGAACGAGATACCTTGACGGGCTGCAACGACGGAGGACATGAAAAAGTTGCAAGTGCACTACCCGTGGAATGCACTCGAATGACGACGACGACGGGCGAAGGCAGAGGACGGCCGATTCCGATGTCAGAGGTAAAAATTCGTTCGAGGCGGACGCGAAGAATTAATTAACGCGTCGCCTATTTAACGATTAATTCGTAAATTCGTATTCGCCTGGTCACGCTGTAGCTGCACGCATCGAATAATTAATTCGTTCAACGCGACGGCAAATATAAAAATTATTATGCGCGACGATCACGATTTTACCCGAGTGGATTCGAAGCTCTGACACGATACGAATATGCGACATTTGTTCGTAGCATTCGAATAAGTGCGTACTTGGCAAAATGTTCTGGTTCGCGCGTCGGATATTAAATTATCCGATCAGCCCGAGCCCCTCGCTAGCCTTCTGGAATGTAGTACGACTGCTGACAATTTGCTCTACTTATCTCGCGTAAATAATACCGTGTGAATGAAGAAGGAACGGGAGGGAGACGATTCTTGATATCTGTATCTGGAAGACGCGCAGACCGATTCGATTCTTTAACGATAAGAAATAAGTGTTAACGAACTACGGTCATTCATAACGCGTTTGGCGTCTCGTCGCTCGCGATTAGATTAGATATGCCCGGTGTTCGGATCATTTTTCTATTTCAACCGGAAAAGTTCTATGTATATCGTATTGACTCCGATGTAGTTGCGATATTTTTTTTCTTCAATGTGTACCTTTGAAAGTCATATTCACATTATATTCGAGTACTCGTAACTTTAATCTTTATCTGCTCGCTGGGACGGCAGATTGGCCGGCTCTTTGAATTTTCGGACATATTCATCTCTGGAGCCACGAGAGGGTATTGAGAGGGACACGTATTCTCTAGTTACACTCACCGCCACTGAAATTTATATTTTCTTGTTGTTAAACTTATATGTTGAAGATTTCTGTGATTATTTAGATAAAGACATTTGATTTAAAAAACACAAAGACAAATGATTTAAAAAATCATGAACGTCCAAATTGCCGTTGTAGCAAGCGGAAATGTGATATTAGAAGACGCGATGGGAAAGAGGTTAAAGACATAAGTGTGCCCGTGATTATAAAATTAGTCTAACGCTGTCATTTTTTTCCTGTTTGTTTATCAATCGTATTATTTGATTTTAAAGAACGTGACGCAAAATAATTGACAAACTCATTTTTTAATTTTTTTACTTGCATTGGACCATTTTCATTATCCTGGACACAACATAAGTGTGTATCATACGCGTTTTTACATGCGTTTCAGCTCGTCTAATTTTACTCCCTACATTACAGATCGTATTATATTCAGCCTAATCCGAAAAGAATCATGCGTTTTATTGAACGACCGCGAAGAATTTTCGCGCAGCTCGACGCCACAAGTGGCGCCCAAGGATCCCCTTCGCGAACGCGATTAATCGCTCGGCGAGTACGCAAAATTCCCACGCGGGATTAACGAGTAGGAGAAAGAGAACGGGTTTCGGCATTGCCGCGAGTTAATTGCGGGAAAGAAAAATAAATAGAACCGGAAAACGAATAAACGCGTTTCCACGTCTCCGCGGACCACCCGCCGACGCGAAAAGTTTCATAGTCGCGATATCGGTGCAGTCGCACGCATCGCCGACCGATAAAACGTAGGTAGCTATCGCTATCGATATCCTCGCGATGAATTTATCGATTTTCTGACCAGCGGGAAGCCCTAGCTCGTGGGTTTACTCACTCGCGAGAAGGGGGAGGACTAACGTCTTTATTTTCCAATCGTCGTCGAGTTTCTCACCCGTGGCGCGCGAGGATACGGTAGTTGCATCAGTTGCATCGTTTAAAGCTTCTCCCCAAGTTTGATTAAGTATCGTTGCATTTAAGGCAATGATTATTCGTGGCTTTTGCGTATCGATGATCGTGGCGGTGGTACAGTGGTTCTTAAACTTTTTAGCGATCACCAGTCCGCAGAATCCAAAAATAAGTTTCCGCACCTCCTTGAAATATGTGTTTCCATTTCTTTATTAAGGAAATTGCGCTCGCTTCAAGATAATTTATTGATTAAAAAATAAACACATACATTCGTGTATACGTACAATTTGAATATTTTGTCAAGAAGTAGTTTTCATTGAAAATTTAAATACTTTTGTCACACCCCAGGTTAAGAACCACTGGGATAGTAACACCGACGAACGATGTATGCGCGGAGGATATATTTTTCCACGATACATAATTGCGCGCGAAGCGAATACTTTGAAATATTCTTAGAAGATTTATTTATCAATTTATTAATTTATTCGGTGTCCGACAGCAATTTCCAGTTAAAGTTGGACGATAACACGATGGAAGATTGTACCGCTTTTTATACAATACTCGAGTAATTCATTCCTTTCCCGGTCAGTTTTATTACGCTGTTAGATACTCGCAGCATGTGTACTACGAGCGATAACAGTGGACCGAATTTTCTGCTCAATCAAGTATAAACTCTGAAGTGGGTGTACTTTTAAAGTTCAATTAAAGTTCAATTGATCGCGAGAGGCCCGCCAGAGGACACGTTAATTCAACAGATATCCCGTGACATTGTTTTAATTATAAACCGTTCGAATGTGTCTCGTGGGCGTAGCGAAATGCACGACGCAACGGTGTTTTAATAACGTATTAACGCACGAATATAATGTTAGAGATTTCAATACGCGGAGAAAAGTTTACCTTTCGTAACTCTCCTAAAGGAGTTTAACGTAGACAGCAAGTTATTGGGTTCGCGTAAGGTTATAACAAATTTAAATTAATGTCAATACCCGAGAGTAATTATAATTTCCGATCTAATATTCTCGGGTCGCGATTGATAAACTTTAATATTTAAATCATTCTAACGTACCCGCGGGAACTATCTCAATTCCATTACTCTATAATTCATTGTCATTAATCCCTCGAGACGTCACTGTCGCTTCGAAAACCAACAAATCCCCCGCGCCGTCGCGTCGGTACGAACGTATCAAAAAAGTAATTGCATTTGTTCAACACGGTGAATTTTCATAATTCATCATTCCCCCCCCGCGCGACGCGTCCCCGTGTTTCTCCGTCGCGTCTCGAAAAGACGGATGGCACGGAAATCCGCGACGTCGAAATAATACCGCTTTGCGGTAGGTCGCTGGTTTAAACTTCCAGCTATGTTCTGAATAAAGCAGCACGTAGGTGTGTCACTTCGTGCGGAATAAAAGGCTGCGGAGTATGGCACCGCGGCCGTGTACACGGGGCCTTTCGTAAGGAGATTTGCTTTTACGCAATTGAGGCGACAGCGGCCAGACGCGCCAGTCCAGAAACCGGCAAAGCGGCTGCACTTTCCGATCGAATTGTCATCGCCGCCTGGACAACCGGATCGGCGCTATCGAGGTCGAAAATGGTATCGTGCCATTTCAGGCCTGCGTTACAGCCGTGATACTACGTTTGCTTCAAAATTCGATCTCCGAGACAAGTGGTCGAAGCGCAGCAGGTTTCGAAGCGATGGTATCGCTTTCATACGTAAAATAAAGCACGACGCGACCAACTGACGTTCTAATCTAGATCGAGGACCGGCAGCGTCGATATCGTTGGACAGGACGCTTCTTTGTTTCTATTCAAAGTAGTATTATTAAAAAAAAGAGACAATTAAATAGAAGGGTGACGCGTTAGAATTTAGCTGAACGATTTTGCGTTTAGAATTCCGTATACCGAGCGAACGTTCTGGATGAATCTGTTTGCCGCCGAAATTCGAGCGGCAGTTAAACGAAAAGAGCGTAAAAGAACAAGGGCGTCGTGCGAAATATATTTCGTGCTACTCTTGACCCGATTCCACGAACAATCATCCAAAAATGCCGGCGTTCACGGATTGTGGGACACGGACGCCGGTTCGCGAAAAAGCTTCTTCGCCCTTCGACTTCGATCTGTCGTCATAAAACGTGGGAACTAACGTTTACGCCCGTGACTCTTCCATCGGGTACGGCGGCTTTTAAAAATTCGACCTACTTTGATTTCAACGTCGGGAGTCATCCGTGAATTCGTATCTATGCTCCGTTGGGCAAAACAAGAAACTTTGCAACGCGAGCACCGCGCTGATATACTCCCACGGACATGATTAAATCATTCTACCGCAAGGAATTTTCAATAATCAGAATTTATGTATGCGTATACTTTTGTACGCCGTGTGCCGGACTGTATTTCAATTTCTAATGGAAAATGTGTGGGCGTTCCGTACGCGAGATTGTTTTTAAAAATAATATTTCATTTCAGCTTGCGAATTTTTCGTTGCTAAACCAATAGCCTTGCACTGTATTAAATCGAACCGCAGAATAATGCGAATTAAATCATTTTAAAAACTCGACGAGAAGTTTCTGGAAAGTGATCTGCGAGATCGATGATCCTCAATTTTTAACATAAATAAAAATTAACCCTATCATCTTTTATTATCGAATCAACAGGATATCAATATTATAATCGGGATATTAAAAGAAAACGAATGACGTATCGTTACGGTAAAGGCATCGCAACTCCAATTCTTTGCTTTCGGCAACTTCTTTCGAGTATTTGTGGTGCCTCCCGGTATTCAAATGCTGCATTAAAAAAGTGGGATCAAGTGACAAGGTAACGATGAAAAGTGGGCCGTTTGGAGATCCAACCCTTTGCCGGCGTTACTTCTTATCTCCGTGTGTTCATGCGAGACGCGGCAGGCTGCTTCCATCTCTAATTCCCTTACGAAGTGTACAGTTGCCGCGCGATGGCCGCTCGATTAAACAAAATTAACAAAAACGACAGGGGATCGGTGGTACGTTGAAATCGAGTAACGCTGTCCTCGCGTTCACACTTCCGCATTAATCAACGATGCGTGCCCGTGCTTTTGATGCAAAAAACCACGCGACCAGGTACGATAACGAGCAAGCGCTGTCGATCGAGCTGTCTCATCGACCCGGGTCATTTAATTAACGTCTATCCCGTAGAACGAACGAAAAGCCACGAGCCGAGGGAATCATACGATACGGACGACTTGAAATAAGATCAACGTCGGTTCGCTTCGGCTCGCTTTCGCATTTGCATATGTCGCGGACACGCTTTACCGCTGTCCTTGAAGCAGTCGCGTCCGGAAGTCGCGAAATTCATCCTACGAAGTTCACCGACTCGCAACGGTCCCATCGTTGGGAATTAAGACGAATTGATCGAATCTTTATCGAAATGAATTGTCAGGTGAGATCCGATCGCCTTCGTGCTGCCGCTTTCTTAATACTTTTTTCGATCGATTCGTATTATAAGAATTTATTACCAAAACGTCTTAAATTCAATAAACATGAATACGGGGAAAAGACGTTTTTTGTAATTACTTGAAAACTAATTTATGCCTTTAAAGTATCTTGGGAAGTAATAAATAATTTTAATATCTTAGTAATGTTTTTCAAAAATCACGGTATTAAATAAACACATATTGGAATTCAAAATGGCTGCGTAACGTAGAATGTTAATCTTCTTCAAATTTCCTTAAACTTCAGACAATTTCGAAATAAATTCTTCAGTCTTAATTCGCCCCAGATTCTAAAGAATTTTGAGTTTAAACATATACAACTTCCCCGTACTTTGGTATTTGGCACGCATTATATCTTGCACCAACGTCCGCTGAAAAATTAATCCGACAATTCGTTCGTCTCGATAACGATAAAAACGATTCAACGAGAATACCCATCGGTACGCGGGGTCGTCGTCTCAAGATTCACGTATGTAGATGCACGTCTGCAACTTATAGAGATGCAAATGAAGTGTCTCGATCCTAAGTGCCCTCCAATTGCCTTCAAATCCCCGAGTAACATAAAGAGGAACGTGCAACCTCTCCCTCTCTCGTCTCTGATATTTTTTACTAAGAAACCTTTTTGAGCAGTGGCTCCCAATAAGATAAGCCTGCCCGTTCGAAAATTTTTCCCCGATTTGCGAATAATAAAAAGATAAGAGACATCTTAAGGTAACAAAATAATTAAAATATTCGTATCATTTATAGTCCTGTTCTCTTGAATTCAGAGATGCTAATTTTGAGAGTGCCGGACGATACGTCGAATTTCTTCGGGATCTATCGTCGAAATCGATTATTATCGACGGGAGTACAGATCGACGGCTCTCGTTGAGTCGCCTGGGCCGACTACGAGCGATCAAAGGACCTACGGAGGTCGTGGAACGTGAGCAAGTAGAAGAGGAAGTGGAAGATGAAGAAGCAGAAGAAGAGACGGAGAAGCATGCCGAGGAACGGAGTATCGCCTTCACCTTGGCGAAGATCGTTACGGCAACTAACGCAGTCGTTTGCGGCGTGGGCGAATTATAATGAGATAAAATATCCGTGTAAACGTTAAAAAGTTTCCTTTTCTTACCGCGGTGATTCTAGGTAATACACAGAATCGGTGCTCCTCCGTGGAGGAGGAACAAAAAATTCTGTGACACGCGATGCAAGGGGGAATGTAAATTTGCATTTCTTCGTCGAAAAATATTCCTGTTTACTGTGAAATAAAGCTTTAATTCCTTTAAATTGTTTGTTTCGTTTTAATTATTCATCCATCTCCGTTACTGGGAAAGGTAGTCAATAATAATGAATAAATTGTATAACGAGGAATAACTTGAAACAATCGTTTAGATACGATAAATTGTTTAAATTCTTACGACGTACTCCATCAAATTACGAGGTTGATTAAATGCGAAGAAGAAAAAACGTGGTTATCATAATTTTGAAGACTTGCAAATAAATGAGTATATTGACAAAATTACTTCGCCGTGTGTTAAATTCAATCCTGAGTAAAGTCGACGTTTCGAACACTACTCGCGTGCTCATCCTCGGGGCAAAGTAGAAAATATTTTATTGTTTTCAATAATATTTGTACTTTAAGAAATGATGAACGGGATGAGTAATTCGAGTATGATTTGATAAAAATTGGTCAAGCCAATCACGAGATATGTTACTTATCTCAAAAATGGCACTTTTTATTAATAAACGTCTTCTGCTCCGTCTCCGTTGCAGATTGAATTGCAGGAAAATTCCACGAATCAGGGAAAATGTCAAAGTGTTTTTGGTCCGGATATCATTTTTCTCGACTTATTACCACTCCTAGAATACGAGGTTATCTACCCGCACCCATTACTGAAAGTTCTTTTGCAATTCGTCCCCGTTCCACGACAACTCAACCTTTGTTCAGTGATATATGGCAACGTTGTATACTGTTTATGACCTTCCATTGCATAAACGTTACTTAAATGAGTTCCTTCGGTTACTGTGTAATCGTAACGCGTTCTGGAAACGATTCAGGTTTCCTCGCTATCCTATCTCGGGAATTTAAATCTACCGGGTTTCTATACAATAGAGTTTCCATATGAACCTCATCGTCGATTTTCATCAAGTTTCTCCAAAAAAAATTCATACGAAACGTTCCGCATAGCGTCCGGAATATTTCTAAACGAATGGATTACACAGTTTTTAATGATTTTATAATAACGAAGAACGCGAACATCGCTTTGACGTTACCGCGATGAAAGTTTCAGGTGAAGCGCGACGCGTTTGTTATACCTTCACGTACCAACGGAACCTCGGACAATTCATGGACAGGAAATTCGCGGGCTATTGCCGAACGTCCGTTTCCTCTTCGCTCGTAGTTGCCACACCCTCTCGCGTGCACCAAGCCTCTCGCTTGCCCCCGACCCACGATCTCGAGAAATGCTACGTGTATTTTCAGCAGGGAAATATTATTTTTGCGATTTCATTGTTTGTCTAAACCTACAGTTCAATTTGTCGTGACTCGTAGAAATTTCGCAATTGGTCTCTGTTATTTATTTTCCACTCTTTTCGTATTTCACGTTGCGCGTCGCGTAAAGGAGAGCGTCGTTATACGCGTTCGATCTATCGTTCCTATTTTATTCAACGTATTTTATAATGCAACTAAGGATGCACGATTGACGAGAGTAAAGGGTCAATTAATTTTAAGCATGCACCGTGTCTTGTTGAATACGGGAAAACATTCTGAAGTTAGTTTTCTGAAAACGTATCGCATTCAATTTTTCGTCGTACAGATCGCATTTTCGATATCACGTAATTTGTTCTGAGATTTTAATTCCCAACTTTGAATTGCTTTAGTAAAGCTGCCACGTGTGTTTTACTCGTGCGTATTACCAACGAAATACGTTTTAACACATTTAAGCGGCGTAGATACCCGAGGATTGACATTGAACTTTTCGTTTGGATGACGTCGGTCCCTGTGATCAGCAATGTATTCATATTAAAAAATAAATATAATTCTAATGGACTTTATCGCAACGTTCGAAACAAACGTATGCATTGAATTTGCACGAATTACAAAAAGCGGCGATCTTTTTGATTAAATCTCTAGCTCTTTTGCATCTGAACATTTTTATATAATTTATGTTATTAACATTCGAAACAGTATCTTCCGACTTTACGCATTTCTACTTTTTATTTTTCCAATTGACGAGCACGTTTTCAATTGTTCTGTGTAGGAACTTTTTCATCGATAGAACGTTATAGCGGGATGCGTTCGTTATATTGTGTTTATGTTACGGGCAATGTAAATAATTGAGCATTATTATAATGCCCGGGCAATTTAAAAATTGCCCAAAGGGATATTCAAGCCAGGATCGTGTTGTTTACGTTTGATCCGGATATCAACTATGGATTCGCAAACATAAATAATTGAGAATTATTTATAATGCCCGTAACATTTATACTCTGTAGTCCAAACTTAACGTTCGACGAGTGATCGCCGGCTGAACAGAAAGTGCAACAAAATCGGCTCTGCGCTTTAACGCGTTAATAAAATGCATCACGCGCAAAAAAAGATTTGCAAACGCCTAGTCATGTAAACTCTAGCGCGCGTTCCGTAGCAGCTCGTCCGCGATATTCGCACCCTCACCGCGATGCCAACTACCCTAACCACGGCCGCTAACTACTGCGCGCGAAAGGTATCATTTGTGGATCCGGAATTATGCGCTCGCGAGCGACGAAATCAATTATCAAGCTGGGTGTGGCGAGCAATGATTTATACCTTACGAGGGATGAATTAATACCTTGGACCGAAATCGTTCACCCACCTCGAGATTATAAGAGTTCTCAGAATCGTGAGCGTCGATTTTTTATTTACCAAGATAGACTCTTATCCCACGTCAATCCGATACTAATTTCAGAGCGTGATAAACGGTTTCCAACTTTTACGCAACAATTTTCCTAGCTTAACCAACGACGGAAGTCTGGAGGTTTCTCAGTTCCGTGGATAATGAATAAACTTGGAAAGTAGCAACGTTCGGTTACTTGGCGAAAGTAATCTCGTACTTATAATTAATACGGCTCGTTACTTTATCCCTGCCCGATTATAAAGTCGAGGGCGATTAATAATATTCCACCGAGCAACCGCGTCAAAAATGTCGGATCGGGCTGTCAAACGATGCCTCCCGAGAGCGCACGGGTAAGTAAAATAACCATGTTTCACTTCGAAAGAAAAAAAATGTGGTGGAAAAAATCGTACGATCACGCGATACCACACAGAAGTAGAGTTTGCGTTTTAGCAAAAAAGAGACGTATCGACGAAGCTTCGCGGATACGCGGGTATTGGTATAACTATGTTCGAAGGGACCCGGGGAAGACTGCAATCTTCTTCTTTTTCTTACATCTTCCTGGTGAAAGATCGGTGGACGTACCGGGACAAAGGCGTGGCTCTTCTTTTTCTCATTTCTCTCCCTCGCTCCTCTTTTTATCCTTCCCGCCTCCTCTCTAACCCCTCTTGCCATCGGCCGGCACAGATTTATCTCCTCGGCTATACGAAGTACGAATTCCTCTGGTATTTTACCTCTGGGACAAGGACGAAGCCGACGGTCGCCACCATACAGTGACGGAGGACTCAAAACTGATCAGCGGGGTGCAAGGGACATTACCGCGTACCGTCGCAGTCCCTTCCCGACGTTACGTCTTAAAAGCCCGTTGAATTGGTAATGGGCATTTGAAAACAGGGTGGGTTTCTTTTCGAGGTAAGCCGATTTTACGTCGTCGAAAACGGGCGACGTTCAATTCCGCTTAACCTTCCCATACACGCGTATCGGTCCCACGGACCGACGAGTTCTTGTTTTGTTTATTTCTAGAATACTGCGAACGCCAGAGTGCGCATTCGCCTGGTAGATTTCCAGTTCATCATCTTGAGATGGAATAATTTGTTAATTATAGTGTTTTTCGCAAGATTTTAAACTGTACCTATATGTAAAATTAAGTGCTTAATTTATATTATTTAAAGTCGGTCTCTGAAACCCGCGCGTGTATTCGTGTCATAAAATTATCCTTGTACAGAAACGTTGAGGAGAATCCGTATTCCTCGCGTATTTGCGCGAGACTGACCGTACCTGTGCGTGGCGCCAGAAACGTGGCAAATAATTGAAAATAAGCGTTTTCGTAGGAAAGAAGTTTTAACATGCTCGGGCATCGCAGATAATAAATATCTAAATATGATATTTTTTACGAAGACCTTGACCTATCTCGCTAACAGCAATAATCTTTATTTGTACAGAAATACAGTATAAAAGAAGTTACTTGAAGGAAGATAAAATGATTGGCGCTATTTTCCTATTTATTAACGACCAGAAAACAACGCCAATAATTTTTTGTAGAAAAATGAATTAGATTTGAAGTGATAGGTGAAAATTATGGACCCAGTGTCCATCTTGGAAAAAGTTTTCTTTGCAAGTAATTTTCTTTGCGTGAAGCACGCGATCCCTGAATATGGAACCATCGGTGTTGGCACTGGGACTACAGCTGTCATTTAAGACCTCGCGCATATTACAGGTTTCATTTATTCATAACTGCTTGCCGACGAAATGCTTATTTTCCTTGCTTCAGATGTCACAAAGTTCAAAACAGAAGACACTATAAAAAATGTTTTGACCTATCCGGATTCCCCTTAAACTCGTACCTCATTGAAACGAAGAAATAAATCGCAATACAATTATTCTATAATCCACGAAAATTCTTTTATAATCGCTTGATTTTATAACTAGAAAAACTAGGATCGATACGAGGACAGAGCAGTACGTACTTCACAAAAATGGAAATAGCGAAATGCGGGGTGCGTCGTCACGGTGACGAGATGACAAAAGAAAAAGGCGGAAAAGAAGGGACCGAGGCCCTGCCCTATGGAGATTTGGAACTCACAAAACCGGTTTGCCTCTTTGCATAGTTCACCAGACTTTTTCTGATGATTTGCACTGCATTTATACTGAGCGTCTTCCAAGGAACAGCGTTAAACGGGTGTTGATAAGTATAATAAATACTGGCAATGGAAGAGCTCTCAACGAAATTAAAACTAAAGCGCAAAAATCTGGGAATCCCAGTTTCGTATCTGAAAATATCCAGTAATAAACTACGTAAAATACAACTCGTTCCTCGTGGTTAAAAACGTTGAAATGCTATCCGAACTCCGAGCCTGGCGGTAATAGGGTTAAAAGGGACAGGTTAATCAGTTATAATTACAGATCAAAATGACGTGGGTTGGCCGTACGTTTCTACGAAACGGGTTAACAATCAATGTTCGTTTCGATAAACGCCGAGACTCCGAAAGGCAAATACGAGCGTATCGTAACCGTCCCTGAAGCGGAGGCCGTTTCGCATTGGTGAGTCGTATCGAGTGCACCGGCTTGCCTTCCTTTTCTTCCCGGTAACAATGAGGCACAAAAGGGATGCATATGCGCGTAAGCGTGTTGGCCCACAATGCAGCGCGAGCGTTCCCTTCTAACGAATCTTGGCTGTAAACTGTTTCGCTCTTTCCATCTCGCCAAGCATTCGTTAACAATCATCAAGGAACAACCATAAAGGTCAGTCGACTGTAACGTTTGCTTCTCGATTCCTCGGCCCCCTATCCGTCCAAATCATTTCGTTGGTCTCTTATCAAACGGATCAACGAAATCCACGAGCCACGTCACTCTTTACGCATCGCGTGGAACGTCAATCGATCACTGACTGTCCAATGACATCGATCAACTAGACAAACCCAAAAAGAGCCACGAAGCGAGGCGAAAACTTTCGTTCTTTTTGTTGTATTCGAGTTCTCAACGTCCGACGTTACCCGGAGACTTTCAAAACTTTCCAGACTTTCTATGCGTCCAAAAGGCACAGGGGCCAAAAGTAACCCACTCGAAATTCCGCGCGAGCGACTCGATTGAGGGGACTCGGTGGCACCTCAGCGGACAAGTCGCTTCGACGATAGAGGAGGAGAGCCAGGACGAAGAGGGAACGGGAGGAAGAGGAGGCGGGAAGGAGGACGTAGCAAGAGTCATTAACTGGTAATAGCTCGGGACACGTACCTAACCTACCTCAACCGAAGCTAGACCGGTGGAGAACGAGCCGTAGGTGGTGAACGTGCCTGCCGATATTATTTCGTTTTAACGAGGTACCGGCGCGAGATGTATTTACACTCACGATCCGTCATGCGCTCGTTCCTGTTCGTTCGTTATCATTTTCTGACCGTACGTTGAACCAGTTACGCCATTGGCTCGTTACTCGTCGGATAATAGAACGGGAAACGATGTCCCCGATTATCAAAAGTCATGTAATGGAGATGACCGTCGATTAAATTATCGAGAAACTGGGTTGACAGTGGAGTGAGTCGGGAAAATATTTGCACCCTCCTTTGATAGGAATTTGGTGTGCAATAATGTTGTGACCAACTCTATGTTTCTGAATTTGAGCTTTTGTCATTGTTTTTTTTTTTTAATTGGTTGATTCTCGAATTTGTTTTTTCAGTGGTACATTGACAGCGAAAACACTAAACGAGTGGCCACAAAAGAAAAATCTTGTATTGCTTCACCGTGAAATACCTACATAACAAAGAGTTAAGAATTGATTTTACGCGATCTGTAAATATAACAAAGGATGTTTACTTTATTATTAGACGTTGCAGGTCGCGTAAGTTCTGGGAAACTTATCCCTGGACGATACGTTAATCAAAACACGATTTCAAAACTGCTTTAATCGAGTAAACCTACGTCTCTTTAAAGCCACGGTAATTATTCGAGACAGAATTTTATTTTAGACCGAAATATATTATTGCCAAGTTTCTGCGATTAATGAGACAATAGGGCAACGTTAATGAGCGCGGATTGTACGTTCATTGCAAGTTCACCGGAACGACATAATCGAGTAAGGAACTTGTTCGGAACCGGATGCTAATTAGTCACTCGAACTACAGCAATTTACCGCGAAACGTTTGGGTGTGTTCCAAAAATCAGAATACTCGAACTCCGGTCAGCTCTGCTCGTAACAAGCTTTACCACGATCGTAATGCGTAACGAAACGTGCCCGTTAGTTAGGATTTGTTACGAGGATTAACAACGTACAACGGCACTTCGATCATTCTCCGCTTCCACGCTGCACTTGCTATTTATGACATAACGCGACCCGCATCTAATTAAATTGACAACGTATCTTCCCTTCTCTGCGGAAAACAAGTAATGTAATGAATAAAAAAAACAACATTAGATTTCACAAAACATTAAATATAAATAAAGAACAAACATGTTAGAATTTCATCCGGAATAAATATTGATAAGAAACCAGGGAAACTTAGTTTTCCATAAACAATGTTTTTGTACAACCTTCCATCTTGCAATTAGTCCTTATATCTGATTTTTTTTAACTGTGCATACCATTTTTTTATACAATTGTACAAAAATCCGACATGTACGAGACTGCCCTTTGAACGGAGCAACGACTTTCGACCTTCTCGTGTCCCAACCTTCTTCGGGGAAGTTCCTGCTCGTTCGAAGGTTTCCCGTCAGATTTACATGGTGTTTCGGTTGTAGGTGAGTACGCGGGGACCCATGCTCCTCCGCGATTAAGTCTCCTGCGTGGAATTACCGGTTTCGGTAAGACGGGTCTTAAGTTTACCATCGTCTTGTGCGTGGCAAACAAGTGGGGGGAGGAGGGGGTGTATAAGCGTGAATCCGAAATCGGAGTTTTGAAAGTGATCCAAAAATATTTATTAAATACTATGCTACATGCAAACCTGCAATTAATTTGTTTTATCTGAATTTCAAACGAATCTGTCGTACTTTTCGTTTGACTATGCACAGTCGCACGGTTCTTGGTCTCAAATGAAATATTTTATCTTACGACTGAAATTGTACAATCTTATCCAATGCTCGACCCGAGTACCGTATTCGCCGTAACTACGCACATGGTATGTTTTACGTTAAAAGCGTTAATCGTCGCGTATCGTGCGAAAGGATTGCCAATTATTACGTTCTCACCATTTCAACGTAATTTGTGTTCCTCATTTTTAATGCAATCGGCTCATCTCCTGCGTTCGAGTAGCTAAAAAAACGATCAGCTGTAAGGACTAATTGCGAGATGTAAGATTGTAAGAAAATATTGCTAAAGGAAGGTCGATGGGCTTGACCTCGCTTATCTTTGGATTTCTACTCACCGCGGCTTACACGCGGCGAGAACTCGGTACCGGTATTATTCGCAATACGCAACAATTTATTTATTAGTAATAGCAGCAAGTTGATCGTCCCGATGTCAAAAAAATATACATATTTCTTTGGAATATAAAGACAACTATCGGTTTTACTTGTCCTGTGTCGGGTTACGAACGAATCGACGAAACTCCAGATTGTTTTCGAATAAAATTTAAACTCACGCGGTTGCGTAATTAAGAAGAAAAGACTCGAAAACAAGTATCGAGAAATCGAATGCACGCACTCCAGTTGTACGATCGTGGGGTGTAAGAAAATAATAAAGTTGTATCGTTCAATTTCACTTGGTATGATTAATTCATGCATTATTGATATCGAATACTAATGTTGCTCGTAACGCGGAAGTGATTCTCTGCTCAGTGTTGGAAATACGTACGTCGAAGTAGTAATCGATGAAACGAATGGCGAACATGGGGAACAACTTAACACAGTCGATTAGGAAACATTCTTACTAATGTATTCTCGTATGGTCGCTATTAGCTGCGGGCAATATTTTAAGGTGAGTGGGTCCAATTAAGAGAGGTATCTTCGGGCCCTTATACGACGTTTGCCAATTAACTAATGATTAACGCCGTTGACTAATTGATCGAAGCGTTATACCAAATAACGCAAACGCGACGATACGTTATTCGGTATTTTGAAAATATTTTTCACCGGATAGAGTCCTTTTGTAGTATAACAAGCGTGACGCGGAAAACTCTGCCGTTAATGCGATTATCTCGCGCTTTAAAAGGCAACTAAAATGTCAGTCGATAAAACGAATGGGCGAATATTGAAAGCTAATTAGCGTGGCCGATTAAGAGGGAACGCTCGCGTTATTTCGCACAACGGATGTCGTTAGCAACGCTGGCTATTTTCCAAGTAAAAGTTTTAACGTAGAAAGCGTTTCTTCCGTCTCCATATTTTATCGTTTACCCTAAAAATGCCTAGAATCTCTTTTCGCATAGATAATTTATTATTAACGCATATATTATTAACGCCGGTGATTTTGTACGCACATCTGCGCACAATTTTCAGCGGTCTATGTATGTATAACCGAATGCCCCACAGGGTTTTTAACAGAAATCTTGCTATTCAGAATATCCGGAAATGTTTGAATTTCACCGCTTTGAAACGCAAACGACTTTAAATCCTTTGTACGCGACGTATAAAACGTTTATACGATTACAAGCATGATACGATCAAATGAAATCTGTTTATACAATATTTTGTATATTGTTGTTTAAAATTGTTTTAACGTATTGGCCCAAATATAGTGCGTTGTTATTTTCTCGAATATGCAACTTTAAACGTCACATTCGCACTATATTCGAATACCCGTAACTTCAAAGCATAAGTGAGTATTGTACGCGTCTTTCCATGCGATTCGCCGCATCTATTTTTACGCTACATTGTAGGTCGCATTATACTCCGCCTATTACGATAATTAAATATTATAAATGCATGCTGAGATAATTGATAGAGGCTTTCAATAATTTAAAAAAAGTGTAATAAATAATAAAGTCTTAGTCATTGCGAGATGCGCACAAGCCGCAAATATGAAAAAGGATAACTACGTTGACCACGCGAGCAGCAACCGAGTACAGATTTTAAATCTATGTCGCCGGAAATTAGCCGATAGCATATAACTGGCGTAGAATCACATCGTTGGAAACCAGCTAAAGAGTTTGAAATGACGTAGAATCAACCTCGTCGGAAACTAGCTAGAGTTCTACACGGCGTGGAACTACATACGTGGTCGGGTGCCAATGCGTTAATGTCATCATCGTCGGATAAAATAGTCCATGGCGAATGATAATGCGAAATTAATATTATACATTCATCGCAGCAAATGGCAATCCAATTAACCAAATAACATGGAGAGTAATGGGAATTGAACAAGTTGATTTTACGAGCTCATTTGGAAAACAATCACTTTTTTTTAGTAATAAATGTACCGGTAAAAATAATTCAATGGTTGCCGTATATTTCATAGAAAATATGAGTTCCAGCATATCAGAAAATACTTGAATCCTCCGTCGCTTTTTTGAAACGCAAAGGACTCAATTTCTTCTGTACCCGACGCATAAAAACATTTATACGATTAAAAGCATGATACGATCAAATGAAATCTGTTTATATTATATGTTTTATACTGTTATCTAAAATTAGTTGAACGGGTTAACCGGAATATAGTGCGATGTTATTTTCTCCGGTATGTACTTTTGACAGTCACGATTGCACTATATTCAGGTACCCGTAATTTCAAAGCATAAGTGTGTATCATACGAGTCTTCGCATGCGATTTGGCTCGTGTATTTTTAATCACTTTATTGTAGGTCGCATTATACTCGGGCTAATTCTATAATCAAATATTACAAATGCAAGTTGAGATAATTGATAGAGGCTTTTAGTAAAATAAAACAAAGTGTAATAAATAATAAAGTCTTAGTCATTGTCAGACACGCGTAACCCGTAAATATGAAAGAAGATATCGTTGAACTACGTCAGCGGCAACCGGGTATAGATTTGAAATCTACGTCGGCGGAAACTACCCGCTGGCATTGAAATGGCGTAGAATCATGTCGTCGGAAACCAGCTGAAGAGTTTGAAATGACGTAGAACCGGCTCGCCGGAAACCAGCTACAGTTCTACGTGACGTAGAACAACACACGTGGTCGGCTGCCAATACATTAAAATGTCATCATCGTCCGATAAAATGTTCCACGTGGAATCATAATGCGAAATTAATATTATACATTCATCGAAGCAAATGACGAACTAATTAATGAAATAGCATGGAGAGTAATGGAAATTGAACAATTTGATTTCACCAACGTACTTCGTTCGGAAAATAATCACTTTTTTTGGCAATATACGCAACGTTGAAGATGATGCAATGGCTACCTTGAATTTCCTGGAAAATATGAATCCCAGCATAGCGGAGAATATTTGAATCTCACGTCGCTTCTTTGAAACGCAAAGAACTCAATTTCTTTTGTAGCCGACGTATAAAACGTTTCCAGAATATTTGAGGATCTCCAAGTACGACAGACGTTTCCAAATTTAAATTATCACGATTTCGTATTTCCCGAAGTAAGCAATTTTTATCTACTTTAACCAGTACCTCATTGTTTTCGATTCGAATAATTTTCTGGGTCGTCGAAATATGCAACTTTCGTTTATGCGCTCTAATAAATCTCGAGGGGTCTTCGATTCCATTGAATTTACGATTCATCGGCGCTAATATCGTAAAATCACGAGCTCGTTAATTTTTCCTACCGGGAAGAAATCAGAGGAAATTTTCTACGTGATTGCGCGCCGAGTGGAATTTCTATGAACACGATAATTACCGCGAAAGAACACGCATTTCCGCGTCGTCGTAGATCGTTCGACGGGAATACGTGGGTGTTTGTCACGAGATATTGTGATTATAGGCAGCTGCCAAGGCTTTCTCCATTGTCCTGAATAATTATTCACGGTGACATTCGCGGGTACGTTCCGGTAACCGTGTGCAGTCTCATTTACTTAAAGACCGACGAACTCGATACGAGCACACACGTGAAAACATCATTTGAATGGAGATTCACCGAGGAATACTTTTTCAAATTCAATTCGAGTTTCAGGTCAGTAGGTGCTTCCATTTGCAATCGTGATTCGATTAATCGAATTAAGTATTATCGGCGCGATATAGTTGCGGAATTGTAAAATTCAACGAGTTTTATAAATAAATGTAACGAAACGACTATATCGATTTAACGCTAAATTTGTATAATCGCGAGGACCGAGAACGTCGTGTGATTTAAAAATGTTTTCGTTAATATAGAAAACAGTAGTCTTAAATTTTAATTCATAAATCTCGACTTAACGTTGCTTGATCAAAATAAATAAAAATAGTCGCGGTATACAAATATTTTGACTGAAAACCAGACCGACAAAACAGATGATTTCAAATTTCAACGTGGAAATGGCGTGACTTTCGATGGATCGCTACGATGACTTATCCAGAAACCATAACCACTTTAAGTACGAGAATAGCGATAAAAGAATTTATGCGAAACGGTTGAGATATTATCTTTCCACGCGACATCAGTTTGCTGTATTATTCCCCAAGATTCTTTCCCAACATCTAATTTAACCACTTCGGATCCGGCGCGCTTTAAAATAGTTATATAAAAATAACCGAATCGTGCAAATATCGCCACCTACCGATCTTAACGTACATAAATAAAAATAGGATTTTTATTTCAGAATTCCAAAACCTCTAAAGCGAATGTTACATTTCTCATTAATTTTATAATCAATTCGAAGTAACCGCATCCTGAAGGAATTAATTTACACATCGACACGTGGTTTTGGTTATGTAATTTAATTGCGTCGACAGTTTAACGATGCGTCATCGTGGAATAGCATTCGTACGCACAGCACCTTTAAAAATGAAGCATCTTTTGTCCGACTCCCCGCATACCGGTAACCGCGGAACTTATTCGCCGAGGAACGAAAGAAATAAGTGGCATTTCTCGTGCTCCAATTCCGTAGTTCCAGAAAGAGCTACTGGCGGAAGTAGAAGACGAAACGACGAGGTTCGCTGGAACGTCGAGCTCTGAATCGTAACTAACGATTCCGGGAATTACTTTCTCGTACTGCACCCGCTAACTCGGGGATTTAGACTGTAAAACGCTTTGGACGTTTCCGCGACCAGCTGCTATTAGCTATTATTGGGAATTCTAATGGACTACCCCGCGATGAAATTTCCCGTGCATTCTTTCTACGTGTAAACGAAAATTTAATCTTCCAGGCACGCCCGGTTTTATACGGAATATAAAAACGAAAATGAGGTCTTCAGACTTATGCGTTTCACAATAAATCCGAAGATAGAGAAATAAGCCGGGAGAGTGTTAACGTTTATACGACATAAGCTAATGAGCTAAGAGTACGAGGATACCAAGGCTGGATTAATACATTTAGAAACCCTGAGCGCTTAAAAGATTTTAGTGTCCAATGTACAGGGTGTCCTGTAAATAGTGATCCTATGGTAATTCCAAGCAGGACAAAATAATAAATTACAAATCACTTTAATAAACGGAATGGTGGTGATTTGGGTTGAACGTATCTTTTTTCGAAGAGTGAACGCGTTCCACGAGGATAGATGGTTATCATACATAAGTGGTATTGAATGAAGAGCTGTTCTATTATAAATACCAATTAAATAAATATTAAAATGCTAGTAGACTTAAAATAAGAGTACAAGAATGATGAAGGCACGAACGCTGGTAAGAAGTATAAACTGGACTGTATGGTATGTGGATTTATCGATAAGCGATGCAAGAGACTGGTGAACTCAACTTATAACTGATTTGTACTACGACTTGCAGCCTTGAGACTGTCAGTTGTGACTAACGTATCGTTAGGAAAATGTCGTCGATGAAAACTTTATTGGTGCCTCTCTTGATGCCCTTTGCCAAAAGGTAGGAAGTTTGCGAGGGTGGAGACTTTGGAGGTATGAATTCTAATTGGTAATGTCAATTATGAGTCTCCACCCCGTGGGTGACCAAGGGACGACGCTCGACGGTGTATTTACATACCTCAGGGATACCGAGTGTCTCCTTACACCCGAGTGACTCTGGCGGCCAGATGTATTATTGCCTGTACCGCCGAGCGCCACGAAAGGGTCACTATTGTGTCAAGGGGCATTGGAAAACTTTAAGAAGTTATGCCTGTTTTTCGGGATTAAGCAATAAGTGTCAGAATGTTCTTTCCAATGCCAATTCGTGTGAGCGCCGTATGGCAATAAAACATCTGGCACGCAGAAGTGCATGAAATCTTTTGAAATTGGACGACAACGAAAATTAGGGGTTCCATTGAAGCCTTAATACGGCATGTTAAATGAAAATTGAGAGGCACTCGGAGACCTTGTGTTGAGTTCGAGGTCCACTGCTATAAGATCTAAGTGTGCAAGTGTGTTGATAACAAATAACTCCGTTCGGGAGGTCTACACGACAGACTTCCTTACGAAAACTTTTTCGATGTACGAACTTATAAACGTAAAAAACTGAGCTACATTCCCTGATACATTAAATTAAACTCATCAATTTGCTTTGAGTATTTTCACGTATGACAGCTTAAACGGACTACGACAATAAACATATATGTAAATGATTTAAAATACAAACAACAATAAA
Organism: Pemphredon lugubris; assembly: GCA_933228935.1. NCBI lineage: Eukaryota > Metazoa > Arthropoda > Insecta > Hymenoptera > Crabronidae > Pemphredon > Pemphredon lugubris. The sequence goes on from OW121815.1 coordinate 19,381,832, forward strand.
TCTACCATTAAAATTGCATTTTTCGGAACAGAAAAAAACTCGCTAAAGAAGATTGAAATCGTGCATTTACGCGGTTATTTTGCTCAACGGTTAAGTAATCCAAATCCGGCTAACGCCTAGCGCATTCACACGTGGAAAACGCCTACTGCGTGATTCCATTTATTCGTGCGTATAACGCGTCATTGCGAACACATCCGTGACACGCCACGCTCGCGTTACGCGGTTGTAACTGCGTTAACTCGTCGCGTGTTACAAAGAGTATCCCTTAACTTCGACTAGTTGAACTGTACTTCTTATCAATTGGAGTCCACTTATCGTCACTCCAGGTCCTACCGACGCGATCGTGCTGGACCTCCCTGAAAGATTTCTCGAATCGATGGCAAGGGATCCTCGCATGAATTATTTTGGAACCCAGTCACGAACCCGGTGCGTTCGAAATCACGAGCTCACGTTCTCCCGGTAGAAGAAACGAACGCCAAGGGAGTAGGACGAGGAGAGAGAAAGAGAGAGGAGAAAAGATACGGGCCGAGAGGGAGGAGAAGGAGGAGGAGGAGGAGGGGGAAAAAAAGAAACACGAGGAAAAGGCAACGCACATTACGAATTTGCTTTGAGCAGGTCTCGAGAGGAAGAAACGAATGGAATACGAGTGAAACGAGACCCTACCCGAAAGGGAGGCGCACGCGCTCGCGAACTCTTACTCCGAGCGGCCATTCTTCGTTATTATATTTCTCTTCCCACGGCATTCATAAAACGGGCGTAAGTAGACGGCGAGGCTTGCGCGGAGGAGATACGTGTACGAGGGAACGAGAGTGCAGCGTGCTCCGAGACACGCGGTATTAGAGAGCGTAAAGAGCCGTAAGATCGACAATAAAGCCCCGATAATGCGGCCTCCGGAGCGTTTAGTCATTGCGGCGCGCTTCGAATCGCCATGGACGATGAACCTCGCACTTACGTCATTTTTCCACGAGGATTCAATCGGCCAAGATAAACACATCTTGCGGTATCGCTGTATCATTATCGTAACACCGTCCCGGAGAAACTCCATTATTCTATCCCGGCCTAGGAGATACCGTGGCCTGTTGCGGTAGGCCAGTGTTCCGACTCGGTGATCGGACCCGTATGTTGATTCCTAGGAAAATCGAGCACTTTCAGCGGTAATGCTTACGATTTCGCGCAAGATTAGAGGTGTTTGCGGAGCTAGTTTTTCCGGGCGAATTATTTTCCATTCTACCCTTCGAAGCGGGCAAGAGCGGATAATCGATAATAATTTCATCCTCCGGGTGTTCGATAAGAGGCGGTTGGGTTTTCATTTTTAATTCGCGAAGCCGTACCGCGGCGTGTTTATCGGTGACGTATTATGGTAAAGCTTTTTTTTTTAACGATTCGTTGAATTGGAATAGATAAAATATTGCAGGAGATTTTAATTGTTGAGTAAATTATTATTATTCGTTGAATGGAACGAAATGTGATTTGTACAGCGCGCTCGCATGACGTGTCACAAATATCGTCGGAGACACGATCGTGGAACGGACATCGAAAATGTCGAAGAAAGAGATTTTTACCCAAAAGTTAGTTTCACTCTTAATAAATCTTCGCCTCATTCCGCGAGTAGTTTCCATTCGCAGTTTCTTCGTCGCCTTTCCCGGCAAAACGAACTGAACGGCGAAGAGGGGTTTGCAATTTAGTGCGTGCCAAGGTGATTTACGGCGGTGCGTAATGATATTTCGACTTGCGTCTCTTTGAGTAAAGGCGCGTTTAGACGGCACGATCTAATGAGGAAAGCAGTCCCGAGCGGTGTGCCGGTCCGATCTGCCGCGGCACAACCACCAGTTGCGAAGGAACGAAGATTTATGCCTTTTAATGCCTGACGCCATCGGTCGAAAGTTAAAAGGTTGAGACGGCATATACTTTAATTGAATACAAACGCCTGCTATTCGTACGCCGATAAATCAAAATGCGCGATTGCGCGTAGAGCGGTGCATTAGTTGGACTTTGATGCTCGCGAGGCCCAAATTTGAAACGAGCTTGCAAGTGCATTTCAATTCTTCCTGATTGTCGGTTTCTCAGGACACAAAATTTTCATTCACGGTCGTAATTCGTTAAAAAGATGCTCGTTGGAAGTCGTTAAAATATTTACGAAAGATACAATTGCGTCGTTCTCAAAATAATTGCAGGGAAAGTACAGAATTTGAACTCGTACGTCGGACGTATTTCGAATCGATAAGCCGGACAAATATTTAATACATCGACGATAAGAACTTGAAGGAACGTGGATAAGAACATGGTCTAAACGCACCTTAAGCCACGAAAGCTTCGGTTCGAAATACACGGGAACCGTATTTCATCGTCGAAACCGACAGCTCGAAATTACAATAAGGACGGTGCGCATCGATTCTGGTGAAATTCTTTTTATTTTTCATGCTCAAAGTTAAAAAATATCGCGCGAATCGTAACGAGGCAGCGACAAGACGGTGATTTATGCATCGATTAATTCGCGGCAACAGTGACATTGAAAAATAAAACGGTCGCTAAACAAATAACGCTTACTTGTCACGCGATAAAGTACGCGGTAAACGGGTTTGATTATGAAAACGTGTCAAAGTTAATGCTAACGTAAAAGAGCTAATTCTGGGTTAAAATTGATATATCAAACACACGAATGGAAAACAATTTGTACAGAGAAAATATCGTTAACCCGGGAAATTGGAAACAGATGTTTCAAATGGCACGAAAAGCTACTAATTTATATTTGAAATCCCATTTATATGTATGTTTGATTCTGTTTTTGAATCTCCACTTTTGCTTTAACTGAAACGCAGTGCTTCGCTTGGTTAAATTTAAAAACCAATCACCGTTTTGCGACTCGACTCCAAAAGAAATCCAACTTCTCGGAGTCTCTGAAATAACCCCAGGAGTCCTGCACGCTTAATCACTCGCGCAACGTCGAAACAATGGAACGAAATGAAGAAAACGAAGCGTACGAGAGCGAATAAGTGTACGAGCGGGCAATGATCAGCGTGAAATCGCGGCGCTAATGAGTCAGAGGTACGACTCGTAAAGAAATTTTCTGCCAGCCAGGTACACGAGATCGGCGCTAGGTTACGTGACAGAGCGCGGAGAGTTGATTTATGAGAAACTAGACCGATAATTAGAGACTCAACGGTACTTGTCGCCGTGGATTTTCCTACGTGGGGTACCATGTTCGCGGCCCCCGTGCGACACCGATTCTCGATCGCGTCGATTTCACGATTAAAACCGTCGCGCGAATCGCAACGACGTACCGAGCCGGCGCTTCCGGCAAATCGCGCATGAAAGCTCGCCAAGCAAAATTTGTCCACCGACGGGCAACGGACAATTCGACAAGTTGATGTTGCTCCGCTGACAATGATTAATTCCTCGCTGATCTAGAGAGTCGATATATCGCAACACCGAGGGACTTCGCTGGCGATCCGTTACACGAACGGCAAGAGAAGCGTGAAATCGGCCTTAGTTCCCGAACTCCCGTCAAAATTAATCGATCCTTGAGAAGCGTTACACCGTCTACGTGCCAGCCGAGGAGAAAGTTCTCGTGAATTTCGGCAGCGAAATCCACACGCTGACGCAAATATTAGAGAACGGAAAATCATCCGTCATCGGGGTTCTCGCTAAAAGTATTATACGTCTGATTTATGCTTAATCGAAATTTGAAAGTTCGCGTCGATGATTGTGAGATTCTGAGGGATATTAATGTAAATTCTCTTCCGGAAATCTCTTCTGACTGGTTAATCTCTGTCGCAAATTGCCACTGTTCGGTTCTTCCGGTATATTTCTCCCTGGACCAGCGGTTCTTAACCTGGGGTTGCGAGAGAAGTTTCTAAATATTCCTGACGAGATATTCCAATTGCACATGTATGTGAATGTATCTGTTTATCTTTTAGTCAATAGATTATCTTGCAATAGATGTAATTATCTAAATAAAGAAGTAGCAACACGTTTTCAAGAGGAGTGCTGGAACTTATTTTTAGATCCAAGGGGATGCTGATCGCTAAAAAGCTTAAGAACCACTGCACCAGACTTTACTAGGAAGTTACGAGAACGACTGTATATGTTAAGAGACAACCGTGCAGTGTCAACAGCGCTTATCGATCTTACGTATTCTGTTATTAATTTATTAGTTACCGAGTGTTATTTAGTCATACGAAACAGCCTATCGAGTCGATAATAAGCCGCGGTACGAGATCTGTTCGCTCGCTCCTTCTTTCGACGCTCCGTTTCGTATATCCCGAAATAACATTGGCATACGACTATCATATCCGGCGCCTGTGCAGTTATCAGAGTAACGCAATTAGTCAGGATTAAAGGAATCCTATACACGTACACTCGACTACCGGGGAGATCGAAAAATTTGCAAGTACCGTCAAGCGTGGCCGCGGCGGTGCGAGAGGCACGCCTAAAAGGCGATTTAATGAAATGCAATAAAAGCCGTGTTAATGCAAATCCGACGTAGTATATATTGCAAATAATACAGTTCATTAGTAAACGGACTCGCCGTGTTGCGAAGCCCCGGCCGCTCGGGCCACGGCGGAGCCGAGTTGCGTGTACGCATATTCAAATGAGATATACACGTGCATATGTATATATACGGCGTGTCTCACGTAACGTACCGTTTAAAATAGCACGCGAGGTATTAGACCTCGGACTAAACGGTAGGACTCGAGATTTTTGTGATTTAAAAAGTAGAGTGGCCAGAATTTACGAGCGGTTTATACGCACGTACATTGGTTTTACGGTGAGTACCGGCAAGCTTCCCATTTAGATATCGCCAAACTTTCCTCGGGGACTTTCATCGCGGGGCCATTTACGAATCTAATTTAGCGGTTAATTTTTTTTATTGCCCTCGACGATATCTTCCGCCTCGCGGCTGCTCGCCGACAGTTTTTATCAAGTTTCGTATCGTATCACCGTGCCTCGAACGAGTTTACCCATTATCACGATTCGCGTTATCGTTTAGATTCGGGTGCCGGGATTTCGTCGATGCCGAGTAACGTTCTCTGGCCGGGTTTATCGCTTATCGCGGCATATTTTTGTACGTTTCGATTTGTTTGAATATGTACGCGGGTAGGTACCGCCCCCGTAAGTCGACGGCGAAGCTAGCTACGCTCGAGCACCGTTTTACGCTAGATTAATGGCACGCTTTCGATTTAAATAAATCAAGGGTTGACCGCGCTATCGTGTTCCTTGGCGAATATACGCTCCGTAAGGGCCTCCTATCCGGAGTCTCTCGTTTTACTCACGAAGTCATCCGCACGCAACCACCGAGACCGAGGTGTGCTACGAGCGAAGCCACCGATCGCAGCCGCATTCTTCGACTGGAAGCGGAATTACGGGCAATCCTATTGCGTTGGATACGTTAATCGCGATATTATTTTTAACCTTCGTCAGCTCGCCAGAGTGGCAGACTGGTCGTCTTTTTTCATTTTTATTTTAATTTTTGTGTTTTGAAGATTTCTGTGTTTATTTAACCATGCACCAGTCGCCGCGATTTTTGTTACTGCACTGTAAATTAATAACGTAGCCGTAATATTGAATGCTTTTGCAATACGTTTTGCAGAACATAAATGTTAATTTTAGTGGTATTAATTAGTTTAATAATTGTCAAATACAATTTACTTATTAACATATACAATATTAATTATATTATCATAGTACTGCAACCGTAGTACACGTGACTGATGCAGGGTTAAATAAAGATTTTTGGTCATAAATGTGTTCTCAATATCGTGTCAGTGTTCAATGATCCTAATTATTTCGCAGCATGCACGTTAAATGAAGAAGAACTCGCAAAACTGATAACAAAATCATGAATGGCTAAACTTTAGAAGGTTGGAGCGGATAAATGTTAACAGATAAATACCGATATTGATTTTAAAAATCCCTTTATACGTTCCATTCAAAAATTAAAAAATGGCGACACAGTTTTTCACAGCCGTAAATTGGTCACGCCTGGCATTTCAAATATAACGCCCAGTCCAAGGCGAGGTTATTTTTATTTTGCAGATAAATTGCTAGAAACTAAATTTGAAGTTTGAAATTCGCTCTAGCTATGAAACAATACCACGTACGTGGTTTTGCGTAAAAATAGTATAATAATTTATTCATGCTCGAATTTCGCTTGTTTCAAGAATAGTTTTCAAACACAACTTTTTCCAGATAATTCAGGAAAATATGTCAAATGTGATCTAATAAAATGTTGTTTTTTTTTGTGTGGATTTTATATTGCTCAAGTATCGTAACAATGTTTTACCGCGTTCGTTAATTTTCTGCGTGTTTTAATATTCAACGTACTCTTCTTTTATCACTGACCGAGAACGACGTTGATTATCGTATTTATTATGTCCCCCTTAACGATTTAACGCGAGAGTCAACTCGTTGAGAACAAGACGGATGATATTACGAACAATCGACGATTATAATTGCACGAAACTGCTTGGAATGGTTTGAGAAAAAAATGGATCGGGGCACTCGTTACGATTCGATAGTCGCGAGTGATCTAACACCGCGGAAGCGAGCACTCCGTTGCTAATGCTTTACTACCACGGCTCAGCCGAGAGGAATAAAACGTGCCAGCTGGAGAAAAGAGAGGATAAATAACTACTAGCCAACGGTAAAATGTCAACGTATCAAACGATTCTTAATTACTACCGAACGAGATACGTACATACGCGGCCTGTCTAATATCTCAAAAGAGCATAGTTTATAAATCAAGCGTATCATATCGTTCCCGCTGATATTTTTTTTTCTGTTTCCCACAGTTTCCCGTTGTCGCCATAAACGGAACAAAAAGGCACCGTTCGAAGCTCCTAATTGAAGATCAACGGTAAAATGCCACCATATTCGACGGTACGTAATTGCCGACCAATAAAGTGCACTTATCTGATCCCTCCTGGGCGCTATAGTTTCTAATTCAACGGTATCGCCGTACTAACGCTCGCCTCGTTAGCCGCACTTTCGATAAAGAGGAGGAAGAATGATTTAATTTTAGTCGTATCCTCCGCGCTGGTCAGGCACCACTGGCTTGCAACGGCAAATTAAGCGCGACAGACATTACGTTTCCGCGTGGAGGTGCGATTATGATACACGAAGCTTCGTTTAGATACGAGCTATAATTGATTCGGATGGGAATGATTATTGATTCGATGGAGAATTCATGGAAAGCTATGCGAATTTCGCTTCAGTCGCTTCTCCTTTGAAGTTCTGATCGATGACTTCTGGAGAAATCATGAGAAACCTGTATTTCTCGAGATATCGAGTATCGCGATAGAGAGTAAATTTAATTCGTAAGAAAAGAAATCTCTAATTACGAGGATCAAAGTTATCGAGAGAATTACGGGAGAAATGCAGAATTCGCGATTCAGAGATTAATTTCTACGAAGCAACAGAAATGATAGAAAGCATCATTTTTTATATCTCGTTAAATTTACGTGAATTTAAAGAAGTTACTCGCGATCGTAACAATTACGCGCGATAACGTTGGCGACGCGATCGATCAGTTACATCGTCGGCTTGTTGATCGATTATGCCGTGAATGTTATCGCGCGTTGTTAAACTTATGTCCGGTCCTAGGAAGAATGAGAGACCTAAGAAAGTAGAGCAACGAGAATAGGCTCTTTTGCGGTAACACGCCCACGCAGAAAAAAAAGAAGATTAAACCGTTAAAGGTTCGTACGTTACAAAATGATACGTAAGAGATAACGTCCGCGAGGTTGCAGTTTCAAGTGTTCCTGGGTGGTCCGAATTTTACAGGCGCCACGTTACGTGCCAGGCATCTGTAGGAGTTACCCTCGGGCGTTACGTGTTATGCTAATTGTTCCGAATACGCTGCCATAAATATTTTTTATTGCGTTTCACCGGGAATAAATAAACAAAAAAAAGTAATACGCGGTTCGGACGAAACGAAAAGGAACTGCGCTGTCATTATCATCGCCGGATGTACTCCTCGCGAAAAATGTTGCGTTACGGTAACCGTGTTTTATCGTCATCACGGTAACGTTCCGCATTTGCATAAACATCGCTGCCACTTTGTTAAAAAGGTTGGCGCGTTTGCGAGCGAGGAAAAAAATATCCTTTTATTTTCCTTAAAAAAGGGTTAATACATTGTTCCGTTTATAGGAGTAACGTAAGTATCAACGTCGGGTTTGCGATTAATTAAAAATCCCGGTTCACAATTGCGCAGATACTTTGTTTTTATCCGCCATACTGCACCCTTTACCGCAAGGCCGTAATAAAGTTCTCGTCTCACCGAGGGGACGTTAAATCGACAATCTCGTCTACTGCCAGCAGTTTCGTTCGGAGTGTCAAGGTTCACGAGCTATTAGAAAAAATGTCTCGCGCTATTTGAAGTTTCTTCTTCTGTCCTGCGCCCCCCCCCCCCCCCTAATTCATTCGTAACTAAGGAGAATTACGTATTTGATCGGGTTGATATGTTAAAAGTATGAAAAGAAAAAATAATTCATCTATCAGAGAATCAAATAAACAGAAGATACATTAGACGCATCTCCCAGACCGATTGCAACCAGCAATCGCTTAAAAAAAGAATAATGACGGCTGAACGATTGATAATTCTAAGGTACGGTTTCGCTAGGATGACCGATCGCAGTCGTCAACGACTGCGACCCACAAGACATGTTGTTTTCAGTGAGGCTGGTTTCGCGTGCAACACGACCGATCGCACCACTAGTCCGGTCTAGTGCTACGACCGATCGTCGAACGATAAGCACGATGAAATCGAAGTTTGGCTATTTCCACCAACGATTCGACAGAGACAGCGTGCACCGGAAAGCAGTGGGAGAAGCGAAAGATCGGCGAATAATGAAAAGAAGGACGTGTCTGGTCGTTGCCTGCGAAACCGGGGCGCCGGCGACTACATTTGTCACAGTCGTCGGCGACTGCGATCGGACGTGGAAGCGAAACCGCACCTTTAAGACTGGACTCGCGGATCAGACAAATTAGTTCGCAACGAGAATATATTTTCTTACACGCCATTTCGTCTCATTCGCAAGTCTAAACCCGACGTCTGAGAAACTCGATTTCGATACACGCGAAAACTTTCAATCTCGCGCGAAGAGTCCTGTCGAGATTCCGCTTTATATTCTACGATTTCACGAGCTAGCGATTCCTAACAAGACACGCCGCGAACAATCCACTTCCGCGTGGCAAACAATTCGAATCGCCGTTTCCGTATGCGGATCGCCCCATCCCGTATCCAGAGCTCGACCACCCTGCTGCTCTCTAATCTCCGAGACAATACGGCTCGCTCTCATTTTCACTCCGACGCAGACGAAAAGAAAGGTCTCACCACCACCTCGAAGTGGGACGAGCCGTATCGGCTTTCCCTGGAAATTCGTAGGTGGCGAATGACGGACGCGAGCCGTCGCGATCGGACATAAATTTCTAAACGACGCCGGTGAGCCGGGTATCAATTTTCACGTGGGCATTAATTCCGCGGCGATGCAGCCCCGCGGCTTGAAAGAGACCGACGACGACGCCTCATTCGTTTTTTTTTCTTCTCGCAGAATGATTTTCCCATTGCCAGAGTGGAATAATTCAAGTTGGAATTAAATTTGCACGATTAATTCCTCGAACCGCCCGTGTTTTTCATTATGTACGATTTTGAGGAAATATCGCTGCTGAGTGTTTTTGGATCACACAAACGGAATTTAATGACCTCTTTCAAATTTCCTAAAATTGTAAATATTTGACACAAATGTACAATTATAATACGTAAAGTATAAAAAGAATAATCGTGAGACCGACCACGACGCCTTTTTTTTGTTTCCTCGTGGAAAGATTTTTCCAACCCATATTCGAGTAATTAAAGTTGGGTTTAATAACTTTTGGGCGATTAACGTTTCGAAGCGCATGTTTTTTATTAGATACAATTTTTAGAAAAAACTTTTGCTGGAAGTTTTTTCTTAATTACTCTATCGGAGTCTGTTGTCTTATGTTTCTGATTTTCTAAAAGTTTTGGTACTTTACTAAAATATTAAAAATTTGTAATACGTAAAGTATAGAAAGAATAATCTGCAGAAAAATCGGAACAATACATTCGAGAGTTGTAAATATATCGCTACATCATTAATTTATATAAACGGTACAGAGAAGAATAAAAACCTTTTTTTTAGAAAACCCCATTTCTAGACTGGATATATTCACCGAACTTGACCTTAACAATTGGAATTTTATAATACTCTTCATGTATTTGTGGCTTCGCGATTTTTTCGCGCGGAAAAATAAAACTACTGTTCCGCGCGAAAGACTTCGCGGTCTTTGAAAAACAAACGAAATGAAAAAACATATAGTACCATACTCACGTGTGGCGTACGTATGTACGAGAACAGTGCTAAATCCCAACCGGATGTACGTACCTGGAAAAGAAGAAAAGCAAGTGTTAATAGCGTTATAATTACGTGCCGGGTGGGCGGACGCTATCGTCGTTAACTTGGAAACCGCGCGTTCGGTAAATTCGCAACATTATGACCCAGCGACGAGTAGGCTAATTACCCATCGAGCCTCGGTGAAATCTAATTAACTACCGGGAACTTCATTATCGTGGCCCTTCACATTCGATGTGTACGTATCGTGCGAAGCGATACCGAATACGAGATACAGTTGACGTAACCCCGAATCTACGTACACTACCGTCGCGTAATTGCCACAATTACCGCAATGCGTTTTACGCTTTGTTGTCACGCGACAAGGTAATTCCCAATGTTGCCCCGTGTTTGAGTGTTTTATTGTCTAACCCCACACGGCGTAATTATAAAAACTCTTACATAATTATCGCATCCTGATTCACGGAATCCGAGCACTTGACCTATTAACGCCTCAAATTATCATAATTAGCTTCAAATATTGTGGAGCTCGAACATTAACGTAATAACAATGTCGCGTCATGAAAATGTTAACTGGAATTTCAATATTAATTACAAAGAATCCAGCGAAGAATAAGTGATCTATAAAGTAATTAATGTCTGCGAAAGAGAGAGTTTTTAAAATTAATTTGCATTGTCATAAATCAAGGATTGTGACCTTAAAAAGATTCATTTCAGTTTCACTGACATAACTTTACCGTCATCCCAGATTGAATTTTAATTTTAATTTTTTAATTTGTCGGTTTAGTACATTAAAAATGCACAGTTCGTTATCATGATTATCATTTAAAAGCTATTTTACTATTTCCTGAGATGTACGAAACCCCAGTGTAGTCGTTTTGCGGTTAAATGCAATTAAATTCATTACGGCTATTATTTGCGAGATTTAAGCAACCGCGAACAATATTCTATTTTTTTTTCAACCAGCGAGTGAAAGCATCGGTAAGAATAGACTTCGTCTCATGAGTATTCGCCGTTAGACGAACGAAAACTCGTGTTGCACGCCGAGAACCGCGTCAGCAGTGGCAAGGAGTCGTGTCAACAACGAAACCATTTGAAATAGTTTATCTCCGCGAGGAACGGGCCACACCGGCGAGTACTACAGATAATCCAGAATACTTCCTGTAACCCAGAACTGTGTAATTCAGGCTTCTTACCTATCCGACCGCCACCATTTTCTCCGGTTCGCTCTACCCCAGATGAGGTACAATCATCGAAAGTGGACTAAGAATTACGAGAAGTCCCTCGATCCAGAACTCGGGGAAAGATTGCCGCTTCTCAATTGCTATCTACGCGCATGAATTTCATATTTTCCCAAGGAAAATGTCAGTTTCAATCTCGAAGCGGCAAAAGGAGCTGCTAAATGTCACGGTATTACCCACCGCATAGGTTAATTAATAATAATCATGTTGATTCTTGGTACGAAAGTATAGCGAGCGGCAATGTCGAACCTAACATTTTTCAATTTTATTCATTTTCAAAATCGGTTCTAAATCAAACGATTCGTGGGCTTCGCTCTCATAATAAATTTTCTTTTCTATACGTTTATACTTTTTTCAGTAAGATTTTTTATTTAGTTCACCCTTGGAGTACGCAATGCCTCCTATTAACTCTCAACTTTAGGGCCCTTCTCACAGACTTGATCGCGCGCTACGTCAAAATGAATAAGCTCCGAGCTGGTCGTTGAAAGTAGGTTAATAATCCTGAGAATTCCCTCGATTGAGAGAACCCAGGACGATTACCCGTCTCATTACCGCGCCGCAGTTGATATCTGTATGCAACGAAGGCTTTCCTTGTTTTCGCGGTGTTTCTCATGAGACGATGGCAGGCCTCATTATCGCCACGTGTGGGCCGCACCCTTCAGGGTGGTGCAACCCACTAAAAGGCATCCTATACTCCCGCCTTCTAATGGATTTTAAAGTGCACCGCACACGAGACCAAACGCGATTTTCCAACTTGCGATTTCGTTTAGGAGAAAGTCGTGCAACAAGTTAATTACAGTTATCGAAACATTTAGATTGGCTGGCACGTCGGGTGACTGAAACTTCGAACGAATTCCAAAGGGGATGAACCACGAAATTTAGAATTGATATAAAACCAGATAAAAGAGTTGTACCCCCCAAAAATATAAGGTAGGTTTGCTAACAATTTTACGAGACGACATACGCGACGACATAACTGTGTGTAGTTATGGCATCTAACGCAAGATGGATGAAGCAATTCTAGTAAGGATGACTTAATACTACGTATAGTATAGTGAAAGTAACGAGACTCGTACCATTTCTATGGGGCATTTAAAACGAGTATCGCTCCTCCGTTCTTAATTCGACCAATTAAGATGGTTGCTTTCACTGTAATTATTTTTCCTAAAATCCCCGTAACGTTAAATCTACATAAAAAACAATATCTATTTTTATTACGATCGGGGTTACGGTTGCGCAAGGAACGGCCAGTTGGAACTACGACCTCTCACAAGCGTACAGCGAATTTCGTTTGTACATAACGCGTTCTTGGTGGTTTTATCAACCATTGACCGCGTTAGCTTATCGAGCCCGGCACACATCAATCTCCGATTTATCCGGACAACGTATTATGCATTAATATCGGCCGTAGATTAGATCAAAGTTCATTTAACAGGCTGTTATTCCAGAGAATGCTTTCAAACCACTCATCTCCCCTTCCGAACACCCCCGACACAGTCGGCAAATCTAACACGCGTCGGACGTGCTCGTTGGATTTATGTACAACTTCGGTTCTTCGGTAAGTTTAACTGGTAGAGTGGGTTCGGATTCAATCATTCTTGATATTGCAAAGAGCCTCCCCCGATTTCCTGACACGAGTTAAGGCGTACGTTGCTTAAGACCGTTTATCTTAAGCCGGTAACGGCGCATTCATTCATGCGGGATATTGTACGCCGTTCACTCACCACCCACGTGCACAACATTTTGCACGATCGGTGGAGTAACAGCGAAGGCAATGTCATCTAGAAAACTCTGCAATTCCGCGACAATCGGTGGTACCTTACGTCTATGCGCTTCGTAGTATTTATCTCGCGCGCGAAACGAGAATTCGAACGTTCGGTTCAAACTTCAGACTTTAGTCGTTAAATTCAAACTTTTCGCGCCATCGATGACGTTTGGTATCGCCTGATACGATCTCGATCACTCGTAGATTTAACATCGCACGGGAGGAAAAGGTAAAAAAATCCAAGGTCTAGTTCTCGCGTACTTGTAATTGGCATTAGACAAGATCTTGTCTCTTGATCCTCCGCGACGTCTGTTTCGAAATTACGAGTAATTAGAGTAAGTTCAGTCGCGATACTCGAGTGAAAGAAAAAACGCCGCACCGGTGATCGCAAACGCGAGATCCCCGATATTGAGCTGTTAACAGTAAACGGCGAAGAGCGCGGAAAAAGGCGTTCGGAGCAAAGAGGAGGAAGAAGAAGAAAAAGAAAGATGGAAGAAGAGGCAGAAGATGGAGGAGGAGGCGTCAACCGAGCCAATATTCTAATGTAATGGGCTGGGCGTTCGTTGAACCTCGCAAGATAGCACGCTGCTCCTCCTCGTGTATTTTCTCAATGAATTTGCGTACGCTGGAAATTCTGCGCGTCGGCGGGAAAACGATAGACGCAGCGGGAAAACGCGCGAACACAGGTGTTAGGGTAACGGAAATACAGGCTCGATAAACGCTGTGTTAAAATACCTGCAATCCTGTTTGAGAAGGCACGCAACAATGTAGACGTTACGACGGCAGATCTGCTTTTCCTTTTTGCGTATTACGCTTAAAAGCTCTTACCAACGTAGCGCTTGCTTTTGGAGGGACCAAAGTTAACACGTTGGGTGCAACGCCGATTGTACGCGACTTCCCCAACCGGCGACGACGAAATTGTTGATGTACATTATGATGAAATTTTATCCACAATAGTTAAGTTTAATTTATTGAGGGGAGTTGGGGAGAATTTGCGTGGTTCGGACCCGTCACATCATTTGACGTAAACCGGACAACGAAGCAGGGGTGCCCTATCGACGGAGCCGAACTGTTTTCCGACGATTTTCCTCGTGAAAAGGCGTGAAAGGCCATCGGCGTTCGTAAACGTTTTCGATATTCGTTCATATCGTTACACGCGCGTGCACGCGATACACGGAATAATAATTTCAAGGTTACGCGCTGGTACGCATTTAAATTAAAAGCGCGACGCGCGTTACGCGATGTAAATTCCCGTGGGACGCGTCGTTGCAGCGGTTCATTCTCGCCGAACGTTTGTCAACGACCTGACCGCTATTGCTCGTGGTATCGCGCTGTCAACGCGTTCGCTCGCGCATCCTAAGCTTAACCGTGAAGCGTCAAATCCCTGGACGCGCATAAAGCGGCTGTCGTTGATTGCAGCAACGGAGTGCCTTTCGCTGTGGTCGATGCATCAAAACGGACCGCGAGTGGTTTTATTTCATTCGCTTAATAAGAATGCTCGCGCGGATCGATCGACGCGTTCGAGCTTTGATGCGTTGCTCGACGCTTGGCTCGGTCCAAAGTACGCGTAATAATACCGAATACTGTTTTTGATTGTAAAACTACATAAAAAAAAGTTTGACGATTAAAACCGGATGAACGTTATGTATTAAATGCGCGTGGAATTTTATTTACGTACTACCCGACTTCCAATGGAGACGATGATAATATTTATTTCTCTGTTACGGAAAAAAATCATTTGTGTGTTTAACGTTTTAACGTTCAATCGTGATGAAAGTAAATTAAGTTAATAAATTATACGCGCGAAGATGAAAGTATGAAGGAAAGACGTCCGTGCTGAAAAAGAAACTGCAGATTTTTAAAAATACAGTATAAAATAACAAAAAGGAGGACTTTTTCTATACGTACGGTCTTGCGTACCACCGTACGCAATTCTCGTTGTCGAATTTCGAAAACGCGACATAACGAGAGAAGAACATTTTATGCGAGTTAATAAAATTGCGGGACGACGAGAATCTGATAATTACGTGGCAACTTTTAATTGCTAATATAATTAAGGTCCTCTCTGTTTCAAATTTAACGGTACGAGAATCGGAGCGGCTCGTTTTCCACGAGTTTCGTCCAACATCGTTATTTACGGTAAATTTTTTTTTCCCCCGAGACTCCCGTTCAGACGTACTCTAAATAAAGGGCACGGATCGAAACCGAATTAAAATAGAACTTGCGGTACGAGAGGTGTATTTGTAAAGCTCGAAGTACCTCTTCCCGACATGCACTTGGCACAAAGAGATTGAACGACGCCTGAATCATTGATCACCGACTTGTTTACACGCAGCTAAATTTAGAAAAAGAAGGGAAAGACATGTCCAACTTTCGATATACAATTGCGACGAGGGTTAAAAGTTATCGTAGAGAAGACCCAGCGTTTCCATTCCTTTCCGATGTAAACAGAAAAAGATCCCCGTCTCGATTTGATGGACCTTTTATTTTCATTTTACACACGCACGCACATAATTTGACGCAGTGACCTAACACGCGAAGCGTCTGCTCCGCTGCGGCTCATTGTTAGTTTACATCGGCCGGAGCTCGTCGCGGAAAGGAACTAAAAAGCGATATTCTCCGATGTTCCATTAAAAAATATTTGAAACAAAAGTTCAACGTTACCAAAGCGAGACTGCAAATAATTGATTGATGCGTTGTGCGCCCTCCTCTCACCACCGGTGAACTTTCGTTTGAAACAGTTTTTAATAAACCAAATACTTTATCAGTTATAACTTATAACCTCATCGGGTTAGGTATCAGAAAGGAATAGAGAGTTCATAAATTGTATGAACTTTCATAAAGAAATATGACAAGTTCGAAGGTCTACGATGAATCTAACAGCAGAGTTATCGTTGAAACGTTGTCTATGGGCGCATAGAAAAATCTCGACTCTCGTAAGTAATTTCTATACGTATACGTGTGTTTCGAGCATCGTACGCGGGGCACGGGTTAGCCACAAATAAATCCATTTCGATCGACACGACTCACTGGTCTTGCCGATACGATCTTTACTGATATTTTACGTATACCCCTGACGTACGGCACGGCTCAATTTACATCGAACGAACTCCGTCGGGGAACGAGGCCGAAGAGCGATATTCTCCATCGTGCCACTCGAACGAATAATAATATCGTTTAGTGCTATTCCGCGGGCGAGAAGACAACGGCAGCGTCGCCGTTTCACTCGCATTTCAATGCGCGGCAACTGCAGTTTTGCAACCGCCGGGAATTGTTACGTGGGTACCGACGAGGAACTAGTGGCTCGTGCCGAACGAAGATGGTTTTCAGCGGTGGGTTAAGACGGAATAGACGAGGGCACGAATACGATAATTATGGCACTGTATTTTAAGAGTGGTTTCCGGAGTCATTTTTAGCATGGAACGCGAGAGAAATAGTAAACAAATTTCAACGTGAAGAAATTTCGATAAGAAGAAATATCTTGTGATTAGCTGGATCAATTGATGTGGTTCGACCAGCTTGAAAGCAAGGTTCGTTTTTTTCCTGAAAAGTCTAGCCTAATTTTAGCGTACTTGTACTTGGCTCGAGACACGACCTTATCTCTTGATATTAAAGCAACCGCGGGTATTATGGATATGGGAACTTTAAAATTTATGTCGAATTGTACGCATAGAAGACGTAAACATAGCGGTACATTTTTGGATGCTCAATCGTAAGCTACGAAGAAGCTCGAAAGGCTCTGGAATATTTTTTAGTATTTAGTATTTTGTTTTTTTTAATCCATTTTTAGCGACGGTTAGTTAGTTAGTTAATAAATAAGAATCGCCCAATAGGTGGTTGTAGATAATACCAAAACTGTAATTTTTCATTTTCTTGGATCTCGTTAATTTTTGTCGAGTTAAGCTCAAGTTTCAAAGTGATGAAAATAAAAGATTTGAACAACTTGAACCTCACGGGCTAATCCGAACGTGGTTGCAATTAAAAATCTTCATAAACTGCGAACGATCAGATTTCTTCGTAAAACGGTATTTATTTACTAAAAAGGCAAATTCTCTATAAGTTAACGTGTTCTCCGATTATTCCCAAGCGACCTGTCGCTTTTGAAATTTAAAACGAGCCGTCCTCTTGAAATAAAATTTTCAAAGTTACTATTTTGCAACCCCTGGCACACGCCTCTCGGTAATCTGCCTTTTCCACGCGATCCAGGGGGAGAATGTAACTTCTCGAGTCGTAGAACGTAGCACGCGATAGAACTTCCGAAGACCGACCGAAGGAAATACCGAAGTTTACGGGTCTGGTTTTACGATCGAGCCAAGTGCAGTCGCAACGTGGGTGCAATATCGCTCTCGTCGTATTTTAATAGGACCTACTGTTGCCGATGTCGAAGGCGAACGCCCTTTTCAAGGAGTGACCGAGCTATTACTCGACACCGGAATAACCACATTACAATCTCGGTGTAATATATTCACCTGGGGATTCTAAACTACTGGTGATTTCGAGGATTTGTTCGTTACTGGCGCACCGATGATTTTTTTCTCGCGGCACAAAAGTACTGGTTCAACCAATTAGGGATCGATATCGGTAGATAAGATATATTTTTTAAGATACGGTTTTGGTGAAGTTTAATTACCTCGTTAGAATGCAAATACTGAAATTGTATTTTTTAATTTACCGATTACAAGCGTTATTACTATTCAGCTAAATTCCAAGACCCAAATAAAAGAATTATCAATAAACCTTTGTAGGATAAACGACGACACGTTTTATTAACAGTTTCAATGTTGAACATAATTTATTTTTAATCTTCAACTTCAACAGCTGGGCTATTGTGAATTTCTATCAAGGTTGGGAGCTTTAAAAGGCACCTCGTTACGTATTAATAATTTAAAAATTCTAAAAACTACAATTTTTATCAAAGGCGTGTCGCGTTTGAGTCGCGCAGTTATAACTCCCCTAAAATTGTATTCCCTCGGAATACGGAAAATTACAATTTCCTGAAACAAGATCGCTTTGACAAATATCGAACCGTTTTCTTTCCCAGGAACGACGATAGGTACACGTGTCTTCTATTTGTGAAGTACGGACTTGAATTCTCGGTTTACGAAGGAATACTTCGATCTACTTAATTCCTACTCGATCGTTTGAGTTGTTCCAACTTGGCGCGTGTTTACCACGAAACTTCCGAACTATTCGGCCGTGTATTCGCGGCGAACCAAAATTTCACGACAAAAGCTTGCCGTAGGTAGATCAACCGCGCGATCCTGTAACACGCGAGCCTGCTCACGACTGACCTATTGAAAATCAATGTCTCGGACCGTCGACAAAGCCTACCTGTGCCTTTTCCTATCGTCACACGGATGACCGCACCCCATTCTCTCGTAAACATCGCGCGGAGATTGCACGGAGTACGCGAAGGCTTTTGGAAAAAAAGATTCATCAATTTACACGAGCCGGAAAAATCTTTATTTTAAGATCGTGTACTTTTGTTTTCGTTCTTACGATCAACGTGAAATTCAATTCGTATCGAGAATAAGTTGAAATAAATATGTAGGAATCGGCGCGGCGTGTATATGTCACAGGCAATATAAATAATTAGGCACTATCTATAATGCTTATAATTATTTATAACACACGATCCTGGCTTGAATATCCCTTTGGGCACTTTTTAAATTGCCCGGGCATTATAAATAATGCCCAATTATTTACATTGCGCGTAACATATACATGGTTTTAATTACTATCTTTGGCCGTGGTCTCTTGTAATTATTTAATTGACTGTCGTGGTACCTTTACTTAAGATCGTGAGTCCTTCGTTCCAACTCTTCAGTAAATTCGTACAAGTAAAATCACTTCCGCGACCCTCAAACTTAACACACGATCAGTACACTTCGCAGTCGTATTCGATAATGCGCTCGAATTTGTCAGGGGCTCTGATAAGGTAAACGTCCCTCTTTGTAAGATGAGGGAGCACCGTACCTATTTCCTGCCACATTACAATGGCGAACCCAAAATCCCTTTATTATTCCCTTCAAAGAAAAGAGGTGTAAAAGAAACAGTAATACCGTCGGTCGAGGTCGTACCTGGCGCTACCTGGCAACACACGCGCCGACAAAGATAATATTCCGAGGTAGTTGAATGGCTCGTAATTCCCTTAATCGTTATAACGAACAATCGCTCAGGATTAATTCCCCATAATTAATTCTCAATTTAACGTAAGGTTAAAAATATCCCGTTACGTATGAAATTTCATGCTTCGTCGGAGCAGCGTACATACGTAATACGGGAAAAAGGTCTGATCGGGCAGAAAAGAGCTCCGTTCGCTCCACTTGTTACGCCTCGCTTCGCAATCCGTTCTCTAAAATATCGAATAATCGATTTACCCGAACGAACGGTTTCATAAATTATGGTGCCCGTTGAGCCTGGAGGGACCTTGACCCAAATGCCTGGCCAGAAAACTTTTGGACAAAGCCGTCGAACCATCGGGGCGGCTGCATCCGCCCATTCTTACGCACGTGCGCATACATTACCCAAATTGCGGATAAAGGGCATGCGAACGTAACCTTTTCGCGGTAAATTACCAATTGTCGAAACCCTAATAAAGATAGAAGGAAACGCTTCGGAATGATTATCCGTTGAGCCAATGAGCGTTACTATGTACGAATCGTTTCAACATAGTCACGTAGAATATTACAGATTAATTTGAAAAATACTATTGTATTATACCATTATGGTATTTTATATACTAGAGATTAATGTATATGTAGAATATTATACATAGATGACTGTGTTCACAGTCACGTCATCCACGCTCGGGTGACAAGCGTGACTCACCGATAAACCCAATATTAATATTAATAAAATGAACCTTCCCTAACTATAGTACCCAAACTCGCGCGTCACCCAAACGCGAGTGACGCGGCTATCAACGCGTTAATAACATCTACGAGACTCGTGACGCTCGTTGCGTTTGGCCGGTCCCGCTAATTTGTAATGTATCCTATATTTGTACCGAGTTCCCTACCTAAACGCCAGAACTTCCATCGACTGTCTGTGCCCCATTTTCTATTTCACGCAGAACCGGACCACAATCGGCAGCTCTTTAACGGGGCCATAAAAAAAATGAACAAACAAGCCATGTAAATCACGCACGTGCTCGCGCGGCTTTGAACTATTTCGGGTCTCAATTTACATTTAGCAGTACGGTCATTAGTGGGCCACGCTAATCGTGAATATTTGGAAGCATGGCACGCGTGAAGTCGCACAATAGAAAACTTCTCTCGTTATGGCACCGTGCCGCGTGGCTCTGCGCTGTCCTATCGAGGGACAACGAAAGCGGAATTACCCTGTGTTTCGGGAAGGGCCACGACGCACAGTGGCATAAAATCTCAAAAAACTGGCCAAAATCCCTCAAAAACATTGTTCTGAAATCGAATTTCTTTTAACGCGGTTCGTTAGAGGACCCTTGTTGTCATCAAATTCCGTAAGCTAATCGAAACGGGTATCGAAACTTTGCCTGAATTTTTGCATTGAATGCAGCAGTCGCAACTTCAAAAGTGTATTCCAAAGTGAAAAATAATCATTTTTTTATTCTGCAAAATGGCTCGCGCACTGCAAGGTATGTAGTATTGAAATACGTCATCGGTAACCAAGATAGTTTCATTTTATATTAAATAACTGCTAACAATTATGTATGTCATCAAATTTGTACTATTTAATTGATAACTTAAAAAACTCCGCATTCAAAAATATTGGTTTGCTGCGGAGATATTAACTTTGGCGAACTTTTGAGAATTTTATCCCATTGTGCGACCTATGGAAATGCTACGTATACGCAATGAGGAAGCAAAGTTTTCTTTTTTTCGTTTCAGAAATTTGATCGTCTAAAGTGGTGCGCGTGGGAGACAGAAAATTCCAGAAATCAGTTCGAACTGCTTGAAAGCGGATTTTAAATGTGCGTGATTCTATAAATAGGCTAAAATGTAAATCATACGGTCCGGAGTACGTCCAGTGCCCGGGGTAATGTCAATATTGAAAATCTTAAATCGTTACGATCTCCGATCGGTCAAAATTACGAAATTTCTATAACCTCATTTTAAATCAGTATCAACGCGTTAAAAAAAGTTTGATAACTTACATTCGATAAAAATTAAATCATTTATCGTATCGACGAAATCTAGGACTAGACGACCACCTAGCGGCCCTGTTAACAATTGACGGATACAAAAAGTAAATTACGGAAGAATGGGAATATTAAGCTACGCGACCAAGCGCAACGTGCGAATTTATGACAATAACTCGGGCTCTTCGCGTACCAAAATAAATCTCGTAAAAATCACAAAGTGCAACCGCGCGCGCGCGCGCGAAAACTTCGCCGAGACACGGACAACTGTTACGCGTCAGAGAGTCGGACAAAAAATAACTCGTCAAAAACATTCCCTTGGACGGCGCGGATTGACCGACCACCGGGGTGGATGATCCTTCGTTAAGGTGGCCCCCGAGGATCGGGCAATAAAATAATCAGGCGCTTAAGGGATGATACCCTGCGAATGGACGAGCAACCTAAACAAACATTCGACTATCGGCGCCTCGGGGGGGCGAAACGTGGGCCGGCGTGCCGGTGACGTCATCGCGTCTTCCAGCCTCGATGGCAGAGGGTATATTTTCTCAACAATGCATCAAGAGCGGCATTTATAAACGGCGTTTGTTTCTGTTAAACGGTCGGCAGCTATTTCGGGATGGCGAAAGCTCTCCGACGTGCCGTAAATCACTCGCCCCGGGAATGATTCGCGCATCAGGAAGTACGCCCGAGGAAGCACGATGGCGCCAGACCTTCGATCGGCGAACGTGACGATCCTCGCGGT
Source organism: Pemphredon lugubris (assembly GCA_933228935.1). Lineage (NCBI taxonomy): Eukaryota > Metazoa > Arthropoda > Insecta > Hymenoptera > Crabronidae > Pemphredon > Pemphredon lugubris. The sequence continues at coordinate 19,404,069 of OW121815.1, forward strand.
GCCACCAGCGCGCATATAACCGTTTATACGAAATTTTCTCGGAGCGCGTCGCGGTTGTCTCGTTCAACGAGGTTCGTTCTTCCTCGTCGAAACAAGGCGCGATAAATGTTATTGTCAGTGGAAACCTTTGGTGGGCGCGGATGCTCGCGAGCATGGAGATCGGGGGCGATATTATTTTTGTAACGCGCCCGATCTACTGTCGTAGACAGGCTATAAATATTGAGAATTTGAACGTTTATAAATAATTTGGGGTGTCGCGTAATTATTAGTAGCTGTTGTTTAATTATCATACCTGATAATCATGGGTTAATAGATAATAGGAGTGTTAATAGGACACTCCAAGTTATTTATAAATGCCAAAATTGTCAATGTCTATAGGTGGTCTGCAACTGTTCATCAGGCGCCTATCGAAGGGTTAATAATTCGTAGCTTCTAGATTTCTTCTTTGTTATTTTATTGATTGAAGCTGGTGGTCATTTTCGATCCTCGAAACTATCTTCGAGCTCGCGCCCGCACTTTGTGATTTCTACTGGATTTATTTTGGTACAAGAAATGCTAGGGGTATTATTATAAATTTGAGTGTTGCGCTTAGGCGGAGTTTAATTTAATTTCGTAATCTTCAATGTTCACTCGTGGGCTTGAATTTTTATAGTAATGCAGCTGAAAGCGGCTCCTTCGAATTTCATTGTCAAAAAGTAATATCGGTAAAATGCTGGTGCCCCTTCGTGTATTATGAAGTCGCGCGTATCCTGGTGTAATCGAAACAATCCGCGTACTTTCTGTCAAACGCGATATTATCGATACTGACGAATAAAAGGAGACGCACGGAACACAACGATTATGAGAATTCGTCAGCCGTGAAACGACAGCCGGTATTTCGCGTCGCTGAACTTCGGCACGCTCTTTCTTAACGTTCGCGAAAAGGATATCTCGACGAGTGCTGACACGCTTTCCTGGTCTTCTTCTAAGAATCCACGCAAGCGTAAATACATATTATTCTAAGTAAACGGTCGATGTCATGTGACTGCTGACAAAGGTGCACTCTAAAATCGTCGTATAGACTTTTCTTTTTGCAAACTACGAACACCGAACGAGCGAATAATTTGCGACGTAATCGATTTTGCGAAGCGTCTCGCGAACGATCGAAATTGCTGATGTTTATTACATTTTAGTTTCGTTTTTATATAAGGCATGTCTATTATAATTCCCAGTCGTCCGGCTCAAAAACGCGGAACGACCTGTTTAATTATTCCACGAAAATTGTGGGTTACGACGAAATTTACTCCAACTGTAATTTTCTGGCGGAACATTTGGAAAATTAAATATCAACGTGGAAGCGTGTATGCGGTTTAAAATATCCAAACCCTTCTGCCCTAATAGTGCCCGGCACGTTAAACTCTGTAAAGGTTGCGGTCCATCCAAGAGATATAATAATTTAATTTAATTAAAATGAATAAAATTTATAATCGTTACGCAAAATGTAAATATTTCCTTGTAAAAATAATAAAGAAAGACTCCCAACGAACTAAACGAATCTGAACCCTCGGTTGATTGGTTTTTAAAACGACAACGATATCCACCACGAATGAAATTAGTATGTTAATCCTTTACCGATAAAACCATGAAATTACGAATAACGGTAAACAAAATTTACATCTTTTTTACGTTCTACGTCGTTTCCAAACCTGAAAAGAATTGATAAAAATACACGTTTCACTCGCGTCATTTCAATAACTGCGTCGTGTATGATAAATAAACATTTCGCAACTCGACGCTGTGCTCAAGTCTCTCTCAGGATAAACTATTTAACGAGTTAAATACAAAAACTTGCTGGGACATCGTTGAAAAAACATAAATTCGGGCCCATGAGTCTCTTTTAATTTATCACTCTACGTACGTGACATAAGTACGATCGATTTATCGAATCAAATAACAGCTGCTCTTTATCTGTCATCTCTACGATTTATCCGTTCAAATATATTCGCGAAGAGATATCGAGTGTATCTTTCGGATCAGCCACGTCCTTCAAAAGGGTTAAGGCGTGCGCCTGGTTTATCGGTCAAAAAAATCGATTTTTTAAAAGTAGTCTAAATCGAAAGTAGAGCGTCTAACTAGAGAATGCACTTCTAAAATGTTAGGTCGCAATACGACGTATTTCTCTAGTTATAGCCTGTGGAACGTCAATGGTCGCGCACGTAACACGTGTAGCGCTGGGACTTTAAACGCGTTTTTCTCAGAACGCTGTTTTTAAAATTTGTGTACACGATAGACGAAATTCTAATCAACCGATTAAACTCTACGTGGGCTTATTTTGTAGACAACCAGATTCTCTTTTATGCGAATTACACGGTTCTTGGATAAAGAACAGACCAAGTTTTTTTTTTCAATAAAAAGTGTGATTTTTCTAGTGAAAATTGAAATGCGTTCAACGGCATGTTATTATTGAAATGCATTAATTCACATAGAAGGTGATCATGTACAATTTAAGAAAAACTTGATTTTCTTGTGTCGGATAAAAATTACATACACTAGAGTTACACACTCTAGAGTGGAACTAAGTCAGCAGTGAGGCGGTACAAAGAGGTTCTTAATTTCCATAATAATTTTCAACATATTTTTCCACAAAAATAATTTTACATCGCGTTAATAATATGCAAAAACATCCTCTAAATTTTACAGTGGCTACTTTTATCGTATGTGAGCAAAAAAATTCCTAAAATTTACACGTTTCTCGACCTTCTAAACCAGCCGCTCACCTCAATCAAAAACTTCTCCATACGCGGATCATCGCAACGTCTGCGTTCTACGCGAATCCTCCGCGCGCGGAACGTACGAGTTTAGAAGCGTCGAAAGGCCAGCATCGTTTTTCCAGAAACACGCGGGAACGATACCCCGAGCGCGGAAACGCCTTCTCGGTGTTCCTTCAGGAATTTACACGAGCGGATCGAGATCGTTGCACGCGTATGCAACGTGTGCGCGAAGGGCTAGTCACACGCGACCGCGATACATATGCATGAGAGAAACACAGGAAAGGCCAGTGATGAATGAATAAATATACCAGAACAAACAAGCTCCGGGTCACGTGGGTGTGCGTACGTGCACTTATTATACGTGGTTTTTTTTCGATGCAACGCCGATGCATTCACCTACGATCAAAGCAACGTTTCTTAGGGCTATCGCGTACGCGCGTTCTCCGCGCCAGACCCCTAACACCTTTGTTGGATGACCGGCCGATTTGATCAACTTTTCGCCATAGGGATAAGCCTGTTTGAACAAAATATTCCGTAAGCGACTCCAAACCCCTGAGTCGCATACTTTCCCTTCAAGCTCGTACTCGTCTCAAAAGTTTACGCCCCAATACCCTTCGTACTTTCACGTCCCTTACCGACTTTCGATTATATTATATGCAAATATATATCCTACGACACGCAAGCGAGAGAATTAGACAATTGACAACTCTGTAAAGATGCTGCTAGATTTGTACTCCAATAATCATCAAGCCCAAGTTAATCTGCGTGAACTCTGAAACTGAATAGTTACAAAAAATAAGGCCCTTTGACACGTTTGCCATTTTCGGTATTTCACATCGGTCGGTTGTCCCGTATCAGTCCTTTTGCGATTTTTAGTAACCTTTTTCCTATGACGTCGATTGGCCGATTCTTTAAAATCTTTTAATTTGATAATCTCACCGACCGTGACGTACGCGTGTCAAGTTTAAAGTATCGCTCGGGGCAAATTAACGACGATTACGGGTTTCCTTACGTAAGAGAGCCGTAAGATACAAAAGAAGTGCACGCCATTGATAGACGGTATCTTAATTCGCGCGCATGTATTATAATTTGCGTCAGCGATCGTTCCGCGTTGTCATCGTACAATGGGGAGTGACGTCCGCCGCTACGGCGATCCCCGAAAACGAGTTTATCACCAAGCGGATTCCTTTTTCGGAAACTCGTACGCAAATGGGATAGAAACAGCATACCCGATTCCGTATGTACGTCACGCGTCCCGACTAGAAGATATTTTACGACGAAATTCCAAATGTTTTTACCGTTTGAATTCAAATCATAGCGATTCGATATTTGCAAACTCGTCACGCGCAAATCCACGCGACGTTGTTAACGAAATATTTTGTCAGCGCTTCGAAAGAGTCCACGGAGGAACCGAAACGGCGCGAAACGCGCGTGAAATATTTATGAAAGAATACGCCGCGTTTATAAGGCGGTTACGGGAGTAAATTAACGCGAGCGTTAATTAGATGCAACGTTAATTAGGAGTAATGAGAGAGCGGTAATAGTGGATTCGTTAATTCGAACGGTTCGGCAGACTGAAAAGAAAACAAATACTCGCGGCAACTTGTTTCGCTTACGCGAAACGGCACGTTTTGCCGGGAAATATTTGTTCTTCGCGCCTTAGCACGACATTCAGCTGGCACAAAAGCGGTTCTTTCTTTTCCGCGCTTCATCCTCGGCAAACAGCTTTCCTTTGGTATCCCGTGAAAGGTAATTTTCAGTTTGCCGCGAAACGGACTTAATGGCACGCGAATGGTAGGATCGGGAAGGTCGTAGGTACCGATAATACGCGAAGTAGATATTACGTACGAAGGTACATCCTTACCGTTAGATTCGCGAATTCTCGCTTAAATCTTATTTCTTACGGTACCGCTCGTTTACATCCCATTTAGTAATCCGTTGAATGACTATATTCTGCCGATAAACTTCAGTGATTTCAATGGAGCTTACGTGTATGCGCATGTTTATTCTTACGGTGAATTTGCGCGTAGAGAGTTCTGCTATTCGAAGCTATGGAATGATTTAATCGTAACGTATCCTACGAGCGTTATGCTGAAAGATGTTCGGGAATTACTCTTAAAATTAATCTATGCAGTGTTTTATTAACGTTATACACGGTGGAACAAATAATGCCGCTCTTTTTTCATCTTTTCTTTACCTTTGCAAAATTTGATTATGTTTCATGGAACTAAATTGAGGATGAACGACCGGAAGAAAATAATCGCTCAATCATGCTTTTTTCATTTTTGCAAAGGTAAAAATGCCGTACCGACAGCGAAAAATGTTTAGTCCCGTAAATGAAAGAATGGCGCACAGATGATTCTATGATGATTACCTACGATAAACGTTTCGCTCGATCTATCGAGATTGATAACGATCGAATCTCCAACTTAACTGAAAATCAACATCGTTACGTCACGCGAGTAATCGCTAAAATGTTCGGAATATCAAAATTCATCGTTGACAACTATTTGCAGCGACTCGATCAGGTTTCTTACCAAAAACTTCAACGTCCCGCTACCAATCAACCCAATATCTTATTGTTCCTTTTTGCATTTATTGATTAGTATCGATACGCCTATCGCTTCGTGATTATCAAGACAACTATCACCAGTTTATTATTTAATATCACGATCGAAGTTCGCCCGTCGAAAAACAGATTTAAAAATTCATCAATTTACCATTCCTTCGGAGAAAAAGAAAAATACGCGCTCCGACGGTGTCGGCCAAGGAAACGCGTCGAAGCTAATCGGCATAAGTCGACCCCAGTTGCGTCACCGAATTATTATTATTTCCACGAACTTTATATATATATATATATATATACGCGGCCCGTCCCGCAAAAAAAGGCACCGCCGCGCCGTGTAATAGACCGCCGGGCGGCGAAACTTTTATTTCAACTCGCGGCCGCTTCGCGTACACCCCGCTGATCCCGTTTCCACGAATCCAATCGGCCCCGGCTAAATTTGAAACTCGCGAACCGACAGCCTGCTTCTCGATTGATGGACCGTGGCTCGTGCTTTATCGCACGTGAAATGATATCCGCCGGGGTCGTACGCGCCGGTAGGCGGTGGAGATTAACCGTTGCGTTGGCGTCGTGCACGACGGACGATAAAAAGGGGCCGAACTTTTAGCGATAGCGGCCCCTGTGATCCGTGAACGAGAGCGCCCTTATTGTTGGACGAGAGAACCTGTCAGGTACGCGATATACTCGCCATGACGAGGGAGTAGGCACGTCTTCCGGGCTGATACTGACGAATACCACGAATTTATTTACCCTCGAGTCCCCGTCATCCGCACGAGGATTAAAATCAATTCACGTCGCTCGAATAGAAAACCGTTCGAATAAAAGGATATCCATGGTGGTCCTAAAGCTACGTTTACACTTGTGCGTCAGACGCATGCCTCGTAGGGCTTGTTTAACGGTCAAGTTGAACGAGTCAAGCGCTATGACGCGATCCTCTAACGCACGAAAATGCGCACCAGTGTAAACATAGCTTTAGCTCAATGGGTGATCGCCGTCTGAACGGAAAGCACAACAGAATCAGGTATGCGCTTTACGTGTTCAGCTACAAATGCGATTGTAATCCGCGAATTCGGTGGAGTTAAATATCGATTATCCATTTCCTCCTGGTTTTCTTACCGTCGCGTCGTCGGGGACAAAATGAAAGTATCGTCGGGTAACGGCACTCGAATGCGAGAGCAATCTCCGTTACAATTCCCGATAGATCGCAAATTTCCGTTACAAAGCGCTGCTACAATCTTGCGATCTGAGTTTACAAGCTCGTATACCGTAAACCCGGCTACCAGTCTAAACAACTTTCAGCCACCTTTCGCCCGCTTCTAAATCCGGCGGAATCGTTCGTTTTTTCTCTAATTTTCGCGACGGCGAGTCCCTCCCTCCCGTCCTCTCCCCCCCCCCCCCTTTCCGCCGCTATACCACGACCGTCGCGACGCTCGCGCGGATTCTTTTCGCGGCGAAGGAGAAGGAACGGTAGCGCAAACACGATTAACGCGGTTTCGCTAGGCGAGATTCCGCGTGAGAACGCGATTCGCATGTAAGTGCCGAGGTTTATAGTCGGTCGTTGAAAATAACGTCGGATGCGCTCTTCGGGTTCGTCGACCGAGGCTGTAGCATTGACGTCGCTCTGACGCAGGATGCGCCGGGGCTTCGGTCTTCCGTCTATCTCGACGCCGAGAGGGACTCGAGATGACCACGCCGAGTGCGATTGACGGATCTATTTCCGTGCTTTTTGTCTAACGTTTTAACGCTCTGGATGAAAGGCCCGACGAGCCAGGAGTATGATCTTTCATCGATGAGCATCGATGGGACGACGGACTGGCGAGTGTTCTTTGCCGAGTTGGCTCGTAGATCGGAGGCTTTGACATTTTTGCCACTGCGTGCGCCCAATGTGTACGTAGAAGGTGGGTTCCGCGAGTCCCGGTTCGCGGTGAAATAAAACGCGAGAGACGCGACATGCGGGGCGTGACGCGTCACGAAGTCATAATTAATTACAAACTGAAGAACTACCTAAGAACTAGTTATTATTTAATCAGAGCGAGGCAGAGACATGTTACTTTCACGATGATTAAGAAGATTCATAACTGTTAAACAACAACGATGCTATCCAAAGCCTACGAGACCGGAAGCGCTCGGTACACTTGGTATAAAGTACTACGTTCTAGTAGTCTCATGTTCGTAATATAGAGATGAAACTCGTGACCCGCTCTTTTTGTCGCAGGTACGAACGGAAACGATATTACTGATCTTGTTGTTTGCTTTTCTACTCTGAAACTGCACTCACGCGACGTCGTGTACACATTCTTGTAAATTTATACGTCACAAAATTGCACCCACGTAATAACGTGTGTGCGTATCGTGCATTATAAATTGAGGTACGACGAGCGAAAGATGAAATTAACGACAACGGTGGAGATCGAATGCGATTCTAACGCACAGCGTTGGAACGCGAGCAAAAAGATTGTCGTAACCGTAATTACGATCGGTTTGACGCGTTAATTATTGCGAAAGGGGCGTAAAATCAGACGAGTACCGAACTGGGTCAAAACGCATCGATGGGAGTTACATTCCTCGTAAAACGACGCTCCGCTCGCAGCATAACAACGAAGCCTCGCGCGAAACCAGGACGCAATTTTCTAGCGGATATCTTTTTTTTTTTTCAATTTCCAACGCCGACGATGCTTCCCCGGGAAAATGCCACGTCTGACGACCATAAAAATTGCGACCTGCCGGACTCTAGTTACAGTAATCTCTCGACAATCGTAAAAACAAGCGTACGAAAAGTGGCATCGAACCGCCAATTCGATATTCCAAACGTCCAGTTACTCGAGGCACATCCGACCGGCGGCTATCGGAGATTCGCCGAAAGATTATTAACCGCAGGAAACTGGCCGGCCTCGTCGTAACTTAAAACTACGCATTACACCTTATCTTCCGCGACCTTTTGCAGAAGAGACGAAGAAGATCTATGAAGCGTGTGAACGAGCAAGTACAGAGGCGCGTACGATGCCGCGATATCACGTGTGTCTCGACGTGGCGACTGCCCACGCGATCTTCGGGGGGGATCCTATCGACGATCGTTTGCTCCTACCTCGCCGCCCTTCCTCGAATGTCCCCGCGTGACGTCAGAATACGTGGCGTTTCGTCGAAACGCGACAATGATTGGGCCAGTTAGGGAGTCCGACAATTGACCTTACGTCTCGCGTCCAACCGACGTCGAACCGAAGAAGCGGGGACGAGAAGCTAGAAAAAATGTGGATACGAAGAGAATCCTTGAGTGAAAGTCGAGCCCTAAGTGGATTTCCTTGGCCAATCACGGAAGATCGGCCGAACAGATAAAGTTTCATCTATATCCCACTGCGTGGGAGACTTCCAGGTACAGTGACTCTCAATGTCCGTGATTCTAATGAATCTCTCTGCGGAAGGAAAAAAAAAGATGATCGATCGTGGTATTTACCGGCGGAAGAGCCAACGATGGAAACCAGAGTTTGATAATTAAAAAAGTCGGCGAGGCGCGAATTTCAATCCGACCCTGACTCTTTTTAATTAATTAAAGTTAAACGTTTCAAAGGACTGGGGGGAGGAGCCTCGCTCGCGCTTCGAGGCGAAAGACATTTAATTATAAAATTAATTAATTGGGCGAAACGCTCCGGGTACTTGTCGAGCATAAATCGAACGGGAGAGTGGCTCTAGCCGATTGCAAATGACAGAATATTTCATTGGATCTGATTGTGAATCTCGCTCGCGGTGTTCTAAGAGACGGAATCTTGGACGTAAACTGAGCTAAGGTTCGTCCATGAGTTTATTTCCGTCGATGTAACGTAGAAAATGCGCTTGATAGTGCTTCTCGAACGGGAGCAAAACTGTTTTCTTTTTTCAGAAATTTCGTAGCCTGGTTACAATTTATTAGAGGTTACTTCCCTGGATTCGGCGCTCCGTCGACTGGCTGGCGGGCAATATTTTCTCCATATCCCGCACATGTTTGCGCGATACTTACGTAACGTTCAACGGGTTAAGTATACAATTATACATATACACTCGGCCGCGTAAGTGTTCGTCCACCTACCACACTTGGCGTAAATTAGAGTAAATAAAGGAAGGACGTACTAGATATAAACTTTTATTAGTAATGTGGAATGAAAGTGGAATAAGCACTTGAAAAAATTCACAATTGTTAGAATTACTACAGAATAGAGAAATACCGAATAATACCAAGGCGCTCTCGCTCACTCGCGCTTTCTGTATTTCATTTTACCATGAGCCGAGTATGGTAGGTGGATGGTCGGTTATTCGGCCAACTATAGTTTCTACAAATTATTTATAGGTTCCGTTTCGCGTTTCCATTTCCGATGGGTTTGATTCCGCGAAATCACGTGCTCGTTACGATTACATGACACTTCGACGCATTGTTAGCGCACGGAGGACAATAAACGATACAATACGTACTCTCGTTGCAAAATGAAGTGTCGAGTGATGAACGTGTTAAACAAACAATGCGCGATGCGCGAAACAAACTTCTGTTTCTTGTCGAAGTATGAAAGTAAGCAACATGGAAGACATTCGTAATTTAATTAAAACAGAGTTCCATTTAACAGGAATTCGGGTAGTACGTATATTTAAATATCATTTTAACAAAATGTTTAACAAATCGTTAAAACTACATCGGTGATACGTATTTACATATTACTAACTTATTCTTCTCGATTAAATTAACATGAATTAACAAAATGAACCTTGTACTATCATTATATCCCGTCCAATCTGCTATCGTCGTAACAAACGCAAACGAAAGGACAGGATACAAATAAAATGTATCCCAACCAACAACAATGGAATACTAATTTCACTCATTTTCGACGTCGCCGACGGGCGGTAAGAAAATCAGGTCACGCATGAAATTCCACAAAAAAAAAAAAACGTGACTGCATTGAAACGCACTAACCAAGAAATGAAATCCCGGGGCCATGCACCGATTATTAAACGAGGTGTCGCGTCGGCCCTTTGACTTGTCCCCGTGGAGCATAGGAAGGGTCAGGCCAGAGGAGGCCCTTTTGAATTCTCATTCGTCCGTCAAAGCGGAACGACCTTGCACGGCACGCAGGTAGAATACAGCCTAAGGGGGGGCCTTCCAGGAGCGTTTTGAATTCCGCTTTTATCCGGCCGACGGGGTTCGACGATCCGTAAAAGAAACCCGTGCCACGGGATCCTCGAAATCCTGATACACCGAGTGAATTTCACTTTAAACGCATACACTGCTCAATTTTATGCCCGATGCCCCCTTTTAAATTCCCTGGGGATCATAGTCGAGTTTAGCCCGGGGGTTACGATCATTCCACGCACGAAAAGGAAGGCGGGAGCTGTTTAAATACGGATTTATTCTCCGCCGGGGATGTAAATACACGACGCGGGATTGTAATTTAGTTAATGCGGATACGATAACGTTCGCGAACTGACAGAAGGTTGCCCGATCGCCCGACATGTTTATGCCTCGCGCGAAACAAGGGAAGGAGTAAACTTTTCCTGAAAGAGGTTTTTACGGCGAATGAGGGGAAAAAAACTATGTACGCGTATCGAATTGCGCGCATAGGTGTACCGAGTGTGTTTCAGAATTTTTTTCACAATGGTTCTGACAAGACGCTCCCGCTCACTCGGACTTTCTGTATCGATAATTCATATTATCCCTTAACAAGCGTGACGATTTATTTTGCACGTTGGATAAGGTCGTTCTCACGGGAGCGTTATCGCGCGTTTGAAAAACCCAACAAGCTAATACGAAACGAGCGCGTTCAGCTACGATCGAAACAGGCCGGTAGATAATTCCACGCGTGAGTTAAAAAAGAACTCGGCTATTAGAGCACAACGATGAAAATGAAACGACAGGGGCGGTAGTATAGACTTTTGTTAAATCTAGGGCAAAAGGCGCGTGCTTCGCTGATGGATGTAACCTTAATCGATCGAAAGTCTCGAGTGTAAGCTGTCCGCTCCGTAAACTAATATTCAAATGATCCGCTCAGAGTCTCGCGATACCTTCGTCTTTGTTGCTAGCATATATGGGTCACATTCTCGTTCTCGGATCTCATCGTTCCTCCTTCCTCGCGTTTCCATTTGGTAGAACGGGGGGAGAAGGGGATGTGCAGCGGACTCGTCCCGATATTCCCGGCGTAATACGATCTTGGAGTACCGATTTCTAAATCGCATCTGGATACCCTTCCCTCGTGGCAATCCTTTCCGTAATGTCTCTCATCCCCCCAGCCCCTCTGTCGGTTTCTTTTTTCGAGGTAAAACTGGCGCAAAGTGATTGCGATTTCCGTGAATTCAGCTAGTATTAATTTCAAACGACACTAATGTGGCCGGTAGGTGTCAGTTTGAATTATTCACTCTCCGGTTCTGATGCGATTTCCGTGAATAACGAACCATCTCGGTGTTTATCACTTAACGCAACGACGTTTAGGTTTTTGCGTTGGCGCGTCGTTGATACGATTTTAGCCGCGGATAACTGACGTTGATTTCTCGCAACGGCAGGATGCGCTTTGTACACGTTCGCGGCCGGGATTGTAAATCGGAGGCTTGTTAAATTGGACAGGTAATGCGCACGCCAGACGCCATCGGTAGTCATTTAATTCGCGTCGCTGAGAAGTCGCCGCGCGATGTGTATGTATGCACATACTTACACGTTTTCCTTTTTTCCATTTTCCACGCGCCGGGCAAACTCGGCGAGTAGCGCGATTTTCTGAAATCTTCTCGTAACCGATAACTGTACTTCCTTTACATTTGTATCTACGCGAAGTCCCGTTACGCGAGGTGCAAGTATAGCGAATAGCGAGTCGCGGATCGTATGCGAGTAGCCCCGGCGAAAGAGAGTAAAGAGATACGAGGCGACTACTTGAGTTTCCGCTGAAAATCCATCAGCTGATAACAGTCATTTATCCTGCGACCGCGTAGCAAACGCGTGTGTCGAAAACACTATACTCGTACGCAGGTTTGCAATATTTAATATTTACAGGTGTTCTCGAGGAATTATTTATGTTGTCGGATACTCATCCAACGTTATCTTGCTTTCCGTTCCAGCGATCCGATTATCCGTAGTTTTAAGCATAATACTTTGAACTCTGATAACCTTTCGACCCTTCTGACTCACTCCTGACGCATCCTCGCTTATTTATTCACTGATTTTCCAATGTCCTGTTTACGCATCGTTATCGGACTATTTCTCTCGTCCGTATATTCATCCCTTCCATTCTGCTTTTCTAAAAACCAAGTTTTCCTAATTTCTACAGATCCAAACGTTCATCAGATTTTCTACAACCTCGGAACGAAGTGCTTCGAAGACACAGAGTTCTCTCTCAAGCTTCTTCGATTTCAGTTGAACCACACATATATGTTGTTGCCCCATATTTCGTTAGGGAGTAAATTGTCGTACATTCAGGCTTAATTAAACAAAATTATTTATTTATCTCTAACCCCGATCTTCCAACTCTTCGACCTGGTTCACAATACGACACCGGCCCGTGGCCATTTGATCCTTGAAACCTGTCTTCAAAAAAGTTCGATCTTTCCGATGCTATGTTATGTTCTTTCAATAAACCCGGTCCCCTTTCCACTCGTCGAAAAATAGTAATTCCATTACGTTATATATCATAGACTACACTACGCACAGTAAAATTATTTATAAATTTCTAAACTCCTACTCTTCGTGGCAAAAAATCGTTTCCCGGGGAAGCTAGTAACTACCGTTACGTCGTACTCAAGATTGCCGTGAAAATATCAAGAGATGCGACTGTCGTTAAGTAACCCCGATGAAAGAGGCGAGAAACGAAGAGTAAAAACGAGCGGTGGAATTTTCTCTGAAAAACCCGTCAAGAAACGGCGACGAGCGCGACCCGTTAGGCCTTCCGTGTTTTCGGGTAAATATGTATAAAGGGACGTAACTCATACGTGGCGAATAGAGCTCGCGTGAGAAGTGTCTCTGGCTTTCACGAAGAAGAAGTTGCGACGCAACTCGCAGACGTTGATGCTCTCAGCCACCGGTATTGTCTTTCCTCGTGTATCAATAAAATATCGCTTCGCCGTGGTAAAACACAAGTTGGTTATTCAAACACTCGAGGAAATCTATTGATCGATGTTCGATTAATAGAATTTTTCAACTCTTCAAAGCGTACGTTTTCCACTATCCATGATTTTAGCAACGCGATTTGACGGGGCTTCTCTTTTTGGTTCGTCGATCTCGAATCTGCGCTCCGATATATCGAATGCACAGCATTTTTCGAATGTTCGTCAAAAAGGTATATTCGTAGCGAAAAAACTGAGCACAGAAAAATTGTAGAAAAATGATTAAAGATACTTTAAGGTGATTTACGTACAGTGATCGCTGAAAATTATTATACGGTCGATCGATAGTTTGATGTTCTACTGTTTTCAATGTGTATCGAAATGGTAATTTTTAGAGTTGTAATAGCAAGGAAAAAAACAATTTTTCTAGGACAGTTATTTTTAGACCACGCGACTATTACGATGCCGTCTATAAGTATTAATATCTCGTGAAAAGTTATCGCGACAGTTTATTGCTGCAGCTTCGATGAAACGCTTCCACGAGCGGCCATAAAAGCACGCAACTCGTCCGCCAGGGAAAGACTTCTTCGACAGGGTGACGGAATCACCTGACTATTAATTTCTACGGACGTCGAGAAGTCAACAACACTTAACCCCGCGGCGCGGCTTGTCAACTTTATTAAACGTCCGCTATAGCGCGGGACCAATAACTTCGCGAAGTAATATATTACGATTCCAATTATCGATCGGTGCAGTAACGATCGTAAAACGGTTAAGCGTTAGGCGAAATTTAGCGTACAAGCGAAACGGGTCACGCGCTTGAGACAACGTTTCCGATGAAATTTATTGTCCCTCAAACTATAAATATATCGGAAGTAAAATTTCGCGGGACTGGGGGAAATGTTTCGAAACCCTCGTATTATTTAAAAACGCGACGTTTTCAGATCGAGGGAAAAATAAACTACTCGAGGATACGTCTGTGGCTGTAAGGGAAAACGTCACCTGTCAAAATTAAAAAGTGAATTTACGCATCACTCTATCTGCACGGCGCAAGATTTATGTAGTTATCAGAAAAAAAATACTCGAAATCAAATTTTGCAGGTGAAAAAAAAATAATACAATTTAGTCGAGATCCAATAAAAAGTAATCGGTGTACGGAACATGAATCGACGATATCTCGAAAGTGAAAATACGTGACGCGCGGCGTTTTTCCTTTCAACTACAGACACGCGCAACGCACGTTTCGCAAAAGCGGATACGCAAAAACGAAACGTCAGTCTCGCGCTTGAATGTCCCGGCGTTTGAAAGGTTCAATCCACTCTTTACGAGGTTTAATACCCAGAGAGTCCGTCGCAAAAAATGGCGCGGTTGGCGGATGTCCTAAGGAAGGACAAAACCATGGGAGTAAACTTCGTGGGACACGGCGACGACCCAGCGATCGTAGAGACAGCACAAACAGCGGAAAACCTCCGACCATTAGCAAACGACACGCCGCGTAAAAACGGCACGGCGTAAGCCAAGTCTCGCGTACAAAAAAACCCTCAAATTATGTAGCGAATGTGGGGATCCATTTCGGTTGGTATCGCGAGTGATCGAGCAACAAGGAGACGAATTAAAAATTTTAACCAATTAAAAAAAGTCATGCGGTGGTTACCGTCAAAGCTGTGTCGCGCCTATCTAACGATAATCAAGATAACTTGTAACAAATAGTATTCGATTCGTCGAAACGTTGCTTCCTGCCGATCTGACGCTAATTAAGCCATTCTATAATAAACCGTATTCGTTAAACAATGTCTTTAACCAACGCCATTATCCACCATCCTCCCGCTTTCGGTTACCTGCATTATTCAACTAACCGGGAGACAGTAGCGAGTCATAGACAAGTTATTGACGAGATAACCTTAGAGCAGCGAGTACCGATTGGTAGCCAGCTAAATTATCTTGGACTCATCCCAAACGGTACCGAGAAGTTCACGGTACTTCGTACCGACATGGCGGTGGTAGTGGAGGTGCACCCTTGTCGCGCAATTATCCGGCCGCGTATAGTAATTTAGTTTGCGAGACTGCATTGTGAGCGCACCCGGGGAAGTTATCGCATTCCGTGAGAGTTAGTATTCGGTAGCTACATAGTCCGAGCCTAACGAGACTCTGTTGCAGCTTTGCTGCTGCTGCTACGTAACGTAAGTACATGGATCAGCTAACTAGGATGCGTAATTATCGTCCGCTGACGGAATCCTGTCTTCTCGGATGACACGTCTGTGTAACGTACCAGGCCCGATCTCGTCAGTTCTGTTCCTGAGTTTAGTCATAAGTTAGTTTAGTAGATATTTTGCACGCTGCTAAATTTCACCAAATTCTCTGATTCACCACTCTCTCGATTACCTACCCTTATCGCCGCGTCCAATGTCCAAAATCCTAATCCTCTCCTCATGATTTTCCATTCGAAAATAAGTTATTCGTCATTCCTTTCACATCCTTCTTCCTAGGATAATAGTTTTCGTTAATCCTACCGTCACGCGCCATCCACGGAATTACCTCGAAATTCAAATTTTTAGCATCTTGGAAATCATACATTTTCCAAATTTAAAACCCTGCATTTTCAGTCTTGCCAAATCGAAATGGTAAACTATTACCAAATAAACCTGTGGAACATTGGTTCGTTCTAAACACTTGACAAGTCCACTCTGAACAACAACTCTCCATGGTTTATTACACGCATCGCAAATGTAATTCACCAGTCTCGGAAAACTCTCCCATACCGTTACCGTGAAACCACACGCGCTTCCTTTTCTCGAGGCGTCAAAAAATAAAAGCCGCATTTCCGAAGGAGATATATAAAATCACGCGCCCCGTACACGGTGTTCCCGATACACTCGAGTTAAAACGATAGAGTTACCAGAGAAACGATCGCCGAATCAACCTCTCGCCGACGGACACAGTTGCACCGTGGAAACCTACCCGATCAGATCGGCATCGGTAACAGTGGAAATTGAATTACACGTCTGTACCGTGGGTCGTGTCACACCGCGGCCCGCTAACGACTATAGCGCGGCGTTCGTGATTCTTCGTCGATCGCTCGGCAAGTTCGAAAGCGCGAAAACGTGCGCCGGCGAACAGTGGTACCGATACGGACACTCGAAGGGTACACGAGGGTTAACCCCGAGCAAGATCGTGAAACGGAGGAGGACCACGACGACGCGGATAGGCCGTTTGTTGATTGGCATCGATCGTCTCGGAGACGTCACGCGGATGTATCGATGATATTTATGCACCGGGAACGGTACGCGCACAATGTGCATCGCGATGCATGGAATATTACTATTTATTACAGTGGCCCGGCATCACTGCCCTGGGGACGAAATGCCGTTAGGCGACATAGACACCAGTGACACACATTTTCGTGCTCGTCCTATCCGTTATGGCGACTCGCGGCTCATTTCTGCATACGTGTGCGTGCAGATAGCCGTAACGCGTATCGTGGGGAGTAGTTGACGCGACAACGGTCATTCGGATGCGCGTCGTTTTTCATTGTTTTTCGCGATCGAGTTCTCGATAACTAACTTTTTCGTAACAGCTTTGCGAATGGTTGCGGTAGACTCTCGATAATCCACAGGGGATTGGGAACTGAATCGAATCACTGGATCATCCGCAGATTGAAGGAGAAATGTGTGCTTCGTTCAAATTCGTGTCGGAATGTCGTTTTTGTGGGTATCGACGGAGTTTAGTTTTCGTCGAAAGGAAATATAACAAGGTCTAGTCTCGCGTACGTGTACTTGGCCCGAGGCAAGACCTTGTCTCTTGATAGTAATTCTGTGCCTAATATAACGAGCAATTGAAAAAATTTTGAAATAATTGCAATAAAGGTGCCGTAGAAATAACGCGAAACAAAGAGCGCGATATCACGCCGAGTGTAATACCTACGTGTACGCGGTAACGTGACATTTTTCGCATCGCTGTCATCGCTTTTGCAATAAATTCCACCACGTCCTCATCGCGAGGTATACGAGGTATACGTACCAAAAAGAAAATTATTCTAAAATTGCGCATTTAGATGAATTTACTTGCTATCGTGGACAGCGATAGAACGTGTCAAGTCCGGTTAACGCGTTCCTGGATAATCGGGAGGCGACTCTATTATTTCAAAATATTCTGCTTCGAGTTTATTAAAACAGCCTTGTCGCGTATGTTAAAAAAATACAAAAAATAAATAAAAATTCCCCGTACACCGTAGATCGGGAAGCCTCCGTGTCCTGTACTCGCGGTAAGACGACTTTCGAACTGGTTCGCGTCTTGCCGAGTGATATACGATTTCCTTTGATTTATCCTTTCGAAAGGGTATATGTAGGTATATCGTACCCACGCACGATCGTCAGGCAATTTTATCCTTGAGATCTCTCCTTCTCCTGAGAAGCGCGAAGCTACTCCAAGGACTCCCTCGATCTTGGGTGGCAGGTAAACGAAATAAGTAGAAATAAAGTATCCCTGGTAGGGTTATACGAACTGATGGAATTTGCATTAACATTAGGTTTACGGACACTTCTTGTATGCCTATTTCTACGAGTACCCGTCAAATTGACGGGCAAATGAAAATACGTGTGTGTACCTACTCTTTGAAAAGTCAATTTATTCGGTTACCTGGATACCGAAGAGCGTTCGTTATTTTTGCGCTTATCAATTTTCGACGATAGGTATACGCCGTGTCAAGGTAATCGACAAAGTAGCAATAAATAAATAGACGATAAAACAAGCTTTATTGGCGTTATTGTCTGGTCGTCAAAAAACGATTTTTAACAATAACCCCAATAAACCTTGTTTTATCGTCTATGTGGATATAACGGTCGATTACTAAATTTAAAATAATTGCAGCGATAAATACCGAGGACCGCGTCGCGACATATTTGAGGTGTCGGATAGGAAAGAGCGTAAATATCTATGTCGCGTTATGATTTCTACTTAATAGTGACTTTTCTATTACTTTTCTATTTATTACACTAGTTAAAATTTCACCGATAAAGCAAATACATTTGGGGTACCGGAAACAAATCTATTATTTTGTAGAACAATACAAAACCTTATTTTTTCTGGATTTTTATTACAGAATATTATAAAACGTAATTTACTTCACTCTTTACAAGTGTACCCCGGGGTTGTTCTAAGCCTTTTATGGCCTTTACATACAAATTTACGAAGATGCTTACACCACCGTATCCGGGCCCAAATTGAAATCAAACGTTACCATGTAAGATAATTGATTTCTTTCCAGTAATATATGAAATTACAGTACAGATCTTACAAGTTGGAAGGCCTACGAGGAAGTAAATGTAGAATAAATTCCTCGAATGTAATTATTAATTTATGGTAAACAATTTATTAGAATCGATGCTACTGTTTTTCCGCCATTTCTTTTGGAAATTTGCAGGCCATCAAATTGACGGATGTTGTAAATCTAAACGTTAATACGAAAAACTGTATACAACGAAACGTAGACTCTCGTTAATTTGCCCGAGAAACAGAAACTTTAACAGAATTTGATTGACACGCGGATACCCACGGTAGCGAAAGGAGACTAGTTGTATGATTTTATGCAGCCATCAAAATATTCGCGAGAGTTAGGTTACTCGCGTTTGGATTTCAGTTTGGACTCGCATTATCCTCGATCCGATGCGAATCGTCGCGAGGAAAGAAAGTCCTGTTCCGAGAATATTCTCGGCTCGTTAAATAATATATCGACGGGACGGGGTTTATCGAAATGCAGGAAATAATTGGGTTTTCATCGGGTTACGGGGCTTAAGTATACCAGGATGACGTACCATTTATATACCTTATTGCCGCGAACGTTACACTAAAGAGGAGGATCTCATTATCGTGGCAACGATCGATGAAACTCGGCCCTCGTTTATGCGTACATCGCGTTTGCTCGACTCCCGCGATAAAAAGAAGTTTTCTGTTTTGTAATTCAGAGGATGGACGGACGGAAATCTTACATAAAGTTCGGACTCATGAATGAAGCTCCCGATATGACCGCGATCGCGACAAGAAATTCTCCGTGTCTTTTGCTTTTTTTTCCAACCAAAACTTATCCATGAAAATTGATGCGCGTTCCCCGCATCGCTGAATCACCGACCGTTCGAATCGACTTCAATTTTAAGTCCGCGTTATCTCGCTGCCACTTGCCGCTCGAATTTGTGCGAGTTATACGAGGTTAAATAAGCTCGTGATTCGACGGCAGACGAAACCAATGGATTTCGAAACTTCATCGTTAGAACGTTCCGTTTGTCGATTTATCCTCGCCGTTTATTAATTCTAAATCCAAGGATACCATTCGTTCGATTGGTCGATAAACTTTTATCGCGTATACAATTCCTCGTACCTCCCTTACCTACTTACACCTAACCGATTCCTTCGGAACTAACGAACTAATACGTCAATTTGGCGCGAGCGCCGGCGCAAATAATCCCGCGTTTACCTTATCAGTTTCTTGGCACTCAACGATCACGCGAGACGTAACTGCACCGGTTACGTCGCAATTGCACGCGCACCGGTAATTGCACAATTTTGTTTGAATAATTTCCAGGAGTCAATGGCACGTCGCGGGGATCGGAATGCAGCTGCCGGCAGCCGATTGCAATATAATCCCTCGCCGTCTATCAGTCTACGCATCAAAGACACGTCTGTGCACCGACGCGCGCGTGCATTTCAATGCCCCCGCGTGTGTGCGATTCCGTTCCGTCCGTGTGTGTGTGGTACTTGCATCACTTCCTCTCGCACAGTCCTCGCATTGTTGGTACCAGTTATTGACAGACCGTAGGTTAGAAGCTAGCTAACATCGCCGCGGTCTGAGCGACGGTGAATTATTTACACGACAAACGGAGCGAAGCGCAAGAATTTATGTACGCGGATGTAACGTTATAAAGTCTCGGGGAAAGAGAAATTCATGATTGGCGGGAAACATTAGCGCGTTCTCGGCGCACGCGAGACGGCATATTAATTGTCGTTTAGGGACAAATCGCTACTGCGCGTATGTACATCGAACGTTTATCACCTGGATTAGAATGATTTGCGATCGAGGGGAGCGCTTTGATTAGTTATTCTCACCACGGACTCTTGTCTAGATTACACCAATTTTTCACATCATTTATTTATACAGGGCGTCCCGTGGCTCGTGGTAGTCCGTCCCGGGTCGATGAAGATTGAAGATAGGAGTCGGTAATAAATAATTTTATTAACTAACGATAAATACGTGAAAATTACTCTCGACGAGTTTCATGGATACAATTCGATTCGACAGACAAAATGAACGAGATATGAATTTGCTCCAAAGGGGATTTGATAGAAAGCTCTGTAATTTAGAAATGCTTGGTTCAGAATTTACAGAAAAATCTGCTGGAGTTTCGAAGCTATAAATTTGACAAAAACTTGGTTTGACAAAAACTTGGTTTTCAAAAAAGTTGAATGAATGAGTACAGGGATTAGAACGGAAGTAGTTAGATATCGACACTGGATATTGGAAAATAATGAAGCAGCAAGGATGGGTTATGAATCAAAGGTTCTTTAAATCACTAGTTTGAAAAATAAGATAATATATCTAATTTAACATATGTATGTATATTCAAATCTATTTGCGCATGGCTTTACACGATAAGTTCACAATATTTTTTGAAGCTACAGAAAATTCTAACCGTGTTTAATAAATTTATTGACAATTTCTCCCATTGACGGTATTTGTAAAAAATATTCATAGTCGACTCGTAAGGCTTATTACTTGCGAAGTATTACGTTAAGCTTTAAAAAATGAGCACGCTGTACATTTCGCACAAATGGTGTTAACAATCGAACGTCGTTACACATTTATTCAACCCTTTCTCCGTGAAAATGACACACGGGTAAGGCATTGATACGATACGTATCAAACGATCCCACGTTATCACCCTAGGGTTAATCATATCGTAAAACCGAGGCCCTTCCCTTCTTCTCGAAATAAAAATTTCAAGTATATTAGCATTCCGGACGATCGATGACTTTTTCCACGGCGCAGTTTCGATAAAATTAATGCGAGAAGCACGGGCAATCGAGGGCGGGTGGGTTCGCGTATACGCGCTCACAAACGTGCAATTAGCTTAAACATATAATCCACGTGATTATGGTAATCGACGTGGAAGGCGGAGAGTTAGGGGAAAGGGGTGGGGGCGGAGGGAGCGTGGAAGGTGAGATCGCTCGAGATTTCACGAGGTTCCGTGCCTACGCTAATGGTAGCTGCAAAGGAGCGCGCACCTGTCGGACACGAGAATTTCGAGCGACGACGACTTCTTGCACGTCGCGCCCGTTCCCGCGGCTGACTTATCGCTGATTAAGAACGGGCCACGACGAAAGATAATCGGCGAACGACCCAATTACGAAATTACATTGTCGTGCCGGACGGTCCTGATGACGGGAGACACGGGACCGCGGAGAACGTTACTTTCGTTGGTGGGGGGTTGGGGGGGGTGGGAGATGGGGAGATTGAAACGGGTTCTGATCTTTTGCTGGACGAACGGTACCTTCTTTTCTTTTCTAATACGACAGCCTCCTCCCCTCTCTCTCTCTAAGTTAGATAGAGAGAGAAAGAATTTCTCTGCGTTTGTTTATACGTGAAACGCAAATTTATGGAATATTTGTATATTATACATCATGCTTTTAATTACGACCAAATTCATTGACACGGTATTAACCCTAGAAACTTGTATTTACATCTTTTTTGAACAATTCGTCGAATGGATAACTATAGTATAAAATGTACATAAATATGTTAAAATTACTATGATATTCTTTTTCTTTATTATATTTATTCAATAACTAAATTATGTAAGAAATACACACTAAAAATAATCAGTATAAAAGTATCAGTGTTCGTCGAATCGACGAATAGTTAGCGTTCTCGGGCTAAACACGTTTGCATTTTCCCCAGTGGGCGCGAAAAAAATTCTATACATATGTATAAGAAACAATGATGGTAAAAAAACAGAGTTTTTTTTTTTTAGAAAGCAGACGTGAAATTGAATTTTAAAACTGCTAAAAGTTCTCGATTACGACTTACGTTTATAAAACGGTCACGCAAAATTTGTAAACCGTAGTGAAATCGGAAGCGCGAACGTAACCGATACACCGAGTGATTCCGGTACGCGATACCCAGTTAATTTTCGATTCCCGCGAGCCACTCCGGATAACCGATAAAAAAAAAAAAGAAAGAATTTCCAATTCGCCAGCCATCGTGAACGAGGCGATGCTAACAATCGACTCGCAGCGTCACGATGTACCCCGATGTATCCCGATGTATGGCGAGGTAGAATATTCTCTCTCTCTCTCTCCTCCGCGCGTGAAGCGAGCAAAAAAACAAATTAACTCCAGCCCTTCTCTCGAGAGACGCTACTTTGTATAATAATCCTCTCGGCGCGTCTGCCTCCATGATAATTTAGCCGTCATCAGCGCGTTACAGTGAGTTCGCCCAGCTCGATCGTTTGCCATTCTTACGGCGGAGTAGGAGGTAATAGAATATCAGAAAAATCGAGAGGTCGACACGCGTAAACGTTCCACGGTCTGACAGCTCACTTATCCTGAAAGGAATGGGGAGCCTACGGGGTGTGAGAAATGTCCCTACCAGATCAATTTGAGCCGCTGACTTACGTGTTCCACGGCGGCGTTAGAGGGGGGGGGGGGGGGGGGGGGGGTGAGGGAGGACGAGAATACTCGTCGGGGCACGAGGTTCAACGGGATCCTTTGGCTCCATCGTGGTAATTGGACTTTGATGGATAAAAAGTAGATCCGCCTTTTGTTCCCTTCCACGCGGAGACAACCTCGGGTTTCACGGGAGAGAACGAGTTCTTCTCTTCACCCGCGGCGGCTGCGAATTTCTAAGGACAGACCGCTCGCACGCTGCCCCGCTCGTTCGCAATTGACACGTTGTGGAGGAACGTAAGAAGCGATTTAAAGTGGAATTTCTGAAGAGCGCACGTCGCGACGGCTGCGAATTCAATTCGAGCAATGAATTATACAGGGTGTCCCGTATCTGATCGATTTCCATGAAATGAGGGGTAGCTGGGGTGATTCTGAACAACTTTACTTAGCAATAATGTTGTAAGCGCCCTGGATTTTGAATTATTAACGAAACGGCTAGGCCAATCCGAGCGCGTATCGAGCGCGCGCTCGAAACGAGAGTGTGGTCTCTGACACGCTCCGCCGCGAGCGTGAACAAGTAGATCGCGTGGGTATCGAGAAAAGCATACGGCAAATATCACATATCGTCTTCAAATAAACTAATAGTGGTTGAATAACTGTGTTTAATACCGTCACTCGTAATTCGAGAGGTATGAAAAGTTGTAGTATTTGGGGAAAAAATGGTTTCCTTAAGAGCACGTTTTCAGGTGGATAAATTATGGTTTAACATAAACGATGTGAATAACTAACGTTAGAAGAATCTTGTTAAACTCACCCTTTCGTCCACGAATCAACCTGCCCCCGACGGAAGTAGGTCGTTGGCAGTAGGTCACAGTGCCGATTTTGTCCTTCGTAAGAATCTCGAGAACCTCAACAGCTGATTTTACGGCCGGGTCGGTGAACTCACTTGAAACTGACACACACAGTAGGAACGGCACTTGTCTAATTTATGGCAGGGCGCACGGCTAATCGCAGGTACGCGGACACCTCCGAGAGTCGAGCGGCGATCGGCGATCGGGTCACTTTATCGAACGTGCATTTCACTGCGCGAGCACTTTCACCGATAACTCCGAATAAAACAATTATGTAGAGGAACGTAATTAAACCTACGTTAGAGATATTGATGGCCCTGAAAAGGGCCGATTGTTATTGCCAAAATTGCCAAGATCGGCTCGACGTGCCTTCCTCGCGCTTGCATGCACGTTTCGGAGCACTGACGGACGTTGCGCTGCACTTCTCCCAATGTTTCTCGATTAAGAAACGTAGCAAATATCCTGTAATACTCCGCTTTAGTTCGTTGCTGTATGGTACCCGTTCGGTTTGAAAAACGATTCTGCCAGCCCTAGCGTTTCTTGAGTCTTGCTTAGAAGGACGTTCGTTAGGGAAGGGATATTTTTACAATAGTACAACGGAGTGGCTCGCACATTTGGAGTCACCGTTCATTCAGCAAAAAAAATACCCGCGCGCTCGGGGTGGCCGCACGGTCTTCGTCACTACGAACGCGCTAGCGAAGACGCAGGGCAAGGAGTGCCATAAATTTCACTATTGTCCATACCGTGTCGTAAAGAGAAAGTGTGGCTATTTTACGAAATACGTGCATCGGCCAAAAACTGCATCGACAGCGTACACGCAACATAAACCTTTAATATTTTCTTACGATTCTTTCCGCGAAGATGGAACAGTACACACAACTTGGAAAATGATCAGTTTAATATTGTATTGTGTTAGCGAAGACACTGTTTGATACGCATTTCGAGACAGACATCGTTATGTCTATCAACATTTTGGTCGTCTGGAACGGATCCCCCTGATCGGGCCCATGCCATGTACCGCGGCACGCTTTGCTGCTCGCGTTCCTGTAAACAGTCGGTTACCGCGCGCGTGCGATAATCATAATAAGATCGAAATCAGAGATTCTTAGGGAGCCGACTGTTTAAGCATTTTGACATGCCGCAAACAGTGTCTTCGCTTGTACTTTTATTCACGCTATACACTCGACACCAAACATCCCACAACATTAATTTTATAATATTCCAAATGACACGGGCAAGCGTTAATGCGTCGCAAACAGTGTCTTCGCTAACACAATACAATATTAAATTGATCATTTTCCAACTTGTGTGTACTGTTCCATCTTCGCGGAAAGATCCGTAAGAAAATATTAAAGGTTTATGTTGCGTGTACGCTGCCGATGCAGTTTTAAGACGATGCACGTATTTTGCAAAATAGCCACACTTTCTCTTTACGACACGGTATGGACAATAGTGAAATTTATGGCACTACTTGCCCTGCGTCTTCGCGAGCGCGTTCGTAGTGACGAAGACCATGCGGCCACCCCGAGCGCGCGGGTATTTTTTTTGCTGAATAAACGGTGACTCCAAATGTGCGAGCCACTCCGTTGTACTATTGTAAAAATATCCCTTCCCTAACGAACGTCCTTCTAAGCAAGACTCAAGAAACGCTAGGGCTGGCAGAATCGTTTTTCAAACCGAACGGGTACCATACAGCAACGAACTAAAGCGGACTATTACAGGATATTTGTTACGTTTCTTAATCGAGAAACATTGGAAGAAGTGCAGCGCAACGTCCGTCAGTGCTCCGAGACGTGCATGCAAGCGCGAGGAGGGCACGTCGAGCCGATCTTGGCAATTTTGGCAATAACAATCGGCCCTTTTCAGGGCCATCAATATCTCTAACGTAGGTTTAATTACGTTCCTCTACATAATTGTTTTATTCGGAGTTATCGGTGAAAGTGCTCGCGCAGTGAAATGCACGTTCGATAAAGTGAC
Organism: Pemphredon lugubris; assembly: GCA_933228935.1. Lineage (NCBI taxonomy): Eukaryota > Metazoa > Arthropoda > Insecta > Hymenoptera > Crabronidae > Pemphredon > Pemphredon lugubris. Next base: position 19,429,907 of record OW121815.1, read on the forward strand.
CCGATCGCCGATCGCCGCTCGACTCTCGGGGGTGTCCGCGTACCTGCGATTAGCCGTGCGCCCTGCCATAAATTAGACAAGTGCCGTTGCTACTGTGTGTGTCAGTTTCAAGTGAGTTCACCGACCCGGCCCTAAAATCAGCTGCTGAGGTTCTCGAGATTCTTACGAAGGACAAAATCGGCACTGTGACCTACTGCCAACGACCTACTTCCGTCGAGGGCAGGTTGATTCGTGGACGAAAGGGTGAGTTTAACAAGATTCTTCTAACGTTAGTTATTCACATCGTTTATGTTAAACCATAATTTATCCACCTGATAACGTGCTCTTAAGGAAACCATTTTTTCCACAAATACTACAACTTTTCATACCTCTCGAATTACGAGTGACAGTATTAAACACAGTTATTCAACCACTATTAGTTTATTTGAAGACGATATGTGATATTTGCCGTATGCTTTTCTTCATACCCACGCGATCTACTTGTTCACGCTCGCGGCGGAGCGTGTCAGAGACCACACTCTCGTTTCGAGCGCGCGCTCGATACGCGCTCGGATTGGCCTAGCCGTTTCGTTAATAATTCAAAATCCAGGGCGCTTACAACATTATTGCTAAGTAAAGTTGTTCAGAATCACCCCAGCTACCCCTCATTTCATGGAAATCGATCAGATACGGGACACCCTGTATAATTTAATACGTTGGGTGCCGCGCCGATTTTACGTGGGTTCCCCCGATGGGTCGCGATGAATTTGTCGGTACGCGAAATTTTATTCACGATAGTTAAGTTGAACCGTATAATGGCGTTTTATCGATTTATTTTACCAGTGACTCGGGGGACCCAGAGACGCATTTCTTTGATTTCGCACGATTTGCTTTTTTATTCTGCGAAAGTCGGTGCTGAGCTCTAACGAGAGATATATCAATAGCCCAAAACCAAAAAATGAAACAAAAAAAATAGCGCAAAAAGTCAGAACGTTATGAAACTCGGCCATAGTTAGTTACGGGTAAAAATGGTTAAAACTAGATAGGACCAAGATATATGTAGATGCGGCAATAAATAAAGGGAAAAAATTGTATTAAAAAGGTCGTAACATATAACGGAGATTGGTGGTTCACCATTTCCCCGTTAGGGCCAGTCTAATGCACTCGTCGCAATATGCGCGCAGAATACTTATGTACATGTTTTGCATGTATAAATAAAAATACTCTCGAGTGTTCAATCGTGCAATTTCTTCATCCCATTGTAGCAACGATGATAATATTGAAAAATTGATAGGCATTAACGCTTACTGGAATTAAGCGCTTGAATAAATTTTGGCGCAGACGGTGACCCGTGGCCCCCAAGGCCCTAGCGTCATGTTAGTTGTCGGTCACCGGTGACCCCCACGGCACCCAACGTGCTAATGTTGAAAACGTAGGAATACACGAGCGTTCCTTCTCTTGGTTACGAATGATAGGACATTTTTATGACGCGAAGATAAACGTTGGAAAGTTCGATCGAATTTTCGTCTATAAATAGATATACAGATTACGCATCACTTACAAAGGAAAGTACAGTGTTGCAGAATGGGATTATCTAATGCACGATGCTAAATTATTGCGTTGGCTTCGGTCCAATCGAATGATTCACGGCTCTCGCAAATCGGCACGTCTATCCTCGTTTTTCGTTAGTGATAAATACAAATGCGAGAGCTGCTTAATTAGCGATTAATATTAACGCTCGGGGTTTCGGCGATGTAATTTACTGTATTCTAATTTGCGATATCCCTCGTGCAGAATTCTGTCATGGAAAGTAATTGCGCTCGCGCTGCCTTTTTCCCTTTAAAACACTTTGAAATTACTTCTTCGTCCCTTGGCCGTCGCAGTAACGTAATTAAAAATGTAATAAGCCAGCACGAGCCGCTCGCTGTTTCTCAGTTTTCTCCTCGGCTCGAGGCTACCGATAAATGCATAATTTATAAGATGACAGGTTAATAAGCATTCCCTGTAAATCAATCGTAAATCTCAGCGGAAACAACGAAAAACGTGGGAGCCATTGCACGAGCCAAATGGGTACGCGAAAAAGCTTCGCCATTTTTCCAACTGCTGTGATTCATAAACAAGAATAGTATTTCATCATTGGGAGTTATTATCATTATTATTCTTTGGCACAATGGTTTATGCTAAACGAAGAGCTTACTCGGAAGGAAACACGAACTGTCAAACATAAAACGGTAAGTATAATTGCGCTGTAAATTCGATCGTTGTAGCAAAAAAAAGATTACGTTTCACTGTCAGCGATTTGTCAACGATCGGACAATGCGAGCAGAGAACTTCGTAAATATATGATAAATAATTTGTTTTACGAGATTAATCGTTGGGGTTCGATCAGATTGCAATGATAGAAACGGACCGATAATTTCGCTCGCGAAGTTCATTCTTTTAAGTTCAGCGCTCGCTCCATTACTAGGGCGTAACGAGGATTAACGCCCGACCCACTGCGATTGGTTTCCACAGTTTTCCATCGAGTTGGAATGGCATTTTGAACCGTTACGAGGTTCTGGAAAACACCGCGCCTCCGCGTATTCACGCTGAGTTTGAAATCAGGTTCATGCATGAGAGCGTTGCATAAATAACCGTCGGATAATATCACGAAGCATGGAGATTTTTACCGCAACGTCGAGTACAAACTGCGAATATCAGTTAACAAAGCCGAGAATATTTGATACTCTCCTTTTTTCCCCCCTCCGTTCTTTAAAGTAATTAAACTTTGAAACTGCGAAGCGACTTGGCGCAACGTATCTCCTTGATTTACAAGACAACCGTAAGCAACGTGGCCTACTCTAAATTCAAAACGTTTTTAGAACTTTTTTAGACGAGCGATTCTAAAAACTGAAGGCTGCAATCAAAATACAGGGAACGGAGAGCACACATATATTCAGCGGGTTATTTAAAACTACGTAAGAGCGGTGGAGTGGTTTTTAAAAATACCATTTGGTGTGTATCGATCCCCTTACTCACGCTTCTACGTTCCGATAAAAAGATTTTTTACTATTTTCGTCGCAAGCTGATTAAATTTACCACAATGGCGGTAACTCTGGCCATTCTTTTTTTATTTCACCGCGTATTCCCGAAAGTTTGGAGAGGACACGTGAAACTCGATCGGCACACGTGCGTGAAAGGGAGAGGCAAAAAATCGATATTCGAAAGCGGCACCCTTTCCCAGTTCCCATTCCCTTTCCCGTTGCGCTTTTCTTCGCGTATCATGCGTATTAGCGATGCTTTCAGCACCGAGTAATATATCACTTTTAACGATATGTCACGATATGTCCTTCCTTGAACTACGCGAGCAAAGTACCAGGGATACCGCCGTCACTTTCGTAATCCCCGACGTAAACTGATCGCTACTGAGCATTATCGTGCTTCGATAAATGCAGTGTTCCCCGGTAACATCTTTCTACGGTTACGCTCGTTAGTAGAACGGAATGTCAGTGAAACGAAATTTTCTCTATGGGTAGGATCGACGATCGCTCCGTTTGGTTTTTGTCGATTTCCACGAATATTCATGACACGGTAGCAGTACGTGGCAGTAGAAGTGTTACTCGTTCTCTCTTTAATTGTATGTATATCGATTATAAAGTTGTCCCATAGACATTCTAGATTGAAAGTCTACAAAAACCCAAATGGATCAATTATTAACGCGTCGATCCCCAACGCAATCCACGTTTGGTTGATACCGAGTTTAGGTATCCATAGTTACGAAATATTTACTTTATTAATATCAATATTAACACCTGGTTATCAACGCGTTCATTCATCCGGGGATTCCAAACATTCCGTATAAACGAAAGTCTACGATTTATAAGATAGATTACAATTGAAGAAATTCCACGATTATACATTGATCGTAATCTAAGAATTATAAATCAATAATTATAATCGAAAAATCGTCAGCTACTTGTACGGTGTTCCCCAAAACTCGTGTTCAAATAATACGACGTCGTTTCGTTCACTCCTAACGCGATATTGAGTTTCATTTTCATGCGTAGCAGCTTCCAAGGGGGAGGGGACGTGCACCGAAGGACGGCATTCGTGCGTAGAAGGCCGAGAAGGGAGCACTAAAAATCGGCATTCCGAATCGCCACCCTTTTATTCGCCGTTCTCCGTTCCCCTTCAATCTCCGAGAGTGGCAAAGAAGTCTTGGCTTCCCAGCTGAGCCCGTGAAGCCCGCACAATAAACGCGTTGTTCCGTCTACGCGCGTTCCGCGTATGCACCCGACGTAGGAGCGCGTATCGATTCGTGCGTGTGCAAGAACGCGTGAGCGGCGTGTGCGAAATATTTACTACCACGCGCGTGGCTTCCACGGGATACGCAGCAGATGCGCGTGGGTAAGGGAACTCTGCGCGAGAGATCCAACGTCGTACTCTTTATTCGGTATATGGAAGATTCGTGGAATTGCGTGCGCGAAATAACGCGGCGAATGCGCTCGAGTTATTGCGCGTACGTAAAGAATAACGAGAACGTACGAGTGCGCTCGCGTTGAAACGAAATCACACGCACGTGCCATGAGCGCGCGCGCGCGCGCTCGTATGAGCCCGCAGGTATGGATACGGAGACCCGCGTAAGATATCGGGTATTGCGTGCTCACGTGGTGCATGGAGTGCACGTGAGTCTGTGTGCGCTACCGTGTACTCGTATACAGTGAGTCGCAAAAGTATTCGCACGGACGCGTTTATGACGAACATCAATGCGAAAGCTGTTACGAATTTCATAGTGGAAATTCTAGTAGTCGATGAAAAGTATTCGTGAGCGTTTGGATTTGTTGCATTAAAATGGGTACAAAATAATTGTGGAACCTCTAATTTGTTGAGATGGTTAATCTTTTTCGAACGCGGCTTCGACTCGGTCGACGTTCCGCGTCGGTTTGGGTAAATTTCAAATACAGTATTTTAATGCTGGTCATTCATAATTAATTTACGAATGCTGAGCATATTAAAAATTATTCACTCTGTTACACCAGGAATTTTCATTCAAACTGTGTAACTGTAAAATATTATCAAATCTACGACTGTATTTAGTCAAGTGCCTGTACCCTGTAAAGAAAGATCCACGTCAACCGTTTTAAAAAATAAATCGCAGATATATTCTCTGCCAGTGACATGCGCAGCGAATGGTAGCGCGCGTACTTTTGCGAACCACTGTATGCCCATGTAAATACACGTCCAGTGCAGTATTGTATGCAATATGTACCAGAACTGGGTTGCTCGTAAAAATACCGCGTGACGTAGAAAATATCCTGCTTTTATTCAAAGCAGTTTTCTAACAATTTCCTTGTCATTTAGCGTGGATGGTCCCTGACACGCCTCGCGTACCACAATTAAACGTATCCATGCGTACGCACACTTTTCGAACACGCGCGCGCGTCCCTTTTCACCGACGCGCATCCGCGGCGGCTATCTTTAATTCGCACACGAGAGAGGCTGACACACGAGCCAAGTCGCGCATACGAAGCCGAGCGCGCGCAGAATCGAATGCAATTCACATAATGAGTGCACGCATCGCCCGCGTGTGCAACAAACGCACACGGAATTAACTTTGCCGTGCTCGCGCTCGAGCGCGGTGCACACTATCGGCGACTGTCGGGACTCGTTGCGTGCACTCGACTTCTGCGTTTTCCGCGTACGCCCATGGGCAAAAAAAAAAGAGGCACTTGCAATAGGATCTGAAGTTCAATGTATCGTCGAGGAAGCGACATCACCTTCTCCGATCTCGCGGAGGAGATAAGCGCGAATCACTCGAGAAGCGTTTCCGTGTCTTTCTTCGGAAAGATGCAAAACAGGGTACGAGTACGAGACTGAATTAAATATTAACGTGCAATTATCTCAAACGAGTCGCCGTGCGATACTTCTTTTTCGCTTTAGAGGAGTAATTGTAATAATACGAGTACCGCGATTGCAGGGATATCGACAAAGAAATGTAATTAAATCGCGATAGGCGATATAATGGCTTTTCTCTCGGCGTTCGATTATTAACGCGAAGCGGGGTTTTCAATTGGAAGATTTAACCGTTCGCTCATTTTCCCGTACGGACGTCTTTACTGACGCGAAATGCATTGCGAGAGCGGACTTTATATTCTAGGAATCGGCGTAGAACGCAGCGTGGAAATGAACTGTATATACGAATAATACCAGTCATTCTAATTTAAAGTGCCAGCAAATGTAGATGTTACAGTGTACAGCTCGAACATTAATTAACGGAGGCGCGTGTGATGCTTAAGTATCCCCAATACTTTACGACTGCGCGTCGTTTATGACTTTGTAGAATCGTAGACCTACTATTCGATGGAAACGTTGCACAGCTGTTCTACGCTCGATTTACTCGATTTATCGTCGCCGTTTGGAGTTACGTTACGATTGATTATAATTGTGCTCGTTTCGAGAAGGCTGTTCGCGAGGCGTGCGATCCAATGACATTATCAGCGTTATTTTCGATCGTTTATATAATTAGTGCAGACGTCATTATCCACTCATGATAGTTTCATACGTACGACGAGCGTAAGAACTATTCGCTCGTAATCGCGTATTACAAGAATCAGTTAAACGATTTTACAAACGGAGCAGGGATCTTGAAAGATGAAGACAATGTAGCTCGACAGTAAGTAACGATAACGGGATAATAATTAACCTTCGAGAGAATAAGTGAATCGCGTCTCTTCTCTGCAGCGTTCGAATTAAGCAAAATTACCAGAATGTACGTCCATAAATGGTATACTATCCAGGTACATCCTTAAACGAGAATCATATCGACTTATAGAGGAGCACGCACGCCGAGCATTACTGAATCATCAGGTAGCAGTAACCGGAGGATGAGTAACTCAAGTGCCGAGTAATCGAGATGTAATGTAGGGGTATACATTTAGAGAGAAAAGAAAGCAGAAGTAGTACGCGCATTATCATTTTGCACCGATTTGAAAGCAATTTCGAGCGGCTTCCCTGATATTAATTTCCCCACGATGAAATTCTAGATTTCCAAAATACTTCCGTATAGTACGGATTCAAATAACCTCGCGCATCGATAAATTAATCACTCTTTCGCGTATACACGAATGTCAGTTTATTGCTCTAATTATATAAATGATAAACAGATAATAGATACTGCTGGATATAGAATACAATACTGTAACGAACTAAAAGTATATATTTAATTATAAATATTGATTATTACGCGTAGCCATCCAACGGCGATGACTGTAAAAAACCGAAGGTAAAAATCCTTTTTTGCGTGCGAAGCATCGATAAAAGCGAAGATAAATAATTGACGGGGAAAGAAACTAATTGACTTACTTTTCAGCGACTTTCAATACCGCGGACCAAAATACAATATTTGGAAGTAGTACCGCGTCATCTCGCACTTCCATTTCAGTCGTAATTATTCACGTGCCGCCTCATTCCGCTTTCTTTTAATTAGGGAGTTTCACCGGCGCGGATGCGGCGAGCCGCGCGCGGAAAGACAGTTTGGGAATCTCCCGATTGAAACGTTCCTGGAAGACGCGGATGAATAAGGTCGAAATAACAGCCCGGAACGAGACGTACGGCTCTGTTTAAATGGCGCCATTATCGCGGTCCGTATAGATTGGCAAAGGCCGCGTGTAAATGGGATTACGGTATCTCCGGATGCGCCCGACGGTTGCACGGATAACGGACGATCATATATTACCAAACGCAAATAAACGAAACGGCCGGAACGGCGCTTTACACTTCGGCGTTCGCCGGGCCCGAAGAGCGTTTCGCTTTTCGGCGATAATAATTTAATACTTTGCCCGATGCAACGCTTGGGCAACGATAGGAACCGACGTCTTAATTGTGACGCGGTTGTATACGAGGGAGAATAATCAGGATGTTTGCGAAATGTGTTTGCGCTCTCGCTCCCGTGAATCGCGATTCTCGATATAGCGTGCGAATTTATCAGCTACGATCGCACGAATGTTTCATTCAACTTTTACGAAGCGAGACCATTTTATTTTTAGCTATTAATGAGAGTGTATCTATCACGCTCGTGGCATTTGAAAAGTCAGGTTTTTTGGAAAGGGATTCATAGGTCGCGATAAATTTTCAGTCGAGCTGCCGATTAAATGAATACCTGGAATATGCACATTTGCATCGTGCGAGAGACAATAATTGAAATATATGGAAAAATGGGCTCATGCTTGATCCTTGGGATCACGACTGTGAGAAGAACGCGCGAATTTTATCAGCGACGGCCATAGGAATGTCTAATTAATCTTTTTCACAGTCGGCGTATTTTTTTTTGTATGTATTAATAGAGGGAGATTTATTATGGGCGCAGTTTTCTAAAAGCTTCGCTTTTGAAGAGGGAATTACTGAACGCATTAAGTTTCAAAGCTCAGCGATGGATTTAATAACTATTGCACTATGCACTTTTGGATTACGGGAGAGACAATAATTAGGATGTTGTTAAAAAATCGTGTACGCGAATTACGATTAAATTTAAATCAATTCTCGGGATTACGTGTTTGTGTCCGAATGTATCAGCCATGCGGTATAAATGTTTGATTAGTCTTTTGCAAAGCTGGAACCTTTTCTTTCTTCAGTCGAAAGGAGTAAATGTACCACGAGCGTAGGTTTTAGAAAATTCCATTTCCGGAAAGCGATTTATGATACTTGACACATTTTTAGCCGTGACATGCATTTAATTAGTTATTAGACTGTAAACATTGACACTGCGCGCATTGCTTTGTAAGAATACCGGTTTAAAAGGAGTAATTATAGGTTGATATGCGCATGCATTAGAAATTCGACGTTAATCACTATCGTAAAATGAACATGGAAACGCGCATGATTTTCTATTAAACTTGGTCACGGAGAATCATTAATCGCGGCTTTCTACGCACTTACGTTACGAAGGTGCAAAATTTCCACCTGCACGATAGCATTAATGAAACTTCCGATTTTACGACTTTTCCCATCTGCCAACGCGTAATATTTTTATCTTGCGGTATAGTTGTAAAACTTCGTCGCTCATTATCATCAAATTATTCGCGCGTTATTTTAAACGACCGCAAAAAAACGCTTTTCCTACTTTTCACTCGCAGACACGGATACTCGTAGAAATCGAAACGACCTGACAGAAGTATCAATTCCGTTAAATACCTCTAAATCAAAATTGCATTTTTAATGAAAGAGATTCACCATATTTACCATCAAGCTCGCCAACTAATTCTGCTAATGTCATATCAATTTCCCGCGCGACACAGGTAGACCGCGTTCAAACGAACGACAAAGTACAATTATTCCGGAATAACATAACGAAAATGCAACCACATACGTCAGCTTCTTTTGCCATTTCAATCCTCGGAGCAAGTATATATTTACAGCTCGTAACAGTGCCGTAACAGGGTTCCCCCGGAGGCTAACGCGGGAGTGATTGACACCCCCGGTGTCCCACGCACACGCACACCAACCACGCGCGCGTACACGAGTAACACCCGCGTAATATATTTTAGTCGTAAAATAACTATTCGCGTGTACCCTGCGCCGCCTTTAAATGCGAGCAACACTCGTGATCTCTAACGAAGGCTGGAAGTTATGGGCCCATAATGGTGCCGAGTGGACTGCGGACGACGCGATGGGCATCACTGTCGACCCCGTCCCTTTGATCCCTCTCTCACCTACAACCCCTAAATATCTTCTTGCCAATAAGCGTTTCGCGGTGGCCGACGAGGTTTTGTGTAGAATTTGAAGAGGCGGCAGAGGATAGCGTCGAGCCACATTTGCGTCAATGTTTTTCTAAATTACACCGTACACCGCGGTGCATTCAATTTTAGACTACCTGCGAATACCGTTTGTCAAAGTTTCCGAAAAATGAGGTTTGACGCTCTCTTGCCTCGACCACTTCAATTTCATTCCCGTTATTAGATCTTTATGTATGTGTGATTAAATCTAGCTATCTTTGATCGTGCGATACAGCGGCGAGATATTAAGGTTCAAAGGAACGTCGGAATATTTGTTGTGTATCAAAGATTTTCTGTAAATAAATGACGACTCATTACGTAAAATAGCAAGCATTTATCTTATTTCGCAAAATATGAAATTCAAAGTAATTCGTGTATATGTATATCGATCGTATAAAATATATGCGAGGGTAAGTATTTGCGTAGATATTAAATACCCAACTTATTTTGAATTTAGTCATTACACGGTTACGATCGTTTAATTAAACTTAGGTCTCGCTGATCGACAACAATGATGGAACTTACTTTTTTCCAGTTTAATAATAACTTAGATTCGTTATAATTTGTTTTTATGGATCGTTAAAATGTTGAGACGTTCGAAAACAAAACTTTAATACACGACCCGTGAGCAAACCAATTATTTTGAATTTAACGTCCGTATCGTTACGGTCGATCGATCGAACATATTCTCGTTAACTAATTTCAAAAAATTTAATTAACACCCCCCAAGGATACCCACGCTAAAAGGACACGACTAATCCGACCAACCGACTGCTCCGAACTTTTTCCCGACTCCTCGAACGATAAACAATGCACCATTTACCATATACAGCGTCTATCCGCGTCGCCTTTAGAAACCCATTACCAATTATCTGTCTTCAAAAACGAAGCGCCTCGAGCACCGCCGTCGAAATGTTTACTATTCAAGAACATTAATAGCCGGTGCACTCGGCGCGATGCATGTTGCGCGCACCCAAAGCCGGGCATAAAATCATTGTTATGGTGGCAATAAACCGTAAAGGGGGGTAGGGGGGAAGGTGCGCGATATTCCGCGTTTGCGTCGGGATGCCCACGGTGTTCGTTCGTGACCGTGTGTGCTCTAAAGAGGGATCCCGCCTTTTATTTCTTCCCTTCTATCCGTTTCTTTCCCCCTTTCTTTTCTTTTTTCCTTTCGTTTTTCTCCTAGGCGAAATGACGCGGAGGAAGGGAACGAAAGGGAGTGCAAGGGGAGCGAAAGGAGAATGCTCGCACGCGCGATCACTCCTCCTCGGCTGGCTTATTGCGCCATTAGTGCCTGTCTACGGGGTTTATAGGTTTGCTCGGTACTCCGTGTGTCCACGTACGTACGCGCGTTCGCATTGAGCCCGTATGTGCATTGCGAAACTGAGCGTAACGCTCGCCCCGAGTAATCTCATTAATTATGGCCGAGGATGTACCGTGCCCGCAACGAGACGCCGTTATCCTTAATTTCTCATTTTTTCCGCAGATTCTTTTTTTTCTCTCGTCGTTTTTATCGTCCTCGTTGGGATTGGCATTTTAATGCCCTCGATTCGATTGCCACGGGGATCGACCGTTTCGAGGAGCTTCGAGGATGACTCGGCGAAAGGTGAGGGACACATTTGATCAACGCGAGAGCAGGAAATATCGCTTATTATTTGTTAGATGATAAGTTGTTTATGGTATACGAGAAACGAACTTTAAATAGCAACAATTAACTAAATTCGAAGTTTTTTCGCGGTGTTCGAGTGCTCTCGAGATACTTGAGTATGGAATCGTTCCAATGATCCCAAGCTCCAGGAGGAAGTAACGCGAGTAATTATTCGCCCGCGCGTAACAGCGGTTTTCTAATGGCAGAAATACCAACAGCGTAATAAAGTTCATCGTGCTTCTCGGTAGATTGTCAGGAATCGCGGTAGCGTTGAAACGCGCACAAATGGTTACTCCCTGTCGTTATCCCCGTTCTTCCGGAAAGCTTTTTAGTTGCCACAGAGAAAACGCTGAGCGACTAGGAAGAAACGCGACATTTTATTCCCGACGATAGGTAGCTACGAATGATCCGGAGGCCGACAGACCAATTATCCTTTGCAGCGAACCTTTCCCGGGAATCTCGGCAAACCGAACCCCATGACTCACTAATAACATCGCTAATTATGATTACATACCCTTTCCATCGCTGCCGTCCGAAGGGAAAACGCGGCGAATGGGAGGGGGAGATAAAAAGGGGAGAGAAAGGTGGGCAGGATAAGAGGAGGAGAGGAGAGCGCGAGAGACTCGAGAGATGAATAATTGTACGGACGTGGCCGTGATTACGGATAAAGATATCTCCCAGTCCCTTGGGTGCATTCCGCGGCAGCTACAGGGTGCCCGGATCATCCTACGAAATTGATGCGACGCTATCAGCGCCGACTTTACGCTTCGAGATCACGGCAGACGCGACGCGTGTGGTGGTTAACCCGCTCGTACGCATAGTTTACGCGCAAAACGCACGGATTAAGAGTTATTCCATTTGGTTTGTGTATACCTGTTTATCTTGCATTCTTGAGGCCGAGTTTATTAATCAATTTTCCTTTTATTCTTGCGCGCTGTAAATGGTATCGGGGATAATCGAATATTCTTATTCGGAAAACTGAAACCGATTTTCACCGAACACACCATATTTCCGAGATTTCCAACGGCAATGCTTTGATTTCCGAATTTCATTGGCCTAGCGCAGTAGTAGTCAATCTGATCCCTACCGCCCACCAGTGGGCGATTCCAGCTTTTCCGGTGGGCGCTGCCGGGGTTGTTATCTCTCGTTACAAACGAAAAATGTCTAAAAATTATTCTCCACCAGCGCTAAATTGAGTTACCATGGCACTGGTGGGCGGTAAGGAATTTTTACAATCAGCAAAGACACAAAAGTGGGCGGGTAAGTGTAGAAAGGTTGACGACCCCTGGCCTAGCGGATAGTTTGAAACCGATGATTCGTTTCTGACTACCCGCTCACGAAACTTTCGACTTTCTAAAAAACGTTCGCGAAATTTCCCCACCTCGGTTGGGAATATTAATCGTTTTCCGCGTACGGTTAATTTTTCCACGCGCGTATGTCTCGCGGGAACACAACGATATAAAGATTTTTCACGAAATAACTAATCTCATCCTTTCGCGTAAGATTATACGTACAGATAGCTATCGGTTTTCTAGGCGGGACTCGTAGGAGCTATAGCGTTCCGGGATCATCCTACCAAATTGATGAGCCGCTATCAACGCAATTTGAAATCACCGCTCGTGTGTTGGTTACAAAGTGTCTACGCGATCTACAGAAACCGTGCGCGCAAGAGAGTACAGGTGGTTCCAAGTACTACGACAGTAAAGCCTTCTCGTTGCAGAGACGATGACGTCGTACGTTTAAACGCGCTGGCTGTTATCCACGCAGCGCCTATCACTGCAGATAACGAAAGAATGCGCTTTTTATAACGAAGACGCTCCCCCTCGCGGAGGGAAGGTCGAAGTGGCCGTAAAACGTATCTGCCGGACCCGTAACCTCTCCCGGCCAAGGGAAGAATTTAACGAGTGTTTGGACTGCGCCGCAACGTGGAAACGCTGCCAGGAGACGCTGATAAGTAATGTTTCCCAAGTGTTGGAGGATTATCTTTTTTTGCATCGCGTATCGATGGGAATGGGTCTGATCAATTTCCGCGATCTTCGAAAATCGTGGATACGATCGTTGAAAATTTCAAAAAAGATTATAATCGCTTCACCGACGATTGTATGCAGATGAAACATAAAATATAGATAAATATATAGATAGATACATAGATATATTGCAGATACATATAATATAAAATATATGTATAGCCTTACAGAGGACAAAGAGAAAAGTGAGAGTAAAACGGAAAATAGTTTAATCATCTGAGATTTTTAAAACGTTTTGGTATACGCAAAGTATATCTTTTTTTGCTCAAGGTACTCTGTGCCTTCCGCGAAGCAATACGTTTGCGTAAAGTCTGAGGTCTAATAATTATACGGGAAGGCTGAAAAATTGATAGGTGGTGCTTTGGTTTTGAAAATCGATTTACCCTCTTCGTTCTTCGTTAGTCAACCGATAAAAATTTAGTACGATTACTTTTGGGTAATCACGATACTCTTGCATCCTTTTTGTACAGCGATACAAACCCGGGAACGGGTTGACATTATCGTTGCATCCGATAATCTCAGGCATACTTGGATACTCTACGATGACTAACGACGGGTTCATCTAAATGCTCTCATTAATTTTGTATCGTTACCGTAATTCGCGAAGCAGTATTTTTATTCTAATAAAAACGTTAGCTCCTCTTATCGTAAATCCTCCTCCAAACTTATCGAGCTTCGACGTGGGCCAACTTCTTCCGAATTTTCAAAGACGCGACGAGCAAAGAGAATCGTGAACATTTGAAACGAACGGTAGAGCGCGGGCTCCGCAAAGGCAGACACTCGGAAGCTGGGTGGAAGCCGCAATACAACATTAATCACGGAGGATTAAGTGAAATTATTAATTTCTTCCTCGTAACGGGCGAGCGAGTCACTCGGGAAGGATCGTTGTACCGCAATCATCGCATCTCGAGATTGACCAACTAATTCTGACGTGACCGCGAAGATCATGTGTACGTGATCATCGAACGTAAGGTATAAACAACTGACCCTTCTACAATGCGCGCGTATACGCGACAGTAATAAGTAACCGCGAAAACATTTGCTCGAAATAATGATTGTATAAAAAAATTATTCTGTCGTTAATTCTCCGAAATTACACACTTTTAAAATTGTAGCGTTTCTCTGGAAGTACCAATGCTTTTACTTACACCTGCGGACCGGTAAAAGTAGGAGAAACGTTTCGCGGACCGCTGAGCCACAAAAAAGAACCCCCGTTATATATAACAGTATTTTGCGTAATAATACTTGAATCGAATATTATAAAAGCAAAATTCTATGCTTATCGGATTTATAACTTTCTCGTGTTTGTCATTAGCGAAAGGTGCGAAATGAGAAGAATAAGGAACGTTGATAGATGCTGGTATTGGTGGTTCCTTTTTGTTTCTTACTTAAATAGTAATTTTACGCGCATCGTCAAACTATCGTTCTCGTTTCCAAATATTACAGAACCAAGGAAGTCAAACCTCTGACAAGCACTGCCCGATCTTACTTTCCAGTTGCAAATAATCAAGAAAGGAACTCATCGGTTTCGATCGACACAAAAGAAAATGCACCTGTGTACTCACTTTTCCTGATCGTCATCACGAATATTTCAGGTCGAAATGCAGTCAACCTTGAAGGTGGATAACCTTACGTGCACAGGCCCATGAAAATGCAAATCGTATATCCCCTCCCCTCCCCGCCTAACGACGCGCCCTTGGACACTATTTTATGGTGATTGGATGAGCCTTAAAACGTAGAACGTACTTACGAACGGATTTAGTGTTTCACTCGCTACCTCGTACCAAGGTGTCCTATAATCGGACGGTGCTTACCTGAAACATAAAGAAACAAGAGAGCGTTAGAAGCGGCCGAGTGAAAAGTTGGTTGAAAGGTTACTTTACGAGACATTGGAAGATCGAAGCGATGGCCTTTATGGAAAAGGGGTTTCTGGCCGATGCTGTCACGTCGATCGTAAAATTCTGAATACCTTCGCGAAAACTGTAGCGTCAGGACCCAGGAAAGTTACTCCGACAGGAGTAGCCGGGATATTTCTCCCGGATTTAGCATGGCGCGTAACGATAAGCCGTAAATAGTTTAGCGCGCATATTTAGAACGCGTGTCAACTACCTCCGGATTCTGGTTAAAACGATTCGCGGCAACGAGCATTGAAGAGCGAAACCTAAAAGCCGCTATTAAGTTTTTCATCATTAAAATTTTGCAAAGTACGTACACCGGTGTACGTGCACTTGATATAATAAAAAGCAGGTTGCGAGGTGAGATTTTAATTAATCGAGGAATAGAGAACTTGGTGGTAAACGCTTTGGAATCATTATAAAATTTGCCCTCCGTCGGGTGCTAGGAAATATGAAAGAAACAAAATTATAAAGTTTGTTACGCAGGTACGGATAATAATTATAGGGTGGTTAACGAGTACGTGCAAAGAGCTTCCGTTTTTCTAATTAATGCCGGTGGATACCGGTAGATAATCTCGTATGCTAATAAAAGATAATACACGCGGAAGGTTATCGTGTAACTGTACATTCAGATAGGTACCCGTTAATTACAGCTACATCTGATTTCGTAGAACACTCTAAAATCCGTTGTACCGGTATTAACAGCCAACGTGTCATTAAATATCTATTACGCTTGCTAATTTTTAATGGCATGTCCGATCGACTAGCGCCAATAGTTATCGATACGCCAGATTAACATCCAAGAATAAGACGAGCTAGAGTCAGTTACACCGTAATCTCCTTTAAGCAAACAAATCAAGAGTAATCTAAAAGGAAGAGGACCTATGCTAAATTACCAAATTTGCCCCAATTTGTTTTCAAACACGTGCAAATCTCGCGTACGTCGCTTCTCAAAATATTTTCTCTCAACGGAGTAAAAATAGAACCTGTGTAAAACTTTAACAGTTTCCGCGCACATCAAAGCGCTCGCGAACCAATTACGAAATTTGCCTGAATTTTCTGGGGTGTAAAAAATCTCGACGAGTAACACCATCTATCGAAGTGTTTCCTCCCAACGGAGTAAAAGTAAAATTAATGTAAATTCCGAGTAGTATTCGTAAATTAAAGCGGGCACTAGCCAATTACAAAAATTCCCTCCGATCATCTCGGGCGTAAACAATTCCGGAGAAACGATAGCGTCCCTAGGAGCGTTTCCTCGGAATAAAAACAGGATCCGTGTAAAATTTCAACAATCTCCATACATTACACCGGGCACGAGCGAATTACAATGTTCCCTGTAATCTTTCCCGACGTAGACTCATCCCGAGAATACACGACGCTGTCGTCACCCGAAGTATTTTCCGTCCACGGAATGAAATGAAAGAAGCAGTGTAAAACTTTAACAGTCCCCGTGCACAGAACGGTACGCGCAAGGTACGCTAAATAAAGCAGATTTTCGGGCGTCCCCTTGACGCGCGCGTTCCTCGCAAAAGCTCTACGTCGCGACGTCGCGTCGGCTTAAATAATTCAATTTAGCGCATCGAAGCAAAAACGAGCGACGAGAGCGCGGAAAAGCGATGGACGTTACGTTAACACGGAACTCCGAAGTGCTTTCGTTCTTGTAATTAACGCCGGCGGATACCAGTGCGTCGTAATAAAACACGATAAACGCGTAAGTAGGGGGAGGGTGGGGGGGGGGGGCCCGTGTTTTACGGTCCCCGCGCGTTCGGTGGGCCGCGCGTCGGTGGCTTTTATACGTCCCATAAACCGTGCATCCGCATCATCCGTGAATTTCTGCATCCGTATCCCGCGCGAACACTCGTCCGTTTAGTACAACCGACGGAAAGCGCGATAGCGAACTCTCGAAAGCGGAAACGCAAACCAGTCCGGGGAACGTTTCGATCGAACGCGACCCGTTTCCGCGAGCAGTTTATGAATGAAAGTCTCGCCGCGCGGTATCGCCGGTAGAGAAGAAAAAAAAAAGAGTTGCCCGTTCCTAACCGACCGCGAGTGTAATTAATTGAGAATGCAATTAAGGCTTGGACGAATCTAATGGTGGAAGTCATTTCGTTCCAGTTCGGTACTGCCTATGATTTCTATCCGACGATCGTTCCACGCTTCCCGAAGAAAGAGGTCCCAGTCTCGGGTGACCGACGCGGGAAATTTAACCCACCGTGGGCCCGTATAACTTTCAGCTCACGTATGAATATACTGATATTTTATTAAATAATTTATTTCTATCCCACAACATGGCGTATATGCCGTGTTGTGTAATGTCTCCTTATTAACTAGTAATATTCGAGATAAGGATTTTCAGCTCTGACCTGAAATGTCAAAGTAAAAAGATATTATAATAGGTACAATTTTTGCAACTTTTGAATTCATTGTTAATCTGTATCTATAGCATGATATCTATTGATTTTACGTTAAATACATTTCTTATAGTCAATAAAGAAATTCAGCCAAATGAGGATTAAAATTAAGCTTATGGTTTCGTCGAATCTCGTGGATTTCCAGAACTTAAATGGAACGACGAAGTCAATTTTGCGAATTCTTTGATTCTTGTTTTATCAAATTAAAATACTGCAAATGACCGTTTTGTTAGAATAATTTCAATTCGAGAATTTATTTCGCAAATTCAATTTGAAAAATTCAACAAATCTAGTTCGTCGTTTCATCGAGTTCTGCAAACTTTAAACAGTCGAACGAGATGATTTCAATCTCACGGATTATGCACCTTTGGCTCGGATCTCTTCAAATTTCATCATGACGGGAAAAAAATCGAATAGTCATCGCGCATATTCACGCCGGCAATACAATCCTTCCACTCTCGCTTCCTGTTCCAGGTTCAGAGTTTGTCGCGACGCGACGCGCCGTTATACCGGCGTTTCGTAAATTTCGCGAATCTGATGACTGGCACTCGCGGCGAGCTCGTTTCCTTATTACCCGCCGCAGGTGCAATTAGCTTCGCCGACTCACCGTTAGCGCGAGAGAGAATCCGACATAAGAAGGGAAGAGAGGGCGAACGTTCGCGGCGAGGGATAAAATGTGGACGAAAGGACTGCCAAGCGAGTCGAGTCGAGCTCCTCGTAAACTTGCCGACGGACTCGTCCTCTTAACGAAAACGGGATCGATATTATGCGATTACCGGTCCGCGCTTGTGACTTAAATCGACGGAGAAAAAAGTACCCGCGCTCCAGGCAATTTGCCGAGAGAACATTAGGATTTCACTTTTTACGCGTACCTCGAGCTTCGGATTGTAGCGGGGCAACGAAATTTAATCATCGCTGCAGGTTTTCTGCCCAACCATGAATTCGTACGAGAATAATTAAATATCGCATTTATTAAATTTTATTTGCGCAGTTTATACGGAAATTAAACAATGGATAGACGGTAGAGAATTAATGGCAGATTTTTTTCACTGCGCGCTCGTGCAAAGAGACGGATAAAAAATTTGCAATTTTTTTTTAAAGAATACCTTCGTAACGCGAAAATGAGTGTTGTTCGGGAAGATTCGAGTTTCGACTCGATGGCTGTTTCTGCAATTTTCGATTCGACGCTGTACCATCGGGTGGCAATCTAAGTCGGGGTAAAGCGCAATGTGTAGCGCTTCTAGCGTCTCGAAACTCAACCGAGTTTGCTAGACCGTAATGCGTGTTGCCTGATACCAGGGGTTAAATAGAGTACGCTCCTCTAAACTTCCATCGAGAATTGCATCGAATAATTCTCTTCGTATCGGTTTTCGGGGGCTATTATAATTATCGGTGGAATACGATTTGCCAGGGGGCATGGCGAATTATTATAATTTATGAACATTTTCGAGATCTGATTATGACCCGATTAAAATTGCATTCATCACGCTTCCGTTCCTGCGAACGAAGTTGTTGGAGCGTATTCGTGGGATAATTGCGGATGCGCCGCGTTGGAGGTTTGATTCTTCGTTCTTTGATCCTATTTCTAACTTCCGGCGCGTTTACCGCGTAGCCCCTTATCCGGGGAACTTATCTTCGTCTTATCTGACGCGCCACTAATAGCTCTCGATGAGCTTCCATTGAAGAATTCTCGTCCGGGTTAAACTCCATCACCCTCTTAGAATTTTTTTTAAAGAGAATGACAGTTCTGAGGAAGATAATGATAAAATATGCGAGTATACGATTGCCAAGATCGTATCGCTTTGGAGACTGACGGATGCCTTTTATCAATTATTCCATTGCTCTTGTACCGAAAATATCAATAAATATCGTCGCTTTCAGATAAGAGATTTAGGACCATTATTTCTGTTCGGGAAGATTGAGATTTGACCATTGAGATATTAATCCCTCCGAGTCCCGCGTTTGGATAATAAATCATACAAATATTTCAATTCATTGTTTCCGCTGCGGAGAATTAAAAAATAATAAAAAATACACCTCCACAAAAGTTGTAGATCGAAAATACTGATCGCTCTTAATTATGGTAATTGCTTGAAATTAATTGTGCCCGAAGATTTGAGTATCGAACGACCAAACTTTTCGAGTTTACAAGGTTTCGATAAACGAGTCCGATCGTAAGAGGAAATCGCGCAATCGCGTCGCGTTCCTTCATAATATTAATAAACCAATGACCCCATAATTTCTCCCAATGGTCAAGTCACGGTTCGGAGGCGGTCGATCCGCATCCTTCGAGGGCAACAATGGCGTGAAATTCAAAAGTCGAAGGAGGCTGTGGGAGAAAAGGTACCTGCGGTTGGAAGAAGCGCAATCAACGGGGTGTATCCGCCCGCGAAACTCCGGAGTCCACGTCGGCCCTCTCATATGCATACCCGTCCCGTACCATAATAAATCCGACGATTTGCATGAGAGCCCGTATAATACAGCGCACCGCCATAGAAAGCGAGCGTTACGATTTTCAGGGGAATTATAAATCCCCCCGGTGGATTTCGATAAATTATGAGAGCACGTTATAAACATTTTCTGCTCCGAGTATCGTGCGATTCCTTTCAACCTTTCTCTCTTCGTTTTTCTTCTCCGTCACCGCTCCCGTTCTTATGTCATACTCTCCTTCGATTTTGTAACATTCCTCTTTTTTTTTTACATACCCAGCTACCTTCTACCAGGATTCCAATTGTCAGGAGAGTTCGATGGTAATGCGAAATTATTCTTTCATAAGAGTCTAATAACAACG
Organism: Pemphredon lugubris; assembly: GCA_933228935.1. Lineage (NCBI taxonomy): Eukaryota > Metazoa > Arthropoda > Insecta > Hymenoptera > Crabronidae > Pemphredon > Pemphredon lugubris. The sequence continues at coordinate 19,450,407 of OW121815.1, forward strand.
CTCGATTTGAGATTGAAATTGGAATTCTGATAAATTTCCCGACAGGAATCAGGAGAGCTTCGTTTCTAATTATACAAGTTTGATTAAAACATCGAAGAAGGAGACGGAACCGAAACGGGGTATCCGCATCGCGATCCCCGGCGGTTACGAGAAATTCGAATCGGCGGTACATCTTATAAACTCCATAACGCATTCCATAATTGTTTTTCGCCTGGTGGAAACGAATCTTGTTTCGGGCCGACGCGTTTAAACGCTCGCGCGCGTTTCACGTACGCGAGTACCGGTAAGAGGATTTTTGTATCTCACCTGCAGTTTGTCACGTGACATCTGACGCGCGTGTGGCAGTGATTATTAAAAAAGAAACACCAGAATTACCAGTTATAAAGTAAGAAGTTTGTAGTACTTACTTCGAGTTACGCTAACTACCCACGGTCGAACAAAGTTATGGTAATTTTCGCACTGGCGGACTTGCCTGAAATATTTTCGTCCGCACGCGAGAATTATACCTGCGTTAATTTAATCCCGAGGCGGTGAAACCTTGCAAATATGTCGCCGATTATGCAGGAATAATTCCTTTTTTTTTCCTATGCTCGTGGTTTCTAGCTAGGTTCTAGGATGCAGCTGCATTCCCACGAGCACAGTCCAAATATTCCGTTTCACCATTGTCTTGGCCTTCGTTGGAAGGCCAGAACATTCTCAGGTGTAAACGCACCTCGTTCCACGAATGTACGCACTTAAATGTAGAACTTTCTAAACGGTAATTTGTCTCGGTGCATAATGCCGTGCTTTATGCTTAAGCGCTACGCTTTTGCGTTAACGGAGCGTAATTAATTATTCGAACGCTATGCACGTATCAAATATTGCACGTTACTCGAGAAGTAATAACGGGGTCCCGTAATACCAACTTTTTAAAACATTATCAATTATACGAAAGTATTGAAACTATTACTTGGCCCGAGACAAGACCTTGTCCTTTGATTTTTTGGATCTGATGAAACCAAGAACTTTCGGTTTACCGTATTGGAACGAAAATAGTGCGATGTTTTTTTCTCCAATATGTAGCTTTGAAAGGCACATTCGCACTATATTTGAGTACTGGTGACTTTAAAGACGCAACGCGTGTGTATCATACGCGTCTCCGCATGCGTTTCGGCGTGTCTATTTTTAATCCCTACATTGTACGTCGCACTATATTCGGGGTCGCATTGTATTGCAGCTAATACGGTATTTTTTTTACAGAGACCACATAATCTTGCGCATAAACTGAAAATTACGACAAGGTCAATTATTTCAGAATCGTCACCTGATCGAAGAATATCAAAATTGCATCCAACGCGTCTCTCTCTCGAACGTCGAGCTTTCAAAATGTATTGAATTGCCTGCTACCGAAATCTCCAATGACCCACAAACATAATCTAAAACTCGATAACGGGGTAAGCGTTAAATATTAACAAATCGGAACATTAACAAACATCGAAACGACCAGCCACGCGTTACCTACGACCTAAAACATCCGCGAATACATAATATCGAGGTTATAGCAGGAACGTGCTCCACCTCCAACCGCGTTATGGTGTTTTTCGTCTAGTAACCCGTCGAAAATAAACCGCGAAGAACGGCTCATAGCCATGGAGTACTTAGCGGTGACCAGAGGCACGTTTTCCCGAAGACAAACAAGCTACCCCTACTCGGTATCGACCACGATCTCACGAAGCGGCGTTTATATTGTGATCTATTATAAGATCCACAAGCTTCCACAAATAAATTTTCCGCAGAGCGAATTCGCGTTTTCACGGCGAATCGCGGATTTCGTCCCGAGACTCATCGTCTGGCATCCTCGGCCCGAACTCGCACGAACGTCCGTGCTGGACATGATAATAAATGTTTATTTTGAGAGGGATGATGTGTGCTGGGTCATAGACGGGCCACTTTTTCTCGCTTCTTTGAAGTTATTTCGGAAAACAAAATATAGAGCGGATCGCTGTCGATAAAATCCAACGAATGTCGAGGATCGTCGAAGATGTTTGTTTTATTCCCAGGAAGGGAGGGGGGGGGGGGGGGAGGGAGGGAACATTTTTCATCCACCGCGCTCCCACGGACACGCTCGGTTGGCAGTGGTTCGCGATTGTTCGACGGTTTCTGCTCTCGTCGAACATTTCTGAAGGATTTACGCCGAACTGTCCGAACCCGTTGGATATAATATCCCCCGCCGCGTGCTCGATTCGCGCGTAAGCGAATTTATGAGCGCGTCCGCGATGCGAAAATTGTGATTATTTGATTAAACTTGTCGTGCCGGCGGCGTTTGATGGCACGATACGTGTTTTTGCAGCGGCCGCTGTCTTTGATCGACGGGGAACGAACTGCAAACGGGTTAATCGATCCGTTTAACCTCGAACCAAGGGATATTGCCGCGTTGCAGTTGGCAGGTGCGCGTACGCGCAAATAAACTTAGAATAGTACAATGTTCACGGGCCTCGGAACGATCGTGCTGTTGTTCGCGCTATAATAATGTTGGCTCGGATCCGCGTGTTTGGATCTGGCGTCGGAACGATCGCGAAGAATCTCTGCTACTAGAACTTTCGAACGTTTCTACGTAAATTTTGTGCAAATGGTATTTCGAAGAATCAACCCTCCGTAACGTTTGAGCCACGAGTTATCGATCGTCCGAGAAAATAGAGATATCTTTGTTTTGTTTATTCTTCGGCGTGGACAATCTACGTTCTTTTTGTTTCCAGGAAGTATCGGCATTTATCAACATTTGTTCAGTATAATTTCAGGAAGCACACCGTGTTTGTGGTATTTATTGGAGTTGTATCACGAATAAATGGAACTAACGACTGATATAATAATAAAATATAAAATGCACTATGATCATATTAATGACACATTTGATTTCAAGTCTCAATAGTTGGATGAAAACATCTTTAAGAATTTCAATTGAAAGTCTTGCTCGGGTGAAGCGGTGGGTGGCGCTGGCCGACTCTTTTGGGTCTCCAGAAGTGATTTCAGGTGCGAATAGTCCGATAAAAAATTCTTGAATCTAATTTTCGAATTTAAAGGTGGTTTTGAGGAAATTGTAATCCATTTATTTGTGATCCAGTTTCACTTCAACACAATTGCTGTTTTGAATGGAAAGTGGGCAGAATTAATTCAGGTCTCAAAGGATTAATATTTCTTTTTTCCGTTTACTCATAATTAAAGGTTCTCGAACTCAACGTTATCTTCGTTCACCCGTAAAAACGGAATCCACGTTTCGAAGTGTATCGGAAACTTATAAATAAATTGAGGGTTCACGCGGAAAGCGCATCCATTTTATGCGTAGCGGTAAGTAATTCGTGTCTAATCGTGCCTATTTAATTCTGTGGGAATCGATAGGCGTCCGTTGGATGCAACTGACAGGTGCAATTTCCGCATGTAACTTGGCACGGTGACCTGCGCCAAGCGAATCTCCGCCCATGCAGACCTGCCTTTAGCGTTAATTCGGAGTCTGGTTTTTCCAAAATATGCGCCAACGACGAGACTTCTATCCGTGCGATAAGCTCTTGCTAAAAATTTTGATCGCGGATAGCAGATCCTTGTACCGAACGTTGCGCTAAACGTTGTATTCTACAAATTTGCACCAACTGTGTCTTATTAACGAAGTCCTGGAGAACTTGTTATGGCAAACAGCATTTCGAACCAAGCTGTCACTCGCTTCTATTTCTGAATCGGTATAAACAAATCGTGGTCATTAGCGTTCCTGCGACGTTGCGCTTTCCATCGCGGCAGCACCCGTGCATACACGTATGCCGAGAAATATTTCAAACAATTACGTTGCTCAAAGAAAAGCCGCTGGGTATTGGACACAGATGTCGGCGATCCGAGGTAAAAAGCATAAACATTCGGGAGAATGCGTGTCGAACGAAAGTCGTGAAAAACTTCCACCGACGAATTTTGCGACGAAGTGCCACCTATGCCGTAGCGCATTATTGCGTCGCGATGATTCAACGGGTCAGAAACGAAGACGATGTGGATTGTCCTCGCGGAGAGCTACTGAATTGTTTTTTGACCGCTGTAAGGTTGGACCTTTGATCACGTTGAGTACCGTGGGGGTCACCGGTGACCGGCACCTAATTCAGTGCTAGACTCTTAGGGGCAACAGGTGACCGACAGCGCAAAGATTAGTTTTAATGTAAACCTTAATAACGTATTAATTTTTCAATATTATCATCATTACTGTAAGGGAATGAATAAATGAATCCACAATAGAGCACTTAAGAATAGTTTTAATCACACATGTAAAATGTGTGCGTAAGTATTATGCGCGCATATTGCGACTTCAAGCAGTCCAAACGTAGAAAAGGTGAATGAGTATAATCTTCGGAATATGTTAAGACTTTTTTAGTACAACTGTTTGCTTTCGTCCTACCAAGGTTAACAAAATTTTCTTCCAAAACATGTATAGAAATGCCGTGCGGTTCTGACTGTTCCCGGTATTTTTTTGTTTCTTTTATTTGGTTCTGGACTATTTTCTATTTCTGGACTATTTCTATCGACGATTTGAATTCGAAAAGTGGTGTAACGCGTACGGAGTATGGATGCATCGATAATTTTAATAAAATTATAAAAGTATTATTGTCAAGTTTCGGTGTTACCAAGTAGTCGATCAATTTAATTGTTTCCTACTCTGTGACTTTGGTCATCGCATAACAGTTTATTTCCCTCGAAAAATATACTATAACGTAAATTGAGTCTTGTTCTTATAAAAATTAATGGAGAGAAAGAATCTGGGGTTTCAGTAACAAAATTTTACGAGACCCCATTTCTCGACCGATTGGATCTGTTTTCGCTCTATTATAAATTTTCAATAGCTTACTTTATCTGTCCTTTCTCGAAATGATCAACGATAGCAGAACCCGCCCTCCGATGTTAAATTCATCGAACTAACGTGCGTATTTGAAGAATATCAAAGAAATTTTTGAGTATTAATTGTTTTTTTCTTTTTTTTAAACATGCAATCGAACGCGACGGGTTTCGATCGAGACGCGGACGCTCGGCCTCGGGCCGAATGACGATTACGTCGCGATTGTAGCAACCACTGATGGAAATTACGTTCCGCTTTGCTGTGATTACAACTGCGCTCGTGAATAGCCTTCGGCACGTGCTAGTTGCCGACAGTCTTACCTAAATCATCGATTTCTTTTCCTTCGTTTCAGCGCAACGCTATTTAAACGGTTTCGCCGTTAACGTCTTTCCATCACGATCGGCCGATTTAATCCGTCGTTGCTTCACTCTCGATCGTTATTGATTATCCTCAATTGCAGTTTTCATGCACGGCACGAGAGGCAGCGCAAAGAGGGGAAGAAAAAGTTCGCTAATCTCGCGTTAACTCCGCGATCGTCCGAATGTCTGGAAGCCACGAGAGACTGATCGAGACTAATAGATTGAAAACAGTACCATAAAATCAGCCGCCCCGAGCACATTAATGCGATGGGATGAAGTTGCTCGGTTCCCGACGTATTACGAACCTATTAATCCTGAAAATCACGGTGCAGGTGGCGCCAGGCCATCGGAATGAAAAGCAAAACCCATAAAGCATCCACCATTTTATCGCTGTAACTACATGGCCACCTATACGTCGGGAATACCGCGCAAGATATTCGTGCTTCGCATTAGCGGTGATAAAGTGAATCGACATAAGTAGTACAGGTGCAAGCGAAATACTCGTCGGTCGGTGCAATTAATGTAGAGTCCGTTGTTTTGAAAAAAAAGTTGGAAATAACATACGAGGGTAATATCGAGGGTAATATAAAATCACGGACCCTGTGCAATCGGTATATCGATCGATTATAAAATATATTAGGGCGTATAGTTAGACTCTTGACCGATTTATCCTGACAGCAATTGGTCGAGTGCGGTGCTTTAAGAAGGAGGTTGATAATAAAATAGTAAAATAAAATGACAATGGCGACCGTAATATCGATCGTAAAAAGGATTTATTTTTTATTTTCCTCGTGGGTTAATAATATTCGATAATAATTCAGAAATTTCCAATTACAAAGTTCGATAACCCAGATTCTTTGAATCTGGATATTTGCGATGCTTCGAGAACGGTTTCCGTGAAAACCAAGAAAAAGCGAAGAAAGAAAAGCTCCGTTACGAGCAAAGAGATACTCCGTAGGATTAACGTGGTACTCTCAGCGGCAGGCAGTTCTACCTTCGGCGGGATTTCGCGATATAATCTTTTGATCCTGCCGGAACTGCTACTCGGGACAACTTGAGCATGAACGATTTCGTCGAAAGGCCATCTTAGCGACTGAAAGGATATTTCTGAGGAACCCAGAAAGAATACGAGCCTTCTGGGGAAATGCTCACCGATTCCGAGAGATCCGATAAACGATAACATTCTTGTCCGCGAGCCTTCCTACTTAAGTCATCATTATGATTTAACTGTTCGCGTAAAATGCCAATGATCGAAGCGATTATACTACGTATCGCATATATACGAGTAACCAAAACAACACGTGTTCGCGGAAAACGCGTAAGAGGTTATCGCGATTGATCTGGGTAATTGCAGTCCGTTGTCTATCATTAGAAAAGTTATTACACGTTACGATATAAACTTCCCTCTCGTAAAGAATAACGGCGATAATTGCATATCCCTAATTGTTCGTTTGAATTTATCGGGGGGACGAATCAATGCATCGAAACTGCGGTTAAAATTTTCCTTTTTATTCGGCAGGACTTCTTTCGCGGCGGCAAAAGGGCAGGGGTGTTACGTGCAATTATTGGTATCGGTGTATTCATTCGTGAAATCGAAACCGCAGATTTAAATCTGCCCAGAAAATACTATGGCAGCGCAATAATTGCGGGTTGTCGCGATGAAAAGTATGCACGCATTGGAACAATGGAACGTAAGAGCACCGACTTTCGTAATGCAAGTCCAATGCTGCAGTAATAGCGCAATCCGAACCGTGAAGGACAACGGTCGGGGTGAATGTTTTTTGCACGTGTTTTCCTTCTGTATTCGATTTTTATCAAAACTATCGAAATATTCCGAATCAGTCCTTTTCGGGGATGAATTATTAAAGCGGGAGAAAAGAGGCATAATTCATTTGTGCTTTTGCTAAGAATAATTTTAATTTATAAAAGACAAAACGTACACATATGGGCGGTCTCCTTGAAAAGGTAAAGCACGTCGTCAATTTTAATCATCGACCTCGAATATTAATCACAGACAAATTTGTGGTGTACCGTAGAAACATAAATCAAATTGTGTTGTAATTAAATTTATTGCTTTCAGGCAGCATCGTTGAATCTCCTACAATTCAAAATTTAAAACAGAGAATTGACAAATGATTTAGTATATCTCGATGCCCGAAACTGTCAAATATTCGTAGAAACGTGCATACCGCCATTTTCTGGTTATATTTGGCACAAAGATTCTCGCGTACAGAAGCGCGTGGAGTTAAATTCGATACTTTCCAATTAAGCGAGTCGGATGAAGCTTTTGTTCGATGTACAATTTCTATTCGAACGGTCAACGGAGCGTCAAACATTGTCAAACAATAATTAAACCGAACGTTGACGCAAGTTGAGCGAGACCAAAAGAAATCAAGCTAGATGCGAAGTGACCCACATACTCAATAGAAAACTGCAATTGCGAGTACCATTGTATACGATTCTAGAGCGAAGATTTGTCTATGGAAAAGAACTACCGACTATATTTTATACAAGTTTCAGTTTCCAAGGAATTTATGTTTATACTTTTTCAATAAAAAAAACCAATCAATATCGTAACTCGGCAGATTTAGGGCCAAAAGATTTTACGAATCCGGGAATCTCCCATCTTTCGCGTGAATTTAATTTACGATAAATAAATGTTTATCTGTTAACGAGGTTTTAGCGAGACGCAATAAAACCAGTCGGCAATATATTTTTATCTTCGTCTCCCACTGTGCTTCCGAATAGTATTTTCAGGTATGGAAAGCGCGAGTTAGCGAGATGAGGATCATTCCGAGGATCGTAAAAGACAAGTGTCTCTCCTTCGAAAATTGCGAGATCTCGACGGGCCGGAAAACGAGATTTCTGGGAAACACACGCGATGATCGTGCGGCAATTTCGTCTGCCATCGAAATAACTGTCGGCCGGAGGTAAGATCCGCTCAACACAACGGAGGAAATATTTTTCTGCACCGCAATATGGTGCGGTGCATAGAGGGTACCACTTTTCCGTATCGGGTCGTTGAAGTCGTTTTTGGGGGGGAAACGCGATGCACTTTCGTCGTTCGACGCGCGCGCGCACGGGGCATGAAATGAAATCGATGCCTCAGTTTGCATTTGTTCGACAACTAATTGAATAGCAATACGGTGTATTTCACGGATAATTTGTTTCGCTCTCTAAAACTGCGATCTTGCGTTCTCGAACGGTTATCGATTTTACAGAATTCTTTGGGTCCAGTTCTCACCAAACTTTGCCCGTCCGATAACTTTCCCCTTTCGAACGCGATAGAAAGAACTTCTTTAAAAGCTGTCGTTCCAATTTTCATTTTCTTTCGTCTATGGTCTATGTGAATTCTCTCAGAAATCCGATCGTAAAAGCTCCCCGGATATTTCATTTTGCGCGATGAAACGAGAATTTTTACCGCACGGCACATCTATAGCGAGGCTCACACTTTTTCCAGGTTCGATTCCTTCAGGGACGCGCTCGACAAATGCATACAATGCAAGGTCCACACGTTCAATGGCATTGCGCATTTTAATAAATGATATATTTTCGCGTCTGACGCAAAGGTCATACATTTATACGAACGAATTTAAATACATTTCATCCATTTCGTAGTCCGAGTCTATTTTCAAATTCTTATCATCGCGGCTTTTTCGAATTGCGCAGCCAAGCTCTCCGGCGGTATTAATCAAAATTGGAGAGACTCTCCGACTCTCCGCTCTAGGCGAAGGAGAACAAAAAAAAATGATTCGCGAACCGTATTTCCTACGTCGAGGTCGCTTCGATTGTTTGAACCCCAGGTCAAACAAATATCGGACGTTTCACTAAACCTCGCATCACGTTTCTCGCGGCGAAGCAGGGGCCTGCGGTCGAGCGAACGCGGCTAGAAAAGCTTTAAAAATCAATTCGCCGTTCCACGGTGACCGCAACGATTTGTTATTTTTGCACCCATCCGTGGACACAGCTACAATCGCACTGCTGAGATTTGCTTCGCGGTTAAAATGAAAATGCACTCGCGGAGCAGTATAGCGACCTGTATTGCGGTGAAACGGAGGTAACTCGAAGGATCGCGTTTCACTTGATACTGATAGGAAGCGCGAATGCATGGGAATTGTTCTTCGCGGTGTTTACATTGTAAACGCAGCGAGTGTCATTATCGGTAACGAGGACAGCGTAAAAGCAAGAGCGATCGCACGGAACGTCATCGTGCGATGAAAACTCAGGTGTTTAAGACTAACGGTGATACGAAAACTTTTTTGAGTCGCGACACATTTACATTTAAGTAAATTATCAATGGACGAGTGTTCTTTAAACTTAGGATCTCGGTCGTTCGACGATAGAATACGCGTGTCAATTGTAGACAGTAAATAAAATGGTAGTCCCTATTTGGATCCTTCCATCTACAGCAGTGGTTCTTAACCTGTTTAGCGATCAGCATTCCATCGAATCAAAAAATAAATTCTCACACCTTCCTGAAAAATCTGTTTCTATCTATTTATTTAGGAAATTATATCTATCGCAAGATAATTTATTAATTGAAAAATAAACATATACATTTGCATATAGCTGCAATTTGAATGTTTAATCAGGCGGTAGTTTCCGTTCAAAATTTAGAAACCTCTCTCGCGCCCCCAGTAGTATACGCAAGGCCAGGTTAATAAAAAATACAATTATTCTAATTAATTCGCTGCCTGGCCAGTCGACAAGAAAGTTTCTGGAAATTTCGTTCTACCGTTGATAAAAAAATTGGCTGCGATCCATAGAATGTTTCAGCACATGAAAAAAAATTCGGATCCGGCAATGACTATCGAAAAACAGATATTCCGCGGAAAAGAGATCAAACCGCTGGAAACATGAGAAGCACGTACCTGCGATTTTCCTTTCGCGCATCCGTCGCCAGAGAGCTTCCGCTTTCCGCATCGGCCAATTCTCCACTTTCGCGCTGAAGCTACGGAAGAACTTGTATTCTTTGAAGTGCGACATCCTCCTGCCACCAGGGTTTCCGGTTTCCTCGATGTTACCGGAACTCGCTGGAGTGCCAGCTCGACCTTCTTCGCTCGACATGTTTCAACGCGCTTTAATGTATTTGTACAGCGTACGTTCTTCCTTCGGAACTTTGCTTCTCTCCGGTTTCGATTCCCTTTTCTTTTTTAACCCTCAAGTACGGCAAATAGTCGTTTCAATTTCATCGTTTTCACTTTGGTCGTAGGTACGCGAAGGTAAATAAATCCTCTTGCAAAAGACGGAGTATATTTTAATACTATTATCAGGTTGGAGTACGTAGTGTTCGATATTTATTATATCCGTACGATTATATTACCATTTTTGTACTGACGTTTCTCTGTAATACTTTTGCGCGCAACTTTTATCCCGCACCGGTCGATTGACAACTTCTGTCACGGATTCCCACTAATCGATCCCCTCGAAAGCGATTCCTCGACTAAATTCTTGTCCAAGGCTGTACAATAGTGGAGAGAATTCGCAAAATTTCTTCTTCCCGTTTTCCCGAAGTAAGCCACTTGTTGCGGTCTCCCGTATAATCCTAGATTAACGTTCTTATTTTCGCACTTTCGAATGGAACGCCTCGTTAAACTTATGAAAGCAAACAAGCGGCTCAGAAATAGGACTTTAAAGATATCTCCGTACACAGAGATGCTCCCCGATCGTTTCCCACCCCGATGCACCAGGATAATAATTAAATCCGTAGTCGATTTGCGACGCTATATTCAACAGCTGATAATATTGACAACAAATACCGATAATCTCCCCGATCGATATCTCGTTCGCTTCGTAATTCCGTAGGACGTTGTACGCGTCGATTCCGTTCTGGGGAGATTCGCCTCGTCACTACTTATCCATAATTCATTTTCACCAGGCAGACTCGCGTTCGTTAATTAATCATCGATTACGCGATCTTAGCGCATCTTCCAATTCTCTGCTGCACTTCCGGAAGATCAGTATCGACATTATAAAGGGGGATATCTCGGTGCACGAGAGGAAGCGAATAATAAAGAGCTCTCCGTATGTTAAGTGTTCGTTAATCGATCTTGTACCGGTGATCTCCCACCCAGCGGAAGTTTTACAGCGTTCGCGAGGAACGAGGCGTATCTTTGCCGATGGAGGAAAGAGAAATCGTGGCACCGGTAGTCCTTCCGGATCGATCGCAACTGTTTAATGCGATTCTCGATAGATACCTCGGGCTCACTTCGAGGAGTCTTACAAAGGCGTTGGAATGGTGCTCGTAGAAACGTATCTCCGCTGGCAACAGGTGCGAAAGACTGCGAAATATCTCGCATTATTTTCCCTTTGAAGCTTTATTCGCATCGAGCTGGATATTTCCTGCTCCTTTCGGCGAGGACTTCCGTGCTCCGTTTCGATTAGTCCCACGTTGCGCGAGTTTTCCCACAAGTCTGATCGTTGGAAAGTTCGCAACTCATTTAAACCTATACCGTCGGGTTATAAAAGCCGTTATATTACGATCCAGCCGGGATTTCTGAAACCCCAACGTTCAGTTTCAGTTTTATTGCCTCACATAATTAAGGGGTTAATTCTTATTGCCGAGACTATTTGTAAAAGTTGTACTCGTGTGATAATAAATGTAAAATCCTATGTGTTTAAAGTATGTGATTACTTGATTCGTTCAATTTCAAAAGTGGTGTAAGCAAAGAAGGTAGAATACTGGATAACGAGGGTCGACGTAAAAGTTCTGTGAAATGCAACAATATCGAAGGACGTTCCATCCCTTTTACGTAAGCCACTGTAAAGTTATGGGAAGATAATAATGCAGTTTTCCCGGGAAAAACAAGATGCATGCTTATTTCATTAAATATTCTTTTGACTCGCGTTACTCTTTTCCGTTCATTCGAGTGGACAATTCTTACTTGTTCCGCTGTTTAGCGAGAAACTAACAAAGGTAGATTTATACCACATCTGCGCGAAACGAAATGAAGGTCGAGTTTCAGAGACGCTATGTTAAACCAAATAAGTTAAAAATTGACTTGCACCACTTTCGCGTCAGACGGTTCGTGTAAATTTTGTTTAACCCTTTGAACGGAAATAACGAGTCCAGCTCGTCATGTACACTGGCCAAATTCAAATAAGCATTACTCCGCGAAAAATTGTCATATCCGAAAGACTTTCTTTTACTTTAAAGGCTGAAGTTTGTATTTAAAGGAATCATAGTTCGGTTTTGAAATACTAATGTTGGCAGTAATTGTATCTACAAAAATGCATACGTAACTTTTACAAGCCATAACTCGGCGAAAAAAATTCGTACGGACTTCATTTTTATTCTTATTTGCAGAGAAAAGTCCATATTTTACGAGGATTGACATGGTAGTTATGATAAAATGCATCCTGTCCTGTAGAATGCGTCAAAGTATGTAATTTTTTTGAGACGTAACACAATCTTACTTTTGGGAGAACGGCCGGAAGGGGCAGAGGGCAGATAAAAAATACAACAATCGATGGTTCTTAAAGATTTCACCGTTTAAAGTGAAAAAAAAACTTTCAGATATGATATATTTTCGCGGAGTTATGTTTATTTGAAGTTGGCCAAATTATACAAATTAAATAGCTAGTTTGGGCAGTGCTGCCTGAAAATAAATTAACGTTCAAAGGGCTAATGTCTGACAGGGGTTCACCGGGATCTCTCGGTGTAACCGCTTACGGTTAACAAAAAGTATTTAGAAAACAGATCCACGAGGCTCGAATATGACATCGAAAATCCGTGTGCACGGACCAATACCAAATTCGTCGAAAGCCTAATAAGTATGAATGAGAGTACGCGGCAGACGGCAGACGGCTAGACATTTGTTTGCGGACGAGGAAATATGGTGTCGAATGGTTATGGATTCTTGAGAAATGGAGAATATTCGAACTTTCCTATCCGTCGGTGCAGACGTGCAGTAGGTACGAAGTGGCGAATATAGCAGCGTATTACTCGATATCAAATATTGACTCGACACCGGAAAAAGTCGGAGAAACTCGAGAAACCGATTTCAATGGCGCGTCGCGCGACGCGACGAGAGATATTTTAAAACCTGCATCATCATTTATAAATGCATTACCGCGAACAGAGTACGCCTGCGGGAAAGGGAAAAAAAAGACCTGATCTAGAAAATTTAGCGAAACCCGTCCACGAAGTTTCGACGGAGAAATAAAGATTTTTAAGAAATCCAAGGAAATTAGAAGCTCCTACAAATATAATTCACGAAATATTCACTTTTCACGAGTCCTTCGCGAGGTTTCGCGATCCGAAAAAATCTTGATGCTAATTTTAATGTCAGAGAGAAAGCCGTGTTTAGCAAACTGTAAAATAGGAAGAAAAGAAAAAAGACGTGAGCGTTAGCCTGCACGTATGTTAGCGCACAAAAGAGCAACGCTGTTCAAAGTTACTCAGCAGCTCTCGACGACGAATGCGAGGAAGATTTATTGCCGAAGGCGCGGTGTATATTGTCGAAGGAAAGCGGTAATCACGGTGCCTAACGAGCGATTTGTAGCACTTCGAGCGACGACCCTTGACTTCGACTGGTCCTGATGCGCGATATCTCTGGAAGACATTGTTTAATCACGATATCGAACTTTCAGCGCGAATAACCGTCGTTCGACGCAACGAGGATTTTAAGGTGAACTACGAGCCAGAAATTTTACAATTATTTCCTCCCACTTTCGTCCTTCGACACGTTGACGCCGGGCATTTGATCAATCGTAAGTTATATTTCTAATTATTCAATTGAAATTAAATAACTCCTAGTTTATTTCAGTAAATATACTTTAAATCCCTCCAATTCTAATTCTCAAGTAAATATATGGGGATTTTATCTACGAACGAATGACATATTAGGTGGTACATGCCATCCGACGAGAGATCCAAGTCTGAGCCACTGGTAGTACACGCCGTCGTTAACGCGTTAAGAAAGTCGGATTATATACATTTTTTAAAAATATCTATCTCGTAACACGCGTCAATAACTGCGTTACATGTCACGAAACATTATCAATACATTTTTAGGACCTGCGCTTTTCTATACGAACATAGAGTCTCTTAAAAGGAGCAACGGATCTGAGAGGGTTAAGTTACACCGTAAACATTTTTCCGAAACCACGCGACGGTTAAAAGCGCTCAACCTGCAAATATATCGCGCAAAGAAATTCCTTCTGTTCTTCACGAACCAACGAACTGTTTTCCATCCTCGAGAAGTCACGAGTGCAGATTTCCTATCTCGCAATTAATAGAATCCTATCTGCGTAAAAGAAAAATTACGAAGGAGAGTCGTACTCGTGACATTCCCTCATTTTCAACTTTCCTTTTACTCGATTACCCGGGGCGGTTGGAAACCAAACTCAACTACGAAACTCAACGCACTGTGCTTCGCGAATAACCAGCTTGCGAGCTAGTAAACTTTGTCGGTCTCCTTTCATAATTTGGGTAAGAGATTCGAGATTCTGCCTTTGTGGCAAATTCTGCTCGTTCCAGCTCGAAGGCCAATTTCCACCGGAAGGGGCCATGTCGCGATCGTTCCATTTAAGAGCACAGGTGGAATCTTCCGGGGGTAAGTTCCTTCCAGAAGGAAACGAAGACCGAGGATTCAACGTTGTTCGAGTAGAAAGAGCAACCTCGTACTATTAGAGTCCTTCTAATGCAAATAGGTCCGTAATTTCGTGAATTCCTCGAGAGATTTTAGACACGAGACGCATTTTCTCCATGAATCATCGAAACCCCGCAAACTTTGCAGATACGTTCCAACGGCAGTGGAATATCGGACTCGCAATTCTCATTGGGATTAAAAATAGAATTGATTCGCGTTACGTGGGTTTCGCGTCGTGTCATTTCCATGGGTGACGATGGAGAAACGGTTGGAACAAAATTAAAACGAGCCGTTAGTTTATGCAAATTACCGTCACTTTCTCGCGTTGTTGGCAGCGGTGAACAAGACTTCGTCGCATTGTCAGGAGGCTGCTAAGCGGCGCGAGGGAACGAATTAGAAGCGAACGTAGCGGTCGAACGCATTCAGGGATATTCCGTTGGGCAGAAAAATCCGGCCTCTTAATTGCTTACGCTTGTCAGATCGAAGAGCGCTAATTGTCAGCCCGATCGGCAATTAGATTCCGATCGTGATCTTTTGTCGAAAACGTAGCCGCGGTTTGCAAAATGAAACACGCAGCGTTTGTTAGCTATATGGTAATGGCTCGCATTGGTTTCGTACCTAATTTCAATTCCGTCATCCGATTTCTCCGCGCTTGTAGCGATACTACTTGGACACGTAAAAAGTCGGCCGACTGATAAATAATGATTACAAGTATGTAGAGATTAGCTTATCTCTGCCGCCATTTCGTATTTGCTTTTCATCCTTGAACGGGATACGTAAGATCCCGATGTACTTACAGTCCGATCGCAACGATCTCTTAGTAATGGTATCGTTTATTTATAAATATGTCTCGTTTATAATCGATAAAGGAATACTATTCGGATCTTCGTTAAGGCGAAACCGATTACCGTAGGATATCAATATTCATGGTGACGTCGCTTCGAGGATACGGCTGCTCGCTGCCAAATACTTTCTTTTCTCATTATTTATAGAGGTAGACACAGGTGACACAAACGCTCGATTATCGCTGTCGTTCATTTGGATTGTTTATTAGCTAGTTAAACTGGTTGTCTAATCGGGTATGCTTGTGAAATCGTCAGTCTGAGCGTACGGCACGTCGAACTGGAACTCGTTGACAAATTGCAATCCAATCGTCGTTGTGTCCCGGCAATAATTCGACTTTCGAGAAAAAAGCACAAACGATCACCCCGCCGCCGTATCGACCGATCGATAGTTTCACTTATTGTCAACTATGGCTGCAGAATACTTGTATTTCCTTAAACAGGATATAAACTCGAGTCACCGGGACAAAAATTCAAGAGTCACGTATTTGGCTTTTCTTTCTCTATTTCCGTCCAATCGGAAATTTCAGATAACATTGAGAACGTTTCGAGAACTAAATCGTTTCCGGACATCGGAGAGTCACGTCCCTCGTTAGAAACATAGCGTTTCGCAACGAAACTGGCACCGGCATGCGAGTGAAAAATTCAAAGTATCTCGATGAACCCTTCGGCACGTCGGCAAGCTTCGAATTAAGAGAGCGGGGAACGTCGCGAATCAACTTAACCCGCGAACCGATTGGACGAGTAAAAATAACTCCTCATCGCGCCGAAAATATAAATTTCTCGAAGGAGTAATCGTTTCTAAGGGATCAAGCCCCTTTGGTGTAAAATTAGCGAGTGCTGATTCAAGTGACGCATAGTTCGCGAAGCTATCGTTAAAAGTGGAAACCAAGTGCCGTCGATCGATACTCGAGGGAGGGGAGGAACATTGAAAAACATCGATGACATTTTCGGAATTTACATCTGTGTAAAACGAAACCATAAAAGTCGTCATTAAAAATCCAAGTTTTATCTTCGCCATTAAAAAGCGATTTTACGTCAACGCGGTTTCCGAAACCACGATCGTCATTCCTGCCCGATTACCGATCAACGTCAAGGTATTCCTCGTGACACGGGAAATTTTTGGAGCGAGAAAAACAAGAACGAACGTGCATGCGACGGATTAAAATTCCATGACACCGCATTCTAAAAACAATAACGCCGCGGTAAACTCTTACTCCCAGTCGGATTAGCGACGCTTCACTCTGCTCCGGTCACATCTGATAACATTGAAAACGGTTTCCATGTTTAGACCGACCCACTTTCAATTTGTCAAAGAGAATTGCATTCCCCGAACAAAGAATTTTCTTCCCATAGTTCGGAGAACTGATTTCGCGCCGACAATGGACAGGAACATTGAATCCGACGCCTTTCTCCATCGACAAGAGCGCACGGGGGTGCTCAAACCGCGCTCCGTGCACGGTTAATGGCAAGATTAAACGCTTCCCGGGCGAACAATAACCGCATTATCTTCTTCTACGATCGGAGAGATCGATCTTAATTCGGTATTGTTACGAAACGTCATTTAGCAATTGACACACGTACGCCGGGGGCCCGTGCGAACGGATTAACCGGCCAAAATCTTGATCGACGCTGCGCTGTAGGATAACGAGCGTCCGTTTCCTCCTGCCGCTTCGATTCGCCGCGTTGTAATTAATCCAATCGGGCTGATCTCGACGGTAATTAATTTACCGTCCGATATAAGTTGTGCGAGGTGAAAGCAAAATCTCGGATAAACGCGCGTACCATCGTCGAGGGTACCAAGTTGTTCGGGGAAAATGATTGGAAAAAGAAGAAGTATGTGGAACGGAAGCGCGTCATTGCGAATTGATGACGAATCAAGGGGATCGAATTTAAAGATAATTACGAAATTCAGGTCGAAATTCAGCCCAGTACCGTTGTCTTGATTCTTGGTAAACCACGTGGCATTTAACACTCTCCAGCCGTATTCCGCGTTTGACGTGAAATATCCTACGTATCAGTGACACTATGTTTCATGGAAGACCTTTGAACTTTGCCGAGACATTTGTTTGAGCTGCACGACTATCGAGAGATCTAACGACTTACCGAAATCGAATTTCTCACCCGCGTGAGATCTGGATGTTACCGAGTGGAGGCGCAAATTGCGCATGAATATATACTAATCCGGAATCGGAAGTGTACGGGATCGAAATGCAAATGTGATACCGAATGTTATTTATCTTGATTGCTGTTTATCCGTGCAATTGTGTATCGAGGAAAATATATACGCTCACGGGGAATGTCGTAATTATACCGACATCGAGATACTCGTAGCGGTAAAAATCTATTCTTGGGAAAAATGAAAAATGTCGAAGAAACTGCAGTTTTGTAATACAAATGTGTCGTCGAGATTGTAGATCATTCGAGAAAACTTAATAAACGTCGCGACCGCCTAACAGGAAGCAGACGAGATAGTCGATGAATAATTATAACGAAGCGTAAATGGAGCGGGACGAGAATTCGCGGTGAATGAATTTTGCAAACTTCGTCGGTTCCGTCTGTCAATAATGTCTGGGCTCTTCGATTCTCTGTCGCGATTCAATAAAATATTTTATAAGCGCATGCAAGGGTCGCGACGTCGGTCCGACGTATTTTAAACTCGCGCAAACCTTTTCTTTTCGGTGGAAATAGCAGGAAAATTTACTTTGACGGGTATACCCGCCGGAATATCGAAACTGCTTTTGATCGTCGGTACGCTTTCTCGAAAAACTAGAGCGCCCGTAAATAATGGCAGGAAAAATACAATTGTTCAAGATTTCCACCGTGTTATCCGCGATCGTTGCAGTTTTCGTTTTCTCCCGACGATTTACGTTATCGCGTGAAACGACGAAATTTAAATGACGTCAATCCCAACACAATATTTGCATATTAAGCCTCTCTTGAACGTGCAATGACATTTTGATAATACTCCAAATTTGTTTATACTTGTGCAGGATAGATACGCGCAGAGATACGCGAGTGTACAATGACAGGGAAGTTTCGCGTAATTACGAAACTGTTGGACATGCGTGCAAATATTATTTTGAGAACTTGTGCAAACGTATGCGACGAAAGAGGGAGAGAGACAGGGAGGGAGAAAGAGAGATTGCATCGAAGCTCGTACACACGACCATTCTGTATTTTTGCGATAACGCGGACACGCGATCAAATATTGTTAATGCTTATTTCATCGCAAATTATCTCACCGGCGCTGCGTGTAACGAGTGAGGGAAGAATTGTGTCCGTGGTTGCTGTTTTCGTGTCAAGTGCACGCACTTGTACAATGAACTTGCATCAGCGAACTTGCGTGTAATACTGGCACGAGAGGCTACGCGTTTTTTACAAGAATTTCTTACAAGGTGTTTTTATAAACAAAAATCGCCGACAGATGAATTACGCGCCGAGGGATTACTATGATTTCGGTTGCGCCTATTTCCGTATGATTCAATCCAGAGAAAATTCAATTTCGGAAACTCAATTATCGACTTCCCCGATGACGAGGATTTTGATTAATCTGCCGAGATCGAAACTTCCGTTTTGGTGTGCACAGTTAGCGACTGAAATTAATTAAGACAACTCGATTAATAAATTGATCGAGCACTTTGTTATGCAACCTGTTTATAAATACCGCGGTAACGATCGATTGAAAGCGTTTGCCAAAAATGTGATGCCACCGGGAGAATAGCGTATGAAACTGACAGACGTGCGACAGATATTTTGGAACGCATACCTGATTAAATGTTTCAAATTCCAACCAGGTATAATTAAATATGGACAAAGTCTCAACGGCATCGATCCCTAAACATTCTCGATAATCAATCCTTTAACAAACCCTCGATGAAAAGTATCGATCAAATACTGTTAAATCGGCAAGAAAAAATAAAAAGAAACAAACTATACGAGAAGCGAGAAAGCTGTCAAGTACAGCAATCATGTCGTAATTTAAAAAAAAAATGATTTCTAGTAAGTACTCTCACGGAGAAACCTTTCAAACGAATCAAATCGCGTTTTGCCTATCGGATTTGAGTAAACTTTGAACACTGAGATCGATAGCTAAAATAAAACTGATATAACCGTGGACACCATGAAATTCTGCGCATCACCTTGTCAAAGTATTCGGCGCGCCCGCGCACACACGTCGACGGAACGACGAATTTCAAAGTTAGAAGCAGCCTCTACCAACCGAGCCACGTACGCGGGAAAACGAAGAGAAAATCTCTCGACGAAACGAAAAGCCACCGAATACCACCGCGTACTCTCGTATTGTCAATAAAACCATTCGAATCTTTACCAAGGTTTAATCGTAGAGTTCAATCGTCGAATACCGACGCCAAAAAAACGACGTTCGCCTAGCATCTCTGCGCGGCGTGAAATAAGAAATTTTTCGCAACCCACCCCCAGGAATAAAAAAAAGAAATGTCGCACCCGCACACGTGGACCAGAATGACGGATAACGAGCGAGTTTTCGAAATCACGGAGCTTCATGACAGCCCGTGAACCGAGAATAGTCGCGAACCGCGTGGACGCCGCTTGGTGAACTGCGGCCAGCGCCGCGGTGCCCGTGATAGCGACGACTGGCACCGTGTTCCATTGGGCGACGGGACGAAAGCCACCGTCGCCGCCGCCGTCACCGTCACCGCCGCGCCGCAGCGCAAGCGTCTCGGACTTTTTTACTTGCTAACCGATCAAATCACCTGCTCGATACACGGATATTTGCATCGAGGGAGGGGCAGGTGGGGATTCGTGAAACAAGTAGAACGATCTGTGATTAAGGCGACGGATAACGAACGGAAATAGGAGAAACTCGGCCAAGATTATGATGCTCGAAAAAAGCCCTCGTGAGCCTCGGTAGTAAAAGCTTTTCGAAAAGCTCTGGCGGGCGTGAAAATACGAGGGGAACGAGATTTCTCTTTCGAGTGACGCCAAGCTTATACATATTTATTTCGCGCTCGGGTTTACCCAAAATTTGCGTCCACTAACGCGGGTATAGAACTCTCTTTTTTTAAATTTTGTGTAAAGAAAAATTAATGCAGGCGGTCGTTTGTGTTAATAATTGAGTAGTTTTTGTTTTACGAATGTTTTTTTCTCGCGACTATAGATAGCGCTCTTTGAAATTTGTGTAGAAGTACCGGTCTTTTTTCAAGAAGCTTTTTCGTGTGAAAGTAAAATGTGCCACTGATGTCTTAGAATAAGGAAACGTCGGCATGAAATATAGCAGATTTTCTGCGAGACAGATAACACGAAACGCGGCACGTAACGCGTTACGCGATACGAAAGATGACAAATGCATTAGACCTGTGAAATTTCAGGAGTCATAAATCTTAACTTGTTCGCACCGAATATATTTAATCCAAACGAAAGTAGTATCGAATTGAATACGAAAGGAATTGCGTCGCTTCTCGTAAGAGATAAGGACAATTCGTTAACAATGGCCACGGAAGAAATTCTTTAAACTTCTAATAATAGCTCTGATTTGGTAACGGATATACCATCCGTGTCTCGGAATAAGACGTGGAAAGTTTGTTTGCAGTCAGATTTCATTTATTTCGAGCAAAGCAAAGCTGAGTGGACAGATTGGAGAAGAACGAGGAAAGGAACGATAAAGAGAACCTTCCTATCGTGGTATTTCTCGCCACGATTCGATTATCGATACACTGCTGTGCTTACAGCTGGAGCATCGATGCTCCACTTTCCTTAAAGGGGTACTGCGAGACCCCCGCTTAAAATGCATTATGCGTAACAGTGTCCCTAGCAGCCTTCGTATTTCGACGGCGTTACGTTGCTAAATTGAAGGGAAATTTGCAGACGATATCATTCGACACAAATTTCAAACATAAACGTAACTGTTTCACTGATGTTTCCGCGTAAGAGTAAGAACAAATTGAACGTTATGTATACGTCGTTTACCGGATCGGTTAGCGATATCGATTTTTAATTATTAAGTTGCAGGGCTGAGAGTGCCACCCACAATTTCATTAAATAATGAACGTGATATTGAAAACATTTTGTAGATTTTTCAGGGTACAACGGGGAACGGTAGGTATGAAACTGACATTTAATCGAATAATTTGGGGACAAAGATGTCAAGATGAATTGGAGTGTCATGAAGTTTGTCAATTTCAATTCAATTCCAAAAATGAATCAAATTTTAGATGAAAATTCATTCCAACGTATTTTTGTAAATGGCAGAACGGCAAGAGTGCTTGTCAGGATCAAAGTGTTAGCTAGGTTAAATTTTGTTAATTTAACCACGCTTTGACCAATTCTGCCATCTTCCGTTCCAAACTAAAATAGGAAAACGACGTTTAACATATTCCTATCTCGTTCCACGTGTCTCGAGTCGTCTATTTTATCTTTACGCATGTTTAATTCAAACTGCATGACTCGACGAAGATATCTCGGCACGCGTGTAATTTAAACTCATTTACATACGTTCGAAGCGTATCAATAGTTTCCAAGAAAACACCGATTTCACGATGAATAATAATTTTCAACAAATTCAACGCGCCGGCACTGCACTTGGCGTATGCACGGCTATTCGCGAAATAAAACGATCCAACGCATCTGTGCATTTACGAACGATCCTTTTAATATTTCACGAACAGAAATTTATATTCATCACTAAACTAACCTTCGATCGTCGTTAATCGCAAGCATTATGTTCGTTCGCTTATTCTTCCCCGGTATATCTCCTAGTACGCGAATCGTAATA
This sequence comes from Pemphredon lugubris, assembly GCA_933228935.1. Taxonomy (NCBI): domain Eukaryota; kingdom Metazoa; phylum Arthropoda; class Insecta; order Hymenoptera; family Crabronidae; genus Pemphredon; species Pemphredon lugubris. The sequence goes on from OW121815.1 coordinate 19,472,795, forward strand.
AAGTATGATATTAAATTTGCATAATCACAGATCCGACGTTAGTTCGGGTGCGGTACGCGCACGCATCTTCGGCACGTGCGTTTCAATCTATAACGCACCGTGATGCACATTGTGCATGCTACAATATGCAATTTCATTCGATCCCAATCTTCGTGAGATAGAATCGAGTGAAACTTAACGGTAAACGGTATTAACGTGGCCGATGACAGAAATGAAGTTACGTTCGATGCCAAGTCAAAATCGATATACTTTCGAAAAGCATCTCGGGTACCTTCCATAATGATGTCGTTGCGCAAGTAATTGCAATTGACTGAACGCAAATTGCGAGGATACGGGCTCGATACCTATTAATCTCTAAGCGTGACTCTTTCATTTTTGGAAATACGTGATGCATCGATCTATTTGTGTATAATTAGAAATTTCAAGGATTACGACGAATAATCGATTCGGATTACTTTTGGACTCAACGCTTGAAGAACTAATTAGGTCAATTTGTACCAAACGTTTAATTTTTTGATCACAAAAAAATGTTTTAAATTCCAATTGCGTTCTTTCTGTGATAACTTAACGAGACTCGCTGTACGCGCGGAAGACCAGGTTTGTAGAATGTATATTTGAAGTTTGTCAAAAAAGAAGAAATTCGAAATGGTTCGATGCAAAATGTATGCAACTCGATACAAAAATTACTCGTGAAATTATAATAACATATTGCAAATATTGCGTAAGCAATTTCAAACATTTTCCCTGACATAAAATCGATAAATAATCTGAACCGAATTCGACGTAATCGTACAAAGTTTTAATTACGTATTGTCCTTTAAATTACACCGCACATTTTGCTAGCACGCGCAAAATAATAACGACACGCCAAAAGCACGTACATTACGGTGAACAGTACTTCTTTTTATCGCGCATTATTTTTTACCGCGAAATAATTTCTCCATTTTATCGCACCATTTATTACAACAGTTTCTCATATATCTCAGGTTCCTCTCTTACCGCTTCGCGCCTTTAAAGCACCACGGCAACCCACGTTTACCGTTCCCTACGAATATTTTTTTTCACTACACATTGTTCCCTTTCTTAGCGTTTCACGATTAATCCAACCGAGTTCATGAATTAGTTAGGCAAAAGAATATTTCGTAGCTTACGGTACTGCAACCGTATACGTACGTACGTATAATATATGTATACACATGTACGTATGCCTATTGGTCGACTCGCATTGTTTAGAGGCCGTGGTATCGAGAAACTGCGGTGGATTCGATCGCGAAAGTTTAATTAATTATCGACGCGCTCGCGAACCAGCGCTAATTGCTTTCTCGAGGCGCGACTAGAACCGTCGTCGTGATTAAAGCTTCCGGTGCGAGGCGTGCTGACCCAAGGCTAAAATTAAGAATTAACCCACGCTAGTTTCGCAGATGTACAGGGTACTTTCATTCTTGCTGGGGGCGACAAATTGCTTCGGCTTCGATCGAATAAATCACGCGCGAGCCGTGAGGAAACCGGAGAAAAGAAAAAAAGGGCCGGCACGACGAGTTACAACGGAGCAGGACACCGGCAATATTTCAATAGTCCTGAACTAGAAAATTACTTCTCAAAATAGCTATCGCGGAGTGACAAAGCTGATCCGTTTGAAACTAGCAAACCGAGAGATGCCGGTGGATCTCATATTTCACCGCGTTTGTAGTCTAGGGTTCCGCGGTAGCATTTTATAATTTTATTTATAATCGGAATATTTTTACTTCATTCCAGGAGGACGCTATCTTGATTGATCCAGACTCCAAAATGTAAAGTGTCTTCATTGTTGGTAGAGAATTAAACTTACCGTGAGCTGAAATATGTATTCCCACCGTCTCGTAAGCGGTTGGCTTTAAGAGGCCTACTTCGCTTTAAATATTTATAATTTCCATAATTTTGATCCTATTTGATCGCGATAAAGTTCTTCTCAAAGTAGAACGTTAACAGAATTATAAGATAATTCGGCAACAGAATACTACGCTCGATAATTTTGCAAATCCATCCCGAATGGGGATTTCATCGTGGGACCTCGATCGTGTAAAAAATTGGGATAAACAGAATTTTAAGAGTACTCTTATGGAGCACAGTTTGTTTTAAAGACAAATGTTTGTCGAATCACGAATAAATTAAGGGCAGTCGCAAGCACAAGCGAGTTACGATAAACCTAAGTACTCGCGAGGTTCGACTTGATCTCAGAGGTTAAAACGAGAAAAGACTGTGTCAACCGACCAAAGTATAAACGAGTAGAAACTAAAAAGGTTGTAGCGGTACCGCGTTCTCTTAAACTTAAATGCTCGAGTTGATAGCGTTTACAACAAAAACCGTCGAATAAGAGTCAGCAAGAAGAAGAGAGCCATTAAAAGTTCGATTCACTTGGAAATAGTTACACGGAACTATAACCCATTTTAACTCTACTACGTAGGGAATGAGCAATTCCTGCTCAGCCTGTTAAAAAACTCACCTGATAGTTGTCGTTCCGATTGCGAGCGTGGCTGCTGCAAGCTCTGAAATCAGATAAAAAGAGACCATTAATTTTCATCCCGAATTTAAGACCCAAAGTAGTTTGTGTTCAAGAATTACCTGAGCCGGTAAGTCTCAACGGTGGATCTATTTCTTAACCCAGTTACGGGCGAGCTAAATTTGACACGAATCGTTGTTCATTTTTCAAGATTACATCTGAAATTTGTGCCCTTTGCAGGTACACTAGTGTACTAGCTAGTACCCCGATTATCAGAACACCCTATTAGCTGAACGTTCTTTCAGTGGAACATTTTATCATCCTAATAATATCCTTCGGTGTTCGACAATGTATTCTGCACAAGGTTGTGCAGAAGGTTACTACGCAACAAAGCAATTACACCGAACTAAGTGTGCCTAAACACTGTTCGATTTAGCTGCTAAAAAAATATGGCGTCCATAAACTGTTACACAAAGTGTATTTTGTATTCATCTGCACTCTTTGTTTAAAGTATATAAAATTTCACAAGACAAAAGGCGTCGTTCTATTATCCCAAATTTTGGTTATCCGAGCACTTTAGTCCTCCAATTAATTCGGGTAATGGAGGTTCTACTGTACCTAATACTGTTAATCGGATTTGAGTTAGAGTCACATCGGTAATATGTGTGCCCTCGTCCAAGTCGACCATAAGATTAGTGGCTTCGCTATACTTCCGCCGCGTTATCTTCGATTCAAAAAGGAAATAAATTAATAGTCCTGACCTCGCATTCGAGTTCGCCACGCGTTCATCTAAATACAACTGCACCGGAAGATTTATGGATTATTCGCCGTTGCCCCCAACCTTCCGCGATGTTATAAACCTTCGAGAGATTCGCGCCATGAAAAATAAATAACGAATCGTTCGTCATAAAAAGCAAATACGTCGAGCCAAACAACACCGAAGTTCAATAAAATTTTCTGCCCACGACAGGGTTTCAATTTCAATTAGCGTATCAATTTCGAATCAATGGCAGCAATATTGAAATTTGATTCGATAAATATTCTCCTGGATACGAACGTATATCGAGCCATACAATTAATTAGCGGATCATCCGCTGCGTAATTTCTGCTCTAATGGGAAACGCTCCGGCATCGCATTATAACTAAACCATTCTGTCGTGCTATTCGTTAACTGGGTGACGCACACATAAAGTTATCCAGGTTACCGGGCGAAGAAATAATAAACATCCGATTTACCTCCGACGCGTATCATTTCCGGCAGCACGGTGCGCGCAATACGTATTTAAAAAAGCACGAGTATTATTATATAACTCGAGACGATTAACAACACAAGGGGTCAAACCATGACCCAGTTACGGTATCGAGCCAGCCGACCTCGAAACAAACGAATAACCATGACATTATCCTACACGCCAGGTCTGAGGAAAACATTCGTCGATCAATATAGCACAGATAATTTCGTAAAAAGACGCTTGGCATCCTTGTTATACGCGTAAGGAGGGAACTTACTAGCGTACGTCAGATTGGTACAAATTTCTTTTTTCTTGTTTTTAGCAGCGATTAATGTTATTCGTTGACAATGAAACTCGTAAGAATCAAAGAGAGAGTTGCGGAGAGGATGAAAAAAAATAAAGTGATCGAATAAATTATCTTTCTCCGCGAAAAGCTGGTAATACAACACAAACAGCTCGTCGCACCGGGGCCGTTAACGTTGAAAACTCGCCTCTCGAAGCGCAGTTATATTTAAGAAAACGGACAACGTTGCATGTATTTTTCGAACAAAGCTGCACGCCGCACGGATATTCTCTTTTTTTCTTACCCGTGCGACTTCAAAGGAAATTCCGATGAAACTCGCCGATCCGAATTTATTTCCTTTTCCGAGATTCGCCTTAATTTCACGCGAGCGTACGCGCACACTGAAAACATTACAACGGGCCATCCTTTCGGAGGTGTTACACCTTGCTCTCGTATACACATTTAACCTCGAATGGGACTGCAAGCTGCCCAAGTTTTCCTCCACCCGATGCCTCGTTGCACACACAACCCACACGATGGCTATTAGAGATTCAAGGGATGCCAACCGATTAATACGCCTGTACGGATCGCTGCCCCATTACCTTTGATCACCCGCCAACACCAAGAAAACGCCAATCTGCTGTATCTGTGTATCGCGAAAACATATGTTTACCAGGGGAACGGTGTTCACTCGTGCGCGAACTGCCACCTCGTGTACCGACACTTCATTGATAATTTGCATTCGCGCCGGGAACACTGCCGAAAACCACTCGATAAATCGACGAGGATTTTACCGTCATCTACTTTCGGCAGGTTCTCCGATCGACTCAAATATTTCCGGAAATCCGTTGCAGGTATTTAATTATTGGTTGTTTACTCGCGTGGGCGAAAGAGTCGTTCTATCGAGTCATATGTTGATTTTAATACCACGGTATTATTATACGTAGGTATGTATTCATAGAAATATTCGCAATTCATAAAATAAATATTGCGCGTGGCTGCAGAATATCTGAGATTCTCGAACGTGTTTGTCGTTTAAATGAAACCATACGTTACAAAGTGGAACGATAAATAACGTTGTTATTCGAGGAATCAGATGTATTGCCCCGAGTAAATTGTAATTTTAAACCCGCCTCGCGCTACAATTTATAATCGATACTTCGAAATTGTAACTAAATGGTCCGTAATTTATAGGCATTAAATGTAATTAAAGTACAAGCAGATCGATAAATCCTGATTAAACACATTCAACGTTATGTTGGAAACTCCATTTGTTATTTTTTTGTTCCGCCTCGGGGTAGCAGAAATACACGGCGCAAGTAGATAAGATAAAACCCGTACGGACTGCTGGAAGACTTTATTTTCTCAGTCCTACAAACGTTTGTCCTACAAAACGAACCTATTTGAATTATGTTAATCCCCTGATTATATTGTTCGCCATCTTTTATGCGAGCCCTTTATATTAAGAGGCGTTAAATGAACGCGCGCTAAGAGTTAGAAAAAAGAAGACTAAAATAATACCCTACTCCTCCGATATCCGAAAAAGACAGCGATATTAATGACAAACGATAGAAGCATTTCTGTGTCCCGTGAACGGTAAAACGGAAAACCAATTAATCGTGGACGTCTACGGGCAGCAATTTTTAAACGTTGGATAAATTGAGAAATCGAGGCGCATACTCGCGGAGTAAAATTGCCGCGAAAATGGTGCTCGGCGGGACGCGGTCTAAAAATTCAAATATTATTTTATCCAGCGCCTGGGGGTGGAGGTAGTGAAAAATGTTGGTGTTAAACGGAATATTGGCTCCGCTGCTATGCATCGATGCGAAGGGTCGCTTTTAGCATCAAAGCATCGTCGCTGACCTTGAGCAATTTACGTATACCGGACATCCACCGTCGATGTTACGATGGCGAGCGCTTCCACGTCGACGATGCTTTAATTCTCGTGAATTATGTGCTTTCATGTCCCGTATTAGGCGTTACGAATCCTTCGGTGCCGGATGTCACTCGGCGCGATACAATTTCTGGACTCGACGGCGAGATCGCGGAGAGTTTTAAGGCGAGCACGGGCCGAGCGATATCAAAGAAGGCCCTTGGATAAATATAGCGTCTCCTCACGCCATTTGCCCATAGAGTATCAACAAACGAGAATTTATTGCGTCCCTTGGGACACGAAGCACCACTCGGCAAACGTTCTTTTTTTTCGCATCGGAGAAGAGTCGGACAAAGCGATGAATAACACCTGGGGATGACGGATTTTCGGATTTTTTTGGAAATCATAGCGAATTTTTGTTCACGTTTTGTTGGCGTTTTACTCGATAACGTTTTCCCGTTTGTCTCGAATACTGTCCGATTGAGAATTTCTATTTTAACTAGATGCATAGGAAGATAGTTTATTTATCTATACGTTTATCGCACCTGTCGATGATTATTAATGACACGGTTGCGCTATGTTACTATTTGGGTTTATTCGAAAGGTTATCCGAAGATAGATTTTTATATTACCGCGAGTTGTCCCGCGATCGATAAGTTTTGCAGCAAAACACGAGGAATAATAATCGTAAAACCTGAAGCTCAATACTATGAATCCACGGCGGAGAGAGGACTGCGAAAACTACCTGTAACTAATTGACTGTGAAAACTACCGGCGAAGAGTCTAAAATTAGTATGCAGTTCTAACAAGTATCGATCCTTCCATTTGCAGGATATTCCAATGTTTCCAGGCAGGTACTGGAACCAAATGGTGGAAGAAGATAATTAAAATCCTTTCGTGTCTTCGACGCATGCTCGTTTGCATATTACGTCACCGTATACGACATTTTTTCACGAAAAGGATGAAAATTCTACACGTCGACCATGTGAATATTTTGCCAAGATTTTGCACTTTACTAGTGAAGAATTCGGGATGTCGCGAATTGTGTCCTGACTGGATCTTGACTGATAATTTTCTTTTTAAACGCGTATCAAGACTTATTTTTCAGGAGAAAGCGATTTTACTTTTACCATAGGCGACGCTGCAATTATTTTCTCTCGTGTTTTTTTTTTATTTCATAGTTCGGCGTAAGGATATTAAACAATGTTTATTCTCATTATTTTTCTTGACAACCGCCACGACAGTCGAGGCTCCACTAAAATTGAAAAACGTCTCTAGAAGAATAGCGTCGAAGTAAAAATTCGTCCGTCCGTAACAGATATTATCTGAAAGCAACTTATTCGAAAGATACAGGTACGATCATGAGAGTAGGTGGAGATACCCGTCGTGAGGAGAATTAAGTTCATCGAGCAGACAAAATGTCAATCGTACAGACATCGTCAAACAATGTATACGTATATCGAAGAAAATCCGATTCACTTGCGAGATATTGAGTACAAGTTCGGAACCCCGCTGCGATGGGAAATTTAAGGTCCAAGCGGGTAACAGAGATTCAAGTTTACGACCAGCATCGTTGACGTAACGTCGATGCAGTTCGATGAGTTGTCATTTAACCGATCTCATTTTCTACCTCGTTCGTTAATCATTTTTTAAATTCATTCTCGGTTTTACCAATATACATATCGAGTCTTAAATTTCCCGAAATATATTCATTATAAGTATTCGCTTACGAGAAACGTTCGTCTTTCGGTAATAACCGGTAATAAGCGGTGCTCGACTAATAGAAGTCACGATATGCAAGAATAAATAAATTCTCAAATCGATTTGCGGTGTAATACCTGCCCTAGGCAATCAGCTAGTTTCCTTGGCCCACAGCCGGATCATGAATATTTCAAGCTTTTAACGCTGCTGTTAAAAACACCACCCACGCGATACCGGCGTTTCCCGCCTTTCCCCATAATTCCGGGTCCGCGATCCAGAAAGAGCAGAGCGCATTCCGATCGCCAAAAAGGAAAAAAAAAAAAAGAAGGACTCGTCGTGCACGAGAGTAGGCAAAGAAAAGGAAAAAGAACCGGAGCGTTTTATCGATGCGATCCAGCGTCGATCGGTTAATTTGCAAGATATTCGATTCCCCTTCGTAGCAGGTGGAGATACCTGTCGTGAAAGGGAAATTAAGGTTCATCGTGCCAACAAAGTGTCAATCTTACGATGGCCTCAGCGGCCCACACGGACTGTACACGCCATGGAACACCCGAGTAAAATACAAATACCGTGTTCGCGATGGTCAATGCCACGCAACGTACACGCTTCACGTGGGCAGAGACTAATGGTGGCCCATAAGCGCGGATCACCGAACGGGGCAACAGTCGAAGGAACGTATCTCCGCTTCGTAATCTCGATGCCAAATGCCATACACGCTTTACTGCCACGTGATTAATGCTCCCTATTGAAGCTAGAACGATACTCGGAGTAAACCCCGAACTTCATACTCTCCGAGTCGTACGCGGGCTTGTTATCGATGTTCAAAGAAGCGTCTCTCGCGGATGTTACTTGACATTCTGACGGGAAGTCGTCGGACCGTCCAAAAGGCCGCGGCCATTAATCATTAATGCGTTTCCATTAATCAATCGCGAGGGAGAACGAGTCGAGGGTATTGTTTGAAAATTCCTCGGTGTCGAGATATTTGAATTGCGACGGCTCGTATCGAGAATGGCGCGAAACTTCGCGGGACCGGGTAACGAGAGTCATTCGCGACATCGTGAGAAAATTGGGAGAAGAAGTGGGGGTTGGTGATAATTTAGACGCGGGTCGAGTGTTTTGGCGCCGTGTTCATTTACCGAAGGGAAAAAAGTGGGACGATGCATAAAGCGTAGTCCAAATCTCGATAGGCGAGGTACTTTTTTACTTTGTCTGACTATGGTTGCGCGTATCTACTTGTAGGTGTGATCAACGGTAGTTTGATTATTTTTCGCTGATCTTGAAATTGATTAAGTTTACAAAGTGATTCCTATCAATGTTTGTAGGTAGGAATGCCTAACATTTGCGCAGAATATTTAATAACAGAAACGGATTACTTTAAAAATCCTGCCATCGAAGCTGTCCTGCCATCGTGGGACGCAATAAAAAAAAGATTCGCAGAAAAACTTACCGGCACTTTCCCGTTGGTCTTTTCCACGTCGTTGTTCTCCAACAATGGCGCGCTGCTACTCTTTCCACCCATTTCCACGGTGAGGGGTTCCGGTTTCAGCTGAAGACTCGCCGCGGATGGGGAGGACGGTGCTCTCGGTGGAGTTTCCAACAATTCACCGGAACTTAACGAACTACTCGCGGTGATCGACAAACCTATCAGCGAAACAAGGAAGTAAAACTATAAGGTACCGGAGGCAGGTAATTGCATCGTGATGCGCGAGGTCGAAAGGAAAGGAGATGGCGAGAAAGACATCGTAGTTGCCATGGAAAAATATTTTCTCTTTGATCATCGAATATTCCGAGACGCGTGATTCATATTTTGCACGAACGTACGATTAAAGTGTCAGAGTGTGGATGCGCGTTAATGAAACTATACGAATGCTTTGTCGTGCCACCATTGTTTCGCCGAACGACAGTGTTGCGTCTTCGACGTCGGTTATCGACGGTTATCGACGAAGGAAATTGTGTGTGTGTGTGCGTGTGCGCGTGTGAGTGAGTGTCGAACGGCAAAGACGTTTTTCAGCGTTGCCGATGTTGACATGTGCACGTTTGCAGAAGGCCCACGCGGCATCTAGCTTTCGAGAGATAAACTCGAACGTTCGCATCGATTCAGTTAATAAAATTATAAATTTATACGTCTGTGTGACTTTAAGTGGTAATCGCCCATCAATCATCCTTTCCTTACGCATTATTTTAAAAAGACCTCCCGCGAAACTTACAAAGTGGCAGATTTGTCGGCCTGAGAGGCTTGATCCTTGGCAAGGAGTCGTCGAGACCGCTGCTGCTGTCCACCGCATCCTGAGAATACTGATCGTCGATTTCTTTCGTCTGCGTGTGAACGCTCTCCCGTTTAATCCACACGTCTTGGGAGTTCTTATCGTTACGCGAATTTAATTTCGAGGGCCGCCGACGGATTCTTTCCCACGTTTCTTTCCGATGGCACTTGTTCGACGTTGAAGCTGTAATGGCACAGAAAACCTTTGTGAAGTGTATTGCGGGCGGCATGCGCTTCATAGGAGGTGCGAACATCGGGAAAATCTGATATTTAACGATCGAAGAGAGATAAAGAAATACGAGGTGGAGCGTTTATTCTGTCCGATGTATTTTGGTCGTAAATTCGAAATTCCTTTGGAGACAGCTTACCGCTAAGCTTTGTTTTACCATTTTACGTGGTGCTAGGTTTTTTACACGGAAAGGTAGGATGAGGAAAGTCCTGCGTGGAATTATCGGAGGTATCGCGCCTGGAACGGACTACCGCTATTCACTATGACACACCGTATAAAATTATTATCGGGTATGAAGATTGATTTGATGGTTTGACACGTAAAGTTTCTATATAAATTCGTCGCATCTTTTTCATCGAAAGCAAGAAGATAAAAATTGGACAATTGTAAATAATTAATATCCCATCTCGATTTTAGACGATATCAATAATCTGTAGTTTCGCGCACGACTTTCGGGATTCTCGAAAAGTTATTTCTGAGATATCAATTTCTTAGAATTTCCGTTTTCTTCGATCAAAAAGTCCCATGGAATATGAATAACGATTTGAAAAACAGATTTCCGCCCTCCATGTTCAGTTTCAATTTTTTACGTCGAGTGTGACGAACTATCGAATAGAAGATTTCCGTCGTAGTTGACAATTGCAGTCCAATACGTAAGAATATTGTTGAGAGGAATAATGATTGACTTACGTTTAGTGATCCTTCGATCCGTACTTCGAGGAGGACTCGCGGTGCCAATACCACTTTCCATCGGAGATGCTCTGTCGGTCGTATCCGGCGACAGACTTCCGGAGGAAATCTCATCCATGCTTTGCAGAAGATCTTGCGAGGAGGACGAGGATCTATTGTCGTCGTCCACGGTATCTTGCGGTGAGGCTGGGTCCAAAGTGCTTTCGTCGTGTAACGATTGCGAATCCATCTGCGACTCCGCTGCGAACAGATTGAAAATTCGTTGAAATAAATATTATTTGCGATTTCGGTACGAATCATGTAGCTCGAATCTTGCGTTACGCGTGAGTCGTACGAATCAAAACTTGGAACCAACCGCGGAACCAACCGTGTCGATAACGAGCTTTGCAATTATGATTAATCCCACATTACCATACCTGGCACGAAATGCGTAGGTTTATACATTCTATAGGTCTATCAAAAGTTCTATAACGAAAACGAGAAACGCTGTTTTTATTGCTCTTATTATTTATTTATTTCGAAAATCCAATTATACAGAAACGTTATTGCAAATTATTTGAATTCGCAATAACTGTAGGTACGAACAGTCTGAAATTGATATACGTATACTGAGAATGGAAAGTTATTTAAAGCGTGCGAAAGGAATTGGACAATTCCGAATCTCCGTTAATCACGGTAAGACTATTAGATAAATGATTTACTTTAATTAGTTTCTGTTTTCATTTGGATTCGTGTACGACTCACTGAAACCGTCCGTAAAGTTCATGTAAATGGTACAAGTTTTAAAGGCACTCGTAAAGAGACGAGAAAGTTACCTCGTGGAGATTCACAATCACTGACCCACGTGAAGCTCGAACTTCTAGAAATGGCTGGCGAAGTTTGCGTCGCTATGTCCGAGCAGGTAAACGTATCCATCGGTGGACTGTTTGGGCAACACGAACCGGAGCCATTTCGGATCTTCGATAAGAGAGACTGAAGTGAGATTGGTAACTGAAAGGTATATGATATTTGTCCCAAATTTTGTATTTGACACAGAAAATTTACCCTTTCGATGCCTAACGCAGCGCGATTACTTTTTGATCATCAATTTCCATAACTGTAGAATTACGTACTATCGACGGGCGACGCAATTGCCATTTACGTTAACAGTTGTACGAATTGTATGTCATCCATGAAACACATTTGTTCCATTAAAATGATGCAAAAATTTTGAGTTGAATTTTTTCATCAACTCCAAATTTGTGCGTTTATTAAAAAAATACGGCGCGCGTGTAGAAAACATTTGCCGGTTTTAATAAAAAAAAATGCAAGGTAATAAATTGCTGCGATTAGAATTTTAACTGTTCGATACAAATGCAGGAAAAAGTATAATTTTTTAAAATACATAATCATTTTTCTTAAAAGGCAACAGCGAAAAAAATATTGTACGTCGAACATATTTGAGTCTGAAAGGGTAAAGAGATTCTCGCATCGAAAAGGTTAGCATGAACATAGTTACTCACATTACGCTAAAATTTCAATTACAATGGGACACCAATTATCGGAGCACCCATTATCGGAACGTTCTATTAATCGAACGTTCTTTCATCGGAACATTCTATTATCCGGACAATATCCTTCAGCGTTCGACAAACTATTCTACACAATGGTTTCAGTTTACTACGCAACAAAGCAATTACACAGAGCTACGTGTACTTAAACAATTATGCGATTTAGCTGCTAAAAATTGTGGGACTTACAAACTGTTATATAAAGTGTATTTTTGATTCTTCATTTATACTATTTGGTTTAAAGTAATAAAATTTCACAAGACAAAAGGCGTCATTCCATTATTCAAAATTTCGGTCATCCTAACACTTATGTCCCTCAATTAATTCGGATAATAGAAGTCCTACTGTACTTCGAAAGCTGGGGCTTACATTTAAAAAGTTCGCCACGACGTAGCAATGCCAGGGGACGCCCATTGAAAATACAAAACAGGCCGAAAGAACTGCGATAACTCACCGAGCCAGCTCTGGAATTCTGTTCGTCCATTATCCTCTTGACGTCGACGTTCTCCATCCGATCGAACTTGCCGCTATCCAAGCTACCAATCGACTCGGCATTGTCGTCTTCTGGCAAATCGCAACTGACTCCCACATCGTTGCCACCGGCTCGTAAAAGCGAGAACTTCTTCAGGTCTACGGGACTAATTTGTCTGACGTCTTTATCGGACTCGGATAGCCTCTTCGCCGATATATCCGAGCGTAGAGTCAGAGGTGAAATAGCTCTCTTCTTGGAAAGCCTTTCCTTGGAATTGATTCGCCCGTTCTTCGTCGTCGTCCCGTACGATCCCTCACCTTCCGAATGAAGAAAATCGGGATCCGGTAGGGACGAGACTCTGACCAAGACAACGTCGCTCGAATTCTCATGAAACACCGGCGCGTGCTTCTTTCTCAATAACTTCGAGAACGGAGGTTTCTTTTCCTCGGTAGGCGTTACCGGCGCCGATTTCGGTACATTGTTTTCCAATGATTTCGATCTACCGGTGTTCTCCTCGTCGTTGTTGCCGAAAACGTCGTCATAATCGGGATCCATCCGATCGTCGTATCCACGTCGAATCCTCGAGAGCCTCGCGTGGGGATTTTTTTTTCGTTTCTGACTCATTAGGTTCAACGGGAGGCTGGTCTTTCTGTGAGCGTCCAAACGCTGCCTCGGCGGTAACTTTGCTTTAGACTCTACGCCGCTTCGATTCTCATCGATCCCGAAATTCGGTGTAGCAATTTGAGACGTCACGAGGACCTTCCCATCGCGGACGTTATCTTGGTTCGTCTTCGAGCTTATCTCTAAAATTGTCTTTGGTTCTTTATTTTCGAGGTACTTTGCACGCGACGCATTCTTATCGTGTCTGCGATCCAGGTTCGACGGTAGACTAGAGGTATTCCGATCTATTTGCAGGTAATTTTCTATGGAATTCATTGGTAAAGAATTGCTCGGCTCGTCGTAGTCGGAATTCAGGACATCTCTCAGAGGATAACGCCCCCTCCTGGCGATAACGTCCTGCAAGTTCTCCGGCAGACTTCCGCTTTTTCTCCTCGAGCTTTCCGGCGAAACGATTCGATCTTCCGGCTCGTCGTAATCGGAATTCAACGGGCAACGATGGTCCACCTCGTCGGCGAATAACTTTCCGTTTCTGCGCTCCCGATGTTCCGCGTTTTTTCGCAATGACGGCCGATCGGCGTAAGTTTCGTAAGAATTCTCCGGGGAACTCTCGCTGTCGGATATCCCAAACTCGTTCAGCAGTTCTTTGTACTCTACGACTCTCGGATTCTCTCGGCTCTTGTTTCGCTCGAAATCGGTTTTCAATTTTTCTTTGGTCAGCTCGTTGATCTCGTTCGCGATAATCGTGTTGAACTCGGCGAGAATGTTGTTCGACCAATCGCCCAGGTCCTCCCCGCCGACGGTCTTCCCCACGGAATTCTGCCTCCGCAGGATACAGCTTTTCGTCGGTAACAACTTCGTCCCGTAAAGTTCGTTCGTGTAATTTCGAGGCTGGATTACCGTTTGCGTGGGATACTTTGGCTCGTCTGTGATACTTAGAGGAGTTGTTGGCGCTGACTCGATGATTTCACCGATCTCTTCCTGTTTGACAGATAAAAAAAAAGAGACATTAGTAAGATCAAAACGCGTTTCTACGATAATTCATCTATGATAAGATCTTAACGAACGGTGAATTTCAGTTTGATAATACAGATTCGAGATTACGTGAAAGTGGCAGGTTTTCGGCTTGAAAATTTCCAAAGTTATGAAACTTTGCGAACAAGTAGATGGTATCGTCACGGGTAATAACAAACAACTCGTTTTTTATACACGGAACCCCTCTAAAGAAAACGAGTGCGTCCTTGAAAAGTAATATACGTCGTTTGTAATGGGACAAAAATTTTATAAATACGACTTGATTTCTGTACCCTTTATGACATCGAACTTACTCGATCTCGTCGTTGTATTTCAAAAATTGATTTCAATCCATTCGATTACTGTCGAACGATGGGGATACGTTTATTCGATAATATACTTTTCAAGGCGCTCCTTCGCTTACATTCATTCGTCGTAATTTCTCTCTTTTCAACGGTAACATTTTCATTTGCCATCGGGGAACGCCAAGCGCATTTCTCCTATTCCCCCGTTCGGAGTCGTAGCGCTTACTCTCTTCGTTCAATTTGAATTAACATAAATCGAGCCTGATTCGACTGACTCACGTTTCATACTTGATAGCGATGACTAAAAGATCGCATCACCTTCGACGTCGGGACGATACATCAACTCGTACGGTGCGCGTAATGAAAAGGTTGATTAAACCTACTCGGTTAGGTTGAATTGTGATTCCGTAGGTGAGATACTAAGATGCTGATGTGTACTTCTATCATTAATCAGATACCGTAATATCATTCGAGCGCACGATATCCTTTGACGCGCTTGGATATCGTATAAAACTGAAGCAACAAAATTCTGCCAGGATGTTTAATCGTGCGTACGAAATGCAATGGGTTACAAAAGTATCCGTGCCCTCGTCTATTACGAATGCAGAAACACTCACGAGCATCGCTGCGATTTGCGAATCACCCTAGGCGCGCTATTCTCATGGTTTGTACGACTTTAAATATTTTCAGTTAGAAGATAACCTTGGTCGCATTAAAGCGATCTGAAAATCGCGGAGTTCGAATTTCTCCTAAACGGGGTTCAGCGTAGATTTAGCGAAACACACGGCCGCGGTTCTACGTGGGGTCAACTTCAAAATATATTTTATGCAATTTATGCAAAAATGGTGGAAGTTAAATTTTGTTTGCAAGGTACAGAAATCTCGGTGAACGATTATTTCCATGTACTTAAGATCATTACATCACTTTTAACGACGAATAGAAAAATTCTTTTACGTTCACATTCGTATCGCGATGTTAACGCATATACTTTTGAGACGCACGGCAAACAATTATTCATTTCAATGCCAAATTTGAAATTCGCTAACCGAGGCAATCGATCCGAGGGAATTAGCCTTCATTCGTAATTGTTTGAGCACGGTAGCTTAATATATGTTGGAGCATAAGATTAGTCGCCGATAATAATCCGATGGACACGTTCGCGATAGTTATATCGCGGTAACCTAACGTAAGTCAGCTGGTAGCTCCAGGCACGCAACGTAACAACCGCGTTGGAACAATGGGAAGCTCGTGCTCGATGATTAATCGCCCAGCTGGTTATAATAATACAAACTTGATACCTCGGCACCTAGCACTTAGAAATGTTGCGTCTCGTTGCAAACTTCTGCGACTACTCTGCTATGTGGAATCAAACGTGATGGGGTCTGACAAATTTCACCGATCCCTTTCCACTCTCGACGATTCAGGCGGAAAATCGTCTTTATACTTTCCGGTAAATTGATCGAAAGTGACAAGATTAGAAATTGATTTTTAAAGCTTCGGAAGAAGGATCGCGGTGCGGTTAGGTTTTTACGCACAAAATGTCTGATTACTCGGATAATTGATATTATAAAATCGGACATTCCGTATGTAGCGTAATGGTGGTGGTTGTAAGAAAAACGCCGCGAGTACTGAACACCAAGTCTTCTTATCAGGATCCGGTTAAATTGCATTACACTTTTAACGCACAAAATGTATTTTCATGTATATTTTTTCTGACAGATATATAAATCCTGCATTCCACGGTTCAATTAATACGTAAATAGAATATTCTCAAGCGTGACGCACGGTGTTCTTAATTGCAAATGATTTCGTAGGCTTGATAATCTTAAAAAATTGTAAGTAACGCGAACGATTATACGGATCAGTTATTTCGTTTGCCACACAATAATCACGATACGAGAGACTTCAACAAGCCGCTCTTCGCGTTACTCAAAATTTCCCAAGTTTGTGTGTTTCTAAAAACTTTGATAGTAACCCGAAGATTATACTAACAGTGTATCAGTTCGACATAAGAATCACCATAGCGGAGCGTAGAGTATGATCTGGTAGACTTTCTCCGTGTCGTACGGTACGTCGGCATTATCGTCGCTATTAATTCTGCGTTAGAAAACTATACCAGCCTCAAAGACAATGCGCGATTGTACCGTTACTCCAAAGTACGTATTAATTCGACGTATCTAACTTACGTCAGTGACATGGTTTACGTGTTCGCGATTGCCATACTTTTCCCCCCACCGAATAATTTCTCCGCTCGATCGTCGTTATCGTTGCCAACCGGCCTACGCAAAGTGAGGAGAATTCCACGGGCGCGATCCTCTGATCACTTTTGTCACGAGCTATCCGGCGAGGGAAGAAAGCGCTGGCTAAAACCACGACGCGAGCTTTCACGTAAATATCAGCTTGATAGATGTAGCTGGCGAGGCATTATGGATGGGGAATATTAGAATGGAACAGCGATGGCGATAGTAGGCGTGCATCTGGTGGAGATTAAATGCAATACCAATCAAGACGATTCGCTCGTACTTCCGCGTTATTTGTCGAAAACGTTGCCATCGATTTTCCAAGCGATCTATTTCAACTATTTTTTTTTTACGATCAAGTATATTGTTGGGACGGTAATGTCTAATGGAACCGCTCCTACATACATTCCTCAGCTTTATCTTTGTCGAAAACCTTGCGCACGATTTTCCAAGCGGATCTGTTTCAGCTACTTTTTTTCTGCAGTATCATGCATTGTTTTAAGGAATCGCTGCCCCATTATTCCCTGCGCTTTATTAGAATTCTCTATAAATTAAAAGAACGTATCGCGAAGGGAAAGAGAAGGTTACGCCGATTGAGTTGTATTTGATTATTAAATCACGATTATTGCGTGACTCATAGCGGTTCAAGTGGAACCGGCGATAAAGTTTTAAATCTACTATTGTTGTGATTGCCATTAGCAATTGTAGTTCGCTCGTACATCAATTCCCATTGGCGTATACGCCGCTGCGGCGATTTTTCTTCCCAGTGTATTTCCGCCTTTACGTATGCGCGAATAGAGATATCCAGGCATGTGGCATTATGGGAAACGCCTACAAAGTTGGTAAAGTTGCGAAACGGCAATAACTTAACCTCGCGAAGGATATTGGCACACGTATGCCCATTAACATAAATGTTATTTAACACGCTCGCCGTGGAATATATATTCTCCGTCCGGCCTAACATATACGATAACATAAATTAACTGTGCGAAAGAAAAAAAAAAATACGCTTTACTTTCCCGGCGCAGTTCCGCCCGTAAAGAGAGATGACGTACCGAAAACAGCTTCGGGTAACAATTACCGTTGAGCTTGAGGCTCGAACCTGAGAAGTCTTGGATCCAAGAGAGGGTTGATCTCGATTCAAAGAGTCCTTCGCGAAAGCAGGTGAGTCTTTGAACTCATTGTGCTCCCTCTCCGAATCGATCTCGCAAACTTCGATATTTCCCGTTAAAAATAGGAAGAAGAAAAGGGGTGTTTGATGAAAAGTCGAAAGTACTCACGGCGCGGCGGTTCTGCGTTGGTGAAAGCAAAAGACGAGCGGGCGAATGAATAGCCGGATGAGACGTTGGGAACGTTTGTCGGCGATCCGCTAATGATTACAAGGCGCATTCGGCGAGCCGAATAATTACACTCCGCGAAATCAATGAGTCGAATTCCTTTTCGTCCGTTTTCTAAGCTCAAGCGCTCCGCGATACGCTCGACGATTCAAAATTAGGTTGGAAGAAAAGCTCGAGATGATTTTTGCCAGGGCAAACGGTGGAGGCAGAAAGTTTCCGTATTCCAGTTTAGTGGGGGCAATTAGGCGATGTCCTGTCAACTGTCAATCGCCGAACGATTTAATTAGGGGCCGCGAAACGCGGACGAGGCGGAAATGACCTTTCGATCTCGACGCAATTTCACCGTGCGACGCGTGTCGCGTGTAATCGTCCTCTTTAACGAGAGGAAACTCGCGCCGCGAGGGATAAAAATTAATCAAGAAAAACCAAAGACGCTCGTTAGGGAAGAATCTGGTTGCGCAGTCCTCGCCGTCGACGCAGGAAAACGTCAATGTCGCCAACGCGCAACATCGGCGAATACATTACTGTTTTTATTCATATCCGCGGAGAACGGCTGGCTCGGGCTACTAATGACACGATCATTTCTGTGTCATTAGTTCCTTTTGCCGCGAAACACTCCTTCGGGACATGTTCGGGCGAGGGGAAAAATTCTTGATTAGAGAAAATAGAATTTCAGCAGGTTCTACCTGCTGCAAGCGAGAAATGGGCATAATTTATTTACTTTCACGTTTTAATTTAGTACTTTCACTAGTCGATTTATCAAACCACGCTAAATGCAGAATGTTGTTTCGAAGTTTCCTATACATATTCTTCGAGCGTCTCTAATTGATTTCGATTTACCAAGATCGGTGAACCATATTTTAATACGTTTGGTACCGCGCCGATTTTGCGTGACTTCCCCGACGAGTCTCGATGAATTTCTCGATACGCGATATGTATTACGATGAAATTTCATCCGCGATAGTTAAATTGAACCGTGATATAACGGTTTACCGATTTATTTTAACGGAGACCATCGGTGGCCCCCGGGGCCCCGAAATGCGTTTCCTCGGTTCCGCGCGATTTGCTTTTTTATTTTACAAAAGTCAGTGTGGAATTTTAATGAGAAACATACGAATAGCCCATAACCAAGGGAATGCAATAACTCGGATCAAATAACAAAACGCGGGAAAAAGTTAGCACCGTGCGGCGAATCCGTACAATATGTTACAAAAAAAATAAATAAATAAAACTAGGTAGAACGAAATAAAAAAATTTTACTAATTGTTCTTTCTTCCAGGGACAGAGCGACGTATTGCACTGCGTTCGTAACGTTTCAATCAAGAAATCCTTTTCCCGTTCATAGGCATGTAAGCGGGTCGATCGTACGATCGTTTCTGGAAACTGGGACGACACTAAAGTCTCGAGGGATACGACGATCGTCGTCGATGACTCGTCAGCCTGTGACCCGCAATTTTTAACATTTTTTTTTTTTCTCCTTTCCTTCTCCCTTCGATGAAAGCCGTTTCTTCATCGACGTGACGCTACGTTGCGTAATCGTGCGCGAATGTTTGTAAAAATTTCGATTCCCGCGCCGGGCCTTATCGTTCCGTGAATCACGTTTTATACCGCTAATGAAGCGATATGGCGTGATTAAAATTAAGACTACGGCAGGACGTAACGTTGGTTAATTATCGTGCGACGTAGAGTGCGAGAGATAAAAGCGAATGAAAGATTCTTATAAGGCGTTCAAACATCTTTTGTAAGTGTAACTCGGATTCTAGAATCTGGTACGCGCTGTGCGTATTCAGTTATATATTTTTCTGGTCTATTTTTATTTCTATTACGAGGTTTATATACGTGCCGGCTACTTTCAAGAAAAAACTGTTGTATACAAGACGGAGTGTACTAGAAGGAGCCCGGCAAACGATATTATATTTTGATGTATCTTGGATTTAAAACGTAACTTTGTTTCTCTGAAGTTAAGAAATTAAAAGTTACTTCCTTTCTCGCTACAACACCGTACACAATTTCAAAACATTTTTCTAACTCCCAACTATAAAAAAATTGTCTGGGGGCGATCTTCCTTATAAAAGAAAAATGAACACGATGAACCATCGTGTAACGTGGATGATAAAATTCCATTGAAATACCGCGTTACACCAGACTCGGATCACGTCGAAAGAAAAAGAAAGAGTTAGATACCGGAATCGTTTTTAAAAAAAATTCTAAACCGTATTAGCCCGAATATAGTGCGGCCTACAATGTTTAAAAATAGGCGCGTCGAAACACACGTGACGATGCGTATGATACACACCCATTTCTTTAAAGTGGCAAGTACTCGAAAACATAACACTATGTTTGGACCAATCCGGCAAATGATAATAACTTATCCAACGAAAACATATTTACCAATGCGTATGATACACATCCGTTTCTGTAATGTGACAAGTACTCGAAAACATTGCACTATGTTTGGACGAATCCGGCAAATAATAATAACTTATTCAACGAAAATATATATACATATACCAATTTATACAACGAAAAATATATTTTCGTTGGATAAGTTCTATTTTTATTTAATTTTTAAATCGCGCGGTGACAAATTGGCATACGACAGATAGCGGGTGCTTGTAATTTGTAAATCGCTTTGAACAATATCGCGTTACACGAGTGCTCGCTGCATCCTAAACTTACAAATCTTTGCGTATCGGCGAATACAGTGATCGCGAGTTAAAATTTCGAGCTCGTGCCATTTCTTACGTACGTATTTAGACGCATTCCAAACAGAAATGCGCGTCGCCGAGTAAACACTTATTTCGCCGCGTAGAAACATCAATCTTCCGTCTTCGGTAAAAGAATGCGCTCCAAGAGAGTGATCGAGAGCTCAGCCCGGAGTCATCGAGTTACGTTCCGAGGATTATATCATTAAATGCAGGGCGCCACGCAAGAAAATCCGTAGACGTTCGTTGCACTTGTTCTAAATCTCGAAACGAAACTGGGACACGATTTACTCCGGGGACACGTTTGCGCGTCACCAATCCAGAGATCCGCTCGCGTACCCGATGTCTAAAACACCGCTCAACGAGAGCCAGTCCTGCGTACTTGCCGTTTGTTATGCAAGCGATCCAGGGATACGCTTCGTACGAGCTCCCGAACGAAGCTAACTTTTCCGACCACGAATCCCCGAGTTTGCCATTACAGCTAGAACTACCAACAATTAATTGGGGGACAAGTGTTCGGATAACGGAAATTTGGGATAATAGAACTGCACTTTTTAACTAGCGAAACTTTATATACTTTCAACAAAATAGTACAAATGGACGGCAACAAAAAAAAAACACTGATATAACGGGACATCCATTTCTACCAGATCAGTCAAAATGACGGGTTATTTATAAAAAAAATTTCATGCCATAAACAAAATCTTTAACCATGATTTTTTAATTTTTGTATCTTATAAAATAGATACATAATGTTGCATATTTGTACCACCTAGAAATATACTTTTTCTCGTACTTACAAATTGTCAATTTAAACGAAAATTTCAAATCCGTCGGAACGACTAGTTTGGTAGTTCTAGTGTTAACGCCTTCAATGGCCAATTATTAAAGTGGGACAAAAATATATAATTTTTTGATGTTGTCACATGTCAAGCTTTTTCTTTTAATCGTGAGCAATTCTGCATTGAAACCATGAAATTCATGGTTTCACTTATTTCATCGCAGAGAATAATTTTAGTTATTTAATTATATAATTATTTTCATATCTGTCAGTCTCCGTGTAGATTTAACGATACTTTCGTCTACCCAGGTAATTATATTTAGGAAACGATCGGTCGAATCGAATGCGATTAAAACGTTTCGAGCGTACCTCGCGTCAATTCGTACACAACAACCTCTTTCTTAAAATCGTTTATTCAAACTTTTGCAGTTTAATGTCCGCTGCACCGTCATTACCTTACGCTCTGATCCTCTAATTACGCACGGATGAATTCGTTACCGCTCCACCGGGAGAGGTAATCCGATACTTTAAAGAGTTGAAAGTTTCGTAATTTAAAAGGATATGGAGTTATCTGGAGAGGATCAGCCGGGCTACGGTGAAAAAGTTAGTTTCTCTCGGAAGTATAAAATTTTTTTAAACGATCCAGAGAATCGGGCGACTTTATTCCCTGGGCGAATAGAAAGGATCCATCGAGTCGTTATACATATTATTCATTTTTAATGCAGATCATTATGATCGTCGCGATTAATTTTAATGTACCGAAGAGGGACAACCTGCGCGAGGGTAGCGCAAAAATGTGCGCACAGGAGTACGCGAGTAACCCGTTTGAAGATCGTGCTCGGATCAAATGCCACGAGGATGCGGTGAAATATCGTTAAGGCGTATCGTAAAATGGGTTGGACGCGGTCGTGGGATCGATCCGTCGATCGGACGCGAATTAGCTACTATTTATAAGGCAATTAGAATGTTCTGGTAATCCTATCTGATCGTTCTCTTATATTTACTACGTGGCTCGGAAGTTTTATACGTTCCAAGGTATTCGAGTTGAAAATGCTTGCGTTAAACGCATCTAACGTTTACACGTAATTATTTCCGATTCCTGATAATTTACCATCGAGCCTCGCGATGCACGTGCACGTATTAAGTTTCGTAAAAGTCTATTTTCTATTAAGCGCTGGAACTAATCCAATCGATGGTACTAATAAAACGAAATGTTGTCTAATTTTGTTGACGATGCTCAATCGTTAAGGTCGAGTTTCGCGCGTACCATAAATATCAGGTCTTCTACGGATCAGTTATTGATAATTATTAAACGTTGCGATTAATCCTTCCGCCGGATAACGACTAATTAATAATGACGTAGCTAAAAATTCAGAATATTTATTAGGCGTTTCCGAGCTTCGCGCATGACATAAATTAATAATCTTTGAAAATTGATTTCCACGATTTTTGTCGGACTCGTATGAAATTATCGGGAATCGGATCGGATATGTTTTTACGCTCGAGTATAAAAAAAAAGATTTCTACAAGGCGATCTTTCGTATAGAGAAGTAAGACCTCGTTCGAAGTGGACACAAATGTATAAGATACTTGAGATCCTTGGCACCGCGACACGCAAGATTCGCGCACGATGAAAATCGGTTGAATTACATACATCGCGTAGCCTCGTAATGCCATTCGCTACCGATGGATCGAGTCATGAAGTTCACCGCAGATGCATTTACACGCGCAGATATAAATGTCGAGTGTATGTACGTTGCATTCCTTACGTTTGTCGGGATTTTCGAATCGCGAATTAAGTCGCTGGAGAGAACGAGACGGATCGAAAAGTTTTATAACAGAAACCGTGATTATGCTTGTTCGATTCGTCTCATTCTCTCCATGTAAGGAATACAACGGACGATTTAAATCTATATCTCCGTGTACAAGTGTCGCAATTTCCATTGTAACATTTCTAAACTATAAAGTTTGATGTAAAAGAGACTATAGATTATCATTACCATTTCTTAACCTTGCAATTTAAAACATACTTTTTATTTCGCGAATAGGAAAATTTAGTAGGTTCTAACAGTTGAAAAATGAGTATTACTGATCTTTTTAAAATTATCACGAATTCGTAGCGTCGTAGCTGAGTCACTCAACAAACTAAACGTTTCTTAAAAATATTTCAGTATTATTACGTTTCGCGAAAAGAAAATTACTTTTCGATTCCTCTAACGGGAAAAGTCTCGACACGATTTCTCGCAATTCGTGATCACCGTCCAATCTTTGACCTTCCGCACACACCAGCCGAGAGAGATTCCCTTTTGAATATTTTATCTTCCGAAGAAACCCAGCGATCGCAGCCGCGAGGTGCTAGGTGCAAAAAAAAGTTCGCCAATAAATTTCCACCAGTTGTCATACCGCGATATTTTATTGCTATTCCGCTCGTAAAACGGTTGAACGGCGGTTCGCGGCGTACATCTGCGACTCCATCAAACCGGAACTCGAATGAAAGCGCACGGGCAGATCTTAAGTTATACTTCCACGAAAGGAAACCCTTAGCCTCTTTCGCGACAAATGCATTTGAATACCCTTTCGACCTACTATCGGCAAAACGTTATGGCCCGTTCGAAATTAGGCCAGTCTGCGGTGTCGCATGGTGAAACGTGGTAATTTTCGATCCCCCGACGGATCTAATAGCATTCGATCATAATACGATCGTCGCGGAATTCGCGTGCAAACCCGTTCAACGTAGTTCCGGTCGTGTTCGTGCCTAAGTCAAGAACAAACGTTCCACGGTGCGATTAAATTACCCGCTATATTGCGTCACGTGGAAAATGACACGTGTGCTCCTCCGATTAGTATACTAAACGATCGCATTATTAATTGTATTTAAATGAAAACCGCTTATTTGATATCTCGCAGAATTCGGGTACTATGCGAATTCCTTTATCACAAATCGCTCGCTGTTTTTAAAATAGAAATTCGAAAAGTGAAACTCAATTTTTTCGTAATTTTAGGAGTATTCTATTTGTCAAAGCAGTTTCCAATTTCACTCAACTTATTCGTTAAAAGAAGATTTGAAAGCCGAGTTTTCCATTTTCGACACTGACCAACGATCTTGTACCGTTCCCAAGAGTGGAATTGTCTGCATAAAAAAGAATATAAAAAAAATCTCTCAGCCGCGCACGTATTTCTCGATCACCCACGTCAAAACCATCGTCCTCCGTAACATCGAACTTTCCGAATCTGTTACTACCTCCGCACTCGAGCGTACCCGCGGCCCGTTCTTTCCGATCTCCTTCGCATACCCGGTTGCTCGTAATGGTCTTTCCGAAGGCAGAGCAGAAGCGTAATGCGATTATACCCGGCGTGCCCCGTAACACAAGGGAATACAACGTATAATTTCCGTCGATGGCCGATAGAAAGCTGAAAGAGCCTGAACACCATCGACCCTTCACTCCTCGTATAATGACCAGGCCGACACGCCGGTCGATCATCGTTCTTGATTCTCGATGACGAGAAAGTGTTTCGGGTGTGCGCTTCGCGATTATGCACCGTGTCACGGAAGGAGCGCGCGGTCGCGCGCACACGTGTCCCTTTGTTCTATTACACGAACGGACGAGTCGTTACAATTAAAGCTCGATCAAAGTTCACCGTTAAATCTGTGTGAAATTTATCGCTCCGCCGACGTAGCATAAATGCACCGCGATTGCGATCCTTGGTGCGTATTTAATGGGTCATACCACGCGTTCGTTACCCACCGACGCGACGGGCGCGTGTGGTGGGTGCGTACGCGTATGGTAAACGGTATCTTATCGTTTCGAAGCCGCGGGCGTCGCGGTGCATGCTTCCAGCATTTTAGCCTGCCGACGCCTCGCGTAGAACAATGTCCCTCGTTAAAAGACTTTCACACGGAACCTTATGTCACGTATGGAACAACGACTGGGCACGAATAAATCATTGTTTAGCGTAACGCGTCCCTCGAATATATCGTTATTCCGCGCGCGGCATTTCGATCGATACGGACGACAGTTATCGACTGCTTTGAAATTGAGACACGCGGCGTTTTTCCTTACAGCCGCAGAATTATCGTCGACGCTCGATAAATTGGACTATCAACTTCTATGGCTGTCACATTTTCGATTTCCGATAATATTACATTATATTTTTAATATAAGTTCGCAAGTTTTTCTACAAACTAAAAGAAATTGATTACTACGTTTTCCCTCAATCGAACTACTCGCCGCGATGCAAATATTCTATCGTTAACGTATGATATAATGAAATCAAGAGGCAATATCTTGTCTCCGGCCAAGTACAAGTACTCGGCCAAGAACAAGATCTTGTACCGTTGCAGGAAAGAACGAACAGGTGTTTTCGAGTTGATCAAACCACATTGAACCATAGTTTATTATACAATATCACAATATTATATTTAGCAAGTTGTAAGATGTAAATTGTATGGTATGCCAGGGCACTTAGTAATCGCGAAAAACCTCGCGTATGGTTTATCCATTCCGAATCGAATCCCCCCGCCTTTCCTCACGCATCAGCTTTCGCGGCTTTTTACGGGGAGATCAAGGATCTCGACTCATCCTCGAGTTTTGCGTTTGGCTATCGTTGAATCAAGGTCAAGCATTTCATCGTCGGGTTATAAAACCTCTTAAGGTGCGTTCAGGTGCGTTCAGGTGCTCCCGATGCCGAAGATAAAACCACCGATGCGGAGCAATAAGTATTTGGCCCGCAACCGTAACCGATGGGAGAAACGGAATTCGATCTTCTAAATTCGATACGCAACAAAAGTCCCACCCTCCGAGTTATAACGTACGTTTGGATAACATCTACGATAGTTCGCGAGCATGGAGTTTGCGTGAATAAATCATGCAATTTTCTCGCTTATGGTATTATACAATTTTTCGCTGACGCGTACTTTTCTTCAACTGTCGCAGCTCGAAACTATACGCATAATTTTCCACGCAATTGCTCCAAAAAAAAATGAACGGGCTCCAAATTCATGATGTCATAACGCAAAAACTTGGCCGGGTTAATTAGCTTAACGAGTCGTTATGTCGGTCAACGACATGAAATTATCCTAAATTATTCTGAGCACAGCATCGCGCCTTTTCGAAGTTTCTTCCACTGATATTATTTACGCTTAAAGGAATCTTGTAAGAAGTCGTTCGATGAGATCGATGATAAACCTAATCGCTCGAACATTTGTTTTTCGGTTGATATTAACGAATTTTGATATCTCCAGTTTGCGCCTACGCCGATTAAGCGCGGTACGTTAACCCAAAATTCTAGCGATATCCAATTCGATCTAACAAATTTATCGGCCAAATGATTGCCTAAAAGCTTCCTGAAACTGACGAGAATTCGAAATGCCACAGCAATTTGTATCAACTTTGAAGCGTAAGCGACAGACACTCGTGCATAGAGTATAAACTACGGATCGAGGTAGTTCGTAAACGAATTATTTCGCGGAATTGACCTATGGAGTAAAATTTCCGACGAGAGTGCGATCGAGATCGGTGACATTTTCGTTGTGGTCGATAAGCTTTCCCTACGATAAAACTTGTGCAATTTGCTTTACCCGAATTATTTGAACTTCACGCCCACGGCTCTACGCGACGTTACATACCAATTTCTAGATTTGCGATAAAAATAAATGTTATCGCGTGGGAAGGGAGTACGAACGGACGAGTTTTCTCGAGTATTCCTATTTTCCCGCGTAATTTTTCCTGATTTCAAATGCCCCGCTGTAGAACCGGATCTGGGACATGTATTTGCAAGTTTTTCTACATAATAAAAGATATAAATCACTGCATTTTCTTTAATCGGATCTCCTTCACCGTTAATCATTCGTCTGCTCGCCGCGATGCAAATATTCTATCGTTGACTTATGCCTGTATTTTAAGAGCCTTTTCGCGTTATTTCATATCCAGCGAGAATAAATTAATCCACGTGCTCGTTACTGAGGCAACTATGCATTAAACACCGGCTCCTATTTTCGAACCCACTGTAGTCGACGGGCTGATAATAATTGAAATCCTGGAACGAATGTAATGTCGCGCACGTGTCGCGAATGGTTGCGCCGACACGATTAATCGAACTAATAGGAGGTCACTCCTGGTATGCACCTGGCCAGGTGCGCCAGAAAAATAAAGGAACGAACAAGTGGGAGAAGTTTCTGCCCCCCTCCCCCTTTCTCGCTGCACAGTAATATTGATTTAAAGGTAAAAACAAAATGGACTGGCAGCTGATGGTCAATGGTAAAAAATGTCAATTAATCGCAAGAGTATATCCGTCCATTGTATTGCATACTGATACAAAAAAAGGGAAGCGAAACGAAATTCAACGGTAAAATTCCGAGTAAAACCGGATTATTCTGAAAGAAGAATCTAGGAGAGAATTACGAGAAATATGATTACGAATCTGTTTCCAGCGGGTTTGCGTTTATACAAAGTGATCCAGGAAGTCACAATCGGAGTCACAGGTAATGTTTTTATTGCGCAATTTCCGTTAGATACATTTTGCCCGACTTCCACAGTTTCAAAGATATTTAAAGTGACACACGCTGTCGTTCTACCCTGTACAATGACTTTAATCGATACCGATCATCGCCTACCAATCGATTTAAATTTCGGCTACACGCGCGCTCGAGACTAATATTTCTGGATGTACAAGACGAATACGACGATGGACTCACAGTTTAGTAGATAATGCTGTCAACGACGCGTCACGATAATCAACTCCCAGAATAAAAAGGCGGTAACGCGTATAAAAATGGATTCCGCGGCAGCATCGAAGTGGAAACGCCTCGACGAGCGAGCGAATCGATGAATAGGTAAATCGGCCACCGGGGATGCCGGGAGAAACGAGAGGAGAGAATCGCGATCGCCTCTCACTCCTTTCGAGAAACTGGAACCACGAAGGACGAGATTTATGTCGCTCGCCTCCACGACAACCGCGTCTGAACTGAACCGCGGTTAAACCGATGCTCACCTTTAATTGGCCGTGAAGCCTTCCCCGAGCGCTCTTCGGGACGATTAACGACGCATCGAGAACCGGACCGAAGGTGCTGCTCTTGAGGAATCGCCGATCGTCTCTATCCGGGAGGACGATATTTTCGATCCGTCCCACCTGACGCGTCAGATTTATCCAATCCAGGAGAGTGTCTCTTGAATTTCAAGGATACCACGAATACCGAAAGATCCGCGACAAGGTGGAACTCGGAATATCCACGGGTTCTCGCGTCACGGTGAAATTTCGGCTGCCATAATTCCGCGCACTTGGTTCGACGAACTATTTATCCCCGGGAAGCCCGACGCGAGTGAACAACGCGATCGAACCAGGGTTTCTATCTCACTGTGCATCCCGTTGTTTTTATTGCGATGTTAGAGTCAACGCTTGATAACGTAACGCGATTACCGTACGAGATTCCAGTCATATTTTCCCCGCGATCTCGCCGCGGGACTGTTTACTCTGCCAAATTCGCGGTAAGTTCAAATTCAATTTATACCATTGTAGAATATTTAACAAATCCGAGGGAATTGAGTAATTAATTCCATACTCGCACTCGGGGTTTGATTCGTGGAATTATTGTAGCGATAGTTCTAAGCGGAAGTTCGCTTTTAGTTTTTCCACTGTTCAACTATTAAACTCGAAACTTTATAACGAGACTTTGGTACGTATGTACGTACGTTCATTAAATACGCCTTAACGGAACATCGTTTCAGAGATACACGAAACACTCGCGCATCGGCTTCCACGCAACGAGGTTAGACACGGCACCCCGGAGCACTATGTTTCTGTACAGTTTAAAGAATTAATTTATCGGGTACGGATCTCGCGAACCTACTTCTCGATAGGCATAAGAGGAATTTATTATTAATGACTCTATCGTTTTAACGCGACTAATGGATAATCAATTCTATAATTGCAAAATACCGATCGTCTGGTGAATAAAAACACGTGTTATTACGGCCGACGTGGATTTCAGGAAACTCGTGTAATTGTGCGCTTCGTTATCGCGAATAGCATGAATCGAGTGTAATCCTTACTGACACGGGAAATATTTCAATCGTTTGTCCAAAAATTCGAGTTCAATCGTAATTGGTAATATTAATTACGTTCTTAGACTTATTTTTAAAAAGACGTTTCCACGCTTTGTCTTCTGTTTTTAATAAAGTTACGCACTTTTTAAAGTCTTACGCACAGCGTTATCGTTCATCGAGCTATAATAACATTTTAGTCTTATATTGTCAATAATGTTGTCGAGTCTTACTTTCCACCACTTCACAATGACATTATTAGTCTCCTAATGTTATTAATGTTCGGTGCGTATTAATGTTCTTACGTTTGCTCAATTTATCATTTTTACGAACATTATTAAATTTTCATTTAAGATAACGTTATTAGTCTTCTATTCGTAACACCTTACGAAATTTCTTAAACCGAACGGAGAATTCGCGGAACGCTGAACTTCGCGGAGGGGAACACTTAATCACGTTACTTCGCTTCGGTGAGATGCTCGAGGTATTCCGCGATCCGACACTGAAAAGTTTTCACTGCTGAGAGCGGTAACTCGTATCATTGTTTTCGAATCGAGGTAACAACTCAATCATAACGGAATAGCACTCGTACCTAGTAGCAACTGATAGATATTCGATCGATCACCAAACCGAAAGCGTTAAAGCTGCGCGATCTCCGACGATCGAGACTCGAGTGCGTGCCGGCGATCGAGCGTGCACGCACGATCGCTGTTCAAGGATCACTGGGTGACACCGATCAACCGACGATGCATGGTTCTCCCGGTGGTTTTCGCTATGGAAAACCTCGTTGCTTATTTACGCGCAATTATCGTTTCGTACGAGAGGCTACCTCTCTTGAGAAATAATTAAAATCCCGTTCGTAATAAACGATTCGATCTTAATTAGCGATTAACAAAGCGTCGCCTTTAAACCGAATCGCTGACATCGGTTCGGGAAGGCAAGTTTTGACGCTTTCACCGAAGGAAATCTTGAATTCGTTGCGCGATAGTGTTACACCTACGTTGATGAAGACATCACGAGCTATGCGTAGCCATCATAACACAAAAACTGTTCAACCTACTCGTTAAAAAATAGAATCATGATTACACACTCGTGTCCAGTGGTCTAGTCATTTTTTAATCACTCGAATTAATCACCGTTTGTCCACGGGATTATTTCAGCAATTATTACAAACAACACCTACATCGAAATAAATAAAAAGAATTAACGTGATACAACTATGACGAGTGTCTTATGCCAATACTCCAGATGTTTTTGTTACTCGCATAAATTAAGATCATTATATCCCGCGGTGCCTTTCCCACACTGAGAGGAGCGACCCGCGGGTTTCGCGAAATCAGAACCATGTGTATTCATGGAAGATTGGAAACGTACAGCGTTTACTGGAACCCGCGCACACAAACGCGCGCGTGTGTGCAATACAGTCATGCGCTGCCTCGTTACGCAGTTACCGACAATCTGCTTACGTTGATAGTCTCGTGCCAGAAGAGAGAAAATGGTTTAGGGCGCGGCTTAGGGAGACGCAGAAACTCCGGTGCATAGTGGCAAGTCGACGGTCTTTGCGGATCCATGTTTGTAAGCAGGTATAAATACGTGGCAGTTAGAATTATTGCATCCGTAGCGTAGACCTGGTCGGATCGTAATACGATTTTAAACGGTTCGCTGGTAATTATTCCTTCGATGTCGTTTAAATTAACGTGGCTGTATATTGATAAAATGACACACCAACTAACAGATAAAGCGAAACTTATAAACAGGGTTGAATCGAAGCGATTTGAAGGCTTGCGACGATAGCTGCGTCATGCGTGGCGGCAACACGATTTGTTCGCGTGGTAAAACAGTACGTGTGCCGCTATTTTATTCCCTCTCGCGGAAGGACCTTTTATTCAACTTTAAAACCAGGACATTTTTTCTAAGAAGCGCTCAACAGCGGGGGTCATGTGCGATTTCTAAATATTATTTTTTCTCGCGAATAAATAAGCTTTCGTATGATTTAGAAATGTTCTAAGGCGGTTTAGTAATTTAGAGCTTACTCAGAACAATTGTGCTAACACACAATTATTTCTTTATAATATAGTATAGATTACGAAAGTATTGTTGTTTGTGAATTCGATTGTACCATCACATTTTTCACATTTTTATTATTTTTAATCATTTTCTAACCTGTACTGGTTAGGTTACATTTCACAACTAATCAGGGCCAAGGACCGAAAACTAGTGCTGTACTGGTAAAAACAGTACGTATGGTCACCTTACTCTCGCGTTTTTATAATATTAATATCAACCGCATCGTATTTTGTTTCGAACGTAATCATCGTACACCATACTGTGGGAGGTAATTTTGATATATAAAGTATAAAGTTTATTATATAGTCTATACAACGTTTATACGCCTCACGGGCTTCGTAACCTTATCTCTACTCTTCTCGATGGTTTGTTCACTCTTTCCGCCAAACTCTTTAAAAAAAAAAAAACGAATGAAGATCGATGCGACACACACATCGTCTCCCGAGACGACGCCGCGAACGCTTCTCTCGAATTATCGCCAAGAAATGTTACCAAGGAGTCCGCAATACTAAACGACAGGTAATGGCACTGTCAATAGTAATATTTCCCTGTGCAACAGCAGCGGCGAAAGAAGAAATCAAGATAATCGTGAGAACTTTTTTGCCTCGATCGTTAAATGTTTGGCCCAAGGTCTGACCTGACACTGTCAATAGTAATATTTCCACGTGCAACGGCAACAGCGAAAGAAGAGATCAAGATAATCGTGGGAACTTTTTTGCCTCGATCGTTAAATGTTTCGGTCTGAACTTCCCTACCCAGAAATGTTATTCGACGAAAATAATTTGTTCAACGTACCGCTTTAATTTTTCTCAAGGTTCCTTCCATCCCCGTCGCATTAAATTATTTTTCCCATCCGACTGCGCGAAAGTCCGCCTCGCTCCCTCCTTCGAGCATGAATAATTTTCAACGTCATTATACATAGTATTCGTTACGAGTTAAACGGATTCGCCGATATTATCGTTTCCACGTCGTCAAATTAACCGATCGAATAAATGACGCGAGCAATCCGCATACGGATCGCGACTTCCAGTCTTGAATCGATCTAAGTACCCTTACTTGCCTATTCGCACTCGCTGACTACTCACTTTCCACACCGCTAAATTAAGTGATTAGCCAAACTACATAGGTAAGTCAAGATTGAAAGATTATCCCGGTTGAGAGTAGATGTGCTCACGGCAAACCGTTGCGGAAGTTTAACCGAGAGTCCATGCGAAATGGCAGCCAATTAGGCGTGAAATGGTCGAATCACCGGTACGCTCCTCGTTCTTTCCCGGCATCCTAATTATCATTTCCCCTCTGATTTACTCCCGTTTATTATCAGCAGACAACGTAGCGTTATTTCAACAAAATCTGCTCGGCGCGAATAAAACTTTAATTAACAGCTTCTCCGGCTGCACGCGAACTTTGTTCGCTGCATTTAACCCCAAACACCTGACGCCAGTATCGAGGCGAGTTGCCCCGCCGTTTTCTTCACCTTCGTCGATCTTCTCGAGTCGTGAAATCGAACGCCGTTAGTTCTTCCACTAAATTCGCCCTTCCTGCTCTTATCGATTAAATTTAACCGCGTCGCGATTCTTTCTCCCGACAAATGAAATCTCCTCGTAAAATCACTTTCTATTCTACCTTATGAGCTAGAAAGTCAGGCGATAATCATTGTTTCCATAGCGTCGACGGTGACGCGCGTGGATATAACTGTAGCCGTGGGGAACGCTATTATTCGCACGTCGAACGCGAAATCCATCGTTGGCAATTAACTGCAATTAGAGGTTCCGTTCGTTTTTTTCCAGAAAACAACTGAAAGCGGTGACCCAGAAGCCGCGCTTGTAAATTGATTCCGGGAATCGTATGATTAGCGGGGGTTGGGGGTAGGAGGAGATGCATCACGAATCCAATTATCAGCCACTGAAAATCCCCCCACCCCTCTCTCGGCCCCGCCCTCGAAGGTAGTGAAAGTAATGGCGGGCCGAAACGACAAGTTTGATATCGCTTTCGGAAGTGTCGAGAAGTTCGGACCTGGCGGCAGGTAGTGATTAAGTCGGTTTCGGTTACCTTCGTCTCCCCCTCCACCTCTCGCTCTTTCTTCCTTCCTGCAACCTTCCACTATCAATTACTGTCCGATACGGGAGGATACTACCTCTTTTCGTAAATTAGTTAATTCTCGCCCGCTTAATCGGCTCTCGAAGCCTGAATTAACCTCACCTTAACCCCGTTTGTCTCTCCTTTCTCTTCTCTCAGAAGCTTTGTTTCGGAGGAAGTCGAGCGTTTCGTTTCCTTTCCTTCGCGGAATATTCTTAGCGTATTCTTACGTAACCGACATCTAAGATTTCTTCCGTTTTGTAATCTTATCCGTTCGCCCCGTAGTTTTTGTCCGGCGTCTCTTTGAAGCGTGCGCCTGGGCTATCCGGTCCGCGTTATTCGTTACGACGTTTCGCTAAACCGAAATCATTTATCTCGGAATCTTCGAAAACTTAATACAGTCGAACCAGCATCGAGAGGTTTCAGCCTTCGAGATTTGCCATGAATCCTTTTCAAATTTCGTGTCGCGGATCTCTACACGCGCGTCACGGTCGTTCGATCGAAGCCCGCCGTATAATTCCCCCGGTAGATCGATCTCAATAATTCCCTTTCGCAACGTGAATTGCGCGTGGGAGCGGAAACGTGAAACTGGTTCGCCCACCGCGTCGGAAAAAAAACTCGAAAGAAAACAACGAAGCAACGTTACTGGGAATTATTATAAAACGACGTACCACGGAAACGGTTTTTACGTCGTTCCACTGCTCTAAAAACAATTGCGTAAAGTAAAATTGAAAAAAAAAAGAAATGTGGAATTGCACAAGAGATCCGGCGGATTGGCATTCGCAAACGAAAGTGGGATTCCAAAAGGCTGCTCAATCTGGAGCACATTTATCATTCGCATAACAACCGTGGAGGAAACTGGTTCCAATGTGCTCATCGTAAATAAGGGCACGATTATTCTCGGTCGGCGATCGGCCGCATGATTAATACTTTCGCGCAAACCCCTCGCAACGTCCGGCAATGGTTCGTTAATCGTTCTAACGGTGCTCCAGGTGTGATAGCGCGTAGATAAAACCCGGGGATATGCGCTAGCCACCGATAACCTGCCGTTACTCTATCGACGAGAATTTGATTATACGAATCTGCCGATAAGCGCCGGTTTTATTAATTTAAATCGAATTCTCCGTTTATTCGCGAACGATAAACTGAATCGTTTCACTCGCGCAAACGTTTCTTTTGACAAATCAATTTCAGGTGTATAAAGCAGGTTTAGTCATGCCTCGCGAGGCAGACTCGCGTCGCATCGTCTAAATGCACCCCCAGCAATGAAAAAAGAAACACCGCGGTCAAGGACACTTGCAAAAAAACTATATATCACCGAATACTCGTTACGCTCTGGATCACGACGTACTAATTGTTAACGATAAGTAACATTCGCTCTTAACGGAATGAAATTTTCCATGAGTACGAATATGCGTTTCAATAAATTCCAAGTCTCGCCGCGACGTAAGTTCCCCGCGCAACATTCGATATGACAAATTTCACGTAAGGAAAAGCGTGATAGATGATCGATTAATTCATCTAAGCGCACACGGGATACGGCCTCGAGGATCGCGCGAGGTGAAAGTACCGGTTAAACATTGTAATTAACTCTTCGTGGGTAATAATAGCCGTGAAAGGATGAATCGACGCGATCTCGAATCCTATGCACTTTACATGCAGATAAAGCGCGAATCCTCGCGCATAGATAAACTCCGACGATCGCGTCTCCTTATCGGCTGCAGCGGGACAATTTATTTCCCATCGAGCTAAACCCTTGTTTCTCTCGTCGATCGAGCGATAATGCTGACGTTAGTTATAAACAACAATCTAATAATACGACACGATCGTAACGTACTCGTCCGTTTCGACACTTTTCTACGTTTCCCTTTATCGCGCCACTAACACCAGAAACGTCGAACGATAGAACACATAAAATGTTCTACCCTCGTAAACCGTAACATAACCCGACTTCTTTATTAACGACTCTTAATCGATGCGAATTAAATTACAAATTAAAAAACTGGACGAATATCCACGCGTAGAAAATTATTTTTATTGTACATACGAATGTAAAACTATATTCGTGTACATACTTATCGAACGACACGACGCGTGAAATATGATTACACAAAAAATTGAATTAAGCGTACTACGATTGCTGATATTTAGAAATTTTAAAATCCAGCTCCATCTCGTAAGAATGCGGTTAGAACAAATCCTCCCAAACGACGCATCGTCCTTCCAATATATCTAACAACGAAATTATCCTATAAAATTGCTTCGATATCGCCGGGAATACCGAAGAAGATACCGTTCAACGCCCTCCTTCCTCTGGAAGCCATTAGGTCGTTATCGGTTTGAATCGGGACGAAACTGCGTGAATAATGCCCGAGGGAATCGCGAAACAAGAAAATTTACTTTCCACTGAATTAAAGGCTCGCTCTTCCCTTCTGGCTCGAAAGTGCGAGCTGACCGGACTCTCGAATAAGGAGATTCGCCTATCAAAGGACTGCTCGCTTCAGGGTAATGTCCTTCTTCGGCATTGTTTACCGATCCTTCCCGCCGCGAGGCTAGAACGAATCTGCGTGCGTGCCTCTAGCATGATGTGCCTAGGTCGAGTAAATTATCCTATAAAGTTACTTTGACGCCGTTGGGAATACTGGCGTTTATAATCCGGGACTTTGTCGTCACCAGGGCCATTTGTTCGTTATCGGCACTTAAACGAACCAGAGACATCTGCTCCTTCAATTCAGGATCTTCGTGATCGGAGTAGTGGGAATGATTCTCCCGAAAAAAGATCAATTACTTTATCCTCCGAAGAAAGAGGCACACAGCGGCGCGTCGCGTTTTACGTCGATATTAATCCGTTACTAAAATTTCTCCCTTACGTTTCAATTGTAATTACGCATTACGCGCCGCTGCGAGCGGGGAATTCGAAAAACGAAGAGTAATAGCTCTTCGAGGAGCTCCTCGAAGGATTCTCGGAGCGTAGCGCAAGATAAATTTTTAATTAGCTTTCCCTCGTAAATCCTCGGGCTGTAACATTCTAATGGTAGCTCGGAAACTGCGTACGCGTGCAAGAGGAAGAAAAAAAAAAAAATACAAAGGGGAGGGCCGCGAAGAGATTAAACGCTAGATCGACGCGTATTTATCTAATCTAATATGCATATTTAAGAGCACTGTCGGTACAATAAATTCCTTCCTCTCGCCGCGTCAAACAGAATTTCAGGGTTGCGCGCGTTGGGACCAAAAGAAGCGTACGAACGGAGGAATTAACTTCAGCTCGTAAATCACGCGGATCTAACAGGGCGAGGCACCGGTCTCTAATACGGGAGGTGTGTAGACCGGCGAGCAACGTAATTAATTACGGCCACTTTGTTTCACCAACAAGTTACGTTCGTTCTTTGTTCTTGCGCGTGGAAAATACGTATAGGCGTTAGGTTCGATCGCTCTCGATGATCGAAGGAGAAGCGAGATGCATCGTTATTTCTTTT
The DNA here is from genome assembly GCA_933228935.1 of Pemphredon lugubris. Lineage (NCBI taxonomy): Eukaryota > Metazoa > Arthropoda > Insecta > Hymenoptera > Crabronidae > Pemphredon > Pemphredon lugubris. The sequence goes on from OW121815.1 coordinate 19,510,225, forward strand.
TTCGAGCGCGTTGATCCTAACTTTTGGGAATTACGACGATAGATCTTTAGTTTGTTCATTGACTATGCTTTCGATTTTTGTTTTATTTTGTAGTTATAATTCGATTTGTATTTATTCGATTTTTATATTTATAATTCCAAATTCGGGGCCCGCTATTAAAACACTACTAAGACTAAAAATATTAGTTTGCATCCTCGTCTTCGGCTAGTTCGCTGCATCGGGAACGCGTTTCGAATATTTTCTTCGATCACTAAACATATTCGGTAATTCCCAACGTAAAAGCGCTAAATCCTCGACTCTTAGGATCAGTCGGATCAATCGAATCAAAACTTGCGTGATCGAGATTTGAGAGTTAAGTTAGAAACAGCGTTAGAAACAGGAATACGCAATGGTCCCTGAAAAGTCACGAAGGCGGAGGCCACGGTAAAACGATAAAACGGTGAAACAATAAAACGGCGAGGCTGTTCGGTTAAAGGGTCAACTTTGTTTCGCTGCTGACAGGGGCTATAAATCCGCTATCGGCTCGTCTCTTTTATTTCTCGAAAGTAACGCGCATACTCCCGATAATGAGTCCCATGCGCACGCAACGCGTCTGTAGGAATGCTCTCAGAAATTTTACCCCCGGGGAAGCCAAGATTAAAGCACTGCAATAATTTTCCGCCGGCCGGTGTCTTTTGCAATCCGAATGGGGCATCGAGCATTCCACGGATTCTAAACGAAATTGCAATTTGGTACGCGGCTTGTAATCCTATATCCCCCGTGGAAGCTGACTTCATCGCGTACCTCCGTCTTGCGCGCACTCACACGTGCACGCGATGCGAACAATTTGCTGAAAATTTATGAAGGAATCTCTTACGCGTTACTAGGCTCGCTACTATTTCGTGGCAGCCGCGAACTTCGCTATTAGCTTGACAATTATGGCAAAATCGTAAAGACGTCGGAACATCCACCGACGTTACTCAGGCGATAATGGTTGCGAAGATGCGCAAACGCGGAGGGCAGAATTAAGCTTGGTTTTTCACGTAAAAATGAGTCGCGCAATAAATCGAGCCATTGAATTTACTCGAAATTTATTTTTCTAACGGTATATGCGGAGATGGGAAAAAACGCGCGAACATTCTAACATATTATTTGGATGAATAATATCTTTTGCCATGGGTCGTCTTATTAACCGTTGATTCCTCTTTCTTTCTTACTGGAGGATGTACGATGAGAATCGCAGGTTAACATTTTTGCTTTTAAGTAAGTATACTAATGTCGGTTAATCTGTGAATTAATTACAGATGAGAATTTGATAAACGGATGAATGTTTACGTACATTCGGAGATTTATACGAAAATATTCTTCCAACTATCAAACTATAATGTTGGCGGATGATTCTCATCGTGAATCCTTCAAGGTGAATAATAGCAGATATTCGTCGGTTCTCGAGGCGACGACCTCTAGCGTCAATAATGCCATTTAAATATTATAACACGGTGATACAAAATTCGAATCACTCGACTCTACCCCCACTCCTCACAAAACACTCCACTCAACTTATTCGAAATCAGTTATTTTTACTCAGTGTGATTAATCGGCGGTCTCTTTAAATTACGATTCTCCCGCACCTCCGAAATCCTACCTGTGTTAATCAAACTTCTCGTTGGCGGGAACGCGCCATGTTGCAAGGAACTCCTAACATCCCTTAACGACAGAAACAACCGACCAACGTTTTAGACTCTGTCATAGTATGAAAAACGACGCGACGCGAGAGCGTTCGTGGAATTTTCGGGGAACAAGACCCGAAGGAGGAACGCCGAACCCATAGAGGACATAAAAATGGCAATAAAGTCGAGTTTCTCGGTCCTTGTCTTCCCGTGCACCGATAATATCGCGAGTTTGGATCGGGGAGCCCTCGAAATTTACCACCGCCGAGTTATACTGCCAGATCGAAAGAAGAGAGGAAAAAAGAAGTAAGAAAGGAAACAAACCAAAAACAAAAAAAAAGAGAACAAAACAGAAAAGAAGCCGAGGAGGAGGCGGAGGAGGTTGTACCGTGGTCGGACCGTGGAATATCGCCATTATTCGCCCTTTCCTCTCGTTGTCTCCGCTATTGCCTCGCATTATTTATCGTCCCTCGGTGCATTGTCTCGCGCGAGGGTCCACCGTGCGATTCGACCTTCCTCCGTGTACGCACCTCGTATTCCACGTGCATCTCGGAGTGCGAAGGAGCAATCGCGTCGATGCGGCCGCGGTAATTGTCGACTCTGCTTCGAATCCCCGAGATCTTAATCAGACGGCAACACGCCGTTACTCGTTGCTGCTTTTCGCGCCATTATCGCGTATGACGCGAATGAGACGCGTTGCCTTTTCGAGCAATGAAACCGTTTCGAGACTGTTGCGTATTAAATAGACGCACGTCGATTTAAACGGGTCCGCGAGGGGAAGGTGTAAAAGAATGATCCGAAAGTTCAATTAAAACTTCCATGGTCGCGCCCTAAAAAGCCCTAAACTGAGTAAACATCAATAATGACTGAAAGATACTTTTAACATTTAACATTAACAAATTTTTTTAATTTACAATGTTAACAATGTTTGGAAAGAAAATAAATGTTGAACCAAACCGAATATTGGCAAAGTAAAAACACTTGAATGCATCTGTCAGATCCAGTGCGACCATTAAGAGTATTGGGTATATTTAAAAGTCAAGGTACCGAGTGAAACTTCGCAATGATACTGTAACAGAGTTCCAAGAACTATTTCTCAATGTATTCCGCTGCAATTCGTACAAGCCAATTTTGAAAATAAACTCTTCCACCGCCAACAACATTTTTGTAGTGATAGTATTATTCTAATTGGAGAATGCAACGAAGGGTTGTTCCAAAATGCGAGTTGTGATTGACATTCTGAAATATTGACAACGCCCAAAATTCGTGGAGGGTCGAGCGAGTGGGAGATAGTGGACCGCAACGTGATTCCTGGAAATTACCCAAGGGTCTAAATTCGCTCAAGGGCCCCTCTGCCTCGAAGTCTAGGTATGTCTGTTTATTGTTCAGCTAAAGTACGAGGTTGGTATGAAAGCAGCGTAGAGTATGTCCGTTAGTTTTGGGCGAACTGTCTGCTCCTCGTTACCACTCAACAGCGACGAAGTCCTACCAGTCTTTATCGATTTATCCGATTACCCGGTATCCGCGTCGCGACGCTACGTCCCTTTCGTAAGGACAGCCTTTATGATCGAAGGAATAATAATCGGGCGGTTTGACGAGGATCGCGAGGAATTACGATGAAAGAAATCTGCAAAGTTTCTATCGAATAGACTCCCGTTGCGGAGCGCATTTTATTAACGATCTTCTGTCGAGTTCGCTTTAATTAACCGAATGGCTGAATTATACCTCGATCAACGTACTCATCGTTCCGTATCTAATGGCACGGCAATCTCGATCTATTCACGGTACTATGATAATTTGTAATCGAAGCAAATACGAAGGGGAATTTGTCTCGGAGAGGACGATTACTTTATACCCCGTGGACACTGTGCATCTTAATTATGATCGTACAATCAAATACGTACTCCAATTGCTCTGACGGTATATAAATAATTAGAACGTCCAAGAATCCTGCTACGAATGAAGAAGAAACGTAGATAAAACATAACGCTCGAGTAATCTTCACTGGGAATTCTGAAAAGCAGATTAACACACTACCCTGGCGCCGCATTTCGTGTTTGTCTTCATTGGGCGGTTCCGTTACAAATAAGAATACCATTTAATTAATCATAAGTTATATTTATAATTATTGAAATGAAATTAAACAAATCATATGTCGATAAATTTACTTTCAATTTCTCGAATTCTAATTCTCAATTATATAACAATTTATTCTGCAAACTAACTATGTTTTTAGTGGCACGCGCCGTCGAAATAGACATCCAAGCGTGACCCACCGGAGATACACGCTGACGTCAACGCGTTAAATATAGTTACGACACTATAATTTGTTCGTCCATAAGAGTCAATTCAAGTGCGAAGGGTTTGATAGAAACGTCGAAACTCGAGCTCCGCGTTACCATCGCTCGATTATGCAACGCTTTCGAAAGGCCAATAATTATTTGGCAAGAGGGGGACACTGAAAATTCGTGCATTCGATCCCAAGGTGCGCTCGCAGGAAATTTCGTAACGATATGGTCACGATTCCGGCGTCTCGAATGTTCCCGTACACCATCTCATAAATAAACATTACCGGCCAAGGCACCCGCTGAAAACTGAATTTACGAGCCGAGGAGCGCATCGCGATAAACCACCGATATTTCGCGCGCGCTTATCGTCCCCGTCCGCTTCGGCAAAACGCCTTCGCGAAACACACGAAAATGTTTCACGCGTGACAGGAATTAGATTCTAAGAAGCCGCGTGGCGCATGTATCTTTAGAAAATGCAATTCGATCTCGATTAAAACCGATCCGCTTCGATATTGATTCATCACTGTTTACGATCCGATAAGTGAAACACGAATGTTTATGCAAAATGCACGCTTCCAGGCTCCTTTCGATCCGATCTAACGATGTAAATAAGAAAAGGTGAACCAGTACAGTCTCCGTAATATGGAATGCATTTTTTTGTAACATTTTTTTCATTTACATCAAGTTTCATTTAGTCTTCGCAATATGTAATGAATTTTTCTAGTGCAACTTTTTTCATTTCCACTTAGTTTCAAAAATTTCTTTTTGTAACATATTTTACTGACACGTCGCGCGGCCCTGTATTTCTGCAACATTTTTTATTTCAATCCTTTGGTTTTGGACTATTTGTATGTTTCTCGTTAGAACTCAACAATGACTCGCAAAATAAAAAAGCAAAATGCGCGAAACCGAAAAATGCAGGGGGGGGGCTCGGTGGTTACCTTCGGTAAATTGAATCGATAAAGCGTCATTACACGGTTCGACTTAACTATTGTGGATCAAATTACATCATAATGTACATCGCGTATCGACAAGTTCATCGGGACCCACCGGGGAAATCACGTAAAATCAGCGCGACGTCCATGTTAATTACACTTCTTTATTTTTTACATCTCCCCCTTTGTTATTTACGTGACGTCACGTTAGTTATTACCGAATTATCGAAGTTGTTAGCCGCGTCTAACCAGGGCTCCTCACGGTATCACTTCCTTGGTCACTTTCTTCCAGCTAATTTATTGATAATTCTACAGAATTCTTTCCGGGAAGACTCGCTTTGCAAATGCGCGTTTAGAAAGATACACTATTTTTTTTCTCCACGTCGTATCAATCGAGTTCGAATCGTGCCAAGGAGACGAAGAATCGAATTGCGAAAGAAACATCGACGATACCACGTGCCCGCCGGAGGAAATGGAAAGACTCATCGTGTCGGAAGCAGCTGCAGAAAAATACAGACGAATTACGTGGATTGCATCAAACCTCCGTCATCTTCGTAATTTCGAGTCCTTGTATCACGTATGCGGATGTACGTGACCGGTGGAACCCTTTCCTTCTTCTTTCTCGTAGGACAAACGACGACAGCACGCTTGACTTCTAATGCTTCGCCTTCGCGGGGTGTGGTAAGTTATTGAAAAGGACATTCCTTCCTTTTCGAGCCAAGCGTCCCGACTGACAGAACTGGAATGCTCCCTTTTTCCAACTTCAAACGTCATTCTCGAAAAATGTCACGGCACGCCGAGGAATCTCTTCCACTCCGTTTCTCGAGAATTCTTCGTACGATAATTCGTAGATAAAGAACTTTAACCACCGTTACTCATTTGTCTCAACGAACTTTGGTTTCGTTGAGAAAAAACACAGGCGAAACACTCTTTTTCATACTGCAACGTGCATGCACGTTAATTTACGGAGGAACGGTAGTTAAGAAAGAATATTAGGACATAATTGTACGCGCGGTAATAATCTATCAGATACCGTTAAAAAATAACAGTACAGTTAATAATAATGATCTTACGAAATAATGAATAATCTGTGAAACGTTACTTTATACGAGTAAAAGAACGCTATTAACCATTTAAGTAATTAACGTTCCATTCGATTCGCGTCTAAACTCACGTCAACCGACTTCAATGCCTCTCGTTACTTTCATGTTAGAACGTTCAGCCTACTTCGGAAAAAAAGACGGTTTGCAAACTTTTCCTTTGTACCGAGCCAGAGATCCGTCGAATCATGCTGCAGCCAGTTATATCTATTTTCCCTGTCAAACCACCTGCGATGTGAGTGACGGTACGTCTTCTTCGAGAAGTGTGACCATTCATCGAGAGAAACTCTGTCCCTTTTTTTTTCAAACTCTCGGAATCCATCGATCGGCGCAGCGGCCAGTAGCGAGCTACAGCGGCAACGAGCCGACGGTTTCATAACCGAGCAATTGCAACGAGACTCTCAATAAGCTCATTGCGAATTCTATTGACGACGGTAGCGCCGCTGCCTATCCTAATACGGCAACTTGTCGTTTCTTGGCTCCTGGCAAGAAATGCACCGGTGGCTCTTGTACAAGAGAGATCATGCCTGCCTCCTCGATTCGTTACCTCGTCAGGAGAGAAGCTTGTTTTCGTACGAAAACAGAAGGATACGCGATTCGCGTCGTTTGCCATGAAAATTGCCCATTTATTTAGCTATCTCGCGATCGTCCAGAGTTCATTCGTGTCGCGCGTAATAGGTTAAGTAGCGTTCCTACTGGTTTTGTATCTTCATCGAGGAGATTTATCCTTCCTCGGGTAGAAATGTACTAATTAAGAAGGTAAACTAGTTAAGATCGATTTAAATAAGTAATGGACGCGATCCGATTTAATTTCATTAAACCGAAGGTGATCGACAATTATAAACTATAAACATTTGCGTTAACATTCGAGGGTCGAAACGTTGCGCGACGCTGGTTGTAACGGCGAATCGATGTGGGACAGATCGATAAATATTTATTTTCCGTCTTAGTAGCCTCTTTGATGCGTTCCGTGAATATTTATAATCGTTATTATAAATAGACGATAAACACGATGCGAAGGCGTCGTATCGAACAAATCAGCGTATACCTCGAAATTCGAATCTCGATTGTAGATCCCAACGTAACCGACTGAAACTCGGCGCGATCATGATCATTGTGCCATCTACTCAGAATATCATACATCCATTTGCCTCGTCCCGTCGTTTCTGCTCACTCGACAAGGTGAGTTCCTGCAGAGACCGACGTTGTGATCCGAGCAAACCGATGCGCGCGCTTTGACCTAGCAACTTCACTTTGTATTTAAATACGAATAATTAATTCGTACTGTCGAAAACCTGTCAAAAAAAAAAAAAGAAAAACAAATGATAAACGTGTCAACCCACCAAAACTATTCGCCGGAACGAGACGAGAAACACTCGACATCGAAACCACGATTTAATTGATTCGAAACGCTCGGATAATCGGTGACCACAAAAACAAGTCTGGCGGCAAAAAAGTTAATCTCCGAAAGGTTTCGCGCTCTCCGCGAGAAGATAGGATTATCAGCGAGGTCTGGGACGAGACGAAGCGATACACGCGCTAATTGAGTTTCAACGAGTTCGGGGGAGCGGGAGGAGGGGTGGATCTAGGCGTTCTGGCGCATTGGCGAAAATATCTTATCGCGGGGTCACGAGCGTAAATCGCTCGAGAGAGGCACTCAGGGATGGATGTGCCGCGACGCGACGCGTCGAGCGTCCAACCCACTTTAATGATCGACTGGTCCAGACGTGGCGCCAAAATTCGACGGCCAAGGTGGCGCAAGAAAGCGAGAGGAGTACGGGGGGGGGGAGGAGAAAGAGGGGTGTGGGGGGTCGGTAAGTGCATTACGTTTTAAGGAGGCGATGTAAGGCAAAGTGGAGAGATGGACAGACGGGGAGTCGAAGGGGAAACGGGCGGAGAGAAAAAGAAACCAAAGAAGGCGGTCTTAAGATCGCCGCGCGAGGATCTTCCCACACAGGATCACGACAAGATTACATTGCAGGATCCTCTACGAAAGGATCATATTGCCTTTGTGCGCAGCACGGGTGCCATCTGACCCCTCCACGCGCTCTCGGTTTCCTCTTATGTAAAATTGTACCGTGTACAAAGTGGAATGGGACCGCTGACGATCGTAAAGCTCTTCGAGGGGATTTTCGTGCGTGTCTGATTGCGCGACTGGTTTTGTCCTTTTCCGATGGGGCTCGTCGTCGCGTACATCCGACTAGCGAGTAAGTACTCGTCAGTGATTTTCGACGGTCGAACGAATTGTTTGAAATCGAGTACGGAGAGACTGGGGTTCGAGATTTCGGAGAATCGATTACATCGATAGACTTGGAGAACCGATTTATCGAGTATCGCGATGTGATTAACGGAACTACGATTAAGATGTTAAGCCCGGCGTCGGTCTTTAGGTCAAACAATAATTGACGAGTCTGTGGAGACGCTTAGCGATTGGTACTTCGATAATCGTTAAGACCAAGTTCATCTGCGTGAACTCTGAAAATGTATCGTTGAAAATAAAACGTTTTAATTAGTTCAGTTGAATTTTAAAGAAAGTGTTGTTGAACTCGTCGAATCCAACGGTACGTCATACGATCGCAAATCGGTAAGGGAGGTGGAAGTGCAAAAGGTCTTGGGGGAGTCTTTTGAGGGGAGAGCGGACTTTGAAGGGAAAGTGGGTGACTCAAAACTGTAGACCTCTTCGTAGAATATTTGGTCAAAACAGGCTTATCTGCTATGACTAAACTATTTCCGACGGAACGTTTTCGAGATAACTCCTCAGGTCGCCAATAGCATTAACAAAGTGCTGCGCTGAATACTTTTACAAGTTCCCATCGATCGTCGATGTATAGCGATGCGGGTAGCGTACCCGTTTGAAAGAACAACATATATCTCACTATTTTTCAACTGTTTACGCGTAACAAATTGCGTTTTGAAATCGAGGGCAGCCCGAATCACGTAACGAACGCGTAGCTTCAAGGCCCAGACCCTGGCCTCACTGTCGGAGTTAACAGTAAATTTCGTTTGAAAAATAATCCCAGTGAAGCTGGCACGATATTCCAATTAATCCCGCGTACGGTGGTCCCTACGCGCCACGATGGTCAGGGAGAGTCCGAGCTTCATTGAACTCCGATCGTCTAATGGAATACGATACGAATTGATTTGTGAGCATGGCCATGATTTAAATAAGAAATCGGTGGCAGGGCTAGCGACCAACTCCGGCGCGCGTCGCACGCTCGGTTAAGTCGGTCGATGACCCTCCCCCCAGCTGATTGTGAGGAATCATCGTCGGGAGCGTACGTACGTACGCGCGTACCTACCCTGCGTGCAACTCGTCAATGACAAACTAAACGCGTGCAATCGTATCGACGACCTACCGCTTTACGCATAGGACACCGTGTGGCGTGGATTGGAGGTTTGTAATTGCGCAAAAGTGCAAGGTGCAAGATTTGAATTACAAAGCAGCGCGACCGGATTAGAATCGGTCGATAAATTATGACAAATCGCCGGTGGGAACTCAACCGCGGGCCTGACGACCACGATAATTAATAAGACAACCTGTTACCCGTTGAGTAAACAGCATTAATGGCTGCATTCTCGAATCGCTCGCGCGCTCGTTAAGGTCATCCGGAGGCTCTTTTTTTTCCACTCGCGTTCAACGTCAGCGGTTCGCCGACTATGCGGGCGATATATGATCGGTGGTTAATAAGCATCGCGTTTGCGGTAATTAGTCTTCCAGATGGTAGCGAACAACGGCGAGGTTAATGGCGGTAATTGAGGAAACGAGGAATACGGGTTAGAACGACGTGGGAGCTTCGTTGCGGATAACGAGCGATGCATCGCGTGTTTCCGATTACCGAAGATGGTAAACCGTGGTCAACGGTTCCGTAGTTTTCGATGACGCGAGGTTATATATTCCGCTGGTTGTTTGAAACTGTCGATAACGATCGGAGGTCGGACTGTCGGTCGATAATCGATCGATGAGGAACGATGAGATTATTTAATTCGACCAGCGTAACTTTGTCACTTCGAAACATTGCGTCATTTCCTTTCTCGTATGACAATGACGACTAATGATTACCGTAATTGCGATTACTATCGTGACTATTAACGTAACGGTGATAATTAACGCAACGCACGAATTAAGTATTGTCCTTCTGGTGGAAAAGTGCGACCGATCAGAAGCACGGAAGATTGTGAAAATGAAGGAATCATGTTACTCTAACAAACCGTTCCATCCTCCTGTTCATTGCGTAAATTGTTGAAATTGATAACAATCGTAGTAATGTGTTAAGATTCATGACGTAATCGATCGTATTCAATGAAAGGTTACCAGATCAAATGATTTTGTTATCATTACCTGCTTATTACTATTTTGCAATTTTTTATTCGTATCGAGTATGCGTAACTATCAATCGACCCGTATTACGTAAACCCTAGTTAAACTCATTAAATACATCTGTCTTAACGTTTCCCGCGCCTCGCAGTTAATTCATCTGCAATTAGAGTACTCGCGCCGCGGGAAATTCACGTATCGTTTCTTTTTCCCCGCATTAGCGGATAACTATGGGGGCGATACATCATCCACGGTTAATAAGCACCGCCTTTATACCAATTAGTCCCTCTCTTACACAATGATTGAGTAACGGCGGAGCGAATCCGTGTCGAAAGAATACAAAAAAAAGAACCTTCGTCCGACGAGAAAATGAGGATTCACGAGCGCCTCGAGGTTTCGAGCGTCATCGAAAAAATTCCACCGGCAAAACATTTCCTTCGTAAACGATACTCGTCGCGCACTATAGCCGTCAATGTTTTCGATACCGCTCTAACGTTCCACCTCTGGCTTTAAGATTACCTACCAGCGCGTTAAAGCTATTCCCTCTTCTTTTTTTACCTGCCGGTAAACGCTGCCGCGCGTACGGGCGACATATAATCAGTCGTTAATAACCAACGCGGTTATAATAATTAGTCACGCTCTCGCGGTCTTACGGAGGCATTGGGCAACGATGCGGTTAATCGTAGTAATTGAGGAAACGAGAGATCTCGAGTTACCGCGATCGGACGTTTTATGTATCAAAGATGCGAGCAAAGCTGTCGGAGGAAGGCGTCGCGACGATACGACGTTACACTTTACCGCGTTCGTAACGTACGTACGTACGCGCCCGGAATTGTTTCGCGTGCCGGTATTTTTATGTCTCCGCAAATTCCGTTGACGTAACAAGAACCATTTTCCACGACGTTCTTTCGTCGTGGGTGGTCGATACGCGAACGTAGCCAACATCCCGTTAAGGGGTTACGCAATCTTGACGGTTTCGCTAAAATTGATATTTATCTCGGCATTACCTTAAGTGTTCGAGTTTTTTTTTTTAATATTCTACGACAGTGTCCAGAAGGATATGCTTAAAATGTAGGAGTTATGTCCGACCGTTTGAAGATTCCGCGCGAGCTCGCGTATCAGGTATAACGTTTAATAAGCGCGAGAGTAAACAAATTTCTCCGATTCTTCTTTGCCGATTTCCCGCACGTCTGTTAATGCCACGGAAGAGTAAAGGTGTCGGCGAAAAAGTGGAGAGGTAACGTTTTATAATAATAGAACGCGGTGTTACGGGGGATGTTGAGTAACGTTCGTTCGTGGTACGGGAGAAAACAAAGGACCCGTGGATCGTACGCTCGACAGATTAACGAGCAATGCCTTCATAATAATAATTAGGCACGCCGCTGCAATCTTACGGGGCGATTAGGCAATGCCGCCGCCGCCGTTAGTCCCGGGTAATCGAGGAAACGAAGAATCGGTAATAGACGAGAAGCACCTCCGTCGACTCGCGATAAAAACTCGTGAGGTGCGGAGGTTTATGGGACGAGTACCTGCTCCTCGTTATTCTATTCTATATTTTTTTTTTTATCTCGGTTGGTCGCAGGTAACACGCTGAGCACTAATGCTATTTATATCCCATGATTAATAAACAGCGAGCGTATGATAACAATGACGCGTAGTTTGATGATGTTAATGTGTTGGGTGCCGTGGGAATCTCCGGTGACCGACATTCAACTTGGCGCTAGGGCCGCGGGGCCACCGGTGACAGGTGGCGGCAAAATTCGTTGAAATGCGCAATTTGGGTAAATTCAATTGTAAATAAATTTTACCCAATCCATCAGTGAATGAAAAAAGTAACTCTCATCATCGGGCCAAAACATAGCTTACAATGAAATCGAATGCGCACATGTACCATCACTGGTACACGCGAGTTCGTATTAAAAAATTTGTGAACCACCGGTGGTACACGCGGTTTGGTATTAAAAAAATGTGTGAACCACTGGCAGGTCACACGTCAGCCGACGTGTTAATTAAGAGAGAAGACGATAATTACGCGTCGCTTTCAATTTGATTCCTAGTATTCACTATGACCCGCGTAGACGTTACGAAGAGAGTTTTATAGAAATCTCTGTAGCTCATTTCCATCTCGAAATGGTAAAACGAAATCGTGAGCCGTGATCGTAGTACGCTCGCGTAGGTGGTAACGCAGATTGCGATCGACGGCTGGCGAATAAACGGGGTGATAAACGCGCATTCGACTACGGGTTGTAAACATTTCCGCGGCTACTTGAATCCTCTCGAATTTCCAATCGGGAGATATTCATTAAATCGAATTTGCCGCTCGCTAGACGGAGGCGCAACTCTACCGTAACGGAGCGTCCAATTGAAATACGTATACGCAATTACGGCATTCGCCGCGCCACCCATATTTATCCGTACTTTCTTCACGAAGGTTGCGAAACGATTCATTTCACTTTATCTACCAAAACACAAGTGTCGTCAACTCGTTCGTTATCAATAACCTCGTGGAAGCCACGACACTCGTATTCACGTAATCACCCGTTGCCTTCGTTTTATCTATCCACAGCGATATTATTCAACTTCGTTTGCGTTTATGCTGCAGTAATGCTCCAACATTTCTGGAGTGCATGAGTCATCCGTCCGTGCATATGTACAAATATGTAAAATATAAGATATAATAAAAGATATACATATACGGGGTGTCCCGCAAATGGTGGTACTTCGCTAAAGGTATTATACCTGGTATAATTTCAAGTTAACGAGATATTAACAAAAATCGAGAGCCAATCAGAGAGCTCACATGTATATATATTTAGTAGCACGAATCGTCGTGTTTCGATAAAAAATACAAAGTCACGAATTCCACGATCATCGCAAAATCTCAATAAACCCAAATCCGGTTCGGAGTTCGGAGTATCGTAAAAACAGTTCGACGACAACATCCGCCGAGCGTGTGTACGGTCGCTCGACGTACTCCTCGCCTAATTATTCGCTATCGCGGGACAAGTTAATCAACGGTCTCTTGCTCGATCTCTCGGTTATCCGTAGACTCTCCCAAACCCCCTAACGCGAAATGTTCGAATCGACGGTACACGATCCTTCGGCAACGCGTTCCCTCGGAACGGAGAGCCGTAACAACGTTTTACCGTCTCGTTATTCCCAGACTCGGTGCTGGTTTCCCGCAGGAAAACGGAGTAGGCCGCGTTACTCCAATTTAAGGTCGTCGTTCATCCAATGCGGGCAACGCCGGTGAACTCTGCTCGGAGGCTGCTCCGTGTAGGTCGCATAAATCTTACGCTATCGCCGCTCGTTGGACGATCTTGTCGACACGAGTTTGCCTTCTTTTTCCACGATCTCCTTTACCTCACCTCATCCCTCCCCCCCCCCCGCCCCGCCCCATTCCCCTATCCTCCTTCTCGCTCCCTCCGCACTCTCATTTCACACCACGAGCGACCCAATTTCGCGTCGAATCAGTCGGAAGCACGCAAAGATCGGGCTACGCGTACCAACGAGTACCTACACGCGGCACACGAGTGTAAGGTAAATACTGAAACAGGAGCACGCTTCGAATGAAATGCGTTTAAATATATGAGTTTCGCGGATGCGAATAACCGGGACGGTAGCGCCTGCCGGGCATGGAGCAACAACGACGCGCGGTTTCAAAACGATATTGATGGTTTCACGAGCTCTTCGTGTACGCGCCCTCTCTGGATTCCCTGGGAAAGCGGGGGAAAAGCGAAACAACGTTGCGATTCTCGTTTGATTCTTAAGTCGAACGGGGTGAAGAGCCAACATGGTTTTTTAAATTGATTTTAGCCCTACCGAAAATTGGCACCTATTTCTCCGGTTTTATCGATTCGCACAGGAGTCCAAAGATCTAGTTAAACTTCTTCTTTATCTTGGTTATTTCTGTTAAATATCTTCAAATTTTAATTAACCGTTTAGAAAATATATCGATCATCCCCCGGGCGTTTCATGCTGAAAATTTGATATCAATCCTTCGATACTTTGTTTATTATCAGTTGTAACACGAATAATTCGCTGGTCCCTGGAGAAATGACAAACATTTCTTTTTTGTTATGCATTACTACCGACAAGACAAAGTAATTACCGATGTATACTAACCAGTGCGTTTATGCTTCTTAACTGCACGGAGTCTGCAAATACCTACTGGAATATAGTAGGGTAAAATATTTCGTGAAAAAATTGATTCGCAAAATTTGTCGACCCTAAACGATAACGATCGGACAGAGAGTTCGCTTCTGGAGAAGATCGGATAGCCGAAGCGAAGGAGCGATCGCACCTAAAGCGGGTTGTCCGGACGATTCCGACCCGCGGGGCCGCGACGGCATGGCTAATTACTATCTAATTGCGTGCATTACCGAATGCAACAACAACGGGCCGGGGCCGTTAACCCCTTGCCCTACGATTTAATTTCCAACAGCGTGGCCCCAAAACAAAAGCAAGACCGCCCGGCCTTCGAGTCATTCCACGGTTCGGCCAAACGCTCTTAAGTTGCACGTCATGAAATTCTTTGTTTAAAGACATTTTTTAGGGATACTTTTGAGAAAAAATAGCGATTATAATGTACCACGAGCGTGGCCTGTACTGTTTTCGGTAATGCTATCAACAAAATACGTGCGTGGCACGTGATTTTTACGTTTGGCCCTCGCGACGTACCACGAGCCAGGCCCGTACTATTCAGTTTTGGTCAGACCGATGTACCACGGGCCACGCACGTGAAAATCAGTTTTGGCACAAAAACGTGACCACGAGTGTCACACGTGGTTGTAGGGCAAAGGGTTAAAGGCGGCCGCGACGACGCCCGGTATAAATGAGCCCTGACGGGAGATAAATTCAGGGTTAAATACTGCATGCAAAACGCGGTAAAGCCCCGCTTTACGAGCATCCGACAACATCTCCCGCGCACGTACCCTCCGTACATATATTACGCGTATATACGTGCCTGTGGTACGCGCGCAGGTGTGTGCCGTGTTCGTCGTATATGTACGCGCGAATATTGTACTCGTGCACCATACGCTTGAAAGTGTGCGTAGCCCGAGCACGCCCATCTATCGGTGACGCGTACTTGGATTTTGTTTGTAGATGGCAGAATATATAGAATCGCACGCTTGCAACCGCGGCGTGTATCGAGCCACGTAATACGAATTTGACGTTGCGTACGTATTGTAAGCGAACCAGGCTGTGCACATACGCGGAGAACCAATAAAGTTTCCGTAAGCGCAATTGATTTACGCCGCGGCTAGTGCAACGATATTACTCGATACTATTATTTGCGAAGATTCTAAGTTACGTTTGATAAGAGAGCGCTAACGTTTGAAGATCTTGCGGCACCGCAAGTTTTTTTCTATCGTGAATTAAAAATACATTTGGTCTTCTAACAGTCCGAAGTCTTCGGGATGTGGCACAAGTTATGTAAGAGCGAATCACTTTGGCGTTCATTGCTGTTTAGACCAGTGTATAAAAAATTCGTTCTTTCAGTCGCGTCGGTAACTTAAAAAAAAATCGCCAGAATCATTCGACCCACTCGCGAATGTTTGCAAACTTATAGAATTAGAAGAATTCAAAGTTATTGCAGTAAAATAAGATCGATTTAATTTCAATTTAATAATTCCATGTATAACTTACGATTAATAAAGTGCCAATTGTAATTTGTATCGTATCCGCCCAATGGCGGGAAACACGAAATACAGCGCCGGCGTCAACTCGTTAAACCGATGGTCAGAGCGACGCTCGTAATTTCCGCGCTCTTTGCCTAGAATTACCGTAACCGGCGCATTATACAATGAGCAGCGGATATTACAAAGAAATATCGATAGACGGGCGCGTTAAATTCATTCGGCGTTCTTACACCGCGAAAAAAAGAACAAAACACCGTGGCAATGACGAAAGTTCTTATCGGCGTAGATTTATAGAGGAGGTTCGCTCGAGAGCGTTCTATTTAAAGGCACGAGTACGATGCAAATGTATCGGCTCTATACCGCTCCAGAGCGGCCCGGAGCCGCGATAAAAATTCTGGCGTGCGAATTTGGAATCTGACTTCTCGATCGGTCGTGGTTCGCTTAGTGGAACGACTTCGCAATATATCTGCCTCGTAAAACTCTGGAAAAGGATTCCAAAGACGATAAATGCGCGGTTTCGCCAACAATGAGCCGAGCCGAACGAATGCCGAATAAAATCCCGGATCGATGATAAAACGAATGAATTTACTTGGGTAATTTAGTAATTTACCGGCCCTCGCCGCTGGAGATATTTAGGGTAAACGCTTGGCTCGCGGAGGAATACGGATCGTTACTTCGGGTCTGAAACCGTGTTCCCCGTGGACCTATTACGATTGCTCGTTCTGACTGTAATTTGTTTTAAAAATATCGTCACAATTACGGTGGGTAAAACAAATGTTTGAACACACCTCGCGTTTCTGGAACGAGTCAACGCGAAACCGAAATCTTCTTATTCCGTTTAAAGATGTGCCGAATAAGCAGGTGTGCAAATACTTCCTTTTTTTACCCATTACTTTTCTTTCCGCGTATAACGAATAATAGATAATATTGAGGTACGATTCTTCCGCGTTGTTTGTTTTCTAAGGAAAACATCGGTATCTTCTTGTAATAACGTCATTTGGAATTTTTTTTTATCTCAACGTAAAATTGGATCAAAAAACATTCTACGTTACGCGAAAACGGCATTGCTGGCACTGGCAAGCCGCTTGCTCCCGGAGCGAAGTTGTTTGTTAACGAGAAGCCAAGAAGATAATTGCATAATTGATCGAGGTACAATGAGTTGACGACCATGAAAAGTAATTACGTGTACAGATAATCGGTAGCGCACGGCAAACGCGGCAACGACGTGACGCGATGCATGCCCGTCGTCGAACTTATCAACGTCTTTCGAAAACATTGTATGACGCATAGCGTAGCATAACCTTCTTTTATTTTCCGACCACTTTTTACTACGTACTCTTGAATAATACATCCTTTGAAATTTTTTAATCGTAAATTGAAGGCAGTCGCGTTTCTTCGATGTCGCGCATAGAATTTCTTTCGTGGTACAACAATATTTACTTTTCTCGAGTGGAAGTTTATCGACGATCACTTTCATCAATTATCGTGAAGGCGATCGGTACGGTTTAATTAAATTTTTAAAACATCCCTCGCGGTTAATGAACGGCCGCGTCGAAAATAGTTAAAAGCGGCAAACGATTGCAACGAGCTAACAAGGTATTTTCATTGATCTACAAAGTAGATACCATCGATCTTAACGATCGTACACAAATACCGGTGATCTGCGGACATTTTCGAATCATTAGCGTACAATCCGCAGAAACTTTTCTCGTTAAACACCAAATCAGATATCGAGTCACTTCGATCATCCGTTCTATCAGCCCCCCCCCCCCCCCCCCTCGTCCGACCGATCAAAAAGAAGATAAGGGGCGATCGGCGCACGAGCAAATTTCCCTCTCATTAAAACCCTTTAATTGCCGGCCAAAGTGAGTACTAATCGGTTACTATCTTCCTGCGTGCCGCCCTGAAGGGAAGACCGCCTTGAGGAGTGCACGCCGCGGGTAGCGCGAGATAGGCCCGAGGATGCGCGGAGCAAAGAACACAGGGAAAAAGGCAAGCGCGAGTAAAACAATCAGCACGGCGCTAATAGGCGTAATTACCGGCTTTAAGGACCGAGCCTGCCAACGACTATCAATCTATTCGTGTCTCGGCCCGCGCAAATGCAAAGCGGGGACCCTCCTCGCGATCGAGAGTTAAATAAACCGTCGTTCGCGATCGCCCGTTGCGCTCGACGAGGCGAGCATTTTGAGAGAAACACTACGGACACGAAAGGTATGGCGTGCGATTAATCTGACGACAATCGATATTTCGACTGACCAAATCGGCAAATTGTTGACCCTCAACAGGCAAGATCGCCCGTGACCGGAACGAGTTGTAAAGTACTTCTTAATAGAATAATGTTAAAACATAAGGAAAATATATATCTGCGGAACAAATATAAAGTTCGATAAAACGCTATTATGCGGTGCAACTTAATATTTGTGGATAAAACTCTACTGTAATATACACCCTGTATCAACGAATTCATAGATGCGCGTGGAGGAAGTTATATAAAATCGTCACTGCGCCCAACGAGTTAAAACAATCCGATAGATCGTTTTGAAGAGGCACCGACGAGTGACCAAGTTCACTCAAATGAACTACGGTTCGTAGTACATTTTCAAATCAAGGGACGAGATCTTATCCTGGGCCAAGTACAAGTGCTCGAGAACTAGATCTGGAATCTGTTCAAGAAAGAAAGAATGGGGGTTTTCGAGGTAGCTAAATCGTACTAAACAAATTAATGTTTTTTAAAGAAAAGGCCGCAGCGGGATGAGTAATTTGAGTATCTGCCTGTGTAAAATAATCGACGGAACTTATCAAACCTCTACAACGCGTATCGTACGCGCAGTTGAATTTTCAAAACCGATCAACGTCGGATCGTTAATACCACGATCGCGAAGAATCCTATCGAGCGACGAGGTTCTTTTGCGCAACGTCAACCGATCGATGCACTTCGACGGTCCGCTCCGTGCCGGGGCGACCGACTTAATCGTCGATAGGGAAATGATTAATAACGAGAGTACCAGAGGGCATCCAGATTGCTCTCCGCGGTATAATATTCGTAAGAAGGGTGATACCGCCGAATAAGCGGTTATCTCCAACGATTTCGAATACCCGTAACCAGCACTTGGGAAGAAGTCAATTGTACGGGGAGCGACCGTATAGAAAAATAAATGTTTGTACTCGCGAAACGAGTTGGAAGTACTCGAACTGAACGGATTCGGTGATACTACGGTCGTGACCAATTATTTATGGCATAACGGTCCGGAGTTACCGTGCCAATCGAGATTGTCGATCGTTCTAGTTCGTCGCCAAGAGCGCTTCGCTCCGAATGTCGGGACGATTTTCAGGGCATACATACGTATCTGCGCGATAACCGCGCGAGCGATAATCTATGGAAATTGTGCTCCGCCGGTGCACCGTTAACCGCAATTATCTTCGCGCGATTCGACGAAAAAACAAAAATTAAAATGTCGAAATTACGTAAGTATCCGGCCGCGTAAATACATACGCGTACATACGTGCCTACCTGTTTATCTCTCTAATTGCCTGCCTATTCGCTCGCCCCACTACTTCGAAATTTCTAGCTCCGCCGGACTGACCATCGTAAACATGACGTAAACGCGATAAGCGCAACGCCCATCGCTCTTTAATCCTTAACAACGCGAGCCCGTGTCGCGTCGTCGGCTTTCGGAGCATCCCTGTCGTCCTTGATCCGATTACGAGGCTCCCCCATCGTATTAATTATGACCGATCACCTTTTTCATGAAGCTCGAAGCTAATCGAAGTCTAGTTCGTTGTGTGCGTTAGCGAGTGTGATAACTCGGCTTGGTTTTTGTGCACGATGGTGTGCAGCAACGTAGAATATTGCAATTTTTTATCTCACGGTCTGACAGGTCCATTGTACCTGCCAAAATTACTCCATCCCGAGCACGATAGAAATTCAATAAGAGGGCGAAACCCGACATTATCAATTTCGATTTCTGTGCGAATTAGAATGATGAGCTGTACTCGAGTTGTATACAATATTAATATACAGTAGAACTACTATTATCCGAATTAATTGAGGGACAAAAATGTTCCGAAAAACAGAAAATTTTGATAATAGAATCTCTGATCTTGCGAAATATTATATTTTTTAAAGAAAAGAATCTAGAAGCATAAAACCAAAACCACTACATAACAGTTTATAGATCCTACATTTTCTTAGTGGTTAAACTGTACAATTTTGTAAGTAGGTACACGTAGCTCTGTGTATTTGCTTTCTTGCGTAGAAAACTGTAAACGTTCTGTAGAATCCGTTCCCAAACACTGAAGCATATTGTTCGGATAATAAGAAGTCCGATAGTGGGTGTTCCGAAAATCAAGGTCCAACTGTCCTCTCAAAATTAATTCATCGCGCATAATGTGTTATTAATAATAATCCATGATGCAACGGGCAACCACTTAGGTCAATACTCCGAGACATCTCCCCGAATCAGCTTTCAACTTCTTCCACGGTTTCAAGTTATCGCATAACATTCGGATCAACGACGCGCACACCCCAATTTTCTCAAGTGATCTCAAATTACCAAAACGGGTCGACGCTCTCTCTAATCTCCAAAAGAAATGCCCCCCCACCCACCAACGGCATTAGATTTATGCTGATCCGTCGAGGCGTCGTCCGACTCGCACGAGGAAGTACACACGATCGCGGCTGAGAGCTTTCAATAACGCGTGGAATCTCCGAAAGCGCTTTTATTGCTCCTCCAGTGCGTTATCTCGATACGCAAGTAATTCAGTCTCAGCGGGAATACGCTTACGGACAGCGCAGCACGTGCAGAACGATTTCAAGCTCGATCACGCGGCTGCACTCCGGTATGCGTTCTACACGTACACGTACACCGGCTCGTACCGAGCGTGTGTACGGCGATCGATCTCGATCGATTGGCGGTGAGTAGCCGTTATACCTGCTAGCCGAGTTCCAATCGGTCAATTTGCGGCACGATTCGCACGTTACTGTGTTACGAAATGAGAGGAAGCCGCGCGCCAATAGGGGAAGAGAGAGAACTTCGCTCCTTCGTCTTCCCTCGATACGCCTGCAGCCGTAACTCATCGTCGACCCCCGTAATCACGGGGTTGGCACGGCCATTAGAATTATCGATAAGTATCGATACTTCTCGCTGCCCATCGCGCTCTGCCCCCCAGTCTTCGGGAAGTTGGAAAAATCTTTGCTCGATAGAAAGGCCGCGTGTAATCGGGTATCGAGGAGCGGCTGCCGATGGAAATTGTTTGAACGCGATGGCGTACGCGCAGCGCGTACGAGCGGGATTAAGTGGGAGGGTGGTCGGGACCCCATTTGTCGGAATGTGAAGACAGCGTTCGGGGTGAGCGTTTCATATATTTTTAAAGGTAAAGGGAAAACGTGCGACACTCTCGCGTGAGCCTAATAGCATATATTAATCGTGCAAGTCGACAAGATTTCACCTGTCCGTCTTCGCGATGAGGGTATTATGGAAATATAAACTTCACGGTTATGGGAGTCTTTTGTTTTTAATTTAAGGGACGATGATCTGGGATTATCGACGGTAGCGTGTTTTTGGAAACAACCTGTCAATTTACGAATTTACCCGCGGATAATCTAGGGGTAACAAAATACGACATTCACCTGGAGGTAGTCAAAGCGGAGCCTAGAAAGCGGCTCGGGATAGTATTAAAACTGTCTATCGACGTTAAATATTGCCGCAATTAAGAGAACTCGTAAACAAGATAAGCGCACGAGCGAGGTTGTATTATTTATAAATATGCGCAGAATTCGTAATTAGATTTTTTCGCCGAAAGATAAATATATCCATTAGAGTTATCGATAAATATTGACACTCCTCGCGCAGCATCGCACCTTGCTCCGGAGCCTCCGTCCGTCGAGTGAGCGAAAAATGTCGCGATGCAGATGGAAAACGGTGCGGTCGGAGCGAGTTCTAGGAATCATGGCGGAATCGAGTGATTTATACTCCCGATAATGCGGAATCTAGAGGCATGTTTGCGATTTAACAAAAATTACCGCGGGAGCGCATAAACGATATAAATCAATCCCGTGATATTATAATCAAGGTCCTGAAACGTCGAACATCCGTGTACGCGATACGTCTTTCATAAATATCTGTCCAACTTCGAGTTTTTCAACAATTATTAGTTATCGGTATCTGTAACAGGATATAATGATCATCCTTCTAATTAATGAAATGCGTAAAAGAAATTAATCGTGTCGATGGCGGGTGATTATGAGCACCCGATGCGAGGTAACGTACCAGTCGTGAAAAAAATCGTCGCTCCCGCAATTTTTTAGATATTTCGGTGAGATAAAGTGGATTTTAAAACCAAAGATTGGCGTAATTGCGGAAAAAATCGACAATGATGCGTCGATCGTAATACGTAATTGCGTAGCTTTAGAATTTGAGGATTAAAAACTCGTCTCGGTCAGAGTGGAGAAAACGAAAAGTTTTTACGAAATTTATTAGTAAGCAAACGTTAGCCTTGCTGTCGTTCACCGTTAATGACAAAAAGAAAACCGTTAACCGTCGTTCGGTTCGATAATTACAAACCGTCGCCTATATGTAAAATTGATTACGCGGAGATGCAACATTAAATTTATTGAAACCGTACCTCTACTTTATCGGTGGAATTATGTCAGCGATGATCATAGACAGATTCGTAATTAACGATTACCGTTAACTTCGCGTCCCGATAAACGAGACGGGATCGGATCAACTACGACCAATCGGGAATTGATCGCGACGGAGCAGATCGGAAAGTAGGGACTACGATCAAACGCGAGGTTAAGGGATAAGAGGCCCGTTTGCGCCGGACTGAAACTGAAAAATAATTTCAATCCTGAAAAATTTCACGAACAAATAGAATCTGACGTTTGAGAATTTACGACGCTTCTACGCGTCGTTGCTTATCTCGCGTCGACTATATGTAGAACCTCGCATGCGTACGAACGTTAATCTCGCTACGTATAAATGAAAAAAAAATAAATAATAAATAAATAAGAGATCCCTACTTTAAGTCCCTTTTTGCAAAACCGGTCGCGCGTGATTGCATAACCGTCCGGCATAACCTCAAGCGCGAAAAATCCACCGTATATTTATCGCGAGAGGAATTGTTATCCGCTCCCAACGCGACTCGTATCATGATTTTGATTAAGCAGAATGAGAAATAATAAACCATCATATTTAATGGACTCCCAATTAGAAATCGCTCATGTATGTGGAACTAATTGCTATCCCAGCAATAACGATGCCTGGTTCAGGAGTAATTATCGTCGGCAGAAATACTGCCTGTTCGGCGATAACTTGTTGCAGGTTGATGTATTGCGACACTTTATCGCCGCATAACGTACTAGTGACTCAACAAACGCTGGCTGAAAACAAAACGAGCCGGACGAGAGAGGTCCGAGACGAGGATTATTTTAAGATTTCTCTCGCGAAAGTGCCAACGATTTATAGGTGTATCCTTCGAAGTATCATTTTTGACGTGGCGAAGAATTTGTCGTAGGAAACCTTGACTCTTACTCTTTATCCGATACCGAAGATCCCCGCGGACGATCTACTCGAACATATCGCTTGCTTGTACTTTCTGTCAACTTTCAGACGGGCGACGCGCGTCGCGTTCTTCTCGATCATGTCACCGAAAACATTCGTTAAACATTGGGCAAATAGTTAGTCATGATTCGGTACAGATTCGATACAGATTCGGTAAAAATTCGGTTAAGATTTGATAATTAATTAGAAGAATAATATACTGGTAGAGATACCGATAGCTAATGATTAGTGAAAAACTTGAAGTTTGCAGATATTTATGAAAGACGTATAGCATAGACGTACGTGCAACGTTTCACGACCTTGATCGTAATATCGCAGGTTTCGATTAACTGTGTCGTTTAATACACGAATCTAACGAGCAACGAGGATGATCCGTACAGGACGAAATGATTTCGCGAAAACCGCACGGAAGAATGAAGCGACAGTACGGAAATAAAAAAAAAGAGAGAGAAAGAGAGGGAAAGAGAGAGAGAGAGAGAAACAGATACAATACCGACAAGACTATTAATACCGAGCGGAGGTAAATCAGCCGACCAGAAACGCCCACGCGAAAAGCCGAAAGCCAGAAAGAGCGGCGAACCACGGGGCTGACCAGTCATTGATATCCCGCCGCTAAATCCAGTAAGCTCGAGCAGGCGTACTTCGAAATGATAAACAATGAGATTAGAGATCGAGGAAGTAAACTATCCGGTCGAAGGAAACAAGGAAAAAGGGGAGGGCGGTTAGGTGTATCGGGGTGTGCGTGCGTGCATGCGTGTGCGTGTGTGGGGAGGGGAGGAGACGCGAGGATGGAATGGTGGGGGCGTTGGCGAGCGAAAAGAGAGAGCACAGGAGAGGCGGACGGTAAAACGAAAGAACACACGACTTACATAATCCCGAGAGTGACCCGCATAATTATTTGCAAATGCCGCAGCACGGTACGGCGCGGTGTGCTGGCATAAATTTTCGCCGGGCGTTAAGCGTGTCCGCGAGCCATAATCCGATCACATCGTCGTGGCTGGTTACCCCGGAGGAAGGCAAGAGTGATAGAGTGATACCGCGTCCTCTCCACCTCCTCCACCTCCTCCGCCGCCGCCACCACTCCTCCCTCCCTCACTCCCTCGTAGGTATATGTTTCCCCCTGCTGCCGGGCAGCTTCACCTCCGCCCGGTTGACCGGCATACGGCGGATAGGAGGCGCGACCGAAGCGAGGAGTTATTTATCGCGGAACAAGGAAGGAAAGTTACGGACGAGGAGTTACGAGGATGCCCGGAGACATTCCCGACGAGAGTGCGGTCGCCTTTAATGAGAAATGCCAGCGCGGCCAGTGCATAACCCTCAAACTGTACCCCCACTAACCTCCCCGCGTGCCTTCCACCGAGAGTTTCGCCAGTTGGGGTATGTTCGTTCGCGTGGCCAAACAGTACTTTCTAATCCGAAACCTTTATTTATAACGTAATAGGGGAAATACCTGCCGCGGGGATATCTGGAGTAGATCGAGCGTCTCGTTGCTCGAGATCGTGCTGGTGCTGGTGCGCGTTCGCATTTCCCCTCCCCCCATCGGATTTAATAACAGGGTCGCGCACCGCGCGAAGGGTTACGAGGCTGATGAGGAAATTTGCGAGGGCACGGTACCGCTCGCAAAATAAATTGTACGCTTTCGAGTTATCTCGCGGGAAGACCGATGGATTCGAATTAATTGTCGATCTCGAGTGATATTTATTCCCATGGAAGAGTTTCGCGTGAAGTGGTTCACGATGAGAACGAACGAACGTATCGAGCCGAGTTCTTTTGGTACGCTAAAAAAAAATAAAGTGTGCTCGACGTTAGCGTCATGGAAATAAAATCACGAATTAATTCCGCGAATAGCCGGGCATGATTTTATATTTTTCCTCGTTCGATCCGATGCCGTATAATAATTAATTTCGGAATGGAGCGCGGTTCTACCGTTCGCCGCGTAGATCGAAAGAATTTCGCTCGATAGGGCACGCTTGTCCGACTACTTATAGCTTTCTAATCCCGAAGCGAATTTACAGCGAAACGGGGTAAAGATAGATATATGTATTTCTGACGCGAGCGCGCTCGTCGTAAACAATGTAAGTCTCGTCACCGTACGCTCCGACAATCATACTGTTTTTTTTTCTTTTGCGTCGAGAAAGAGAATACGTTCGATTCTGCTTCTATACATAAGACCGTCGGTTAATTATAAGAGTGACTCGTCGGACGAGGAAAAACAACGAGCGATTTTTCGTCGGGCGATACCCAGAAGATCCGGGATGCCGAACGAACGCTATGCGTTTCTTGCTGCCATTAAAGTTTATGCTTTCTGACAGGACACGTGTAATCTTCAAACGAAAACTACCACTCGTCACGTGAATCGACAGAGAGTTTCTCTCGTTAGGGCATGTTCACGTGGCTACTTATAACTTTCTAATCGTAAGCCTAATTTATAGCGTAATAGGGTAAAAACAGATATATCAGTGATAAATCTACATATACGTCGTGTGGCTTGGCTGCGTTGGCAAGATGGGATTTCGTATCGAGTAAATATCCGCGACGAACATTGCGCTCTTTCAATTTACCAAATAGTAAGAACGAACAAAACTACGATTTAACGTTCCGGGCATAAGTGGGATAGAAAAATCTTATGGACACGCCTCGCTTTCTCGTCGGAAAGAAATCCTTTAATTATCACCGGTCTCCAATTTCCAGAGATCAAGCAAGTACGAAGTTTCGCGCGAAGATTCGTTTACGTATACGTATTTTCACTCCTTGCTCGGGCACGATTAACGGTAGACGATCAGAATGCTAACGCATCGGTTAAAATAATGTGGCGAGGGTGTCCATTTGTTTTAAAAATATCAATATTGGAAAATAGATGATAAATAAATAAACGTCAGCGAGATATTAACAAATTAATATTGGAATCTGGATGATCGAATAACGTTTCGTATCCGAGATCGAAAACAACGTGCTCTTACATTCTTTTATATTTTTTCCTGAGCTCAGCGCGTTGACGATAATTGAATTATCATTCATTTTCCAACGTTGATATTCTTTAAAAAACATGGATACTGTCGTAATATTATTTCAACCAAAGCGGAATAGTCGAGACTTAGAAATAGAAGTCGAAGTTATACTTTCTCTTCCATGCTCGTGCGAATCTTCATTTCGCGTCTCGTGACTTAGCATCGGATACTTCATTAGCGAGTGTTATACGTAGGAGAGAATTTACCTTAGAAAATTCGTCCGATCCTGCGCGTTGAGTCATTTCCATCCGTTATCCTTGAAAAACCGTGGAAAGCTATTCAAAGGGGGTTAACGCGGCAATAAATTTATCTGTTAAAACTTCGTCTCCCTCCAATCGCGCACGGCCTAGATACCAGCTTACGTCAATTTAAGCGTATTAGTTAAATTGCCACTGTCCACTAGAATAATCGAGTAACACTGACATTACTATCAACCGACTAAACGAATAAATCGCGTTTTAACGTCGAACGCGAACACGGAAAGCGTAGATTATCGATATCGATTGAAGGCTGTACAATCGGTAAAACGGATATCTTTTTTTTCTGCAACGCGCGACGTCCCGATACGTAACTAAAAAAAAGAAGAAAGAACTATGCGATCGCGATAGGGTTTTGTAACGATATCTTGATTAAACACCTACATACACGAAGTCAGTCGGGAGAAATAAATCTTTCGCGTTTGTTTTTAAAAATTCTTTGACGCAATTCATTGAAGCCTTGAACAGATAGCACGGTAGAAAAGTTACAAAAAGAGCTACATGGTTCTCGCGAGTCGTGTCAATGGAAATATTGTATGGTAATTATTTTTAAAACGCGCTTTGAGACTTGTCACGCGCGTCACGGATCTCTGCAGATTGTCACGATTTTTTACAGAAATTCGGAAATGCTTACCGGATCTCTCGCAAGCGGCAAATGCGTGCTTCGATCAGGCGAAAAAAACTTAGCAACCTTATGGGTTCGTCTAGACGTACCAAACTAAAACAATTTTTAATTACATCACACTTCCTTGATATCACCGAGAATTGCTTTGCCAATAGTAACAATCAAAACTACCGTTATCCGTGAAAATTATTTAGAATGAAATAATTTAGAGAATGATTTTCCGACTCAGAAGTCTCACAGCTGAGCAACCGTACAGACAAATAAATTCACCGCTGAACATCGAACATTTTAAAAACAAAGTTCCAAGACTCTCAAATTCACTCGCGAATATAACGCAAAGGGAATTTAATTTTCTGGCGCACGAAACAATAAGCGACTTTCTATCGGCGCGAAAAATCCTTCCCGCCGTTTGTCGCGTGCCTCGAATAATTTGTAGTTTCCAATCGTTCCTATCCGCGCGCCAATCGAAACATTAAAGTTTCGAGAAACTCGTCGCTCTCGACAAAGGCACACACTTTACAGTCGCTCGATAAGACGACGTCTCGGGCTCATGTTCGACACGTTTCTCCTGGCGTCACGGTAGATAGAGCACACGAGTCGATCCGCTCGCACGAAGTGGAAAATAATTAGATGCGAGTATCGATAAACATTCGAGAGATAGCGAGTGCATCGAAAAATTCGTCAATACCGACGAACCAACCGGCCGAATTCTTCCTCAACGGTTCTCTCACTGTTCATAGGTTAATTAATTGGTTTAATTGCTCCGGAAATTGAATCGCTATCGTTCCCCGTCACCGTTGCATCGCTATTTAACGTTATCGAATTTTTCAATCGATTTACGCGCAGGTCGTTACTTATCGGAGAGACGACCGATGCAACCTTGGTGATTCGATAATAGGCTACGGGTAATCATAATCTCGCGGCGCGAGTTGTTACGCGAACACGATTTTCTAACGACTACCAATGCGTTAAATTACTCGCACGTAACGTCAGTTCTGGGAACGAAATTTCTATTTACAACGGTACCTACGCATTGATTGCGCGTGTTCGTTCAAAAAATTCATAAACGTGATTTTCAAGTCCAAGAAACTTAACAAAAATTAGGTGGTTATTTTTAAATCTCGCAACAATAATAATAAATAATAAAATCCCACCGAAACAAAAATAGATGCACGGCAGAAGATATTGAACCCTAATGAATTCTGTCAATTTATAAAAAAAAAATGTATACCTCTGGTATGGTTAATTCGGGTAAAACAAATAATTGATTTTTGTCGATATCGTTGCGCAACGGGCACCCTAAATTCCTAGTTAAAAGTCGCGGCTAATAAAAAAATTCCAAACATGGCGTCTAGCCATTAGCAATGGACGAGAAAAAGTGTCTCGGCTTCCCATAAACCTGCCGTACGAGCAACGTCAAACAACCCATTATCATTCCTCGCACGGCGAATCTAGCGATAAAACATTCGAAGGCGATAGCGCGTACAGGTAGTAGAGCAAACGCAATTTCACTGTACGCACGGAGCGTAACTCGTCGCAACAGAAGTGTATATATATAACGTTTTAGCGAGATTCGAGTACGTGGCATAGGCGATTGCGTGGAAGTGGACCAGTGGGTTTTCGATAGGTAAACAGGTGGGCAGCCAGGGCAGGATCTCTTATCTTGGGAAAAATTGCAGTCACGATAATACCGGCGAATGCAACGACGGTGCAAGGACGACTCTGCAACGACGCGCGATAGCTATACCAAAGATTACTGTACCGTCCCGGCACGCCGAGGGTTTGCAGGGAGATTTTATTGCGAGCGCTTTGCTGTTTCCAGGTACGGGTACCAAGCTGTGCGCGAGCGTTCGGTAACGCGAATAATAAGGTGTGATATTTGCGATAACGATAAGCGGCAATTATAGTTTAAGAAGCGAACCATTATGGATTTTCCAAAGTCGGGAAAGTAAATCTTAATAACGGGAATTAATATTTGTAATTATTCTTAATACACCAACGGTGCCTACTGTCAACACAAGTCTGTTATGTACTAATACTCGTATTCGTTGACAAGTTATAAACAAAAACGTGTCGCGGGAATCTGATAAAAATTCAAACGTTAAGACGAACAAAAGTATCTTCGCGTACTTCTATGAATAATTCTTTGCTCCTTTCGATTATCTCGTATTTTCAACTAATTACACGCCACCGTATTTGAGCGAGGAAACGATTACACGAATCGTAAAGTGTCCCTCGCGTTACGTAACGAAATCATTGAAATGCTATTCCGAACACGTAGCCACGAATACCGTAAAATCCGCAAACGTCTTTGTCGTACGTACCACGACTCAATCTCGCTAAATGTCAGAGCGTTTAGCGCGAGCAACTCTATTATCGATTTTGTCCCCGATTAGCAATAACTTTCAGATTTATGGAACCGTAATATCGGCATTGTCAACCGGCGGGTACAGCTTCCTTCCACCGGATAGTTTCGCCACGAGGAGGATCGAGAGGGAACGCGTTGGCGCAAAAGATCGAGACCTGCCGACGCGTCGATTGCCAATACGAAACGTGATCGAAAATAATAGACTTATCGCGGTAATAAATCAACCGATAAAAGGCCTTGCGAAGTATTGCAAGAGAGAGGCACGCTAGCTGGAGGCTCTCCTCCTTTCTTCCCACAGTTTATTGTCTTCGCGTAGCATTCAACAGCTGATATAATCGGCGGCACTGACCAATCATCGCTTATCTTCGCCGACACTTTCGATTTTATGCAAGTCTTGGGTAACGTATAGGTTCGACAAGTGTGATGTCGAAGGGGGGGGGGATTATTTGTTTCTTCGATTAACGTTTAATTGGACACCGTTTAAAAGGTTTTATCACTCGTTAATGGATTATTGACGTTTAAACAAATTCACGATGCTGAATCAACTTTCACAATTACAATCGTGTCTTTCGCTGATATAATCGGCGATTACGAAAGCCGTGAAATTGAGCGGGTACCTGTCGGTGACCGAAATATCGACGCGGATTATCATAAATCGTCCAATTTTCATAGACGCTAATTATCGTAAATTATCCAATTTTCGTTACTGTCAATTACGGCAAATTATTCGAATCTCGTTTATACTAATTATTACTGGCGATTATTAATTGTTTCTCCGTGAGTTAGGAAAATTTCAGTTTTTACGCAAATTAGAATTTCAAAATTACAATAAAATGCAGAAAAGTTGGAAGGACTTTATTTCGGCACGGATGCAAGTGGCGTTCGGCCGATGGGTCACGATCGAGCTGGACCGAAATAATTTCAGAACAGTTTGCCGAGCGCTTGCCAAGATTTGTAACACTAATAGGTGACAGAATCTTGGCAGTTGAAGTCGCGCGGTAAGCGTAGACGACCAGGTGAATCAGTTATACGGATACACAACGATAATCATCGAGTGTCTCGAGTCGAGAAGCCAGATGAAATAGTGGAAACGTACCGACGTCATTTTTCTCCTCCACCGTCATTTCCTACGAATGCTCACTTTCTGCGTAAAGATAAGCGCTATCGACGTCTAAAGTGTACTTACAAGTTCGAAAAATGCGTACCGCGCATGGTACGTGGTACGAGTTGAATATTTTTACCCGAATCCACGTCAGAACGAAAAGAGAAATAGTCAAAGGTATTCAAGTACTGTACGAAATTTAAAGAAAAAATCTATAACACAATTTTTTATCTGGTATCGCGAAACCAATTGCATCAGGGATTTAGTTATAAATTTTTTAACCCCTATAATTCCAAACAACGATATATCGTTGTTTGCAACACTCGCGAAAGTATCAACGATGATATATCATTGTGCGTGCGAAGTGGATCCAACTATTCGCATCACGAGAAAACTCTATCTCAAAATTAATTGATAATTCGTAGGGAAGTACGGCTCGCGGTAGGCGAAAGTAGACGCTTCGCCCTTTAACACTAGAACTATTGACGATTAATAATACCTATTCCAACAATTCTTTTGACCAATTTTACCAACTTTCATATAGATCAAAAGCATATGCAGCAAATTATACATGTGCACACTACTTAAAAAATAAATATTCATTAACATACTTACCAATGGTAAATTTGAGTAGCCTTAAACAAAAATGTCGAATCAGTCAAATGCACTGATCTGGCAGTTCTAATGTTAAAATGAGCATACACGGAATGATCTAAAACTTCTCATCATATAAAGTAACAAGATTTCAAAGATCTTTAATTTTACACAGTAGCATACTTCAACATGGCTCGGTATTTTTCGCATAGGTACAACTTTTTCGGTCCGCGCTAAAAGGTTTAAACTTTCTCGATTCGATTGTTCGAACGCGGCACCGATATCGTTTCATAACTAGCAAAAGTCATTCCCACCGTCCGAAGTTCCGTGCAAACAATTTCATTCTATTCGTAAACTCCAAGTACGTGTCACTAATGCTGCCGAATGCGCCTCGCTGGCATAATGGCGGCAATAAAAGTAAACGCTAGACGTTAACCTTTCGACTAATAAAGTCACCGTATACCGTATGCACACGCAACATCAGAAAATCACGTGTTCGAAGCCCAGCGTGTATCCCGCGCGTATACCTACGCGTGATCATTGCGCACCGTACATTTCATTGCGTAACGATGGGTGGACCATGCTTTTCGCTCACAACTGAAAGAACCGAGGGATCGTTGGTTCGATAAACACGGCGAACGCGTGGTGTACCGATAACGCAGTTTTTTTTGTATACGCGGGGTGTACAGTAGAACCTCTATTATCCGAATTAACTGGGAGACAAAAGTGTTGGGAAAACAAACATTTTTTATAATAGAACGACTCCTTTAATTTTTTAAATTTTCATATACTTTAAATAAAATAGTACAAATAAACAAACAAAAATTCACTTTTTATAACAATTTTATAACAATGGGTCCTATATTTTTTTAGCAGCTAAATCGCATGATTGTTTAAGTACCCGTAGCTCCGCATAACTGCTTTATGGCGTAGTAAAAAGTAAATATTGTGTTGCTTGTCGAAGGCTGCAGGATATTGTTCGGAAGTATCCGAATTAAAGAAAGAACGTTCCGATAATGGGTATGTATTGCGATAATCGGGGTCCTACTGCATCTGGCAGAAGAAAATTTCTAAAATACCGTTTGGAGAGACCGAAGAAAATGGAAGTTTTCATAATCATTCTTGTTTTACCTATTATTATTACTTCGGAGAATGATTTGTTCCGCGCAAATTGCCGCGACCTATCGCTATCCAAAGTTCTCATTTTATATGCGTTTCTCTGAAAGAATTTATCCTGTTAAAAAAAAGTGGGTAAATAAATTATAAAACCGCGGTTACACGCGCGTCTATTTGCGACAAAATAATTGGAGAGATCCCATCGTTTTGCTTTTATATAATTACGCGCAAAAAAGACGATCCACCTCTCATTACGAAACGCAGCCGTACCTGCTCACTTTTTCTCTTCCGCTCGTGGTAAATTGCACACCGCATTTGGCACGCGACAAGAACATCATTACGGCATATAGAACGACTGTGCGAGCGTGTACGAACCGAGAAGGACTAACTAAGCGGAATACACAACGGCGAGCGGGTAACACAAATTAGCTCCGTGTCGGGGGAAACGTAACGTAACGGTACGAAATGACATGGTTGGCGTGCCTCTAGCGATGACATAACACCTATACCGTGCCACCTTATAATCGCTCAGGTGCTTAGGCTACCTTCGCAGCGAAATTATCGGACGTCGCGGCAACGCGCGGTAATTAGCGCCAAAATTGCCGGATTACGTACCTTCTTTCTCGATACAAAGTGTAATTGAACGCGGACACGCGCGAGGATTTCTTTTCTTTTTTTCTTTCGAGTGGAAATATTTCGCGTCGTGGGTGTGGCGAACTTCAACGCGAACGTAGCTTTCTGGACGATCGCATGCATGGCGTAAGAGAAATATACATGAGGCAACGATCTGGAGAGACGTTTTTCTCTCCCGAGAATTACGTGATCACGATGAATCGCCGCGGAATCCTCGGCAACGCGCGTATATCTTTCTTTTTTTTGCCTCCGATCGTTTCGCATCGCCGAACTAAGCGATGATCGCGACGCTTGTTGCGAGGGGGAAAAAAAGCAACCAAGGGGAAAGAGGAAAAGAAACGCAGGCAAAACTTATCGTGCGTCTGGCCATTGACGTAATTCTTATCCTCGACGAAAATTATCTTTTCGTTATTCCTTTTACGACTCGGCTACGAAGGTGGCGCGATACGTTACTGCGGGCAGCGTCACGGATTGTCGAGGCTGCATCGTGAAAATCCTTTTTCGATACTCGTACGAACATAATTCTCATCCTACGAGAATACCGTTTCGAAAGTTCCTCTCAATTCAAAAATTCAAAAAGCTTCGGAGCGTCGGTGTATCCTCGATTCCAATTTACGTTTCTTTCTCTACCCAAATTCGCTGCTCCGCGGAATGCAATCAGCCTCGGAAAATTTATACTTTTATTATCGACGAATAATAAATAACAAACGGCCGAA
The DNA here is from genome assembly GCA_933228935.1 of Pemphredon lugubris. Lineage (NCBI taxonomy): Eukaryota > Metazoa > Arthropoda > Insecta > Hymenoptera > Crabronidae > Pemphredon > Pemphredon lugubris. The sequence continues at coordinate 19,544,138 of OW121815.1, forward strand.
AATACGCTGAAATTTCGTCACAACTTAATATAGTACCTATATATTTTATCTGCTGTCGAATTCTCTCCATATCTTCTGATTCACCACTACTCTATCGCGTACCTATTTCACATTCCCCTACCTAAGAGTCTCAACAAGTTGCAATTATAAATCGTTACCTAATGAACCTTAGAATTTAGATTTGTTCCCAAACACTTGGAAAATTATCCATTCCGAATAGCACACTTTCGTTCCAGCTAAAGAAAATCGCGTTATTAAGATTCCAAAACGTTCGTAATTTTTTTCAATTCCCAGGTCAGGGAACTCGCGCCAGCTGCGCAAACTTGAGAGAATAAAAAAGAATCGAGGCAAAGCCGCACGTTTTGCCACGTGTACGCGCGAGGCACACGCACGTTACGGACACACGCGAGCGTTATCAGTTACCACCCACGAACCATAAAGTCCTCCTTTATGAGAGTCACGAGAGAAGACGTACCACCGGTCGCACACAAATTAACGACGAAATTGGCGTATTGGCCCGGCGACGCATGCTCGTTGCGAACAAATTACCGGCACAAAGCCGCCACGAAACGCGGGGATGGCGCTAAATGGCTGTAATTCCGAGTTAACCACACGTCGGATCAGCGCGCGCATCTGCCGCTGTAACGCGCGTCGCGTGTTACGTACTTACTTACATACATCCGCGTCCGAGTTGGCTAGAAAAAAAGAAAAATCGTGGAAGGAGGGTTGCGCGCGGGCGGGGAGGGTGGGGAACGAATTAATTTCGACGGCGCTGGCGGGCGAGGTCGTTCACCCAAAGGGAGAGAAGAAAAAAAAACACAGAAGAGAGGACCGTATTTGGGATTCATGTATGCCGGTACTCGGAGAAATGGAGTAAGGATGGCTCATCCGGTTCTACCAAAAACGTATCGCGCGGCGAGAAGCAAGATTTAACCCCGTGACATACAAATAAAAATGCAGGTAAAAATAGGTGTGCCCGATTATACGTACTCGTGATACTAACAAACTCTGGGATCCTAGCGCGCTCTTATCATCTCTCTTTTATCGCTGGAGCCGTGAATTTTGAAAAAGAACGTGGCATCATGGAGTTAGCGAATTTCGAATAAAAAGAATATTCTATGATAACCGAAGAATTGATTTCCAAATCGTCATCGATGGAAATTTGGAGAAAAGTGATATATCGCAAACAATGCACTATGAAGAGACAAGGTCTTGTCTCGGGCCAAGCATAAGTACGCGTGAACCAGACCTTGTTAATATATCGCGGGAAATACGTAAAGAGACGACGCAGGAATATCCATACAATTATTTCCAACATAACTTAAGTTTTAACTCTTAAATTTGAATTTTGAATCTCAACGTATCTTCCTACAACATCCTGGTTCCTTATGGAGTTTTGAAAATAAGCTCGTCAACTGTAAAACGCAAAATCGTAATAACAATGTTGCTAATTTGTAATTCTCCGAGTCGCGTACGAAGGTTAAATATCTTAAACTATCTTAAGATTACATTCCAAACATTTTTTCCTTATAAGAACGATGTAACTGCGCCGCGAGACGCACGGTCTGTATATTAATCTCCACGCAGAGTTCACGGGGCCGAATAAATGTATTTTTTTTGTTGTTTTTCGTTCACTGGCTGGACGTCTCTCCTTAGCCTCGCGCATTTTCAATTTGCAATGCTGATAAGATGGAAATAACCCAGCGGATTTGTAAGTCGAGCGCCGACGTAATCGGCTTCGTCGCGGCGAACGATGAAAGCGATCCGGTCCGATCTCTGACGGTCGGGCAATTTTTCGCGTTTTTATTTCCACGGCGTGGACATTTTTTTGCGCGCACCCCGAAGAATGTAGACGGGAGAGGACAAGAGAAACGAGACGAATGGCGGACGCGACGGCCTCGATTGGTTCGATCGGATATCGTATCGCGCGATTAGTTTTTAGGCTCGACGGAAACAATTGTTCGGGACATGAATTTTAGAGCGATAAATATTGTGCAGATTTCTTATGAAACGACTCACCATCGTTCGCTCGAGACCAGTATGACGTTACTAATTTTTTATGAAACAAATCACTGTCGTTCACCCGAGATCAATACGATGTTTGTTACGTGGTTGGCCGCGCGCGAGGTACACCTGTCACCCATCACTAAATTATTGTTTAAAAGTAGAAATAATCAGCATTTATCACTTTTTACATTATTAAACATCGATATTTATATATTTAGATACTTAATGCAGTCGTTTACAAATTTTCTTTTTAATTCAAAACAAAAAAATTTTGTAGGTTCACATAGGTGTAACCGAGAGGTATTAGAGATATCGCAGGCGTAAATTGCATGAGATAAGAATAATTAAATTTTTAAGTAGATTGGGTGAAAGTCGCTATTATTCGCCCGGGATTAATTAGTAATGTTACTAATTTTTTATTCGATGAATTTTTACGCGAGTAGGACGATCGATATTCATTGACGGCGTCGCGCGAAAACTTGCACGACTCGCATTTACACCTGCGCATTTTCGTTTTAAACCGGACGTATGTACGAGCGCGTTCCGAGAAACTGTGCATTCGAGTCAGGAGTTCACTGACGCATCAGATTCTTCATTCATAAAGCTGAGATGCACGCGCGAGTATCGTAACGCAAACATTACGATGCCGAGGAAACGTGCTCTCTCGGTAGAGGTTTGCACTTGAATCTAATTGGGTCGAGCACGGCGTCGCTCGTTCGTCAATATGGCGCACTAGCAAAACGACGCTCGAATCTCGATTTCTCGATCGTCGTTGGTAACGATACATCGGTGTCGAACGTCGTTTTAATAACGAGCACGAGTACCGTGTTGCTCGCAAACATTCTCGCAAGGACAACAACAATTAGTTTCGCGCAACACGATGAACGTAACGGAAGAGCAGCCAAAGTTGCGTCGAAAACGCTTGGCTACCATCCATAATTACGTCGGGTTTGCCGTCTTTGAATCAAGATATTCCGCCAAGAGCCATAAATCTTTACCGTATCGTGTAAAACGTAACGAATGGATAAAGTGTTTTCCGCGAACACGGTACGCGCTGTACTTGATTAATTAATCGTGTAGTATTACGTATTGGTTCTTCTGTCTGTAATATGATCGTTCCGATAACACCTTCTCGGGACCCTTTGAGATTTGAATCGATCGTTCTCGAAAAGTCAATTATTGTTTTTTGCTGAAAGTCTTCCGAATTGATACGCTGCTAATTCAATTATAGTTTACACGCATGGCTATTGGTTTGTACGTGTAATAAAAATGTATCAAGTACTAGTTAGCTATCAATAAACTATTAAAATTAACGAAATTGCGGTGTTTTGAAAAATGCTACAAAGCGGTTAAAAGATCAAGTTCCGTTTTTCGGCAATAATTTTCAAGGTTTTGTATGTATACATATATGTATAAAACGCATGCCTTTTATACTGATTTTGTGTAATAAGTACGATAAGTACGCGCGAAGTGTGCTAGTTATTTAAACGAAATATATGATTATTTTTTTAATACAGTTTGACCACCTCGAAACCCCTGTTCGTTCTTTCCGGAAAAGATACAAGGTCTAGTCTCACGTACTCGTACTTGGCCCGAGACCTTGTCTCTTGATATGGACGTATAATACAAAAATATATATATGTATATTTTTAAATCCCTAGAGTAACGTAGGAAATTTCTAATCGAGTCCCACATCATCACCGATCTCCCACATCAAAAATATAAATATAAAAACAGTCGAGAGGGCGGTTAATAATCCACGATTCGTTATTACAAAACCCCAACCAAGCGATCATCGATACCGAGGTGTAGTAAGTTTGAACCTTACGTTTCCTTTTCAGCGCGTGGCACGTTTCTGCGCATTCCTCGAGATTCGAAGACGCGAATCGACGAGGGCCAAAGTTAACGAGATGCGAACGTAACCACGGTACCAAACACATCCGACACACCCAACCGGATGTACGGCAGTCCCACAGTTCCACCCACACAGGCGAATACTTGCTTCCACGTGTAGACGAGAAGCAAATGCACGCAGGTCGCATATTCTCTCTCTCCCTCTCTCCCTCCCACTCTCCATCTCTCGGTCTCCCGAGGGAGAGCCGTCGTGTCACGCTGCACGCGCAGCTGTGCGCGCACACGCGCGTACATTTCGCGAGAGACGACAGGGACGGTACCCGGTCGCTCGTATGCCTCGGTGATGAAGAGTGAAAGTACCGACCTCGGTACAAAGAAGTCATTGAGGAATTCGAGGGAAGTTACGGTCATTGGCCGAGGAAGGATTCTGCATTTCTGGCAAGGTTGCAGATTGCGCTACCGCCTCCAAGAGTGCAAAGTTAATCTTCGCTGAAACTGAGGAGAACACCGAACGTAACGAGCGTCGATAATCCAATTACCCCGCGGAACGTTCATTTTCACGCGCGATTCCCGTACCTCCTCCTATCGCGACGGACAACGATCGCGGACAGGTTTATCGAGCTCGAGAATTCGAAGATGATACGGCGAGCACGATGATTAGAGCGTCGATCGTAAGAGACCGTTCGATAATTCAGGCACGAGAATCATTCGCGCAAGGTACTTTCCCGCGCATCGTGATTTCCCGATAACGAGGGGACACACACTCGGCGAAACGAGCGAAATCGCGGCGCGATATTTGTCCCTCGGAGCGACGAACACGAATCGCTGAATCTCAACGATCGCGGGGTAATTAGTAATCACGCACCAAACTCAGGCACGCTTACGTTCGCCTACTAAAGGCTAATTCTCGGTCACGGGGCTGGTTAGTCCAACGATCCCCCGGCCATTCGTTATCCTAATTGGAAGATTCTTTCCGGATAAAGGCTGGCTTTTTCAAGTTCCCCGTCGATTTAACTCCACCGCTGCGAGCATCATGCCGCGTATTAATGTATATTATCCACTCGGTATTCGAGCTGTTTTCCCCTATCGAGCCGCGACCATCGTCGAATTAAGGATCTTCAGGCACGTTCGCATGTCGACGACGGAAAGGGAGAATCGTCTGATCGTTCCGATGGGAATGGTCATTTAACTTCTGCCGGCTGAACTTTGGTCTCGGCGACTCTGCGGATTATTCTGCCGTTCCGCTCTCTCGCGGGACAATTATTTACGGTGTTCCCCCGGGCTAGCGAACTTCGGGGATTTTTTTTGGCTTGTTTGTTTCTTAAGTCGTACGAATGTTTGGGAACCCGAGTTTCGATCGTGACTCGTAAACGAGACGCGTCGTTAATTTCTCGTGGGGTATGAAATTTAGTTTGCTAATCTTAAATTTATTTTATTCATATTATTAAGTTAAGAAATTCTCGATGCCAGAATTTGTTTTAAGCAAAGTAGGTTATCTTTTTAAAAACTACTTTCGTAACCCAGTTCTGGAGTGCAATATTGTCGAATCAGCGATTTAATTATTAAAGATGCAAGTATCCTCTTTACGGGAAGCTCTGACATCGAAAATTATAAATTCGGTAAATATAGGTTTTTCGATTTTTAAGATTGCGGTCTAAAACCACTCGGTAACTAAATTATTCCATAATTCAGTATTGTCCGATCCAGATTCCTTTGACCCTAATTATTTCTTTGGTATCAATCTCATCGAATTAATAAAACATTAATATAGATTCGTACTATTGTCTAATCCAAAGTTTTTATCGCACATATGTATGTACACGTCCAAGTACAACGTATAAACATTGAAATCACCCCAAATATAAGTTTTTATCAATTTCCCTCTCGCGCTTTGCACTACCTCAATTTACTCTGAGATTGCCTCACTTATTTCACCTGTTTATCCCTCGGCGTTCTATTTACCCATATACCGTGTTATTCCCGCGTTACGATTTTATTTACGTTCCGCTTTAAAACTTACACAAACCTCTCGTCCGACTCAGATTTGCATGCGAACTTGAATGTTACGTAGGAATCCCAAGGCCGTGCGTCCATTCCCTCGATTCCCTGCCCGGGCACACGATTCCTGTGTTCTCGCCGATTTCGCCGGGGTTAAAGAAATGAATTCGCAACGAGGCTATCGAATTCGCGAGTGCGTCCTTCGCGATGGTTATGAAAGAAAAACTTGAATCGTAAACGACGCCACTCTTCGTTGAAAAGGGAGGCGGGACTCGCTTCGACGAGGTAGCTCGCGTTACAAACCTGAATGACCGAGGCGCGATCAGGCAAATCATACTTGTATCGCAAAAATTGTGGAACGCGGGTCCCGTTCCGATAACGTTTAAGCTGATTCCAACAATTGAATGCAGCTCGCTGTACGGGTATGAGTATCGTTGCTTCGTTATAACTTTCGTCGTTAAGCATTGGAATGTGGTAACGGATAAGAAAGATAAGTCTTAACACGTGGGTGTCACTGGTGACCGGTGCCTAGTTTGGCACTAGGGCCTTGGAGGGGCACCGGTGACAGTTATGTCTCTTGGTTTTAAGCGTAACTTAGAAAGCGCGAGGATAGTCTAAAAGCTCAGATGTTAATGAGTAATTAAATAAAAAAAGATTCAGAACACGGAGGTCTACTTTTAGCGCTTATTTTGTTGTTCATACTGTAAAGTAAACATACGGTACAAAGAGCAAAAAGATTTCGGGTGCTGGTAGCGATGCCGCTGGAAATGAAAGAATAATGCAAAGATGGTTCAAAAAGTTTCGCGACGAAGATATTTTAGTCTTAACGATGAGAATCACTCCGGTGAACCTATCGGGATTGATAACGATAAAATCTTCGGTCTAATTGAAAACAATCCACGTTACACCAAGCGTGATGTTATTAAAACGTTAAGAATATGAAGATCCGCGTTGACAACTATTTGTATCGACTCCATTTGATTGCTTATCGAAAAATCTGGTATTGGTTATTATATGAATTATTCTTTATCAAATCGCAAGAGTCGTTACAGGCTCGAGTTAGCAGGGAAAATAAACCCATAGATAACGAAAGGTGCCTGAATATAATTAACCCTGATAAAAATGCAAATATAAAACTTACAGTTACATTTATCCGAATGTCAAGGTGTGTTTTATATCCCGATTGAAATTCAGTTCACGTTCAATTAATCGGCGACCCGCCGGAGATTATTCGCTACTGAAACTCATACTAGTTGATTACATTGCGTTAATTTCCGTGACCCAATAAATACATGAGTCAGCGCCGTGACTACTCGTGTCGTGTAAATTACATCTGGGCGTTAGACCGTATTCGAGTAGCTTGATAGCTAGGCTGCACAGAACGTAAGGCGCGAGTTTGTGCAATCGATCTTCGAATAACATTGGAATAATATTTCAAGGCTCGAACATTCGAATACTCGTATATCCGAATATTTCATGGATAAAAAGAATTGAATTCCTCGTAATACTCGGGGATACAAAGACCAAAGATGTATTAAAAATCCTGCTTCCGCGAAGCAATTACGTTAAACGCGCAAAACGGATTATTTATTTCGGAGTACGACCGAATAAATATTTTCGACCGCAACGCTGCAACCGTTCCCCGCAATTTCGCCCGACTGCGCACTTTCGATGCGCTACCTACCAACTATGAAAAATAAGCTACTTCTCGTTAACCATGCGGACTATAAACATCGTTCTAGGAAGCCACGGCGTTCGTGGGAATCTATAAAACGCAACTTTTACGACAGATCGACGACAGAAGAGACGAGTCTCTGAGTTTCCGAAGAACTGCCGATCGTTACGAGTCGAGTAGCCGTAAAGATCGCGGGAATATACTTCCAGGTTTCATGGAAAATTATTCGCACGCGTCTTTTTCTTCTTCGCTTCGATACGCCATTCGTGGACATTTTTTTTTCCTTGGGAAGCAGGAAAGTAGGAGCAGCTCGGCTGGAGAACGAGCGACCGAACGTTTCGCATGAAAAAATTCGGGGAACGGGACTCTCGTAAAAGTATGGAAAGGAACTGACGGCGTTCACGGTCAAATCACAAGGAAAAATCATCAAACTCTGGAAACCATTAAAGTTCAGAACTATATAAACGAAGTAAAAAATACATGATCAATCCCTCAATTATTTATGACACGACATGACGTTTCGAAGCCAGTCATGCTTCCATCATCAGGACATAAGCTTTAAAATTGAAACGAGGTGACGTTCAATCGCGCTACACGCGTGGAACATACGCGCGTATCACGCAACACGATTCGCGATGATGTTACGAGCATGCGCAAATGGACTAGTTAGGATTGTCTCCTCGCATACGTTGTTAACACATTTGCGACGGGGTTGCAATACGGTGTTTGCTACGCGCGTATGTTAAACGTCTGTACGCGGCTTTACGACAACACTAACTAGTCTATTAGTGTACGATCGCAACATCGTCACGTATCGTAACACGACACGTTATGCCACAGATGTGTACACACGCACCTGACAAACACCGTATTGCAACTCCGTCGCAAATGTGTTGATAACGTACCTATGCAAGAGGACAAGATCCTAACTAGTCTACTGGTGCATCGTGTTGCGTGCTACACGTGTATGTTACACGTCTGTATCCGCATTTACACGCGTGTACCCGTCGGCTTTACACATTAATTAATGAAAATGTAACGCGACGAGAAAGAATTCAGCGAAATCGACTCCGCACCGATCATCGGCATGGGCACACGACGGTCAATCTTTCGCGGCGAAGATCGGCAACTCTTACGATCCGTCCCGATGACTTCCTGCAACTTGCAAGCGTCTCGATGTTGCAGCAAATCAAGGGTGAGCTCCATGAACGTACCAAAGCATCGCGGCATAAATCGTCTTCTAGAGTGACGCGCGGCGCCGAGATAAAATCTGCGGATGCAAAATGAGCAAACTAAGAGTTAGAATGCGGCGCCTGAGCGCGACAACAGGGGGGAATGTTGGAATACGGAATGACATCCGGCTGGATGACTCGAGGGGGTTCCTGGTATCTCGAAACTCTTTGGAATTCTCTTCGGTGGCCCGAGTCTTACGCCCAGGGGAGATTTTTTCCGCGTACGTGATCTATGCCATTGGATCGAGTCACGTTTATCAATGCTACGGCCATAAGCATGCAATATTCTTCGACCCGACTAATATCCGCGTGCAGTGGGAAAACGATACGGGTGGCTAGATGTTCCTAATAACTGTCGCGGTACTGTTAACGGGAAACGTACACCGCGTGTTAACCCGAATATAGTGCGACGTACAATGTTGCAATTAAAAATAGGCGCTCCGAAACGCACGCGTGTGTTACACGCTTGTGTGTGTGAAGTTACAAGTATGTACTCGAATATGGTGGCTAATGTTACTTTCAAAGGTACGTATTGGAGAAAAAGGCATCGCAGTGTATTCGGGTAATACTGTGTTTTGTCAATATTGCGAATAAAAATTAATTATTACTGCCGAACGTTTCGGCCTGAACGGGGAGCTGATTTTTGTACATTTCGTAAGTTGGGGGCAGACAAATCGTATAATTTGAATATCGGGTTATACTTTCGCACGCGCAACGGATTATCGAGTTATAAGTCAGTTTCGTCCTCAGCTTTCGAAATATAAATAACCACCGGCGAAATATTTATAAATAATAAATGTGATTTATTATTCATTCAACCACCACTCAATGTTGGAATATATTGATTACGCGGTCGATCCCGAGTACGCTTCGCGATATAAACATTTTATCGCGACGTAGCTGACTTTTAATTACCGACTCAAATATTCATGAACGACGCAGAAATTCAGATTTCCCGTATTCGTATTTCGAATCGAAGCTGATTTCAGCGACATTCGCACGCTTGAATCAGCTCTTGTTCTGGTATCATACTAATCCATTTGGCAGTAATAAATTCCCAATTTGTTGCGCGCGTTCGTATGTACGCGTAACCGCGTACCAGGGCATCCTGATTTTCCATGCAAACTACAAACATTCCGTATGCAAAGTACAACCTGCTCGCAAATTTATCCACGCAACTCCAAATTTCCATTTTTAAGAGAACCACTTCTCGTACCTGTTTGCAATCGTAGGAAAAATATAGGGTGTTTCAGAGAAAACCTAACAATCTTTGGAAACATATCTGTAAATAAATATAACTTTATAAAATCATATGAACGCAGGCTCCATCTAACAAAATTATCGATCACGATTTCCTCCGCGCGCTTATAAGATATTTAGCTGTACTTTATCCCAAATCAATCGAATTCCTCCTGAAACACCCTGTAGCCAAAAACAGCTGTCCCGGCGGATATATTATAATGACGCGCTTCGGATCTATTAAATTCGCTCGCTGGACTCCGACGATAGAAAGAGTATCTCCCGCGCGTCTAGAATACCATTTCGAGAGCTTCCCCAACGGAATCGGTGACGATCGAAATTTTTGTAAATCGTTTCGCGAGGCCCCGTAGTGACATCCTCGACGGTCGCACGATTATGCCCCGGCAACGGTCGATTTCTGCGAGGCTCTCCGAGACGGAGATCCGTGGCTGTTTAAAATGGTGGTTTAATGCAAATATGTTTCGCACATGCGGTGCGCGCACATGTGCGGTTCGGATGCGATACACCGGCTCCCTCGTCGTGCTTGAGGTTGCGGATAATAATCAGAACGGAACGCAGCGACCTCAAGCGTAAACGCAAACGCTGACTGCAGTTCTCGCGGGTACGTTCTATCTGCATAGCTATCTTCTGATCTCGGTAACACGTATGTACGTGTACGGCCTGTACGCCGACGGATTCGAACGCGGAATAAATTCGTATTCCGACGTCTTCGAAGCTGATTGAAATTTTAAGCCGCCTGTCCTCGAACGAGCTCGGATTAACTGACTATGAGAAGCGCGGAACCGAACGCCGTGCTCTGTAATGTCGTTACCGCCAATTGAATTACCCGCGCGGTCCAAGTTTTGCGTACGCGAAAAAAAAAGCTTCGGTCCATTTTTGAGAGATCGAGTGGTACGTGTTTTTTTTATACTTAATCGTCAATCTATCGCATCGTCAAGTAGGTACGAATGGATAGTATGTATTTTTTTGTATAACTAGTTCGAGTTGAATTAGACGTGCACTCGAAACCTTTGGTACACGAGAAAAATGAGGAATCTATAGTCGAGTTCTTTTACGGTGAATGGTTATTAATATTATTACCGCGGATCATCCGGTGTTTTCATGTTTTACTTTATTTTTAAACTACAAACGTACGAAGGAGTGGCATGTATTTTTTTTATACCTATCGATGCGACTTGAATTACGCGTGTACTTGAAAAAACAAGTAACCGACAATCGAATTCCTTTACACTAAATAGTCATTGATATTATTACTGTGGATCGTTCGGTGTTTGCGCAATCTACTTAACTTTCAAATGACAAACGTACGAGCCGGTAGCATGAATTTTTCTATACTTCATCGTCATTCACTCGCATCCGTACCATCGGTACGCGAGGAAAACGATAAATCGATGGATGAAGTTTTTTTTACGCCAAACAATCATTGATATAATTACCGCAGATCATTCTGTGTTTGCGCAATCTACTTGACTTTCAAACAACAAACGTCTATTTAGTACACAGACCGCTGTGAATAGAGGTATGTCATCGTCCGATAGCATACTAATTACATCGATTAAAACAAGCTTGGATTAATCGAGGCCTTCCAGACGCAAGCTGCACTTAGCCGAGCAGATGCCACAATTTGCAGCTGCATTTGCCGTGACGCATCGTTCTGCGTTTGAAAAAAACAACTTACGTCCAGCAAAGCATAAAATTACGGGTATACGATTAAGTACAAATTAAGTACGCGAAGCTTAGCATTTTCCGAGCTCCAAAGAAGATTCTTCGAGTTTCTTTTTATCCTGAATGCAACAAAAAATGGAACTCTCGCGTAGTTCCGTAGACTTCCTACGGTCAGAGTTGGCTCTCCCTCTCTCCCCATGTTGTTGTCGAACTCTGAACTATCGTTTCATTCCATTAGAAGCAGTTGTAAGCAGTTAAAACAGACATCATTTTGTAATTTAGACACCGCGGGTCAAATGGGTTACAGCGACTCTCGTAGATAGGCGCATCAAGGGAAGATGTACGGCTCGCGTGTAACTAAATTATGCGTCGGACATCGTGTTCGATGTAACGGCTTTTCGTTTCGACTACCAGCAATCGATTTCGACATCGCTCGGGACCAAATGCTCGCGGGGGATTTCTACACGAATTTGGCCCGGCCATTAGTGATCGTAAATTCGTTGGAGAAATTCATGACGAAAGATGAGTTAGACCCACGCAAAAGGGATAGTTGATTAATTCGTAATGCAATCAGCGAGGTGTTCCGATTATAATTTCTTTCGTCCTCCATTTTTCCAATGGCGCAAGTGGAAACTTTCGTCGTATTATTATTTTAGGTCGATTTTTTAGTTCTTTGCTCTCTCTCTCTCTCCCGACAGTCAACGTTGAACGATAAATTATTAAAAATTTGTGTTAAAACACGATCACCGTTCTTGCGGAATTCTTAAACCCGATCGTTGAACTTTCGCCACGTGTACAAATAGAGATTAATTCTGTCGATGGGAGGCGCAGAAGTGAAACGATAGATCACTCACGACGACCCAGTGACTCGGCTGGCACAGGTGAGGGATCTCGCGCCATAGAAATCGCCGTACCTGCCAACGGGCACGCGATCGTCAAACCGCAAATATTTCTCCGCGATACGCGATCATTAAGTAATAATCGACCGAGTCAACGATCGAGGTATTGACATTCCGTTACGTACTTTGTCCCTCCCACGCAAACGCGTGAGCGAGCAATGCAGTCGCGCGCGTATGAAAGCATAAATTGCGTGGGAATAATGGAAGCCAATCGCGGGTACAACGGACGGCATTCTCGCGCGCGATAATGCGGAGTCAATGTCTGAATTATTTATGCGCGAACGAAGTGATTCGTTGATGGATCCCTTCGACCCATTCGAATCGGATGACCGTTTTCGCGAATCCTTTCGATTCAAAAATATATTTCAAATACGTCCGTGCGTTGTACCTGTCGCGACGGTCTTTGTAATTATTAGCGGAGTACCTGTAGTAGATCTGATCAACTTGATCTTTCAAAATTGGTATAATTTTCTTACCGGTGCGGAACTGGGAACTAATAGACGGGTCGAAACGAGTCGTTATTGGCAACGAAAGAAATATTCATATACGGTAAAACACCCAACACCTATTATTTTAATGTTTTGTTATCCGAAGAAAGTGTCTCCCCTCGCACGTCTTCTTGTATTTCGCGTTAAGTACAGTCTACATTTCCCTCTATAACGTCAAAAGTAACTCCGATCAGAACGATATAACGCAAAATTAAAAATCTCATGTGATTTCACAGCAAAAAACTACTTGTTCCCTAAATATTAAAACAAACTCGCAATATCCTTGATATCCATTTAAACAAATGAAGCTAAGTATCCGAAACGTGATTGCTCTATTATCGAAAAATTGAAATATTAAAAATAAACAGAATATCCGAGAACACTTCTCTCCCTATCAGTTCGGACGCGGGATGCTCCACTGCATTTTAAGAATACCATTTAGACTTCTAAAGATATTTCTTCGAAAATGATGTTAAGACTGCACTGGCCGCAGGTACCACTCATAAAATAAGAAAGAAAAAAAAGTACTACGTTCGCGTGATACGAAGCAGTCATCCGCTATTGCTTCGGATTATGAACTGCGCGATCATCGGTCTGACCTTGCGAGCATTATTTTCGCGGCATAGATGAAAGCAAAAGTATCGAAGACCAGAGATCATCCTCGGAACACCGATAAACACGAAGGCTGCTACTCTAAATTTGGCACGCGCGAACTTCCCGCGAAACAAGTTTCCCCGATCGTCCCCCGCGCTTTATGGAACTTGCGCCTAGCCGACACCGATGGGTTTTCTCGTTTCGTCGAAGAGGCTGTACGGGATACTCCCGCCATTCGTTTCTCTCCGCCCGAGAGAGACATCCTGTTTACATTCGGCTCTCGCGTATCTCGAGAACTGACCTTGCCGCGAATTCCCAAGCGACCGCTCAAAAGGAATAATTAACCGACGTCGGGTAATGAATTTAACCGATTCATTTTGCCCGCCGGGAAGCAAATTACTTTCATTAATGAATCGCCTGTTAACTTGCAGCGAGATACATACTATTTCGAAATATTTCTGCGCGCGCGGTCTGGTACACTCAAATGACCGTTAATCAATTTAATTGGTTCATTAGCTAGTTACATAATTGGAGCGATTAAACGAAACGCGCCGAATGAAATATCATCGGAGTATAATCCCTTTGCCCGAAACTCCTATCGCTCCCGATTAGGAACGACGATCGCCGTCGATTATTCTTACATATAAACCTGAAACGCTAAAAAAAGAGAGAAAAGAAAAGAAAAACATCGTAACGTTCTACGTCAATCCCGAAGAAAGAGGTGGTGCTCTCGCAGGAGCCAAGCTGAGAAGCAGATGACATAAACGGATGTCATTTCGTCGCTCTCATGCTTTTTTTACGTACCACGAGGAGCACTTTTTGCTCTTTCCCCCGATCGTGCGAACCAAAGGGTTCCGTCGAGAAGGCAAACGAGCGCGCGAGTTCATTTTTACTCGTACCCGTATCTGGCCTTTGACCTCTCCCCTCCCTCTCTCTCTCTCCTCCCCACTCATTTTATTTCCATTCCGGAGGATCTGACTTTGAAACATCGAGAGGCTGGCCCCGAGACGAGTAGCGCTTTAAGATGCCCGGACGTCGCTGGCGAGACGGAGGCTAAATTTTGCGCGAGCCACTCGACTATCGCGAGAATAACCTTGACCAAAAACTCGAATGATAGACTCTATCCTGCGGGGTAGAAAAAAAGAAGGAAAAAAAAAAATCGCGCGTGGGCAGAAATAGCTTCATAAGCGTCTCTCATTGTTACGTCAATCGTAACTCTCCTTGCGTCGCACTTCTTCTTTGTATCGCGGGGTACGAATAGGTCTACCGTCTGGCGATAGAGCGTCGTCTGCATTTTAAAGGAATGCAAATAATAAGCAAGGGAGTAACGAACACGTTTCTCGACCGCAGAAATGTGCGAAAGACCACCGCGCGCGCGTACGATCGAATGGTCCGCGTGCTTAAATAAAATGCATATGCAAAGGGAATAACGAGTACGTTTATGATCCGGCCGAGGCATGCACGCGACGACCATTGTACTCGAGTGTGATTCAGCCAATCGTCCGTTTTGTTATTCGACGGCAAGCTCGAGGGAACGAGCGGAAAGAAGCCGGAGTGACGTGGGAAAAGTAGTGGGAAGACGACAGGTTGCTTCCGCGTCAGCGCGTTTTTCCAACCACTACCACGATCGCGAGGGAACACCGACACTTTCATCCTCCACGCTGATTGGATTCCTCCGTTTGTACCGCGCAAATATCGGCTCGATGCTCGCGCTGCGCCGACATGCACCGGTGCATCGGCGATGCAGTGGTCTACACCACTTAGGCGGGTACGTCGACGCACCGACACGCTCCAGAAGAAATAATTGCACCGATGATCCTGTTCGTACGAACGTACAACATTTTGACTCGCCGAGAGAACCGGTTGGGTTTTCTTTTTTCGTTCGGTATCGCGCGTACCATTCGATTCGATGGTTCGTGATTGCGAAACGGACGTATTTGTTTGGGTAACCGGAAGAAGATGACGGTGGATCGTGCGTGGATGCGTTAATCGATTGTCTTTGATGCGAGTTTAACCCTGGGACGACGTTTCTAAGGACTTTTGGAATCCGTGCCGCGGTGGTCATAAATTTAAGTAACCATAAAATTTTTGTTTTATGATATTTGATTCGCAAAGAAATACGCAAAACGCTATTACAAATAATGGTTCGTAGTTTTCCCTTAGCGGTCCACGTCATATCTCTCGTGTTTTACCAGATTTTTAACCGGATTCGTAGAATTCGAATTGACGAAACCTACTCCGATTAAAAACTGTTAACTTCTGTAGTCGACAAAGTGTGTCGCCGAGTCAAAGATTCGCCAAATCGCAAAAAAGAAATCAGCACGACTCGCAAAAAAAGAAGAAACTTCGAATAAACACGAGCGATGTTTACGCCTATAAATAACCTCGGCGATGCTCCTGTGAATCGAGCGAACGTATTTTTTTAAGCCTGTCCACGGATCCAAAACGCATATCATTCTACGTTTGACGAAACGTAGCGACGAAGATCAGAATTCGGGAGCGAGGATCGGGCCGAGCTTTCGGGTGTCACTCCGGGGGCATTTAGCTCGAGTCCGAGGCTCTCCGAACAGATGTACCGAGGTAGGTAAGGACAGAATAAAAAGAGGAAGGAAAAAAAAAAGAAGAAATGAAAGATAAAGAAACAAGAGAAGGAAGGAGCCGCCGGTCGAGAGGTGGACCGGGCGGTCACGGGCGAAACGTGTTTTGGAATCTCGCATGGCGATC
Organism: Pemphredon lugubris; assembly: GCA_933228935.1. Lineage (NCBI taxonomy): Eukaryota > Metazoa > Arthropoda > Insecta > Hymenoptera > Crabronidae > Pemphredon > Pemphredon lugubris. The sequence goes on from OW121815.1 coordinate 19,560,534, forward strand.
GTGGCGTCACGTCCAATTTGTTGTGCACGCTCCGCTGCTGGGATGGCTACGACTACTCTCGACGAAAAGATCGATAAAGTTGATGATCGATTCCTGCGGCGTGCCTAAGCGAGCAATGTTGTGGCATGTCGGAAAAAGATTCGTCGCGTAGACGAGGATCGGATGAACGCTTCGTTGAAGACGTCGCCCGCGCTCAAAGATAATCGGGGTAATCGACGTCCTTGTTTCGGCCACACATTTAGAAACATGAATTTCGGACTGTCGTGCGCGCGCGAGAGAGAGAGAGAGAGAGAGAGGTTCGACGAGCAAATATTTTTTTCTTTTTTTTTTAGAAATGTTGGTAGGAGGACTTACGTTGACTTTGGCGAGATACAGCTCGAACTCCTTGTAGGGATCCATCTCCGTTGTATTGCCGATCAAGACGCTATCGGTTTCGCGAACGCCCTCCACTATTTTCAACTGTTTCGCTGTCTTCAACGTGGATAAACCAGCCACGACATTTCCTCTCGAGCCATCGATCTGCAGCCCACCGCTGTCTTGCATGGTCTCCATGCTCTGCCGTCACCTTGACCTTACGCGCATTTTCTCGTGCACCTGCAACAGAAGCAAACGCGTCGCGTTAAGTGTCAGCCAATTTCGTTCGTGAAATGAATGAGTAATTACGAGAGATATCCTCAAATCCATTCTATCTTTAATTCGCGAAACATAATTTAATTAAGTGATCGCTGTATCAAAGTAATAAACGGGGCACAACATAAAATCGTGAATAATGAGAATTTTGTGTACATGTGTTTTTTAATTCCCGCGGCGTTATAATATTTTTAAAATATATATATCGCCCATCAAAACAATTTCTGAACGAAAAGAAGTCAACGATTAATTGTATGTATGTATGTAGACCAAATTTCGGCTTACTTGGAATGGTGGATACTACGCACCGTGCGTGCTTTACTAACTTTTCAGCACAACAACGATTATTAGAACTAATATACATATTTTATATTCCGCCTGAGAAAATTTACTTTTCCTCCAACGTGGCTCGAGGAAACCAAAGGGTTGTTGCACCTCTGGTTCAAAGAGTTCCAAAACATGATTAAAGCGCAAGATCTATCGAATGGAGACCCACGGTTAGTTATTTCGGTGAAGAATCCCAAGCTCGGAGAGTTCAATGAAACGTCTGACTAAACTTTAATTCTTTAGGTTAATCGGCTCTTTCTCGGAACCCTTGATCCACTGGACCGCCCAAGGTTCTCGTTTCCCTTTGACTAACTTTTCCAGAGAGCCGTAATTAATTCTATTAACCGAAGGACACAAATTAATCTTTTAAACCGGCGAAATGGCAGAACAAAAGGAGACTGGTGGATACCGTCTAGTAAAAGGATTATAATTAGCCCTCCTATGACTCACTACCCGCGTAGCGCAGTTCGTATAATCTCGGCTTGTCAAACACTTGAAAAGGGTAAAACGGCCACCTGCGCTGTTATGATTGCATTTGGCTAAATTTAGCAGTCCCGTCCGCGTTAGTCACTGGGGCTAATTATATTTCGCAGATTAGCCTGCCCACCGAAACGCGAGAAGGCTAATCTGGAATCACCGCTGCACTTTGTAACCGCTTTCTGCACTTGCTTTTTATCGGCAGATTGATTAACGCGTGTCGTTTCACGCACCTCGTTACAATTCCAACTCGAACTCGCACCGCTAGATAAATTCGTGTCCGGCGCTTCGAGAGTCCGCTGATTTCGCGAGATATTTAACACGTTGAGTGCCGCGGGGGTCACCGGTGACCGTTACCCAACTTGGCGCCAGGGCCTTGGGGACCATCGGTGATCGGCGGCGCCAAGATTTTCCGAAATTCATAATTCGGGTGGATGTTAACACCCATCAATTTTTCAATATTACCATCGTTACTACTATGGAATGAAGAAATTAATGCATCGTGGAGAATAGTTTCATTTCTTCAAATGAAATGTGCATATAAGTATAATTGCGCGCATATTCTGATGTACCGAATTAAAACAGTGCAAACGAAGAAGAGGCAAACTAATAAATTCCCTACAATATGTTGCAACCTTTATAGTGCATTTATTGCACCGCTGACCCTCCGTAAAATAAATCAATATCGTATCAACAAATTAATCGAGGTTCGTCCGGTAGGTCACGTAAAATCGACGCGGCACCCAACGTCTTAATAAAAACTCCCTGCGTCCCAATTAATCCGCCCCTATATTTCCGCTGATAACGAATCGTTTTATCGATCGTTCGATCCTTCCGTTCACCTAACGATCGATAGAAGGTTAACGTGAGAACAAATCGTGGGGAGCAATGGAATATTTTCCTAAGTTCGCGAGTGTTTTACAGTTTAACGGGCCAATGGGTTTCTATCATAGCCCCTGAATCACGATCGAGCGATCTATCGCGTGATCGTGTATCGATTGTGCCGAGTCAAGTGGATGGTTATAGGACATAATACGACTGCCGTTTCGTTCGGTGAGCTTGCCAACAATAAAGTCATGCATGAGAACGCGAGTCGCTAGCGAAGCGCAGACGTAATATTAGAAAATCACCGGATGTCTGATCGTAACAACCTGTCAGCGCTCGATACGTTAGGTGATTTCACAGGTGAACGGTGATCCTCGAACAATGTTACAGCTGACTTATGCCTCGGACACACGCCGAACGTCATTCTCGCACCGATAGAAATCCGATCGTTTTCTGAAACCGAACCAGGGCATCGAAAGAGAGGAACGATTAGAATCGCATTTTTGGTAAATGCAAAAAATCTGATTAGAAGGAATTGAACAGCGGTTTAAATATCACCTAAGCAATCATCGTAATAAAAACTTCGAAACGGGCGATATCTAATACTCGTGTGTTTTGAAAATCAATCGAGCGGAAAATAATAAATTTGATTATTTTTAAAATGTTGCAGTTAAAAAAAAGTTATTAAGTCACGCTTGTCCGTGGTAACATTTTCAAGACTATAAATACCAGACTCACCCCCTTCCTTCAATTTTACATTTCACCGCGCCTGATTGCATTGCTCGCGAGACAGATTTCTTTTCTTCCTTATTTACTACGAATAATATACCGACTCGCGTTTCAATAATATTTTCGCAAAAATATCGATTTACAGTCTTTTCGCGTTTATTCCCTTCCCCCGACCATGTCGTTCAATTACTAATTAGAATTGACTCATTTCGTATGCAGAATTTAGATCGATATTTAAATATTTCGCGCGCAATAGTCAAAACATATTTTAAACCGAGATCGCCGACTCCGAGGGACCAGTCCGGCCCGACGCTAATTTATTATCGACAAACACGTTCAACATTTCTCTCTCTCCCTCCTCTCTCTTTCGGCGCGCGACAATCGTAAATTAACAACACGAAAATGACGTTTAAGCCCATTGCATACTTCTGCCTTATCCGAGGCTGTCGGGGGCCAATCGAACGCTCGTTGGCCGATGTTTGCAATTAGCCGGCGCGGCGCAACGAAGCGGACTTCGTACTTCAATCGGAGACGCGAGCTTTCGCAGGAGCAAAACGACGGTTACTAAACGAACGGCAATAATTTCCATTCGATAACAACGGACACGCGTCTCCGATCGTGTCGGCCGTTTAATTCAGTTTAACCGTGTACCCGGTACCCACCGGCGTCACTGGGAATGGCATTTCGGGGTGAGGTATCGATACCACGGGGCATCGGTATCGAAGTTATTTACGAGGCATTCTGCCGCCCCTCGCCTCCCTATCGCGAGTCACAAATTCCCACGTCCTACGCCACGTCGGTGACAGGCAGTCGTCGATTGGAATCTCACTGACCGTCGGGCCGTTTGCCACTCGGGCGCAAAGTCGCGGAAACCTAGCGATCCCCATAGCGAATTTTGGCAATTAAAATGGCTCTCGACGTTTAAAACTTACGACGCGTGCCGAACGTAATCGAAACGAGTTTTTCGTTTAACGCGTCGACCCCATAGGACGCCCATTCAGTTTGATTTGCAATTTATCTCTGGAGCGCTGTCGCGTTTATTTGATTTTGCGTGTTCTTTATTTTAATTAGAATTCGTTTTTTTACGTCGTTGCAATTAATTTCTTTTGTATTTTTTACATGTTCCTTCGTTAATTCTTATTCTACGGAGAAATATGTAGAAGAAATCTCTGCACGGATTTTTTGTTGTCGAACTTTATCTCCATAGATATTTAATATTTAATATACATACATAGATATTTAATATTTAATTACATATTTAATATATATTTGAGAAAAGATGGTCGACTTCGAATAACCGTAAGAACGTTCAATAAATGATAAAGAAACCGTGAAATTTTTGTATTCAACATTATTCTCGAAAATGCGTTTCAAGCGTTCAAGTAAACTCCTTACAGCAATTTTCGCTGAAACTATTCATCCACGAACACATAGCTACAATTTCTACGTCACGATAATCAGCAAAAAAACATTGCCTTATGGGGAAAGATTAGAGAATAGAATTACGGTTGACATTTTTCGTGCGTATACATGCAGATTATTATATAGATAATCCGTGTAATGGAGTATTTCTTCTTCGCTCCGAATACAAAACACTACGTCGAGATATAATTCTATTCGCGATATCTCTATCAAGGTTATTTAAAATAGGTACTCCGACATTCTTCACCGACCTATCGCTAGCTACAAATTCCCCCGTCCTACGCCGACGCTGACAACTAGGCATCGACTGGAATTTCGCTTGTAATTCTCGCGAATACGCGCGGTAAGTGACAAATTGATACGCCGTATTACGGTGATACGAAAAAAAAGAAAGGGAGAACCGAAAGGAAAGGGCCACGATAAGGTTCGTTCTCGTCCAGTCCGCCCAATCAACTGCGGTCAAACGGTTAAATTATCTTTCCCTCTTCTCGTCATGCCGTTTGTCTCCATTTACGATTATCCGCGATACGTAAAAAATATTGAAAAGAATGAAAAAAAAAAAGAAATATCCGACTTTACGGTGCGCGCTAAATCAACAATTCTATTGCGCATTACCGCATAGAAATAATGCAATATTCTACGAAAGTCCAGCACTCGGAGTTTCGTTCTTCCTGACAATTATGTCCCACGCGGCATATCGCTGTATTATTTATCGATATTGCCACGCCGAGTGTGCATTAATATTATTAAAATATATTCTAGCCCGTAACGCCTGCCAATTATTTACCGATACGGGAACTTATGTAAATCAATAACATTCAGGTAAGATATTTATAACGCGCGGAACGCGATAATCGTATGGAAACGAGCGTCAATTTTTACGTCTTTATCCCGCATCGAGAATCAATTGCAACGCCGCACTCTATTATTTAGTTGCACCGGCCAGCGTTTATGACATTCTATCAGCACCTCGGTAATGCACTGAATTGCCGTAATAACGCAACATACTATAAAAACGGTTGCCCGTGCTTTCGGAAGAATATAAATATACGAAACTGTTCTTTTCCGTCGACTCTCGTCGCGAGTCGACATACGCGGGTACACGGTGTTATGGTACTCCTAAGTGTCAATAATATTAAGCGGAATTCCCATAACGGAATCGCTAATAATATACGTGCGTTCAAAGACACGCGCACACATGCTCTCTATTATTAGTCGTACGGCATTCCACATTATTATGCGTTCTTTGCGCGACGCGCGTATGTAAATAAAGGACAGACAAGGCGCCTAACCGTTTTATCTCGCGTTATTTGTCCCATCGTAATTGATCGATCGTGGTGGACGAGAATTCGAATAAAAAGTCAAAACGCTTGGAAATTTCTCGCGTCTCCGTCAATTACACCCAAGGACACGAGATTCGAGGATCGAAACTAATAATCGCGAAAAACAACCGCGGCCGCGAGGTATCGTTAGTGTATCCGTGAACGCTGGTAATTACGCGAAACGTTAAGGAATTCAAATCCCTATCGGTTTGATATATGAGCCGTTTATTATGATAGTGACTTAAACCCTCTTAAAGAAAAACATGTATATTTTTTTTTATAATAGGAAACTTCAAGTTGTACACGATTTTACAGTCAGCAAAAAAAATGGGCGAAGGTTGCTTTCAAAATAAATGGCTCATTTTTCGATAGTCGTAACGTATCGGTACATAGGTATCAAATTGTTCTTTCGCTCTTCTACGTTCGAAGGTATATCGAATACCATCATTTTATTATTTTTACTCTAGCTCGCCATTGTACACACGGCATTACTATCCACCGATGATTAGATAAAGCGCGGATTGTTCGATAAAATACTTTAGAGAAAAAATGCCGATTCTCGCCACTTTTAACACGTTGGGTCATGCAGGCGTCCGTGGGGAATGTATAATTCCAGTACACGTTATTTTTTTCAGCATTATCATAGGTACTACAATGGAATAAAGAAATTAATGCACCATAGAGCACTCGGGAATAGTTTTATTTAAACATGTAAGATATGCATATAAGTATTACTATTATTCTACTTAATTAAAAACAAATCTTTTTCGTCCGTTCTGTACAATAACCCATCACGGTGCTTTGTCCTGTCCCGGCATTTTTTCATTTTACTTTGATTTTGATTTATTTGTATGTATCTCGTTAGAACGCAACACTAACTTTCGCAAAATAAAAAACCAAACCGCGCGAAACCAAGTAAATGTATCTCGGAGCTTCGGTCGAGAACACCGGTGACTCCCGCTAAAATATATCGATAAAAAGCCATCGTACCGTTCAACGTAACTGTCGTTAGTAAAATTTCAACGCTCGTCGGATAAACCACATAAAATCGGCGCGGCAGTCAAAGTGTTAATATTCTCTACGACGACGACGCGTCGTCGCTGCATCGCGCACCTCCGTCCGTCGCGCTCCACGATGCTCGAAAAAACAAAACAATCCCCATAAAATACACTTGCCGTTAATAAAGACTCGTCCTTTTGTTCTTATTAACTCGCGCTCTATCTCCTCCGCATTATCGGCAGAAGTTACGCGCATAAATAATGCTACGGCGAGCGCGGCCTATTGCCCGGCGAATCGGAACCGGATCATAACGTAACGTAGAAAAGGCTCTCGCCGTTGCTCCGTTTTGCGCGCGGCGAATACGTCGCGCGTGTACGTGGAACTCGGACGGTTCTTATCGGTCGAATTTACGATTTCGATTAGCGCGTACCCGGCGTGTCCGCCTTCCTGGTGGCGAGGATGCACTAAAAACAATTATCGCCGATACGTTCGACTCGGCGCGGTCACCGTGGACGTGCGAGAACGACGACGAGAACGCCGCGGCGGCGTCGCGTCGCGTCGTTCTCGCTTCGATTCCAGAGGCCGGTTTCGCGCATCCTCGAGCTGATCTCCCTTCGCCTTCCGTGCGACGCATTGTGCGCAGTTTATCTTTTGCGGCGAAGCGCGCAGGGCAGGCCACCAGGAAAGCCTGAGAAGTTACGTAAGGTTAATTGCGGTTGTTCGGGTTGCCTGACTCTGCCCTCGCCGTACCGGCAAACCCGCGGGATGCGTGTCTCGCGTGCGTGCATCAAAATACCGATCGTTATCATCGGGACCTTGCCGGCCGGGGACATCGATTATTTTACGCAACGGGTCGCGTGAGAACTTTCGATATTGTCCTTACCGGCGTGTCCTTTCGTTGGAATAAAATTACGTCACTCCTCGCCGCGCCGAGGCGACGATAATCTCGCGTTAGCGAGACCTCTGTACGGGATGTGCGAAACTTATTAGCATAATTTCTGCGGGACTACGCGGCGAGATATCTATACGCGAATCGATGCGAGACAACTGTTTCGTTTCGCGATATTGCCGCGGGAATTCTCGATAGCAGCTTCGCGTAATTAGATAGGAGTTTTTATCGCGAAACTTTTAGCGAACTACGTTTCGCAGCTAGGATATGTATTTAAAGAACAACGCGTTTGTTCGATAAATCAGAGGATTTCTGGTACCGTGCGTTGATACGAGAATTGTTTTGCGCGAACCGTGTACGATACTCGCGTGTAGTACATGTACATACGTAGAAGCGCGCGCGTACAGCGTCTTACATAAATATCGATATTGATCCTTATCGGCGAACCTTGATCTTGGAAATCTAATTGCCGTATCGACCTATTTCGAACGATCGGAGGAATATTTATATCTCGAGCCGTGACTCAACTTTCGAGACGGATGAATTGATCGAAAAACGAGAACTCGTTCGAATCGCGGCGTTCGTGCTCAAATTCCACGCGTAACGACTTATACTCTGGCGAACTTTCCCCATCAATTTCGCGTTAATAAAATTTGACGTTGGAACGTAATCTTCCATCGGCCGATAAAACACAATGCAACGCGAGGGCCTCTATTACGTAATCTTAATATACTGGCACTTTCGCGTCGCGAATATTTCCATGTAACTCGCTCGGTAGGCGCTCTCGCATTGCCAAGTTACTCATATCAGTAAACGCGGCCAACTATTCCGCATACCCCGCGCAAGTAGAGCTATTACTCAACGGTACTTGCGTTCAGCCGAGTCATTAGACACTTCAGGTACCGGCGTGTCTCGCGAAGTTGGATCGATCCTGCGTGATTCCACGGGAGAGTCTGAGTCACGAAAGAACCGGCAGTGCACCGCGCAAACATCTCTCTCTCTCCCTCTCTCTCTCTCTCTCTCTCTCCCTCTCTCTCTCACCCATACTTGCACTTCGAAAGGACGACCTAGCACAGCGAACCACGATCAATCACCCACGCAAAAAAAAAGGTTGGATCGTATCTGCTGGGAGAAACCGACCCGTCGTCCTTCCGTCCGAAGGGACAAGTCGAGTTGCGAGCGATTCGACAGGTTGGTACACATAAGGCGTGCACGCGCAGCAGAACAAGAGAAAACGGAAGTAAACGAGGGAGAAGGCATGGAAAGTGAGATAAAGAGGGAACGAGAATCCGCATGACGAGCTTCATCGACCAGTCATGCTTATCGTACACCTTAAGGCTCGTTTGCAAAACAAATTATTGGAAGGAAAGTCTGGCGAGGCGCGCGAGGATATACAAAACGTCCTTTCCATATTTATAGCGGTTCGCGATACGATCGGGCCGCGACAAACTATCTTTCGAGGAAAAAGGATCGTGGTCGATCTGAAGAGTAGAGCGGGCCGCGAGATCGAATTGCGTGGATCTATCGTCGGGTGGGGTTGTCAAACGACGTACGAAATTTCGTGAGTTCATTCGCGGTATGCTTGACCCTCCGTCTACCAGATGGGATCCTGGCGGACCCAGGGGTACTATTTTTTTCGTCTAAGTCTAATGTTTATTCCATCCGCTAAAAAATTTGTTGCTAAGAGCCAAATTATTGTATTTGTTCATGAGAAATAATGGAAATTCGTTTTCATGACGTTTGAAGTAATTTTCCCGTGTTTCTGGTAATGATAACCAATACAAACATAATGGGACCCGTGCGTGACCCTCCTGTTGGACGGAAGGTTAAGATCCGTCGATCAAAATAGTCCGTTGCGTTTGTACTCTTTCTTTTGCGACAACTGTCGCGTTGGGTATGAAGCTATTTACGATGCAATATTATCAACTATTTTATCGAGTGTCTAATGACTTCGTGAATGTGGGTTTGGAGCGAACGCGCAGGTTATGATAATTACGTCGTAAACGTCGACATTTTACGATACCGGAATAATTAATGGGGAAAAATGCAGAAAAACGGCCTCGAATAAGGATGTACACCACTTGGAATTTTCGCAAGCATTGTTTCTATCCGGCGCGTACACTTGAATTGCGATACCGCGGGTCTAATGTTATGTTAATTCCATGCATGACGATGCGATATATCACCCGAGTCATTGCGTGACGATAAAGTATGAATTGCGCGTTGATCACCACGGTTTACCGAAATAAAATTTAATCCATTACATTGAACCAAAAATAAAATTTCATACGTTCCATTGATTTCAATATCAGTTAGGACTCAATTTGTACTATATCGTAAAACTATGTTTTCTATATCGAATCTACGAAAAACGGCTTATCGATCGCGAAAAACTTCAGACGGATGCACGAATAATGAAATGCAGGGTATTACAGTTCAGCCCTGACTTTAATTAGCGAGCAATTTTTGCCATTAAATCAACAATTTCTCCCGGTCCAAAGCAAACTATTTTCGTTTCTAAAAGTTCAACGCGTACCGCGTACCCCGCGAGGTAACCTAACACCGCGGACTCTGAAGCGGAGGCGTCGGACTCGTAATGTCAGCAACACCTTTATGGGCTTAACACTCGTTAAACGTTTGTGTGCATTTAGTTGGGTAACGAAAGGCACAACGAAGCAGGTACGCGGGCATTGGTATGCGCTTCTAAAACCGCTATTCAGGACCGAAGAATCCCTCGAGTTTTCGTGGAAAATTTCAACAACTTCGTGGTCGAGAGCAACCGAGATACGGTTACGCGTACGGGCATAACTCCGATACGAAGGGAACAGTTGATCATACAAAAATTCTTTTCTATGTCGAACACGTCGGAGTGCATCGCTGCCTATCCTTATCGTCGCCATAAATTATTCAAATTACGAAACAGCCGATAACCGCGACAGTGGAGGAAAAGATAGGTGCCGGTATGCCTAGTGGGTAGAGAAAAAGAAGAAGGGTGGGGAGGGGGAGGGGGAGAGGAAGAGGAAGGAGGCGGGAGGAGTAATCGGTGCGTGGTTCCACGATATCTCTCGCGTGCGAAGGACATCTCGAAGGGGGGGGAGAATAAAAGGGGGCAATAGTTTTCTTTCGTGAGGATCCTCTGCGGTTTCGAAACTGGTTTCGGTTCGCTGCGACTAATTGGAATTAAATGCAGTCGGCCCCCTTCCCCGCCCTTATAAGCTCACGAATGATAAATGCCGCGATAGCGACAATAATTAGAGGTACAAGGTATGTCCATTCCCATGTAAAACCCTCTCCCCCTACCCTCTTCGCGACACCTCTCGCCACCGCCGCCGCAATATCGTCCCCTCGCGGTCGTTTAATCATACCGCAGCGATTGTGGCTACCAGTCCTCCGCCTCGTGTCGAGATAAACTTCATTATTATCCGGTGCGTACGCGTCTGTCTCGGGGCATTCTTCGATGTAGATCCTGGAATCGAGGGTGCCGTTACGTGCCATTAAAGTTTCTACCAGTAGAATGCCGATAATGATGCCATGGTTCTTTCATCGAACGTTCGCGTGTCAATGTCTCTCGCGTAGAGCTGGCAAATATCGTGGATGTTTTTAAAAATCATCGACTGGTGAGATGGATTTAGAATAAGCGGACAAAGTTTCTGGTCAACCCGATAGGTGCTACGATTTTGTTTTAACGAAGTTATTTACTTTCTGATTAACGCTGCCTTAACCAACTCTTGTAAGTTTCTACGCGAAATCTCTGATTTAAAAAAATTCATTTTTTAATGCGATTTGACCATCTCGATAACCTCTGCGTTCGTTCTTTTCTGAAAAGATATAAGGTCTAGTTGCCGCGTGCTTATAGTTGACCCAAGACAGGACCTCGCCTCTTGATTTCTTTGAAACCGAAATTCGAATATTTCAAGTACTCGTTAAAAATTAAGGTAGGATGTATAATATGTAGACTGGATGAGTGTGAAGTGTTTGAGAGTGCCGACGACGCGTCGCCGCCGAATAGTGACCGTGAAGCGAGCGGCAAAAACAAAAGAGATCACAGCGGAAAAGAACCGAAGGGGGTCGCAAAGTTAGTCAAAAAGGAACGAGCATGAAAGCGAGTCGTCTATCGAGCGCGCGTGAGGATAACCATTGTTTATTAATAAACTTTATTCTTTTGACATGTTACACCGGCAACTCACTCACCCCCCAATATCCCTGCATTAATATCATCTTCCCGGCAGTTCACGAATCGGTAATTCGAAAATAGATTAAAACGGCGAGAAGATATCGGTCGATATTAATACGTCAAAGTTTCTACGAGACGGACCGGCGCGAAGCATTTGTGCCACTGATTCGCTTCTGGCTAAAATTCAATCCGCCAGGCTATAACTTCGTAGGAGAGGTCCCCGTCGCGTCGGTGCGTTAATCGGAGCCGCGTACACTACCTGCTCGTGCACCTCGGCGCTTCGGGGTGTTCCACGGCAACGTATCGTGGCCGAGCACTCCGCCGCGATTTACTTCCGTCGGTGCACCGTAATCATCGCGTCAACTCGAGTAGCACGATAATGACGGCCGGTAATTACAAAGTGTTACGGTGCGCGACGCAACCGTTGCCCCCCTCCTCTCGCCGTGTGAATTAACGTGCCAAGCGAGCAACGCGAGCTGCCACGCTTTCGGATCAACGAGGAAATGTTTTGGCACGCAGCCTTCGCGGAGAATAACGCGGAGAGACCGCTCGGGAAAGCACAGCTTCCTGGTGGTGGTTTTACGTCCTGACGGTTTAATACCATTTACGATACCTCCGCGTGTGATTCACGGATTTCTTCCATTTTCTTCCCCTCCCCAACCCCTCCACCGGCGTCGATACAACGCCGAAGGTGTAATTTCATCGTTTCGTTGCGGCGAAGACGAAGGAGGAGGAGGAAGAGGAGACGGAATGCTCCCTGGTACCTTTTTGTTCGATATACGGGATCTTTAATAAAGTCTGTTATGAGTCATGTCTGCTGGCTACCGTAAGAAGAACTTGCCAAAGTACAAAGAGACCACACACTCCTCGACGGAACATCTGATCGATCAGTAAAGCGTGACGAGGAATGCCCGAAGGGAAGGATACTTAACGATCTTCGCTTCTCCTTCACCTACTGCGGGGATTCATTCGCGAAGCTCTCTAACGACTCCACTTTGCGAGGATAATTACCGGCGCAACGATCGAGAGATCGAGCAATTTTTCGCGCGACAAGGTTTTAGAGCTCTACTGCCGCACGCTGGGAAAAACGCGTTTGTACAATTTTGTAACCTTCCAAGCATCTTTGCTCGGTGAATACGAATACTGGCGGCTGGCATTAGAAAACTCGTTCCGTTTATCTCGATAACAAAGATTTCCTAAATTTCACGGTCGACGGGAATGAGAATAGAAATAATTCGACCGTTCGTAAGGTCTTTATTTAACAGAATTTCGCAATCCAACGAACGTCTCTTATGCGTGAATATTAATGTACGCGTTCGCATTAGGAATTCGCATGAGGTCGCGGTAAAAAGAAATTTTCAAAATTCCACGAGTGACGGCACCGCACGAAAATAGAAGTGGTATTACGATGCGCGGGTTCGTTCCGTTAAAAAAATTTTGCAATACCGTAAGCTTGGTTCAGAGCAAACCGGAGACAGTTAACTAAACTCCGGATGCTTCGATTCTCCACCTTTCTACGGGCGAGAGAAAGAGAAAGAGAAAGAGAAAGGGAGAGGCGGGAACGGGCCATTCCACGAGGACTGTTTAGAGCCATTTAACGGCTGCTAAATACCGCGAGCGTCCAGCGTCCTGGGCCACCGCCTGCTCCTTCCAGTTCTCGTCTCCTTCCATTAAACGTCTCGTAGCGAGTTCCTTGCTGGGAGAGAGAGGTTGCAAGGAGGCCTTGCAAGGTTACCTATCTCTCAGCGAGGTCTACGAACCTCTTTCGAGTTCACGCTAACAAATTCATGGCGCTATGCTTACTACTTGCGATGATTTGTTTTCTCAAAAAGACAGCTCTACGATTGGAATCTTGGATCTCGGTATTTTTCATTTTTAGATAAAGCAGCTCGATTTTGAGGAATGTCTTTGGAAGCGAAAAACACACGGATGCAACGGGGTTTAATATTCATGTTTCGGAATTTTGTATGCTTCGGTAAAGTATTATGTTCTGAGGGTTTTCGTGTAGAAAGGAATGTCTTTGGGAGTACAAAACTCACAGAGACAACGAGGCTTAGTACTTATAATTAATTTGATATTTAAATTATTAAATTCTGAGGATCTTCGTGCACAAAGAAATGTATTTCGAAGAACAACACGCATACAGGCAACAGCGTTTAATATTTATCTTTAGTATTCTATTTCAACTTTTTTCTCTATTAGATAAATCATCAAATTTCCGTAAGTGTAAAACTCGCAGATCTAAGGGGAGTCAATATTTATACATTTAAAATATCTTCGTTTACAGAAAACAAAGTTCGCGTTTCAAACACGATCATTTTTCCTTTGTTTTACTCCCTACAAGGTTATCGGATTACATTAGTTACATCTTTGCGCGCTTGGGCGTATAATCAGTCTGATGTTTAGAACATATTGAAAATATGACGCGAACGAATTGATTATACGCGACGAAAGTTATTACCGGAGCACGATTTACAGTTTACCGCGTGCCAGATCTAAATTTGCCCCTTGAGAAGTTAATGAAAGGTTTGAGGGAACTTAGATCCGGTAAATACTAAATGAATACCTTCCGAAATAACGATTATAATCTAGGCGTTTTAGCGTAACGAGCCGTTCTCGGATATAATAAGTTCGATCGCGATACCGTTACCTTGTCAAAAGATAAACTTTCCCACAGAGCGAAAACCGGAATGGACTATAATAAACGCTCGCGTGTCTTTTATTTTAGAGATGAAGTAATCCAAGGAGTGCTCAGACAATTTGCCGCGATTATGACTATTACGCTCACTGAAAACATGGTAAAGACCGCATTATGGAACGAAAGAACGTGTTCTATGATTCACCGCATTACACGCTCATCGTTCTTGAAATATCGTGAGACCTTGATCGTGCAACGTTTCCTAGCAAACGTTATCGATTATCGTTTCATCGCTCTTCTTCGTACAGTTACACTATCGAGACTAAATCAGGATATTACGTTTATTTGAGATGTGACTCGAGAATGGAGTAAATACAGAAGTCGAACAATTTAGTGGACGTCTTATCAAATGTCATCAAAATTACACAGACGCGATCACACGATTCGTTACAAAGTAGCCTAAGACCCTCCCTCCAATTTGATTAGCGTATATTAATCAGCTGCCCTTTTATTTACTACGTCGACAATATTAGAATAAAAACCGACTGTTCATGCATGAACGTTAAAATCTACTATAGGCGTATATTCCAATCGCGATCAACAACGATTATTTTTCCATAAATATAGGTATCCTAATATTGTAATATTACTGATACTATTTTGCAACACACTCAAGGGGTTTTGACTGTTGAATGTTCTTCCGATGAGGGTTCGATACGAGAACCGAAAGGTCAAGATGACTGAATAATTTTCATTTTACATGGTTTAAATTTTCGTAACTTTCCCGTTATAACGTATTTGTTGATCGCGACCAGGAGATACGCCCATAATAGACTTTAACATTTGTGACGAATTCTTGTTACGTGTCAATTTTCTAAAACGTAACGTACGCACTTCTTTTCTCCGCGCCCGTTCGATTCTATCAATTTCGCCTCGCGTAGCTTCGCAATACGCGAGTATGCAGCCACCGAGTAACGCGCTACGAAAATAGACGAGGGGCTCCCATAAAACGAAATTAAAATGTTTGGACTGTAGCTCGAGGTATTGCAGTAATTTAAATAAACGGCACGTCGTTCCGACTGCAGAAGAATAAGGAAACGCCAACGTGCTTCGAATCGTATCAGACGCAATGTTTGTTTAACCGACGTCAGGAAGGAAAAAGAGACTCGTGGCGAGCTGGGGAGCAAGAGATATTACCCCTGAATTCCAAAACACGAAATCGGAACCATACCCGAGTAGAAATCCCGACCGTTTGCCCCTAATTGCCGACGATTTTACAGCTATGAGTGGCAAGGAAATAAATTCGACATTCTAACAACGCGCAACGTGACGGACAGTCGAAGGTCCGTACAACCGCAATTCTCCGATTTGACGTATGGAAATGAAACAACGAGTTAATCCATTTGAAATGTCAGTAGGGTCCGCCGGTTATCGAACACGTTAATAATAATCCACGATGCGGAATCGGCGCTTCGAGAAAAATGAGTAAAATTCCCGAGTAGAGGACACGAAGCACGACGGTTGGAAAGTACGATTAGAAGATTTAAACTCGCGTGTAATTTTCAAAGAATTCCATTAACGTTAAACCGGTCACGTAACCGGTTACGAAATAAATGTTATTTTTCGAAAAGAATTGTCAGTTTATTATACGCAAGAATGCACAACATAACTTTTAATTAATAATATAGTGACTTATATTTATATATTTATGTATCATAAACAGGAGATAAATCTAACAGAACATAGCATAGCATAAACCGGTAATTTTGACAGGCTTGGTAGGTTTAGTGTTAAAATACTTCGAAATTTGCTACAAACAACTACGGTGGAACAAATTACGCGAGTCGACGTACACCCCGGTAGTTTGCGTAAAAAACAAGTATCGCGTTGCACTTTGATCAATCGCGCTCACCCTTCCCCCACTCATTGTAAGAAGAAAACAAACTTGCGAAATTAAAACCTTCGATTCTGGAGTGACACGGGGGTGGCACTGTCCCTCGAGCGATTTTATTTGATACAATGGAGTACGGTGTCGCGCGAGTACGAGTCAGTGGTCACAATGCAACGAGCTATCATTGCAGAAGAAGCACTAGAAGTATCCCAGCGCGCACTCGTATCCAATGGACGACGTGGAGTGGCTCGTTCGCTCTTAAGTAAAAGCGACACACGATACGTCAGTAAACGCGAGATACCCTGAATGGGTTACACTATCCGACCGAGGGGGATCATAAAGGAAGAGAAGGAAAGAAAGCTACAATAAAGCGTGATCAGTGTGAACCATTTTGCTTGAGAAACCGCGTGTACCGACTATAAGGTGCTCTATCCTCTCGCGATCCTCGAGTCGCAGAACTGGTTTTACACGCGGTCGATTTCGATATATATAAGGATGGGAGGTAGAGACGGGAAGGGAGACAGAGAGAGGGAGGGAGAGAGAGAGAGAGAGAGAGCAAGGGCGAGAGGAGGGACGAGAGGGGAGAAAGAGAAATATCAAGGATCTTTACACGAACGACCCCCGTCGCTGCGATCCTCGCGATCCACCATCCACCATTTGTCTAATTAGAGGCACGAGGATTCCCTCGAGCAGATTACCACCGAGCAAACTCATTTTTCCCATCGGCGCGAACTTTTCGATCGGTCGTTCGATCAATTACGCGTTAAACGGTTCCCGGAGCGTCGGTTGCGCTGTCCGAAATCCGTGGGCCGACGTTGGGATCGTTCGCGCCATATGAGGTAGAGTGGAAATTCATTTCCGATCCCGCGACACAGATCTAAACGCTCGAATATCGAGGACGAGATATCAGCTGCTCTATCGGAGGAAGACCGCCCACGTTTTCCAGGTTACCGCGGCTTCCGGTCTTCGAGAAACGACATAAAAGCGGCACGTTTTCGTGACGAAAACCTCCTCTTCCTCTTCCTCTTAACTCTTCCTCCTCCCCGTCCCTGTTCTCTAATTTCACGCACGACCGACGCGTAAATTTTGTATCGACGCGACGGTCGGCGACAATGGCCCCCAGCTCGTTAATTGGATGTAATTACTTTCGATCTCCTCCGGTACTGTGACGGTAGCGCCAACTTAACGGTTTCGCTACCACGGGCGCGATATCTCGTGACGCAAAATCGTTCGCGCGGTGCCACAGACGAGATATTCTGCGTAGAAACTGCGTTTGTTCGGTGCCGCAAGCAGGATATTGCATAAATAAATACCATTCATGCGATGGCATATATGAAATTTCGGGCTTGGGTATAGAAGGGCAGTAGTTTTAACTCTAGTCTGCGGGTTCTCGTCGGTGAATTTCGGTCAAATGCGACTGCGATGGAGCGAACGAAAGAGAGAGAAAGACTTACAATTAGACCCCGTTCAGATGTACGCGCGAACGACCGTTCACATCAGCAGTACAACGTCAAACGAAGGTATCGGTAGTTTTCATAATTTTACGTGAAAATGATTCAGCATATTTTAATACCAAGGACTAAATACAAAAGCAAATTTGTATAGGAATCTTAGTTCCTGTGTTTTGATGGGCTACGTATTTGCGCGTCGAACGCGAAGAAGACGTAGAAGGGAAAAAGTTATGTTACGTTATGCCCGAAGCTTGGAGAACATGATGTCAAATTCTTTAATTAGTATAGAATATCAATTAAATCATTTGATTACATGTTAGATACGATAAAAGACGACCTAAACGCTCATGAAAACGGAATAAGAAATTGCAATTGACCAGAAGGCAAAAGAAAGTTTGAGGAATAGGAAGTATAGAAGCGCAGAGGCATTGACAAACGCCAGAATCGGTGCCAAACGCGCGTAATCTAAAAGGAGCCTTATGCGGCGAAAATCGAGATGGGTCCAACGTATAACAGTCCCTAGCGTTTCTGGGTACAAACGAGGCCTGCCAAAATCCACGACCTGCCAGCTCTTGTCAGTGGACGTCGAACAACTGCAACCGTGGACGCAAAACACACTGACGGGATAGCATAGTGGCGGTAGTTAACGAGCTTTGGACGGCATTTCCGTCCGATAGTGTACAAGTGACGATGATGTTCCGTTGCTTGATCGATGGCAAAATTGAATTTTCCTATTTATTTATTCCGTCCGTGACACTGCACGGTCGGTATTTTGTCGCGAGATATCTCGTTCATGATAGCGAAGCGGTTAATAGAAGCGTGAATTTAATTTCAAAATTTTCATACACCGCGAACATCGACTAAAACAAAATTCTATCAGAGAAATTGATTATTAAAACTACCCGTGCACTAACGCACGATCTTTCATATTTGTCGGAAGTACGGGAACTGTATAAATCGCAGCAACGCCCTAAACCGAATGACATTTACGGATCTCGAGAACCGTTGTTTCGATTTTGCAAGAACCGCGGCGAGCTACTCGCGTACGAGCTCCTCGAACGGAACTCGTTCGGCTATGTAATTCGACGTGAAAGTAGTAGACACGTCAAGCATAATTTTAAAGCGCGCGTTACCGCCAGTTTCGCGAACGATGATGAAGTGTCTTTTCCGCGTCTCGCTTGAACAACTTTTTTTTTACCCCGGGACTGCGAGAATGTCATAAAAACTGCCGGTTTAAAACCGACGGAATCCGTACGTCAAAGAATTCCGAGAGATTTCTGTCTCGTAAAATGCATTAAATTATCGTTTGCCAAAAAAGTTAAACGATCGCGACCTTCGGACCGATGTAACCGATCCCGACGACGCGACGGGAACGTTGAATTTCGGGAATCGATTCGTTCCAAGGGCGTTGAAGATAAAGAGAATGATAATTAGTTTACGATAATAATAAAAAATAAGAGAGACGAAGGTAGAATCGAATCCGTTATCATCGATACTTGTAACAATAAAAACAAATTAATTATTTATTAACCGGAGAACGGTGACTTGACCGATAAATACTATGAATGAGATGGAAGGCAAGTCATGCGCGATAAAAAAATTGTACTATACGCAATCGTAACGACGGAAACATTAAAATTTACGGTATTGATTCGATCGAATTATCCTCGGCGTCGTAAACGTTTAATTTTATCGATACTGACGTTAAAGTCGTGTAAAGCCAAATTTTTTTTTTGATCATCGTGTTATTAATTAGAAACGTCAATTATCCGAGCATAACCACATTTTAACTACTTTTCACTTTGAGTCCGCTCGAAACAAACTAATTCCTGTTTCTTGACTTCCCTCGTTAATTTCCGATCGCTCTAATCGTTATTTCAGGTATGCCCGCGAAGAAACTAGCTTCTTACATAGTCCGACGCTTTATTAGCAGCGAATACTTTTCAAATAATAAATTACTTCGTCGAACCGTCGTCCACGTACATACAGACGCATAACGTGCGCTCTTCTTTGACGATAAACCTATCGGTTGGTGCGGAGAATTTACAGCATATTTAAACGTTGCCGCGCGGTGCTTATCGCGATGAAAAATTGAAAATAAATTACGCGGCACAGTGTACTCGAGTTAACGCGAGTAAGGAGCCTAAAATATAAATGCAATAAAACGAGTACGAGTTTTACGCTATAAAATTAAAAGCTGCGCGCTTACGATACGATCCATCGATCACCAATAATTATAATGATCTTTACGCTCTTATCGCGATCCTCGCTTCGCGACGACTCGGGACGGAATGCCAATCGATTCCGAGGAAAAGAAAAGCGCCGAACGCGAGGAACGTTACTCCGTGCGCACGGCAATCTTAGATTCGATAATGTAGATGCATCGCCGCTAACGCATCGTGAAAGGGGGAAGCACATTGATGTCGAGCGAATAAAGGCCGGGTTGCACATAAATATTTCATACATCGTACTGCTAGATATACAGATGTCTGCGGTCGTACGATACTCCATTCAAAGATAGACGAAGCGGAATGTGCATAACCATGCTTGGCGTCAGTCATCGTCAATGTCGTTCCAGAAAAATTGACAGCCGTCTCATTTTTGCATCGCGTATCTGATGCTTCGGGAATGTCACTGCGGGCAAACTTCCATTAAGGATGCTCGAACTTATTAAGGTGAATCCGTACTCGTTGTATTGTAAGACCGTATCGGTGAGACGCGTCAGGATTGAGGAAAACAGTTGAAATTACGCGTTTTTGACGGCAGGAATTTCTGACCCGTTCACGAGTTCGAGTGGAAAAAAAATGTAGTTTCTGATCAATATTTTACCTCCGCTATTATAACCGATCATCTTCGTTGGAGTAAAAAGAAACCTGTGATTAGCTGGATCAATTTTGATCAAATTATACTAAAAAAAAAAGTGCAATGTGAGCCGACCACCTCGAAAATCCTCGTCCGTTCTTTCCTGAAAAAATACGAAGCCTAGTTCTCACGTACTTGTACTTGACCGGAGACAAGACCTTCTCTCGATCAGAATTGGAGAAATAAATTGAAATTGTGGATACGGCAGACATCATGGAATGCCAGTGCTTCGGTCGAGGGAAAACAATTTCGATGCAATTTTTTTTAAGCGAAGCACACGATCGTTCAATCGGGAACCATCGGCGTTGTTATTGGAATTTCAGCTTTCATTTAGGACCTGGCGTACACCGCTAACTTCCTCTGTTAAACCAGAATTTCCTCTTTACGAAATGCTTCCTTTCCTCGCTTCCGTCGTCAGTCATGCGTGGTACAGACCAGAAAAAAGCTATATAAAATGGCATGCCACTTACGAATTCTCTTGGCGAATTTGACGGATTTCAGATTTCGAAAAGAAATAGCGAAAAAACCAAAGAACCGATTGCTCTCGTAACATAACTCGTGTAATATTTATAAAAATCATAGAAATGTCCCTATTTAGTAGAAATCATAACGGGACATAGATATATTTATGTTCCTTCGTATCCGATACTCAAATGCGTCGCGACGATGCAATCCGAAGTGGATCGTGGGTCCTCGATATTTATTGCTAGTTTGTCGATTACCTTGACACGGCGTACAGATAACGCCGAAACTGATAAGCGCGGGAATAAAGAACGATCTTCGGTAACTAACAACAAGTAATCGAATAAATCGACTTTTTATAGAGTACCTATATTTTCGTTTATCCATCAATTTAACGTGCGCTCGCACAAATAGGTACATGTATAAGAAATGCTCGTAAACCTAACCATTAAATGTATTTCCCCGCTAAATCGATTTCGGCTGAATTTGACGCCGATACGATTTACCAGTCTTATTGTTAGATCGATTCTTGTAAATTTTGCTGGAGACGACAAAGCCCGCAGTTCCCCATCTGCTCGACATCGACAGATTTCCATATCAAACCGGAAGCTGTTCGGCTAATCTCGGCTTTCCTGATACAGTCGTGTGTTATCGCTGTCCGCCGATGTGTCCAGATCGAAGATATAAAGTCTGGATCACGCGTAAGTATTTCATATTTCATTCCACGCTATATGTATACGCGGGAGTTTAGAGCGCACCGCCGAGAAAGAGGAGGGCTCGAAAATGAACGTAGAGGGTGGCGAAGAGGGGAAGAAGAGGGACGCGGGGAGCGTGCAAGAGAACACGAAGGCGTTATAACCGCTCCCGGCTGTATGCCCCCTTCCCCGGCAAAAAGTTTTGCACAAGATTTTACGTTGCGTCATAAATGTGGGATGTAAATCATGCCCGGGGACGCGGTCGATTCTGCAGAGGCGCGTAAAGCTTCGCAGAAATGACAGAAGATGCATGGAGAAGGGATGCGAACCTGGGCTTAAGGCAGAGACGAGCGCTGGCGACGCGAACGTCGTCGTAATCGACTTCGCGAGGCTCCCTGAGCTCGATCGGTGCTTCCGTTGAGCTTCGAGGGAAGTATCGATCGTTAATCGAAAAGACGTCGAGCATTTTTTTCGACGGATAACCCGGGAATCAGCACGGGGGATAGAATTTATATCCCAAGCCTGCGTCTTATCGGAATTATAAATTCCAATTTTTTTTGTAGGTTAATAGGTTGGGTGTCGGACGGGTCATCGGTTATCGGTACATAGTTTAGCGTTAGGGCCTTGGGGCCCCCCGGTGACCGACGGCACCAAGTGTTTTTGAAATTGCATAATTCGAGTAGATGTTTCTTTCAGACAATTCTTTTGTTTCATTCTTTTGGTTTTGGGGGATCTATACGTTTCTCGTTAGAACTGAACCATGACTTTCGGAAAATAAAGAAGTAGATCGCGCGAAACCGAGAAATGCATCAAGGATCATCGGTGATCCTCGGTAAAATAAACCGATAAAACGCCATTATGCAGTCCAACTTAACTACTGTGGATAAAATTTCAACATAATGTACATCCATGTTCGCCGTGGAGGTCATGTAAAAACGGCACGGCACCCACCATGTTAACATAATTGAGTTGTAAACGGTAACATAAAGTAACTAAATATACTGAAATTAATTCGTCAGTTTCGATCCATCGCTAACTGTAATCAACAACGCAGCGCGGAAGCGTGGGTACAATAAAATTTGTTCAACGATATTATCCGCGTTTCCACATTAATTATATCAATAACGCGCGAGATATGAATTCCACCACGCGCGATTAACTGCGCAAAAGAAACAACAAGCGCTAGCAATGTTTTTTTAAATTCTCCGTTCTCACGGATTACTCGTTAAAATAATACGCGACATTGATAAATGCCACACTTGCTTTAAGAGTGCAGAGAGATAATGCGATATGTGAAATATCGATTTCACGCGATAGTTATGGAGCAAATATCCGGTATGCTCCGAACAATGCTCGTTTCAGAAGCTATTTGCATTTTTATTCTGCACGATACATTTATCGTCCGGCGGTTATAGATAAATACTCGATTGTCATCGACATACCATATGTAATTGGTTTAGTCTAGATAGAATTCAAAGTAACTTATGACTCGTAATAGCCGGGGAACGAATGTTGTCACTGCTCGTAATCTTACGAATGGAGAACGTAAGTCACAGGAATGAGCAACGAGTACGCTCGCGTCGTACCGCTTTGCGATTGGCGGAAATAAAAGGGTGCGTAAAAAGGATTTTATTATTACTCTGCGCGCCAGTAACGTACGCGGTCGAAACGTTATTGCGCGATGGAAAAAATTTCCACGAAGACCATCGGAGGAGCTTCCGTTCCATTCCCGCGTATCCAGTATCGAATCGTGAATTATGAGAGTTTTTTTGCTCGGAAGCTCGCGGTGGGTATGTCGATCACGTATTTCCATGGAATTGTGACAAAAAGGAATCTCGTCGTTAACAGCACGATCGCGAATACCACGTTACGAGACTACACGAGCAACGCGTGCCATTGCCATGATCAATATTCGCGTTCATTTTATGCGAATTCTTAAGAATCTATAATTGCGCAGTTAAATATTTACTAGTAGCGAACAGTGGCGTAGCGAGCTAACGGCGTACCCAGATGCGGGGCGTATGTATGTATACGCTATCAAACGTAATTGCGGGGAAAGTTAAAGCTATTGTGTTTTAAGTGAAATTTACGTGTCGTTATTTTTAATCCTGTTCTTATCGTTATTTATACCTCGTTATTCGTGTTCCTTTGAATCACAGCGAATCTGGTGAGTACAAATTTGAGATGTATTTTTTTATTTATACGATTAATATTACATTTTAAATATCTAACATTGAAAACAAATACTTATAAATGTAGTATTCATTAAACAGTACTCTTCGTTTCTCACTACATTGGTGAGGTACATTTTCTTTTTTACACTTCGCGTACAATAACCCACAAGGATGCCTTCCCGGTCGTAAAAACTACCATCATTACGCGAACGTGGTAGTTTTTACGACCGGGAAGGCATCCTTGTGGGTCATTGTACTTGTTCCCAAAAAAATTGTCATTTTTTTTATCGTCTCAGCGAATCCCCAAACACAGAACAAAACCCACTTTAAAAACGAAACAAATGTTGAGGCAAAGATGACGAGCGTACAAGTATGATACGAAGATTAACTGCATTAATAAAGATAATTGCGAATTACTCGTTCAATTCTATTAACCGTCTCCCATTCTTTCTTCCCTAACGTAGGATTATCAGCAAAAACCTGGCGTTGACATTCGTAGTACCTAACGTGATATTTGTTTCATCGAAGAGGAAGTAAAGTAGAAACCAGGGATGGGAAACGAAACGTGACGGAATTAAAAGGATCCAAACCTAGGCTAGTTTCACTCCTAAATCGGAATGTAAATAAATGGAACCACACAAGTTAGGAACGTATCTAAAATTACAGCCCGAGTTTAGTTTTGTCCCGAGAAACAAATCTAAACTACAGTCCGAGTTTAGTTACGTTCCAAATGCGGGTGAGTTCGGATTCGTTTCATTTCGTTTGCCATCCCTGGAATAAACGAGTAACGGCGATGCGAAACATCGGTGCATCGGAATTGGAAAGGTTCCGTAAACACGATCGTTCGCTTCCGTAGGATCTGCGGAGGAAACAGCGCGTTAGGCGACGAACACGAAAGAGGCGTAATCTTTTTCAGTGGACCAACGACACATGCTGACCACGTGTCCTCACTAATGTACACAAAAAGTCTCTCCTCCCCCCCCTTTCCCGACGCCACATTACCTAAGCGCGAACACGATAAATACAAATCATCCTCCTCAAACTAAGCATCGATGAATTATTTAAATTGTGTTTTCCGTTCGCGCTTGTAACCGCCTAACTTTACACTTCACCAATGTAAACAGCCAACTTTCTACGAACGCTTCGCACGCACCGTGAAAAGAATTCGTGAACGGTAGTCAGCCGAATGTTTGTACAGATCCAAATCGTTCTCGCTAAAACGTTTTGCAAACTCATTTGGGGTATAGATTAAAATCTATTTTATCGGCGCCGGGGGGAATATATCGGCTCTGTTGATTTTACGATGGCTTCTATTTCCGACGATCAATGACCATTGTTACGTTAACGGAAAAGAATGAAGATCGGAGTCGCAATCTTATCGTTGTCAACAGACTACTACTACGGAGAGCCTCGTTAACCGCGCACGACAAACACGTACTATATCCGAGGACGACTTCGATCCGAGAACACAGACATTATGTTTATTCGGAGGTGATAAACGTTCGACCGCCATTCACAACTCGACGGAGCGTCGATCGCGCCGGAAGCATCACGTAAGAACGATTTACGGCTGAAGAAATACATTTCTGATCCCATCCGCGGTAGCGCGCACGTGTTCTCCATAAGAATTTGATCGCCCGACGAAACTGACTAGTTCGCCCTCCACGCACTGTTTTTCCTTGGCCCTTCGTTACTCGGGTTAACGCATTGGGTGCGGTGGAGGTCACCGGTGACCGGCACCTACATACATAACTTGGCGGTAGGTCCACGCGGGACACCGGTGACCGATCGTGCCACGATTTGTTGAAATACAGAATTCATTCGAGCAAACGTTAATGCTTCTAAATTTTTCAACATTGCCATCGTTGGTAAAATTGTGCGAAAAAGTGAATGCACCATCAAGAGACAAGGTCTTGTTTCGGGCCAAGTACAAGTACACGAGACTAGACCTTGTATCTTTTCCGGAAAGAACGCACAGGGGTTTTTGAGGTGGTCAAACTGTATAGAGCATATACAAACAGTTTATAATCAGTACAGTTTCCGCAATATGTTATGACTAGACTGCGGAAGCTTATGCAAAATGCATTATTTTGTGCCTTATATTATGCACTAAATGAATGATTTAAAGCATTATTTTATTTTATCTTATACATAGAATATATTATACGTATATTTCCCGCATATTGAACGCATTTGTTTCCCAAATTCGTTTAAAGTCAGTATAAAAATAATGCATTTTGCATAAGCATCCGCAGTCTGGTTATGAGTTTTGCGGTGCAGTTTTTACTTTTGTTCCACCTCCGATGCTTGGTAGCGCGTACATTAGAATCTAAGCACGCCCCGGAGAATTTGCTCATCGGCATCGCGTGTGATTCGACTCGCAGAAATAACTCGGTCTCCCGCCACGAATGGGGGACCCGTGCTGTGCCATTGTTGCGGCAGTGGAGTTTTAAGTTTCGCAATCGTTTGCCAGTTGACACAACGACAATTCGCTCTCCACGCGACTCCGTACGAGATGGATAATGCGAGGAATACAACTGCCGGACGCGTAGAATAGAGAACGGCCGTACGTTACAACGATACCGGAACTCTTGCCGCCGTCGAGCTCTTTTGTCATCTATATCTGACCCGTTTCAAACATTTGATAGATCGCGATAAATAGTGATAAATATCGGAAAGATCGCTCTCGAAACTGGCCCGCCTATCGCACCGATACGGCGTCCGGATTCACTAGATTTTGTTCGAGAATCGAGGGAGCTGCTGCGATAATTTTAGTAAACAAACTAGAATCGATTAAAAATTAAGTATATGTAGTTTTAAACGGTGTTAATTGTAACGGGTTAATTGTAAGTACAAATACGCGAGAACTAGAACTTTAATCTTTTCTGGAAAAATCAAATGGGAGGTTTCGGGGTGGTCGTGCCGCATTACAAAATGGATGGCTTTAAAAAAGTATAAGTTTATAGCGTGAAATGATCCGCGAATAATTCGATCTGTGTAGGTTGAAATCATCCGACGCAAAGTTTATCTGGTTTCAATTTATTAAATTATTAACTCCTTTACGTGCCAAAAGTAAGATCATATTGTGTAAATGAAACAGAATATCTAGTCTCACGTACTTGTACTTGGCCTACGCCAACAGTTTGTATCTTGATCTGACAAAAAATGTATAAAAATTGGAGCTGCCTTCTCTCAATTCTCGTACGTATAAATCAAAATAAGAATCGATGATACAACGCCGCTCTTTGAGCGGTGATTGAAGCGTCAAAGCGGTAGAAATTCTTGGAAAGAGTCAAAATCAAGATAAACGGTAGTAGAGAGATCGGACTGAGGTTCAAGGCAAAGCGAATAGCATCCAAATCTGCGTTCGAATGGAAATACGATGAAAAACATAAACGAGCACGATTATCCCTGACGACGGAATGCGTTGAAACCGGACACCTACGTTACACCATTCAAGACAAATACACGATGCGAATTCGCGTAATGACGCGAATAAAACGATCGAGGCGAGCGAACCAACAGGGACGATGGGCAATTTACGCGAATAAAACGGATGCTTCCGAGCGACTACGATTCGCGAGGAATGCTATATCCCCGGGGAACGAGATGAATCACGGAGCGTCGAAAATTTTCCAGAATGCCAGACAGAAGCGCGTGGACAACGGGGGCTGCGGTCACGATACTAACGCGCGCAGATTTAATCGGCAGGGAATTCCAAGAGGATGATGATCCGCGATGATGTCACCGCGACATTGAGCGGAATCGTAATCAGGATTTCGCCTTCGAGAATCGCGCATACTCGCCGAACGAGTCGTCGGCAGATACCGATCGCCAGCTCGATAAATCGACCGATTACGAACCACTACTACCAGTTTGTCGTCGGTGTGCGCTATGCATGCGCCCGAGAGCTGCAACTCTCGGTTTGATGCGAAATAACTCGCGGTGCCACGCTGTAAACAGCGGATCTTTTTGCGGTCCGTTAACGGATGTTTATCTTGCCGATTTTTGCGATAGGATCGAGTTGATATTTCTATCGGGCCGAGTGAACGTACTTTACGGTACGGCGAGGATCTCGTTTCGGAATTAACTATTCCCCCCCTCCCGGAATGGGAAATCAACGATGTGAAACATTTTGATCGTGTTATTTCGATACACGGAGGAAGCGAGCGCAAAGTATCAGGTGTTTTATCACGCGCCTCAAAGAATAACAACGATATCGTGCCTATTGGAACGCAGTATTTACCAGGGCCTCGTATCGCATAACCGAAATGTTAAAAAAAAAACATACATACAGACGATTAAACCTTCCTGCCAATTAGCCATCGGAATTAACTTATGAGCCATTGATAAATTATTTTAAATTATTTATCCGAGTTTGATTTAACCGTAGTTTATTTTTGTTACTCAACTGGATCTATACAATTCAAAGTTTCGCCGACTCGATAAACGTAAATTCTGCTCCGATCGAGAGGAAATGATCGACGCGTTCTCTTATCGTTAATTGTTGTTTACCGAGAGATATTCGTGATTTAATTCGAGAGACGAAGCGATTACAAGGTGATCGCAGTGCACGGGGTATAAATGCCGCGAAGTAATCTAACTTAATCTAACTCGATTCAAAATAAATCAATGTACCCCGTCGCGACAAGCCGCACTGTCATTACGTTCGTTCTTGTGATTATCTCGTGACAGATTGGTTGTGTAAATTAAGTAATCGGCGATGGTTCGTAAACCGTAAACTGCGATAACGTTTCATCAATGACATGCAACCTAACCTAATCGCCTGTGTTTTTTGGATCTGGTTTATGACGGCCCGGCGAAACTAAATTTTCCTCGATTCGTTTTCGGATAACAGCTGATCTAACCTCGTTCTATCCGTCGAGCGCGAGTTAAAACGATTCGAGAATGGTGTTTATCGATACCGCGATACGAAGCCAGGATGTGACCAGCGCAATTACAATTGATAATGAGCGTAACCTAGTGTCGCGAAATCAAGCGCGCGCGAGTGTATCACTCTTGTTTATTATTCGTTGGAAACACAGCGGAATGTCGATTAACAGAAAGAATGATCGTCCGGAAAGAAAATATGTCTACGAACCATCGCAAAAGAGACGCGATAAGACAATGCCAGCGTGTGTTATTGTCTCACGTTGATAAACACACCGATCTCGTTCAAAGTTGACACAGAAGCTACCGAGGTTATAACCTAGAAAACAGGTCAGGATTCCCGAAGAACGCGAGCAACATTCTCGTTAACTTCCCGCTTATCGATGGTCCGTACGATCTTGTCCTCAAATTCGTTCGACAAACCGCGGCGTTTAAACCGTGTATCTCGATACCTCGTGTGTCATCCTCGTACGAGCGAAACAATCGCTCCGAACGAATGACAATAATATCGTATTTACTTACCCGACGATTTGGCGCAAACACTTTCCCCGCTCAGAAGCGCGAAGTCGGCGACAGGACGGCATGCATCCACGTGTTCGGTCGCAAGGTTAAATCCACTTGTAGAGACGCCGCGAGAGACAAGCCACGATAAACCACCCGCAGTGTCGTCCACATCCACCAGATCAACCACTGTACGCGCAATAATCACGATAATTCACTCGAAAACGCAACTGCCACGGACGGTCGGCGAGAAAGAGTTGACCCGGCACGCGTCCGCGGATATCGCGCGGAATTCGAAATTTCACCAAAGACGGCGCCGGTGTTCCCACGTGAGGTTAGGTCGATTCGACGTTGCACTTTTCAAACACGCTTCACCGTTCCGTCTCGACGTTTCCACGTTGGCGCGTGAGGAAAACGAGTGTCTCTCATCCTCCCGCGACGAATAATAATTAACCGTAGTACCCTTTGATAATCATTGTTCCGTAGTTTCGATCGAAAGTTGGTAATCCTTCGCTATCGTCCAGGGGCTCTTTTTCGCGGTTACGCTTGCGCGCGATCGCATTCGTTGCCGAAATCAACAACGATCCTTGAACGCGTGGACACCGATTCCCTCGGAAATCCTACGAGCAACGCGTTTCATGAATCGACACGCTCGAACTGAAACGAGACGAGACGCCACCACCCGACGCGACGCAACACGAAAAACAGCTACGAGAACCGTCTGGCACGACTGCCGCGGCGACACTGAGGAACAACGACGTCGAGCGCTGGTTGCTTGCACGGCACGTTACTACTACGCGGCTGGCGGCAAGCCGACCATAGGAGCACTCTACTCTCCTCTCTCTCTCTCTCTTTCTTTCACGCACACATGCACACCCTCTTGTTATCGCACTCTCTCTCTTTCTCTCTTCTCTTCTCTTATTCTCTGTCTTCCGTTTGCCTTTTCTTTCTCTCCCTCTCATTTTTTTGCGCATCGACCTGTCTCATTTTTTTCTTCATGGTGTTTTCCACGTAGGAGTACTTCGTCTCCCTTTATCATCTACGTCTTTACTCTATGTTTTACTTTTCCTTCTCTGATTTTTTTACTTCTCCTCTCCTTTTCTCTCGCACCCGCACATCCCGTTGTCATCGCATTCTCTCTCTCTCCCTTTTTCTCATGCCTTATCCGTTGACCTGTTCCTTCTCTTCCTCTCATTCTTTTCTACGTGTTGTTTTCCACGCAGAAGCATTCCGTCTCCCTCTATCATCTACGTCTTTATCCCGTCTTTTATTCCTCTCACTCTCGTCCAACTTCCTCTCTCGCACACCTTTTGATTTCTCCCTGACCTCCGTACGATATTTCGTTTTCTGCTCATTTATCTCCTTTCCCGCTTTGCCCTCAATTTTTCTATTTTCTTTTGATCAACGATCATCCCTCACCCCCTTTTTCCGTTGTATCTTTCTCTTTGTACCGCTACGAGCCCCCTTTTACCTCCTTCCCCCTTTTATTACATATTCCGTCCCTCCGCCCCTAACATTCTTCTTCTCTCGTTCGAGCTCTCTTATCTCCGTCCTTATCCATCCACCCTTCCTCTCTTTATCGCGCTCTTTACCTCTCTCCTCTACTCTCCTTTACTTACACTCGCACGATACCTGAACGCGAGGAGGAACTGCCAAAGCAACGACCAACCGCCGAGTCGGGCGGGAACTCGTCAATGCGATGCGTGTGTAGCCTCTCTCCTGCGCTGCACTCTCTCAGCTGTTTCGTCGTACACGCATAAACACGTGCGTGAGTCTACACGCTACCGCCGTACGGGTCCAAGAAACTCGGAGGGGGCGTGGGTGTTCGTCTCTAAAGAAGGCGCCGGGTTTTCGTTGTACTCCGAAACGTTTTCACGAAACGATGTCTCCGCTGTGTTTGCACCGTTCCTCCTCGCCGCTACGACGCGTTGGGGTTTTTAAACGGGGTGCTTACCCTTTCGAGTATTTGGTACTCGAAAGATAGACTGCTCCGGGAGTGGCGAAGTTGGATCTCGTTAGTCTCGAACTATCGGTCACGCGTATCATTTAATTACACGGTACTCCGAAAATCTGATTTAAAGAAAACTTCATCTCTCATTGTCGAGGCACTAAACGTTATCTCGATTACTATTGTCTACGCGGTAAACCAAGATTGCGGATATTCGCACGGGTTTCTTAAACTTACATAATTTTTCAAAGGCTGTATTTAAGGAATATTACGTCTCTAGTTGTCGAGCAAGATAGACATTATCTGGATTAGTGTTATTCGCGCAGGAAACTGACAGTTTTATTCCAAAAAATTGTAACTCTCATCGTCGAGGCAATAGACATTATCCAGACTAGTATTGTCTGTGCGCGAAACCAACGTTGCAAACATTCCGACTGTACGTTTACCCGCGGGGCTTTATTAAAATTACATAATTTTTCGAAGACTGTATTTAATGAAAATTGCGTCTTTCGTTGCGAATAATAAAAGTTATGTCGCTTAGCGTTTTCTGCGCGCAAAGTCACCATCTTGCAGACATTCTCAGCCGTCCACGGTCTCAGAAAATTTATCGTATCGCGGCTGATCGGCGGAATGCAAGGATGTTGGTGGCACCATTGCGATAGAATGTTTCGTCCTCCAATCTTACGAGCCCCTCGTCCTTGGGGCCGAGAATCCTGGGGCATTAATTTCGTCGTGGATGTATCATACGAAGAAACACTCGTCTTCTCAGCTGTTTCACGCGGTGCGTACACTGGCGCGCACGAATGCGTGTCTTTTCCTATCTCGAGAGAATAGACCGAGCATTGTGTCGCCCCACAGTCTACTACCGCAAACGTATTCTTGCATCGTATCCCACTGTTTCGTAGGCGAAACGTGAAGTCGCATAGTTTTAGCAGCTTTAATTTAACTCGCATCGCCGCTCACGCCGTGGATTCCCACGTCAATAAATAATCGATTGAGATTGAACTGTGACGATCCATCAAAGAATAAGCTTCTGTTATTTCTTTTTGAATAATTGTAGAAGACATTTAGACTTTTACTCATGTGTAGCGCCATTAATTTCTCGTGAGTATGCTGTCATATTTTTTTACTGCAAAACAAATCACAGCCAACACCGAAAATTGGACTGTGACGGTTGATAAAAAAAAATAAGCTTCCATTATTTCTTTTTCGACGATTGCAGAAGATTTTTTAACTTTTACAAATTTGTAGGATCTCGTGGGTATGCTGTAATATTTATTCACTACAAAACAAATCACAGCTAATACCGTGTATTTTCACACCATTAAACAATCGAGTGAGATTGAACTGTGACGGTCGAAGAAATAAGCTTCCATTATTTCCCACGACAATTATAGATGACAAAAAATCTACAATTAAATGTTTATTAATCTGTAATATCTTGCGTGGCCAAAATACTAAGCCCGACGTTGACGAAAATATAACTGGCATCGTCCAGAGGCACTTGGAACAATTAATGGCACCTGTAATTTGCGGGTGGTCCCGTAACCGCTTGACGACCGTGAAAACTACCCGTGTATTCGGTCCATTTGGAGGGCCCTCGAGGTGGTTGCCTGGTAAGAGGAACACGAAGGAAGAGGAATTAAGCGACGCCCGAACACCACAAACTGCATCGACGACGGCGCGGTTGGTCCGAGTCACAGGAACGACGGACACACCCACGCAACGTGCGCGTTAGTGGACAGATATGGATATAATAAAAAGATAGCGGAGCCTCGGGCACTCATGGGAAAGTTTGGACGGGTAATCATCCCGGCGCAATTCTTTTTCGCGAAATTAAAGGCGAAACGGGCATTCCCGTAAACCGATACGTTCACCTTTATTCGCACGATTTACATGTAATTACCGCGCGGGACAAGTGCCCGTACGAACGATAGCGTATCACGTTTAATTCCACGATTTGCCACACTCTTTTCCAACGGCATACGTTCTCTTTTATTATGGGACTGATTACATAATCTGTATCGTAAAGAGCTGACGTTAATATTGGCCTCGGGGCGAACAGTGTCGCACGAAAAGCCAGAGCGTTTAGCACCGTTCTATGCTAGATGAAGTAATAACCGAGCAATTTCGTCGGTATGCAACGGAGACGCTGCACATTTCGCAAACTGGACGGTCACGGAAACGCACGCGGATGATTGAGCAATCGTCCTCGTCTATCACCGATCATCGATCCCGTGTGGCGTTTTAACGCGTTGGCTGCCGCACCGATTTTACGCGACTTCCTCGACGAGCCTCGATGAATTCGTTGATACGCGATGTATATTATGATGTAATTTCATCCGCGATAGTTAAGTTGAACCGTATAATGGCCTCTTATCGATTTATTTTAGCATGGGTCACTGGTGACTCCCGAGGTCCTAAGATGCATTTCTTCGCTTACGCGCGATTTGCTTTTTTATTTTGCAAAAGTGAATGTTGAGGTCCAACGAGAAACCTACAAATAGCTCAAAACCAATGTAGTGAAATAAAGAACGCCGGAAAAGATCAAGACCGCTCGACGTTTCTGTAAAATATGTTACGATAATGGATCTTTGAAACTAGGTAGAATGAAGAAAGTTGTACGAAAAGATTCATCATGCACTATACAATGCGTATACAATGCAATATCATTTACATACACATCTTACATATAAATAAAACTATTTTTATATGCTCTATGATGCATTAACTTCTTCGCACCACTGTAGTAAACGATGACAAAATTGACGAATTCAGAAGCATCACTCGAATTATAGTTTTCGACTAATTTTGCCACCACCGGTCATCGGTGGCCCCACGGCTCTAGCGCCAAGTTGGGTGCCGGTCACCGGTGACCACCACGGTACCCAACGTGCTAAACTTCCCGTTCACGAGACGCATGCCAGAACGTCAGGTTCTAACGATCTCGTTCCATCGTCGTCTCCTGTCCTCGTGAAATTTCACGTCGCGTGACGCGCCTCTAGGGCAAACGCGCTCGTCGGTGTCTTAGCGTTACGTCGCACGGTTTAATTTTAATTCGCCGAGGGTGATATCATGGGCGCCCGCATGCCTTTCCATTAATCTCAATTACGCGACAATTAAAAGCAGTTAACGAAAGTGGGGTCGTGAACCGGTGATATGCCTACCTTTGGTAACCGGTCTCTCTTTCATGCTCCTCGTAAGATGTTAACGATGACACCATTCCATAGCGGACTGCCGAACGTTAGCGTTTCGATTTAACGACCGATATTCAACCGTGGGAATCATCTCAATATTTGCTTTCGTCATTCCTGTGATCGATAGATTTTAATTTCACTTTCATATCACGGATTGATTTTTTTTACGAGTTACCCTCTGCGTATACAGATTTAATTATGATATTTTCTTACCTAGATTTGCTTTCTTTTCGCCAGTTACCTTTCTTCATCGACCGATTTCATTTTGTTTTTTTTATCAACGATTTATTTTTTTGTAACACGTTACCCTTTTCATCGACCGATATAATTTTATTTTTCTACCGATGATTTATCGTTCCACGACGGCCGCTTTGGTCGAGCGATTTAATTTTATTTTTCCACGTGCATTCTTGTCAATCTATCCGCGCGGGAGTTCTTTAAAAATAACGAAAGATAGTTGAAAGAATTCTCGAACCTCGACGCTAACATGATTTATGTATCTACGCCTTCGAATTCGTCAAAGCGCATCGGGGAGTCTTGGGACGTTTCACAATAGCCATTTTATTTGCATCTCTTCCCCGCGCGTTTAGGCAGATTTCACGTGTACGCGCGTTGTACTCTCGTCCCTCGTTCTTTTTCCACTAATTTTTGCTCCAACCAGGAACAACGATTTTAAACCTCACCGCCGTATAATTTATAATAAAAAAAGACTGCACGCCACAAATACCGTGTATTCCAAAGGAGAATTATTCCTTTAGCGATTGCAGAAAGACTCTGGATGGAAATGCGGGTGTTAAATCAGAGACTGACACGAACTTAACTCATTCCTCCCTATCGCTTTTGCACTCTTTGCGCGGAGTCGAGATTCAGCAAACAATGGAAACCATGTCTTGGGAAGCCAAGTGTGAAGATAATGCGGGGAACAAAGTTGTATGCGTCAGCTGTGAGAGAAACCGGCAAAGTTTAATGTCAATTCCCCCCTCGATGGACGCGGTAATCACCATTTATCATGGAATTTAATGTCTCCCGTTCGATTTAAACGTACCCGATAAGCAGCATTGAATTAAGTCAACAACTCTGTTCGATGCTAGCATAAAGGAATATCTCACGATTGCGACTGGAAGCCAGGGGGATTCTAAATTGTTTCAAAGTTCAGAATAGTTTCTCTCGTTGAGACTAGGAGCGCGCGCAATAGTTACGTTACTACCGTTTGCTACTCGGAAAGAGCATAGATTTTTTATCATCCTATAAGTAGTTTCTAATAGGGTAGAGGGATGAGGGGATTGTCAGGCGGACGAGGATCGTTTGTTGTGTTTCCGATGCTAAGCCAAACCGAACGAGGCTCACAAAAGGACACCTTAAAAGGGTCCATAGATTCAGAGTCACTCCGGGGGGTTCTTTCTCCTTTTACCGGAAGATCGTATCTCCGTGGCTCCTTTTGCATCCTATCTCCTTTGCACCATCGCTGCGACCACGAAAACGAACCATTGCCAAACGATTCTACGACTTGGAACAATTAAATTTCCACGTTTGACGTGTTCCGGTATCCTCACGCATTATTCTTTCCAACTATCGATAAGAAGCGAGAGGCCATGTATTTGTATCTCGAGATGAATCCCGGCGGACGAATGCTTTTATGATGAACGCTAGGAATAATAAGTAACGCTTTATTCATTGAAATTCATCAGCGCATTATTCTTTTTAATTATCGATAAGAAAAGAAAAGCACTTATTTGTATCTCGAGATGAATCTCTGCGACCGAATGGTTTTATAATGAACGTTACGAATAGTAACTAACGCGTTGTTCACTGAATTTCATCAGAGCATTATTCTTTTTAATTATCGATAAGAAAAGAAAAGCACAGATTTGTATCTCACGA
This sequence comes from Pemphredon lugubris, assembly GCA_933228935.1. Classification (NCBI taxonomy): domain Eukaryota; kingdom Metazoa; phylum Arthropoda; class Insecta; order Hymenoptera; family Crabronidae; genus Pemphredon; species Pemphredon lugubris. The sequence continues at coordinate 19,596,918 of OW121815.1, forward strand.
TGAATCCCTGCGAACGAATGCATTTATGACGAACGCTAGTAATCATCAATAATACGTTATTCGTTGAAGTGAATAATACTTTGTTCCTAGAATAAAGCGCTCGCGCACGTGCGTAACCGCAAAAAGAATCCTTGGCGTTCGCGCAAGGATACCAACTTTTTATCGGAACTACAGAACAATGATTATCAAAGGACTCTATCGTTGGTAATAAACGATACGCACGGTTCGCAAATCGCGACGTAGGATAGATTTATTTGATCGGTGAATCAATTGCACGAATTTCTTGGAAAAGCTTCCGATAACGCCAACTGCAACTACACGGTTCGTAATATTTCCCTTTCAGGAAATTGTTATCGTAAATGAGTGGTCGGGTACCCGATTCGTGGACTTCGAGCCGCTGTATTTCCCAGTTCGTTAACACGCGGATGTCAAATGTACCAATAAGAGCGCATTCTTCGAAGAGAATACTTCGTTTGGATATCACTCAATCGCGTCCCGTCTATAACGAACAAAATCGATGTTTGTTCGCTCTTTGTCAGTGATCGCGCCATGATAGGACGCCGATTGATTTAACAATGCATGATCATCGAACTGGTTAACTTCCTCATTTCCGATAACATCTATATTGTTAAAGGTAATTGCGCGTTTCGAGTTTTCGTCCACGACCCGCGAACGACAATGCTCGCGCGCGATGTAACGCGAATAAAAGAGTCGGTTAATGGGCGCATCGTTATCGTGCATTCATACCACGGTAAATCAAATTCAACGCAACCACATTTATTTCCACAGAAGTAGAGAAAATTTATCATTTGCGTACCAGCACGAATCGGCTGGTTCGCTTTCTCGATCGCCGCTTGCCGCGACCTCGTACGCTCCCGCGTACTGGTATGTGTCTCGATAAAGATCGAATTGTTATTCACACGAAATCAATGAACCGAAACTCCGCGCGCCGTAATCCTTTCTTTTCCTTTTTTCCAATTATCTCACGTTTCCACGGTGTGTCGTCGAACGTCCGCGCGAACGGTTACCGTTGCCACGATTTTACGTAATACGGGAATCGTGGAGAATAAACTCAATTTTACGTTTTGAGATAACGACTAATTGCAAATCGAAGCTGGATAGAAGAAATGTTACTTAAGGCCATTGCGTGGTTTCGTGTTCCAATTTCAGCGAACTCAAATATCACGTTGCAAAATAAATTACGGATGTTTAAACGTCAATTAGTATCGAATCGGAATTTAACACATTGGGGGCCGCACAGATTTTACTCGACTTCCCTCAAAGCCTCGGCGAATTTTATCATAGGCAATGTGTATTACGATGAAATTTTATCCACGATAGTTAAGTTGAACCGTATAATGGCGTTTTATCGATTTATTTTATCGGCGGTTACGAGCGATCGCGTTTCGCGCGATTTGCTTTTTTATTTTGCGAAAGTCAGTGTTGAGTTCTAACAAGAAACATAGAAATCGTCCACAACCAAATGAATGAAATAAAAAATATACAATATAAAAATATACATGTAATGTTATAAAAAAAAAATATTTACAGTATGTTATGAAAAAGAAGTTGTACCATATTAGGGAGATTCATTTGGTCCACCTTTTTTCCGTTTGAATTGTTTTAATGTTGTACACCGCAATATGTACGCATAACACTTGTACACACATTTTACATGTATGAATATCACTATTTTCGAGTGCTCCATAGTGAAAAATTGATAGGTATTAAGGTTTACTCGAGTTATGCGTTTCAATAAATCTTGGCGCCGATCACCGATAGCCCCCACATCACCCGACCCGTTAACATTAACCATTATATCGTTCGAAAGAGAAGGAGTACCATTCTTCAAGTTCCAGTTACGATTTCCGTGAAATCAAAGGGCTGTAACCCCATATGATGGAATTATATATATTTTTTTTTAATACTCTTTTAGCATTACTTACCCCGTCGAGGGTGCAGCGTCGGATTTCTACGATGTGGTTAAATAAGGAAATACTAGATCTTCCATACTAGTGCCGTGCTTTATTGAAAATCCCTCATTGTTACCGCGATACGTACGCTCGATGCTCCCCTTTTGCCCTTTAGTTTCCATCGGAGGATCGGGTGTCCGACCGGTTCGCCCCGTAAAACGATTCCTTTTGCTCCGATTTTTCACCGGCACTCTTTCGTTCATTCTACCGTATTATGTCGATCCAAAAGTAACGAGCATTAATAACGGTCACGTACGATTGTCAATTTCGTATTCATCATTCGCGCCGAATAACTCTCGCGCTTTAACTTTACGGCTCAAGTTATAACTGACAGTTCTATTTTAATTACGCTCGTATAACGGGATGCTGCATATTACGAGCGATTATGCGGACTGCAAGCGCCGCAACACATTACGCTTATCGCTGGCATTTTATCAGCATAAACAAAAGCTGTATGTATTACAATACCGCCGTACGGTGGTTCAGCTTATTTTCAGACGATAATTGATAATACGCAGTCTGACGTTGGCTGCGCGGCAGTCGACGACCCGCTCAACCTTGAAACAAAATTCAATTCGATCGGCAAATTCGTAAGAACAAAACCTCACCATCGAATATTTTAAATTATACGATTACGACCTTTCCTCGTATACCCTACTCCGAAATTACGACGGTCGGTATTTACAACTCGAGAACAAAGATCGCGCGTCTGGCGAAAGTCAGTTTATTCGTTCCATCAATTTTTATTATTTCCAAATACCACATTGTCGTCGAATACCTCGCGCGGTTAACATCACGTTCTAAATCCTGCCACGGGACTAGAAACAAGGTTACAACGATACAAAACCGCCGGTGTACCGCGCGGTGACTATGCAAATCGATGACACACGTCGCGTCGGCCGTTCTCGGTTAAATAAAAGTGGCAAGGGACGGCGCGGGAGAAAAGTGCGTTCTTCGCATGCAGATGCCCGGATAGAATTCGCAAGGCAGAAAACACAGACCCTCAAGGCTACCTAGTTTTCCCAATACAAGCGCGAAGATCCGAAGCGTCGCGTTGCCCGCGCGCGCGCGCGACACACGCGGACGAAAGAACGTGTGTACGCGTGCAGCGATACACGGAGAGATACTGGCATATAAATGTTGCGTAAGTATGCGGACGTGTACATAAGCAAGAGAGGCTGTCTATGAAGAAGGGACGTTAACTACCGCATGGAAAATATCGTTAAACCGGTTCGATGCCATCGCGCGAACATTTTCTCGGATGAAAATCACCGTTCGTTCCGCTGCGCACACGTTATGAGGAAAACGACGATGTACATACGCGGCGGGACGAACGTAAACAGTGAGTACGGTAAATCCGAATGCTCGGATACACGGAAGCGAGCGTGCAATGGCGAAGGATGGGATATTTGACGGGGTTTCGAGAATATCGGTAAATCGAATTTCATGGTGAACGCGGAATGAGTTTTTTCAAACGAAATGTGGAATTTTAATCGAAAGTGTCCGAGGTTCAAACGGGATATCTCCTGGTGTTTGCGATAAGTGATGACAAATCGAAATGTCTGTACGAAAGTTGGATGTCGCCAAGCAGATCGGTTAACGAGATTTAGAACTCAAATTTGGAAGTCAAACGCGTGTCGTTTAATACAAAAGTGGTGTAAGTAACAATTTACACATAAAAATTGAGTAACAGTTTTGTAAAATTTAAAGACGTCAAAGAATGTGGCGTCTCTCTTACATAAGCTAGTGTCAAGTCATGCCTTAAGATAATAACACCATTTTCTCGCGAAAATCAAGATACACGATCCTTTGATTCAATATTTTCTTGACATACTCACTTTTTCCATTCATTCTGGTGAATACTTGTCACTTGTCACACCATTCACCGTGGAAATAATAAAGCTACATTTACATCATTCCCGAACAAAACGAATCGACGTTTATTTCTTTCTAGACTCGTTATTAAACCAAACAGTCAAGAAATTAACTCGTCCTACTGTTGGATCGACCGACTAACATCAAACCACTCGGTAACACTAAGAATTGGAAAACAAAGAAGCCAAAGAAATTCAGATATGAAAAACCGACAAATCACCGGAATTTAGTATCAATATTAAACCAGACCAGAAAATTTCAATGCGTTCCACCTTCCGTTACTTCCGATACACGTTCGGAACGCGTTCTCGATTTTTATTATTTTTTTTACAATCTACAGAATTTGCCAAGGGCTGAAAACATAGGTATAATATTATTTCACATGTAGACACGCGTCTAGCTTAAATATAGCAAAGCAGGAGAACACTTAACGAAACTTCCAGGAATAGGAGTCCCGCGATGCCGAACGAAAGGGATGCACGAAAGCTGGAATACATTTTCCGTCGACCCCTTCCTCCCTCCGTAAAGAGTTCCCCGAAACGAGGCGATAAAGCATTTACGTCGTTCCCCCGATCGCTGTCCAGACTTTTCTCCACCCACTTCGAAATGGGTTAACGAGCACGCTCGGATACCCACGAGAGAAGTATGCACGGTGCCCATAAAGACTCCCTTTTATGCACGGACTCGAAATATTTCGTTCCGTGGTATGCGTTACAGATAAAAAGCGCCGGCGACGAAATCGCGCATTTTCTCTTTTTTTTCCCCTTTTTTATTTTGTTCTCTCGCTCTCTCAACCGCATCTCGACAGGATACGCTTTACGATGTCTCTTCATTCGTCCCTCGATCTCTTTTCCCTCCGCGCGAGAGGAGGGTAAAACTTTTGAACGTCGTTTGAAAAATGGCGGGGTAATAAGCCTCGCGATTCTCTTTTTCGTCCACGAGAGAGGTGTCCCTCCTTGGTTTAAGATCCCGCGATATTTCAAGAATAGTATACGACGCATTTAATCCCTCTAATTAGTTTTTAAGAGATCGTAATCCCCGTCACGAAGGGTCTAAATTTACGGCCCGAAAATACGATTAATAAAATAATATTCCCGCACGAAGAGGGGAGGCTTGTTTTCTTCGTTTTTTAAAATTTGTTTACGCGTATAAAGGCAATTGCGCGGTGTAAATCGCTTGCGCGCCACCCACATCCGACGTTGGTTGTGTCGACGCATGGAAGATGCTCATTTTGCTCTCCGCGCGAGCGGAGGGATACTCACCTTTATGTTTTTTGGTCGTTCTTTATCTTCTCGGCCGTGTTTAGAGGTGCGCCGTTGTCTGGTCGGTGCATGTCACACAGTTTTTCATGCGAGCGTCTTCGATCGCTGTACCGCCAGGGCTGTCTTCACCGGGCTTAAAGAAAACAACGATTTCCGACGTGACTTCGCGAGTCGTCGTCGACGATTCTGACGAGGGAATAAAAAGTATCGCGACCAGTAACTCGGCATTATTGCGAAGCGTTTTAATCGCCATCGGTAATTACGACGCGGTTCTCCGGTAACTCCGGAAGCGCGGAGTACGAATCGCTTTCGCTTTCGTCGGCAACTGACAGACGCAAATTAGCGTAAATGATATTCTAATAATTTAACCCATTATGCCCTCGCGCACTCGTATGTGCAGAAAGCATTAAATGTTTTCTAAATATAGCCATGATTTCCCACGTGTCTTCGCTGAAAAAACATTATCAATTTTGATCGTATATGTTCATATGCCACGGCACTTGATACAACTTATTTGTAGCTAATCATTTTACTCAGTTGTTATTTCGACGCGCTTGAAATCGTTCGCAAAAGAAAGAACTTCGGTCTTAATGGATTAATATTTAAACGCTAGAACATCTTCGGCATTCCGTTTTCCTTCCCTTTCGCCGTTTAAATAGAAAATTCATTGCTGGCTTCGTTGTAAAATTCTTTTCCGACGTCGGGAACCTTTTCACCTTTTCCGAGTGGCGGAAGGTGGAAATAATTCTGACGCTCGTAAAAGAGGGGAAGTACCGAGTCTATCCGGTAAAAGGGCACGGCCCTGGTCGGGACGGGGCATCGGCGTGCATTTTAATATCGTTTTGTTGCCGGCTGTCCGTGTCAGTGAGTCACACCCCGGTGCAGCTAGGCGCTTCTTCTGTGACGCGCGCTACGCGACCGTCCCGGCTACGAATTATTTATTGACGCGCCGGCCGATAAATTATTTCCGGCAAGACGCGCATCGAGAAACAGCGGCGGGCATCCCTCTTCCAAACGGCGCCATCGTGTTCCCGCAGACGATTTCTGCGTGACAAAGTGTCGTGGCCTCTACGTCCACTTCGTCGTCGATCCCCCCCTTGTACGGTATTGTTCCTGGTGAGCGCGGTGCCCTGTCGGTTTTAACCGAGGGATTTTGCTATTGTCTCGTATGCCAGAATTAATAAGAAGCGCCGTCGGGCGATCTTATAAATTTGCTCGCGGAGCGCGCTTTCGTAATTACGATTAATAAATAGAAGGCGTATGCCGCGACGAGACACTCCGTTCGGATCAGAATGGGTGTTTGGAAACGGGAGGTTCTACATACGCACGATCATTATTATTAGTTTTACTCGTTACTACAAATGATGATTATTATTAGTTCAAATCGTTATTACAAATTATCATTATTATTAGTTTTGATCGATATTACAAAGTATGATTATTATGAGATCTAATCACTATTACAAAGTATGATTAGTATGAGATCTAATCACTATTACAAATGATGATTATTGTTAGTATAAATTATCATTAGAAATTTTGACTTTTATTAGTTCAGTTTTAAAATGGGTATCCGAAAACAGAAGATTCTATGTATTGCATTTAAGATCTTTTAATCGATCGTATTTTTGGGATGTAAATTTGTTCTTGATTTCATTCACACAAATTTTTCTTAATCCCGAATAGGAAATTGTCAGCTTTGGCACTCCATGGAACAACGACGTGCTTTTATCTGATTATTCCGAGACAATTCCGTGAAACGTGAAAGTGAAAATCCCGTTGGTGATAAGAGTAACACGACCTTTAAGGGACCATATTTCAGAGGGCCTCTTATGGATATCTACTCATGTTCCTATCTCCTCGTCCTGCCAAACAGCTGGTACAATATTTAAGAAAACCTAACTCGAAACGCTATCGAAGGAAAGTGAAAGGGAAAGATCGTATTTCAAAAATCCTTTATTAGATAGCGTGGAATGGTTACGGAGAAAGTACCGTTACTAAAAGTCACGTTGATTTCTCGAAATTCCTTGCAACATTTTAGTTCGCAGATATGAAATCGGTATCTTAGACGTCGATTAAAAAATACAGTACGTACTACGAGCAATTGACACGATTCATAATTTTGTTCCATTCTACAAAAATGGAGTCGAGCCAGTCAATGCAATGCTGACCACTTAACACTCGATTCTCAACAATGGATTGCAGATATTTATGCAAATTCATATTTTTACAGAGGATCGATAAAAATCAAAAATTTATTTTCCCCTTGGAAGGTTTTAAAAATTCTATTTTCTTACATCGTATGCGCATATCGTTCGCGCAATACCGTATAACACGGTTGCAAATCGCATCGCGAAATCAATTCGCAGACATCGCATTTGCTTTATCTCAAAACATTTACAGTCTATTTTTAAATCGAATAATTTACTCTGGAAAACAGAGCGAATATCGAGAGCGTGACCGCAGAGGTTAACGTTACGCTCGCCATTCGTCCCCTTGGACTTGTACCGCCACGTTAATTATGTCCATTATCTAATAGAAATTTTCTGAAACACAATTCAACGTTCACGAGCGAGCGCCTACCCACTTGGCGTACGAGCGTTCGTAAAAATTTAAAAGGGTGCCCCACGACAATTGAGCCAGGAAGCCAACGAACTTAGCCGACATAACGTTACGCAAAGGGCCAATTGTCAAGCGCGCGCACGTGGGGTTGGTCAGGGAGGTCAACTTTCAAGGGTCGGTCCTCGAGGTCGTACGTTTCGGAAGGGGTTGGCCGGGGAGCGGATCTTTCTACCGAGAATGATCATTATAATATGATAAAACGAACGACTGGAGTATTACTTGCTCGTAAATGCGGTACCGCGAAGCTGTAAAACGTCCAATGGACTAAATATATAGGATCCTTTTTCTGACGCAAAGTGCTCGCGTTGCGCGTCTCACATTGTATATCGCCGAGCACATAAACTAGCATTTGTCGTAGCAATGTATCGTTCGCGGTTGATTCAAAATTCCCGATTCAAAGAAGTCTCTCGTTCCTCTAAAGGAAAACGCTGACGATACCCAGTTCCCTGGTATTATACGTATGCGTGGAAATAGATGCCTTTACCCTGGGAACGTGGTCGTTCAAATATTTAGTTTAAGGCGGAAACCCCTTTAAGTAGGCGCTAGATATCCAAATAAGGGAAAGTGGATCCTCGTGATTTCAAACCTATGGATCGCCGTGATTTGCCGATACATATTTTTTATTACGCACACGGGAAAGAGCAATTAGGATACTACGTGCATAAATTGATTACGTCGATCGACTGCTCGATTAACATCACATTTTATATAAATTCATAATTCAATTGACCTTTAACTTGACGTAAATTGACTGTTGTATTAATATTTTGGTTCGTCGTGTGGGACGTTCGTTTCGGAAAATCTGAAAGGATAGGCGAAGAGGAAATACGATAAACAGTAGTCTAATAATAATCGAGATAAATCTGGACCCAGATCTGCCTGTCACTTCCACTTCCACGGTTTACAAGTCTGCTTGATGCAAACCGTCAACGCGAGGCAACGTAAATTATGCATCGACGCAGACACGAAATCACTGCGCTTCGCGCTATAGAAAAAAAAAACGGTATGTTACGAAAGGAGTTCAGTCGTAATACTTCCTCTCCGCGATGCAAGAGAGATAACTTTATGTATTCAAGATAACGTAAGTAGATTCGTATTTTCGTGGCGGTACGATACCAAGCGAAACGAATAGCATATTTCCCTCGAAAATGATCACGCATGAATGTCGCGGAGAACTCTCGATCGTTTTTTATGAAAATTTATCGAATCGTAAATTTGACGCGTGATACTCTTTCGGCGAACATCGGGCGGTAATGTATGCAAAAATATTTCACGCGCACCTGTTCCTGGAAGTTCGTTTTTTAGCGAACCCAAATCCCAAGGGATCCTCGAATCCGAACAAATGGAATTTACCTGCCGCGGGGACGAGAAATAAAAAAAAGAAACAAATGGACCGTCATTCGGGTCGCTTCGGGAATACGAAAGAATAGACTTTCGACGATTCTTCAAAGGGCATCGAGGGAGAGGAGGACCTTCGAGAGGAGAGGAGGATTCATAATTCACCCACCGGAGAAACTCGCGCCACCTCGACCCCCGAAAATTTATGTATTCGCTCGGACGTGTTTGAAATTCAACCGATCACCGACGGAGAGCAAACAGGAAGTTCGACGCGTCGATGTTAGGATCGAAGTCGGGTGGCAGGGATCAAGTGCGAAAAACGAGCAAGAGGAAATAAAGAGAAATAATGGAAGAAACTGTGGAAAACTGGACGTTCGACTAACAGCGCGGAAGGGTGAATTTTCTTTTTCTCTATTACGTCCTTCCTCTCCGTCTCCTTTCTCTTCGCATCGCAATGAAACCGTCGCGGCGACTTGTTTTATACGCCGTTCGAGTGACTGTTAACGAACGCCGTTGAAATGGCGCTTTCATCACTGTTCCCTCGGAGTTCGAAGCACTCTGTACGTATCGTCTCGCTGTTGAGCTAAGGAAATAATCGGAATGACTTCGCGAAACGTGGAAACACCAGAAAACGTCCTTGGAGTACCAAAGTAACTTCAATGAGAAACAATAGTGCTAAAGAATACAAAATTTTATGAGAGACCTTGGAATAAATAAACGAACATGAGTATCTTAAAAACGCTAAACCATAAATTGCAAATGATTACAAACACTTGCAATTAATAAAAAGCCAAATTAAAATAGAAAAATAATGAAAAAAGTCTTGAATCACTTTTAAACCTCAAGTTACAACCTTCAAATTTAAACCTTTAAACTTTAAACTTTAAACTTTAAAAAAAGATATCTTAAAATTGACTTACATTTTCCAAAAGTTAGTCTCACTGCAATCTCGTGAGCAGCGAAGATACGTTGAACAGCTTGGGACTCGTTTCCCAGATTGATCTCCCGTAGCTCGCGTCTGAAAATACGTAAGAGTATTGTTGTCGGGATCGCTCGCGACGCGATAAATTATTATATCCCCGCTGGACGATACGATAGCTTACGCGTGATTCATTATTTGCCCGTGACAATAGTAGATCCTTTAATGGGACAGCAAATTCTCGAACTCAATTAATGCCTTCCTCCAATCTATTTCCTTCAATTTTTTGTTCGCCATTCCGGCTTCGTTCCACCTTGAATTTCACTCCTGCAAATTCTATTATAAACTTTAATGATATTCAATGCGACCGCGATCTCTCCTTGCGTAAGTAGGAATCCGATGTTTCCTCGGCGAGAGTTTTCCACGGTACACCGAAGTCCAATTTACGAGGATTAGAAACTTCTTCGCGGAACAACGCTAATAGAAAACGAGCCACGCGGTGTTGTAAATTTCATTATTCTTCGATTGGGGGGGAGAGTAAATTATATTTTGCATCCGGAAATTATTGGCGAGTAAGCGAAACATGGAGTCTGCGCTTGGTATTGAACTAGATCTACGAGACGCGCGCAAACGAATCGAGGCAGCGAAAATTTGGTTGCAAAAGCAACTTCCGTGAACACCGAGGTGACTTATCGTCAAATATTACCTTCGCGCGCGCAGCACGATCCTCTTTATCACCTCGTTAAGACGTCGTCGGTGAAGATGAGAGACGATTATTCGGCGCCTCGAGATCTTCGGTGCGTGTCAAATCGATTGGCACGCTCGATCCATGATCTGGGTACCTCGTTAGCCACGAGCACCTATCGATATATTATCACGTGACGGGCATCTCCGTATCGTTATTTTCTCGTCCTGTCAGCTTTTTTTCTCACGGCGCTATTGGACATACAAAGGAAACATCGATCTATTGTTTTGTCAAGCAACGATCGCCGCCGCAGATACGATATCGGGGCTACGCGTTTTCTTTTCGCGCGCCGGCGATTTTGTCGCGCTTCGAATAATTGTTGCCGAGATTCTCGGTATGGGTACCGACGAAAAAATACGCAAACGTAGGGAAAGCGGGACGACGGGAAGTATAAATGGGCAATTTGAAATATTTATTACGTTTCCTGCTTCCGAGTGTACGCACCACGCCGAGAGGAAACTTCATCGTTGCGATTAACGATAATGATATTATATAACAATAAACGATACGTCTCTGTAATCCGCGCCTTTAAAAAATGTCAAAACAATACTAGAAGCATTAGTGTCGGAAACTTTCGGAGCAGAGTGTACAGCCGCAACGCTTTTGGAGTACGGTAGAACATCTATTATCCGAAATAATTAGGGGATAAGAGTGTTCGGATAACAGAAATTTTTGATAATACAACAATACCTTTTTTCGTGTGAAATTTTATCTACTTTAAACAAAACAATGCAAATGGACAAAAGAAATACTTTCTATAACATATTATGGGCGTTATATTTTTTTGGCAGCTGAAATATATCTTCTGTATGGTGATAGAGATTTTAATTTAATCGTTCTATCCGTAGTGAACTGTAAACGTTGTATAGAGTACATTGCCGAACACTGAAGGATGTTGTTCGGATAATAGAATGTTCCTATGAATGACCATTCAGTGAATAGAGCGTTTAGATAATCCAGGTCCTACTGTAAATTTCTTTGATCGCCTTCGTCGCGAGTTTTAGCGAAAAGTATGTACAAAATTGATGTTCATTATTCAATTGCGTACCCTTCTACTGCTCCGGCTGTAAACCAAAACTTCTTCGTCGTTCTTCCTTTCCCGTCTCTAGTCGCGCACACGCGTGTTCCAGAATCACGACCTAAATCCGTTCGGGCCATGCGTGCAAAGGGATCGTTACAACTGCAAGAGAGTGATTCGGGCAAAAGTATTTTTCCATGCGCTCGGGCGCACATCCTGATGCATTTCGCGGAGAACAGACAAGGTGCATTGTCTTTCCCGATGTGACAGGGGTCACTTAGCATAAAACAACGTTGTTTGATCGTATTTAGCATATTCCGCGCGGTAGCCTGTCTAGTCTGCATATATACAACTCGTGTAACACACGCTCGACGTGCTCGTACCGTTTCCTCCCGTTGACATCACAATAATGATATTAATTATGCCCGTGAGAGCGAATAAATAACCCGGCGATCAAACGGAGCACCGGTACTCGGTCGTTTCGAGCAATTTGAGCCTTTCCTAGAATCACGACGAACGCTATCGGTATTTTCTACCATTCTATTAATCATTTTCGGTAATTATCTCTGGTAATAAATTACGCGTTAACGAATTTATTAAGAATCGTTCGTTCCCGCGTCCCTTCCTGAGAATTACGAGCCGAACGTGAAGGGACTCACGTTTTCCCACACGTGTCGTTTTTACCCGTTCCTCTCCATCTCCCTCTCTTTCTCTCTCCATTAGTCGTTCGACGTGAGAAAATCGGCATACGACGAGAAACAGCATTCCACCGATTAGGAGCTTCCCGTTTACCTTTGTCCGACCCGCGGCGATACCGATAACTGGCAGAATGGTTAGCTAACGAACGCACAATGTCGACCAATTATGTTACCGGCGGAATGCGAAATTTGCATCGCTAATCGCTCGCACAAAGAATGATGAATTTCCCGCAACGTTCGGACTACCGAACGGGCCACCCCTGCTCGCGCACCGGCGTTCGCGTAATTTTAACGAACCCCGTGCTGAGAATACACGTCGCGCTCTACCGTGTTTCAACCTGTACATCGTGGCAAGGAACGATCGTGGCTGCAGTTTAATTGCAACGACTTCGGCCGATTCAATATCGCCGAGTCATAAACGTTTACTCGTGTCGCGCTCGGTTCTCGTCAAGACGAATGTTTCAACATTATTACGAGGGAGAATTCGAACGAGACGGCTGACAGTTTAGAAACGAAGCCATTCGTTACGAGCAGATTTGTCCGTATAACGGCCGGTAAAAATCTTAGCATTGCGATAGGAATGATTTGCCGCGAATAGAATGTTTTCGTTCCATGTTAACGTTACATTTGCGTACTTTCACCTATCGTTCGGTATCCTGGGGTTCGAATGACCCCGCGAGCTCTCGGCGTCAACGTTTCCTCGCTAATCGCTGGAAAATCAATTCGATAACGAAGATACCGTGAGGCAACGTTACTTCTCATCGACGCGAGGATAGGAAAATTGAAATAATGCAGTTGAAGACTGAATTGCTAGTGATTTACTTGTATCGATCGTAACGCGGTGCAATTAATACAAATATGTCCGTTTGCACGTGAGCAAATAACAAAGTATTTGGGTTTAACGGGTGAGTGCAGTACGATATAGGGGAAATTGGTTTAACCGCAAAATTGTATTTGTTAGGCTATTTGTTAGAAAAGGGTCGGTTAGGCCCTTCCGTATTCTGGGGTTTGAATGACGCTGCGAACTCTCAGCGTCAATGCTTCCTCGTCAATCACTGGAAAACCAATTCGGTAACGAAGAAAAGATACCGCGCGTCAACGTTACTTCTTCATTGATGTACAACTACGAAAATTAGAGTCAAGTATATTCCTGTAGGAATTTTGTTTTCGTATCTAGCGCGTTATGTACGTATATCGCATCGAGCGCGGGGTCTAAAGGTGCTAACGAAAACGGAACTACGAGAGAGGCATCAGAAGAATAAAACCACCTGGTGTTTCCCGAACACCGCGCGGGTGATTGTAAATTTCAACAACGATGCACCGAGGAGGATGCTTTTTCCGCGAATTCCGTGAGCCACCGGCGAATCATCGTGAATATCAAATCAACCCGACGCGTATACAGGTGCTTTAGAAAATATATGGCAAACAATATCTCGAATGCGATCACCTGGCTGCGCCGGGCACGTGTCACGCGTGATATCCCCAACCGCATTACGAGACACGTGCATGCTATGCACCTCTGACGCGAGCCTTAACAAACTCGTTCGCGTGCACGAACACGACACCCGATATGTCTCACTTAATTGTGCAAAAGATCGCTACATAATCGCGTTATCGTGGTGCGTGCGCGTGGAAACGGTGATTAGAAAAATCGAGAGAAAAAGAGTGGTAATGTGTCAGCCGATAATTAGTAGGCCGGAGGTGTAGTCGGGTTAGTCGGAAGAGGGTTAATTATCCGAAGGTCGATTGCCGTGTAATTAAGAATCAAGCTAATGAGCGTCGGCGCGCGATTCGTACGCGTTATTTAAAATTCTATTAATCGCGCGCACGGCTTTTGGAGTAAATACAACATTTCGCGTACGACGGCTGTCGCCTTCGCTCCGTTACCTCGTGTTCCTCCGAACCGAAAGTTATAAAATTCGCTACTAAAGAGCGCGGAGAGGATGTCGCGAGCATCATGGTGTGGACTGTACACATTGATATCCCATTGATAAGAGGGTTTACCCAGATGTGGTGGCTGTACGGTATCGCAGCCACGTTTCTATGCTTCGGGCAGGCTTGCGGATGTATTGCAGCGGGCAGCACCTGCAAAAATAAATATCACCGTGATAAATGGATTATCAGGCGACTTCCTGCCTGCGCGGGCGAAATTTGTCGTCGGTGAAAGCGCGATGACAGCCAGCGGAGGAAAAAGTTTTTATCGGGGCTGAAAATAGCATTTCGTTCGCATAGGAAGCCAGATAGTTGACTCCACTGTTTTCCTACTAAAAAGAGGTTCGAGCCTTTCTACTCTTTCCACGGTTTAGTCGTGAAAGCGTTTGGCACGAGGTATCGTTTCAACGAGCATAGCGCGAGTAAACATCGTTACGGGCGCGTAACGTTTGTTAACGATACCGTTATACGGTTATACAATTTTACGTTACGCAGTTACGCGCGATAAGATTCGCGACGTAATCGATCAATTTCAGTTACACGATGTACAGTGGCGTTGTAAATGGATTATGCGGCGATGATTGTCGACCATCGTTTTATTTATTTTTCTCGTTGTAACGCGTGTACTCGCAATGACAGACGAGTCACGCGACCCGACGTACAATGAAAACGATTTAATCCTTACGCTGGAGTAATGTAATTACATTTTAATACCGTAGCGTCGATTTGATACCTCGACCTTTGGCGATATACCAAAGACGAATAAAAACCGAAAGTGAAATAACCGTTCTACCGGCGGATACGCGTATCCATTACATTTCCCACTTTCCACGGGAATAAGACCGTCCGCGTCACCGCGTATATCGAATAATACCGTAAAATAAATTTCAATAAAAGCAGGAAGTAATAAAGGCAAACGATCTTAGTAACGATCACATTACGGATAGTTCGGACGCCGCAAAATGAATTCAACTGTTGCGCCGGTTGTACCCGGCTGAATGACGTAACGACTCGGGTAACATTGTACGAAATCCATAAAATGGAACGAACGTAAATTACGCGTGACTAGGTGCGCGGTTATAACGTTATTGCGTACGCGAACTTCCTTCATTTGCATTTGGAGAATTTATGAAGAAATCAACGCAGCCGCGTCGCCGTTTATTCGCCGCATTAATAATAATGCACAGGGCAAATCAGCTCGCGCATAAATGTCGGGCACGGTTGAACGTCCGTGCAGACGTTAACTAAATAATTACCGTATAAAATGATCCTTAGCGTAACTAGGAAGCGATAAAGGTAACCGACCTTAACGGTGACTGCTCGGGGATAGGACGATGCGACCATTGCATCGATCGCATACGCGGCGCAATTAATAGAAATATGTCGTGCTTAATCGTCGATCGAATATTTCCGTGCGTTTCGAGAGTCGTTAACTAGCCCAGGAATCCGCGTGCGTGCGCGCGTAACAAAGTATTTATTTAGGTATAACGCGAGAGAGCGGATAGCCAGCTTCCGATGCAAATTCAAGTACGATATAGGGGAAACTGAATCGATCGCAATATCGGACTTGTTAAACTATTTGTTAGAGAGGGTAGAAGTATTTGTCAAGATACCGTACAGTCCTGACGCGTTTGGCAATTCGGTAGCGTGTATTTCGAAAAGAAAGTTAACGAACGGATAGACGTAGAAATTCCCACGAATGAGTTTTATGTAACGGCGTTTTAATTAATGAGAAATTGAAGTCAGCGTCTCTTAAACGGGCGGTACATTAGATCCCCCTCACGAGTTTTATCGACATTTTATAAGACCGTCTTATCTTCGGTTGTTCGGGCGCGCATTAAGCTTAATATCTAAAGTCAACGTCGCTCTCCGCGCAATTTTCTAGCTCGACACGGTGCTCGCTCGACCATGCGCTAATTAATTAAGGTATAAAATAATCCCTAAGTCGACGGGAAAGCAATAAAGGCAATCGAGTTTAACGAGAATCGCTTCACGGTCTCCCAGATAGCGCGTTAACGCGAGTGCTGTAATTGCAACAAGGTGATGTAATGGGCGCGATTATGTAGTAATTGATAGCGGATTATCGCTACGCATCGGAATGCTGCCACAAAAGCGACGGTGAGCGCGTTTGATAAAAGATTTATCGACCGACGCTGCTGGAAAATTATTCGACGCGCGGTTCGCTCAAGTCCACTCGCGTCCCTGCCCTCGATACGTAAGTACGCGATTATTTGACCCGTGGAAAGAAATCGTGACGACAAGTAATTATTATCCCGTGCCGAGTTACTTTTCCCCCCGAAAGCTTATTAGCCTCCTTCTTCCGTTCTTCCGGCGTGCCGCTAGATCTTCGCACCGTTAATTAACAGATAAATGATTCGAAAACGATGCTAGGCTCCATTCGTCGCCCACGCCGGCGAATCTCCCCTGATTTGTAGGTTAAACGAACTCCAGCTGGCCAATGTTGCGCAAAAGCTGTACGCGCGCGCCTGCATTATGCGGCCTACGTGCACTTTGCATTTGGCGCGCGCGTGGGCGACAAATTGCGGTAAATTGCCACGAAAATCAGGAAATCGTACGTTCAACGGTGCCCCGGCGTTGTCCTTATTCGCGAATCTGCCCACCGTGCGTTATATCTGATTGACAAGCGTGGATCCGCGTGAATTAGGTCGTCGCCTGATTACGATCGTGCCGGCGCGAGTGGTAATAAGTAACGTGCGATTACCTGGCCGACCGGAAAACGGCGCGGCCCTTGATTTACCTGGAATACTGGAAAACGATCGTCGGCAGTGCCGTTTACAACTTCGCGCGTTAACCGCTTCGCTACCACAGACGAGATATTTCGCGGCGCAATTTTAGTCCTGAGGTGCGAATGACAAGGTACGAGGCAATTTTGTTTCGATGTTTGTAGTTTGTATATCCGATGGTCGTTTATACCGTATGTATGTTGGAATTGTTATTTCAGTTTTGATTTAGTTCTTACGAGTGATAATGAAGTCTTGTCGTCCGACCTATTTCATTATAGATGATAGTAAAAACGAAACTGACAACGAAAGAAATAAAATTGAAATATATTATACCTTACGGGTACCAGAAAGAAATCTATTCTTTTGTAGAACAATATCAAACCTTCACCTCGAATTTCTCAAAACGATTGAGCGCGTTGGAGCAAAATTCTTGTGGGCACATGCATAAGTTTCCTCCTATTATAACGTGTCCAAAGTTTATCCAAATCGGAGGCGGTCAGTCGTCTCCAGGCTCTCTTTGTAAGCTCAAACGCTACTATGTAAAATAATAGATTTCTTTTCGGTACTCCTAATATAAGTGACGATGATGATCCATTTGAAATCTAATTTTTTTTTACGCGAAACACCTTGTCTGTAGCACCGCGCGAACGGTTTTGCGATGCGAAATATCTCCATGTAAGTACATGATATTCTCGAATCTATTATTGAGTGCAGCAGAACTATGGAGCAGCCGTGTCTTCCTTCGGGAAGGAATGTTGATAAGAAAATTGTGCGCTAGAAACAGCAGCAGGTATTTGGAAACTTTCTATTACGACACATTAGGAACAATAAAAGAATAATTGAGGGTTATTGCGTGGTACGGTTAACTTAGAAATCAGATAAATTTACCGATATGGACAAAGAACATGCTCGACACGAATCAGTGCTTTGCTAATGAATCGTGCAGGAATGCACGGCAGTTCGGTCTCCGAGTCTTTGGTATATCGGGACGCAATAAGGTAACTTTCAACGATCTTTATGGGGAAGTAGCATGCCGAAAGTTAGTATTTCTAACGCGCGTTGAATGGCACACGACGACTTCTTGTCACGGAAGAGCGAGGAAATGTGGGAAATGACGCTTAGCGTCGAATAGCGAAATCTATTGAGAAATTCGGAATTTTTAATTATTGTCGTCTCATTTAAACAATCAAATGGGTACAGAATCTTTCATTTTTATGAAACCACGTCGCAGTGTTTATTCGATTTTCATCCCGCTCCCATTTGACATAATTTAATAACAAACACGCAAAACGAAATTCCTGGTACAAAAGAAATACAAATTTTGTTTACAAAAAACAATGCTTTGCCATTCAAGGATTACAAGACCGCAGGTAACTCGTTAGAGTGCTTTTTGAGGCGAAACTCTTATAAACTATAGGGTTAATTTTTAATATAACTTTAATAATCACGATACTTTAAAGATCATTTTCATAATTTATCGAAACGCTCTTTAAGCGTCACGTTAATTATCGTTACGAAACCACCGTGAACCGCGAAAGATGCGGTGAGCGTAGATACGTTTCCGCATTACCGATTAATAATTCCGAGCACGGTCGTAGAATTCTACGGTGTAGAATTATGTCACGGAAACATACGCGCTAGGCGACCGTATTACAGTCATCGCGACACTATAATAGGAACTTTCCGAGAAGTGTTATTGGCTGGTCGTTCGAGCAAGAGAATGAACCCTTTAACCTCCTTCTAGCCTTAATTCGCATTCCGGAATTGTAGAATAAGCGGCACGGACAGTCTTATTAAATGCTTTTAGTTTACACGAGTCTGCGAATGGAGCCGACAGCGAAAGTTTCTATATCTACATTCCTGCATTATTATTAAAAAATGAAAAAAAGAAACGGAGAAAAAACGATGCGCGAGATGCGTGCGCAACGCGTATCGAATCTCATAAATTCGTTATTGCGAAAGGCTTTAATAAGCGTTTACGACAACCAGAAATAAAATTCCGTCGCGAATAACGCTCTAAGAATTTCCGAATGGTCTTAAGTAACGAACGGGATTCCTCAGTCCAGTCGAAAATGGGACACATGTATCTGTCAGTGAGTAGCTTGTCGCCATTAATTTGCCGGCATTCCAATTGAATTTCATCCAACGCGTTGAAGCGAGAGGAGAAAATAATTTTAGTACGCGTTAACAATCCAGTCTTTCATATGCTCTAACGCACGGTGCGTTATGATTCTCAGCTAATAATTCACTGTCAACGATAACTATCGTAAAATCCTCGGAATGCGACTTTTCTCATCGTCAGGTTTGGAATTAGGACACCCAGATTAATTATTTGTTCCCGTGAATCGGGATCAATTTTCCATGAAAAAGTTAATCATTTACGAATAAAAATAAAACAAAATTATACCGACGGATTAAGATAGTCTTAATGCAGTCTCTATTTTAAAATTAATACCGCCAAACAGTTAAAATGACACCGGCGAAATAATAGAAGAAGATATTACATTAATATCCTCTTCAGGGACGAATTAGCAAACCGAGAAGAATATATTTAATTTTTTTTACCGCTATATGTCGAGTTTCTTCTTTCTATTGTTTGAGTGACTTTGCGGTGAATAGTTATTCGCCAGATTTGAATCTTTCTACATGGTTTCACATATTTTTTCACTGAGAATAATTTGAATTTCTAAAAGACTAAGCCAAACGTAGACGTATCTGTTAGTCTCCGTCAAGAGGTTAATAACTGGTTATCCAACGACATTTGCACGCGCATTTTGTAACACAGATATCGACTGTCTGATTTCCGATAGACTCATTGGAAAAGCGTTTAATTGAACCGTTTAAAGTAGGAAAGGAAAAATGGTCGATAATTATACCCAGTGTGAGGTCTCGACGGACACACTAAAAGTCGATCTTTCAGGATTATCTTCGAAGGTAGTCACGTATCGAGCAAAAATATATCTGGTTCATAGCTGCGAGTAATAGCACGCCCCGACATTAATCACTTCAAGGATTCTACGTTAGCTACTTGGTTACTATGTATGTCTACTAGTAATGACTGGTAAGTTCTTAACTTCCGTGCGTGATCGAGAATTAATGAGGTACAAGGGGACCGAAAGGCAGTCGTTAATCTTTATTACAACGTAATTATCGAGAAGTCCACGAAATTAGCCCGAGCTAACGTAGTTTTAATAAAATGAGGAACACCGGCCTGTTATTAAATCAAGTTCTGCAATAATCTAATGGAGTCAGTGAATTTATCGTTTAGTTATCCAAATATGTATTGTCCAATCGAAATTGAGTGACATGATTAGGAATTATTTATCTGTTAAGTCCTCCACCTCTGGAAATTACTTCATTTTTAACGTTAGATTTATTCTCGTTCGAATGCAATTTATTTCCCAATGGGGGGGGCGCACTTCAATTAAAAGCGTCAAGAACGAATGGCCCGAATTCAACGTCCGTGCTGCATTCGCTACAGTTTTGCGGATGTTTAAGAAACGTCCGTACGTGTGTACGTGTGGGTGCTCACGATTGCAGCATGACCGCGCGCGGCATAGGCGGCTATCGATTACTGGCGATTGTATCGATTAGATTAATGGGCGAGAGCGTGAGCTGGTTACTCGGACGCGAAATCATTTCGTCGTGAGTGAGAATCGAGGATCGCGAAATCGTTTTGCTGGAATTTACGAAGGTTTCGTGGAATAAATAAAGGACCGCCGCCATTTGGTATTGGCTCGGACTCATTTGCGTTCGCTCGAATCTAAAATCGTTGCTCTCCGGATAACGGCGAAGAGTTCACCGCCATTTTCGCTTCGATCCGTCCTTGGGAGGCGAGGAAAAAAAACAGAAATTGAAGTTTCTCTTTAACGCCACGTTCAAAGACTTTGCCGTTTCTAGATACAGAAATCGGATTTAGCACTTGGCGTTTGTGAATTAAAGTTACACGGGCACTTTTAACTTTTAAACTGTATCTTACGTTAACGGTTCGACGTTGTAAAAGTTCAATTTGATCAGTTATTTTTTCATCGGTTAAAAAGGTTTATTCTCTTAATTAGCAGTATTATTATTATTCATTATTGTTTCTGATAACGGCAATCTTCGTAAAGTATCATTGTATAAAAGGTGGCGAAAAACTGAAGAATTTAGCATTTTCGTTTGGTCCCCTCTTAGAAGCATTAGAACACCAATACATTCTTTTTGGATTCTTGGAAGATTTGAAATTTAAAAAGTATCAGTTTTAGATTACCAATTGTCATGAAACTTAAGATGACCTATTGTTTTGTTCCCTCCGTAGATAGACGACATAATTCAATATAATAAGAATACAACAATAATATTAATAATATTAGGAGAATATTTCGAACGACGACACACGGTAAACATAAGTACTTCATACGAAATATAATTTTACAGCATGTATTGTCTCTAATATAAATGGCGTGATTTTACGCGTAGGCGTGTTGTTTTGGAAATTCTTTTTCTAAACGTTCCCACAGACACTGCGTGGAAATTTGTATTCTACGTATACAGGAACACATTTACCGAAAAGGTGTCCGACTTCAGGACAACACGTTCGTCGAACGTGGAACGACGGTACAATGAAAGAACTTTTCTACCGACAGTTAAAATAGTTCCATGTATTCTTTTATTGTCTTTTAATACGGATCGTTCCAAAACTTCTAAACACAATACGAATTGTCAATATTTGTTCTTAAGCCTTTGTAATAAAATCCGTAAATATACGCGAAATTAAGCTCAACGATTTAGTGGGGGAGGGGAATAAAACGACAGAAACGCAGAACCGTCGACATTATTTTTTCGGCGTTTAGAGGGTTTCCGAAATAAACGGTTCAATTGCGAGATAGAAAGTGCCATAATCCTCGAAGTCCCATTTGCCAACGTCCGTCACTCGTTACATCGCAACTGTCAAAGCTGACGCAGACTAGACCAGACGCTTCCCGGCTCAATAATCTGCGAATGGATAAATCAAAAGCATTCGCCACATTTGCGCAGGATATAGCAAAATCGGCAATGTACATACGCCGTGTCCGAAGTGCCACTCGCAAACACGCCGCGCATACATCGTTAGAACGAAACGACTAAATTGGCCGGCTACCGTTTGGAGATTTCCTCAATCATTTCATCAGCCATCATTATCAGCCTCGACCGTTAGCCGTTCGTGGGGCAGATCAGTCCCACGCGATCCCATCGACCGACGTCGGCTACGAAGGGGGCAAAATTACTCCGATGTGACGTAATTCTCGATACGCTTCGTCCATTAACGCGTTTCGTCGTCTGGTACGTTGCACCCGAGGAGATCCACGAACCAAGTTCCAATTTTTCACCTGTAATTCGTGCGGAGGAAACGTAACAGAGACCATGGACGAAATGGGGTGGGGTGGAGAAAGTGGAATAGAAAAGCGGCATGCTGTACAAGGTGTCCCATAATTGGTGGTGCTCCGGTCAAAGCGCGATACCTGAGATACTTCTAAACAGGTGTTCGCTTATCGATAATGGTGAGATATTAATGAAAGACGGAGATCTATGAGAGAACTCCAGCTGCAGAATTCCTTAGACATCGGAGTGTACTGCTAGAAACTGTCGGTACGTATGTAAGCGAGTGTGTTGATAATAAATAACTTTCTTCGATAAGCCTATAGAAAATATCTTGCTATGAAAATATTTTAAATGCTATAAATATTTGCGATCGCTGCCAAGCTCTAACTACGAGTCTAAGATGGCCCAATTGTGGCTCTCCCGCAAAATATTTGCATTTATTAACCGTAGATTACGATAGTATAATCAAATTTACGATCTCGTAATTCAAATTTATTTGATGCTAACGTTTGTCTTGGCTGTGATTCATAATCGCATCGATTATTTTTTAAACTGTAGTTCTTTCGAAGCGTTCCAAAGATATGTGCCAAAACATCAATAAAAATATTATTTCAGCAAGTTGAACGAGGTTTTCGTTGAGTAATAAGTTTTGCGAAAGTTTCGTAATAACGTAACTTACGATAAAGTGGCGTAATCTAGGGTTAAATATGTAATGCGTTCGGGTCATTAATTTTTTTACGTTTTATCGACTGATTGGCCCAATTTTGTAGGGTAATTCTAGTTTCCTCGTATCGCGAGGTCCGTATCACTTTTCCTTTCACCTAACTGCGCGTTGAACTTTCCAATAAGTAGGTGATATCTCTGGAAGTTAAGTGAATTACATTTTTATCCACGGTTCGATCGATACGCGTTACGTTCCGTAATTTTCGCGTTCCGCGTTTCTGCAACGTCGCGGTGTACTTTTCGCAATTTTCACAGTTTCTGAAATAAATGATAGTACCCGGCGATGATACTGATTTCAGCATTATTCCGTGAAATTGAACACGACATTGAGTAACGGATATTTACCGTAAATGCGCTTCGTGATAGTAGGTTGGATGAAAAATTATTACCTCGGAGGTATGTGCGGCTCGAAGGAAATTGAGATGTTCGCGTTTTAGCAGTTATTTCGTACGTTTGCGGGAGAATGCACATTTCTGGAATGTACGGAACAGGCAGCTTTTCTCCAAATTTGACAGGTTGGTTGCCGTGGCGGTAATCGGTGTCCGGCGTTGTCAAGATTTGTTGAAATGGATAATTCCAGTAAACGTTAACACCTATGAATTCTCGAATATTACCATCGTTACTACAATGGAATGAAGAAATGAATGCACCATAGAGCAGTCGAGAATATTTTTAAAGGTGAATGAATACAACTTCCGCAATATGTTACAACTTTTTTGGTACGATCTCCTGCTTTTGTTCTACCTACTTAACAAAAATATTGTCACGTAATATATATTCAAAAATGCCGCACGGTTCTGACATTTCCCACATTTTTTCATGTCGTTCTCTCGATTTTGGAGTATTTCTATGTTTCTCGTTAGAAATCAAGACTTGACTTTTGCAAAGTAAAAACGCAAATCGCGCAAAACCGAAGAAATGAATGTCGGGACTGTCCGATAAAGTAAATGGATGAACGCCTTTGCAGGGTTCAATTTAACTCATTACTTTGTGCTACGCGCTACTTTAAGTTTATATTTAAATTCGCTACAAGTGATAACTTACTGCTCCATTCACGATGGCACAAAAACGGGGGCACCGTAAAAAATACATGTGCGTCCCTGTCGACTTTCATTAACTAAGCGTCCGCCGTGCGACGAGCAACAAGAATTTGAAACTATTCGAGCAGCGTATAACGGATGCTGTGCAACGGATGCATCGATCTTGGTAAATGCTCTCCGCGATGCAAATTTAGCTTGCAAGAAGAATCGATAGCTCCGGGCTGTTCGTGCAACAAAATTGAGACGTTAGAGCTTCGGTAGTTAATTTGCGGGTTTACGGAAAAGAAACTGCGAAGCTAGTATATTATCCTCCCCGTCTATGTCACGAGCTACAGAAAAAATACTAATAAGAAATTACAAAAAAATGGTGTTCCGATTTGTCATTACTGAAGTATTAGTGAGACCCTTGCAATTAAATTCGAGCATTATATTTCAATTTACTCTTTCTATTTTATTTCTTGTCTCATTTATCGTGACCATACTTATAATTATCTGTCTTATCTATTATATTTATCGCGTCCCGTTTACACTATTCTCGTTAAATTTATTTTAAAACCACCACAATTAACCCGAGAGTTATTAATATATCATACGTGTACAATTTATCCACGGTTACAACTTTTCCTGCCATTTCATTATTTTCGCGTACACGTTAACGAAGGACGCCAAAGCGGTAAGTCTGCAACGAGTCGCACGGTAGACCGTGATTAAATGAGTTATGGTCGTGGTACGTCGATACGAGTATGCGATCGAAGGAACAACGCACCCCGAGTGGTCCTTCGAAACTGCAAGGCTGCGATTAAAGTATGAAAGAGAGAATAACGACAGGGAGGAAGACCGACGAAACGACGTCGTACGGCGCACCGACGAATAATTTGTTACACTTTTAATATCCATGAAGGCGCGTCCATCGTGCGGCCGTATTTAGATGCAGCTCCCCCGAGAGATAAACGCAGCGCGGCGCGGTATTTTAACCGCTTCGCTACTATGGACGAAGTATTTCGCGACGCAATCCCATTTATACGGTGCCACAGACGAGATATTCTGCGACGCAATACCGTTCGTACAAACGTAATCGGGCGACTTTGTTCTGAGTTTTGATGTTTTTATATCTGATGGTCGATTAAACCGTATCTATGTTGGAATAACTATTACAGTTTTCATTTAGCTCTTCAGGAGTGATGGTAAAGATGGCTCGTCGATTGAGAAATTTCATTATAAGTGATCGTGATAGCAAAAGTGACAATTGAAGAAATGGAAATTCGTATATATTGTACGTGAGTGACGATGGTGTTCCATTCTTTGATAGATGGCAAAATTTTATTTTCTTCCGTTTTTATTTTACTTTGGAATATCTCACCTCACCAGGCACCGCGCGAACAGTATAGCAACGCGAGATATCTCGCCCGTGGTAGCAAAGCAGTTAAGTATTCGACACGTGTATAAATAAATCGCCACTGTTGTGAAAACTAAATATTCTTCCACGCGCACGTCGAAAATTGCTTTCGCGAATCGCTCGGAGAGGGTGCTCGAAGATAAATCGCGAGTCTCGCGCAAAACGATCGAACTGGTCGAACGTACTCGAACACATATATCGATCTGTCCGAAGATCCTAGGACTCGACAGACATGAAACAACGATCGAATCAAGTTCAAGGCAACTCGGATAATGGGAATGCGAGTCGTGTTCCATTCGGAGATACTTGAAATGCCACGGTCGAGCGCAAGCTTCCTTAGAAGGTCGCAGTTCCTTCTCTGGAAAGGCGACGGGCGCTGTACGTTGGATTAGTTGCTGGAAAAGATCAATTTACTAGAGATCCGTACGCCCCCGCTTTACGTCGTCTCGCCGACCGTGTATCGTTAACCCTGAAGCAACACCATTTTACGTTATTAGAATCTCAGATCGTTAGCGAACTTTGCGATTTAAGAAATATCATTTTTTTTGATAGGGTATCTTGGTCAGAAAAATTGTAATTTCCACGATTTGCTAGCTATCCTCACGCGACAAAGTGCATTATGCACCAAAAAGAGCATTGAATCGTATGAAAAATCAATAATCATTGGGAAAGATCAGTGATCGGTGAAAAAACAGAAATTTAAATACGCTTAGGTTTCACCCTGATCCGAGATGCCATTGCTCCGTCAAAATTAAAAATTCATGCGACGAAAAAAAATGTTGGTCTTTCCAAATGCCGAAAATTTTGGAAATAATTCACAGACTCGCTGATCCCTCGATGACTTAAGGCGTCGTTTGCGGATAAGAGGCGCCCGTGTAGTCGCGCATTTCTCTCCGCGCATAATATCGATACGTACACCACGTCCGATATCTCGGGTTCGATAGTAGCAATGTAATACCGGAAGCGGTGCCCCGATCGAAGTTGGGGCTGTCGATCGTCAATAGCTTCCTCGTTCGCTGCCGCCGCTGTCGGTTTCGCCGATATGATCGTCGAGTCCACGGCAAGCGGGCAGCAAATTTCTTTATCGCGACCCACCTACGCGAGATTGTACCAGATTCGAAAGTGCGTGACGATCAACTAGTTTGCGAGGAAAGGAAGAGACCCTTTCGAGCGTAATCAGATATCGATAGTATCGATTTTCACCAGCACCGACGAATAAATTTCGTTATTATAGAAATCAACGTCTACAGATATTATTGTATGATATTTATTTTTATTACGCGCGTACCATGGCCCGAAAGTTTCGATGCACTTTGGATGTTTAAATGCTTCGCGATTATCAGGGTAGATCGATATATTTCGCAAGGATCACGCGTCAACGCGATAGAAGTATTTTCGTGACGGGAAGCAAGGGAACTTCGCGCGCACCAAGTATATTATCGGTTTAGACTTAGGGTGTGCTGAAACTTTGAAACGGTACCGTAAATTCGCCTATAAATATTATAGTAAACGATTATTATATGCGCAATAACGCGTACGTTATATTGCGCCGGGTCGACGTTCCCTGTACGGAAAGCAGGATCTCGCGATTAAAGTCCGCATCTTCCGAGTACATATCGCAATTTGATTTCAGAATCCGCGAAACGTGACGCGTGGGTGCGTCCCGCGTGTTAGCGTGTCCCACGTGTGTGTGCCCACATAGCGGGGAGACTTAATGGACTTCTGATAGCTCGTACACGCCGTTCGTATACCTACGTCGTGCCCACGTGAATCTTTCTCGAGTTTCTGCACGTCCTACGGAATATTCGAAAGGATGAGAATTTATTGCCGCGGGTTCCCGCCGACTGACAAAAGAGTAACTCGGTGTCTATATTCTTTTGCTCGGTCAAGAGAGTCCCCGATCACCGGCGCGGCGTCCCGAGCTTCGAGGAACACTTTGCACTCGTTATGCTTCAGCCAATTCCGCAAAAACTTGCCAGGAGTTCTTCGACTTCCGTCGCCAGGGACGTCGAGTCGAGCATAAAAGTAACTTTGTTCCTCTTGTTCGTCCTTCGTTGCATTCATCGCCGCGCGCGTTGGTATCCGATATACGGTTCGAAAAACCGCTTTGGAAAATATGCGCGCGCTACGCCGACGCTATACCGCACCGACGACGTTCGTTGATTTTTTTGCACGATTTTGAAACTCGAAATACTTAGTTTTTCGAATATCCGGATAGCGGAGTAACTCTTTGCGTAATTTAAAAATGCCTACTTCATATTCAAGAATTATTTGATTTTTTAATATTTTTCCACGATCCTTCGGATAGTTTTAGTTAGATCTGTGCGCGTGACGCTTAGCGTTAGACTCATTTTCTACTCGGAAGATGCGGAGTAGAATCTTGAAACCACGCTTCGCGTGCCGTGGCTCGAAACTATACACCCTCTTACTTCGATAAATCGAATTTGAAGAAACAAAGATTTTGATTCACAGTCATCTCCGTAGCTCTGATCTTCGACTGATTATGAGTTCAATCCCAAGCTTTTTGAATTCAACGAATAAAATCACGATGGATATTCGGACGTATCCGAGGCTCATCAAGAAATCGGTTTAAAATGGAAGCGACTGAGAAACTGGTTCGAATTTATTCGTTTTACCTTGATCCCCGTTTTTACCCAATCGATCCAGTTAATCCACTATCGCGGTCTATCTACATATTGAGAAAATCAGTTTTTTTTCGTGGCACATGGCTAACCGCCTGATAAAACCGTTCGGCTCTTAAAATTATTTAATTTATCGTATTACTATTATCACTCCTCCGCACGACAAGTTTAACGGAGCTTTTCATTTCCTCGCGGAAGCACAAGCACTCGCTTGGCCACGATAAACTATGGGAAATAACGTAGAAACTTCTTACGCGTAAAGATAAAATTCTTATCGGCACGCGCTTTCTCCGTATCCTTTGTTAAAGCTTAAGAGAGGGAGTGAGAAAGAGAAAAAAAAAGTATCGCCGATCTACCACGTCGTATAAACGAGCGTCATTTGCAAAGTAAAATCTTGGACCGTGGTTTCCTTCTGGCCACGCGTCAGGCCTCGTTATTAGCGATCTAGACCCTCGCGGAAATCTGTGTCTCGATCTATTTCCGATTTTTTCCATCCGATTTACCATTACGGCTTATAGAAAGTCACGAACCGTCGTTTCACCATACGAACTTTTCAGCTCATGATCTGTTCTTACTTTGTCCTCTTATCTCGATCCCCTCTTTCCTTCCGCGACTCCATTTGTTCCGACGAATTTATTTATACAACTTTAACGAGACAACGATGACAGTGACACGAACAACGCTCCAACCTACCGTTCCGTACGATCTTAATCGATATGCTCGCTCCAACTGTTTTCTCTCAAATCTCCTTTGACAAGATTCTTCTTTAATTCTCTCTTTTGCTCTTTAAAACCTGCCGATGCACCAACGACGATAACCTCTCGAATTGACAATTTCTTTTTACGATCGTTACGTTCTACTCGCTACCCGACTTTTCCCGCAGGTTCGCAGTTTTCCACGTTTTCCGTCGTAACCGCGCACCGTGACACACTTTTTGCGTTACATCGGGAAGGTACGAGAGAGTTTTACCCGCTTCGGCACTATGAACGAGATATCTCGCACCACAAAACTGTTCGTTTACTTCGCGACAAAATAAACACAATAACATAAAACCTTGTCATCTATCAAACAATGGAACACCATCGCCATTTACGTCCAATATATATAAATTTTCATTTCTTCTGTTGTCACTTTCGCTATTACTATCCCTTATAATGCAATTTCTCAGTCGATGAGCCATCTGTACCATCCCTCATAAGAACCAAATAAAAACTAAAATATTTTCCTACGTAGACACCGTGCAAACGATCTTCAGATATAAAAAAATCCGAACAGTTTCGGCTGATATCTCGTCCGTGGCGCCATTCGAACGGTATCGCATCGCGCGATATCTCGTCCGTGATAGCGAAGCGTTTAATTTCGCGATCCTAACGAGCGAGAAGACTACCCGCGACGATTCTCAAAGATCCACCTCCCACCCCCAATTGAAAACTATCCGATCCACGGATCCGACGTCGAACCATCTCGAAGAAATCGGACTGGTTTGATTTTGTCCTCTTATCTCGATCCTTCCCCGGGCTCCCCGCGAGCCGATGCACCGTGTCGTAGCGGGACAGGTTCCGTACGGGTCGTAAAGAGTTCGCTGGCCCCTCAGCCCCGAGTGTCGTCCAGGCAGTGCACCAGGATGAATCACCTGGGCGAAGGCTGTTTTATTATGCAAATACGCGGTGGTTTCGCGCGAGCCACGCCACGAGGATACTAAATGCACTCGGTGGACGCACCGACGGATCGATCTCCTGGCATCGCATCGGCGACGACGCGTCACGCGTCGATTTCGTGGATCGGGCCGGCTCGTGTGCGCTCGAATATACGGGCGTCATTGGCCGGCCATAGCCGCGTCCGATCGAAATGCCGCTTTCGCGGTTTTACGATCGTGCCGCGCCACGCGAATCGCATTAAACGCGCTTTGGGAATACTTAATGCGAGCGCTCGATGCGTTTCCGTATCGTTGCCGTGGAGCTCGGTACTGGAGCTCGGATTGGACGTCGTAAACCCGTCGGTTTCATCGATTTAGGTCGTTAAAGTAAAATGACGTTTGCGATTTATTGGCTTGTCCGGAAAGATCGTGGCGATTTTCGGTAGATGGTATTAGAACAGATGTAAATATATCAGGATGGTTGAAAATAAATGACACGTGTGCATATTCTAAAAGGTGATATTTCAAGCATTATTAGAAAAAAGTTTAATTAGGATATATTGTTTATGGTTAATTTTATAGACTCTTAAATATGGAAGGAAACGAAGTGCATTATAGGCGGTTGATGCTTTTCTTTTTCTGGAAAGGGAAAATGCCACGCAAGCAGCAAACAAGATATGTGTTGCTTACAGTGGTACCAAACAAAAATAAAAAAAAAATAAAAAAAATGTTAATAAGAACTCTGAGGGGTTCTGGAAGGAGTAAAGTAAACTGTTTTAAAAGGAGTTAGTAAATTGTTTATAAGAAAATAAGAAATAAAATTTACGATCGACGCATTCGATTGCTTAAATACGAAGTGAATAAAAGTATGGCGTAACGATCATAAGAGCGAAGAATATTACGATCTCTAGGTTTTATTTGTTTCTCGCAAGTTTTTGCAGCGCGGACGACACGAAGAACTTTCTTCTACACCGAGAAAAAAGTTTCAGGTGCATAGATCGCGGCTGGAGAATTATCCATAAATCCAAGCATCGGAATGAGCCTTCACTCCCGAAGGATTCTCAGAAAAAGTCCATTAACGGGTTTAGGAAAGTTCGCTCGCTTCGACCAGCCCGTACGCACATACGCTCTTCCCGTCGATTAAATCCTTAGAATTTCATGAGCGCAACGAGTACGCTCTCGCATCCCCCGTGAATTCCGACGCTGGCACACGACGAATTCGTGGCGCGTTTGATTCCTCGTTCCGCGTCGTTCGAACCGCAGTTCCAGCGTATCGGAGTATCCCGTACGGGTAACGTTGGTTAGCTTATGGTCGGGTATTGAAACATCGTCGATGAGTAGCGGAGGTCCATCGAAAGGCAGTTTCCGCGGTATACGAGTCATCATCGTGCCTCCGTATGACAATGGTCCGCGTAGGCGTCAACGACGTAGCCGTTGTTCTTCGAAGGTGTTTAGAAATCGAAGGGAGGCGAGCACCAGACGTTCCATTGTCTCACGGATAACTGCTGACGAGGCATCGTCAATTTCATTCGACCTCGTTGCACAATGGTCGAAAGTCGAGAAAAAGTCCGCGGTCCCCCGTAACGAAGGGCTCGGCACGGCGGGTAATTAAAGTCATTTTTTCGTTTCGTTTGAAACTCTAATTATCTCGTAACCGTGCCCCGAAGACCGTTCATTTTGCAACGTCAGTGTCGTTTGGCCACGTTGCGGAACTCGAACGTCAGGAGGAAACTTTGCTTTTCCCCTAACGAGCGGTTTGATAAATCGACGATTACGGTGATTTTTTTTTTTGAAGAGCTCATCCTATCGTGTCTGCGCGGTGTAAATATTTCAATCTGCTCATTACGACTCACGGTCTTCTAGGTTTTTCTTTTTTTTTGTAGTCCTCCCTGCTGAACTCTTTAGCGAACGAAGAAAAATATACAAGATCATTCCGAATGATCTGTAGTACCAGGTCATTTATTACCCGCTAACGGGGAGCGCTTCTTCCTTCTTTCGATCATTCGAGAGCTCATTCAGTACCGCCATTGTCGTGCCTACTACATGATTCAGCTCTCGTTTCACCAGGTTTTCCTCGACGGACTCGAGAGCCGACTGGTTTTTGTCACGCGCGGATCTCGTTAAATTCCATCTCATCCGACTTTATCGATCGGTTAAACGAGATCCGCCGCGACTCGATCTCGCTTTACGCGCACGTTACGTAACCGTGCTCGAAATTCCCTGTCGCTTTTCGTCGCGCTATGCCCGCTGTCTTTTCGTAACATTGAATTCTCAATGCCACTTTCTATTCTTCGATCAGTCCAGTCTTCGCGTTGGCACGATAGATAGATTTTGCACGGTAGAATAGATTTGCGAATAATCGTCGATCGAAATTTTGTTTTTCGAAAACGTAGATCAATGAATCTTCTCTGACCTATCGTTCACTACGTAATCTTATAAAACGGCAGTACTTAATATAACTATAATAATTATTAGAATTTTCTCTTCGCGATAGTGGCACATCTTCGCAAAGCTTAATTAATGCCACGGTCGCAAAAAATCCAAAATGATTGATAACGAGTGCGTACGTATTGTCATACAACTTGTTAGCTTTTCAAACGTATAATTGTTATTTCCGTCGACTTGCGACCGTCACATTAATTACGTTTTGCAAAGAGCAAATAATATATTCAACACCATGACTGCTCTTCCAAATTAACTCAACCTTGTATGAATTAATATCCTCGAAAACTCCTAAATGTTGAATAAAAACACCTTCGATACTACAGCATATAAAAAAAAAAACAATCTTGTCCGCCTAATGTTGTATTTCCGACCACTGTGCTGCATACTCTTATAAACGACAAATACACATTCCGCGCACGATGCGTAGTTCGAATTGCGCGCATAAAAGTTTTTATAATAAGGAGCCACGCGCACTCGAGGTAACCGCGTCTAAGATATACAGTATAATAAACATTTTCTCCCCGTCCCCCTCTCCTTTTCTCTGGGTTTACCTTAGCGCACACAAACGCGCCGTTTGCGTCCTCGCGTATCGCAGGTGTGGCTCGCGACAGGATGTGTCAACGCTCGTGGAAGCCGGTCACGTAGGTGCGTGCACCGCGTGATTGTGGACGGTGCATTAACCCCGTGAAGATATAATGAACGAGCCGGCTTGTCGACACCTTTCCCGTTTTTATTTTTTATTTTCTTTCCGAAACATCGCCCGATGACTCTCGACGCAGGTAATATTCGGAGATTCCACGGAGAACGAAAGTATCGTTCCGCGGCCGTAACACGCGCCGAGCATAATCCGTGGAATTACAGATTTATGGTCGACGGATTATTTTTAACGACGTTTCATTATGCGAGTTGGACATTCCATGGCGGGGATAGAATTTTCTAACGCCGCGTGCTTTTAGTGCGCTCACCGGCCCGATCGGACTTTACGGCCCGTTTGATTCGGATTTATAAACTTGTCTCGGTTATAAAGGTGAAACGACTTCGAATGAAAATCCTTCATTTTTATCGATGCATCGACTTTCCTGCGAACACGATATATATCCCGAACATTATTCCGTAGATATTTCACCCAGAGGGTGAGCGTCTCGGTGGAAATTGTTGTAACCTTTAAGTTAAGCTTTAAGTACTTCTATACAGCTACGTCTCGCTAATCCGATAATATTTCCCCTGTCAATCGATATTTACCGTTATCGCGCGATATAATATATCCGCGGGTAGGTACTCCACGCGGACAAAGGTTGAATTTTCAACCGCGAATAATGCGTTATCGCGTTTAGTTGCGAGGAGTCCGCGGTCGCGGAAGGTGCTGAGAAACCAGTTAGCATTTCAATTGTGATTTATGATTCGTCCCGAGCGTTTTCTCCCTCTTTGCCAGCAATTCGCGGGAGGCGACGTTTCATCCGTCATGGAACGGAGCAGCGAGGAGAGAAAAAAAAGCGGGTGCAGATAAATAGCGTGCGATAAAGCAATGAAATTGCGCTTACATCCCAGACGCGTGAATTGGATCTAACGGGTACTTCAAGAGCCATTCAATTCTACAACGCGTATACTCGGCTGCGACAATATCGCGCATTAAAATAATCCTCGAACTGAGGCGCATGCGTCTGGACAGAATATCCCGTGATATTTAATTTTGTCATTTACAACAACAGACGTCGTCGCGTTCGGTCGATCGCAACTGCAGTTGCGAGTTTTTAACCCGGTGTAAATCCTGAGGAACAGCGTAACGTAACTCGACAAGAGATAGAAATTATAAATATATTTTTCGTAAACGTTACATAATTACGCGTAATTTTTTCCTACCATCCAATCAACCGTTAATACGTTGGCTGGCAGTATATAAAGATAAAGTTATTACTAAATCGAAAGAATACACCTTTGCACAGGTGCCACTGAAGAAACAAAGTACCTTTTATCACCAGGCTGAAAGACATTTTACAACAAAATCAAGTACCTATGCATGTGAGCCACCGCTGGTACACGCGGCTTCATATTAACACGTTGGATGCCGACAGCCCACGAAGCCTTTGTTAATACGCGATATACATTATGACGAAATTTTATCCACGATAGTCAAATTGAACGGTGCAATGGTGTTTTATTGATTATTTTAGTTCGGATCACCCCCACAGCACCCGTGTTAAAAAAAATAAAAACCACCGGTGGGTTATACGGCAGTTAGAGTGTTAAAAAAATCACGCTTGAAGTATATTCGTGGGCTATTTTTTTCGACGGCAATCTTCGTAAAAAAGAAAAAGATAGGAATCGCAGCATGTTCTTCAAACGCGCCCCCGTCTGGTCTATGCAGCAATTCGAAGATTGCAAATCACGGTCCGGTTTGAAGGGAAGGGTTAAATTTATAACTCCCTCGGGATACGAGATCGTGGGCTACGTTACGTTGTACCAAGATAGAACTTAAAACGATCGTACTACCAAGGTGGAAGGGGGAGAACAAAGAAGCGTGGAGCGCAAAGACGAAGAGCGGAGGAAGATGAGGGAAGAGCGCGACGAGGAAAGAGGTAAAAGGGGTCGACTACTAAAAGAGGGGCTACGGAAGAGACGAGAGAGCGGAGTGCGGGCCCTGAAACCAATTTCACCGCGAACACTTTGTGCGATTCGTCACGGCGCTACAACGACGGAACGTTAACCTTCCCACGACTAGCTTTCCTTAATGGCTACCCTTTCTAGGAAGCAGCTCTAATTCGGTCCTCCGCAACGATAATAGGACGTACGAGCTGTCGCGGGTACGTGCAATGCAGAAAACGTGCGGTCGGCTAAACTAAATAGTTCGCGTACGTTGAGAACTGTCGCGAACGCTCGGAAACGTTCATTTCGATCACCGTATTTTGGCAGGTGTACAATGATCCACAAGGATGCCTTCCCGGTCGTAAAAATTACCACGTTGCGCGTAATGTTGGTAGTTTTTACAACCGGGAAGGCATCCTTGTGGGTCATTGTACATACACCCTCTCGTTCGGTAAGTTTGGTCGAAAATGTAGCTTTAAAAGCATTTATCCGTAATCAAAATATGAATTCCCAACAAGCGATTGGATACCGTTGTCTTCGAGGGATATAAAATTATTTTTTTAAATACATTTAACGCGAAGTTTGATTATTCCATTAGTAAATTATTCTTCGCCGGATTCTTGTTAATAAATGTGGGGATTCTAGAACTGCAGAATTTTAATAGCTCTTGAAAGATATATTTATTTGAATAGATTGATATTTCGAGAAATTTGAAATATTGAATTAAGAAGAAAATTATTAAAAACTTAATCTTCAATTCGGCATTTAAATTTCAATTGGGGATTTGTTACTTTTAGCACTGCGATTATTATGTTCGAGTTCCAAAACTAATAAAAAATAAGCAATTATAACAACTTTGATATTAATGAATCAACGACAGGAAAATTGCAAACGACGTAACTTTGATCCATTCATATTACTTAACCGGCTTGTAAACCCCCACGTAGATATCGCGAAACGGTCGACGGAAATGCAACGTGCGCGCTGTTTCCGCCAAATGACGTTACGCGAGAACTGCGGTCGAATCCAAAGTTCACGGACAATGGTTTGGCGACAATACGCATTGTTTGTCCAGCTTGCGTCGACGCGTAAATACATTTGTGACGCGTTCATTTTTCTGGTTTCATAAACTTCGATGAGCGAGGAAGGATCGACGTAGGGATCCAGATAGCTGAGGTGTGAAACAAAAAGAGAAGTGGTGTGAAATAATTCTCCAAAGGAGCGCTTCACGGCGACGCGACGAACAACGAGCGTCCGACGTCTCAAGGTGGAAGCGTCGGTCGGGTATCCACCCGTGTGCCACCGTGATCGGGAACGCCCAACGCCTCCTTCGGGAGAGTTGCAAGGAAACGATCATCGATGCAAAGCGTGTCGTTGCATTAATGCGTCATTGCATCTTTATGAAGCAGCCCCGATAAGCGGGCCGCCTACGATTCTGTCAGATACACATTTATCTTTTTCCGCAAAATTGATGCTCTCTACTTTTGGAGCGGCAGTTTATCCGGATTAGTCACTCCCTTGGATTAAACTTCTCGATCCACGGAAGAGAATCTTAAGTCGAAGGCATTAATAATTCATCATAGATTAATTGAATTTCAGTAATCTGATAAGGTAGGCGAGGTAACGTACTTATCTCACGGACAATACTCTATTTTTCATTCTACTTCCGCTAAACTACCGTTTCGGGTTTTCCGGCATTTCTACTCCATTCGTAAAATAGCGTGAATAAGTATTCTATTCTCAAGTACACTAGTATTTTATTTCCAATTCCGCTAAACTCAGGTTTCGGTTTTTCTACAATTTTCATTTCACTCGTAAAATAGCGTCAATAAGTGTTCTAGTATTTTTATTTCTACGTCCGCTAAATTCTCGTTTCGGTTTTGGAGTAATCGAGAACTCCAATATCTGTCTACTCGCCCCCAAAAGTATCTACTCTGATCTACTCGCATTTCGAATCACTCAATCATGTAACGCGTACCGAAATGTTTATCGTACAAAAGCGTACGGCGTCCCGTTAATTCGCAACACCCGCGTACAGATTAAAATGCGCAATGACAAATCGTCGGATTACTGGAAAAACGAATCCTGTTTGTCGAACGGGTTAAAGCGATCGGTTCGTTGCGATTCGAGAACTCCCGCGACATCGTAAAGTTCCGAAAGGACGTCTTATTTCATAACGTGGAACGATAGCGCGCGATCGTGAAGCAATCCGTAACTGGTGCGAGAGAAGCTTTTGTAGCCTCTTCGACTTGTACGAAGGAGACAGTGAGAGACCACCTAGTCACAAGACCCAGGCTTTAACACGGACGTATGTTGCGCGTAAGGGATCTTAAAGATCGTGATGTCAGTGCTTCGTGTATGAAACGTTAAACTTACCACGAGAAGCTGTTTGTCGTTGGTAACGCTAGAGTTTCGAGGTTTCCTACGACTTGGTGGTCCAACGGTACATGCCCCGACGCGCGCAGTTCCTCGTTGTTATTGTTATAAACGGGGAAAGTAATATTTGCGAATGATCATTACGTTTGGAATGTCAAGGTGGACTTCATTTTTCATTAATTAATTACTCCGTTTCGTGATAACGCAGTGGTACGGTCAGTTTGTTCAATTTAATTACTCCGTCATCGATAATTCAAACTTCAAATTTGTTAAAGTGACATTTTTATACCGTAATCGTCTGACTAAATCGGGAATATTTCATTACAATAATGATTCGTTTGTCTTCTGGCATCGGTTAACGTTTAAACAAAATTACGTAGAAAGTTTCGAAAGTTGTATTGCTAAATAAAATTGTGTCGTCTAAATTTTGTCAATGATACTGAGAGACGCGGAAAATATTGAAAACTGTTTTACAGGAAAACCTCTGTAATCGCAGTCCTAAAGATTTCTGTGGGTTAATATAATTTATTCGTCGCGTTCGTCTAATGCGACCATTTTACATATTACGTTACAATGGCGATCGATGAGAGAACGGCGTTCGTGCATGTTCCTATGGCCAATAGAGACCACCTTGTGGTGAACGTGAATGTTAACTTTTACTGTCAGTCGTCTCGTGCAAACTGTAAAGCGTCATAAAGACCGCGACTTCGATGCTATCGAGGGCGTTAAACTTACCATGTCGGACAAACAGTTTCGTGCTGAAGCACAAGAGTAGGAAGTTCACCACACATCGAGTAATATGTACATCCTCGTACCGTTTGTAGAAAAGGATCGAAAATATTACACGTTTTTGGAAACGACAAATATTCGATACAAATAGTACTAAAAATAAGTACAAAATGAATAATTTTCAACTGTTCGGCACTAAAACGCAACATAGGGATTTCCGCTATACGTCGAGTAAAATCTTCCTGCTGTTTATACGAAATAAAAAATAGTTCATACTTCAAAAGTGACAAGGATTTAATCAAAATAAAACTCGGCACGAAAAGCATGATTTACAGCTGAAAAATTAATAAATCGTGCGAGGCCCGCCGCGTAACAACCCTCGAGAAATTCTTGAAATCGATCGCTCACCATGCATTTAATTATCGAGACAAACTATCGCGAACCATCAGCGATTTACCAAATGCGGAGAATGAAACCCTAATTGTTTATCGAATGCCGGCGCGCCACTGAGGAATGATCAATTATCGAACATTTGGGTACTTAACGCAAAGTGAAATTACTTGTCGATTACCTCGACATTGCGGGCGAAATACCGATTACATTATCGAGCATCTAAATGCCGAAGACCGCGTATCGATTACGGAATATTCAGAGGCCGAAGCATCGATTACCGAACGTTTCAATACCAAACGCGAAATATCGATTATCGAGCATTCAGGTGGCGACGATCGAGTACCGATCAACGGGGGTTCCCGCAATTTATAGTCGCTCAATTATCTT
Source organism: Pemphredon lugubris (assembly GCA_933228935.1). Taxonomy (NCBI): domain Eukaryota; kingdom Metazoa; phylum Arthropoda; class Insecta; order Hymenoptera; family Crabronidae; genus Pemphredon; species Pemphredon lugubris. The sequence continues at coordinate 19,635,734 of OW121815.1, forward strand.
TCATTTAGGTACGCAACGACACGAGTACCGATCAACTCGTAATCCCGCAGTTTATTAGCTCACAATTACCGGCTCGTTTCGCGTTGCGCGAGAGTAAAAAGAATTCGCCGGCAACTCTAAACATTTTGGGGAACAATCGTAAATCCTCGTGCACCGGGGTATGCGCGTCCCGTGGAAAAAAAAGTTGACAATACACGGCCCATTCGTCGTCGACGCAGGGTTCTCGCGGTGAAAAATCGCCACACACGAGGCGAAACGTAAACGCATCATCGAAGCTTAAAGAGAAAAATAAGGAGACGTAGGAGAGGACGACGAAGAAGCCCGGTTACATTAACAAACAAAGGCCCCTGCGGGTTTGCGCATGCGTGCACGCCAAGGGAAGGAATGACATTCGCTGGCGGACGGGATCAGAACCAGAGAGAGGGCGAGAGAGAGCAGAACGCGCGGAAAGAATACGCGAGGAACGAGGAGAGACGAACAAACGGAAGCAACAAACAACGGACCCGGGAACGGCTCGCCGCTTTTAACGAGACCGAGAAAACTTTTCTGGATTTCTTGCCGCGCGCTCGGAAGAAGCAGGCCGATGCGAGTGCAATCGCGATGCAATTGCAGGAATTTACTCGAGGAAGCGCACGGACGTGTCACGGGGATGGGTGCCGGTAAGAATTTGTTATAGCGAATTTCTATTTAAATTCGTTGGAGTTTGGTAAAACGCGTTCCCGCCTAGTTTGAGGGTTAGTAGAGCGAAGGGAGACGGTAAAGCGCGAAATTTGGGTAATTAACCACTAAAGTACACCTCTTCTCATCGGGGACGTTACGAAACTATTTTTCTCAATTTCCATAGCTTCGGCGAAGTATGATTATTGTGTTAATATATCATACTTTATTAGACTCGCAATAAATATTGAAATTGCAGTCCACGGATATTTAATATTTTGATTACAGAGTTATATTTAAATTCGAAAATAATCAAATTACGCAATTTTGATATACATAGATCGTACCGGTAAAGTTTGATTATTGGGTAATAAATTACCCTTTATTAGACCCGCAATAAATATTGAAATTGTTATTTACAGATACTTTTAATATTCTCATTACCGAGTTATATTCAAGCTCAAAAATAATCAAATTACACAATTTGAATAGCTCGCGCGTATGGGTTATGATCTTACGACGATGGAAGGGGATTCGATACAAACAATTCTCAGCGAAGTCTATCGTAAATTACCATTTTACCGCGCGTCGCGGCTTTGTTTGCACTCGCGTTTACCGAGAGTGGCGTTAAACGGACGTTTACATGCGAACGAATCCAACGGATGAGGGACACGCGCATAGAGATTCGTGGGAACGGACGCGAACGTTTCGCGGCAGAACACGCGTCTACGCGTGCGTTCCTCCCTTTCTTTCGTCGTCCCTTTAACGTCAGTTGAACCACTCTGCTCTCCAACGGAGTTTCGCTTCCTGGTTTAGTTGAAAGGACTGTATGGTACGAGATCACCGCTACCACGATTCGTGGACGAGTCTGATGTCATCCGCGAGAACGATAATAATAGAAATGATATCAGTGCGCCAAATTAGGTGCGAACGAGACAGACGTTACGAGTCCGACATTCTTCGCGCGGAAAAACTCCCGTCAAAACACGATTTACGATTACGCGTGCCCTAATTATAGTCGTTTAATTATTTCGACACTGCGACGAGGACGATAACAATTTTAGTGCAGGTCATTAACTGTTCTCCGGAGGAAATTTAGATTTCACGTACAGCCTGTACGTATAAATAATTGAATGCGCTTCGAGCATCTCGAGCGTAAGCGTGGCGATGGCTGCTCGGAGCGACCGCAACGTTACGTACACGCATCGTCTAAGCATGTGGAAGGAGTACTTAATCATTCTCTGGTACGCAATTATTCTAATGAAGGGACCAGACGCGACTCACATGCAAAGGAGAATCCACGGTCACGGGAGAAGCCAAGGGTGGCTTCAGACCCCCCGCGCTTTTTAATACGACGTCGTCCGTGAGATCTCGTGCTCGATACAAGCGCATTAACGGATGATTAGTGTTGGAATCGAAGTTGAGATCAGTTCGAAGATAATCGAACGTTTCCGTGGAAAAGAAGCCACCGCGGTGGGCACGATGTGGGTCAAGAAACACCGACGATTTGGTGCGTTTATAACTTTACGAAAATTTGTCATTTTTTATCCCCGAACGGTTGCGTTCGGCGAGTTGTATCCTTGTGCAAAATAATAAATAATTCGCAGCCGCTACGACCGCGAATGTTAACGCGTTGAGTGGCCGCGACGATTTATTTTACCGGAGGTCACCGGTGATCCCCGGGGCCGCGAGATGCATTTCTTCAGTTCCTCGCGATTTCGTTTTTTAGTTTGTGAGAGTCAGTCCTTGATTTGTAACAAGAAATATGCAAGTACTCCAAAACCAAAGGAGTGAAATAACTACAGTATGTTACGAAGCAAATTTTTTAAACTTAGTATAAAAGCAAACAATTGTACTAGAAACGTCGCAACGGATTATTGAGGAGATTGTTTTGGTCCGCCTTTTCTGCGTTTGAACTGTTTTAAAGTTTTAAAGCATCGCAATACACGCATAATATTTAAAATACACATTTTATATGTGTAAATAAAACTATTCTGGAGTGCTCTATATGGCGTGTTAATTTCTTCACTCCATTGTAATATCGGTGATAATATTGTGAAATTAATTGGCATTAACGTTTACCCTTATCAAGAGCCAAGGTCTTGTCTCGGTGCAAGTACAAGTACGCGAGAACCTTGTATCTTCTCAGGAGAACTACACCTTGTATCTTTTCAGGAAAGAACGTTATGTATTTGAACGAATCGTGAGGCCCGTCGGTCACCGGTGACTCAACGCGTTAATAGAAACGAAAAGTGATCCATTTTTATTGCCATTTCTGTTATCTTCGCGTCTTGCGCGAGCAACGATAAGGTCACGTCATGTTCGAGGGACGTGAGATTTCGCTTTGGAAACACGCGTGGTCGCTACGCTTCTTTTTTCTTTTTATGCCGTAACATCTGCCTTCGCGTGGCACAATATGCTACACGCAAAAACCCCGCAGGCTGTTCTTATCCCTGAAGTGTCAGGCCGACAACAAAAAACTTAACGGTGAGATCATTTACGGTACATACTCTAACGACTGGAACACCGAGAATTTAATTGATTTTCAGGGAAGTAGCAGATCGCGACGATAACTTCCATTGCGCGAAACATTCTTTCCTTCAATTTCCATAATACCGAGGCGCATGCCTTTCCTCCAATCGACGCGAGTACCATCGTTGTTGTTGTTCCTGCTGGTCGTTTGCCTGGCATTCGTCACATTGTTACCCGGCGCAGTTTCCGCGATAATTGCGGGAACGAGGTTCCACTTGACTCGTGGCACCGGGCCCTTAAACCAACCCCACTTCACGTTTCGTCCTCCTCGCGCTCGCTATGCGTTCATTGCGCGCACTGTGGGAATCTTACGAATGATTCGGAACGAGAGACACAAAGGTCTAGAAAATATGCACCGCGAATAACGGAGATAAGCGAAGAATGGAAATGACAGGAATGCGTCGTAATCGGCCAGGAAGTACAGTTGCACGATTTATATTTACCGTGTATGTAATGAACAACGGCGGGTTGTTCAGAATTGACTTTTCAAGAAATTGGAACAAATCAAAGATCCAAGGTTTGTTTTGGAGTAATTTACAACTTTGATTTGTCGGGGCGCTGAGAATGCGAGTTTTTGGATTTAGACAATGTACCTATGAATTGGGAACATTTTTACGGTTTAGATTTCTAGTGTTCTGGGGATGGTTTTTCGCGGTCGGTTTAAGGAAAACTATAATATTATTCTGGGGAAATGAATGTGAAAGGGATGACGAGTAACTTCTTTTTGAGTGAAAAATTCATGGAGTTCTTGGACGTTCGACGTGGCGATAAGGGTAGGTACGCCAGGGATTGGCGAAACAGAGGATTTGGAGGAATCCGGTAAATTACAAAATATTTGCTATACTAACTTGTGATTAAACTTGCGGTTAGGGAAGCGACGGGATTGAGGTGTATGCATTAAATGCCCCTTGCCACGTTGACATTATTTTTTACCTCGTAGCGCGTTGTCAGGAAATTACGCACGGAGGATATTCGGCGATGAATTTCTACGATACAAAGAGGAATCGCGTGTTCCGTTATATTCGTTTTGCCTGCAGCGGGGAATATCGATGTTACGCAAAATAACGATTAGATACAGAAACGGAGATAAAGAGAAGTGGAGCGACGGGCGAAAGTAGAGAGAATAAATATTACCAGGACCGGGAGCAGATACGGGAAGAGAAAAAGAAACAAGTGGAAGTAACGCGGGGAAGAAAAAGGCGGAATGAAGAAAGGTAACGGGGCGGAAGGAGAGGAGGAAAGAGTAGGAATCGTGGAAGGGGAAAAAAGCAAAGAGATGTAAGGAGAAATGCGGAGAACGATGGGTGGGGAGGATGCAACAAGAATACCGGACGCATCAAACGCGCCGCTGCACGGTAGGAAACTGCGTTTCGGACTTGAATGGTAATGCGGGGGAAACGAGTTTTCGTTCTACGTCGACGTAATCGCGTTTCCTTCCGCTGTCATGGACAATTCGTCCGGGTCGTGGAAGACGCGAGGCTCGACGTAAATATTACCGAGTTCGCATTCACCGAGAATGAAATTGGAACAGATTGTTTAAAACGGCAAATCGAAAGTCGGACAACGAGGACGTTGGAATCCAGATCATCCGAACTCTTTCTCGACAGTGTCCGATAATAGATTTTTCTGGCCAAATGTATTCTTGTCGAAAACTAATTTGGAATTTTCGAACAAAATGAAAATTTAACATACATGGTTATTCACGAGCGTGAACACTTAAGCAGATCATAAATAAATTCTGTCAAGTGGGTCACTCAAAATTCAGTGGCATACTAAAATTACTACGTATTAAAACATGGAAAAGAAGAGAAAATAAAAGAACTGCACGGTCATTTTACTACTGTACTCAAAATCTAATTATCCCATTACCCCGATAATTTGAATATGTCCTTGCGCTAATTACTCTAAAATGCACTGCAGCTTAAACTCATTGCAACGGGACGATGCTTTCTCCGCTCCGTTTACCCTGCCGCCCTATTCTTCGCGAGAAAATATAGATATTATGTCAGTCTCCTGTCACGAAAACGTCGAGACCTTTCGTAAACGAGACTGAAACATACACGAAATCAGCGCTGAATGGACAGACGGGCCTCGTAACGATCCCGACAAAGTATTATACGAGAAACATCAGAGAGAGGCGTAGTTACGAAATCATTCCTCGACCCTCGCTTTTAAAACATCATAAGAGATCCAGCTGCCGAATCGGCACAGCGCGCCGTTAGTTCATTTAATTCTGATGATCGCACGAAATAACCCGTAATTAACCACTCGAAAAGGTGCAAACCGAAATCGATGTCGTGGATTCGGACGGGAGTTCCGTCAGCTTTTGTAACGCGCACCTTTATGAGGACGAAGAAGCCTCTCTGATCGGCATACACATAACGCGTTGGGTACCGTGTCGATTTTATATTATGTTGAAATTTTATCCACAATAGTTAAGTTAAACTACACATATAATGGTGTTTTATTGATTTATTTTGCTGAGGGTCACCGGTCACCCCGAGGCCTTCATTCAGATGCATTTCTTGAGATTTGGGGGAGATTTGCTTTTTTAGACCAAAACCAATAGAATGAAATTAAAAAGAACGGAAAAAGACAGAACCGCGCTGCGTTTCTGTAAAATATGTTACGAAGAAAAAATCAGAAGACTGGGTAGAACGAAAGTAAAGAATTGTACTAAAATAGTAACATATTACGGAGATTGTATTGGCTCACCTTTTCTCATTGTCAGTTGGACTGCTTTAGAAGTGTACATCGCAATACGCGCGCGAAATACTTACACACACATTTTACTCGCGCGATACTTATACAGACATTTTTATATATATACAGATTGTATAAGTACAAATAAAACTATTCTCAAGTGCTCTATGGTGGATTAATTTCTTCATTCCAGCGTAGTAACGATGATAACATTGATAAGTATTGACATTTACTCGAATTATGCATTTCAAAAAATCTCGGTGCCAGTGCCAAATTAGGTAGCGGTCACCGGTGACACCCACGGCGCCCAACGTGTTAATGAACCTAGCGCAAAACTTTTTGCCGTAAATGCCGTGTGACTACATCGCGGAAAAAGGCTTGCAACATGTTTGCGGAGAGACCTCACGGCAGTTTATCAACTTAATACCGAGTCATCTAATTACATATGGCGATCCGCGATATTAGATCCAGTGCGTGGTAGGATACAAACGGACAGCTGATAAGATATATGTGTACAACACGCTGAGCTGTAAATTTTAAACAACGATTGTATCTCGTACTTTCTACGTATGTACCGCTTCTAATTATGACGATAAAACTAGACGCGGCTGCATATACACGAGGAGTTACAGTCGACGGGAAGGTGTTTGTGATATTACTCGGTGATTTTTTTTTGTTTGCCCGATACGCGAAAGTACGTATCTAGATATAATTATGCAAAGCGAATGCTCGTGGAAATGGCAGAAGTCTCGCATGCTCGAACGGAGAAAACCTCTGTACGCTCGATATCTGTTGCGGAAAATCATCGAGTCGACTAACATGTTGTAAAACATAGTTTAAATGACCATTTTACTGTATTTACGTGTCATTAATAATCCGTAATTAACTATTCGAAACGAAGCGTGAACGCCGACGATTCTACGTCGATGGTCCCAGAAGTTTATATAATCCGAGTTCTTTATGATGCAGACGAGTTTCTCGAGTGTCTTCTAATGGTCGGACACTGTTCTGTCTCGGAGCGTAGACACTCGTGCTTGCGTTAACACGGTACACGCCGAGGAATCTCGAACGCCATTGTGATGCCCCTTTAACGTCGCTCGTCAAAAAGACAGGCTACGGCCCGTGAGAGCGCTCGCAAAGAAATATTTTGAAAACGGTCTTCGTTCCCTGGACTTACCGCTCGTTTTCACGCGCGTTAACGGCGGTCGATCGTTTAACACCGGCGGGGCTTTCGGAGTCAAATCAAACCCCGTGCCCAATAAATTTTGATCGTCTAGCCGTTTGCAGTATAACTAACGTAAAGCACGGTAACTAAACAATCGCGGATGATGGAATCTTTCCAAGTCGCATATTCAAAATTAAATATCACGCGGATCGCTAAGGCGGAAATAAAAGAAACATTATTTACAACATTAGGTGCTTCGAATATCAGTTTTTAAATCTGGCATAATACAATGAAGATTCTATTATCGTCTCAATTTAGATCCTTTTTGGGGTTCGTCAGGAAAATTTCTGCAGTTAGACGGTTGAGAACCACTGGTCTGGACCCCTCGTACTACACTTACAAGAAACAGACCTTGACTCGTCGAACGTTCAACAATTTAGCTACGACGATAAGCGCGAAAGAATCCAAGTTCGAAATAACCTCGGAATTCCTCCAAACACGGTGATTAAGATTTTTCGGAGCCGAAAACGTTTGGTGCGAGATTCTTCCTCGGCTATCAAATAAGAAGCACGTTTCGTCTCTATTAAATTTATCGAATTCCTCGCGTTCAGCGATCCTGGCGTTCCGAGCGGCGGGCGCGACGGGACAGTGATTTCGATCCACGAACGACAAAACTCGTTTCCCTTTGAAGGCCCCAACGGCTTATCAGTTTTCCGTAGGCAGTGCCGCGCGTCCGTTCGTCGCTTTGTGTGGCTCTTTACGCCGCAGAGAAACCGCAAACGGGGTGTCAGTGTCCCATTGCGTGAGATAATGCATTGGGTTGCGTATACGTTTACGCACAATGGCCTCGGCAGCTTTCGTGCCTTTGTGAGGGCCCTCCTGCCCCTCCCCCTCCACCCCACCCCCGCCCCACCTCTTGGCCTCTTTCGACCGATGGAAACGCTGCATATAATAATGTCATTCAGCGTGACCGTCGGGTGAATCACGGGGGTTCAACAACGCCAAACAGAAACGAGACGCGCTCGGAATTGAGTCATTATTTGCGTGTCCGATGAGTATCCATTGGCGATAATGGCAAACCGGGCGGACTTATTCATCTTCCGGTACGTCGACGAGCGAAGAGAAGGTGAAAGCGAATAGAAATTATAGTTGGGCAGAATACACGGTCGAACGGTGAATACGATGCAACGGCAAATGTTTATTGAATTTTGCGTGTTGGTTTCCACGTTAATAGTACCAGCTTTGAGTTCGCTATCCGAAAATGACGTTTAGAACGAATCTGACGGTGATCGCGGTGATTTCAACGAAAGAAAAGAGAATACTCCGCGCGAAATCTATTTTTAACTGTGCCATCGTACATTTTTCTGTTTTCTTTTTTTTGCACCGTGATATCAAGAGTTTAACTATGCCTCTCTTTACGTCGGGCCGCGAGCTCTCGTTCGTACGTATGCACGCGCAGATTATCCACGGCAGAGTTCTTTGTGCTGTCTTGAATTTGTCAACGAATAAAGGCTTATGCTAATCACCGCGATCTCGGCCAACTAGCGGCCGAGATATTTCATCGGATTACTACGTACGTACACGGACACGCGGTTTCGAGTGGACGTTGCTGGTTTCAGGCTCTTCTTCAAACCCATAGAATCGAATTATAGCATTCCAGCGTGTTTAATTCGGCCCTCGAAACAGCCGAGTGATTTATAATCTGGCGGCGTCAGGTCGGCCGATCCGACGATGCTTGACGGTATTCCGAGAACGCGGATCCACGACAGCCGTGCCGTGAAATTCGTCGTTGTTTACGCATATCGCAATCGACGATCGCAAGCAAAACAATTCTTTTTCGCACGACTAGACCTCCCGCGGGCTTCCCGTCGTTTGCAGTTGCGTGATCGCTCTTTTAATTATTTCAACTCTTTCAATTGTTTCAACGACCACTGTCTTACAGGATAGATCGATAACAATTGTTGGTTGCGGAGTCGGCGAAAAGTTTGTCTAATAAAAGTTAGGTACGATAACGGAAGGGAGTCACTTTCATTTCGATAACAATTTCTTTGGAGTCGAGGTGCGTTGAAGAAACTAATCTCTGATTCCTACAATTTCCGAGCCACGCAAGCTGATACGTAATTGTTAATGCTCCGCCAAAATATTATATGTTCCACAAGGAACTTATTTTGTCAATGAGTTCGTATCGCTTTTTTACATCTTTTCTTTCCTGAGAGAATCTTTTTAATGCCACGACGGCTGAAATATTTCACTCGGAAGGGACAAAGCCCCATTGTGCAACGACAGCAGTTGCACGCGCGAAAGATGTCTCGCGTACCCCGGTTCATCGATTTTTAAACGCGGACGCGCACCGACCGACAAAACTGTAATCAAGATCTTTTACCCGGAAACACGTAACACACGGAATCGTGTGTGGCTCCGCATTAAAAAAAAGAAAGAAAGAAAGAAAGAAAAGAAAAGGAAGAGAGAGAAGAAAAAACTCCCGTTTTCCGGAACTCATTAAGAGGCATCTGACTTTCATTTATTCCCCTCGTTGACAATCGGGCGGCATAATATGGCGCTGTTTTTCGAAAGTGGATCGCGTGAGCGCAGGTGGTACCGGGACCCCTCTACCTGTCGTACGCGCGCATCCCGAAAGCAATTACGGCCGGATGAGTAAATTTCGACTGCGATCGTATCTCACTCCCCGCTTAGCATCCACCTCTTTCACCTTCTTACTCCTCTCGCCCTTTTAATCTTTTTCTCTTTCGTAACTGCAGCCACCGCAACCCTCCCTCGTCCCGCTGTCCTGTTGTAGCGCGATTCCTGCCCCACCCCCCCTCCCCCTCCACCCCTCTCCCCTATCGTTTTTGGGGGAATTCTGGTTTGGTCGGTCGTAGGAAGTATCGCGGCTGGGTGGTCCTCCCGGTGGCTGCATTGAGACGTCAGCGCCGAAGTAGCCCGGCCGAACCCCTTCATCCTGGTTGGCGTGCGTGATCCTCGATTCTGTGCACCGAACGCGGCTCGCTACCCTCTTCAAAGGAAGATTATCCATTTTGCGCATAAACGCGAGGGGATCGTGTTCGCGGAAGAACATTATTCCCCGTTGTCCGTGCGTCCGAAACGTCCACAAAGTGGCTAGCTATCATTGTTTAGTTTTCGTCCGACTGAGTTTAAATTCATTTCTGCCGTTTAAAAGGATTCGATTTCATTTTGGTGGTCTCGAAACTGCGGTGTAAACGTCTTGCATCGCTCGTTAAGTTCGTTCCGCGTGTAACGACCACGTCTATTATTCGACGTTTTTGATAGACGCGATAGATGTAACGATATTATTTATAGTTGGTCTTCAAAAGAAGATTATCCATTTTGCGTGCAAACGCAAGAGGATCGTGTTCGCGGAAAAACATTATTACCCGTTGTTCGTGCTTCCACACGTAACTAGCGGCTATTGTTTCATTTTCCTCCGTTTGGGTTTTCATTTCTGCCGTTTAAAAAGATTAGATTTCATTTTGGTTGGTTTCGAAACTGCGTTGTGAAAATATAGCATCGCTCGTTAGGTTCGTTCCGCGTGTAGCGACCTCGTCTGTTATTCGACGTTTCCTATAGACGTGATAGATGTAACGATATTATTTATAATTAATACGGTTTGTTGCGATAGCGCAAGAAGTAATATGGACCGAGACATTTTACAATAGCTAATCGATGAAAATTGATGAGCAACTCCACTCTCAATCGTTCGCATAATTACGCGCGTAATGGGAATAGAAAACTTTGCGCATAGCGTGTTAAAGGAAAGCGGACTCCGATGCCGATAAAGCTGTCAGTGCTCGTCCCGAAAGAAAAGTATCCAAGTAGATTTATCTGATTGGAAATTCCTGTACGGCCATGATCGCGATAGTTAGCAACATTATGGTAAGTATGGCACGATCGCAACGGCTGAAACGCGTGAACGAGTAGTCCGTTATCTATCGCCTCGATCAAATATAATTCGTGAAAAATAATTTAACCATCCGCGTTTGGCCTTTGAGGTACATTTCCGACTGCAGCGTAATCGCTAGTCCCGACTTTCGTTTAAAGTGCATTTGTAGCTTATTTGGCGCGGGGTGTTTTAAAATCGTTCTCTCGGATAGGATAGCTATAGTTCTTTGTTCGCGCGAACACGTTGTTCGTTCTCAATTGCAAATAGATTTCCAAGAGTTCGCCACACCTGAGCATCTTGCCACGAAGAAAGAGAGAAAGATGTCGATTAAAGCTTGGAGAATAAGCAGGATCAAGATCCCTAGCAATCGTTCGACCCGCATACGTTTCGCTTAGCATACATGTAGATCAGTTCTGGTTAACATATTCGATCCCATTCGGTACGTATCGATCTTCCACGCGCATGTCCGCGATACTGACGCTCCACGTGAGAATTTGAAATTCGATGCATCTAAATTCGAGAACACAGTAGTGGTTAGATCTTGATCGACAACCGGGGGAACGGTATCGTTGTCATACAAAAGATCAGGAATTTTTACTAACCGTTAGGCGCGCAGGATTAAACTTGCCGTGATAGAATTACGCGACGTTCGATCGATAATATTTAATAACATATTGCGCGAATGTAATTGAATAAAATAACGCAAGAATGTGCGATAAGCGTGATTGAAAATATCATAGATCGCGATCTTGCGATAAATTTTTATCAACGATAAGAAGAAACTAAAATCGGAGCATCAACTTCGCGCGTTATCCAAAATTGTTGTTTTACCAAAATCTACTACAAGCACGACTAGATTTATCGTAAACGTTTAAACGGTGGTTACCGTTTCCTGGCCACCGTTCCCCGTTAAGAATTAAAGAATCTACGATAAGTCTATCGTGGGAAAATGGGAATGAGAAATATTCTAATCTAGATACACAACGATCGAAACTACTTAATGCGACCGATCTAGCATCGATCGTATGCACGCCGATGATACGAGTACCGCGTGTGCGTGATGCTTGACTTCAAGATTTAAATTCTCGGGGGAAGACGGCTTTCTCTGCTTCATTATATTTCCATATAACAGGCATGTTTCCAATTTATACATCCACTTTCGCTCGATCAACGAGCCGAACATTCTATTTTTCGTAACGTTTCCGCCATTGCGGCGAGTCTCGCGTCGACGCATTAAGATTGTAATCGGTAAGATCGATTAAACGAATCAAAACCTTTCGGCACGAAAGAACGAATTCCATACATCGTAGGAACGAAGAGAAATCTCGCGATTAAAAAGAACCGAGGTATACGTTCGCAGCAAATAATAATGCTTGTTTCTAGGGTTAAAGTTCTCATTCTGGCTAAAAATTGCGCGCGGGCTCCATACGCGAACACGACGTAGGTTCGACTTTTTGTTTTAACCTAAAGACTTCGCAATTGGCACCGACTGCTCCGCCGCATTAACGTTGCCTTATTCTTATTCCTTATGTAATCCGGACCCCATGAGACGTTTAACATCAATTACAACGTCGTGTTTGGTGTGCTCTTCTACCAAAAGTGTACCCTCATTTTTCAACCGAGCATCCGTTGGAAGTCAGTGGACTTTGACAAATGTCCGAAGCAGCCTCGCCGCGACAGCCCCTTATCCTCCAAAACATATCGGTCCGTAGGATTAACCTAATTCCATCTTCCCACGACTTGCAACGATTTCTTCTCTCGTGTGTATTACGCCGTCGAAAATGCTCGAGGCGGTTCGCAAGTAGGATCAGAAGCAACGAGCATGTTGCACGTGATACTCGCGTTACCTCTCGTCCTTATTTCGTCTTCCGCCGGGAATAACAATCAGGTATCTTTCCTCGCTCGATAGAATTGCCTCCGGCATTCATTAGAACCGTTTCCCGGAGACCCGCAGATATTTACGCGAGATAAACTAATTTAGTGTCCGTCGTTGCGCCTTCCACTTCCATTACGCTACGTGTTGATCGCGGTACCACACGTTTTAAATCGTGGGGGGGATTCATTTTAATTCCTAAACGTTTATTTTATTCTCCCCTCGTCATTCCGCTCGCGAACGCGGAAGCCATTTAACGATATCCGAATAATTGCTCGTCGAAGGGAATAAATCTGCGCATGCTAATAGAAATGCGATTCGTCGGTACTATGTAGCGAGTAACGTCGGACTAACTATTTTACGAGTGACAAATTCAAGAAATGAAAAGCAGTACTTAATCGCAGTAATGGAAACAGGATTAATTCAAAGGGGGGAAAAGAAGGATGCAAGAAAAGACCGGATCAATGACGGATCGGTGAATACGCGATCAGGATTAATACCAACGAGAGACATTCATGCTCCGCGTCCACATTTACCTCGCTCCAAGTGCATCCGGAATACGTGTGCCAGCTGCGATGCTTGCATCGATCCCGCAATACGGATCACCGTATTATACCAAGCCGTTAAAGCCGCTTTTAAGGCTTGAACACGAGACGAGGAGCTCGTGACATTGCACTGTCTATGATAATACGACACGTGAACTCCATAATCTGGTCTACCAACGCCGCCGTTCCCTCTCCTTCGCAACACGTTTCTACGGAAGATCGGACCCCGTCGGAAGATCTATCCGTGTCAGAGATCGAGGAACTTAACGAGACCACCGATGGTACACATTCGCGCTCGTCGGGAGGGGAAGATTAAAATTTTCATGCCACGCGGGACATACTGATCCAATTAAATATAAAAGTGCCATACCCCGTTGGCATCGAATAGGTCAAACGAATGGCAGCCATTCCTCTTCGGCAAGAGAAATCCTTTCAGAGAAGCAAACATTCCGAAGGTTGGTATTAGTGACTACGCGATGCACGGACCACACACGAATGGTGCAACGATTCTTGACACGCGTGCACCCACCGCGTAATGACACAGTCCCTGCAAACATAGTAGCCCTAATGCACCGTGACACCCTCCGGCGAGGTATAATTTTAATAATAATAGGGATTTCGGTATTAATACGAACCGTGCCTCGCATCTCGATCCCTTTCTATCCCTTCCAACATCCGGGCTCCCTTGGGAGTATCCCAAGACCCTTGGGTTGCTCCTTCTTTCAGGGACGTAAGACTAAACTCGCCTTGATCGTGAGAATATATTCTTCTTCTCTGTGGAAGCAGAAATTGAATGGAGTTTTAGTTGAAAATATCCGGGTAGAGTGAGTCGATAAACTAACGGGGGATCTGAACGCGTAGCGTTAAAGTTTAATCAACCCCTGTCAAGGCCAGTTGTATCTCTCACACAAAACAAACTTTTCTTTCACTTTTGTCTATGCAATGGACCAAACCCGATCTTGTCAATTCTAATCGTAAGTCAGCCTTGAGTTAACAGAGTACCGAATTCATCCGAATGCTCTGATTCACCACTCCCTCGCGTACCTCGCGTACCTATCCTTGTCGCCGGGTTCAATATTCAAAATCCTATTCTTCTCTCCGTGAATTTTCCGCTGGAAAAGAAATTACTCGTCATCCCTTTAGATCCTTTTTCCCAGGATAATTGTTTTCCTTAAATCCACCACCACGTGCCATTCGCAGAATATCCTCGAAATCTAAACTGAGAACATCTCCGGAATTCATACACTGTCTAAATTGTAAAGCACATTCCGAACAACCCTCCTTGTTCATTACATCTATTTCGAACCTAATATTTTACCCAGATAAATAAAAAATAAATGAGTATTTTCCGCTGGTGTTCCTAGACAGTTTCTTCGCGAGACTCCGAAATTAAGTTCCACTTTGGAGTTAAACGATACGAATTCTAACTGACACTAATAAATTCTCAAAACGCGTGGAAATTTGTCAGTACTACATAGCTTCACCCCGCAGAGTCATTAGAATTCTGGCAAACTGTGTTAATACTCAATAACAAAAAAAGATGTATAACTTTGATCGAGAGGGGTGAACGTTAAAAGAATTTCCATCTTCTCCCCCCAGGATCAAAGGAAAATTATAAAGATCAATCGGTCGCACGTCGTGCGTCAAACTTTCCAATCCAACTCTGACATTCACCACACCTTCAAATTAATTTTCATGGGTTTCCACGGTGCAAGGAGATATCCGAGCCGGCAAACACGATCGTTTCCCGACGGCGGCGAAGTCGGGGGAATTAATTGGACGCGGCTTTAACTTTACGACTGTCACCATTATACGGCCTTACGGCGGCTTAAAGCGCCGTGAGCCGTGCTGCTCGCACGAGATAGTTAACGATTAATACGATCGCTCGCATTTACCGGCGCGTGTTTCACACGCCGACCGGCTAGACGACGCTAATTACGCTATCAAGTAACGCGAGGGAGTCCCGCACCGTCCACGATAATTGTGTCTAACTCGCCGCTTCAATTGGGACGAATTGTTTTCTCGCGATGCACTCCGTTTCCACCACCTCCTGCCCCTCCTTCCGTTGTTTCCCGTAACGTTTTTGCGACGCGGGAATCCGATGAGCGCGTACACGCTAACCTTTCCCAATTGACGTTACGATATCGTCTTTCTAATGTGCAATTAGAAGTTATTAGACCGCTAACGACAACGAGGGACACGAAAGGTCTGGTTACCAAATGTTACGATCACCATTCGCGAGCTTCAGGTTTCCGATTCAGATTAACGGAATTCGGGGAGATGCGTTGAAACGGTAGGTAGACGAGTTGAAAAAAAGAAACAAATGGCCCCGAGGACTGCAATGACCGGTTTGGCCTCCGTCGCGCAACGTTTGCTGGCTCGCAAAATTAGGCTAGCAGTGTCCAATTTCGCGTTACGCAAAACAGTCATTGCCATTTCTATTTCACGTGAATCCGAACGTTACGATCTAACACGGTGGTCCTCAAGGATGCGTTTGCTGTAATATAAATTCGCGCGACGAGAGATATTTTGTGGCTCGGCCAATGCACCGGATGCAAGGGACGAATACGTAAACAGGCTCGTTCGATTTGTGTACGTGCCCCCCCGTAAATTTCTGTAATCTTAATATTACGCGAGTCGCGTTACGGTGGATACTGGATTATAATAATATAATATTACGGAGAAATATTCCAATTAACGTGTAGATACGGATGGAGCGCGCAAGGCTAATATGGAGCCGGACTGCACGCGGTCGTTGCAGTTTGCGCAATACAGGATGCACTAATATGGTTCCACGGGCTCCGATAGAAAGCGAGATACATACGTTATGAGCCCGTCTCGGCCTCTTTGCATACGCGCCGTGTGCGGCTCGAGCAAAAATCTTCTCCGATTCTTCGCGAAGCCTCTTTCCCAGTTTCGTCGGTCCGCCTCCCACGGGTGTGTAATGTACCAACCCCGCTCTCGTGGTTCTCTATTCGTAACTTAGTTATAAGTTAGTATAGTCGATATTTTATACGCTGCCGAATCCTCGGATTTATCACTGCCTAGCGTATTTATGTATGTAGAAGTGTAGTGTGTCGTGACAGTGGTGCGGTGTAAGTGCGAAAGAATGCAGGTGTGAACGTGTAGGTAATGTGTGTGATCTGGCCGTCGTTACGACGACGGAGAATGTTAGACGAAAAGAATTTGTATGCGATCGAAGATTTTTTGGACAGTCGTTGACGAGAGAGTATTAAGTCGAAAGTCGAAAGTCGAGAGTTGCGCTCTGTTCATAAATTAAGCCGTGTGTAGAGGCTCGCAGCCAACCTTATATAATATTCATACATTTCGATTATTAAAATTGAACCAGGAATAAATCCATTGGTACATTTATCCTTATCGCATCGCCCAACATGAAAAAAACTCATGTAAATCTAAAAACTCGCACTCTCGGAATCTCAACAAAATTGAAATTGTAAATTATTACCAAATAAACCTTGGAACTTCGGTTTGCTCAAAGCTGTTGTAAAGTTCATTCTCAACAACCCCGTTGTTTCATCACAGGTGGAAAAAGTTTTAGTATAAGCGTTCAATAAATAAGTGGAAGTTTCCTCACTGTCCCTATATTTCTTGTGAATTTGCACAATCTGATTTTTTTTGTCGCTTTTTCTCCCCGGTATGTTAAAAAATCGAGTGAAAATCATCATTGTCTCCGCTCTCAAAGCATTCAAGATGCAGCATTGCGAGATAATATTCGATTTGACGATTTATTGCGGAACAATACCGAAATCGCGGTTTGAAAATCCCCCTACAATTACTTATTGTTAGAATGTATTGAACTCCTCGTAAACTTATTATCGTAGTTTAGTTTGGTTGCGGTTGCTGAAGGGACGAGAGGCGCGAGAGCTCCGTCTGAAACGGAATACCACTTAGAAAATGTTTAGTTAAGGATATCCTTTCGAGCGGCCATTGTCGAAAGTAGCGATGGAGGAAAAACTGAATGTAGGGTAGATCATAGCTCGAGTGCTTTCTTAAAAAGTATATGACCTTTTCCTGGGGCCATGTTGTTGGAAAGATGAAATCGACCCGACATTTCGTGAAGTGTTATTTTTTCCGAAGGAGATCGAACGATAAATATTGAACTTCAAGCGGGTACTTCGAGTTGGCGAGTCACGACTTAAAATTCAATCTCCGGAAAATATCGGACGGAGCAACGATTACCTCGAACGTCATAAAATTAAGATTACGCCGATATTCACGATCCGTACATTTTATGTTAATTCTTATGCGCGTTTATCTAGGTTTTTCCTTAGTTTACTACCGAACGAAAGCTGGCGATATCTGTTTGATTTTATCATTTTTACGCGATAATTACGATGGTCTAAGAGTTTCGATTAATCTAAAAAACCATAAACGTATCCTTTAGCGAATACTACAACGAGGATGGTATCTCGAGGAGTTAATCTTCCGGTCGTCGCGATACAAGGCGAGTTTCCAAGAAAGCGATACGGACACGGAAATACGTGTCAAAGGGTCACCCTAAAAATGTGATTTTACGCACGCACGTAAGATACAGCGCAATAAATCTATATATGGAGGCTGCGCATTCGCAGCTTTCGTTTGCGGTAAAATACGGGGTAGACAAAAGCGGACTGACAACGCGAGAAGACGGAACATCAAGCCGACGACAGAACTGTCGTGCGACCAACTGAACCGAGTCAACGGCCCGAAAGAGCGGAAGGGGCGGAAACGGCGGGCCGCACATAAATAAGCGCCTTGGAAACCACAATGCTTTTGCGGGGACGTCGCGTGTGGGCAGAGAGCCGTACGAGCCTCTCTCGACCTCAAAATCAATGTGAAACAATTTGACTGACGACCTCTCCCGTGACACGTCGTAAATCATAGCTCCATCGAAGAAGACACTTAGCAGGTATTTCCCGAGTGCGCTATATGTATAGTAGGAAGTATTAGGACGGTACCAGTGCCATTCGCATAATTGTATTTCCTTCATCGGTCCATCGACGACGTTATAAATGATTCCCGGAGGAACTAGCGGTGATCGATGGGGGTAGCACCTACGAACGTGAAAAAAATTATTAGATTTTTCCTTAGTTTGTATTCGAGCACCTCGACGTTTCTATCTTGTCACGGTGCGCGAATACGTGACGAGCAATGAGAGGAGGTAATCAGATTTCAAAGGTTTCGAGCTTTAACCGAAAGTCATATTGTAAATACGGAAATACCAATTGTAAAATCGTCTGTAAAAAATTACGTTACGGTGAAGCTAGAACATTCGGATACTTTAAGTTGTATTGTATTTTTCCATTTTTCGGCGAGCTTAATTTAAAATATTTTAGTAAACGACGCGTTTAACCGAATTTTGGAAAGTTGCGAATTTAAATACCGCCTTGATACAAAAATATTTAAGATCGCGTTTGCGAAGCTCGTTAATCTGTATACATATACCCGCTGATGGGTTTAACAATATTTACAAATGCAAAAAAAAAATTATTGAGACTCCAAAAAAGTGTGTTGGTCGAATAACGATTGTTTTCTGCACCTTCAAAGGTTGATAACTATTCGCGGATGAACCAAATCGAATGAAATTTTCAGCGCCGTTGTATCGATCGGTCGAATCCGTAAAGAGCTACGATATACTCGCAAGTGACCGAATACGAATAACCGTCGTCGTAGGTAATACTTATGAGAATCGAATAGGTAACACTGCGAGACATCTATTCCAAAAATATTCCACCAACATTGAGAAGATCTATGAAATCGTCGACATACACTACGTCTGTCGGATTGCGCATAATCCGAATATAATACATCCGCGAGTGTGAGCGCCAGCACGAGGCATGTGCCTCGTTGCTTTCTTGCGCCGCCACTTTCTTTCCCGGCAAAGTAACTCCGCCCTTCTATCGCGCAATGAAAATCGGTGATCGGCGCGTTTGGATGTGCCTTGACTCGTGGTACCACGACCGTTTCACGACTCGTTGTCCACCACTCGTTAAGCCGGTTTCGCGATTTACGATTCCGCCGTGCGAAACGCGAATAATCAAGGAGGAGAGAGAAAGGGGGGAGAGATCGTAACGGAGAGAGGAGAGAGAGAGAGAGAGAGGAGGAGCGAGGTAAAACGAGCGGAATCGCTCGTAATGACTGCGAAGTATCCTGAGGAGGATCTGCTGCGAGCATTATGCTTTCATAAAAGATCACGACCAGACGCGCGTAGATGGAAGAAGCCAGTCACATCGAGTTTATGCCGCGTGCGCATAAAGCGAGAAATGTGCCGTTGCGCGCACCGCACGCGGCTTCGCGCGTTGCACCGAATGTCGCGTTAACTCACAATGTGTGCTTGGCACCGAGTGAGCTCAGCTGTGTTTCTCCAAAATGATCGCCGATGGGACGAACATGTTTCGTGCTGAAAAACTGACTGGTCTCCGGTTAAAGCGCTACTGATCTTCCGATGCAGGCGCGCCGGTATTAATTATAGTGAAAAGTCGGTTAATGGCAAGAGCAATTATCTATACAGAAACGTATCTATAAATTATAACTTCCAACGTAACGCGATACGGCAATTTGTATGAAGGATGAAGCATTAAGAATTACCACCGCCAAAACAGAAGGAGTCGTAGACAGTTTTGATCAACGTGCCTTGTCCTGTAAAAAACAATATCCACGTCGTTGCGACTTTTGTTAGCCAAACTTTTCTCTGACTTCCATCATTTCGGAGGTACTTAAAATGCCAAGCGTTATTGCGCCACCCTTTATAAAATACTGTTCATCATTGCTGGGTAAATCAACTGTCGACGGTAATTATTAAAATTAAACGCGATAAGAAAAGCATCCTACAAAAAAATGTCATTTTTTCGTGCCTCCGATTATCCGAAATAAATTGTCGCGTCGTTAGTTCCGATAACCCATATTTTATTGCATTTCCTTTCGAAGGTTGGGAGCCGCCTAAAAGTAGAATGGAACGCGGTGAAACGAGGTTGAAAAATCTGTGATGTCACCTCTTTCCTTTCATCGTGGATTTCGGTATTTCCTTAAATGCACACCACTGTAATGACACGGTAAAAGCATTATTGTAATCGCACTTTGCATGATTGCGTGGAATAAGATTCGACGCGTTCGAATGCCGACGTGTGCTGTCGCAATAACCGAAACGGTAATTAACTCTATCGTTATAAGCGGCTGGATCGGACGACGGCGAAAGTTTGAATCTTAAAAGCTTATCTGACGCTTCGAATCTTTTTCTTGCACTTACGACAGTTGCGTAAGACACGGAAAATTTAATCGCACAAAAAAACACGCTTATCATTATTATTTATCGAAATCCGTGATGTGGTCCGAGAGGCCTGGGTAGACTAATTACAATTCTTAACCGGCGTAACGGTGGTACACCAGTGCCACGCACCTTGCATTACAAATACCATCTGCATTACAAAACCTACGTAACGATCATCAAAGTTAACAAAAATCCGTAAGGTGTGATAAATATCATTCGGATAAGATCATCCGCTTTCATTGCGATAAACTCAGTTCCGAAAGGGTCAAGTTACACCCACAAATCAATGATATAACATTAATAAGAACGCGTGGGAAATGTTACATTATTCAAAGTGTTGGATAATTCACGCTCGATCCAGACTCCGGTCACTCTCAAAACGTGAATGCGTGATTCGTACGATTGCTATAAAGAATCGCGGCGCATTTTCTGGTCGTTCTATTGCTGGAAGAAGAATGTTCCATTCATACTTTTACAAGTCGTTTGTGGACGCCTTATGCGCCGTATCAGCCTTATCGGCACTTCTACGCCGCCTACAATTTAATGCGTCTGTATGCGCGTGCAGAGCTATCGGGAAAGGAAAGACGACGGCGGTGTAGGAAACGCTACCTGCGCTGCAAGCAAACACGGTGAACTCCTCGTAGACGAGGATTCAATGCCGATCCCGCGGATTTGATTCCCGATGCCTTTCAACCTTTGTTCACGATTCTCCACTCGTAAAGATACCACCAATATTCGATTATTCCGCAAGAGGGCAACGATCGCAGTTACTCGTTAGGCAACAAACCTCCGTTCCGCGATAATACGAATAATCGCAAAACGATTGTACGGATTTATCGTTCTGTTCTCCAGCGATCCATAAGTTTGCGCTATTGCGAAACAATCGCTTTCAAATTGTGATCGACGTCTTTCGAGCTTTTCTTGGGAGCGTCGAATCATCGGCCTAACCTATCGTGCCATCGTAAATACTAATTAATGACTATTGTACGTACGAATGTCCATGGATGATCGTCGATCATCGCAATCGATCGCCTCGGGTGTGGCCGATCGAGAAGTGAAAGTACCGTCGTGACAATAAACACAGTACGTTATTATGCTTACCATCTTTCACGAAACCATTACCCACGGACGAAAGTTGCGTCGGAAAAGTAGCCTGGGTTGTAAATTTCACTTACTCGATACCTTATTAGTACCTACGCCCCTAAGTTTCGACACAATCATGCGTTTACGAGCAATCAATCATCACGCGCGCGTACGTAAATAAAGCAACGCGTTAAAGTCCCTGGAGGAAATCCACAACGAAGTTGAAAGAAATGTACAATTTTTCTTTCCTCACCGATAATATTCCGTACCAACAACGCAATTTAATTAGTGGCCGATGATTTAATGCCAGTGTCGTTGCACGAGTAAAATAAGACTACTTAACCTTACTTATTATTCGAACGCTTTACCTTTTGTGTCCACGCGCACCGATGATGTTATCCATTCACGGGTATTATTTCGCGAAAATTTGTCAAGTACTCGCTCTCTCTTCTTGCGGCAGGCATGATCGCTAATTACACATGCACGATATGAAACGTTTCACTAGCACGAATCCATTAATATCGGCTTCGACAGACGCGAACACGGTGGTCCACGAGGGAGGATTTCTCGCGTCGTCATTAATCACTGTATCCGGAACAGAACGACTTACGGGGGAACTTAGAAAGCGCCCGGTTTCTTGAAAAGACACTACGACGAATGTGGAACTGCAATTCCGTGAGTTTACGTTCCCGCCAGTTCCCGCACTTGGCCTTGCAACGAACGTATGCACATGATTTAACGCATCGAGAGAGATCGCACGATATTCCGCATCGAGATTTGACAATCGAAGCAGAAAACGCGGGAACATCACTACGACAGCCGAAACCAAAGTAATAAATAATTTTAATACGCGTATTGTCCAACGTGCTATTGTTAACTATTCTCCGTAAATATAGTCGCAATTACGAAGGAAAGTCAACGACGTATTGGGAAATTAAATTGCACAACGCAAAGCCTGTTGCATTTCCTGCTGCTTTGGCGCGTGAGCTTATGTCTGTCGCATCTAATTACTATGCAACGGACTGCATCACTTTCTATCGCTGCTTCGGTGTCGCGCATATTTATTATTCTTCTGATTATTTTCGTACAAAATAATTGTTTTAAACCGCGTCACGGTACTTGCCTTTTACGAGAGATTGGTTGTGGCCCTGTTAACCAAAAGCACATTTTGATTTTCTCGTGGCGCACAATTTTAAGAAATGTATGATTAAAACAAATACGTGTTTACCAATAGATTAGTGAAGTAGGCATCGATTAACTGATTAAATGCATTTACGCGCCATCTAGTAATGTGCACAGTAACCTCGGTGAGGGAATGGCGGATACAAATGTTTTCTACGGCCAGTTTTAACAGTTTTACGAACGCTTCTCGACAGATGGCAATCCTGCCGCGAATGAAAATTCATTTACGCAGCACTGTTCATTACTGTTCATCGGTAATTCTTGACGTGAAGAAAATTACTGAAGTTTTAATTATTAATATTTAATTAATGATAAGAAAGAAATAAGAATGAACAAGAAAGACAAGGGAACGTTAATTCAACTTGAACAACGCAAGACGAGTCTCAATCGTCGCTGGTTTCCGCAGACGACCGATTTATAATAAAGGTAACGACATTTAATTTGTAAACATCGAATTGTTCCATTCGAATTATTTGGAACAGTTATTTATATAAGTGGATTTTTTCCTACGTACTTTGGATATACCAATTTATTTTCTTCCCGCGCTATCTTTTCCGTCTCATAATAAATGGGTGATGCAAAATTTATATTTGTTATAAAATTTATTAGAAACACGTGTATTTTTGTGGTTGTGTAAAGCAACCGATATACAAAATTCTGTTATATAGATTTGTCGATATCTTAAAAAGTTCTAAAAATCTCTGAAATTTGGACGGATGTCTTTTTAAGTTGCGCTTACAATGAAATGGTGCACAAAGCGTCGGCAGGTACAGCGAAACTGAACAAGCTTTGTCGCACACGCATGCACAATAGTGATTTCGTCATACGCATTAAGACTTTGCTCGACGCCTTGCTTGTCGCTCCGATATAATCGCAGCCATAGACAATTGTCAGTCTTCTGTCATAACGTAGGAGCCTCGCCCCTTCGAGGCAACGGACTAATCATGCATTAACGTGGACAACAAATAATTTATGTAGCTATCAGAATTTGTACGCTTGTAACTGTATCTTACTTTGGTGTCCAACCGTGACTCTGCTTGGTACAATTATTAATATCTGGCAGTTTAGGGCCACAGAAGCTCTATATTTGGAGATTGTAACTCCTCGAATACTTTGTACATAGACAGGACGACTAACCAGCAATAAATCTGCAAATGTAATGAAAATCATGTGATCGCAGTTATGTATGTCTAGGATTAAAACTGATGTATCACTAATGTCGAAAGCGTACTTACGTTATACGACATCCAAAGCCAGTTACACATGGCCGCAAACGTTGCATCCAGCTAAAACCCACAAAAATATGAGGGTATAACATTACGTTAAATAAGAGCATCCGCAAAGTAAATGAAAACTTACGTAAATGTAGTAACCTCCTATGAGCCATAGCCCAAAGGCAAGTTGGAATAAGCAAACGACGAACCATAGTATAATCCATGGAAGTAACCATCCTCGTATTCCCTCTTTTATTCCATATATCATCAGAAATGCAGATATAATCAAGAGAAGGAAATAGAAGATGAGAAACCCCCCAGTATATTGCATTGCTACAGAAGAAACATTTATCAATGTTGAGGTTGAGAAATGAAACCTATGGATTTGATAATATCTTGTAACTCACATGATCTAACATCAGCCTCAAACAGAGGATTGTACAGTTGCGTTGAATCTCCTCCGCTTAGTTGATGACATAGCAACGTAATCATTACTACACTGATGGCCTGGAAAAGTGACGATACATGTTAGAAATAAATGGCAGTGGAGCAACGTTCAAAAATGACCAAAGCGAATGATGTATCGCAGTTGCCCACGAACGGCATGTGATTCATCAGTCATGTAGCATGGTATTGGAATGAATTATTCACGTGAATCGTTTTGAATTAAAGAAATACTTACGACGGTGTATAAAGCGATAGCTTTGGACCCAGATTTAACGCTATTCGACCAGATGATCGGAGACCAACAAGTTTCGAACATAGCCATTTTCGCGCTAAAACAAAAATTCAACTGGATCGGTTTTCGACAAGTTCATCGGTCACGAAAGGATGCCGATGATGCAGCATACAAACTCCACCCACTTGTTGTTATTAGCTCATTAAGCACTTGGGCGTCGACGCGCCGCAGGATCGCCAACTTACAACTCATATTTAACCAGTGACATTATCGGAAAAAAGCCCGGCATAAGTGCACCAAGCAACTTTATTTGCCGCTGTGAATAAAGATTTTCAACAGTTTCGCGTTTGTTTCTACATCTTATACAATTTTCACCGCGCTGGATTTAATAAAATTCCAGCGTCGATAGTGTCACAGTTGCATTTTGAAAGAAGACTGAAGTTATTCCCATAAGGAGCACCCAGAAAATCACGATATAACTCGTAACTAGCAAAAGTACGGTAGAATTAATTCCATGCTGTACGATTCTACGATTCTACGAATAATTGATATTCACTGTTTGGCTCTTTTCCTAATGCACTCTGCAGTCTATGATGTTTCGAACCTCCGCATACTCCATGTGGCGTATTAGTAAAACTTGGTTTTTGAAACCTTATTGTGCTTTGGGCGCTACTTACGACTTTTATATGAAAGTAATTTCCCGAACGTGTTCCAATTTACGATACTTCCATATCACGTTCACCAAGATTCGAAGATTTTCACCATTTAGAAAATAGTTTACGCCCAACAGTCCCATGCACGCGTCGGTGAACGTAGGTACTGTTAAATGGCGCCGTGTCAGCGTTCACGATCCCCTCCACTTTGTAAGCGGGTCACGATGCCGGTTGGCGCGATCCTCAGGTTTACTCAGTTGTCAGATTCCAAGATCGACCTCAGAAATTATACCTACTTGTCGTTCAAAGTCAGTTTTTATCTTTAAGTTAGATACCGTGTTACGTCGAAGACACATTACTGTTTGTATTTCATTGCAGAAGATGCTCGAAGATCGAAGACAACTGAATGAAAATTTGAGAATGCAATACCTCGGCGAAACCGGGAATTACAAGAAGACAGATCTCACGCAAATACGACATATTCTTAAAGCTTCTTCGTCACAGCGTGATCGTACTTTGATGCGTTATGTATCCTACATAATGTGTGTAATATTTTAGACATTCCAGACGAAGATACTGAAGCTTAATGAGAGGGAATTTACTTAAATAAATCTACAACCTGCTTGCGCGCTCTGCAAATTGTTTTTATAATAAACCAATGATAGTAAATTGTCCGGAACATTAATGACGAGGGAACAGACAACCGAAGAACATTTCCATTTAATTAAGCGTATTTCGACTGTAGGTAGATAAGAATCTCACAGACACGTTTACGAAGCCCATGCATGGACGGTGATTAACCCGTAGAAAATGTAGTTCAATCGTTTCGGGTTACCTGTTTGCGGTTTCCGTAGCGAGCAGCCATTTTGGTACCGCAAATGAAAATAAACCGTCTGAAACCAGATAAGATCTGCCACTGATAATGCGCTCAAAAAACAAAGCTGAGACTCGCCGAGCGTACCGAGCACCCAGTCCGCACCTTGTTCTTAACATTAATTCGCTATATAATTGCAGCGCGCGAGTCTTATGAACAACGAAAGCTAACGAAGTGATAAAATTACAAGTGAAACGAACATGGAAATTAGACGCGCGCGGCGAGTTATCAAATTTACTCGAAGCAACGGTGATAAGCAACCTCAAGAACCGCGGAAAAACTACGAAATGTAGAATCGTGGATTGTCTTGAAAAATCTACATTTCCAACGATCACCGCGTAGAACATTTCCGACAATTAGCTGCCCGGAAGTATAATAGAAAAGAAGCAGCGCTATCTTTGATCTAAGAACGGCTACTGCAACGAGTAGAATGTGTACCATAGTTGGCACTCACTCTATACGAGTACCCAGAACATCTCGTTATTGTAGGCATATCTAATATCAAAGGGATCGCGGATATTGCATCCATCGTTGCTCTCTTGATAGAGAGCGTGTGAGAGAGAAAGGAGGAGAGCGCTACGTTGCCACACAGGCTGCTGCGAGGGAGCAGAAACACTCTGCGTAGTAGCGCCAATCTTAGAGCAACAGATGCGTCTCGTAGTCTCGCGATGCCGGCTAGCCCAAAAGCTATAAATATGTGAACATGAATGTGCGCTGCCCCTCTGACCCCCTTGCGCCGTCAAAATAGTCTATCCCACTCCCTACTTCTATTCCCCTCTATCATCGTTTATGATCGTTCGCCATCGTATTGGTTTTCTCGACGGAAGTAGAGGGCGATCAGAAAGCTCGATCCACACTTGTACCATGCAGATTCGAATAAATCATAATCCATTTCCTCGTGCTTCACGATTAAGAATGATCGATACTTTCGGAGAAGCTAACGACTTTGAACGTCAATTTTAACGAGAATATTGGTCGCTTCTGGACCAAGAATATTGTGGTTGGTGCGTTGAACGGAACGTGACAAAATGGCGACAACTTCCGACAGTTCAAATTGTTAGTTCCTCGAATACATTGGATCGATGTTACATTACGATTGCGAACGTTTTTCCTGATTTGTGTACAGGTGTTCAGTGAAAAGTAGATATAAGAAAATATAAATATAAAGATAGCATTGTTTCATCGATGTAGATTCGGTATTTAATTTCTGCTTTCTTACTTGTCTTGCTGTATAAAAGATAAAACTGCGCGAGTAGAAATTATCGTACGATAATTCGGTTCGGGTGGTCTGTGTGTGAATTGGGCTTAAACTGGCTCTCGTTTCACGTGTCGGCTGAAAGCATCGCGTACAACGTTGCCGCCGTTTCCATTCTTGAAGGCAGAGCTCGGCCTCGTGAATGGCAAGTCTCGTGGCGTTGCCGTTACCCAGTTAGTAAAAGCAACACCGATAGATTTTCAATGAATAGCCAGCACGTGGCTCTAATCATACTTAGGGCGAATTAACGGTTCGCAATAATCGGCAAACGGTCTGCCATTCGATCGTGCCGCGGAAGAGTTTTGGGTGGAAAACTCGGGAATACTTTTGAAATTGAAAACTCTTCCGGCGAGCTTTTAAAACTGGCATATAATAATACTTTCTCCGAGATGAAACTCAATAGAATATAATTAGAAGAAATGAAAACCAATTACACTAGTGACTGCATCGCGTGATATTATTGCACGATTACGTGACCCCGTATGGCATGAAAATCACTTTAATCAAACACCAATCGCGTGACCACATTCAGTTCCGCGAACGATATTTTAAATAGTTCCATAAAATGTTTATTCGGTATTAGCCACAACACGGAGTTGTGTAATTACGTTATATATTGTATTCCAGGTACGTGTAATAATGTTCTAAAATTTCAGCTAAACAGTTTTTGTTATTATTATTATCATTATTATTAATATCGTAACTAATCCAGTTATTATTACGTTGATCATTGATAAATACATTATTTATAAATCAGGGTAATGCAATTGACCTCGTTTAACGTGTCAATTTATTTCAGGATACATTCGAAATTAAAGATATGAAAATATAATTAAGGTATTGAAAAAAAGTATACGACGATACTCTTACATAGAATTATTGGAGTTATCGGGAATGTGTTATAGTCAACTCCGTTTGCGTCGATGGTTTCATTCGCGTTAGTTTGTGCTGCCAGGTGCATCTGATTTACGTTTACCGAAATCTTTTCATCTTTACAAATCGAACAACGTAGTAGCGTTAACCTTAAAAACAATACAATTACGGGAATAAGTTTGTTCTGTTCGTTCGAATACCCGGAATACCGCGAAGTCACATTTGAATCGGGTACTTCTCCCGCCAGTCGGTACAAAGAAAAAATCTCAGAATAAGGATGATTATTACTAATAAACTCTCGTGTACCCATTCTCAGCAACCGAACAATTTACATTTCACGCCTTTTCATCAAATTGGAAAGGACATTCCACTCGCACATTTACTTCGCGAGATTGAAATATCCTAATATTAAAATTTTCATTTCTGGGACTAATCTTCCATAGTGCTTGCGTACACCCCCAAGAATAATCTGAAATCCACCAGAAAAGAATTTCTTCCTACGAGCAGGCGCAGCACGGCAAGCAAAACGCGAGAGGAAGTTAAGATAAAGGTGATATAGGGGTCCCCTCTAGTGAGATTGGGCCCGTTTGTCCCTCTCTCTCTCTCTGTCTCTTTCTCCCCCTCTCTCTCTCTCTCTATCTTATACACTCTCGCGACGTCGAAGGTTTCCTTCGCACCGGTCCGTGCCGTGTCGGGCCCGTGCATACACGCCACGGTCTCTCGTATCGAATCGGGCCAGCTTCGTGGTGCCCACAGCTGGATCTGGACGCCCATTTGTCGGCTCCGAAACTCCTCGCCGTCGGCATTCCCGCGTCCCGAAGGTAAAGGAGTTCCGTTCGAAAACGGTCCCTCGTCTCCATCGTGGTACAAACTCGACGAGCGAGTCTCTCTCGGTGCTCTGATGTAACCCCCTTCTCTGCCGTGAAACCGCATCGTTCGTGGTATCGCCTCGATTACACCAGAATGGTTGAGCGTCGCCGAGCGGTCCCAATGTCTGGATCCGTCGTAGAGCGCATTCGGTCGCCGCCGATGCCGCTGCTGCTGGTGCTGCCTGCATTCTCCGTGCGCGGCTCGGAATCCACGGGGATCGTGATAATTAATCAGTGATAGATAGAGCGTGGATCGTGGGAGTGCTGGATCATTCGTGGTGCGCAGTTTGTTTTTTTTTCTTCTTTTCTTTTCTCTCCCGATCGGATTTCACGCGATGGGCATCGGTGGGTGCATTGTGTTCCGTGCGCGATAGGATATTCCCGTAGCTGCCTCTGGGAAATGTGAAGGATGTAACGATGATCTTTCGTGCGACGAGGATTTGAGGCTGTGCCGAGATCGTCGAGTGGATTTCGGGGAAGAACAAACGTTGGGGTGAGGATCGCTTTTTCGGGTTTTTTTCACCCCCACTGGAGTTTCGGTGGCATTTGCCGAGAGAGAGAGAGAGAGAGAGAGAGAGGAAGAGAGAGCGCGGATCTCTAAATATCGAATGGCTTTTGACCGAAGGAGCGAGCGTAACGAGGAATACACGGGATTTCATGTATAACGAGAATCTAAAAGTTAATCTTTTTAAGAAGACGGGAAACCGGAATTCGTAAAGCAAATCAAAGTATTCTCGGTATCGTTGTACGTGTACCTACTGATAAAGCGATATGTGAACTTGCGGGTGATTAAGATAAGAGCGCCGTGGCAATTGTAAAAAATATTTATGTTTCTCCGGAGCTCGTCGTCACGTTCCTCGTTGTATCCTTCGGCGTGGAATGATTCGTGATTAATTAAACCTGAAAATTGATCGTGCCGGTTAAAAAAGTTTTCAAGTGAAAGTGCTTTTACGTCGTCTCGGGGCCCGTAGCATTTCGTGCGTTTAATTCCGAGTGCATTCGTGATTAATTAAGATCAGAGTGTACCGATCTCGCGGAGCCACGGATCGTGCAGAATGCCTCTCTTGATGTATCTTTTGGTGCAATGGAAACTCGTGATTTACTAATCTGGTCGCATTAACTTTAGAATCGCCGCCGCATGGAAAAAGTTACTCGGAAACGGGAACGGCCGTTTTATTCCTAATCTAGATCATTTGTTTGTGAGTAAATCGACGCTCAATGAACGCACATAATATATCCTCTCGATAACATTCATACGCGCACACGCGAAATCACGAATCTCAGTCACGCGATAATCGAGCATAATATTTTTCATTGCCGATCCTGAGTTAATTGATCGCGAATTATCGATACGCGCGCCATTCGCGTGTAATTAGTATTCTCGGCGTAATAGAATTCATTGTATCGAAAATTTCGTCGACGGATCATCGAAATCGTTGTACAGCCATCGGACGGCGCTAATTTTTCTCTCTGAATTTCGTAAATGGCGATCGTAAGAAGCATTCTCACTTCTTTCCAAATGGAATCATATTGATTTGAGATATCAATGTTCGAGAATTGAAAAATTCACTCATTATTCGCTCATCTTGCTTCTCGAGTATAACGCGAATATGATATTTGAATTAGGCGAGCGTAGCTTCGATAACCGTATGAGAAAGTACGTACAATGGTGCACGTTCGGCTGCTATTTATGAATATAATGTTCGATCTTCTTGCGCTGCTCGATCCGTTGTTCGAGCGGAAAAGATGTTGGTTTTTTATAGATCGGTGAAAGTCGAAGTTCGCCGGTAATCTCGACAATGCCGGAAGCCCTGCTGTTCCTCACCGATCGCCGCGACGAGGAAAGAATCGGTATTGTGTTTAAGAGCGCGCGACTCGTTGCATGTATACATACATATTTAGGTCTTTGTACGTGGGCCATTAAACCGTATCGCAACGTCGAATCAGAACGAGCACTCGTATTTTTTTTTTATCCTCGTTTCATGAAAGATCTTCGCGGCGGTATAAAGCGCGCGAATCTCGAGGTTGTAGAGAGGAACGTTAAATAATTTATCAGGTACCGTCGCAGGCGACGGTAAGTCAAAATCAAAGGAAATAGAAAAAGTATTTTACGTCGCAGGTGCCGCGTCTCGTCGAGTTCTCGAGTCACGGAAAATACGTAGCGGGGATTCGATATTTCGATTGATCAAAGATACGCGACATCGCTGACGTCGGCGAGAATTTTCCGAAAAACTCCGATTTCGGGAGCAATGTATCAAACGACTTACCCGCGCAGGGGGGTGAAATATTTAATATTAACCGTAGCGGTAAAATGACTGGTTAGGAAACAAATGTTGTTCTTTCGGAAGGAATTGTCAATTTGTCGTAAGAAATAATGCACAACATAACTTTTAAATAATGATGAAATCGCCAATCATATATTTTCATTTTTACATGTATCATAAACGGAACGTAACATAAACCGGTCATTTAACCGGGCTAGGTACAGTTAGTGTTAAAGGAATATAAATCTTCGCGTAACTCGGATCTTCGATTTGAAGAGACTCGAGTTATCGAGGATGGACTCTATTAAAATTCCGCTAGAATACAATTTGTCGAAATTCAATTCCCGCGAACGATGGATAGCTTGGGGCGAAAGAATAAATAAAACCGAATTCCATCGCGCTCGTATATTCTTTACCTTTCTGCCGTTGGTCAAATAAATGGCACAAGTCGTATCTTTTGGTAAGTAATTGTGTTCGCTATTACGCCATCGCCGAAGGAATTCCGCGGGCGGCGGGCGGAGCAATCAGTTTTGGCAGCTGTATTAAGACAGGTGCAAAAATATTCAAATAAGATTTTCCTCATCGGCAGCCTTTCTAACTGTATCTACGTTCGATTATCGTATCGAACGTACTCGAACGCTCTGCAAAGATTTAGTCCTTTAGATTCATTCGTGACCAGTAATTCCACGTAACCGCGCGTATCCAACATTCGTTAATCTCCGATACATACTCTCTCGCGAAACGTATAAATTCGGTCGTTAACGAATCTCGCGTATATTGTCGTAGCGCGGAAAATCCTCTTCAAAACTCGCGCAAGTATTTCCACGTCAACGTCCCATTCGAAGTAACTTTAATCCCCGACGCGTGCAATGTTCAAACCCGCGTTACTCGTACACGCCGACGCAGTGTTTCGTTAGACTCGCGGCGTTCGATTCGAAGGGAGCGAAATCTCGAAAAGCTTCGCGTATCCCCGGATAGCGGGGAAAATCCACGATATCCGTCGAGTTTCCATCGAGTCCGCGAAGAGGGATGTTTCTGGTCTCGTCCACCATCTCTCCAAAGACGCATCGTATAAATACCTACCTCGTATGCGAGATCCCCTCTCTCCCCTCTGGCTCGCTCTCCCTCTCTCCTCTCCCTGGTAGCGCGGAGTCTATTTAGATAATCTTCCGCTTAGCGGGAGCGGCACTCGGCGCGACAAGGGAGCCTCCTCTTCGCGGAGGCTTTCACCAAGGTGGCATCGTATTCCTCATCCGCGATACCAGCCGCATTTCTTCCATTCTCTCCTCTGTCTTTCTCGCGTGCCAGTGCAGACGGTAGGAGTTTTTGGCGTACGCCACGCCCGTGTGTCCGAGACCGTGTGACGTCCGTGCGGTGCCCGTGCGATGCCCCATCGTGTCTCGTAACTCGTTCGACGACGTGACCTTGAGCCCAAAGGCCTCGAGGACATCGTCGGTACCGGTGCCCGTGCGACGGGAGATCGACGGCCTGCTCGAAGAATAAGAATCTCTCTCTTTCCTTTCAACTTGGATGCCGGGATCATCGAGAGTGCATGCGCGCCTCTCGACTAATCGGTAAGGGAACACATTGTCTCTCCTCGTCGGGGGATTTTGGGTGAACCGTGGTGCGCGGAAATTACGTTGACGATCGGTCGACCAGCGCCGTTCTTCACCGTTGATACCTCGCCGAATTTGCAGTTTCTGTCGGGATCGTTCCTAAGAAGGATTTGCGGCGGCGCGAGTTAGACGCGCGTGGACGCGTTTGTGTTTATCAACGGGTCGCGCGGTGGAGTCGTTGGGAGGGGGTGAAATGCATCGGGTTGCATTTGACTATTCGCTTTATTTATTGTTTATTCCTGGGAAGACTGTATCGAATGTACGATGATAACGGTGGAATGTTTAAAATTAAATTCGGCGCTTCTGACGCACGGATTCTTCTATCGGAGAAATGTACTTTATATTCTTGGAGAAATTCAGGATTATACTTCGATTCGACGAGAGATTGACAATTATTTTTGTAAAACGGAAAACTCGAATGCTTATTCCAAGCGTTTTGCTCGGACGCAATTCCATGTGTACACGATGCGCGTAAACGGTAGTAACTCCGAACGATTTGAGCGACGAAACATTCCTTCGCGAGTGATAAGGATCGATGTATTAAAAGGCCGGAGTGACTTTTATCTCCCGCGCTCGTTCAGCCTTTATCATTGAATACAATTGCCTCGCGACGCGTGCAGTCGAGCTCGCGCAGATGTTGGCGACAATTAAAAGTGATCGACGCGAATCTGTCCGATTCGCGAATCGTCGCGACAAATTAGAGCGGAATGAAGCGGGCTAGGAGCGAGCGATGGATGTGTTGGCGTTAAAAGGTTAAAACGTGTCTCTCTATCTTTAGAAGCGTTTCCTCGAAAAGAGAGCCCCGAGAGTTCAGAAGGGTTCGCATGCTTCGGTACAAAAAGTGTAAAGGTGGTATCCCGCGGTTAAGTTGCTTTAACGTGCAATTTATCAAAGTACCCGTTGCGCGATCGTTGAAGCGAGTCGTTCGCGAAATTGGAAACAAATCTCGATCCCATTGGTCCTTACGACGTTCGTGTGTTCATTCGTATACCCTTATATATTTAATGGCAGACGAGACTCGCTTGTCGACGAACGAGGCATAGTTTCACGCGATTCATTTTGATTTTTTGATTTTAATTCATTTCTGCTGGGATTAGTAAATTACGAATGTGTGGGTGGAAAATTGTCAAGGGAAATTTTAACCTTTGTCGACGAAATTTGTTGAAAATCAGTTTGGTGGTGTAGGGGAGGAGAAATTAGCGCATACGGATGCAAATGCAGGTTAAAGCGACGCAGCGGCTTATCGTTTCGCAAATAAGCCCCGCGACGCCTATCGCCACGACGCGATGACAAACCATCGCGAATGTTTATCGGTTGTTTGCACCGTGGCCCGTTGCTTCTTTTGCGCAAATAACGTCGCCAGAACGGAATGCGGTTGCCTCTCTTTATTCGACGCTTTCCTTATTTGTGTCGCATCTCGGTGTGCCAAGAGAGGCGATTCTTGGCGAATCAAGAATTAAGAATTAAAATTATAATCGCGAAACCGCTTGGGCCTCTGGAGTTTTGCAGACTCGGAGTCGCTGTTTCAAAATCAGAATTAGGGCAAGGAGAGTTCGTCGATTATTTTCCATTATTAAGTCGACGATTAGAAGCTCGAGAAACTCAACGATCGACTAATCTTAAATCGATTATAGCGAGACTTAGTTTGAACACGATGTATTCGTAACTTGCATCGAGGAATGTTGTTCGCCACCATAAATTTACTTCTGACAGTTTCATAAATATTTCGCTGCGTTAAATTTTGAGAGTGACACGTTGCCTTTATTATGCAAATAACGCTGGAATGCGGTTATTTCTCTGTATTCGGGATGCATCTTCGTGCTGCATCTTCAAACGACGAATGAAAGTGACTAAAAAAAAATAGAGCGAGCACGGGGTGGATAGAGTTTTAAATCAAATAGCATGGAGACATCGAGAGTGAAATATTACGAGTTCGAGAGAAATGTTTAGTTCAATACGTCGAATTAAGTCAAAATATTTTTACCCAGTCTGCCTTTTGCGATAACCCTATACCACTTCGCATACCGCAAAGCTAAAGCGAGGTTCGTAATTAAGTTTCTTTTGACAAAATTAGACGCGCTCCGCGTCAGCTCTCCGAGACGAGTTTTCCTTTATTATACACAGAACTGTGACGTTCGTACGTTTTTCTTTTATTTCCTAAAACCACGAGCCGAAGCTTTCGCGACAAAATGTAAGATCGCTTATTCGATATTTATGTCGCGTACATCGTCTCTTATTTTCTTAGTAGATTTCCCGTCTCTCAACTCGCTTTATTGTACATAAGAATTTCAACTACACCATTGAATCATCCGATTTCGGTGTTGCGATCCCAGTCGAAAATTATAACCGGCAGAGTGCCAATAAGAGATCGGAGCAGCTTGCCTGCATTTCACCTGCCTACAAAATTATTTACCGCGAGACATCGTCCAGTTCGTATTTTTGTTCAACGATCGCTCGATACATTCTCGTGAACCCGAATTTTCCTGGAATGAAATACGAATTTCCGACGCCGTGCTTCGCGGGGAATCGAATAACGAGCGAGTATGAGTATTGACAAAAGATTGTTACACTAAACGCCCGATGTCCCGCGCTAAGTGGTAAAACTGACGTAGGAACGGGGAAATCCGAAGTTGTCCCAACTCTCAGACCCGACGTACAAGATGTTCGAAATTCCGCGCCGTGGCGTCGCGTTCTGAATTTAATTAATTCGCTGCCGCTGCTGTCGCGCGATTCCAATGGCACGTGCCGACATAAAGCAAGATGAAAACTTCTCAGAATCCCCGGAGCGTGCGCCGCGGAATTCGAGAATATCGCGGATGCCACTTCGGGGAACGAAAAGAAAGCGAAAGAAAACGCCCTCGAGAGTATCCTGTCGGTCGGATGCACGCACCAGGCATCTTCGGCCTCTTCTTTTTATTCTCATCGCGACCCTGGCACAAGTTCAATTCGTTCCGGCCAATTGGACTCAGGACCCTGAAAAAGATGCCGCTCTCGTGGACCAATCGACGATTTCCTCGAGAGGAATGGACCGTGCGGCGCGGCGCGGAGTGTGCGTTTATAACCGAGCGTCTCGTGGTCGATGATCCAGAGAAATCTGCATTTCCACTTGCGTCCAGTTTCGACCGAATCGCAACGAATGGTTACGCCACCTTGAAATTATCGACATTTCTTTTTCTATATCCCCTACAAAGTTGTATTAATAACGTAATGAAATCTCGCGGCGCGCGGGATGTAATGGGTTACAAGATATCAAATCACTACGAGATTGATTCGTATTTCTTTAATGAATTCTTGTACTCGTGTTCTCTTCTTCGTGGTTAACTAACGCGCGTGGAATAAATTGTTCGATTTGAATGGGTTATTAGAAAAACAATCGTGAGGAATGACTGCTTCGATTTGCAAGAGTGGAGTCACACTCGAGTATTTTGTTTGAAAATTAATTCGATTTTGATCAATCTCAATTTTTGTTGTTACTCAATTGCGAGGAATGAACACAAATCCGGATGTATCCCTTTCACCAAATGTTTCTTTCTACCATGCAGATTGAAAAAAGAATTTATTTTTATTTCTGTGCAAAAACAATAATAATCAAACAGATTTTTTTAGCAACATTTACGACTGCATTGTGCCCTTAAACCAATGTTTCTGTATATCTGACGTACATACGCGCAACGTAGGTATCGTACGGATCCTCTCTTTTTTTTTTCCTTCTCGAGGAAATGGGGATGTCCTCGGAAATTCCTACTCGCAAACTGACAATGCACGTACTCCGCATTCCTGCGCGTTGAAGCTAGCACAACTGCGATGCCGTTCTAGCTATTTTAATTTTATCGATTGCGAGCCTTATCGGGGCACACAGTCATACGGGGCAATCACTCGAATCGCATCCAATCTCCGTTATCGAGAACGATGATGTTGCGCGTGATTCGATGAAATAACTTGCTCTCGGAATTGGATGTCACTCGATCAGGGCCAGCTGACAGAAAATATATTCGTTAGGAATCAAATAAACTTTCGCGAATTTAACTTTAGTTGGAATACAATTCTTCTTTTTTTATCAGTTTCCGCGCGTTTGAACGGCAATTCTGAAATTTTACGCGCTCCAGAGGAATATTAAAAAATTATTTTCGAAGCCACTGTCAATAGAACACAATTTTTCTATGATGAATCCTAATCATCAAATTGTTTCTTTATTAATAACATCGAGCATCGAAACGTCATACATGGAAAGATTTCAACCCAAAATTTCGAGTGTCTCCCTTTAGTGGTAATCGAAATATGACAAATTGTTTAAAACCGTTTGTGTAATATTTAACGACGCAACGTTATTAATAAAGAAACAACTTGGCGCGCTGCCAAGAAAACAGTTATATTACTACTTTTCTATACAAGTGAATTTAAAAAAACAGCCCGTGCCTCGACGCGTCGTAAATCTTTTTATATCGAATGTAAAATAGCTCAGCGACCCGTGTAATAGGAAAAGGTAATAAACCGATGCGGTCATCGTTGTTTCCGCGATAATAAAATGTCGTAATACGATTTTCGGAAACACTGTTTCCCCCGAGAATCAAACGCGTACCCGAACTTCGATGTTCTCGCTAAACAAGAGTGTACTAAAAGTGGAGGATTTATAAGCTCCTTTATTATTTCGAGATCGATGATAGACTCTCGCGTTAATGCCTCTTTACTGCGAAGATGCACGAACCACTTTAACTTCCAATAGCCTTCGGTATTCGGAAATAGAAAAGGCATACACTAATATTTATAATCTCGTACTATTCGTAATCATAAAGTTTCGCAACGTTACGGAAGCAAGCGTTTCGATGGATATTCGCATGAATAATCAATTGGTATATTTATTTGACGATATAATCCTTTCGCTCGTACACTGCGCCACGTAATTATGTTTCGACACATTTCCACGAAAGATCGTCGAGACAAATCTTAACGTGCGGCTCGGCATCTCGAAATCTTTAACAACCGAGAGAAATCACGTTTGTTGGTGAATTATTAAACATACGGTGTAATGAAAATGTAAAAGAACTGGGTCGAGCAACTCCGTATAAATACAGGGACACTACGAAAATTTCTATTTGCTTATCAAACTAGCGCAACCAATACCAACGAAACCGAAAATTCGCGGTTTGAGGATGTTCCTATAATTATGCGGCGCATCGTAGTTCACGGATAGCTTACAGATTTTTTTGGTTTACTCGTTCGGTAACGTTACGACACGTCGCCACGTGTCGGCTGGATTTAATTTTTTTTTTTAATGTCCTGGAAACGGATATACCTCCATGCCCGAAACATTGGCATATTTTTGAAAAATCACTAGCGCCAATTGTGTCAACAAATCTGACGTTGTTCAAATAATTCTGATCCATCGTAGAGTTCGAGAATTTATTTACTTTACCCAATTCCATTACGATGCAAAGAACTAATATATCATGCACAATACGATTAACACAGGTATATTTACAGTAATTCCTCGTCGGGCTGTATTTATGTCTATATCCTAAAATCGTGAAATCCCAAGAGCAATGTTGAACGATTCGATACATGGCGCGTTAATGGTTTAAACAAAATCGAGCCGTTCCGCGTGGCGTATGAGAATTTTTGACGCACCTCTCGGATCAAGGTCAAAAACAATCATACAAAGAGTTCCACGGGACAATCTGCGTAAATTACATCGAGCATGAAAAAAGATACTAACGGAGCGCGGGCCGCTAAGACGGTGCCAATAATTTTGGAGTAAATTGTTAATGTATCCGCCAAAGATGAAAGAAGCAGCGATCATTCTGAATGGAACGGTTCATCGATGACCGAGCCATAATCCGCGACAGCGACTTCCGGTCGCCTCTGGATAGTATGTCCAGTCGAAAACGTTTCGTTTGCTTTAACGGTGATAATAAATTCGGACCGAGTGTTTTACGCAAGGTCACGAGCTCGCGTGCAGCTACCGGTGAGAGAATTCCTGCGAAATTTCGTCCATTATAACTGTCGGGAACGACCATATTTATTTATCTCTGTGCGCGCGAATGAGTGGGACTGGTTCGACCATTCGTCTCGCGCGGTTTTCATTTAGCGAGTTTTCCCCATTTCATTGAGCCGCGACGGCTGAATTTCAATTTATTTCAGAATTTCAAGCCTGTCGTACTGTCCTTTAACCTCGTCAACCAGACTAACCCGTGTGTGTACGTTTATTCTTTTTTTTTTTTAATTAAAATTATCTTCGTTGGACAGATAATTAAGACTTTGTAAACAAAATTTTAATCTGACGGGGAATTGTTTGCAACGAAACCCCTCAATGATAAAAACAAAAAAAAAACTTGACGCGTGAGACGAACAGGAGGTTAAATAATTTGTTGTCCATTTAAAAACTTGTCTCTGTAGGGGTTAAAGCCACGAGGCTTTGCGTCGTTTAATTAACAGCGTGTAATTTAGGTGCAACGGTTGTACGACGTTGGCTTCCGGTTGACCTGGCGTTAAAATATTCGAGACAAGCGTTACCACGATGACAACGGTAAATGGAGTCAGGCTCCTTAATTAGCCATTCGATTATTAATTTCTGTACTTGCCGATTGTCTGTGTTTCGCGTGTTTCTGTTTATCTAATCTCCTGTATGGAGATTCGTAGTGTACATTCGAACGATCGTCGAAACGATACGCAAATCTTTCGGTTTCCGCGAAGTCTTTAATAATAGTTACAAATCTGATTGAATTGCGTGCCTTTATGCGAGGTCACGCAACGCACGCACTGGCGCACGCACAATGGTTGCTTCGCGAATTCCTGCGAACGTTTGCGCATTCCCTAATAACTGTCGAGAGCAATTTTATTTATTTCCTGTGCGTCGTTGCTGTCGAATGAAGTTCGTCGGAATTTTGCGGGCAAGTTCCAATAAAACTGACCGCAGACGTATCGCGTACACGAGGTGCGTCATTTTACCGAAAGCTTCGAGGTCGCCGCGAAGATCCACCGGCATCGATGAGTGATTTTTTTTTTTTGGTTAAAGTGCATTTGAAACCAACAGATACACACGGGATAGTGATTTAAGCGATGCGCGTTCGACTTTAAGATACGGTCAGTCCTAGTTACGTCCGTAATGTTTGTTCAGTTTTGCAATTTATCCGTTCGAGCTAAGTTCTTGTATTAACGATAACTGAAATTTCTATGATCGAATCCGTCGATAATCCGCGCACCGAATATTGACGCGCGGATTATCTGGTGTTCGCTGCAATCAAATATTTGTCTCGCGATTATCAAGGATCGGTTAACTAATGGAATTTACGACATGTTCGATCAACGTTGCTTGTTTGTTTTTTAATCCCAGTTGTGCACACACTTCGAAAACTTTTTACTGATTTATATTATTTAATTATTAATTTTAATAATTACAATTTTATTATATCTTCCAAACTTGAAGGTCTTTCCGATCCAACAATTATCTTGTAAAATATTCCTGAGAACAATTGTACACCACAGTTCGAAACGTCGGCTTTACTCCGATTTTTGTAGTTCGGAGTAAAGTAATTTTTCAAGATTTTTCTTCTTTCTATTATTTAACTCTGATTTAAAAAACAAGTTACATTGATCGAAGGCATCGTAAAATTGATTAGCATGTTGGGTTAGAATATTCGACTTATACTACCATTTTATTAGTAATTAAAATTCAATAGCGTGCAATTAAACTTCACTCTTTTAGTGTCAGAGATATTTCTCACAGAAAACAATGTTTCCTTCCTCTTTTCTGCGTTAAGAAGAAAGACGGCATATTGCGCTTCGATAATATTTTTCATCAATGCGTATCAATAGCCAGAAGACTAGTTACTACAAATTTATTTTTTGAATCCACAAAACGTATTCCACTTGACCAGGCATCAGAAGATTAGCGCGAAATGTATCTTGCAACGTGGAAGCAGTACACATCAGTGATAAACCGCAAAAGAGAGGAGTCTCGTTAAACATTCTCTTATATCAACGAAAAGAAATACGCGTTCGACGTTAACGTTTAACCAAAAGTTATATTCGCCACTTCCGACGAATAGAACGTAAAACGGAAGCTTCGACTTCAGCTTCGAGAGGTTATTTACTATAAACACAATCCTCGCTTATTTTACGTCATAACGCGTATCGTGACGTCGGGAAAGAAGAAAGAAGAAATATCACGGTAACATCTTTGCCAGGATTTAAAATAGCCTCGATATCAAAGAATACGAACGATAGGCGAATGGTAGATTTTTAAGGGGTGTGGGGAGATATCTTTTTGTTTGACAAATCATCCGAAGGATGACTGTTGTTTTTTTTTCAGGGTGAAGGGAGGATGAAGAATGCCCCGCGTCGGCGGAGACGGGGGTGGCGGGCCGGAGAAGGCAGGGGGAAGTGGTTTCGGAGGATGGCTCGGGGGTGCAGCAAGAGCCATGACTGGGGGAGGTGTCGGTGGTGGATACGTCGTCCTGGGTGGCACCAGATACGGTCTTCGCCTTTCTCAGGTAAGAGAATTTCCCTACCTTCCATTACCGAATTTCTTGTCCCCACCCCGAAGGATAGTACGGGAATACGCGGAAAATTAAGGGAAACGAGGCGACGAATAAAGTTCGAAACGATCGTAACTGTATAAATAAAAATTCTGTCCTCGTGGAGCCACGGTGACGACCTTCGACGGATTCGCGACAGAAGAGAGAAGTTTTGCGCGAGCGAAGCGAAAACGTCGGATATCCTAAAGTTAGAAACGATCGCGCAAATAGAATTCCGCCAGTCACTGACTCGGGCCGATTTTGAGCCATCTCCTTTTCCCACCTTTCTTCCTCTTCCTATTTTTCCGAGCATCCGTCCTCGTTCATCTGGAATAATATTCACGTTGACATCATACGTACGCGTATGGCCGACGTGAATCTCGCGTGACACATACACCGCGAGGCTCCGTGGAAACTCTGCCAAGTCCTTCGATCCCTACAAATCACCGCGAACACGTTCGCCGATCGCGAGCCGATGATCCGACACTCGCGTTCTGATTTTAGATACGGTGAGAAACGACTTTGCGTTTTAAAATATGACCGCCGGTCGAGAGGACCTTAATTGCATATGAATATGAGAAGGCAAGAAATAATATTTAGGCGCCATATTTTTAATATCCGTGTCCAACGAGGTATGCGCGTACTTTGTTAAAAAGAATCGTAGCGTCCAAAGTTTTGGAGTTAGCTTAGTTTTTAAAGATGTATTTTTAACATAAATCTTCGCAAGTTCATGGAAAAATTCAAGAACGAAACGTCACGGCTGACTCTTTAGCAAATCTAGTCTAAATATCTATCAAGTTGAATGCCATGATAATTTCGAGAACCTACTATTTGAAAAATCGTAATTTTCATCAATTTTAAGTTATTTTATTGCGACCTAGCGCATTTTGACTCTGAAGATTCAGCGAATCGTAAGAAAAATCGACAATGGCATGTCACGTATCCGATTCCAGATGTACAGCCGTGTATATGCGAAAAAAACGCCATCTTATTTGCAGCAACTTATCCGCGAAAGATTGTGTACTCTCGAAGTCGTACCATATAAAAGGGGAACGACGAAACGAAGTTCGGAATAGCTTTTTAAAACTGTATCTTCCTATCTCTCGGGGGGATTTCGAGAAAGGAGATTAGGTGGTTCTATTTTCCAGCGTATCCCTGGTACGTAGCTGCATACACACGAATCGGAGATCTATTTCAGAGGAGTTTATCTCCAGCTCGTTCGTGGGAAGAACCAGCGTCACCTTACTACAACGTTATTGTCTCCGACCAGATCCCCTTTGCGACGATTACTTTTGCACGCGCGCTAAATAATTCGCGCCGAATGATACTAGTAAGAAATTTAACGAGTTCCCGATTACCGACAGAAGAGAATTTCGGTTATATTTTTTGGCTACTGGCCCTGGTAATAAAATGAGAAAAATCTAATTTGCCTTTGTATCGTTTGGCTGCACTAACAATAAGTAAATTTAAAAAATGTAACGAAAAATGAAGTTTACACGTAAGGTAACCCGTACGAGATACAGGCTGCAGAGCGTTGACATTTTTTTTTTTAAATTCCTTCGATAAATCAAACTGGAAAGTGGTAACTGTAACCAAATTAGTAAGTTACTGGTAGACTGTGGATGTTTATGCAAATTGATATTTTTATTCGAGGTCGATAAAGAAGCGCCATTGGAACTGAAATTCCTTTCGTCGCTCCGGGCTTTAAAAACATTTTCTTTTACGTTGCACATTTTGCACTGTAGACGCGCATTGTGTATTTTACTTAAACCACGTGTACACGAATATATTACATATTTTACCTATACTTATCGTATTTATTTCACAGAATCCGTGTACGCGGAGAACACACATTTTGCATAAACATCCACAGTCTAGTTATTAGAATACAAATAAAATATATTTTAAGCTGCTTGTTTGAAATCCAGATAGAATGGCGAATGTTTTGTAAAAAAGAAACAGTTAAATATATCGGGTCTGACTGGTTACGGATATTTGTTTTAATTACGAATACAATGAACGCTGAAAGCGAAAGAATGCCAAGCATCGAATTAAGAAGGTGTCGAATGCATGCTGTGCTCACAATAGTAATACATAACGAACACTCGAATATACATTTTAATACGTTGTATCGTATCGTTGTAAATCTAATTTCTTGCTGATTACGTGAAGTATAACGTGACTACGTCTAACGCGTCAGCGATTCGCTGGGATCGATTCTTAAACTTCTACATGGGTTACCCGCAACACCAATTCAACAATAGTCATCGGCACATTAGGATCATTATAACCACGGTTCAATCTTCTGCCATTTTATTAAATAGTGTACATTTGTAATTAACATTAACATAAAAGCCCTCTTTACATTTTCTAAGCTAAAGCGACTAATATAACGAATTCTAAACTAACTTTAACAGTTCCATCTTCAAATTAATTTTGAACGGGTTATGATAGCCCAAGGAACAAGTATTGCCGCTATAATTACCCTGTTCGCGTTACTTTTAAATGGCCCGCTACTACCACGCGAATGTGATTTAAATACCCTGCGCCCGCGAAAGGACATATTAAATACTGTGTACCGAACGTCGCGCGTCTAAAACTTTCCATTCGATTTGAATGGGTTAGTGCAGTGGTTCCCAACCTTTTTTATCTCCTTTACTCGTTGAGTAGGCATTTCATTGATTTCCGATAGTATCGATATTTTCCGCGTACCCCCAACAGGCCCCCGGCGTACCCCAGGTTGGGAACCCACAGGGTCAGCGGATTAAATTAAAAAAAAAATCAATTAACCGTTTCATTCGACTCTCTGCGCTATGGTGAATTAACTGAAATGTCTAACCCAATGCGATTAATTTCACGAGTCAGTCACCCTTGGTAACGGTACCGCGCCATACTCGGGGCAGGTTGCCCCTCTAAAATTCCTCCCCCGTATGCCGGCTGAGAAACCGTGTCCTTCTCGTTGCAGGAAAGCCTACCGCCAGCGACCTCGAGGGAAGAGTCCCAGGAAAGAAGGCGAAAGAGGAACTCCCGGGAGAGCGACTCGAGGGAGAGATTGACGGAAAAGTCAACGGAGAGCCCTACGATCGACCTGGCATCGAGCATCGCCGACTGCTGTTGCATCGGACCGCGTTCGCGGCTTCCTCTGCCGCGGACGCCCCTCTCGACGGCAGCGTCGTACTCGTCGCCGACGGCCGGCGGTGCTGGTGCAGGAGGCGGCGGTGTAGGTGGAGTTGGAGGTGGCGGTGGCGGAGTAGGTGGACATAC
Source organism: Pemphredon lugubris (assembly GCA_933228935.1). Classification (NCBI taxonomy): domain Eukaryota; kingdom Metazoa; phylum Arthropoda; class Insecta; order Hymenoptera; family Crabronidae; genus Pemphredon; species Pemphredon lugubris. The sequence continues at coordinate 19,680,713 of OW121815.1, forward strand.
TCCTTTTCCTGGGCCTCCCACGTCTTCGAACAGCCGTGCTGCCGGCATGGAACAGCCGGCGACGCTGACGACGCCAGCAACGTCGGCGCAACCGTCGGTGAACTCTAATAATAACCGAGGGATGCTGCAAGCAGCCACGGTGGGGAACAGTACCGGCCAGCACCATCAACCACAATCGTCCGCGGCTCTAACGGCGGCGGTACCGTCGTCCTCGTCGCCGTCCTCTTCGTCGTCGTTCAACTCGTCGACGGGCGCCCCGACGCTCCAGTCCGTCTCGGTGCCGCGCCAGCTCGCCCAGTGGACGAAGCATCAGACGCTGAAGCTGCAGGTACACGTCGTGCCGTTTATCGATTATCGATTATCCGGATCACTCAGGATTTCCTCTCTCGTCCGATCTCGAACTTGAGGCCTCGTCGAGGCCGCGACGCGTCGCGCGTCGTGCGTCGCCTCGTCGATGATAGTTCGCGAAGGAAATAAATCGCGATCGGTGGATCGACGATTCACTCTCGTAGATCGCGATGTCGGATTTTCCTTGCCGCACGCGCGCTCTTTCCTTTCTCCGGGGAATATCTCTCCCCCGATCTACGTGTAATCTGTCGGATTCTATAGAAAGACTGTTGTGATTTCGTAAGAGGGAGTTGGTTAGGAGGTATTTGGGACGAAGTGCCTACGACCCGCGACGCTTTGTGTCAAAACTTTGAGAGGATAGGTTACAAGGTGGTGGAGGAGGAGACGGTGGAGTATATCTTTATTAACGGCCTATGAAACGGAGAAATCTTTTACGGTGCATAAAACGAGAGGTCGTAAAACGAAAGGGAACGGTTTCCGAAAATCTTTTCATCGGGCGTTTGTTTTTTACTTAACTTCGAGACTGCGCGCACCGGTACCGGTATCGAGTTTTCGTTCTTATTAATTATTTACGCGTAATTGTCAACGGAGGAATACAAATACAGCGGAATAAAGATACGCTTCCGGTTTTCGCGTACGTGAGAAAAAAATGTTTACGACTCTGCGGTGCTCTTCCCTCGCAAAAGTCATGGAATAAGAATTACAGTAGGGAAAAAAAAAAGGAAAACTGATGGACCTAGTAGAATCGGAAACTCATACGTACGGCACGTCGTAGGTGTCTAGTCGAAAAGCGATATTCTATTTCGGTCGTCATCTGTCTTTTCCCTCGCGGCGGGCACGAGGCAACGCACGCTGCGGAGCACGGCCGATCCAAAAATTGGTTGGTCACGAGTGCACGATTTGAAAAAGTAAATGAAGATAAAGGGGATAGGCATGACGGATCGAATGGTTTCCGAATATACACGCGTTACCATTTTCCGATTTCCACACCCTCGAGACACATTCCGTTTCTCTTCTCTCTGCCGTTTTCAAATGCACCGCGTGCGATGCGATGTGGTCAGGTACCATAAGTGATCAATTCTGATTTTTATTTTATTATCGCGTTAGTTGGAATACTTAATTCCACTAAGTTTAAAAGCACGTGTGACAGCCACTGAGACGGTCGGTAGCTTGTGTAAAAGAGGACTTATGCGTATCCGAAACAAAAGAAACTGAGTACGGTAGGACCTCCGATTATCGGAACGATCTATTAACTGAACGCCCTTTCATCGGAACATTCTATTAACTGAACGGTCTTTCATCGAAACGTTCGATCATCCGAACAATATCCTTCAGTGTTCGAAAATGTATTCTACGCGATGTTTACAGTTTCCTAGGCAAGAAAGCAATTACACAGAGCTACGTGTATTTGAAAAATTCTTCGATTTAGTTGGTAAAAAAATGTGGGACCCATAAACTGTTATACAAAGAGTATTTTACTTTCTTCTTCGGTTATACTATTTTATTTAAAGTATATAAAACTTCGCAAGATAAAAGGTATCGTTCCATTATCAAAAATTTAAACCATTATACGAACAATTTTGTCCCTTAATTAATTTGGATAATAGAGTTTCTACCGTAATCCAGAGATTGATTCCGAAAACTGCGTGTCTTCTCGTCCAAGGTAATTCCAATCTTGAAAGTTAACTTTTCCATTTGCTCAGGAACCAGCAGTGATAGCGGTGGACCGACTGCACAGGTTCCGGTGGAGCGGGGGCGGAGGAGGAAGCGGCAAAAAGTCCTCTTCCGGCCCCCGGAGTGAAAAAGCGGAGCGTCTTCGAGAGCTCACGGAAAAACTTAAGGGACCAGCGCCGGTACCTCCTCCTAGAAGACCTTCGCGCGTCCAAGCTTCCTCTCCGCCTCCGAGTGGATACCAACCACCCTTGCAAAATCATCCACAGGTACCGCATCTTCTTTTTCAACGTTTCTTTTCGAATAAAGGTATAGAATCATAATCTAAAAGCTCGGGCACTGACAATTGGTAATAAGTAAATTGGCTGCTTCAAAATGTTGGCAAGGCGGACAATAAAAAAAATTGAGAACTGTAGGTTGAACGCATTGACCTCAACGATGGGTCACGGGCGCAACTCGATCATTCCATCGGAGAGAATATATGCAAAAATTTGATATAAATCTCAGATCTATATCTAGACTAAAATCAAAGCCAAAGACGTGATCAATACCCAAACTCAAACCCTGAGATCTTGTTTTTCTCTTGAGAAATTCCATCAACAGGAATGGTAGAATCGTGGCGCCATGGATATCTGAACGAAGAAGTAGAAAACTTATCTCATTCCCAATTAAAATTTGATTATCCGGAGCTACCATAAATCATAACTCCTTGCGATTCGTGTAATTTTCGTGATCTCGCAAGAAATATCATCGAGAACAGCGGTAAACCGTGGCGCCGCGGAAATAGTAATCTCCCCCAATCGTATATCACAGTCCTAAAGTTTTATATTTATTTTTTATGCTCGAACGAATGACGAAAGCTCCGTCGAAAAAGCCGCGATAAAGGTGGGAATGTTAAACCTACAATCTCGTAGCCCCTGTTATTCTTGCCCTCGCGTTTTATCGAAAAGTCCCGATCGAGTTCGAATAGCCTTAACGTCGGTGTTTATAATTTTGGCCTACAGTCCCCGAGGAATGTTTGACACCGTTCGTTGTTTCAGCCAGCGAATCAAGGTTGCGGCCGTTGCGACAGTCGACCTTCGTGCCGTAGTTACACGTACAGCGAGGGTAGCGGCAATGGCTCGAGTAATCCGCATCAGCAATACCTCTATCATCCCAAGACGATCATCCGGAGTGAGAGTGTGGGTGAAGAGTGTCTCAGTGAGCCGAATAATGATGCGCGCAGAAAGGCCTGTCACGATCCGAGGAGATCTTCGAGATCGGGCAGGCAGCACGAGAGGAACAGTGGTGACGTAAGTGAGATGAAAAATGAGCTGAACGCCAGTGCAGATACGACGAAACACTTGAGGCAGTACAGTGATTCGGTGGTGGATAGTGGTACGCGTGTCGACGATTTCTGTGATAATCTAAACGCCGCTTCCGGTGGGAGCAGCGAGGGCGAAGCTAGGGACGCGATCACCAGGCTGGAATCCCGAGGACCGCTTCTCACCTTTCACAGATCAGGCGCGCCCTTCAGGAGCGCTTCTTTCGGCCAGGCGGATTTTAATCAAGGTAAGTCGTTCGTCGTCAATCCTACATTATTTATTTAACACGTGTTACCCAAGTGTCCAAGTTCGCGTCTTCGGAGAGGAACTATCGGAGCGAGAAATATACGTTTCATTTCTTTTCCTGCCACGTGTCAAGTTTCTTCTTTCTATCGTTCGAGTGATTCAGCGGTGAATAGTTCACCGCCATATTTCAATCCTTCCACATGGTTTCTTCTTTTATTTCACTGATAATAATTCTAATTTATAATCGATCAATCTTATTTATTTATATTTATTATCTAACAGTACACATGCGTGTCGGTCTCCTTGAAGAGGTTAACATCAGCCTTCTTTTTTTTCCGAACGATATTTTTCGATCCAGATCGTGAATATTATTTCTCTATTTTGGTCGCAACCTTTACCCGCGACGTTTCAACGATTATCTTACGTTACGATTCGAGATCCGTGCCAACTAACTCTCAATATCTCGCAACATTGAAACGCCGATGTATCATCTCGTTAGATCGTTGGCGTGTAACGTGTGTACGCGATGCCGCATGTAACGCGCACGCTCTCCCATGTCTGGCCACGTCGTTACGTTTCAACTTTGCTCGCGATAAGAGAATGGCACCTGTACGCCGTTTGATTGATGTTATTAACGATACGTTCGGCGAGTCTCGTGGGCAATTATCTCGTTCCACATCCATTGCCGCAAATGACCGTAAACTAAACGGCAGAGTCTACCAGCTATTCGATCGCAAACGCGGCGGTAGGAGTAAAAGCGGCCACGGGAACAGTTACTCGAAAGCATTCATTGTACTCCGTTTCCGTGTTTATCTTTTCGAGCCTTCACCCGCTTAAAACTAGTTCTATCAGTTATTCTCTTCGGAAGACAATGCTTCGCTTACGCGCACAGGTATATGGTCGCTCGCACGCGCGCGTGCGTGTGTATACGTTGTGTTTCGAGCGCCAAATTCAACGAATGGCAGGAAAAATAGCCGGCGAACATTTCGGAAATACGAAATGCCAGAGCGTGAAATATATCATCAATTTTTGGTTGAATTTTATGTCAGATGTATATTTGGAGGTCAACGTTAGGTTTCGAATCTCTCCGTTTGTTGATTTTCAAATTTGAATAAAATATTTTACTGCGTCCAGAAGGCGTTTCTGGCTATTTTTTATTTCAGACATTGGACCTACGTAAAAATAGCTTGAAAATAATATTCGATGTCCGAACGACGAACGTTTCAATTAGCTTGCGGCTTTCCGGTTTCCGAATTGCGGATGGAAGCGTGTTATACGAAATATTAATCTACGCGTAAAAAACAAAGGAAAAAAAAGAAATGGGTGAGATTCGTATACGTTACACGAGGAGATGACGATGGTATTTCTCGCGTCCGTTTTGTCCCTAAAACACATTGGATAATCTCCTTTCGTAAACGCGGAAACTTGGATGGAAAAACATTGTCAATTAATTATATGATTTGTATGCGTGGTGTACATGTAAATATTGGCTTCTACCGATCCGCGAGAATGCAGACTCTGGCGGGCGTGGCGATTCGCCAAATAAACACTACCCATTATGTCTATTATTACATGCATGTAGGTGTCGGTTTGGATAACTGAGATAGGACAATCTAAATCCGTGAAAGCAACGATATCTTGCCTCACAAAAGTCTTGTTATTGAGAAACGAGAGGAAAGTCTTTTTCCTTTTTTTCACGAAAGTCTGCTTTCTAAGTTTCTCGCGCGTTAAAGAAGTACGCGTCCTAAATTTGTTAACTCTCGTTACGAGATCATACTTTGTTTGCAAATTTCACTCGGGAAATCTTTGACGAGTACGAGCCATTTCGCGTGAAATAGATTTCAGAAATGTATCCTCAGTTTACGTTCCGATACGGAATCGAGTAACGTTGTATACACTGGGTCTGACCTAGTACGGAAAATTTCACTGACGAAATCTACGAGGACGGTAAATTACTGCCCGTCAAAACATTTCAGAAACGTATAGATACCTAGTTACTTCTTATTTCCTGGTGAAATTGAACGTAAGGTCGCGAATGGTTATGCAAATTGGTATCTCGATGGAAGATCAATAAAGAAGAAGGACTTGAACGGGAATTTGTTTCGTTATCAGAGGCGTTGAAAATCTATTTTTCAATATTACACTTTACATATTTTTCTTAAATGACGGTTACACGATGGCATTACATACCCTGCGCATAATTGATGCGTTCAGTTCAATGAATCGTTACAAATACAAAAAGCATCCGTTTTACAAAAACATCGGCAATCTACATTTTAAATACTCCGATAACAGTGCTCTTTTCTTTCGGAGTTCCAATAATAGCAGCGTGTAATTTTAAATTCTTTTAAGCGACAGCGGTTTAAAGAAATTCGAATTCAGAGTATAAGAATTTCCCCATAATAATAAAATAAAAACTTACAAATAATGAGTATGTACAATATTTGATATTCGTGTTTACGAAGCATTGTTGAGAAGTAGTCTGCTCGTAGCTGCCGTTCGAAAGCCAAAAACAAAGATATCAACGCTTCCCGCGGAAACAATTTTTGGAAGACATAAATTCGTTCGTGGGTCCGTACTTCTCGTCGCACTGACTAACAACGTAACATTGACTTTCGTGTATGTAGTTACAACCCTGAACTACATACCAAGGCAGTTTCAGTTTCATAATAAAGGACTAGAAATAAGAGAGATATTAGAGTCTGCTTTCTGTGAAGTTTAAATTGCGAGCGACCTTAAAGATAATGGATTTGTGTCCCTGGCCTGAATAAGCATTGTATACTTACGTGATTATTAAGTAAATTCTATCTGCTCCGACCCGCGTAATATTCCGAAGGAACCCAATCACGAGACTGAGTTTACGAGCAATGTGCGCGAACATGCCCCTATTGGCGTGTTCTAATTTATATTAAATTTAGTTCGTTTAATATGCAATTAAATATATTTCGAATAACTCACTTAAAGTTCGTTCGGCTACCGCGTTAACTACGATTGCTCGATTCACCGAAAAATGCGAATTTTAGATTTCTGTAAAATTGAAACGCTGTTTAAATGTAAACTTCGTTTGCATACAATTATGGGATTCGTTAGTCTCCACTCGACATTCGTGCTTTTTCGTATTTAATATTTCATAACTATTTCAATTTTTCAATGCGAGCGTACCGTGTCTGTTTTTATTTTTTAATATTTACTTCAGTTACATTGCTTTCCAATCCATTCATTTTTTGGAATGCTTTGTCGAATTCCACGCTCACTTCCCGGAATTGATACACGATAGAATTTTTATATTGCCACGCGCGAAACATTCCGCAGCAACGCGCGGCAAATATTGATTTTTCGTTTATCGCCGATGGCCAGCAATCTCGAGGTAGCGGGCAAATGTCTCTAATTCCCGCGAAGCAGCTGCCATTGCCACCTAATCGCAAGACTCTTCCCCGAGCGTCGTACCGTTCGACGACGTTTAGAAGCCAAATTGGTCTTTGAAAAAAAAAGAAAAAGAAAAAAGGGGACGCCGATTTCTCAATGTGTAACAAGGCCGAAGGCGTGAAACGCGACGAATCGCGTGCGTGGCGTAAGCCGGAAACGCTAACGCGCCAACAAATCTCTCGCGGGACACCTTTTACGCTCGATAGACTGTTCGTGAGGACGGGTAACTAGGTATCTTCTGAAATATCGCCGCCGCGATACTCGGTTCTTGAGCGCGGTGCGCGACGAAAGGAGAGATGGGGACGGGGAGAAAGTAGAGGAGAAGATAATAGATTTTCTTTATCGAGGTGACTGCCGTTGCTCGCGAATAAAAAGGCGACAGCGATGATAGCGATTACGGCTGGGAGAACGAGGATACCGTTGATGGTAATTGCAGCGGGTGTAATGAGAACGATAACGATAAAGGATCAGCGAAATTAGCTTTTACCGGAGCAGTAATACGCCTATTTATAGTTCTATGTTGACTGTAATTGAGTACTTTATTATGCGGGTTGTGCGCGATTAAAAAACAAACAAAAGAAACTTCAGTTGGCAGGTGGCTATATTTAACGGGAAATCGTGGACGAAGTGTTTGGAACTCGTCAACTTAAAATGCGACACTTTGTTTTGTTCGTTAAAATATGAGGAGCGGGTAAGTGAACGAGGAGGAGAAAGTTTATTGTATTCTTTAAAATTAGAGTACCGCGAGCGTTGTACGCGCGTAATTAGAAGTTAATGATAATTACAAATCTGGGTCTCGGTCTTTTGGTACCTATCTACGGTTCGAGCAATTGTCCTTGAGTATTCATTCTTTTTTCTTTTTTTGCAAAAATACGAGACGCGAGGGTGACGAGCAAGGCGCGCGCGTTAAAAGCTCGCCATCTTTGTCGGAATTTGGCCAAGACTGAGCGCTCTTGGTTCGAAGAGTCTTCGAGATCTTCGTTCTGGTTTCCACTCGCACATACTGTTTGTTATTATTGGAATGGCCCGCCTCCTCGTTCGGAGAGTGTTGGCAAACTCACCTGACACTCGAAGAGGTAATTAGAACTTCCTCTCTCTTTTTCGTGGCATTCCTCTCTCGCCGCAGCCGCGTCACCACGCGCGATGGTAGATCGTCGAGTCGTTAATAAAAAAGATCGTCTATGGTATTACGTTCCAGGAAGATGTCACTTTCCGCTCGGCGCTTTGCTTTTTTCAATTCGAGGTGATTTCTGAGAAATGTTTTTCAGTGAAAGAGAGTACTATAATTCTATGGACATCTGGAGTGTGCACTTTCAGAATTTAAGCCATTATAAAACGTGTGGCCTCCACTCCGCGGAAGTCGAACGGACTTTCAGCGAGTTGGTTGTAATCTATTTAATTGCATATTAAAAGAAGTAATTAGCTGGCGATTCTTGGTTTTCAATCGTTTGGCATTTAAAATATTCGAATACGTTCGTTTAGCACGTGTTACTGTTCACCACGTAACGTACAATTTTTCTTATCGTTACGGTTGCCTTTTCCCGTTTATAATAAATATACATGTATATTAAAATGTTTCGTTACTTTTAACATACGTCGTTACTTTTATCCATTACTTTTCGATTGAACATTACTCGTATCTTCTGCCCTCTTGGCGATACAGAAATACTCCTCGGTCGAATAAATTCGAATCATTTGCCATCTCGATAATAAACTTTAACCACTTCGCTTTGCAGCCAATCGACAGAAGACTCAACCGATAGCAACTTCGAATCGCGTCGAGAACAAAGATGTTCGCGCTAGCACATTGCCGCGAAGGCGAGGGGACATCAGTCCAGTCGTCTCGACGCCGCAGAACAGTCCGAGTCGGCAAAGTCCAAGAACGTCGACGCCCAGCGTCGACAGTGCCGTCGGCTCCGCGGAAGGGCTGGGCGTACCTCAAACGGGAACCCTCGAAGAAATTCGTCCGAGGAGCGACGGTTCCGACAGTCTCGCAACATCCAGCGCTCTCACCAGCCCAGAACCACCGGTTCCCGAAGCGAACGAGCCGAGCATTCACCTGGTGCAGTCCGATGCACCTCCGGTCGAGATGGTGGTTACCTCCGAACCCGTTTTTCAGACCGTCGACAGCGCGACGGTCGAGGAAACGGTGCAAAAAGGTTAGTGCCTATTGTCTCTCCGGGGATGGTAAGTTCGTGGCGCGTCGGGCATGATTGCGAATACATTTATGCATGATCGTCGAACGGGACGTGGGAGGGTGTGTTCGCGATTCCGTGTTGGCCGGATGAAAACGATACGCGTCGAGCGAGGGGTTGGAGAGGAACAGCTGAACTTGGAAATTTCTCTTCCACGTGTAGCAACAAGTTTGTCGTTCGCTTGATTTCGTCAGTGGAAATTGGCAACATAATTTTACTAACGCTGACGGTCTCACAGCTTGTAATTTAAATTTAATGGCTTCATCTGTGCCAGAACCGTATTTCCGTGTTCCTGCTTCCTCGTTTCCTCTCGATGTACGTGAAAGTAAATATATATCGGGATAGCGTAGGTTTTATCCACCCGGTGTTCACGTATGGGTAGCGCGTGGATAAATTAGGGCTGAGATCGTTTGGTGAATTTTTAACTGTTTCAACCCCCGCGTGGGTGGCAATGTTTCGATTATTCATGGAATATAATTAGAATATTATTACTTCCACCGGCGTTTCCCAAACTTTTCCTACGACGGGACGCTTCGCGAATTCTGAAATTTTAACGAAACGCCACGGTTATTTTGCAACATAGATAGATGTTGGGAGAGAGCATACAATTATTCTCTATCGATGTTTTTGGGTTTTTAATTACGAATTTCTTTGATATCGGTCTTAGCGTTAGAAAGTTGAATTTCAAAATATGCTCAAACTTGTCGTAGCATTTAAAACTATCTCACACTCGTATTAATGTCGATAATTAAAAGTTCCAGTGTTCCGCTGAACATAGTTTGGGAAACGGCGACCTACACTGTACAAATCCAAAATGAACATGAAGTTCGAGGTTGAATTGCTCGTTGCAGCAGGTGTACACGAAATTTTAATTTCCACCCTTCCCTTCCTCCGTGGTTCCCGCAAAGAAAACGATTTTGTTATCTTGTCTGACCAGCGCTGCCCGTATCTACTTTACGCCCCGAACGATATTCGTGCGAACCAACATTTGTCACTCGGCAACAATTCGTTTCGAATAATCCCGAGCCCACCGCGATGGCACACGCGATATCGAACCTATCCACAATTTATTTCACGATGTCATACATTTCTTTTTTACCCGGCTGAATTTCTGAATCCGACGAACGACATAACTACCTCTGGTTTTCGTTCTCAACGAAAATAAGTCTTCCTCGGAAGCAACCTGCGCTCCTAATTATCACGGATACGCTGACGCTTTTATCGCGGCATCGGCTGGTAAGATTAGGAGTCACTCGTCGAAAGTGTTTTCTGTCCATGATCTATTACCATCGTATCGAACCGGATGAGCGGCCAAATATTTTGAGCCACCCACCGGTCGAAAGGAACGGAAAGGGTGGACTATTTTCGGTCCATCGACAGGAGAGTACGGGTACAAAGGTGTACCGAAGTACCACGTTATTTTGCGCGTACCTATTTTCAGAATGGTGGGTGCCAGGGTCGAAATAGAAGTTTGAGCGTCATCGAGTTATACCCATCTTCATTGATGACTTCACGCGCGCTCACTCGTGGCTGGAGTCCGGTAGTCACAATAAATGATAGCCCGACACTGATTTCTTAACCTATGACGACAATCGAGCTTGCTTTTCTTACCGCTGTTTTCGCGATTTCCCGGCATCGAGAAATCGCGCCTAGGGAGTTTTATATAAATTCTATAATTACCGCTCGACTATTCCGACGAAGCAGAACCAATTCGCGATCTCGGCGTAGGGGGAATTCTGAAAATCGTTACGTTCGTGGGGGCGTATAACTTATAATAGAGGGCCACGAGTCACTGATTAAAAATACCAATTTCGTCTACATTGATGAAATTAGTCGCGGTATTATCAATTCGGTACGGCATAGGGCAGTTAGATAAAACCAAATTGGAAGGGGTAAGGAAATCGAAAAAAGGTAGAAAAAAAACTTATATATCGCTAGACCGTGAACTTTATGCATGTATGTATTTTGTCGCTCAAGACGGAGGGAGGATATCACGAACAATGAAATTATATTTAATATAATTAACATACATTTTTCGACTGCCCAAAGAAATAGTTTCGATCTCACTTCTCTCTCTGCCTTCTCTAAAAATGCACATTTGTCCACAAGTCTGCACTCTGTACAGGGCGAATAGCGGTACTGCGTTAAAGGGGTTATACCTGAGATAATGCCAAGCAGGATTTTCCTCATAGAAAATATCCAAAGTACCTTAATTAGCGAGATATTAATGAAAATCGAGAACCATTCCGAGTACTCGTGTACTCGTGTACTTAACAACCAAACACCGGTTGCCGTTTTCGGTTAATATCTCGTTAAAAAAGCGCAACTAACATTTTCAATAAGGAACAACCTGTTTTGAATTATCTCAGGTGTCTCATTTTCAGTAGAGTACCACCATTTATGGAACACCCTGTATATTATAATACCCTGAACTTTAAATTCCCACCGATTGCTGGCGATTTACGTCAACAAAGTGAGATTCATGAGAACGCATAGAATTTCTAAGTTCAATTTATTCGAATCCCGAACAGATAACAGGGTCGAACCTCACGAGGTGATCATCACTCCCCCTCCGGAGGAGCCGCGACTGAGCCAGGCGAGCGAGGGTAGCGAAGCACCTAGCGAGACACCCTCGGAGACATCCTCACCTTCCGGTAAGACCAGGCGATATCGGGGTGATACGAGTAAACGGAGAAAGGGCGTGTACATAACTCAATGGCCGGAGCCCTTGGACTCGGACAGGAATAAGCTGTCCGCTCAGAGCAGCGAGGAGAGAGACGAGCCACCTGCGACGCCCAGCGATCTCTCCGACTGCGAGGGCCATACGCCTAGAAGGTAACGCGAGAACGAGCAAAGACGTATCGTAATATAATGCAAATAGACACGAAACTCACGTCCACGCGCGGATACGATTTCGAAGGAGTGAAGGAGGACTCGGAGGGTCGTGAGATTGTTGAGAGACACCCAGTTGTTTCCCTTCCGTCTGGGGAATGAGACGCGTTTCTACGCGTATTTCGATCTCTCGTAAATGAGCTTCTAATTATTAAAATTATTACCTATGTTTGTTTGTGATTTAACGGAATTTCCGCTTCGAAACGAATTTCATTGCATTTTAATAACTAGGGGATCGCAGGAGTCGGGGATTATTTAAATTCCGTAGAATTGCGTGACTGCACTGAAATAAATTTTAATCAAGGGGAATTGTCATTATTAATTAATCATCAGTGCTGGTTCTCTCGATTCGCCGAATCGCGCGGTACATTAATTTCATCCATTTCCCGCACGAAGATCCGGAGATCGCAAAGTTCCTACCGAAAAGTTGACGGAATATCGCGATCGCGATATCACTTTTACCATTCGTGCGAACCTAGTCGACTGATTCACCTGATTTACTCTCCCTCCATCAGATACAGCAAGAGACCACTTCGCGGCCCTTACGGTCAAATGCTCGAGGCTGAAATGGCTAAGCCGAGAACCAGCGATATCGCTCTGGAGGAAGGTCTTCGCCCTCGCAGAAAGATCTCGGCGAATCTCTCGTACAATGCCAGCTCGAACAACAGCAGCTCGGAACCACCCACGCCTTGTCATCATAGAACAACATCCAGCCCTAGTAAACTCGAAGGTCTGCCCGGTCCAAGCCCTGAACTTCTCGCGGAATTGCTTCGAGGCTCCTCGGAGAGGGTGGCACGCGCGCCAACTCATCGGAACGTGAGTAATTTTGCATATTTTTAACCGCGAATTTATTAATATTAAATACCGCTCCGTGCACCGAGCGTGTTTGCTCGCAAAACTGTAATACGAGTAATACCGGGAATAAGCATCCGTAATTACGTTCCCGACAGCGATTAACGTTCGGGCCGATCGAGCGAGCGTGCAACGAGGCGATACGCGTGGCTCTTTGGAAATATATATTTCTATTCTATATTCTATGCATTTAAATTCTACGAACGTAATTAATGGTAATGTCCGTCGAGAGACGAGAGCTGGGTCCCACGTGATATATACTAGCGAGCCACGAGGCAGCGGAATAATACGCTAATTGGCACGTGGATTAACGAGCAAAACCGGCAATAAAAACAAAAGAGGAGAAGCCAACGCTCTCGTGGAAGTCAAGAGCATCGCGATTGATCTTATCACCTCGTCGTATCTCTGGCGGCCTCTTCGAGGATTCTCCGCGTCGCGCGTAACATCTGGCACAGAATTTAAAGCCAGGGAATCGGACCTGTTGTTTATTATGCTCCGATTCGGTTCACGCTAGGAATCTTATATCCAAAACAATGTTTGGATCAGCGAATTTCGGTCTGAATTGCGATTCGGAAACTTCTAACTGCATCGCTAACGAATTTTCTTTTCTTTCCTCAATATTGACGAGTAATTGAACTTAAACGCGTCAATGCTGTTCTCTCGAGTCGTAGTTTTAAATAATTTACATTTTGCTTTAAGATGTAATTAAACGGAGAACAATCTTTGTCGACGTGCGTTCTTGCTCTTGACCCATCAGAGATAGTTAATTTATTTATTTTAATGAATATATAAAGGTATCGGAAAACATGGAGCGAGTTTTCGACTTTTGTTTTCTTCTCCGACGAGGATATTCGAATGCGAGCAGTATTATCTGTTAAACGGACACGTTTAGGCTCGGCAATTTTGTACTGAATTAATTATAAAGACAACGCTTCGTGTACGGTCACCGTGACCTCTCCGGATCAAGGTGAAGTTAACACGTCGGGCTGCTGTCGGGGTCATCGGTGACCGGCACTCAGTTTGATGCAAGGGCCGTGAGCGCCACGGGTGACAGACGGCGCCAAGATTAGTCGAAACACATAATTTGAGTAAATATTATTGATCTAATTATTGATTAATAATTAATAATAATTAATTAATTAATCAAGTAAATATTAATTATTAATCCGAATAAATATTACTGAAATTGTCGGTATTATCATAACTATTAAAACGGAGAAAGGAGAAGTTAATGCACCACAGAGCATATAAATATAGTTTAATTTTTACATATAAAATGTGTATGTAAATAATACCAGCGCATATCAGGGTGTATCGTATTAAATATAATCGAAACGGAGAAAAAGGGAACCAGTGCGATCTTCGTAATACGTAACAAATTTTTTTAATACAATTTTCATATTTTCTCAACAATCTTTTTTCGTAACATATTCTACAGAAACAACGCGCGATCCTGTCCTTCTCCAAATAAAAAAAAAATCAAAACGCGCGAAACCGAAGAAATGAATCTCAGGACCTTGGGGTCACCAGTGACACCCGGTAAAATAAATCGATAAAACGCCATTAAACGGTTTCACTGAACTATTACGGATAAAATATGATCGCAATATACATCGCGTGTCAAGAAATTCATCGAGGCCCGTCGGAGAAGTGACGTAAAATCGGCGCGGCACCCAACACGTTAAGATAACGAAAATGAATTCGGTACTTGGCAGTTCGACTAGGATAGAAAAATGAGTGGAAACAGAGTCGACGCATGAAACCCGCGACTCCAGGTTAGCACTGAAAACGTAATCTAATAATAATGTTCGACCATATTTCTGGGATGAGTCCGTGCTTTGGCCAGTGCACTCGAGGTTAGCATAGTGTCCCCTTGATTCTGGCACGACGGGGGCGTCTAAGAGGATATTCCTGGCCTTAGGTGTACCTGGGGACTGATCGGCCTCCGCGTGTACGTGGATGGAACCTGCCGACTTGCGCGACCATTTTTACGCAACCTGACCTTGCACGATACACAGAATACGCTCGTGCGGCGCGCGTTTAATCGGTACTCCCGCGAATTTTCTAATTTGCGCGGAATCTGGAAACGCTACGGGGCCAGCTAACGTCAACGACCATGTATCCTCTTATCCCGTTAACGGAGAGGAGCTTTGCGAACTTTTGTTTCACCCCTCGAAGTAAGTGTCGTCGATTTACGATTCCGACGGAGTTTATAATAGCTTCTTATAACGTTATAATAGGGATTGAAACCGGTCCAACTGCTTCTAACTTTGTGACGTTTTGAAATTGTCTTTGGCTCCTGTGTATTCCATTTTAAATCTTGCGGCGAATTTCAGTGAAAGTTAACGACGAGCCACTTGCTTTCTACCGCTTCATTAGTGGTGCATGTAATCGGGGTACCTTAATGAGACTTTCACGACCTTGCGTGAACCACGAGCAGGTAAAAAATTAAGTACACCACTCGTAGTCGTAGTGCTCTTTTCATTTTATTTCAACTGTATAAATTACGGGTGAAGAATTTGCGAAAAATCCTTCCATCGATCTTTGGAGAATTTCCGCAATGGTCGTCTTGCAGAAAATTGCGTTAACGGCTGGATAATTAGATACAAATCTGCACGAGAGAGATAAATCGCGGGATCCGTAAAAGTCCCCTGAATCTACCAGGAATTATCGCGCGTGTGCATCGCGGTCAGTTTTTGTTATGCAAAGAGATCGGAGAAGCGCCCGAACGGAAATTAGTCATGCGAGAAGAAAGCAGATTCTCGGTTTTGAAAGAAAGCAGGATCGCTTGTAACGCAAAAATAGTATCGTCCGGCGAGCGCGCTGTAAAACCTAAGATCTTCGCAAACGTCCCGACTACGTCGCAATGTAAAATGACTACGAATATTTTGCCGTGAGAAGAGACATAAATTCTCGTACCAGCGAATACTTCCACGGGCAAAGCCGTGTTGTCGTAATGTTACTTACTCGCGATACGTGAAACCGCTTAAAAGACAGGCTGTACAAAAAAAAGATGAAATCGACATTCCAACACGAAAGTAACGATGCTTCGAATGCGTAAAACACTTCGGAGGCATTATGTTATTCGCGAATGCATAGAATTCGACGAATTTCAAAGAAAACATATAAACTATCGGGATGAAAATAGCCCGTCTCTAGACAAACAGGATATTTTGAGATGGTTCTTTATCTATCTTTCGGTGTCATCACCACGGCAGGTATTACGTAGTTTTCTCAGATTTCATGAATGAATCGCAAATCTTACAGAACGAGTCGCCGTGACGTCGACGGTAAGCGTGACGTCGATGGAACACCGCGTACATACGGAAGAGCTACATCTTTTATTAACTTACGTCACGCGGGGCAAGAGACAAATCTGTTTCAATATTTTTCTCGGATCGAAAGACTTTTTTTAGTTACCGATAGCAATCAAAATAACTTCTCGTGGTCGGAAGATTTCGGGCTAGAAAATATTTCCATTAAACCGCGAGTAACGCACGGCAAAGTGATTTGCACGTTTCGTAAGTTAAATATTTATATATTTCTCTGTAAAGAGACACGCGAATGGCACAATTGCTCTCTCGATCTACTTCGCTGATTTATGCAGAGACTAGTCGATAAATGAAAAATGAAAGCTCGGTCTGGACGTTGATTCGAATTAAATACAAATAGGATTCTAACTTGAAAGGTTTCAGCCTCATCTTTCGACTCTGTTCGGTAACGATCTTTATTTCCGTCGCGAGAATATATTATTCGTTATCGATGTCTAGTCATTTCACGCCGCGGGTTTTTACATTTTGTAAATAATTCTACACTTCTATTTAGATGGATCTTTGTACGAGACATGAAAATTGTTATTGATTATACATACTTTGGAAGAAAGATAAAGAACGGCGTTAACGAGGTCCGGCGCCCAAATATCTGAAAATTAAATCCAAAGTGCATTTCATCCATATACTCACACCGGTCGATCTTTGATTTTTCATTATCCTTCTTGGTCGACAAAAGTATTCAATATTAATCGATAATGTGATGGACCTTTAATGATTTCTCATTTTCCGATTTTGGTAATTGCATCATTTGTCGTAGAAGGTTTAACGAGTTATGAAAATGCATATAGTACATTCGCATATAGTACTTCGTACATTCGTGTTCAGGAAAAGTGTTAATAAAAGGCCTTAAAATTGCGAGATTGCGGGCGCCTCTGTTGATGCAACGGCGAAGACTAAACAAGCGTCGTCGAAATAAATATGGGGCACGAGACGTTGAAAAAATATAAAATAATTCGCGGGCGCATGCCGAGTTTCGCAATAGAGATGTGCATACCCCTCGGAGTCGAGGAAAAACTCCCCGGTTTTTCGCATATTTCTGGTGACGCCGATGAAATGAATCCTCGCGCCTCGCCGTTTGATGTAGCTCGAAAAAATGGCAAACAAAAAACACGAAACGTTTAGCGAGAGGCGCGACGCGTGAAAATGTTTCAATATATCGCGGCACCTTGAACTCTTTCGCTTTCACATTCGCCACGTGTACGATAATTTTGATAAAAACATCGAGGGACACGTTTCGGGAACGGTACGCCAATGTCATTGGCTCTTGGCGTTAATGACTGCAGCGGGCTCGGTGCTTTTAAAACGAAAGTTCAATCAATAACGGTGATAAACAATGTTTTTGTTTCTTGGACGTTGAGTACTCGTTCTTATATGTATTTCGCTGCTGATTCTGAACCCGTCGACAGAAATGGTCCACCAAATGCCAATTTTATGCAATTGTATTTTCCATTGTTGCGGGTTACTCTAACCAGCCTTAATACTCTATACTTAAAAAATCAATATTTTTAAACCGGTAATGAATATTAAGACCATTAGAAGTTGCCTCATCTGACTAAATATTAAGAAATGATACATCAAGATTCTTTTTTTTTCTTTCTTTTCAAGGGTCTTACGTGTCTCTTTCACCCTTTCTAGGGAATTACTGATAAACCTGTCCATTAATATTAGAATTTAAATTATTTTAAGTTGAAAGCAAATGCGAAAAATATACGTTTATCAAAATTTTAAACGCTTATTACTCAAAAACCATACCCGACGCACAAATATGGATAACAGATTTAGAATCAGTGGGGAAAATACTATAACTTTGACCCTACTTGATCAAAGTAACGCGAAAAAGGTGAAATTTTGTTTACCAGTGTAATCAATCGCATCGTTTTACGTCCAAAGTACTTCAATCTTTTTTTTATTCATTCTTCTCTAGTCCGAGTAATACGAAATCGTTAATAGCGAACGACTGTATGACGTTTCCGCGCTCGAAGGTATCTCAAAGGTGTTTCGATATCAAAGGAAGTTAATAACGACCGATCGCGAGATCGTCAGATTGCTAGTAGAAACGAGATATTGTCAGTGGGCACCCTTTGGAAATCGTAGACAAGGATACACTGGATCGGTTTGGTGCAAGTGCGAACTTCCGGTTTCGCGCACCGACTAGTCACCCCGCGAACGCCTACGCGAGGAGATTTCTATGGATTTAGAATGCCCGTTGGAGATTTCGTACTTCCGATGTGTCGATCAATGTTGAGATTCCTCGGTCAGATCTTGGTTTTTAACAGTTATTATGGTAATGTCGGCAGGTTTCAGTTTTTTTGCGACAATTTTCTGTTGTCGTTCTGCCATCGTTTCATTTTCATCTCACATTATCAGCAAACATGTACTACAGCTTCATCTCTAGAAAATTGCGAAAAGCCATAGTCGTGGCGGGATTTCTACGCCACTTTCCACGAAAAAGTTTATGTTATGAAATAAAAGGAATCTTTATTAATAAAATGTAAATTAAAAAAAAAAAACACTTGTACCGGGGGCTTATTTTTAGATTACTTAGTTAACAAAATCATTTTCGTGTTACTATTCATAGTAGAGGTACTCGTCTCGATCCAAATATTCTTTTTACATTGTGATAAAAAAAGACTTCGAGAAACGTTGAAATCCAGTTGCAAAGAGCGAAGGAAATTACATTTTACAATATCCCGTAACGAAAATGAAGAAAAAGTAAAGTTTTATATTGTTCCGCATAATAATAGACTTCTGTCCGTTACCCCTAATATAATATCCGTGGTGGGGTGTACAAAAACCGATAAATCGGCAAACTGAAGATCACCGTACCCCCATGAAAGTTCACCGAGTTTCGCGTAAACGTTCCGCAACATTGACAGTCAACTCCCACGGATGGAAGTTACGCGCCCCGCGAAGTGCGGTTGTTAGGGCCATCGAGATTCAGCTTTGCGGTGCAAGGTCGTCGGTGGTTGTCGTGCCGGGACAATGTTCGTGCGGCAAAGCTCCTTGAACAGGATGGACAGGATTCTGTGCGCGCGTGTAATCCACGTGAGAGTACGCGCCGGCGTCCTGGAAACGAAACATCCGCCTCTCTTTCTCCGCAGCCGCCGCTCTATTCTCTTGGGCATCGATCAGCCTCCCCGCGGTTGTGCGACGAGTCGCCAGTTTCAGGCGTAACGCCGCGTCTAGCTGCCGCAACGCAAAAGCTCCGCAACCCCCCGAGCTTGCACTCTCGATCCTAGTACGATCGTCCAGTATCACGTGTGAGTCCTAAGATAGTAAAGAACCGAGCGAGCACTCGTCCCCACTCTTGAATCGTCGAGGCGAACACGTTGATAGTCAATCTCGAGGAGAGTAGGAACGCGTTGATAACGATCCACGGGAAACCGCGTACCGCGAGCGTTCCGCAAACCTCGAGCCTCAATTTCTCGATCCAAGTCCGATCGTCTAGCGTCACGCGTGATTTCGAAGATATAGATCGCATCGTTTTCAAGTTGGCTGGTAGAGACAGCGAAGAGAGTGAAATACAAATTGGGTCGAAGTCGTTGGTGGTAATTCACGGGAAACCGCGTTCTGGCGTTTTTCGATTTTGGATTGAACTTTCGATATCGCGCGTGAGTCCACATATGTATTATTACTCCCATCGACGATTATTATTATTCGAACAAAGTTCAGGTGCATTATTTAAAATCAATATAAATAAATCAGTGGGAAAGCGTGTCCAAGATTAGTATTGTTCTCATTATATTTTGCCCCCGTCGTCAAATCGAATAAAGCAAAAGATTCGACGACCTTTCGTAGAAGCTGTAGCGGATATGCTGATCTCGTGATATCTTGTTCGTATCGTGCGGTGGGGCACGTGCGAGCGTTATTAGATGCAGGGAATCGGAAAATTTCAATAAAACTGGTAACCAATTGTCAAACGTCGATCGGCGAAAGTAACGGTAACAGACTTCGTAAATATGTAGCAATCGGAGAGAAGTAAATACCATCGAGCTTAGACCAGCGCGGATAGTAATGCTCGACGATGAAGTAAGACAGCATATTTTCTATTGATAGAAAAGTTCTGTTTGGATCGTTCGCGGCGAGGCGTGAACCATACGAAATTGAAAAAATAATCATGTCAGTGATACCTGACAGAATTCGTAATGCTATTATTATTAACGATTGGAATTTTCCACTGGTGAGACGAAAGTTGGCGCGTTTCGCGATAACTTTAGGTGCGCGTGATCGGGACGGACGATAGTGTTAATAGAAAATTAAAAGTCCTCCTAACGGTACGTCGTGGACGTTAAAAAGGTGTCGTTCGACAGATAGAATATATCGTGCAGTCGGAGAAAATAATACTCGATCCCTTTAATTGGCGCCGGTACATAGAAGTAATATGAGTGTCTACGATCCGATACCATCGATATTTGCAAAGGTCAAAGGCTAACCTTTGATTTCGCAAGTACTTGGACAAGCGAGATTAAGCCGAAGCTACTTTAGCATACCAAAACACCATTCAACGTTGAATTCGTATGCAAATCCTTGGAGGAGTTTCCTTTAAATTTGTCGGCTAATTATCGCCCAAGGTACTTCAACGGTGTAAGATGATTTTGACGAAGGCGTACCATAGCTGTATCGCGTCTTAACCGGAAATGAGTGATTCTCTGTATAGTAGTCGTCACGGGAAAGCTTCTGAAAACTTTAGGGAACGATGATACGAATCGTAGCAAGGAAATGAAACTAATTGCAATTATTTAAAATGTTACGATACACGACGAAATAATAGTGGAAATAATATTAAGGTGTACGGCAGAAACGTCGGGAAAAGGTCAGAAGGTAATCTCGAGCCCTGCTGTCTCTTTGAAAAGCTCCTTAGCTCTGAGCTCTCACTTCCCTCTCTCTTTCTCTCTCTCTCTCTCTGTTTCTCGCT
The DNA here is from genome assembly GCA_933228935.1 of Pemphredon lugubris. NCBI lineage: Eukaryota > Metazoa > Arthropoda > Insecta > Hymenoptera > Crabronidae > Pemphredon > Pemphredon lugubris. Next base: position 19,701,894 of record OW121815.1, read on the forward strand.
TTGCAGGTATTGTTTAATGTCACGTGTGAACCGTAAACTTCGGAGAACGTTTCGCATGTTAATAGCTATGTTCGATCAAATTATAATGACATTGACCAAAGACAGCCGTGCCCTTTGACATTCATTTCCCAGTTTTTTATCATTCGCGAAAAAATGATATCGGTTTGAATAACAAATTTCTTAGTTTGTAAATCGAAAGTGTTCGTAGGGACGGGCAGTTACGGTGAATTAAAAAATCATTCGTTTTCAACCGAAGGTTTGAATCCAGTACTTTGTTAATTGCACGTTACGAAGAATAAAATTGGTTGAGTGACGAGCGTTGAATGTTGCGTAAATATATGTGAACTTAATTGAATTAGTGTGGTTGTATTAATTTGTTAAAAATATTGTTGACCGGTCAGAGAAATTTTATATTCTGTGCGGCATAATGCCAAGAACAATACGTTTTTTATCATGTCACTTCGTGGATGGTCTTATGCAGATTTCGCCTTGACACGAAGCGATCCGCTTTCTCAATGTTACGTCTAGCCATTAAAATTTAATTTATCCTGAGAGAAGCTTTCGATTCCAAGGGCTGAGTTCCTCCTTGGCCAATATCATTGCCCTATTTTCTCCATTCTCTTACTTTCACGTGAATTGGCGAGGAAATTTTCGATCTCGTAAAATCGAAAGGATCGTTGAATTAGAAATGTAACGTGTACCTGCGGTTTGCAGTTTTTCTTTACAGTTTACCGGCGTTCCTCTTTATTTTCTATATTTTCATCGAATATACGTAAACCATAAACATCGAATCATGAGTTCTATGCTATCGAACTAATCGATCGTTTATACGAATCTGTTTTCGACATTTTTATCGATTAGACATAAATCGTAGATGTCAATCCATTTTTTTCTCTGCTATTTAACGAACAGCCTCGCGCTTCGAAAATTCGAAAAACGCGTTCTCGCGCAAACAACGGAGCCACCGGGGTGCGGTCGGAAAAAGGCGAAAATTGAGTCTCGCTCGAACGTAATCGGTTCGGTAATCGCGCGGAATTGCGAGTTTCTCGACGGAAGAAGGAAAAGCACAGGAGTGAAAAAGATAGAGAGGGGAGCTTGCAAGCTCGCAAGGGGGCCCCTGAGTCACCTTGCTAAATATAACGTACGGTGAAACGAGTACACGCGCAACGTGTTCGACGTGTGATCATCCAGCTCGGAGTGTGAAAGCTCTCCGCGAAAACGCCAAAACTCACCGGACGTTCTGCCGGAGCTTTTAAAGAGGCACTGCTGAATCACTCGTCAGCGGAAAGCTCGAGTAGACGCGAGATCGCTTTTGTTCGCGGGATGCGCGTTTCTTTCGTGCGAATTCTTACGGTCGAGTATTTTTGGAACGACGGATATCCTTTATTGTTGCAATTTTTGAACTATCGTTTAATGGCGCGTACGATTCGCGAAGTATTCTAATACATAGTATTTAATTAGGTGATCAGAGCTATTAGCAAAACACGAGGAATTTAAATAGCCGTATCGTTCGCGTCTGCAAACTTCGAAGAGCGATCTAAACGATCAACCGGTTGGTTATTCAAGTTTTGGCGTTAGTCGCGCGCACGAAACCCTTCGAAGAGACTTTCTTCGTATTAAATTATTATTGATAATGCTATCCAACCCGAGTCACCCGTCCTTGATAGTTATTTATAATTGAGACACGTAATTGACGTAAATTCCCAAGAAATAATGTCTTGGCGAGTAGCTACTATTTTTCCACGGCCTTAAGAAAATGTTACGCGCGAGGAGTGATATAGAAAAATTAATGACGCTCGTATTTGACGAGGGGGAACACCTGACCGAAGGAAACTGCCTCCTTTTCTCACGTGGTTAATTTTTCCAATATTCCAACTCTTTATTAACTTTTATAACCGGATATCACGTTTAAATGATTTTCGATATTTTTACTGTGACAAGTAGGTATTACACTGCATGGCATTGTAGCAGCTCGAGACACTTCGCTGGTATCACGGGGAAAAGTTTCGATCGCGATGAACACGATTGATTAAACACCGTTATCCCGAGTAGGATCTTTTTTCCGTTCTTATAACGACAAAATGTAGCTAATAAATGCATAAATGTATCTAAGAGGAATCATGTTTCTCCGCGACCTTCCAGATCATTAGTCTCGATCAAGAGTATCCTGGTAATTAGGCGGACGAGATTATCGTCTGCGCGCGAAAACATCCGCGAGGCGTTGAAAAATTTCGCGAAACGATCGATAAACGGGATTCCGGAGTGGAAAACCGTATTGATATGCGAGTGGAAAGTTTGAACTGTAGTAAAGGATCGGCAAAAGTGGTAGAAGAAGATGACGATGAATGCTGATCGCAAACTCATCAGCCAGCCGTCGGTGGACAGCGAAAATAACGAGCGTGTCAGCACAGAATGCGTGGGTAGTTTTCCTTTTCATGCTTACACGAACCCCACCAACTAAACGTATACCAATTAGACCACCGATACCGAACAAATATTGATGTCAAATCATTCATTCACTCCGTACCGAATACACATTTCTTATTACACGTATTTGCCCGTGTACACTGATCGTATTGTATCTCCCCGATGATAAATCATCGGTGCGTACCCTCGATTCCTCACTTTGCTCGATTAGCGAAAGGTTATCCTCGCGCACGTTTGTCTGCAGTTTCCACTTTCCCAACCGTTTCGGTGGTTTCTTTTTTTCTTGAGTCATAACTCGCAGAATTTTTTAAATATTTTTATAAGGCGAAACGCGTTTTAAAGCTGAAATTTCGTACAATTTTGAGAGACGATCCACGATCGCCTGCCAGTAATAATATAAAACTGGGAAGCCACAAAGTTTGAATAAGAAAGATATCGCGCGGCATCGAAATGATTGAAAAAAAAAAATGATCGCTAGACACTTTTATAACTCGTTCTATCGAAAGAAGGAAACCAGAATTTTTGAGATAATCGGAATTATCTTTACATCCTTTACGGTTATGTCACGATCCACTGTTACGTCTCAATAGAGAGCAGGTAGGCTATAACATGGAATTACCTATCGCGTCTTGGACGTTTCGTAATGAGTACAGTTTTTCACAGTGTGTCGCCAATGGTTTGTCAACGCGTGACTGCCTACACGTGTGCGTACGAGTATGCACGTGCGACGTTTGTCACGAGACAACTCGATCGTCGTATAACGATTATATTTTTCTTACGATGCCGGACCGTTTGCTATTTTATACGTAACAAGAGTCACGGAGATTTACATCATACCGTTGACATTCCGATTCGCGTTACGAACGACTCTTACGACATTTAATCGTTATTATTCTTATGTCGCTTTAATGGATCGCTCGCAATATTCGTCTGTTTATCGTCTTTATAGGTAATAGCGCGATATAGCGGATTTTCGTTTTATCATCGAACGACGTAAATAGGGAATTCAATTTTTATGTTTCAGGACACGAGGACCCACGTAGTCGTTGAGCTTTACGACACGGAACGTTCGTACGTCGAAGCACTGCAAACGCTAGTCAATGTAAGTGTAATTCAAATCTATTTCATATAATTCGTATCTACCGAATAAACGGAGACGTACCGATAAATCGGTATCATTGATTATTTCTCGGTGTTACTCAGTGGAGAAACGAACGTCGATGTCCGTCGTTTGACATTACTACGTACGACATCGTCGAGCAGTAACGGAGTTCATAAAAATATCGGTAAACGTTTCCCTTCGACACGCGTTCTTTTCCTTTCCAATAAAACGTCGAGAAAAATATGCCGGACGGGCCGTGGAAATTCTGGAAAATTCTTTTGCCTCTATTACACTCAGCTCACTCGAGCAGGGAAGCGAGCATGACAGTGGGCAGCGCGAGAATGTGAACGCGTCACTCGCGTTTTTACTCGTGCCGACCATACTCCCTGCCCATGTTAAGCATCGTTTGGATGTTTTGGGAAGTAAATACGGCAGTGCGAGGAGCAGTGGCAATGGCTGAGTGTAAAGGAGGGGTTTGAATATCGAAGCTCCGTCCTTCCTCGTAAACAAGCCCACCAGTCGCCTATTTACTTCAAACAAGTATTCCACTCGGATGATCCACTTCGCGAACAGTTGCTCGATAAGTTATGCAGCTTCGGATGCCCGGGTTGTTGTTTTCATTAAATCAGCTGTCGAGATTACGAGTATTTCGTTGCGAAATTTTCCGAGTAGCTGCGGAAGCAATCGCGACGACGCGATTCCAAGGTGTGCCGTTTTCATTGGCATACACGTTAGAATTATACGAGTGCCCGATTATCCGAACGCTCTGTTATACGAAGAGAGTATTTCCTTGTAGCGTATACCTTTTCCCGTTTCGTACACCGGTTATGTACAGCGTATACTTTCCTCTGTAACGATCATTACCAGTTGTTAGACTTGGGATGTTTATGCAACATGCATTATTTAATCCGTCGTTTTATTTTGTTTTATAAGGACGCTCCACGCGTACTTATCGCATTTGTTTCAGAAAATCTGTTTGAAGTCAGTATAAAAATAATGCATTCGGCATAAACATCCGGAGTGTATTGATTGTAATTGAATGCCACGTACTGTGTTTTTTTTTCGTTTCTCATTCGTGCGAATGTCAACCGATTTTTTTTTCATCCTTTACTCGTTATTTCGCGCTATTACTTAACAATATTCATAAACTTCAGACAAAGGTTAAAGAGGTATCTCTGTCGAACCTCTATGGAGGAGGTCCATTCTTCCCAACCAGATTCTTGCAAACCGGTAAACAATTTCGTACGATTAAAATGCATCGCTGCAAATTCGACGGCATTGGGCGTCCTCATTGATTCGATAATCGCGGAAGGACGATTGACGCGGATAACGTTGAAAGTCGAAAATCAAGGTACAATTGGATCGACAGCCTTCGCCGTAATTTACTCCGCGCGGGAAGAGCGTGTACTGAATTTAATGCGCTGCCCCGACGAACATTTCTAGATTTGTTTACGCATATCGATATGTCGGTCGCGATATAGGTACGCTTTTACGAGCGAGATTTTGAAGGACGAAAAAGCAGGCCGCTGTATAAACGGAAATACGACGGAAGCGCGATCGTAGAGAGGAAGATAAAAATCTTTCGTAAACACGCGTGATTTTAGCGCGCTGCTGCGCGTTTTCGCACACTTCAGAAGGGCGGAAAGGAACTAACAAATTGATATTACTCGATAATAGAATTCTCAAACACCGTGGACCATCGGATGGTTTAAATTTCTTGGATCAGATTAATCCGAACACTCTAATTTGACCTTCGCTTTAATAATAGTGATTTCGCTTAATATAATGATTTAATTTTGAGAAATATTATACAAAAAGTAACGTCAATATTGAATATGCAATTGGTTAATTACATAAACCGTGAGCGTTACGTTGATAAATGAAATTCGATCAATCGATGAAACTACTGGCGTCGAATCTAAAGTTCCGGGGTTAAAGTTGCCGATTATAATCAAATAATGCAAAAAAAAAAAATACGATTTGTTTACTCGCCGCGACCCAGTTTGCGCGCGTGGTGAAATTCATCGGAAGGTTTCGCGGGGGTTATTAAATTTTTTGTTGATACACATGTGGTGAATCGTGACTGGAAAATGGCAATGAGAAAACACGTGCGCATTGCGGCGAAATAATATGTCCGTGTACATTCGCATAATTTTTCCAACAGGTGACAAACGAATGAACTGGTTATGAAATTGAAAGTTATTACATCATTACACGCAAATCTCGCGCACGTGTTCCCTCGATTAATTTTGCCGGAACAATTGTTTTTCTCGTTTCTTGGACGTTCATCGGAACGAATGAAAATCCGACGTGTACGAAATAAAGTGAGCGCTTTTCTCTGTCATTTAAAACAATGTCATTAATTTGAACGCGAAACAGAACCATCGCGTTAATGCTTTTATTACAATTTAGCTCGAATCCAAAGTAATAAAAAAAGTGCACGTAGCATTGTATAATTGAATCTGAATAAAGAGAAGTCGAAATTACTAATTTAACTATTAAAACGCTTTAATAAAGTATATTATAAAAGTATATTATTCGAAATGTATACTTAATTTTTGTTTCCAACGGCACAAAGTGGAAGAAGGTTTTTTTCACTGGAGACATATTAGGGACTAAGAGAATTAATCCAAATCCAAATCATTTAAATTTTCCGATCAATTTATCAATTTATTTACGTATGAATTGAAGCTAATATTTCGACCAACCGTGACGACACGCGTATCAATTTATTCGGGCAAGACAAATCGATATGTACTTTCCGATTTCCTGATGATAGGTTTATCCGCACAATTAAACGTTTCCGCCGGGGAAAGCACTTTCGCAAAAATATACTAACGTCTCAATAATGGACATTGCGATTTCTAGTTACTTCGAAACGCGACACGGGGGCACGTTACCGTGAGGTATTAAAAGCACCAGTTTCGGTGTAATTTCAGCCCGATTTCCGCTGAGAGGATTTTTCGAGCACGTTGCCAGAGCGATATCGAGAACACGAGTGAGCCGCGATGGACTCGCGTTTGATTGTCATATTTTATAAACAACGTACCTACCGGCACAACGGAGATTGTTGCTCGAGCCGAACGATTATTTAGCGACGGCCTCGAAGCGACGTCAAGATATCCGCGATTTTTCATGTCGTCGCTCCGACCTAGAAAAATAATAGAAAGGGATCCATCGGAAGAGCGCAAATAAACCACTCGCGCGTTTCTCCGGTGACTCGATTAGAGGACCGAGCCAGTGCTAATTCAACTTTGAATTCCGCGGCGTTGAAATCTTGTTATAAAATCGATTCCGGTACGCGGGATTCGAACGTTCCAGATTCCATGATACGTTCGAGAATACTTTGAATACGTCGATCGCGAAAGTGAGAAGTGTCACCGCCGGTAGTTTCACTCGTGACAACTTATTTTCCATCGGTAATCGTTAGGAATAGGCCGCTGATTTATATGCAAATTCATATTTTTATAGGAGATCGATAAAGAAGTGGGACTCGGAGTAGAAGTTTTGTTTTGTTGGTTTGGGACTTTAAAAAAGATCCTCTTTTTTTTACATTTGCGTATTTTGTATTACGCATACATATTATATGTATAGTACAAATACATTGCACACTTTGCGAGTGCTTATCGTATTTATTTCACAAAATCAGTTCAAAGTCAGTATACATAGAAATATCCGCAGCCTAGTTACGCATGACACTTGTGATTACCGCGTGGCCGTGTGACTTGTGTTTGAATTGCACTAAAAAATACGATAACCATAATCGAAAAGAACTCGAGGAAGTTCCATTGTGCACGGGGAACACATATTTTTCGGGTGGAACAATGAATGTTGTTACAAATGAGCCGTTTATTCTAAAAATTACATTAGTCAATTAAAAAAAAACTGGTTAATGATAACATTAATTACAATTAAACGATATCTCTGATTTTATAACAAAAATTTCAATCGATATATTGAGAGCTACTGAGATTTTGTTGAGAGAAGTTCGCCTAATTGGGGGTAGAACAAACATATTTAAGTATCTCGATTTAAAAGCATAGTGACTCGTGCAACTTTCAAAATACACTGCTCAAATATTGAGATGGCCTCCGAAAAAATTTGTAAGAGATTGGTTTAGCGTTCGACGAGTTAAAAAAAGTATCCATGCCCCTTTCCGTAAGTGGAATTTTTCAAATTCTTTCCGATTTGTCGGCCGGATAATGAATTAAATTTGGTTGACCGCGAGTCCCGTTTAATATCACGTATCTTCTAATTAATAACGCGGGGAACTAAGAATAACCGCGATGAACGTTGAAACGCAAACTGGAATGAGAAAGAAGCCAGAAAAACTTGAGGAATTTGAGCGAGATAAATCAGCGATACTCAACGTTTCCGAAATCTTTTCGAGTTTTCTCACTTAATTTTCTACCGCCTCCAGTCAAAGACTGTTGCAAGAACAACACGGTAATCCTATGTGTCTTATGGTAACTTGATAAATGTCGGCCATTATTTATTGCTCGCTCATCGCTCGCGCATCCGCGTCGAAAATAAAGGTCGGCGTCTCTCCCACGCTTTGCGTAGATCCACAAAATTCTTCGTCTCTCTTCTGCTCTGCGTACTGCATCGCATCCCTCCATGTCCGTCCTTCTCCGGCGTTATGAAAATTTATTCATTTCCATCGTTAATCCTCGTTGCCTTCGAAGCAATTGCTCCATTCGTCCCTATTTCCCGTAAACGTATCGCTTTTGATATCGCCCTCAAATATTTCTCTTCGTACGCGTTCAATCTATGCACGAGACTCGATGTTTGAATAGAATCCAATTCCCATGGGTACGCTGAATTACGTTTCACTTCGTTCTTTCCGTCCATTTTCATTAGTTTGATTTACTCCGTCCAAATTAACGTGAATTTAAGAACGGCTGATAACTTATTTAACTTATTCTTGGAGGAAAGTTATCAACCCTGTTATTTTGAAGATATCAAAGTATATCTCGGAATCGTGCACCGCCACGTCTTTTCGTCGCCTCGAGATATTTTTGCGATCGCCCTTTCTCGTTTCTTGTTTTACGGTGTATGGAATTCGGTGCATTTCCATCGCATTAGCGGCCTATGCATTTATTTATGAATCGTCGAGAAAAAGAGGAAAACGTTGATCCTCGTTTAACCTGAATATTTCGCTCGCGACGGGGTACGTAAACTTACGAAAAAGAAACGTGCGAATGGAGGTCACCGTTGCAACGTTGTAATTAATTTCTCCTCCGCTGACGTTTTCGTAAAATGTAAAAGTCAACGAAAAGTATCTCGAGAATACGAAACGAGAATACCGTTAAAAGAATCAACCCCGCTAACGAGATACCATTAAAGATATAATTATACGAAAACTGTAATTAATATTCGGTCTAGAAATACCTGCAACCACTGAAGAGTCCTGGAAATGCCGGTCTGGTGGATGCAGCGACGGTGGACGAGATATTTTATCAGGTGAGTTGTCAATCGTACAATTTTTCATCGCATCTTGTTTTTAGTAATCAAAGTAGATATGTGGAAAAAGATAATAAAGGAACGTACATCGTAACGAATGCAACGCTACCTTTGACGAACTTTCAAGCAGAACTTTCGTTTCGCGTCTATTCAGGATATAACGTCAACGTCCGTCGAAATTTTCTAAACAATAAAAATCGTCGTTTGCGGTTTGCGTCCACGTCTGACTCTGCACGACTGTTTCCACTGTCTCTAAATTCCGCGCAATCCAGCGCGCTGTAATTCGGGAGCATACTGATATAAAGCGATAAAAGAAGCCAGATGAAAACGAAATCTCTTCGAGTAAATTCCTGAGAGTCGCTTTATTGAGACAGGATTCGGTTATAAAATTCTTATCATCGATTATCTGAATAGCCGGTCAAGTACCATTTTATCATTGAACTTGGACCCCCCGTCGTTAAGAACGGCTCATAGGATGAAAATACAGGAAGAGTCGATAAGTGCGGAAAAAATTCGTTACAATGAAACGTTATTTAAAATTTCGAACTACCGCATTAATGACACATTATGTATGCGTAAACGATAATGCAATATATCTCGTTTCTGATTCAATTTTCCACGATAATGGTATGTCGGGATTGGAATAAAATTTTATATACATCTTTTTTGCTACCGTTTTCACCGGATTAATGTTTACCTGCGTATGCGGGAATAAATGGATTCCCCGCGATTCCCTACTTTATGTTTTTGCGTGCCAGATTTATTTAATCCTTTCAAATAGACATTTCGTAAAAAACCATTTATAGAATCATAGTTTTCTCTCTATTACTCCATCATTTGCCATACAATCGTACCATGATCGATAAAAGGTAAAATTGTCGAAAGGGAATGCTCACGCGTTTTAGATTCCATCTATTCTCAACCACCATGAAATATTCCTGGAGGAATTACGTAGAAGACTCGACACATGGGAAATCAGACAGACGATTGGCGATGTTTTTCTCGATGTGGTAAGTTTTTGTCAATCGATCCGAAAAATTCCTAGAGATATTTTTTAATCGTATCTAATACGTGATTCGACCCGTCGCTTCGGCGTTACGTCATTATCGTCGCGATCTAACCAATCTTCGTTTATCTTTGTACAGTTCACGAAGCCTGTCGTCCTGGAGACGTACACCCTCTTCCTGGATAATTGGAAGTCCGCGAGGATAGCGATAAAAACAACTTGTCAAGCAAAGCCGGCCTTCGCGCGATTCCTGGAAGTACGACACACACTCCTTTTAATTTTTTTTTTATTCTTATCAAACTCCATGCCTCTGTCTCTCGCTTACCTCTCTCGATTCACTATCAACGGGAATAGTGGAATAAACTCTGCAAAGCGTTCCCGACGTGACAAAGGGAACGCGTTGGCGTTTCGTACGAATTCTGAGAAGTCGATTCTTCGAGTTATCGTCTTAAATCAAATCAAGGAATTAAATCTGTCGCTAGAGTCCGTAGCTCTCGCTTTAAAGCATTTCGAAGGAATTAATGTTCGATGATTCTTGCCGAAAAGACGATGGAACGGGAGCACAAAGGGAAACTTGGATTGGATCAGCTGCTGATCAAGCCGGTGCAGAAGATACCTCGTTACGAACTGCTGATTCAAAGGTTGCTGAAGCACACCGACACGTCGCATCCAGATTACGAGCTTCTTCAGGCTGCCCAGGAAGAGGTTCACGAACTCGTGGTAAAGATTAATTGCACAGAGAGAGAGTCACTCGAATGGGAACAACAGCAGACCACTTTGAGAGAGATTCAAGGGCTCATCGAAGGTCTCGACGGTGTCGTGACTAACGAAAGGTGATGAATGTTTAATGTTCAAAGTTATTATAGGCTCGCTTCGGTAAGTCGAAGGTTCAATGTAATCCGGAAAAATTAAAAATCGTCTTTCGAACCTTATTTTTTTTCCAATGAGACGCGCCCACGCTTATCGCTACGATAGTGCAATTTTCAATCGCGAAGATTGGTAGACGTCGTCCGACCATACCCTTCTACGTTTGTTACGCGCGAAATGTATAACTTTAAGTTAATCTCTTGTTAATTTGTTTTTTTCTGCGAGAACCAACGCATAGACATTCGTTAAACGCTGGTTTTTAAGTTAGAGTCGTTCGAGCCACCAATGTTCAATTGTATATTGACAAAAGAATCCTTTTCTTCGTATCAAACATTCGCATTTGCTTTTGTATCCCCTGAAGCGTTCGTTCTTTTAAACATGTACATCATATCGATTCCCAATACACCGACGCGTGCCGCGGTAGAGACTGTGGTACGAAAACAAAAAGATTCATCAAAAATTGACGCGTCTATTTCTGCCGCAGACTTTTCATTCGTCACGATCTGGTCACTATAGCCTCGAACCAGGGCACGCGAAAAGAGCGCGCTCTCTTTTTGTTCTCCGATCTGCTCGTCATCACCAACATCAAGAGGCGAAGCGGAACCATAAGGAAACCGTCTACGTGAGTTCATTTCGACTACTCTGAAAAGTTTACGCGAAGAAAACCTTACCGACACGGGAGAGGCGTCTTAATGCATTTACGACCTTTCGTAGTTTTCATTCGCTTCCGCGTGAATTTCCTTCTCACTTAACGTGAGATCGATAGAGTCACTCTCACGTGCATCTTTTTTCTTGTTGCAGAAGTTCTTGCCCGAACAGTTTGGTCGGCCAACTAGAAGCCAATAAGTACAAAATGTTAACGAAAATACCCCTCGATCACTTAGAAATCATGAAAGGTACCGATGTGACAGTCATCCAAAGTTTAATTCGTTTACCAGATACACTAGTGCACGCCCGTTAATTACACCTTTTAATCGTAGCCAAAGACGAAAACCTGACGGGAATGGCTGGCGAGGTGGATCATCTTCGCGAGGATTGCGCTACGTTGAATCAACTTCAGGAACTCGCGGCGACCTTGCACAGCGCCAAGCAACAGCTTGAGGACCTTATCAAGGACATGCAACGTCAATTAGCCGAAAAGAATGCGCTGTTGGCGTGCCTAGAACTGACGCTTAATACGCAGTGAGTATTTCTATTACGAAATTACTCTCTCAAAAGTGAACGGGGGGGACGAAGTAATTTTAAGAGAAGAAACTCCACTGTTACCTTTACCGCCATCACCGCGTTGCCACCCCACGTTTCCCATCGACGTACCCATCAAGCGCAATAATGCTATTCCTCCGTTTCACCCTCACGTTCCCGATCCACGTGATCTACTCAAACTCACGACGCGCGCCTTCCTAAACGTCAATGCACCGTTCATTCCAATTAAGAATACAACGTGACTCGCTCTGTGACGCGCAGTACGGTGTTTTCAGGGCTGGAAGCGAGAATATCTCTGTCATGTTCACGAAGCCGGACAAGAGGGCGAGCTGGGAGGAGAGTTTCAGCGAAGCCAAGCAAAAGTTGGGTGAGTAATTCTATCCCGCGAACGTATGACCGGTAGTCTGACCTTTGCCGATGTCTCGACTTACAGCGTTGTCCGCTGATAGGAGACCCTGCCCAGAGTTCATGGGACCTCTGCCGATTCAGAAAACACGAGCGGGACTGCAGTTCACGTGTGCCGCGCCGACATTGGCGAACGGCCACGGTTCCCGGGACGTTTGGGTCTGCAACAGCGACGGCCACGTCGGTCAGGTTTGCGTGTTGAGCCTGAACCCTGAACCGCCTCAGGTCACGTCCTGCAACGGCGTCTGTAATGCCAGGATTCTATGCGTCGCTGGGATACCAGCTTTCGTTCAGAGGTGAGCGAACAGTGTTTCGTCTCGTCGCGACTCCTTCCTCGGATGGTAGTGCAGATACGAATGGGGCAGAACTATTGGGAACTAACAAACGCGTATTAACGTTAGTCGTGGAAACTGAAACAGCGCCAAGCCCGAGGTATCCGCGTTCGAGACATTGAGAGATTTACGTTACTCCGTTGCGTTAAGATCGACGAGCATATTTGACATGTTCTTTGTCGCGCTTAATACGAACGCCGTGTCAATTGTGTTTCTGGTGAACCAGCTAACGAAAAGAAATGTAAAATAATAGAAAATCGATCAATACACGCAATTATTACGAAGCTGCATTACTCTACTTTTACTATTTTAGATCGAATTCGTGTGTGGCTAACAACATCTCGCTCGCGAACGGTAAAAGCGGCATAAGCATTTCGGTTCAGGATGTCGATGCCAGTGGCGGTAACATACAGTTGGATACGTAATACTTTTAATTATGAAACATTCGTAATTAACATCTATTACCCGTGCCTCTAATGTATTCGCTAGAAACTATGCTTCGAGTATGCCGGTCGATTTTGGTACCAAAAGAATATTCATTTGTCGTGTAGCATTCAATATAAAATAGTAAAACGAGAAAACATTAGTAGATCAGTAGATTGCGTTGAGAAAAAAAATTAAAAATGAAACCCATTGATATCTATGACGCTCGTATATTTTTACCGAATCAAAGGTACGCGAACATAAAATTATGTCTTTCGCTACTCAATGAGATGCTTTTCGTTCTTTATCTGAAAAAAAACTTTACTTTGCAGTAACTCGAGCTACAGCAAATCGGATTCGGACAACATTCCACGCGCGGATACGGGTCGCTTGAACTTGAGCGGCGACCTTCCGAATATCGATAATTCTATGACGGAAGAGGACACGAATCAACCAACCATGTGGCTGGGTACCGAGGACGGCTGCATACACGTGTACAATTGCAGTGATAATATCAGAATAAAGAAGAACAAAGTGAAGATACAGCATGGCAGTAGCGTACACTGCATTATGTAAGAGATTTGTGAAATTATAGTCATTGCTTTCTCGATTCTATTCGTAGCCCCGTTGTTCGGCTATTTATGGGTTTGGGAATCGGGACGGTGATGTAATTGCGGTGATTTTTGTCAGTTCTCCTTCGCGTAGAATAATCCTACGACGTAATGATAATTAATTTATCGGGGAATATCGATATTCGTCCCTCGATACGCAGGATTATCTCTATATCGGATACTTGTCTCTTGATTACTATTTCGAAACGACAGGAAACGCTTTGCGTTCGCTCTGCTAATTTATAATTGTTATGGTCTACAGTTATCTGGATAACAAGGTGTTCGTGTCACTTGCCAACGGAGATATTACGGTCTACGCTCGAGATCATCGTAAGTTTTAAATCCCCCTCCCAGAAATCATTTACGACCCTCACTTGATTAAGAGGTGTTCCAGTTTAATCTTTTAGCTAGTGAATGCTATTATAGTTGCTTCCGCGGAAGCCGTCTATTTGAACGGCACGCCACTATTGTGGTTTTCGTAAATATCATGTTATTGAACGGTATACCACTAATGTGACTTACTCTGTCTATAAATATGTTTAAACTATCGCCCGGCTGTTCTCGTAATTTGTTTTATGTCACATTTCTTAATATCGAAGCTGAAGAGTATGCGTGTCAGAAAAATCTTTGGAACGAACAGTTTACGCGCAGTCCGCGTTCGATCTTGCCGTATAGAGATACAGTGTTGCGAAAAGTCCAGCCGTAGCTAAAAGGTTAACAATTTCATTCGTACGGTCTGTCAAATCCTACAACACCGTTGTCATTTACAGTGGGAGGTTGGAACACGCCAGAACCGAAGACAGTGTCCGTGGATAAAGTGGCGTCGCCAGTAACTAAGATGCTTCCGGTGTCGGGGAAACTTTGGTGCAGTTGTCACAATTCCGTTAAGATCTTAAACACTCAAACGCTGGATATCGAGCACACCTTCGTCGTTAGCAGTAACAAGAGTCACTCGATTTCCTGTATGGCGAGTTCCGGCGGTCTCGGAATTTGGATTTCTATGAACAACAGCGCGGTGCTGCGGCTCTTTCATTCTGGCAGCTACGAATGTCTGACCGACATCAACATCGCGCCAGCGGTGACAAAAATGCTTGCCAGTAAGTCTCAAATCTTAATAGAAGTGCGAATGACACGCTGAGATTGCCCGACATTAAAGTTGAGATGATTCGAGCAAATGTATCCTCGAACTTCCGGCCAGCGTATTCGGGCAGAAAGCGTATCATTCTCTGTTATTACACGGTATCCAAGATTCCTCGTACAGATCGTCAAATGTTAAATTAATTATAAAATCGGATACAGACGTAAAACATTCGCGCGTAACAAACACCGTATTGGAAAAGTTTTAGTAACTTATGTGAGAACCCACAATGCTAACTAGTCTATTGGTGCATCGTGGTACGTATTGTGTGATTAGCGCGTATGTTATACGTCTGTACGCGGCCCAGGGTTCGAAAACTTTACAACGAACAATGTTACGTACATTCTTGTAAGGCGTTAACAGAAAAGGGATAAACGGGGGAAGAGAAGCGCTACGATGGCACTTATTTTAACGGAAGCTTTAAACTTGCTGCAGGTTGCGATGACATCATACGACAGCACAAGGATGCGTGTCTCAGGGTCACCGCACTTTTGGCTTGCAACGAGTTGCTTTGGATCGGCACGAGCGCCGGCGTACTATTGACCGTGCCAATTCCCCATATAGAGCCATCCACTCAGAGGATGTCTCAACCACCGATCGTAACTGGTACGTATTGACGTCACATTCGATCGGATATACCCTCGTCGTCGTTATTGCTTCCGATATAATTAGAAACTGGCTGCCAACCGGACTCGTACTTCTCGCGAAGTGTCTGGTTTAACACCGTCGAGATACAGTGCCGATCAATCATTTGCGAAATTTTTGGATCTAGCCGTGCCGCATGCAGCGATAACGTATGCCCGATCCACGAGGAGGGATATTTATAAGATGTTTGCAAGCCGAGAGCTCGTAAATCTCGGGCAATGGAGCTTTTGACGTCGGATTAGACCGAGGAAGCTCTCAATCTCTAAATTTAATTACTATATTTCCTCGCTACGTACGGATAGATAGGCGGAAGAATATTCTCAAGATCGTGGACTTTGCGTTCTTCTCTATTTCGGTATATCCTTTTAGTTTGCGTAATTGTTTCAGATATTTGCATTGAAAATGGGGAAAATGTTGCTCCGCTCGGATGTCGATCGCGCGAATCGATCAAAGGATTCCGGTCTTTCATATTCACCATTCTCTGAATTTTATTTGTTACAGGCATTCCGCATGGGCACACGGGACACGTACGCTTCCTCACGTGCGTGGAAACATCCACACCCGTCAAACCAGACGCGCGTCCAAAGGTGAACCGATATTCACTGAAATCCAACAAAACTCAACAGAACAACATCAATCGTGAGAAGCTTCTGGTAATATCGGGCGGGGATGGATACGAGGATTTCAAAGGACCTCAGGCATCCGCCGAGTTGCAGGCTGGGCGCGAGGATTCGACGAATCATCTGCTACTGTGGAAAGTGTGATGCGATCTAGTACGGCCCCCGGTAAGTAGAAAACAGATTTCGATTCGATATGTCTCGTGTTTGGTCGCGAAATATAAAATCGTGGATATACTATATTTCTTGCGGAGCAAGGAAATACAATTCTTAATTCTTGATTAATCGAGCCGCGGCACGAAAACAAGCTTGGTTTATATCATCGTCGCGTTCAAAGGTCCCCTAGGTGATCACTGAGACCAGGTCTGTGAAAGTTTGAGCCCAGCTTGTCAGGTGAGAGTTCCTTACCATAGCCAGAATCGCCAATCAATATAAAAACCGCGTACAATTGTAGTTTCAGCATCCGTCAGTCTTCGGTTTCATTGCGATGGATTTCGTTTCGTTCTGTCTTGTAATGTAACGACCTCATCTCTATCAGTTCTCCAATGATAAGGTTAATCATCAATAGTGAAGGTCCTGTCTTGGACTAAGAACTCCTTTGCGCGTCTCTCCTTATCACCTAGTTCATCTAAATTCCTAGCCTTCTCCTCTTTTACGTTCCATTGAAACGTCTTACTCGCCATCTTGGTCTTACCCACATCCCGTTTCGACAAATAATAATTTTGTCTAAGCTTTCCGTGCCGCCCTGTCCTCGGTTGATAGCGAAAATTCATTTTTGCACAACCACCACGTTTATGCATTACAATCTAAACGACGAAGATGGAGTACAACAAAGTCCATGGGCTGGAACTCGGAGAGACCTGTCTTATTCCGTTTATCGATAAATTCGTGATCGCTTTACCTTTAGTTTTCCAAGCTGCGGCTGGCCGCAGAGGCTAACTCACACACTTCGACTATGCTATCGGTTTGATCGGTGTGCGCGTTTCAAAATAACACAATAGTCTGATTGTTTGAATTAGTTGAAGGCAACCGCTGCGGCTAGTCACAGGTTGAAAAACGTACCTTTGCACGTGTATCGAATCTCGTCGCTGAAGGTGTCGCGCGTGAAAATTAGAATTTTCGCGTTTCGCAGATAAGGGCCGCGGTTCACGCACGTCGGCATGACACGCCGTGGGAATCATTGTTGCGTGTGCAATCCACACGTGGACGGCTCTATCGTCGTCCGATCGTCGCCGTTCAGGACGTATCGGCTCGGCGATTTTTCAGAGAACGCGGGAAGGTTCTCTGGCTAGTTCTGGCTGAGTGGATCAAGAGCGGAAGGAGGGAGGTGCGGTATTTTCAAGATGCCAGGAAGTACAAGTTGCGAAGCTCGAAGGGAACGTAATGGGTTCTTTGCGAACGTTTTGATGTAGGCCGAGATAGCTCGAATGGTATGGATCGGATAGATGGATCGTTGCATGGGTTTGAGGAAACGTTTGCGGAAAGGGGAACCTGGCATGGAGTAAGTTGTGAGTCCTGGATTATTTTGTGGGTTTACGAAAAAACCGTATCCCGATATCATGGGAAGAATGAAGTAATTTCTGATTTGTTACGCCGAGAAGCTGTTATGGATCAAAGAAAGAGTAAATCTTATTTTGAGAGGTAGAAATTTTAACTGATGTTTTGTAAACGAGATTTCGAGTATCTGAAAGTACTTGATAACAAAAAACTGCTTCGCTTTGGATTTGTTTTTCTTTTCTTTATTTTTTTTTAGAGAAAAAATTTTAATTGCAATGGCGTTCCATGAGAGAGCGTACTATTGCCAATACTATGCTCCATCGCAGTTTAATATCTATGTATTTTACGTGCATTCAAAAACGTGAATTATACACGCGTTACTACGAAGATAGGATGAAACGGAGCGTGTATTTACCTACACGGAATCACGTTAACTAGAAAATCGACGATAATGAAGTACGGTACCTGGAAGGGCGTTGAATCGAGCTTATACACTGACACTGGCCTAAAATAATGGGAGGAAACTAATAGTTTCGTTACGAATACTAAAGTGCCAAAACGAGCTGATCTCTCTGTTCGTTGATTGACGCTGCGCAAGAACTGACGTACTTCATTATTTGTTACATTTGTGTTTAACAGTGTAACTGAATGTGTTCGTGTTAATTATAAAGAAAAAAATCTATCGAATTTGAATGTTGAATATCGATAACGTGAAATTTGGAATTTGTCTAATAGATAATGTTGCGTAGTTGCTGATCGAGGATAATAATTTATTTGTAACCTGAAAGTAGGAATCGGAACGATCGTACGAATTGATTTGATAGGGGCAAAAGAATAATGTTTCGAATGCGAGGAAAATAGTAGTATATGTGAAATTACGTGGCCGTGCTTGTGTTACGTTTTGCGAATAAGTGTTTCGCGATTAGAGGAGTTTTGGTGGGATAATTACGATATAGGGAGAATTTATATTCGAGCGAAGAAACTTTTTTAAAGCTTCATTACGATAACTGTCTACAACAAATCGTTCTGTTGCTTCGAATCGTATTGGACGTTCAAAACTCAAAGCCCAGTTAATGTGCTTTTCTCTTCTAAGGGTACTCGACGTAGGTCTTAAGCTCTTTATAAATACATTTCGCGTATTTTATTCGCTCGCTCCCCAAACTATACGTACTCTTTTTTACCATTTTAAATGACTTGCTAAAATATTGACCATACAATTAGCATACAGCATGTTTGACAATAATTAATTGATATCAATTTTCGAAATAAACGTGCGCAAGACCAAGTAAAGTCATACGATAAATCTAAATCCTCTTCGATGAATCTGAAAGCGATCGTATTATTCAAATTTGAATATTTCATTTCACCCAGAACCGAAGACACATTGCAGCTTCAAAAATATTTCTTCATAACTGTTAAATATTTCTAAACAACGTTACTTTCTTCGATTTACGTATAATTGTATCAGAAACTTTAGCTTTTTTAAAGTATACGTATTGGTACATACGATAAGTAAAACCAACAGACTTCGGAAGTTTATGCAAAGCGCATGCTTCCTACGCGAATTTTGATCTGATATTACGAAGTATCTACGATATTCGTATAAACGTCATTTAGGTGAAACGTATCTATGTGTAATATACAGTATGAAAAAAATCGCCATTTAAAAACCTCGTAATAACGAAGCAGATGTTTTTTAAGATCTCGCTTTTGCATACAAATTCACGCTCTAAAAATAAACGATTCCTAACGAAAAGATTCAACGATATCTGAAAGGGATTTCGTCGAATTCAAATATCGAATAATAAAATATTAGGTACGTGGATAAACAACCGTATGAATTGTAATTCACGCGGGAAAAAAATTGAATAAGTCGCGTTAGGAATGGAGTAGTTCTACGCGAAGGGCCGGTGACGTTTTATTTCGCACATTTTAAGACTGACTCGATATCATCATTTCGGACAGGAAGCACAAAGTAACATCTTGGGTTTGTCAATTCATAAAGTAACTATATTACGATATATAATATGAAATGGAATTTCGATAAAATTCTCCCCGACCGGCTCAAAATTCAAATGATCATCAGTTCTACGGCTAATCGATCTATGGGTGTACAAAAGAGAGCAAACACTTTGAATGTGCACATATATCGAACCTGTAAACATACGTACACATGTATAATAACTGTTTTTCACAAGCCTATTGTTGGAATAAAAGTACAATCTACTACTAATGAAATTTATGGCCACCTACGAGGCGCATATATTTTGTCTAACGACTCAACGTAATTTCTATGATTGTACGATATACTAAAACTTGTGGTACGACTTTATATATATTCGCGCATGAGAGAAAGAGAGATGCGATGCGAGAGAGACGACAAAATCTGCCTTCGACGTTTGTCTTTCATAGCGAATGTCAGTTTGTTCATGACACGTGTGATCGTATCGTTAATGTTGATGCATGCGTGTGCGCGAGAGAGAGAGAGAGAAAGAAAGAAATTAAAGCGATTATTCGTCGTTAAAGGGTGCACCAACGATTAATCGCGTCTGTAATTAAACAGTGACCATAGATGTAAAAAAGGAAGATCTGGTTATTTCTGCTACTCGTAATTTCGGTTGTCTCTGTGTTTACCTAGGAAATAGGAATTTCGACTTTCGAATTTCGACCCGTGTTTTTTCGAAAGGTGCGGGTGTATGAGAAGTAACGATGTTATTTATTGTAGCTACTTGAGGTATGTCAACGTATGTCACTTGTATCGCGATTGGTACTGTACGAATGCAGCTGTGGTATTTCTAGTGTGCAATAAAAGGTGTCATGTATTCAGCAACGATCGCGTCCGTAAGTTATTATTAACGTTGTAAAAGTCTCTAGAGACAAAATATACGTATCGACGTAAATATATTTGTATTATATGTACTTTATTATGGTACTTTCGTTATTTCTCGCCATCCTCTGCGCTTTCTCTTTCGCCTAATCGATATCAAAGTTATCCGGACGCGATAGACTTTGCGAATAGCGTTGCGATGGCGAACCTAAACGCGAGATTGTCGGTCGTTTTTTCTTCTTTGCTCTTTGAAAAGATATTCGATCGTAAAAGTATAGTGGACAATGAATTTGAAGCTCGAGGATAGTTCTCCGTTGAATAACAAAAACATCGGTCGCACTTTGCGTTTCATAAAAGTGGTTTGTAATAATTTATGTAAAATAATGTACAGTATTGGAGGATAGCTTATCAATCCGAGATTTCTTAAAAATATTTATTAACATTTGTTAAAATCAGTACACGAAGTTCAAAGTTCCGTTTCGTTCGTGGATGCGCGCATTACATCTATCGCTGTGGATTACACCGAATTACAAGGTAACAATTAGATTTTAGCACGAGGTAAAAGTATTGGTTAAACATACATCACCAAACTACCGACAGATCCAATTGTAAATATAAGTATTTCCGTGTCTATATACTTTCGACAAAATATATGTGCTCCTTTCTTACATACTAAATCGGGGGAAAAACAGCGTAACTACGAATCAATGTCTGACACTTTGGCAAATATTCATTCATTCTTTCCACGTGTAATTAATTACCGTATACTTACATCGAATTATTGACTAGAGATATATGCGCATATATTCTGCAGAACGGTAGTCCAATTTTATGTTATTCTGTTTTTATATTCTAGAAGTGGAATAGTTTACGATTGGAATATTTGTTCAAACTTTCATCCATTCTAAACGTACGATCCCAAAAATTATCACTTGCAAACTGCAAACAAGCACAGTTCTGGGTACCAACAAAAATGGCATTTCAAAAACGTTTAACGTTTAACGTGCAATCGACGTTTCTTTAAACAGTTAACTACAATTTGCACAGCGTACGATACGTATTTTAAATTATTGTAATTTTTGGAATGCTCTATAAACTACTTATTCGCGGACGGAACATAAACGTTAAAGACATATTTATTGAGTGTCATTGCAAAAATCAAGATCTTCAATTCGCGTTAGAATTTAAACAGTTGCGAGGAATCGATCTCGAGTCACATTAATCATCACATTCGTTACTTCGTCAAAAACTTTATCCTAGAACAAGGTTAAATGTTTTCGATCTTCATTCGCACAAAAGAATAATTAAATGGGTATGCGGAAGTAAAAACGTACGTTAGGTTTTACCAAAATTTACTTGAACGCGTAAAAACATATCGTTGCTCGGCGCGACAATTAAAAGAGCGAACGATTAGCGCGCGTCTTACAATTTCGGGTAAGTTGATCGGCCAGTCTTTTAATTGCTAATGCGAACAACGAATTGTTTTCCCCGCGTTCTTCGGGATACCCGTTTAATTATTCGTCGTATGTCAAAGTATCGTTTTGTCGATCGACAGAGGCGTACTTGGTCTTCAGGCAGCACGCTACCAGTCATTTGATTATTCGATTAAATGCGAATACATTGTTTCCGAATCGAGCGAAGGCTTTCCAGTACCGGCGGAGAGAGACGAATATTTAGACGCTACTAACATCGTGACTCTTGAGTCGTTTCAGGAAAACCATTCGCTGTAGCCTGTCTCAGACGGAAATTGCTAGTAAATGTGGTTCGTGTTCCTCGCTCACGGGGGTGGAGGGTGCCTCGGTGATCGGTGTTGGTGGATCACCACTGCTACCGTGATGATCCGTGGTTCCTTTAATTAAAAACAGGGAGCAAGGTCAATTTTTAATCGTTCTATTATTTTTTTACATTTGTTACTATCGCCGCGACTATTAAAACGTGATTGGTAGAGTGGGGATGTTTGTGCAAAATGTATATTTCTTATACCGATCATCAAAAGATATCGTGGCAGAATACGCTAAGTATGCGTGAAGAATTCGTAATACGTTCGCCTACCAATTATTTAAAAGGAAGTACAGGATGTACCATAAATGGTGGTACATCTTAAAGGTACAATACTTATGGTAATTCCACGTGTGTTTTTGATTATCGAAAATGTTGCTTGCGTTTTAGTTAATGAGATATTAACCGAGAGAGATATAACCAAATAGAGAAGAACGCAGCAGCGCCAGTGATTGGTTATCGGATCGTCGATTCTAAGTGCATGCCAATAGCTAGTTACGACGCCCCTCTCTGATTGGCTCCCAAAGTTCAACGATATCTCGTAAACCACTTCGGACATTTCCCATGAGGAAACACCTGTTCGTAATTAACGAAGGTATCGCATCTCCAACGAAGTACAATCATTTACGGGACACCCTATATAAAGTATATGCACATGTATCACGGAAAGCGTACAATATTTTTTTTAAAACTGACTTTTAAACGCCTCTGATAACGATACTAATTTCTGTTCAAGACCCGTTTCTTGAATAATTTTCTATAAAAATATGAACTTGCACAAACACCCGGCGTCTAGTTGTCAAATTAAAATTCTTATTCAGAGTGTTTTATATAATTCGATTAAAAGCAACGAAGATGTCCTAAGAAACAAAATTACGTTAATGACGCTGTACATTCCGAATTTTGTACTCCAAATTGAACAATTTACAATTACGGTATCAACGCATCTTTTTCTTTTTTTTACGAAATTGAGTACAGAATCTGCGCCTCGTACCTGTGAACGAACTGGATCGACTTCTGACTGGCCAGCAGATCCTGCAGAGGGGCTTCAGGAGTCGAAACCTCGGACGAGGCATCCTCAGGAGCACGTAAATGTATGGGTCCAAGGTAAAGTGTATGCAAAGAAGTATATCGGCTGCTACGTGGAACATACGAATCACCCTTCGCGCGAGTATCGCCTCCTGAGGTAATTGCATGGCGAACTGGGCTAATGGAATGGAAATCTGTCGAAACAATGAAATAATCGTTGATATTCTTATCGTAGACCGATTCTCTTCAATCGCGATTAACGATACGTTCAAGGCTTCGCACGTAATTTGCATTTTGGTACAAGCTCGAGTAATTCTGTCTATCGTTCTTTTGAAAGATCGATATCCTAACGCGTATTTTGCAAAAGTGAACTGTTAACGGAATCATAAAATTGTTTAGTCCGGCGCGACGTTTTCGTCGTAAAACATTTCTTAGCACGCTTCTTCCGTTTCGTCTGATCGATAACATCCGGCTTTCGTCGAGGCACGAAGATAAAGCTGATTTGCGCTGATTTGCGCTTGCCATTCATGGATCTCCCAATCGATCGTACGTGAGTATATTCCAAACTAAATCGACGTTTTTGACCTTCATTCGACGCGCCGGAAGTGCGTCGTATTCGCGATTTTACACAAGGAGATCGTTGCTGTATATCTCTTTGACCGAGACGGGGCTCCCGTGCCACTTGCCAAGGCGAATAAAGAAGATGATGGGAATTCGATAAGGGGAGAGCGATGCAGAAGTTATCGTGAATATGCAATCGTCGTACACCAGTGCATTGTTCGATGCGATTGTATTCTTACCGACGGGATGTGTCGCAATTAACATTGTTGTAAATTCAGGAATGCCGGCGGGCGAGCGATGGCAATGACTTTGGTTCGCGACTGACATTCCTAGAGAATGTTGTTAATAAGTTTGTTGACCTCAACGATGTAAAAATAAACTTTATATTTAGACGCTTCGATTCGAAGACGCGTTTGTTTATCAGCAACATCGCGACAGATTATAATTCGTGGCATCAAACAAATCCCTCGTCTTTCATCCGAGAAGTCTACGAAGAAATAGATTTACTTCTTGCCCGTAAGGTCTAACAACATTGCTAATGGAAAAATTCGAAATTTACTCGCAAAGGATATTCCTTCCATTCATCTCAATTATTGGATTTATCCTCGAGAGAGATAAAACACGGTATCGTTCAATTCAAGCGACGAAAACACCTTTGTTGAGAAAGGATTTTATCGTCGTTGGATGTCCGCCAACGGATCACGAAATCCTGTTCGATAATTCAAGAACGATACGTGCCGCGCTACGAGGGAATATCGACGGTGTTCGGAGTCTCGTCACGAGCGACGTGGCCGCAAAAATTGTATAGATGTTTCGGCGGCGTAGGAGCAAATGTTATCGTTAAATAAGCCTTCCGCAAACGCGTCACGTAAACGCCATTGCTTCCCATAAACGCGATTAGACGGAAGTTTGTTCTTTCCTCGTGCCTCCTTTGCCGATCGTTGTCAAAATGTACCAGGAATGATAGTGGTCAGGGTGGCAACGAGATAATACAGACAAAGGACAGACCGTGACTTGGACATGACCTAGCTACTAATGCCGACGGCCGTTTTTCAATGCGCATTATAATTTTAATTCATCGTGAACGTTTTTCACTTACGAATTATACGATCGACAAGTCGAAAGGTTATTTTCGATGTAAGTGATTTTCACGCGTCAACGCTTTGTCATCGTGATTATTTTGGAGTTCGAATTGAATAATAATGTCGAGAAACTTGAACTGCGATTTCAATGCTAAGTAACGATTTAATAAAGGATGACGTATGAACGTTTCGTACGCGAGCTTCGCTGATGTAAGGATGTATTTGACAAAATAATTTCGTATCGCTTTTAACGAAGTTAATGAGTAAAGTCATTTTCTCACTGAATACATACCATTTGCGGCATCCAACAAACAACAAACGATATCGATAGCATAGCCATTAATCTCGCGAATGCTCTTTCCTCGGCAGTCGTTACCACTTCCGGCGGCGAACCTGCTACCGTCAGAAGTGGTTTTGCTCTCGAAGAAGCTCTCGTTACGCGTCTAAGTGCGCCAGCTTTCCGATTCAATCTACTAAGAGCTCTGGAAACCGCCAAATTGCACCAGACGATAGATAGACAGAGAACTGTGCCTGAAATGTAAAATACTTATCAATTGATTTCAGTTGGGAATTTTTGTAACGAGTAACAACGCCGAACAGAATGTTGTTTAATCGGAAAGGTGAGTGTATGAGTGTATACTTTGGCGAAATATTTATTCGATAGTGGGTTATTATTTTCACTAGTTCATTTTCCTACTTATCATTATATGCATGCAATTATATTGATTATCGAAGAAATCCACTTCCAAGGTGGCTAATCTAACGTTTCTTTCTAAATATGCGTAATGAACTTGAACTATTTTGTTCTACTTTATCTTTCGTTACGCTATTATTCATAAATATAGACATTGCAGTTTTAATTCTCCTTGGATTCAAACTTCAAAACAATCAATTTAAGAAATTATAATAATTGGGAGTTTGAGAAGGTGATATGGGATTATTTTCCAACTGTGTTTGCACGATCGCACGATTTCCGCTTTCTTTATCACAATCGATATTGAACGAAAACTGTTAACGATTCCCCACTTACCGAACAGAAACCAAACGTAGGCGTACGCAACATCACTGGGTTCGGTGGCCTCCCTGTATCGAACGCACTTCTCACCTTTGTAGTACAACCCAAATCCCAATACAGGTAAACTAGTTAACGCCAGGGCGATTAGCCAAAGTGCCAGCATACAGCGTACAATGACCGGATACGTCACCAGCTGAAAGATAAATGCGTGTCACAGATTAAGTGACTTCGGTGTGGATCGAAGCCACCATCGATTCTACTCTGTGAAGGCACGACGGGAGATATTCCGACGACCCTTTGTTTACGCGATAGCCCAAACGATAAAACGTGAATTCATAATCATCGCTTTGACTATTTTGGAATATAATTCCCATATGTTTGGGGAAGAATATTTTGGGGAATCGACGAACTGAAAATAGATGAACCTAGGATTAAGCGCGTATATTTCTAGAGTTCTGCGACCCTCAACTTTTATCGATGACCTCGGGTTATTCTGGAATCCTTAGGGACATGTTGAGAAAAGGCGAAAAAAGGAATCGCACGGATCGCTATCGTGACGTTATACCAGTTCCTTGCGCGAATGGAAAATATTTTGTCTGCCAACACGATACTCCCCGCGTTCGAGAAGCCAACACGTTCCCCGCTCCTTTGGATGTCTCGAAATTTTGATATAACGTACGAACGAATGGAATCACGGATTAAGTAGCAATCATCTGTATCCGAGATAACAGGGAGGC
Source organism: Pemphredon lugubris (assembly GCA_933228935.1). Taxonomy (NCBI): domain Eukaryota; kingdom Metazoa; phylum Arthropoda; class Insecta; order Hymenoptera; family Crabronidae; genus Pemphredon; species Pemphredon lugubris. The sequence continues at coordinate 19,728,660 of OW121815.1, forward strand.
ACGATGTGTATACGGATAAGAACATTTTCGAGTAATGGATTTTCGGCTGCAGTAGAATCTCTATTGTCCGAATTAGCTGGGGGAAAAAAAGAGTTCCGATAACAGAAATTTTGAATAACGGAATGACAATTTTTATATTGTGAAATTTTGTTTATTTATAAAAATGGTAGTAGCTAAATTGAATCATTTTTTAAGTACACTTGGCGCTGTGTAATTACTTTCTTGCGTAGTAAACTGTAGTTCGGATAGTAGAATGCTCCGATGATAGAATGTTGAGTTAATAGAGCGTTCGGATAATGGGTGTTCCGATAATCGGAGTACTACTGTACTTGCATACATTAATTTAAATAGATATCAAGAAAATCCACGGTTCAAATTATATACATACGGCCAGTGAATACAAGTAATTTGAATTTAACATCTATCTGATAAGGCTCGATTAATTAAATTTCTTCTCATTGTTTGATTAAATATTCATGAATCTCATAGCTATTTGACATTTAAATCACACAAGTTTTCTAGGTTCATACTAAATTGTTATGATCGGAATCGGTTTTGATCGTTACAGAGGCAAATGTACGTTGCTTGTAAGTACTATTTACAATAGGAGAATGCGTATCTGTTTTGTTCGGGGAACATTAAATTCGGAAATTGAACGTTTTACCGTATGAAACTTTGATGTCGCGTACAAAACTTTTTACAATTTTCGCGCGACCAGACTCGCGCTAAAATACAGAGTTTTCTGAAGATAAAAGGGAAAAAAATGAAACCTTGACTAACGATCGGCATATTTTTTTGTCGTCCCTCCGAGTGGGAGGTTAAGTGCTTCCGAGGGAACAGAATGGAAGATCCTTTTACGAGGGAGGAACCAAGGAACCCTTGCAAAAAGGTAAAAGGAAAGGATCAAGAGAAATTCAACAATCCCGCGAGCATCGTGTAACACGGTACATTAAGGATGAATCGCGTTCAGAGGGCGGCTTTATGGAATTTATGTAATTATACGTACCGTTTGAAATTTGATAAACGCGTAACTATACCTTTAGTCGATCGAAAGGGAAATTGAATTCTTGCGAAATGCCGAGGGTTCGCTGAATTATAGAAGAAAAACTTGGCAGGGATAGCAGAAAATTGATGTAGAGATCTAAATTTTCCTCAAATTCAGCCTACCACCGGAAGTCATGAAATATATACCGATATTTATCCATTATCGTACGTATAAAATTATTCTTCATCATCCTCTCGAAGTTAGGAGAACGAATTAATAATAAAGATAAACATGATTCTAAATACACGCGAAATAGGTCAGCTTTGACGCGAAAGGAATCCCACTCGAACTTTAACTGTCAAACAGTCCCGACACGTTGAGTTTTACTTATGTTAGACATTTCAGGCGCATTACCTCGTGACGTTTTGAAGAGGCCCGAAAGCCTTGAATTTGAAACGGAGCAAGCTGGTGTATTCGATTTTGCATATTTAAGATTTATCGTTAGCCACGTAAGAGCACTGGCATCATTGACGTAGCACAGTCAAGATCGATTTTATTACAGTAAAAAATGTACGATTCGCCGAACTATTTTATCGTTGGCCTAAAATAGCGATAGCCGGGAAAGCTATTTTAATATGGATTTAAATTGGATTATTTACGCAGTTGTAGACAAGTGCTTCTAAACCAGAAACCATAAATATTTTCGAGAGTCTAATGAAAACGATGCGGCGAAGATGAAATAGTGTTTACGAAAATATTTCACGTTAAAGTCATGCTTCGCAAATATTATTTCTAATATTGACGTATTATTTCAATGTTATATTCCATCTTACGTAACTCTCTCGTAGATTCAAGATTTGCAGATAATATTTTTCAATCGTTGCCATCGATTCATATTCCGGACTGGACACGAGACATTCGCGAATCTTCGTTTCCCACATGTCACGCGTATGGAACCTCGCGTTATCGATCTCAATTATCGGCGATAATGCGAAACAAGGTTACGCGGATGACGTTCGCAGATATCTGGTGGACCATTCTTAGAAAATTGGAAATATCCACTTGATATCAATCGCCGCCAGTTAATAAGCGTCACGTGTTTCTCGTTTAAAAGCCACGGAAGGGTGAATTATGGTTTCGTCTGTATTCGCTGAACCTAACTCCGTCCAAATTATTTTTCACGCTTCGATTTACGCAACTACGTTTTGTAAAAAGAAAAAACATGTTTATCCGGAATACGGTCCAGCCATTAACTCGGAAATTGTACAAGGATCGCAGCTATTTGCGAAAATGTATTTTCACTTTGTGATTCACTCGAGAGTATTTTTGTATAATACACATTTCTTTTTCTTATACTTTCAGCGCGACAAATAACAGAAATGCGCGGCATTTCTTTTATGGGGGTGTGCGAAAGCTTCTACGCGCGTGTAATGCGTAAAACAAAGGAAAGAGCAAAAGCACCATTCTACCTTCGCGACCGTGCATTTTAGTTTACTTTGGCCAGGCATTACGATATTTCAGTCAGGCTTATCGTAAACGTATCACCGTAAATGCAGTTCGGTTTTGTTAAGTCACTCGTTACAAATTTTTCAATCCCGTTTTAGTATTTCCATTTGACTTCCAAGTCGCGTCGTATTTTGCACGAAGGTTCTTTTTATCGAGTTACAAATTTACAGCCTGTGTTCGCGTAACACGAAGATTCCCACGAGTACGTACGAGGAAGATTAATAGGTTCGGTAATGAGAAAGTATGATTTACGATGATTATGAAAACAACCCGGGGCTTACTAGAGTTTATTTCAAAAATAACTGACCAACCACGTACGAAGACTCGACACTGATGACAAGCTTTACGATTAGAAGCGTCAATTTTTTTCAATCAATTTCGTTTGCTTCCAGTCGTTTGATGTATCTTTATTTTTAGACATAGCTTTCGATCAATCCCGCGTAATAGTAATGATATATGTATTTCTAGTTTTACGGCGCCACCAGAATTTTCATAATTTTTTAAGTCTTCTATTTTAAATATCTTTGCAGGCTTCGATGAAGTTTTAGGTTTCCTCGTGTGAATTTTAATCATGTTGAAAAGTCGGGTACAGTAGAACCCCTATTACCCGATTTAATCGGGGGACAAGTGTTCGAATAACAGAAATTTTTTATAATAAAACGACACCTTTTATCTTGTGAAATTTTGTATACTTTAAACAAAATAGTACAAACGAACAAAAAAGATCGAATATATACAACGGTTCATCGGGGTCCTATCGTATATCTAATTCAAAAACTTGATTATAAGATCTTAAAAAATTTGAACAGAATTTTATTTCAATTTTCGATAACGTCGAGATATCAGATGATAGTTCTTAAAACTTGAACAAAGACATTGTACGTGCTCTTACACACGTATTATGAGAAAAAGACGGCGCTTATGAATGCAATCTATAATGAATGCCAGTTGGGGCATGGCGCAAGATAATTTCACTGGCCTTGAATCATCTATCAAACCAAATGTCATGGCGGTGTAAAATCGTGAAATAGTTCCTGTGCTTTAAACGCATACTTCTGTCGATCTTTACGAACGTATATCTTACGAATCGTAATATTTGTTCGACGTTCTTTTTAATAAAATCCCCCATAAATTGTCGACGGGTGTTCGCACACAATTACATTGCGACCGAAACACGCGTTTTCTTTTTATCGAATGCCCTCCAGCGACGTAATTTGCGCGGCGGTGTCCTTAGTCACGTAGCCTTACGATTTTTCTCAGAAATAGTTTAAGGCCTTTTGGACCTATCGCTCATTATCATTATCGCATGGATATCGAGGTACACAGACGCGTTTCGGTGACCCATGACCTTCTTTCCTGATAATCGCGTGGAGTAACAGACCTAGGTACGACGCGTATCACCAAATATTATTATTGTTTGGTTGTCTTAGATTTCTTTCGCACCGATCGCAAACATCGTAGTACGTTATCAAAATTTGATAAAATCTTTCCGCGGTGAACCCTTTAGCGCTGAGTATTCAAATTGATGTTTCATAACGTACGAAAGGATTCGTAATTGACTGTCTAACCAAAATGAATTCTAGCATAACGAATCGACGATATTTGACGATTATTATTCACCTACAATCACTGCCTATCGGAACTCTGTTTTGGAGTAGGAATTCCTGTTCCATGTGGCGAACTATCGCACGAAAAACTAGGGCAGTCCGATAAATCTCCGTCGAAGTTAAGCTTGATAGGTCATCCATTATCAAGGGAAGTACTTTCGAGAATCTAGACTTACCTTCTGATAAACGAAGGGCCTAGTCAAGGCTAACCACCGTTCAGCGGCCATAACGATGGCAACGCAGCCACTGAATAAACCGAAGAGTCGCCAAACGACTCGAAGAGAACAGAATCCTCTCGTAGAGATTATGCCACCCACGTAAATCGTGATGTACATCTGCACCAGCATCCCCAATAATGCAACGAGATCGTTGGTCGCGAGACAACGAAGCATCAGTAAATGCTTTCGATTTCTTCTCTGAAAATATGAGATCGATTTCGCTCGCTTAAATGTTGTACATGTGTCAACGGTCGACGAGTCGTTCTGACGCGAGTTAAATCTTCGAAGTGAAACGAAACTCTTCTCTACAATTTCATCGCGCCAAATTTTAAGCGTTTGCGTCAATCGTGTTTCACCGTCCGGAAGGAGAGAAAGATAATACGATGGACGTAAACGTTATACGCGTCTCAACGGCAATCGATTAAACGTAGCAAGAGTTAAACGCGCAGAGGGATTTTGTTTTATAATTGTTAATTGCTCTTCGCCCAAGTAATATGTAATGGGATACACTCGTGCAGAATGAAATTATTATTACATGCACGTATACGTATAAGATAATATACATTCTTACTCATATGGAATGTGCATGATTATCATGTTCATCCATCGTTGCTTTTACGCGGGCAAAGTTTGATTTTGTTCAATTAACCTTTATATGACTGGGAAAAATAACGTTTATAATGACGGTGTAGGTACCCGGGAACCTGCAATATTGTTATCTATGCCTTTCCGGTAAATTATTTCAATATCCTGAATTTATCGGTTTTATATCATATAATATAAACCATACATACTAAGAATTCAGGAGATAAACAAATTAAAGAACTGGAAAGCTACCCACGTACTTTTCCAGTCACATAAAGGTTAAACGTAACGCGAATCATAGACGAAAATTTATCTTTACGTCGGGCTGTAATTTTCCGCGGTTCTCAAAGTACTCGAGATTTGTGCAGTTTTAAATTCCCGAGAGCAAACTATTCACCGAGTATCTTGTATCGGCATAAATTACATGGGCTGATAAAAACAATTACCTTATCTCGGTGAAAAAGGATGACAAGAGCCGATACATTCCCTATGACACCGGTTATGTACACGAGGGTGAGCACCACTTGAGAAGCGAAAGTCACATGTCTTTTCGGTATACTCAAAACGGCGTTGGGTACCATCGTAGTCGAGTTATACTCTAGGATAGACAAGGTATCGTTCCAGCTGTCCATCTGGGTGAGCGACATTTTTGTAATTCTCAAACTCTCCGGACAATCTGCTTATTATTTATCAATTCGCGCGGCTAGAAAAAATTCTTCGACTTCCTCGAAGTCTATTTCACGCCGAGGAGCGGAAACTGCAGTCAACGATGCAACGATTCATTGACCTCATTGTTTACGCGATCATTTGGTCTGATCAGTAGTGGTTCGCAGACGCTATCATTGACCTGATTTATTTTTTTATATTTATTATAACGAGGACGCGCGAGGGCTGTTAAGTATAATCGCTCAAAACTCCGCTCGTCGCGACGATCTCAGCGTTCCGCATCATTTTCTCGCTCCATTTTTTGATCCGCTACTAACACGAAACGTTTCAGTTATCGGCCAATTTCGATGTTCTATGCGCTGTTGCAGCTTCGGAGTTCCGCTCGGATGGGCGATCCGCTCGGGAGACGTGACAACGTTGGGTCTGGACCCTTCGTACTCCTACCTGCAGGTCCCGAGCCCTTGTTCAGTCGAGAAAGTCCCGCACTACATCAAACCACGCTCGACGTAACGGAGCGACTTCGACTCGTGGACCGGAGATATTCGAGAGCCGCGTAGAAACCGTAACAGTGTTAATTCAAATCCTTTCTGCGCAATGTCCTTCCAGTTACCAGTGCGGGTAATGACTCGTGTCCTCGAAATAATAAGAGAGAACTAATCTTCGATCTTCTCACTTTTTGTTTATCGAAGCACTTCCCGTCGCTGTGTCGAATAATCGAGAAGACAATAACACAAAATCACACAGGATTCTCCTCGTGGGCGGACAAGTGGTGGTCGATGCAAGTTTCGAAGAGACTCCAATAAATTGTTTAGCCGCCGATCAAGTATTTCGATTTCAGACCTCGATCACCATCCTTCGATCGGAGTCGCCGTTCCGTCGATCGCTCGACTCGTTCTTCTCACCGAAAATTCTATCATCGGAGAACTAACGATGCGAACTTGCGATACGTCCGATCGAATTGATCTGTGATGAAGATGAAAATGAAGAACCGCCACCTTCGACTCCTTCGTCCGCGAGAGTCGCCGCCTCACTGATCCGAACCACGCGGTCGCCTTCAGTTTTGTTTACAATCTATGGAGCCCTCAGAACGCGCATGTGCTAGATTTTTAACCACGCGACGCTTTGGCGCCGGTTTTTTTTATGGCGTGAGTGGAGAAATTTTTGTTCTTAACGATTTGCTTTAATCCCATTTATTAGCGTGCGGTTGCGCGTTAAAGCAGGGATTAATAATAATAGCTATATGTATAATAATAAGTTCTAGAGCTTCGGTTTAGGGGCCCAGTTTCTCCAGGGAGGCAGGTTTATTTTTTCTCAATTAAAAACCAAATTTAAACCTCCGTTCAGCGTGTTGCGAGTTGAAGATAAATTTAATAGGAACTTTGGCGTTTTTATTTTATGTCACAATTCTATTCAATGTCAAAAAGTATGTAGGGCTCTTATAAAAAAAGCCGTTCGGGGCTACAAAATTTATTATACGTCATCGTTCGTAGTATTGAAAAGTTTAGTAATATAATTGAATGAAATTCAATATTTTGCGCTCGGTTCGATGTTATTGTTTGTATCACTAAGTATCTGTTTATATGGAATTATCGCTGATGTTGATCCTTACACAGAATTCTTTAATCAAACTTCCGCAACTTAGAATAACGGAATTCATAGAAGACCAAGGTCCTCGCAAATTATTTCTAAACAGTGGGGTAAATTCGACGTTAGACGCGGCTAGATTTCGTTGGCATGCAGATGGTTATAAATAATGCATCGTACATGTAGTTTTTTTATACACAAGGCGGCACGTTGGCGATTCGTATTGATAAATAATTTCAAGCACGGCACGATTAACGCTTGCTGTGTGTGCCAAACGAACATGGTCTCTTCAAGGATACAGAGGCTCAATCCAAGAATGGCGATGAACTTTGCACGGAATAATCAAAATTTAGATCGAATCCAGGTAAAAAGGCGACGCGGGGAACTAAAAAAAGAACTAATCTTTAAAAGTGTTCGCACTTTCACGTTTCATATTATGTATTTTACGATAAACTCCAAACACTGTTTATCAGGAAGAACATTATGTACATTGCGAAGCTTTTACACTGTCATTTTTGTTGCAGCTGTCGCCAACATTTTCATAATCGCTGTGCGGAAAAATCACGGAGTACATGGCAGAATCAAAAAATGCATAAAGAGACGGGTCGTGTGCGTGTGCGTAACTGCACACAGGTCGCCACGTGCTCATTGAATTATCTGGAGGTGAATGAACTTTTATGTGTCCGCGAGACGGTCGATAATTGATGTCTTTTTTATCCAATTTAGCGCAAGGTAGTGCACGGGATCTACGGTAGAGCGATTAAAAAAATATTTGAACGCTCCACTCGTCGGTTTCAAACTAATAAATCTTAAGTTCGAAAACTAAAAAATAACTACGGGACTTGTCTTTTAATTCTCTCGTATAATGTTACGAACATTAACATTGTTACCGTGAAAGAAAACTGTTTATATTCTGCCGGAGGTTTACCGAACTTTATGTAGGATTCCTATTTACGTGATCTCAATTCCATACAACATTTGGTCTGTGCGATGCGATGCGATGCTCAACGTCGAGCGGAAAATCTTAATGAAGCGTAGAACAGAGAACCTAGTGTCGTAATAATTAATGAGATGGTTTTTCTTTCCCGCGCTATCGATGCGGACCACCGACGGGTCCGCACGAATCGTAGTCACGTGCTCGCAGTAATTGATTCGAATGTTACGCAAAGCCAACTACGGTAAGTAAATTATGTCCGCGAAATGATCCACCCCCAACCCAAGGAAATAACGTACAGTCGAAGAAATATCCTTTGATATCACTGCGCGTGTAAATAATTTGTCAACTATCCACAGAATTTCGAACGCGATTAAACTTAATGTCTAAAACGGATTAGAGTGTAACTTGGAAACGACTCGTATGATCAGCTTCCAGGAAAGCCCATACGATCAATTACGTTACAATTACTCGCGTATGGATCCCCGCTGTTATATTATGCTTCGTCCCGATCGCCACTTTCCGCAATTTGGATCATTGTATCGTAGAGGGTATTGATGTACGCGCACGTAATGCGGAAATTGAGGCGCATCGACGTTCCGAGTTATTTGCGAACGGCGCGACATCATTTTTGCGAATGCAAAGCGATTTAGTATCTGTATTCAGGCAAGCGAGAATGCTTATAACGAAGGTTTATCTGTAAATGGAGAGCCATAAACATACAATGGGTAATGCCGAAACTAACGAGGAAATCAATTTAAATAAAGCAAGCTCAACGGGCGCGAATCTTGCATAACGATGATGGCACTTAAGATGCACGCTGCGAATGCATCGAATAACTTCTCGAATTCATCCTGGCTTACGATTAACGTATGAAATTAAAGTAGCCAAACTGTCATTTGTCCCTCGGAGTAGGCGTCATCCGATTGGAATTGGATAGAGGAAATGCGAACATGTCGTTTGCATTTCCTATCCAGCACTGTCCTGAATCAGAACTATCCTCTATCAGAACTGAACTTCTGGGATTCAAAGAAACCCGACGTACCTGGGATTGCATTACATTTTTTCATTTAGAGTCATAGCTATTTTTTTATAATTCAGTCATCCTTCCGCTTCAAAATACAACTCGTCGCATTCAAATATCTCGTAAATTATGGGAGTTAGAATTTTTTACAGCGAGTTACCCAATCGGACGTTTTCATAGCAAAACGCTCCAAATAATAAAATTCCATCTGAAAATAAAAAAATCTATAATCACAGTTTTAAGTTCTTTATCTCAAAATCACTCGCATGTACTACAAATCCACCTAACCCGAACTTGCAAAACATCAAATTCCGCGATGTCTCTAATGACCCAGCGGCGCTACCAGGATCGTGCCGTCCTGGCGTTAAAATATAGCTTCCCGATTTTTTGTTATTATCTAACTCGAGGAAAGCTACCGCGCTACTCGTGCGTTTAACCGAACAGTATTTTACCGAACGCGTCTTTCAAAGTTGGCGGTCAACGGGGAAGAAGCTGCGTTCGTCGGCCCGAGAGCGGATAATGCAAGCGGGACAATTAAACGATCGACACTATAGTATCGTGGCCCACCTTTCCTCACGAGGCTCCTCGTGGTACTCGGGCGATTTCGTGTCAGCCTCTACGAATCTAACTTTAGATGTATTCCCGAAATAACCGCCGAGTGTGTTGGGAGAGCTCCCTTTCGGCCATCATACAGTGCCATTGCGGGTAACGGGCGTGACGTTTTTCCTGGTTATTTACTCATCATAATCGATTCGAACCGTCGGGCCTCAGGTAAACTTGTCTCATATTTTTTTATCGATGTAACTTCTCGCCCGTCCTTATCGCTGCGTCCCGCGCGATCCGATTACAACGGCCAGTGGAAAGTTAAAAATTCCTAATGTCGAGGCACGCGATTACCGGTAGTGAAACTAGATCTGTAGCTGATCGATCTGGCGATCAGTGTTATGATTAATTCAACTTTTGCGTGTCTTTATCATGAGTTCTCTCGACATCTAATTTCACTGGACAATCAGGGTTAGAAATTCTTAATGTCGAGAGTACCTTATTACCGGCCGTGAAATCAGATCTGTGTACGAACGATTAATTTATCGATCGGTGTCATAATTACTTCTATTTGCTCGCGGATGATGATACTGTATTCCGTTTTGTGGTAATCGGGGATTAGTATTACGATACTCTGCCGTTTTTCTAATTATTCTTCGAAAGTTCTGACGATAATCGGAGTGTAGGAAGTTACTCGAGTTTATGGTGCAGGGAATACGAATTATTAACAACCGGAAAAAATGTATCGATTCTATGAACTTGACTGATCGAGACGTTTGATTTCAATTAAACTGCCATAATCAGTAATGTCAGCCTCTTTTCGTTACAACTAAGACTTATCACGTAACCGGTCGAGATCGATAAAACGTAAATAAGACAATATTGGCATTGGTCGGTAATGAAAGAAAAGCACGAAGATATAACCTGTATTATTTCGAAATTTTGCTCACTGATCCAAGCGACAGGATGGAACCCGATCGATACGTATTTTATTCTATCTTCGCTTTGTTTTCTGTTACTTTGGTCGTTAAATTTTACTGCGAACGAGAACGAGCTGTTTTCGCTTTCATTTGAAAACAAAGAGAAAGAGATGAAACGAATCAAACTAACCTGTTCGTTTAACCTATATCTTTATCGTCCCTCTTTCCCTTTCTCATTCGATCGCAATTAGCTTCTTCGAGAAAAGAAGAATCAATGATCAATTCGATCGGCGTCGTAGGATTACGGGTACAGGAAAGAAAGTAAATTGGGTCACCCGGTATCGAGCCGATCGATGCGACACCGCCTAACCGTAGGATCAATTTCGTTGACATTTTTTTTTCAATTTCCCAAGTGCAGATCGCGTTTAAAAGTGAGAACAATAAAACAAGTATGCTTCGATCTTTAAGGATTATTAAGAGATCATTGTAACAGTTGTTTTTGGCTGTCTACCCTTTCACGTCCGTTTGTTTTCAATGGCGATACCCTCGTCTCGTAGTGGCGTTTGATTGTTAATGCTTCCCGTAACTAACGAAATTCTTTCACGGTTCCCTGTATTCCGTAGATGCTTTGATAATGGGCGACCAAATCGGCGATAACGTGATAGTGGAGAGCACAGAAGTCGAAAAGAAAGAAAATGAGGTGAGTGCGTTTGAAACGCATCAAACCCGCGTCTAACCTCTCCTCGGAATCGTTTACGGCACCGATATCGCAACATTCTTTATGTACGAAATTCGTACCGCCAGAAATCGATTTCTGTTAAACGTACCTTTTTTTTGCCGACAGTTTTTTATTTCATAATTTATGCTACTCTCGGATGTATTGTTTATGCGAAACGTAGGCTATGATTACATTCGCGTTGTGCGTGTGTGTGTGGGTGTGTTTGTAACGTCGGTGTTTTTTTGCGTGCGAAATACGGTTGATTATTTCAGGTGAAACCGGTGGAGCACATAAAGGAAAAAAGACGCGGGAAAGAGGAGAAAAGTAAAAAGAAAGGTGACAAAAGACCGGCGGAACAATTTCTGAAGGGTTTAAATGATGTTCACAGTGTGGAGGATAAATTGGAAGTTATGTGTAAAAAATATTCAGAGATCGTCGACGAAAATAGGAAATTGCAGATGACACTAAAGCAATACGACAAGAAGATGTTGACTCTGCAGCGTGAGAAAGAACAATGCCAGAGCGAACGCACTAAGGCGGCGTTGACCAGAAGAAGATTAGAGAGTTTGTGTCGAGAGCTGCAGAAACAAAACAAAGCTGTTAAAGAAGAGAGTTTATTGAAAATCAGGGAACAGGAGGAATTGAGGAGGGATCTCTCGGAAAAGTTTCAAGGCGGCTTGGCTCAAATCACGGCGCTCATGAACCTAAATACGGAGAAAAATGCAAAAATGTACGAGGAAAACCTGGAGATGAATAAGAAATTTAAAACTGTTTACGAACAATTTGAGCTAAAGGAACAACAGTTGTTAAAAGTACATAAGGAAATGAAATATGATTTGCAAATAGCGGATTTAAGAATAGCGAGGCTGAAAATGCAAGCGACGGAAGAAAAGGAAGCATTGCTGAAAGAGAAACAAAAGCTTTTATACGTAAGGCAATATAAATGTGTTTAGGAATAACATGCAATGTCTGAATTATTTATCTCGTTATTTGTCTATAGAAACTCACGGAGTATCAGGTTCAGATTCGAGAGCTTCAAGCTACAGAAGCGAGTCTTAGAAGTCAGATTAGTATGTACACTGATAAATATGACGAGTTTCAAAACGCTCTCACGAGAAGCAACGAAGTTTATGGAGAATTCAACGAGGAGATGGAAAAGGTTGGTATTATAACATTTTTTACACAAAAGTGGCAATCGGTAGGTAGTTACGAGAACTGTGTTATGTTTTTATGTGCTGGTAGATGTCGAAGAAGATATTGCACCTCGAAAAGGAGACCAATCTGTGGAAACAAAGATGGGAGAGCAGTCATTCGGTTTTACTTGAAATGACAAATGAGAAACGTGTGAGAGACGCGGAAATGGCCACGTTGACAAAGAAGCTAGCGCTACTGCAGGATCTCTGTAAAGCGTTTCAATGTGAAAGAACAACCTTATTAGCGCAATTGAAAAAAAATAAATCTGAATCTGACGCATCTTCAAAAACTGATAGCGAGAAGGACGATAAATCTATGAAAGAGGTAAGTTGTTTGTTGGCAAAGCAGTATAGAATTATAGGACACTCTTGAGAAATAGAAACATCTCTATCGTAGGTTGTGGAAGCTATCGAAAAGGGTGTTAAAGATGAATGCATCAAGAGCGACATAGCAGTGGAATCAAAGGAAGACGAAGATTCATCGCAGAAGGAGAAAGATGTATTGGATGTAAAACTGGAAACCGAAAAGGCTGAGCGGTTGGAATCCAAAACTGTAGATACGAATCAAAATGCAGGTGTGGAAAGTAGTTCGTTGATCTCTCAAACAGCAGATATCGACTTAGATAAAGTAGTGGAGTCACCTGAAATCGAAAAGCAAGATACAATAGAGACCTTGAAAGAAGAAACTGCAACGGACGAAACACCAGTCAAAGATGCGGAAACTTCAAATAAAGAAATTCTAAACCTCGAGTCTACTCAAGAAGAATGTTCGTTAGTTCTTAACCCCGATATTATAAAAGAATCAAGTACAAAAATTGAGGAACGTATAGTAGAGTGCACGGATAGATCTAAACACGAGGAGAAAGAAGTAATAGAATCCGAGATCGAGAATACGATAGAGGAATCTAGTACCGAGTTATCGAGGTTACAGTCCGGAGAGGAGCCCGAGGTATGCGTTAGCGCGCATCCAGATAAAATGAACGGGGAAACAAGCTCAAACATAAAAACTTTATGTAACGAAGTAGAATCACTCCACACCGAGACTGAAACCATAATAGAACAGTTATACGAAGCGATAAATTCGGCGCGGCAAGAAACGGTGCAAGATGGCACGAAAACCTTAAAGAACACGATAAACAGTATAGTAAACGGGGAATCGAATAATCATTTAGATAATAACGTAGAAAATGAAAATGACAGTTTACACGATGAAGCCTGCGAAGAAGCGCCGAACGAAAGATTAGAGAATAACGTGGACGCGCACGAAACATGTACAAATGCAAGTACGTCTAACAGCGACGTAGACGAAGAAACTGTGCCAACGGACAGTGCGGACATAATTGAGAAAAGTGTCGATACATGCATCGAATCTATCGCGACGTCAGTGATATCTAACGAAGAAATTCCGTCGAAGGAACAACCGACCGATCCTGATACAATCTCGACAGATGTTAGTAAAGCAACCCCAATAAAGGTATTGCTATTGTAAAGGACGAGTAGCACGGAATTGTCGGTGCCGAATGTCTTTAAGAAGTGTATTGATAACGTTTGTTTCGTGTTGCAGAGTGGAAAGAGAAGGAAGGAATGAAAGTGAACCTTCTCCAAAGTCTTGGTTCTTAATGAGGGACCAGGAAGTGATACAAAAACTAGGATCCTATAGTAACAAAAAATGATCAATCAAAACTAGACTCCTTCTTTTTTAATCATTACAAATTACGATGAAATACAGATTATCTAGAAATTTTATCAGATCTGGGTTGTCGACCATTTTTCACGCTTTACATTGATGTATAGATATTTAAAAATGATAGATCCTATACTAAGTTAATCTCATTTACAGCTGTTCCATTAAATAAAAGATATTTAATTTACCATCCTCCGACGATTGTTTTTCGTACAGGTATTCCGTATAGAACATCGCTGTAACGGTACGTACCCGAACGACGAATTTACAAGTAATTCCCTAAATTGTGTTGGCGTTACACGACAATCGTTAAGGCAGGATTATCCACGAGCAAAATCTATTTACGTTACGAATTCAAGTTGCGTTACTTCCATGAATTTTCAAAGACAGGAGGTACGGTTCGAACAGAGACTCGTCGCATAAAATAAATAGGCAGATGAGTGGATGCAATTTATATCACCGTTCGAAGTAATAAATGATGCGAATAGAAACTGCGAATAAGCACGTAGAAGTGCAGTCGTTAAACCTTGACCCACTCTTGGCCTTCGCATGGTCAAGTGCATAATGGTACCTTCTAGAATCGAAATAACTGTCCATTCAAATGAAAGTGGTCGCATCTTATGCTACGTGTTTCTCATGGTAGCCGCTCATGCTTCTACGTTCCTACCGCTTGACCAAAATGACCTGCAATTTGAGGATATCAAGAGTAGCACGATCGGGCCTTCTTAACGCGCCTCCGCCAAGTAAAAGGCGCGATTTCACTGTAAAATCGGTGCATCGGAATGCACTCTTACGTCACACGAAGCCACGCTTGGAACTCGAGCTACTATCGGTAACCGTTGCCGGCTATAAATACGTGTCCTCTGATTTTAGTAAAACGTTAACCGATGACATCTCTGTGGAGACCAAATTAAAATGACCGCACGCACTCTATCATTACGGTACACGACTATTTAAATATACTTATAACTGTTCATCTTCTGACCGATTTAACGAAAGTCCTGAAGTCTGAAATTCAAATGTTAAGGAAGAGCGAGGATACTGGCCGTGACGAAGAAATGAAAATTTCGTAAACGGAACATCGAATTCTTTATTCTTTGTTGCCGGTCAGACATAATGTACAATCTTTTTTACTTCTGCGTATGACCTATTTCGCTCAATTTCTACGATGATTAATCAGCGACCACGTCGAAAATAAAATTCTATTCACGTTATGTCGTGTCAGATCAATCCGGGCACCTAATAGAAGATCCTCTGCGCATAACCGTTCTTTTCGGTAAACCGAAGAATGGAGCGAAAATACGTCGAGGGAAGCTCGTACGGTGTCTCATCGAACGTGTAAGTAAGCTTGAAATCTTCATCTTCTTTACGGCCTGATCGATTCGCTAGCCTCTGATCGAACGCACTGCGATCCCGTTATCGTTTCGTCCGAGTGGGTCACCGACACCTCGACAGGATTTAACTTAGCCGCGCCGATGTGCACGTATCGGTCTTATGCCGTGAACAGACCGTTCATGTTAAGACCTGGTGGGGCTGGGCAGGAACGTCTCACCTGTTATACCAAAGAATATCACCAGCGGCAGGTTCCATGCACTTCTTTAAAATGATCAGCTCAAAACAATTACGGCGGATGATGCAGGTTTTCATTCCAGAACTGCAAGGTTTAAATCAGATCTGACTTACGGTTACAGAGTTCTTTTATTACACATTTAATGAATAAACTTGTCGATAGAGTACATTAATTTGCAAATAAACAGGAAATTAAAGGATCCTGACAAGAATTGGCATTACTGTAAACGACTCAGAAATAGATCATCTGCCGTTATGTTCGGACGTACAATATTTGATATACCGAACATGACAGCAATTATTGCCGTATGAATTATTCAACTGGTTGGGAGAATTTGCACGAAAAGAAGGAGAGGGCCCTCGAAAGTAGAGTCAAGTTTCAGCCGTCCCTGGAAGCCAGATGGGGTCTGAAAGTGCCCCGCGTGCTCGCCTTCGAGGAACATATCCATGCGGTATTAGTGTTCACGGGAGCGAGTAACCCGTCGCACGTTTTTAATCCTCGATCGACAAGTATTACGTTCACCGTCGACACGTAAGGACGTTTTTGCAGTGGCCCGTTCGAGGTTTCCCGCGGAAGACCATTTTCGTGTCGTATCAGTTTCATCCCTCCGCGCAAGGTGATATACCGATAAATTGGAAACACCTTTGAGAGCGTTTCGAGAAAATCGTCGACTTTCTAGGCTTCGCAGCGGCAATCAAAACTGGATCGACAGGCATGAAGATCGCCACGACGTTGTTCCTCTTTGTGGTTGTCGGTATGTAAAGTACAGATTCGTTGCTCAAAACACAGTCGCGGGCACTAAATTCATGTTTCGTTTGTCGATCAACGCTTTACAATGGTTTCACGATTAAATCAAGAGACAAGGTCTTGTCTCGGGCCAAGTACAAGTACGCGATCATCTTCTTACTAATCGTTTCGTATTAGTTTGTCGATAGTTGCAATAAAAAATCTTTTGTTCGCGTTGTTATATTCGCGGCATTCTGATTTGAAATTTGTGTTCTCTCGTATCGCAGGTTGAAACGATACCCATAAACGGGTCGGTGTTTCGTAAGATTTTGTAGTTTCCATTTAAGAAGTATTACGTGCGTGTGATTGTGCCGTTTTGTTTTATTGTGCAGCATGTAGCGTTTAATGCACGACGAAACCTTTGTTTCTATTTACAAGGAAACATTTATTTCAATCCAGCGCTGTGTCAGGATTATAATTATACTTTGATGGCTGTGTGCGAATATTTGCAGGGTGATTTTACCGTTAATATACAAATGTTCGAGTATTACTGTACAATTATTTCGTCGTATATCATTTCTGACCGATTTTGCGAAAAGGATCTGGAGTTCGAATTGTATTTCTTGTTTGCCGTCAGGCAGAAAAATTGACTCCAACTCACAAATCATATTCGAGATCAAATTCCTGTGAGGTTTCTCTTCGCATTACCGATCATATTTGTTTAATGGAATCTTTGTACATTTAGCACCGGCTTTCAATAGGAGAAGCATTATTGGAAGCTGGCCTCTGACGTGTCTCGCGACATACTTTCTGGGTGATTTGCAGGTTTTTGGGTTTTCAAAAGTTTACGCCTTGTATCAATGCATATTTTATTCTGTGCTATCGAATCCCGACTTACCTCGACTGATCGCACTACTTATTCGATCTTTCTATTTAAACTTTACTGCCTCTCTTACCAGGAAGATCTGGCTATCACTCGACTTTATTACTCGACTTTCAAACGATTAAAATTAAATCTCTTCCTCGCCATACTAATTTCGTTCTTCTCTCACGTAAACACTATTATCTCTTATTTAAGGAAATCGCTGTACATACATACGATTGCGTACATGGGATATCGTAGCGGACGTTACGTCTCCTAAATCAAATGTTTCTTACCTTACATATGTCACGATTCGTCTTGGGTCAGGAAAGATCATTTTTAGTAATTTCACGGTTTTCTTCGCGATGGCCTGAGCGTGACTAAATGTAAGCCTACAGGAAAATGTATCGTGAAAAGGTTTGATAAAATTTGTGAAGAATACATACAGTACTCGGCGCGTATATAAAATTTCTTTTATAATTTCAATGGAATTGAGTTTGTTTCCGTCGATATTCTTTCATTCGATAATAGATGTATGTAAAAATGTATATAATTTCCCACGCGATAGATGTTCGAGTACATATTCGACCGCGTGTAATATTACACAGTTGAATTGCTTATGTAAATGCTTATTTATATGCAAAATAATTAAAATGTCGATCTATATCTCATACATGTATATAAACTGTAATTATCTTTTACGATTTTTGTAGAAATAACGAACGTACTTCTATACGTTCGGCGGGTAACGTCTCAACTATAACGAGTATTTCCCGCCTAATATTAAATAGTAAAATTACTAAATATAATAACCCGTAATAACTCGTTCGGCAACTAGATGCAGAAGCCATAATCATCGAATAGAAATATAATAGCAAAGTCAATCTGCGCATCGATGCGAACTAGAAAGTGTAAAAGTATCGGTTTTCATTGCTGAAAGGTATAGTTGGAAAAAATGGAGCAGAGGATCGACGAAAGTGAGCAATTGCAGTCGAACCGCGAATTACATATAAACGCGATCGAGAGTGAGGGTCGTGGAGGGGGGCAGCAATTGATCCGAGCAAACGTCGATGTTAATTATACATTTTCAACGTTGAAAGTGACAATCGATGTAACGAGCAATTAGTATCGAGATTTACGCTTGAGCTGATAGAAATTGAACCGCGTGGCGTTGCGCGACCGTTTAGCTGCGATCTTTGTTAAAATTGACAGGATATAACGTATTCGTTATTATCGCGTCGTTGTAAACACGAAACGTAATGTAATTGAGATCGTAAGAGAACTTTCTCCGCCTTTGCTGAAAGAATAACTTTCACGCTAGATCGTGACGGTTGTTGTTTATTTCTTATTAAAAATCTAGGAGCCCTAGATTAAATAGTCTTAGACTTAATAACGTTATTCTTCTTGCATCTTTAACGTTTAAAATATGGAGACTATTCTTGAAACCTAAACGATGAAGTGGAGTCACTAACATTCCCTCGCTAAAACGTCGTTAAAAAAGCTGTTGATATTTTCTCTCTAGTATTTTAACAGTATATTATTTAATTAAATTCGCAATATAAAGGTGAATAAAAAGTCACACGTGTATAAAGAAACTGTGTGACGTAAAAGGAACAAAATTTATATCCGACGCTTTTAGCACCCGGAACGAATGTTTATATTAATACATATACGAGTAACGTTAACGGCAGATAAATAAAGTTTCCAGGAAACGACGACGTTCAACGACAATGCGATGTTCGAGATGAGTTAGACACGGTTTTTATTGAACAATAATCACTGGTCCTCGATAATGTTTTTACATAGGTTTCGTCGGATGGGTATTTAGGGAATCGGGTCACCAACGGGTTTATGTAAATCTTTCGTTTCTGACCGGACACTTTCTACGCAGCTCCGGTCAAGAATACTGTTCCGTACACCGATCCGTTCGAGAAGAGATGGAGCATTACCTCGATGACATTTTTTTAATACCCCGGGTGTAGTTATTAATGATATCGGATGTAGGTCGGTTAGAATTTGTAATTAAAGAAGAGCAAGAAATTCAAGACATTAATTATAACGTTGAATCACAAGGCAATCTCTGCGTTGTGTCTAGAGGTTCTTTTTTAAAGCGATCGACAAAAAGATCACGGCTCAAACATGAAATACGAATGTGAAGGTGTATTCTTCGTACTCGAGGATACATTCCAAAGATAATCGTACTATAATCGGGGCACAATTCATTTTATACGGGCTTTGAGTTCTCTCATACGTTCTGTCAAAAGATTAAACTAAAGAATTGTTTGCGCGATATGCCTTTAAGTAAATTTCTCCCAACTGCTATTAAAATCTACTAAACGCGATATTAAATTCGTGTATAGAAACCAGAAACTATCGGGCGATACCAATAAAGGCACAGTTCAGTTCAGTTTAATATATCTTGTACTTTGTGTGCTTATATGCGATTCTTTCAAAGTTAGAATCAGTGCTGCCGCGTATCGTTATTAAAATAGAGTAAAATTAGTATTGAATTACCCGCGAACTTGGATATTCGCGACCAGACAATAGAACGTGAGAAAGAATTCCAGAAAGAATTCCAGGCAAGGTAAAGGTAAAGGCCGCCAACGGGAAAGCGTTGCACGAGTTTACTCGTCTACGAGGATCGTTACGTCGTTTCACGATAATCAGGGGAACTCGGTTAAACGAAGAAAAGTGAATTCTGTATTCATTCACGGGTTTCCAAGTGGTTCTCACCCATTATATCGCGACTCGATTACGTCAAGTTTATCCCGAGATGGAACAGTGAAAGTATCTTCGATATCTGTGTTGCTAACGCCATTCGTCCTCGGCTGTGCCCCGATTAGGATCCCGAATTTTTCTCAATTCCATTAAATTCGCACGAATGGCGAAATTGAATTCATCAGAACCGACAATGCGCGGTCCAAGCAAGGACCTCTTCATAGTTCATTGAAAATTACGATCGCTAAGACCTTCCGAAGTGAAAGTGTCGAATCAGTTATTAAGTTAACGTACGAGCTCATTTTTTTTTTGCTGAAGTTTTGTAGGAAATTTCTATTCCCTCGTGGAACGGTTACAATAACTGTCGATCCGCGTTTTGTTTGTTGCACGTTTCACCGGAATGATCGACGTGCACGCGAACTGTCACTGAGAATATGATTTTGAAAAACAAAATCAGGATACAGCTAATTGAAAGGGACAGGAACGGGACGCGAGTGGTCTATTATCCAAATTTCTAGTCTGCGATAATGTCCTCTCGCTTGAGAAACGTTATTCTCTTGACTCGCATCGCGAAACTGTGTGTCATGCAAATAGCAGTAATTGGTAGAAAATTTAGAAAGATAGGCGTGGAGGTTTACAAGTAATTTCACTTACAATCACTCTTCGGTAATTTGGCCACGGCAAATGGGTTTACAAAGTCGTGCTGCAGATCTTTCCGTTTCCAAAATTTCGACACCACGAAGGACGGCGATTTTCGTTACATAAGTAGGAGGCTCCAATTTGGCTGGAAATTATTTCTTGGCTGGCATTGGAATTTGTATGGCGGTTGCCTCATAACCCGCAAAATTGCTAAAACCGTTGGCGCCTGTCGAAATTTCCAAAATCACATTTTTTAAATCAATTTTATGCAATGGGTAGAACATTAAATGATCGCAAGAGTGCGGTGTTATTGATGAATAATTTGATGATTGTGGGAGGCGAGGCAGGAGCACTGCGAGCTATAAATGAAAAATTGCTTGTATATGTAAATGAGTTTATCGGACCCGAGAAACCTTTAAGAATTTATTTTCATGCGTCACGACACTGTGATGTAAACGTTTATTCAATTAAACGCGGTGGTGCCATTGTATAACTCTGTGTAACGAACGTCGAGAAAAAGACACCCAATTATTTGGAGCGTAAAGGAAGCTTGTAAAAACAAATTAAGAGGTTTAAAAGAAACAAGTAGCATGATTCTTGTTAGTAATTCTCTAACCACAGATGCCTCGATAAAATTAGTTCAACAGATCGCGACGATGACCTTGCAATTAGTAACGGTAGACAAACGAATGTGATTATAATACATTTAATGATAATGAGTGAGGAATCTAGGATTATAAATGATTATGGTGATTTAATTAAATATTCAACGGCTGGTTAGTAATAAAATGGGCAGATATTTAATTAAACGATTACAGTCATACTTGTCATGAATATTATCATTAGGATCTTGAAGCAGAATAATAGCTGACAATAAAATATAAAGATAGCTATTTCAAGATAAAGATAGTACTCAGGACTTGATTTAATATTAACAAAGTAATTTCAGAGGCACTTTATAAACATAGCCAGCGATTGATATCTTTGTTTATGATTAAGACATTTACTCCGCTCCGAGGGAGGGAGAAAGAGAGAGAGAGAGAGAAAGAGAGGGGTGACGGATTATTCCAAATTTTCGGGCCACATCGCTATAATTTTCGCGACGTGGAGTCTATTTGGAAATCCCGGGAATGATTATGGTCGTTTAACGTCGAAAGGTTGACTCGAGTTTCAAGTGGGTTAGTAGGCTGCGGGTCCGATGGCACGCCTAAGATCCGGCAAAGGTTCTTCGAACGGATCCCGGAAGTTCCTTTCACAAAACTTTGGAACATTGTCAAAGAAAATTTCAAATGCAGTTTTCTATCGCGATAAAAACGTGACTCAGCTGCCAATTTGAAATATGATCACACGATCTTCCGTGTCAACGTTATTGAACGGTCACGCGAAGCATGTATGCGTATTGTTATAGCTATTAATTACGAAAAAGGAATAATTAAAAAACTATTCTTTTCATACATTAAATAGATGAAATAAGATATACAATTTTTAATTCATCAGTTTTCTGAACATCCGTTTTAATTCATGCTCAAAATTTCGCGATAGAAACGATACGGTATAGTTAACAATTGTGTCAAGGAACGAAATGATTTGCCGAAAGTACCGACAAACTGGCTACGCATCAAATTTACGTTACCATCTTGAGATTTATTTTACGAGTTCCCATCGGTACCGTAGAAATTGCTAACAATAAGGTAAATGCGCGAAGTGCTTCTGTCAAGTGCTTTCGATTACTACCGTGCTGAAAGTTTCACGTTGAGCTAGTAACCTGTCTATACGCGAGAGTATTGCGAGCGAATCGTAGTGACATTTATTACCCCAGGAATAGAAGGATGAAATCGAAGCATCAGGCGTGATAGTGAATCGGCGTAAGATGACTTTTCCCGTTCGTAGTGATCGAGATTGCAAATATTGTGCTCATTAATAATTCATAATTCGCTGCCGTCCTTTCTCGGCAACGGACACGTTACTCGTGAGTAGGCTTGTAACAAGTACACCGAAACTGACGAAAATGATCAATATAACTGGGCGATGCACGAGGAAAACTTTACTTCGCTCGGTGACTCCAAAATGTTCACCGATGACCCACTTCAAAGTTCAGTTCGTTCGCCTTTTGCGACGAGTTTCCAATTTAATTCGAGTATAACATAGTTAGTACGATAATGCAGTGAAAGTAGGCTTTGGAATTTTCGGTAAACGCAAACCACGGACAATTGCAGTGTCACTCTAGGTCGTTCTTTCTTTGAACGAAAGATTACGATGTATACACGAATGCAACATACGTATACAATCAGGGATAATGCGTACGTGTGGATAATCTACGTTTGAACTTGCCTGGACGCTTAAGTACGTTTCGTTTTTATTGTAGAGCGGGAAACCGCAAATAAAGGAAGATTTCGCATTTTCTATGTGAGAATGTCATTATGTTCGGTAGTCGGCGACATCCTGACGTCGTAGAAAATATTAGAAATTCACCGCTGGCAATGTACAGTGTGTAATAGACAGCACTTATGATATAGGCAACGTGCTTTGACCGGTTTCGTTCGAAGATTTCCTTGTCAGAGAGAAAATCATTATTTCGGAAATCTTGGGTACTCTGTCAAGCATTGCCCCTACATATAAAATACTTCGGCGTAATTAATGAAATAATCCCAACACGAGAGACACACAGGTCACTGAAACTGTTTAAAAATATCGCGAGGAAGGATTTAATCAAGGTCGCGACACTTCAATGGACTTTCACTACGTTCGCGTACATTCGTAAATCCACGAACTGACCTTACTCCGACGATAACAGATCTAACTGGATCAATAGCACAGAATAGGAATCATAGATCTACGAGGATTTGGATTTTTCCAGAACTCGGATAATAAATATAAATGGGTTCGCGTGTAAGCAAACTGTCTAGACGAATCGCGATTAACGATCTACGACTGATACAGCAGGGGATAAAGCGATAAATTACACCTTCCATCGTAGTGATATGATTGAAGTTTGTCTTTCCGTTAATACCGATCGAATTACGATGGAGCAGTTGGATAGGAACAGGGATCCATGGTGTTCTTTTTCTTCCGGTTTGGTTGCAGGATGCACGTGGCGGGAGACACTAGGCACATGCGTGTTTCAATCGGACTTTGGTTTCGTGCTTAACTGCGCCTTCAAAAAGTCTGGTCTCTTTCGGGTACGAAATCTCGGAGGTGTCAAAGGCTACGTCGGCCTGGGTGAGTCGAATCAACCAGCGATGGGTGCGATCCAATCGATTGGATCTTCCGATAGGCTCGATCGAGTCTTCGAAGAGGAAATGCAAATTAGAGTATCTAATTGGTCAAATAACACGGCATGATTACGGATTTCAATCGTGAAATGAGAACATTCGATACAGTTATGCGATCGTAAAATGAAGCGGCACGAGTATGGATTTCAATCGTAAAATAAAATCATTCGATAAAGTCCTGCGGTCGTGAAATAAAATGGTCCGATTAAGTTTCAATCGTGAGATAAAGTGATCCGATTAAGTCTCAATCGTGAAATAAAGTGGCCCGATGTCAATCTTTCAATTTTTAAATAAACTGCTCTGTCCACGTATTTTAATTCTTATTTGCATCGTTGTCAAGAACCGATTTAATAGAAAATACTTGTTGGTTCGGCTTTCGGTCAAACTTTTGACACTTTAATCCCGCGTTTCTTGCTCGATTACCTTTAATTATCGCAGATAATACTACGGAGACCCGTAACAGCGTTCTTACGAAATATCGAAATAAAAAACCTCTTTCGCGGTATAAAAAGACGTGCGAGTTATGCAGCATGTAATCCTTACGTAACAGTCACCCTATCGAATATTTCGATGTATGTCAACGTACGAGAGTAAATGACGTATATACTCGTCAAAATGAGTAGAAAGTTTAAATTGACAGTTTGGCGGATAACGGTTAGGGACGTTTTACTTTTTCACATAATTCTCAGGTGTACTTGGATAATCTTGCAAAAATGAACGATATTAAGAGCAGAATAGGGACAACGTTGCAGATACGCCATAACGTTCTTTCAGACATACCACTTCGCTTTATAAGATTAACATAACATTGCACAAATCTAATGTATGCATAACGATACAAATTATACTAAAACTAACGATTGCGCAAACGATTACGCAATGTCGAAACGTAAAATGAACACTGGTCCTGGATCAACTCTGCGCGTCGTAAATGTTTTATTTGACCGTCCCGCATGAAGATTTCTGATTGATTAATGGGAGATAACTAAATTTGACATGAAGTATCTTTTGATTTCTAAATCCCTTGACAATAACGCGATAGATCGTTTCTTCACCGGTCGGTTTCGCGCGTACGATCTTGCTTGTCGAAAAAAAGAATAATATCTATTACTGACGTTGAAAGTGGGCGAACAGAAGCAAACGAATAATTAATTTCGTGGAGCATGCAGGAGAGGCCGATGGGTCTGGGATGGCGGCAGGTGTCGGTCCCCGAGCCTACTTCTATCGCGCATTTCCAACTATGAAAACTGCTGAGAGATGAGATGATTTATTCGTTGCCTTGGCCTGGCCCAGTTGTCGTCCGAGGTGTCACCGGGACACTCGTGAAAGAAGACCCCTTGGTCGAGAATGTAATTTGCATTAGGTGTGCAATGCGGCAGAAGGTCAAAAAAGAATCTCTTTGTAAAAACGCGTCGCTATTCACGCATTCGCAGAAGATCGTAAAAAGTGGTGTTGGCTCTTGCGTAACAGACGATTGCTTAACTCTCTTCGGTTCGTGCGAACCTTCCTTCCGGCAATGGTTTTTCACCCTTCCACACTAACCTGAATATGCGCGCGTGATTAAATAGCCCCTGTTTTGGAGTCGCGAAATATTGATTAGAAAAGTCGTTGCGCTTATTAGAGATCTCCCCCCCCCCATGTTATCGAACCCGTTGAAATGATAATTGGAGTCATTACGAAAGATCCTGTTTTTGTATAAATACTCTGGATTTAATATTGTTCTAATATTACATAACGTTTCCAGGGTTTTCCGTTGGTGACGAACTGGGCTTCGGTCAGTCTCTGTCAACCGTGGAAGCTGCCAAAAGAAGAAGCGTGCAATCTGGCAGAGGAAACGCGGTGTCATTTGCAAATGCAGTAAGAATTTAGGGAATTTCCTCAAACTAAAATTTGAAAAAGATCGCATCCAATTTAATCTAATCTGGTCACTTAAATTCGATCGCGCCTCGATCAATCATTTTATTCGTAATCGCAAAGCGAAACACGACAGCGGGAAGATTTTGTAAAATTTCTGCTATCAAAGTTTTCTAACGATTTTAATGATTTATTTAACAATCTTAACAATAACTGATAATGGTGATCGTAACAATTTAAGGATCACAGATTCGAATGTAGATGATGATACGGAGCAACAAAGTCGGAATCGATCTAAACTCGCGCAATCCTCGCCATAGATGTATTTGCTCTGTGTAAATCAGTTCAAGGGAAGTCCCCGAGGATGGATGCAAAAGTTAAAAACATTCCATCATGATTCTTGTAATACCAGGGTATATTTTTATCTCCCGTCGTGTAACTTGCTGTTTGAATGCAGTCTTGATTGCACGTGTCCTCGATGAAAGTATACAAAACACGTACATATTTTATTCAACGGTGTTACCATTTGTACCACATTTGCAGTTTCATTGTGCATTATCCCAAGTTTTGCAATCATCTACTTTCACCGTAAATTACTTTAAATCGTGATCCGTTCGTTAGATCTCGCGTGTACCGCTTCAGGGATCAGCTGGGATTAGTTTGGCTAGTCATATGAGAAAATCACGATCGGTAGCGATCGGCCTTGTCGCAACTGGTGCGTGAATGTCGCTGCGGCTCTTTACGTGTGTAAGGAGTAAATTTCTGCCGTAATACAGCCTTGTGCGAGCACGCGTTGTTTGCGTATAAGAGAGAAATTACTGACAAACAATCTGAGGCGGTAATTACACCTTGTAATATGTAACGTTCGTTACGTCTCCAAATCGTGACACTGTTTCTTTTTCACTTTAATACAATCCCAAGGATAGAAGTAAGTTCAGTAGGACAAGGATTGAGAATTTCTTCTACTCTTCTTACACGGTTGGATTCAATTGTCATTAGTAGAAAATTATAAGTTCAAGGTAAATGCACGTTTTGGTAACGGCTCGCGGTCGTTTTGAGGTACTCTAATTAGCTATACATCCAACTCTTTTTTTTACACGAATTTAAAGTTACACGGTTCGAAAAAGTCTCCCGCTTTCGAAAAATGTATTTGATCTAATACTATTTCGAAGTCATTGTCTTATAATTATATACATGACCATGAGAAGTTTGGTTCAAATTGCAGTCTTTGATACCAATGTATTAAATACATTCACGTTTTTACCACACTTCAAAAATTAGGTAGCACTGCGTACTACTATAATTTAGTAGTAACTCATGAATCCTCTTATTCGATAACTCTTAACTACACATTCCATATGACATTTACATAACATATTGCATCATTACATTGTTTAAGTTTATTGGCTCACAATATTTAATCAATTGTTCGTTTTATCAGCCATACATAGTGCTATCATTTATACTTGAACATTTCTGAAGTTAAGAAGTGAAAAGGGGTATTTTTATCTACGAATTTTCAGTTTGGTTTTAAACAAATAATAAAATTTTTACCCTAAATAACAGTTAACAAAACGTCGGTAGTTTGAAAGACTCGTAAGAGGCAAGCCATTTGTTTAACAGGAGAATTAAAAATTTTTGACTGTCTTGGCGAGTGGAGAACGTGCAATATCTTTGACAAATGTAGTATAAATCGCACTACACAATTTAAATGTGTATTTCTTTGTTTCATCTTACACAGTTTTCGGATAACATGGAACGCATCCTCCATTTATTATAGGAAACTTATCATTTGTTACACTTTTTTACATGAATTTTTGAGGAATCTATCTACCGTGTAAAAAGAGTGTTGGGTGTATTTGCTTTTTATTTCAAGGCATTTTTGAACCTGTTCAGAAATTTTAGTGAATGTTCTCGCATAAACGGAGTTACGTTTCACCACTTTCTAAGAGAGCGCATCGTTAACGCCGATTGTAAAATCGTTTCGGAGGAGACCTTCGAATATAATGGTTACCTCTCACGATTCTATTATAATTATTTGATTCAACGTGTATTTATTCGATTTCAAGGCGAGCAACCGCGATGAAGTCAGGCAAAGTTCGCAGAGCGCGAGACAAGCGGTGCCGCCCTTCAAACCTCTGCCACCAGGGGCGACACGACCAATAGCTCAACAACCGGAACACCAGAAGTTAGTCGTTCAACAAAATTCTACGGCTCTCAGAACTGTGCCGCCTCCCGCTTTATCGGCTACCCAGGAAGAAGCTTTGATACATCAGCAACAATTGATGCAACAAGAAGCGAAACGAAAGTTGCAGCAGAGGCAACAGCAAGAGGCTCTAGCTTTGCAGGTGTTGAAGCAGCAAAGGCTGCAACAGCAGGAAGCTATGAGGCAGCAACACTCGCAGAAACTTCAACAACAGCAAAAGCAACAACAAATGCTGGCTCAGCAGCAAAGGAGGCAGCAGCAGTTGATGACTATGCAAGCGAAGAGGGATCAGGTAAATTTTCTTCTATCCTTGTTGCGTATTTAAAAATGGTTATTTATCTATGGTGGCAAGTTCTTGGGGATGTGTACCGTGGGTGTATGTTGGGTATATTTAAAAATTGTAAATTATCTATCACGGTACAATTACTTTTGTGCCAAATCACGCCAAAACCCTTTTTCCAACGATTGGTCCTGCACGATCGAGAAAACTTTTAGAATCAATTCACGCAAAGGAGATGGCAAAGTTACGATTTTAAAGAAGGGATAAAAATCTCAAATTTATTTTGCGAATGATAATGTATTTATTTACAATCGGATAGATTTCATTCGATTTGACGATTACTCCGCAGATGCCGCAGATGATGGCCGTTGCGGCTGGTGTGCCAGCACGGTTGCCTACCATCGTCGCTGCAATTCCGCCAGCGGGAAGCGTGGTGGAACTCGAAAACCCAATGAAACCAATGGGCGCTGTAATTTCATCCGCTGGCCTGCCGCCATTCATCGCAATGCCGCAATCGTCTGCGCAACTCACCGACAGGATAAGCAATAGTCCCACTATACTGAAAGATTCCGACAACGAGGTGTCGAAGGATGATTACGTTCAGGTAAACACAATTTCATCGCTACACTGGAGACGAAATTTTTCCGTAACACGCGTGACTCAAGGAGTAAGAACCTCTTACTTTTTTTCATTTAAGTCTATTAAATTGGATAATTGTTTCTCCTTCGTTCGACGCGGTATAAAAAATGATTCTTTGCTCCTCTCGATCTCCGTCACTTTTTCTTACGCGTTGTATTAATCTTTTTACGAATCTGCAGTTACCATTGCCCGAAGACGAAATGGCATCCTCGGTGAACGAGATGACTCTCCTTTCGCTCCATCCGATCACGGCATCCGAATCCGGCCAAGCTCTTAAACAACAACAAACTGAGAAACGACAATCGTTGCCGTCTTCGCTGCCGTCCTTGGCGCCTATACAAGGTATGGAGACGTCCTTGAAAAGTTTAGCGGAAGCTAGCAATATTACTCTCGAAGCTCTCGAAGCGGCGATCCTTCTCAGGCAACAACAACTTTTGCGGAAGCAGCAAGGACCAACGGTTACGACTACAACAACGACAACCGCTATGCCACCCGTTAAAAAGTAAGACGTACGATTGTTAATTAAAAATCTGTGTTATCGGTAATAAGCGCGTTCGTGCCTCTTGCACATCGGAATTATTACGCAAGTGAATTACACGCTTATATTTTCAGTAAATACAACTCCGGGGCAACTAAAGTTATGAATGCGCCGCGCGAATATTATCCGATGGGTTACGATAAAAATTTCGATGACAACTTTGCCAGCCGCGTCGATCTTCCGGACACAAGCTTTTATTGCGGCGATCAGAAACATTTCCCAGGACTCTACGCCGACGAAGATCTGGGATGCATGGTAATACAACTTGGGCGAAAGTACTTTAGATTAATCGTTCGGATTTTAATTTTTAATCATTTGCGTACAGGTCTTCCACGTCTGCGCACTGACCGACGATGGATTGATTATGAAAAGTTTTCTCTGCCCAGAATCAACGTTGTTCGATCAAACGATCCTGAAATGCAATTGGTGGTTTTACGTCGATTGCAAGTCGTCGAAGGGATTATATGATAGCAACATACCTATAAGCAAGAGCTATCAATTAATGAAAGCTCTCGCATTCTTTTCAGCGTACAAAAACAATGACAATAGTACAACTACTGCTCAAGAAAGCTCAGAAGTGACTAGCTCCTGAGTATAGACACGGAAGGGAAAACGGTGGATGTGTGATCCCTCGAAAAATACTTTTGTTTAACTGTGCGTCGATTTTTTTGTGGTATCACAACGAGGTAACACTGCCGTTCTTGTCCAAAACGATAATTGTGTATATATAATTTATTGCACTAGCCTGTAGTAGCGAATAATTTTGTACGATTACGCTGTAAATAGTTTACATTGGTCTATTCGTTGATGTGGTCTGTTCAATGAAAATTCTCTCTTATTTTCTGTGATTTATTTCGTTATGTTTCGTAGTTTCTCGACATTTCTTTCGCAGGGGATATAGATAGCACGTGAGAACATTTTTGGGTTACAGATATATAGGAATACAGGAGGTATTATTTGTGACGCGTGAAAGACGATGGAAATTAAATGCCAAGTTGATTTATTTATTGCAGTGCACAATTTGTACAAAGTCAGTCTATAATTTCTCATCGACGGTTTTATTCCAATTCGCCTTCCGAAATTCAAATTAAGATTATTTTGCGAATAACATAAAACTAAGCGCCCCGATAAACCTTTACTCTTTTAAAACTCAAATAGCGAAAACATTTTGCGTATTCCAATTCTATCGAATCTTCGTAGTTAGAACGATTCGGAGCAATTACGAATATAATAATTGCAGGACGATTACACGTATTGCAGTGCGATAAACAATTCAGTGCTTTTTAAAATATGAAACGTGGCAAATATTTTAACTTACGAGTGAAATTAAAAAAAAGAACGCATAGACGTGTTAATTGGACGCGACTGAACGTACATATTTACACGTCTTCCTTGGGACATTAAAAAATACAAGTTTTTATATCTACAAAAAAAACAGCTAATACTTTTTACGTACAGAATTATTTATCATGACGAAAATGGATTTTATCCATTCACCCTGTCGTTCAATTTTATTTTCTATAACATATTAACGAAGCATTATTACTTGTCTATGTTCTATTTTAAAAATCCTTCCGCGGACATATAAACGATAAAAATACTTTATATTTCCTTAATTAAATAATCTCCGTTTTCACAGTTATCATTGTCCTTCGGGATAAAGTCATTCTAATTCCAGCTTTGCTTTGGAACACGAAAGGCAGCACGATTGTTGATAAAATTGATAAGAACAAAGTCGGGCTTGTATGACTAAATTGCAATTCGAGATGCTGTCCTTGCAAAGCGGATTTTCCTCGAGGACTGAAAAGAAAAATAAGCGTAATTGTCATCCTTACATCGGTGAAACGGCGTGCGCGGTTGACGATTACACATTATGCAATATACCATTCGAGATTTCTGGGTCATTCTGAACTTGCAGAACTCTGTGATGATTATCCGATCCGTGGACATCGTCCTTGCAAGGATAATCGTTACAAGTTCTTCGAGACGTAGGTCGACTCTCTTCCTTGCAGTGAGGTTGATGTGGTTCCGGTGATTGACCCTCCCGCGTCAAGCATCTCACCTCTCTCTTTTGTATCCCTTTTCCACAGGATCGGGAACACTGAAATAACCATAGAAAAGAAAAATGGGTAGAGAAATAGTAGAAAAATTACTCCTCGTGGGCGTTTAATCACCTCCGTCCAATCTGAAATGAACCAAGTGGACGTGCAAGGAGGACCACTGCACGTTTTCTTCGTTTCCGGTTTGTTCGAGGGACAATTCATGTCTAGAACTACACGAAGGGCTCCGCGAAGGGTCGTTACGCACACAACTTCTCTTACTTGTTCACCGGAATCGCATTCCACTGAACACTGAAAAATAAAACAGGATATAATAAAAAAAGAATAATAAAATTTCTTTACTCGCTGACGTTTCGGTTTGAATCAACAGTACCGAACGTGGGTAAGTTAGGAAATGGGAATGTAATTTTTTTATATTTAATTATCTACTTTTATTTTTATCGCACCTCGCTCCAGGGACCCGTGAACCATTGTCCACTGCACGTCTTGTTACTCGAACAAGTCCGTATGGTTTCAGGTCGCGTTGATGTATCGCACAGTACCTCCCCGGTACTTTTTTCGCAGAACACTTTTCTGGTCTGCAATCCTATTCCGCATTCCGACGAGCACTAATCAAATATTCAACATTTATTTGATACGATACATATTATTTTCTTGGCGTTAACAGATACAAACGTTGATCGCAGTGCTTATTAACCATGCGTCAGATACAGAAACAAATACTTTTAAAATAAGTTACTTTCTGTTATAGGTGATTTGGAATAATTTGTTCAATAACGTTACTGTATTATTGGTTTTAACAAGTTCTAACAAGTGGCAAAATCCGTACCTGCGCAGACCAGTCGGTATACAACCACTGTGGACTTTGAAGCCGCGTTGACGCGATATTCGTTTGCGGAAGCTTCGTGGAACAAGGCCCCAAGTCACAAGATTCTTGAGTCGTAGGTTTTTCTTCAACATCGCAAATGTGTCTGTGCGCAATGCAAGTTACGATCCTGGTTCTCTTACCAGGGCCACAAGACGCGGAGCACTGTGATACGATATAGAAGTCGGTTAATTTTTTTTTTTTATATTTGCATCCGGTAATACTTCACTCATTGATGCGCGCGGGTAATATTGTTTGGGCGCTTAAAAATAAATTTAAATTACCTGAGACCACGCGCCCACGTTCCATCGTGTGGGTGATATTTGAGTAGTTCTCACGTCATCCTCACAAATTGGCATTTCGCAAACTTCTGTGGTAGGAAGAATTTTCGGTTCGATGCAAGCGCCATCAGCGATTCTCATTGTCAATGACGGTTTTACCTCCTGCACGCACTCCAATTCTCTGACGCGAATTCCCGTGCCGCAGGAAACTGAACACTCGCCCCATGGACCACCCCTCCATCTTTATAGAATTAGATTTTGATTGAGATCTCTCGAGCGTCCGAAAAATTGATATTCTTATGACGAGATTGTACTTACTTGGGTGGACATGGCCGGATGTTACATCGTAATCGAACCTCCCGTGGCTTTTCTACCGCATGACATCTTTTCTCAGGCGCTTGCGCTTGCGTATGTTCTCGTATACATACGTGTCTCAGCGTCTGAGTACCTTAAAAAAATTGCCAATCTTGTTAGGAACGTACATTGGATGGTTTACAACAATTATGGCGTCATATTTTGACAGTGGTTTCCGAAGGCAATTGTAGCGAGAAATGTGGGAAGAATAATAACAAAAATTTCAAGATCAATGGATCTCGCAAAAAAGTAGCAATATCCCAAAACGCGGCCGAAACACGGCGGTGTATGATACTGTTTTTGGAGCTACTTGGTAGCTTACAATTGAGTATTCGAGAATGTACTTCTTAACAAATAATACTTTGAACTCAACGATACACGCGCGCAAAATGCCGATGTAACAATGTTAATCTCTCCAAGGAGACTGACACGTGTGTGTTCATACGTTCAGTCTTTTGTAAATAAAAATTATATTCGGTGAAAAAATAAATGAAATCACGTGGAGAACTGTCCACGGCAGAACTACTCAACAATAGAAAGAAAAATCTTGTCGCTTGGTAGAAAAAGAAACAAAATATTTTTTTCTCACTTTAACAATTTGTCCTTGTAGAAGTTATTCTTTATTCTTTTTACGGATAATCCGGTGATACGATTATTCAGAGAAATGTGTTTTATAATTTTCGTGGACAATCCGGAACAATATTGCCTATTGCGATTTTATTTTGATGCCCGTATCGGGATATGTTTTACCTCCACCGCAAGATTTGCTGCATTCGGTGTAACCGCTCGGTTTCCAAGCAAATTTCCTTTTTTTATACCGCCTTGGGATGTACGGTAGCGACGTACCCTCACCGATCGTCGGGCCACTTTCTACTCTAAAGTACAGTAAAACAAATTTAGGCTACTCGCGTACATAGTTGCAGTACGTTAGAAAGCTGGTGCATTTCGTTAAAATCTCGTAACGTGTATTTTGCATTGAATAAATGCCAAAGTATCCTTACTTTCTATGCGGAATATATGGTAATCCATGCTCAACGCTCTTGTTCGAAACTGAAAACAAAATTTATGGTTACCATCGATATTCAACTTCCGATATTACTGTTTTGAATAGAACATTTCTGTACATGTCTTCTGTACGAGGTGCGAACTCGTTGGCAGGTTTCCACTTCCGGGAATGATGTATCGATAAACGATACCGGGATTCGGTTCTTGATATAGAACCTAGAGCAAAGGGTTAAATTACAGTGAATTCTATAAAACAGTGGAAGGATATAGTGGGTGAAATAGTTTAATAACATATCAGTCATTCACCATGACATCGATGGGCTCTTGTAATGGTCCTGCAGCGGAAAAGCTTTCCAAATTCTGAGGGCTTTGTCGAAGATAAACAAAAGTAGTCCCTGCTGCCTGGTATTCACCGGACCAATTAATACTGTAATTTCCATT
This sequence comes from Pemphredon lugubris, assembly GCA_933228935.1. Lineage (NCBI taxonomy): Eukaryota > Metazoa > Arthropoda > Insecta > Hymenoptera > Crabronidae > Pemphredon > Pemphredon lugubris. The sequence continues at coordinate 19,763,137 of OW121815.1, forward strand.
CAACAGGTAGCTGCCATCTTGTAGTCTAATTGCTGTAAAAATATCCATCAACTTTGTAGTCAGAAGAACACGCAGTGGCACGCACACATATTCTAACACTTAAAAGTTTTAAGTTAAAACTAGATCACAACTTTTGACAGAATGCACCGACCGGGATGATATTTTTTCGTGAGATTAGTTTAAACTAAACATTTTTCTAGCTTGCGAGCTTAACCAAATTTTGAAAATTTACGAATTTCCCAAATTACAATCAAATTCGCCGAGGAGTTATCAATCTTCAGCACTACAAATATCGAGATATTGATGTGTGGTAGAAAATCGACCATTTTTTTGCAAATAACACATCAGTCGTCAAATCGAAACGAACAGAAGTTCCGGCATACATACAGGGTGCCAAGCTTTGCAAACGGGAACTTTCATATTTTTGTTTTGGCGTGGTATACAGAATTTGAAATTGGCGCGCCTTGCGAACGCGTCAACCAGGAGAATGTTGAAACTAAGCATATGTAAGATTTCATCGGAATGACTGCATTTTGTAAAAAGTTATGATATTTTTGCTGTTTTCATATTTGTGCGAGTCGAGTCGCTAGAGGAGAATTATTGCAATTAAATCATTTTTCTTGTCCGCAAAACAATATGAAAACGCGACAAGCGTTATTAATCGAGTTCATTAATTTAACGTGTCTCAGAAATTAATGGCAATTCGATTAGAACAATGTGACCCGTTCATACCGACTTCAAGGACTGAAGAGCTTTATAGCAATCCAAAGATTCGCATTATGCTACATTGCAAATACTACCGCGTCCACTCTCAACCCGTTGACAAGTAAATTGCATAATCATTCGAGTAGGGAAAATAAGACTCTCTCATAACGTTCGTTGGTTGGAAGTAGTGATTATTAGTAGAAGACACGTGGTATCACGTTTTGCGAATAGAAGAGTCATTTAAAATAACATCCACAAGTTGTACGTTAGGATAAGTTCCTTTCGACTCTCTCGAGTAGCACGCAACGAACGCGCTATGCAAATATTGATCTTCTTTTCGCTATACTGTAATAAATCAACGACTTGGGAGCCGCCGTGTATTATTTATAAATTTATCGGCATTTTCAGCGGTGAGATGGAGAATATAGAGGGTTAAAGAGAGAAACAAAGTACGAATTCAGCGGCACTTTTTAATTGTAATTGCTCAAAAACGTAATCTATAAAATTTACTCCAAATGTAGTCTTCTGACGCGGAGACGCCAAAAATTTTGCTCTGGTCTTCTCTAGATTCTTAGGGGCAAAATAAGTGCTTAAGCCCTTGCCTTAAAATTACATTTTGAAAGCATTTATCGCATTGTTTTGTTTTTTACGTCAGCGTTGTAGTGATACTCCTTTCTGATACTGACAGGCTTTTTCTGAATGAATGCAGCATGATTTCCTTGTCCGGCGCCTCCGAATTAGATTGTAAAGCAAGGAATTAAGTACTCTGTACACCGCATTTCTTTCGTAGTTGCGAAATGATAATCAGAAATCGCGCCATAATTCAGCGCTTAATAAGCATTCAGACCGTTTCGCGTTATTTCACACCTACTCAATGGTTTCCACGAAGCCTAAAGAATAGCTGGCTTTCTGCAAACAAAAAATCCAATCTGCCATTTAATCTTCTCAGCGATGCGTGACACGTTGATTGGCTATGTCCATTGTAAAAGTCGCGATCACGATCGTTTAGCCGGGAGTTACGTTCGCAAAAGGGTGCTGTTTACGATCGACTTTATGCTTGTAAGATTTATGCACTTCACGTGCTACTGTTAACGTTAGGGACAATATGGTTTAAATCACCTGAGATTTATGGCGATAAACATGAGCGAAATCGAAGGCAATCAGTGCCTCGAAACATTCGAGGTAGAATTTCGGAAAAAAACTGAGAAAGTTAATAAGTGGAGAAGTTCGCGTAGCCCCGGGAAACTTGAACGAAGTACAACAAAATATATAAATAACAAATTTAAACCTATATCTTCACGCTTATAGTAAAATTTGAAACTTCGTTAACAATTATAACAAATAGAAAGAAACTTTTATCGATCGTTCAAATAGTACTTAACGATACAGATATGTGAGTCTGTAATTTTTGGCACTGGAAAATACGGCGTGTAGCCCCGGGCACGTTCCTTAGCGATGGATAAAGTGGTCTTTACCCGTGCAAACGTCGCAATAGTAATAAAAATTTGTTGATTCAATGTCAACGCGACCTTCGCGAAATGTTTGCATTTACGGCATCAAATCCAGTCTGCTTTAAAAGTTTCCCCGTAAAGGATACATTCTGTAGTCGAGAGATTTTGAATATTTTTGTTTTTGTTTCTAATCATTTTTCCAGTGCATTTTAATGCGTTTCGAGCTATTTCGAGGGTAACCACTTTAACGAAGGAAAGTTGTTGTCTGGAACAATGTTGGGTTTTTTTCAATACGACAAGTTTTTTATATTTTTGGCTTAATTGCTTAGTAATTCGGATGTCCGGCGTTACTCCAACTCCGCCTACGCATCAAAATACACGCGAATGCAAACATCTGCGTGCACATTTTCAATTATGGTACGTTGAACGGTAAACCAAAATTACCCTTTCCTATATTTCTAAGTTTATTATCCGTAGCGCGTGAAAACCAAATCTATTTGAACTGCTAAAACTTATATTTCCACTGCTCGAAGAATGCGAGTGCGATGCGCTAGCATTCAGACGTCACAAAAATGTCAGAAATTTCACGATCCAGATGTTCGCGGCGTAACACGGTAAGCTGGCATACGCGCGTACGAATGCCCCTGGGAAGTAAGCTGCTGCATTTAATTTAGCGAGACAGCGTGCCGCGTCCCACTTAGCGTATACAGGGAGATTAGATTATGCGAGGGTCGATGTTAGAAGCGTCGCGAGGTTTCAAGACGAACGGAATCTCGCGATAGATCTCGCGTTGATGATAAAGGGTAATCGTAGGCAACCACAGTTTATTGGTAACAATCACAGACAATCGCGGCGATGATTTGCTTACTGGGACAGTTCGTTAAAATCAGTTTGTCGGACGTAAATGCGCTTCCGCGGGGAGTGGCGAGTTACATTCGATATCTCGAATCGTTGATACATCTTTTCATTGCAACTGCATTTTAGTTTATAAGGTTTATAATATCGAGGTGACACTCGTTATTATCTTACCTAGATAATTTTGCGTATGACGTAACTCTGTCACGTTCAATGCGAGAGCTCCTCTCGGGACTGTGGCCACTAAATTGTAACCGGGTTCCAAAGTTGGTTCAGTAAAGATCCCGTCTATGAGATGTCCATCGCTAAAACTTGAAAAGCACTGTAAGAAAAAAAAGATACTGTTTTAAACCCATTTCTATAATAAATTAAAGTATCTTGTCGAATTTTTCTCTATCGACAAGATTTTACGTTGCGTTAAAAGTGGCTTCCTTATTTTATTTCTGAAATAAAACAATTTCAGTATTAGAATTTTTACAAAAAAAGCTCGGTAAAAGAATTGCAAAGAAACTGTAAGGATTGTTAATCCGCTTAACGAATTAGGAATCGGTCGTTAAATCGCGCTTTAACGTCGTGTTCTGATATTTCATTAAAATTTAATCACTCCTGGTGTCTCTGGAATGACGCGTTTCATTGTAATCAACAAAATGAAATAAAGTAAAAAAAAAACATAGAAGTTGGCAACAGGACAGGAGTGGTAATGCAATTACGCGTTTCAGCAAGGAAGCAATCAGAATGTGTTAACAGAAATAATGGAAAGCGTCACGCTCGTTTTGACAGCCGCGTTGCGTGCATTACACTACATTAACATCCGCGATAAACATCTCTGATTTTTTTATGACCGGATGGGGCACGTACGTTTGGTTCGAATATGATAGTCTTATAGGTAAAAAAATGGAAAATTCTCGATACCCATTGTGCGATCCAGTCGATACTCGATTAAAATAGCAATTCACAGTGGTAATGCAATACGCATTATCTAGCTTGCATTTTATCGTCCTAAGGTGGGAAATATACTCGTTTAATCGTTGGTTGTCAGAATTGGTAGAATGCTTTCTACTCGTGATCAACCGTTGCAACGAAGGTCTTAAAACGCATTAACCTTTGTGCAGCCGGAATTTCTATTTCTTTGTATATCTGTCCCAAGAATCGTACGCTTCGCACTTAGAATTTTTTCGAGTGAAGCGTTCGATCGTAACATTCGTAACCGTAGACGGTTACGTCGGGTTATAAAATGTACTTGAATTTCTTCTCAACACCGAATAGATGGCGGGATCTCTAAAAACTGATTGCAATCGAACGTATTACGATCACTGATTTTTAATTACATCGTTTCCTACTTCGCGCGGTCAGTAATTTTTATAAACGCCCCGCGTTACCACAGAGATGGGACGTTAATTTTAGAAAGTGGTTCATCTAAAATTAAGGCAGCAAACTTAAAATTAAGTGTTGCAATTTCATGGGCCCCAGTGCGAGGTTTGCATAAGAGTTTTTAATAGTCTGACCATGAGAGGGTAAACCACTGATTGCAGGAACAGTGGACAGAAATAATCGGACCACCGAAGAAATATTTTCGCCTGTCTAGAATAATTCGTATACACGCGAAAGTATTATTAAATTCGCCGTTAGCGATCACGACCACTTCGCGAAACTGCAGTTTCTATACATAGGACATAATTAGTCATAACAACCGCAATGTTTGTGTAACGTCCGTACGAACCCGGCCACCCTAGAGCTTTGGTGAATCAAGTAGATCCAGCCGCAACACGGTACGACGAGTACGTCACAACACGCTCACCAGACACGTGTTTAGACACGCTAACGCGACGCGAAATTATGGCTGTCACCGCATAAATTTAGCCGTTCGTACATTCGATCGTCCGGGTCCAGCTGCATTCTGTCGCGCCGTCTTTAAATCGCGACAGCTCGAGTGCACCGGAAATCGAGGATCCAAATTCACGTCGCGGCGGGGGGCCGATCGGGTAGTCAATTTAACTAACGATAAGCGTTGAGAAAAGCCAAAAATATTCCACCCCCCCCCCCCCACCCTCATCAACCCCTTCCTCGTCGTATTTCCATCAAGGCCCGAGCCTTGCATATTTATGCGGAAGTTCCGTGAATTACAAGATAAACAACATCTTGACATACCGTTAACGTTACGTAGGTGTCATCGGTAATTAAGTTGTGTAAGTTTGCGGACAAATTATCTGTCAATTTCATAGAAGGAATTGCAATAGTTTCTTGGAAGGCTGTCGATTGCCGCAACATCGCAAGGTGATAAATGTCATCTCAATTTAAAAACCGAAAAAATGCTTTTATTAACACGGTCCAATTACGCGAAACGATGGAGATGGACGTTGTAATTGAATTACGTTTCGCGGTCCGACTCGCGATTAAATATTTATAGCTATCTTCTTGACTCAGCCTTGTTCGCGCGGAAAAATTAGTGCGTGGATTACGAAAGGCGTGCATAAATTATAGAGAAGACGAGAAGACCACATGGCCACATAGGAGCAAGTGCTTTGATGGCGATTCAGGTCGGATCTAGAGCCTCGTATCTATTACTACCGTTTGATCGGACAATTAACCCCCGATGACCTCAAAAATGAATCCATTCTATTTTCGCGCTCGCTACGAAGTAATTCAACTGATTTCATGTAATTCTATTCAGCGTCGCGAGTGACCAATTCCGCGTACGGTACTTTAAGCGCAGATCCTTACAGTTTCTTAAGTTTCTTAAATAATCTGTTTTCAAGTATTTCATTTAAATTATGCCCAAGCCTGATAGGTTTTTTTTTATAAACAAATGTACAATTTAAGAATCTTAGATCATTTGTTCGTCAAAGCTTCTTAATAGTTTAAATATATTAAATAGTTTAAATAGGAGTCAAAGTACTTTATCAATCTTTTGTCAGAACCTACGTAATTATGTCCGTACGAATATATAAATTTGGGAGGATTAAAGTATTGGGTTCGAGGTGAATCCAAACTTCCGTAGTCGCTAGTCAGTATGAACAAAGAAAAATATACTTTTGTCGAAAGTAATTAACTCCCGATTAACTTCCAACTCGTTCATTTGAGAGGCACTGCTTCGCGGATAACGATCTCCGTCCCTGATGATCGTTACAGGTAAACGCTGCGGTATTCTATCGAATAATGGTTCTTTTTAGCAAAACCTAATCTAAAGTAACTTGCATATAAAGCCGCGCCCAAACTGACACTCCTCGCTCTGATTGGATTAACCCGGGATGAATGTCAAGTTACTTGTTGCTCATATGAGCGCGATCGCTCCATGTTAATTGTATGAATATCGCATGAGCGAATTCATAAATCGAGTCGAAGGGAACAATGAGAGAACGGGCAGTGGCGCAGGACACGATTATAGCTCGATAATGTCAAGTAACATTATAGCGAGACAGGCCTTCGATTACTTCTTATTAACGATCGAATCTGTTTAGTTAGTATAATGTATGAAGCATCGAGTATTACTTTTATCTTCCGTCGATTGTCACCTAGAATTTATATTTACGGCGCAAATGGTAATTTACGATCACGTACGTGAGATTATAATTGCAATGGAATTTTCGCGATAGCGCGGGTCATTGAAATTACTCGATCAATGGGAACCGTGGATCGTTCAAGAGGGAAGGTATTGTTAATCATTGGATTTAAGAAGTATTAAGACGGTGCCTGCCTACCATCTTTTTCAAGTGTGCACGAATAGATTTTAAATAATTCTACTTTGCGTCAACACAATTTATCCACGCTACGTAACGGTACTGTACTTTTTGAATATATATGAATTCTCTTTTGTTTAAAGGAAGTTGTCGAGTGAAAACATGGAATGCGTAAAACGTAAGCCGCATTAGGCTTTGTTCGCTTTAACAAAAATATATTTTAACGAAGCGTCGCGGGGCATAAATCTGTGAAGGCGTTAAAGCGCATTAAATAACATCTTACGCGTTAAGTTGTAATAACCAAGTCATAACTCTCTCCGGTTACATTTACAAGTGGGCTCCGCGTGAAGCCACACCAGGTGTTTACACTACGATAAAATAACCTGCGTGCCTCGTGTTCGTCAAAAGAACCACGCGTACGCTTGATTAACTCGAAAAGTGTCTTCCGGAGAACCATGATAACGTTGCGACAATTTTTATCAACCTCTTTGCTTTTATTTCGTAATTTTAATTCTTCGTTACTCCGCGCCTACAGAAATGCGAACAGCGACGAGATTAGGGCACCGAGATGGAAATGAAACTTTTGCCTATTCATTCGTAATCGTTGTTGGCGAGTGAACTTTTATTAGATCATATTTATTAAAACGTTGGGTGCAACGTCGGTTTTACGTGACTACCCTACGGGCCTCGATGCATTTGTTGATGCGCGATCTATTTGTATTAAGATGACATTTTATCCACGGCGTTTTTTCGATTTCACCAAAACTTTACTATTTTATTATCACCGGTGACCCTCCAAGCTCTTAGATTCATTTTTTCGGTTTCGCGCGATTCACTTCTTTATTTTGCAAAAGTAATTATTGAGTTTTAACGAGAAACATACAAATAGGTCAAAACCAAAGGAATGAAATAAAAAAATGGCGGAAGAAGTCATGACCGCTTAACGCTTCTCTCAAATATGTTACGAAACAATATCTTTGCAAGTGAATAAACATAAAGAAAATTGTACTGAAAGAATTCGTTACGTGTTGCGACGACGTACTAGTTTACATTTTCTCCGTTTGAACTGGTTTTAATACCGCACATTTCGATGTGCGCGTGTGTTACGTTCATGCACATTGTATATGTATAAGTAAAAGCCACAATTGTAGTGACGATGAGAATATTGAAAAATTTACAAACAGTAATTAGCATTCTGTGTTTCAACTAATCTTAAACTCGCCGGTCGCCGGTCACCTCCGTGGTATCGAACGTGTTAACGAGAAACATAAAAGATATCTAAATCAAGAAAAACGAATACGCCAGTTACCGTGGTAGGTTTCTCCACTTTTAGTTTCCACTATATTCAATCTTGGATGAAAACATGTTAGTCGTAATTTTTGTTACTGTTCAACTTTGCCTCCGATAAAGAACTGAACAGAAGCGATAAAGGGACGCGGATGAGGGTGACAAAATGATTTAAATCAAGTTGCATAATCGGAGAAAGTAGACGACGAAGATACTCGGAAGTTGGCCATTATGCTCCAGATTCCAGACGACAGGGATTAAAACGGATCTAACGACCACAAAAATAACGCGCCAAGAATAAACTTCGAAGACCGTTTCGACGCTTAGTGCCATTGAAACAATATCCCTGACACCGTTGACGCCGTTGCATCGCCAAAGGATATACACGAATGTTCGATTCGGTCACCTGGTTTCACTCGGTCTGTCTGTTTTCATCGAGCGAACTTACATTATTCCATTCTTTTTTGGATTTCGAAATCAGGCACGCACGGCGAATAAAAGCAAACGAATCGAACCTCTTTCCGGTAATAAATATCGTGGCATTGAGAACGAAGCGCGCGATAAATCACCGTTGATCAACGTGAATTTTGATTTAAGTAACAACGTCGAACGAAACTAATCGGATGCAAAGTCATTCCGTGCACGAGTCCTCCCCCCCCCCCGCGTCACGAAGTCAACGTTCTCGGAATCGTTTCGCGGTTACGCGGAATTTTATCCTTCTTTTCACGCCTCTCAACCCGTTTCTCTGGTCTGAACCCCGGAAATAATTGACTTTTCTGCATAAGACTGGATTCCGTCGCGAATTCGAAATGCTTTTTCATGGCACGGCGGCGGTGCGCATCGGGAGGCGCGTGTAACGCCTTGTCGACGATGCACTCGACGAGCAATGAAACACGAATGGTGCAACCTGCTTGATCGTTGGCGCCGGTTATGCGTACACGCTTCGCGGTGCGTAGACGAGAAAGGGATGAGACTCGAAACCATAACTGATGGCCTATGAATAAGCGTAGTCACGCGCAACGTCACGATATCGCCAAGTTAGCGCTGCGGTTTGATGAGAAAAATCTTTTGCCGTAAATCAATTTATTTTCGAGTAAAAACGTGAGCTGTGATTTCAGTCGATCGATTAGAAAATCGGCGATGATAGCAGAGGACTGTATTTGCGCTACAAGGACGGTTAAAATTAAATTGTTAATTATCTTGATTATGGCTGGTGATAAGTAGTTTTCAATAAGTTGTATTATCTATCAGTAACGTTCGACTATCGTTTTTAAAACCTGTAATCGAAAATATGAAATTGCAACTTTTTGTGAAATTCTACTATTCAAATTTATTGCAGTAAATTTCTTTTGGTTATATAACAAAGTGAGAAGATAATTTAATGGTCTTCGTTAAAACAAATGCTCGATAACTTTCTCTTCTATAGATAAGAAGGTAGAAATAAAAAATAGGAACACCATAAACTCATCAGATCGAAATAAAGTTGAATCTTCTTTTTCAGGCGAGACCCGAAGACACTCATAAATTTGACGAGTTTACTTTGAATTCATGGATTGTAGGACTATATATTTTGAATTTAAGCTATTTATTTTTCTCCTCCAGTTTCGTTCCCTCCATATTTTCCTGAAGTTTCAGATCTTGAAGATCAATTCACAATATATTTTGCTTCTTATTTAAAAAATCTATAGTAGAAAACGCAATCGATTTTTATCGAGTTCACAAATCATTTGATTTCCGATTCCCATTCTTTCCATTTGGAATCGCATTTTTTTTCTTTATGCCACACGCGTAGTTCTGCAAATCGACATTCTAATCTCGACAATTTAAATGTAATTTAGATATTCTATACGCGCGAATGGAAAAGTCAGTGGAACTGATACAAATCAAGTTGTAATAGGAGCTCGATGGTAGAATATTGAATCAGCAACGTCGTAATCGAATTATCTCGTTGTCAAAACAAAGATGCAGTTTCATCGCGGTAAATGTGCGATGAATAACGAAACAACGGTTGAGCGAAAAGAAACGATAGGCAAGCTCGGGTGAAAGGTGCCAATAGCACCGTACACGTATTATGCGGGGTTTTGAGCAGCGTGTAACGCGTTGTCGGCGATGCATTTTGCACGAACGTGACCCTGCACTAAACGCGGCTAACGTTTAGAAATGAAACGAGTACGGAACTAATAACCCACCGATAAGCATCTCTAAACTACCGATGTAATACGCGTAAGGGATAGTAGGCTAATTGCGTGAGCCGATAAAACCGATTCCATTAATCAAAAACTTGGCAATCGCGTGGAAACGATTATAAAGAGGCCGAGGGGTACTTTCGACGCGCGACGATTAGAACAAAGGCCTCGCGACGGAAAACGCTACTTCTGCGAGCGAGCAACAACGAGGATCTCTCTCGCAAAGCGGCCGCAACAAACTGCGCGAAACTCGCGTAATTTATTACAATACCTCGGTCTAAAAATATATTCTTGGCTCTTCGACTCGGAAATGAAGGAATGGTTACAGCGAAGAACTTCCTGGATGAATTACACTTCAACCAACCCCGACAGGGAGATATCTGTATTTTTAATTCGATCCATCAAACTAACGTCTCGTGTACGCGCGTCTTAGCGGATGAGTTCCTTCAACTTATCAATGTCCCAGGGTGACTATGCGTTTTCTTTCGCGTTACGCGTAGCGGCGTGAATTGTTGATCACATTTCATTGTCACGCGCGTAGTAATAATATTTTCAAATTTCCCCGCGTGCATGGTATTCCGTGCCATCGGCGAGGAAAGCGGACGATCGTCCGGGATGGAACGATACAAACATGAGCGCGCGTAGGTATTGAAGAAACGTGCAAACACTATCGGTGATTGTGGTGATCAATCACTAGTACCGAGGAATGGATAATATTGTTTATGTTACATAAATTCATATTTATAATAATAGTCTTGGACGCCTTCGCGTTAACTTTTTAGTCTTCAAATTTACTGGCATTTTTTGGCAAATTTACAGTAACCTCCGACAACTGTCTTCTATATTTTTTATGAAAAAAAAAATATATATATATAAAATGAAAAAAAAATTATTAAAGATTGTTCGAACACGCCCTTTTTCACACAAATTGCGCTGCATTAATTTTCCAGGGAAGGACGATTTGTTAAAACACCGGATATAGAAAAAGTAGACCAGAAGCCGGAAGAGGAGAGGAAAACCATTTGGAGTAAATTTTGCGAGTTTGTCCCTTCTCTAATAACTTTCATAAACCAAGTTGTTATCGTTTTGTTCAATTATAACCTCTTCTCCATTAACTCAAAAGACAGATCGGGGAGGGTAGGGGGGGGGGATGATTTCTCTTGGATCTCTGTTGGATTTCGATCAAGGATAAAGTTCGATCGCGACGGCTTTCTGCGAAACTTAAAAGCAAATTGGATCTCTGCGCACACGAATCTGTTTTAATATGCTATCTGGTCGGTCTAAGAATACGCGTTACTCGCAACATTTAACCGCAGGAATGCGTTCCACGCAATATGGAACTTCCTAGATAGACCTTGGACGTCATAGACGGGTTTCTGCTCATCCGTGGAAAAGAAAAATCGGCGCCGGTCGCTTGCCACAATTAAACGGCGTAATTTACGATCAACATTCGCCGTATGCTAATAAAACGGCACCTTGTTCCCTCGGTAAAGGGTAGCTACTACTTTTTATGGATGCTCGTTACGAGGATGCATTTGTTTTTATGATGGCGCCTAATTGCAGATTTTTGTCAAGTTCTTCCGTTCCTCGCGTTATCCTATTATTCCCTGTAATTAACCTAGATTACGGTGACGTCTATGGCAGCCTGTTATTGAACTTTATTTATAACGTCGTCATTTTTTAAAAACTGTACTCGTGTTTCTTGGCGATAACGCGGGAATTATTAAAATAATCGTCGCGTTACAAATCTGTATGGTTTAGATAATTTTTTTCAAAGTCCTAAACAACAATATTCAGGATCGATAACGGAACATTGGATAGACAACGGTTGAAAGTTCGACTGACATAATACAAGCTAGCCTACATATCGCTTATGATAATTGAGGGAGTGGTAGGCACAAAGCAATAAATGACTTCGATAATTAGTTTGCTATTTTTGGTCGCACGATGTGGTACAATGGCTCCCGGCCTTTGCATTCCAATTCATTTTTTTCTTCGCAAATATCTTGATACAACTTTTTTATTTGACATGTCGACGTCTCAATCCACTTCGAACTAAAACGTTGTACGAAGAATATTTTTGATACTTCTCTCGTTATGAGCACACCCGTGTAGTCCTTATACAAACATCGATATTGTTATTATTATTATTTATCCGCATTCTATGTAAAACAGTCTCGCCCCATCGTTGCGCGCTCGTTCTTATCGTTTCATTTCTCAGTTTCTAATGGACACGCAAAAAAACCGGTTTAATTCGGACGGTCGAGATTCCGACGTATTTGTTTGCCATTTTAAGGATCCGCGGTGAAATAATTTCAAGTTTAAAATAAAACTCGTTCGATGAAAACGTTCCCAGAGGCCTGTCGAATGAATCTACACGCTAAGGATCTGGCCCAAAATCACGTTTTCACCTGATTCTAAAATATCGGGGGGAGGAGGAGGCCTCGGGGAGAGGAGGGGGCATTCGAGAAACATTGGAGCCGCGTGCAGATAAAGAGATGCTTTCAAAAAGAGTCTCTTATCACCGTGTGACAGAGGCGTCGGTCTTGTAATTCTTTTTATTGCCTCCCAGTGGCGGGCCACCGTGAGCGAGTGCCTCTTTCTAAATCTCAGTTTTTCTCGCACGATGGAAAAAAAGAAGAAGCTGAAAACGAGGCGATCGTTCGGTCCTCTCGTGCGATGGAGATGAGAGACAGAGAGAGAGAGAGAGAGAGAGAGAGAGAGAGGGGGAGAGAGATAGAACGAGAGAGCGAGAAGGCGAAGGGAAAGGAGAGAAAAAAGAAGACAGGGTTCGTACTTTCCAGCATGTGCTGCGGACGGACGCTTATATGGATGAGCCTGAATCACGAGGCGCCAGATATCCTGTAATTTGTCTTTCAACGAATCACTTTGGACGACGATGCGAGACGACGACGGGGACAATTTTCGTGGAGCATATAAATTATAATATTCGTGCACGACGCGAACGATAGTCACGGTTATTTGCGGTCCCTGGAATTCCTACATTCGGTTCGCGTACTCGGGCTAAGTTGCCTTTGAAGTCTGTTAAGACCGAGTTGCTAATTAGTCAAACCAGGGGAGCACACGAAGCTGTTTGTCAAAGAACACGATAAGCGAATGATCGAATTTTATGCGAAAATTTGCCATGACTAACGACGCCTTCGGTGTCGCGAACCTGGTACAAATGAAAAATGCGAATTATATTATGTGAACAGATATCGAAAGGACAAGTAGGACCCCCGATTATCGGATCGCTCTATTAGGTAACTGAACGGTGTTTCATCGAAACATTTTGTTATCCGAACAATATCCTTCAGTGTCATTATTCTACACTATGTTTACAGTTTACCACGCATAAAACGATCAAACAAAAATCTCGAGAGGCACGTGTTCTTAGAAAATTGAGCAAATTAGACGTTAAAAAAATATTGGACCCATAAACTGTTGGACAAAGTATATTTTGTTTGTTTATTTGTACTATTTTGTTTAAAGTGTCGATAGACAAGATCTTCTCTCGGGCCTATACAGTTTTCCAAGACAAAAATTTCGTATGAAAATCGTCAACAGTTTTTGTTATCCGATCACTTTGATCCCCCTATTAATTCGGATAACAGAGTTTCTACATTAACGATAGAAGAGTGAAATTACAAACGATCGTTTCGATGCAACGAACCGTTCCACGACAGAATAAATTTGTACCAAAGTCGATTTCACGGAATCGAATGTTATTGGATCAGGCTCAAAGGAGCGGCGTTGGAATTATTATGTTTCTTTATGTACGCTTGTATTTTCGAGTATCCGCAGGAACGTTAGCTTGATCTACGAGGTTGGCATTGAAGACGAAGCCAAGTCGGTGCTGTCTCAGAAGTATCTTAATGGTACGGTAAATCACGGATCAATATAATATTTCAGGCTTAACGTTCGTATCTTACCGTTAAAGATAGCAACGGAACGAGCAGGACAACTCGATGCATCTTGACGAATTTTCGCTGGTAGTCTCACTGTCGATGCATCTTCCGGAATTTCCGTGCTAGTTTCCCTCTCGATGATCTTCGCGGTCCGTTTCCCAGACGATTTATGTCATCTTTTTCTCCTTCTTCTTCTTCCTCGGACGAGCACTCAAATGGTCGTTTTGCACCACACCACGGTCTTGAGTTCAATTTTAGTTTCTTTGACTGTCATCGGTATCACGATTTTTAGATTTCACGCGCGCTTTCTTGCTTCTTTCGCGCCTTTACGTTTATTTCGCGTGGCGCTATAACATTTATAGCCGACTCTTCTGCAATATATCTCGCGGTCCGTAAATTATCTGTCAAGGAATCTTATTATCTATACCTCCGAGTTACTACTCTTCCATGATTCGCGTTACGACACCTTTCTCCGTGTCTCTGGATTTCTATCTCTTCCGTGGCCTTTCGGAAAAATGCCCATTTTTCGCCACGATTCGCAACCGTGGGGCATTATTTATTGTTTCATACATCGGGTTACATCGCGCGGGATTCGAGAGACACGGAGGAATTTCCGAGTGATATCTAAATTGTGATCAACGATCGTTTTAGAGTCCAATAGAGGGATAGCAGAGATAAGAAAATTATTTACATCCACGCGGTAACGTCGCCGTCGTGGTAGATAAAAGAAACGCGAAACATTGGCGTGGGGTACATTGTACGCGATTACACTGGTCTGGCCGATAAATTCGACGTTTTTCAAGCAATTTCGTTGTTCGCGATTCTTTTCTTTAGCGGTCGCGAACGCGTACTTTCTTTAACGCTTGGACAGGTAACAGGACCAGCGGGTTTGTTTTTCTCAAATGCGTTAATAAAGCAACGCGTTGACAAGAATGATCGATACGTTTAAGGACAAATTGCAGGCTAGTTTCCATCAATTAAGTACACGCGTGCATTTCATATGAGGTTCGACCGATTAGAAATGTAGCAGTCTGTGAAATCGTGACACATTATTTGTTACGATCTTTCTTCGAATATTTGATTGCGTCGAATATGAATATTTCACGATAAATAGCGTCGAGTCATTTTAATAGTTAATTAGCTTTTTGTAAGAAATTCATGTCAAGTACCGAGGTAATTGTTACTTTTATGACACAGAAACACGGCAAGTAATAAATCGAAAAAAATGAAACGCGCGTCGATCGCTGGCAACGACTTTCGCTGGTCGGAATTAATCTACTCTCGATATTCGATCGGGACATTTCGAGTTGCGGGAGAAGGTTAACGATGCGACATGAAGGAAATTGAGTATTAGAGGAGCCATCGATTCGTGTACGTATACGAATGCGTATAATGTTTTTCATGCTCCAGTTGTTAGCGAGTGTTAGACGGGAATCGATATTAGTCGTACGACGACCTGTCGAACGTAATCGCTCGAAGGTAAAATTATTTGCTGAAAGTGTGCCACGGGAACTTTTCTTAGCCGAACATTCCATGGCCTGTTTTCTTAATCCTAAATTACGCGCGTATATAAGTTGCTTTCGTTATTCCTGAAATGTGATCTTGGATTTCGTTACGGCGTCTCACGATCGGTTCCAGTAGATCGATCTCAATTAGAACGTTACATTATCTATAATTTAATCGATTGTTTATTCATGCATTTTGCGCCGAGTGTCACAACGTTTCACGGATTAAATTATGCGTCCGGTTCGGCCGGAAAAAATGGCTCGGGAGAAAATAAATTTTCAAAGTCTAATTTTAAGTTACTCCGCGACTCTTATCCGGGAGAGAACACGCGTTGCATCGAAATTCGAGGCACAAAAATTCGCCCAGCGCAGCGGAAATGGAGATGTCAACGATCCCGTAAATTCGAGTGGATTAGTATGCTCGATGATCGGTTATCATAATCTCTTCCGAGACAATTAAATCATTCGCATAATGTTTAATAATTTAATCGAGCGTTACGAGCAGGACACGGGCAATTACCGGTTAAATCTCTATAACGCGTTAAAGTGATAGCGAAGCACGCGATAAGTACTTATCAAATGCGCCATAGATGCATATCAATTATGTATTATGCGTTCCGTGACTGTTTAATATCGCGCGTGCGCAACATACTTCGCAACATATTAATGCCGCAATATTTCAAAAATCGACGTATGACTTAATCTTTAAAGACGCGTTAATAAACTTTGTTGCATGGCACGCGTACACGTACTGATGCGTTTCCCTAATAATTTAATTTGTCACAACCGCAACTTGTGACAACACTACAGCATCCTCTTCAGTAACGTATCATTAATCACTGGACCGCGGATGTTTATGCATGTTCGTACAATCAAAAATTTGTTTCGTCAATTTAGGGTTGTAACACTAATCGTACTAGGCCCGGTCAAAAGATCGGTTTATATTATTTTCTGTTATATTTATATGCTTTATGCGATGCATATAAAAATAAAAATTTATGATGGGTTGGTTTAGTATAATTTGAAAGTTATGTTGTGCGTTATTTCTTACAATAAATGGACAATTCCTTCCAAAAAACATTTATTTCGAAATAGGTAATTTGACCGGTGCGGTTAGTGTTAATAACTTTATTTTGTATTACGAATTTTCTATACGAATATATTACTTATACATATGTCATAATATATGTATAATATTATATACTTGTCGTATTTATTTCAGAAAATCAGTACCAAATCAGCATGGACAGCATGCACTTTGCATAAACATCTCGAGTTTGCTAATTACCATAATTGACCCACATTTTGCGAAAAATCATCGCTCAACAAATCCGCGGATCATTTTTTACTCCTTCAAAGTTGTATATTTTGTTTTCCTCCTCGTGCCTACGGTACGCGTTACTTTATTGCAACGAAAACATAGTAAGTTACGCTAAGGTAGAACTGCGAGAGGATCTACTTACGCAATTCGCCGCATAACGCGGAATACCGTTTATTTTTACGATTATCGGACCGTCAGGATTGCGAACTATTAATACGCGTTTGTAAAAGGCCAGGCGAGGGAAAAAAAGCGATTTCTACGCGAGCCGAATGGATAAGATACTCGTCGAGTGGATACATTCGTAACCGTGCGTTGTTTATTGCTATTGCCCTTACGTTTCAGCGATAGCGGCTATTGTAGTGCATTAAATATAGATTGCAAGGAACCAGCATAAAACGCGGGAAACAGTCTAACTGGCACTCCGAACGCGTTTTATTTTTCACGACGGCGAAGTTGAAAACGGCGCCGCGTTTGTATCGTAGCCGAGGCTACTCGAATAATTTACCATTCGAGCATTCCACGAGTAGTCGAATGCTACCGATAAACTTCGAATATTATCGCTCGAATAAGAAAGTATCGTTACTCGCAACATTTCAATAACGCGACATGGGCGACGCGTTTGAATATTACGCCAATGGAGATTTATATCACGAGGTTTCCTAAATATAAAATTAAGCGAGGCTCGAAAAAATGAATTGCGAATTCGATGAATTTCATTTTTAGCCCGCGTCGCCGGTATTCAAATATTTCGCGTATCGAGAAAGAAAATAGGACCTGCGGTTACTTTATTTTACGTTCCCGTGGGTTATGATAGTTTTGCTTCGAAAGATCGATCGATGGGCAGCAAGATCGTTTGAGATAACGAATTTGTTTCAACGATTAACGCGGTCACAAAGTCAAGGCCACACGCATTGGGTTAAAAATAGAATACATCAAAGGGTATATAAATTTAGAATTGTCTGATATAGAACACTTTAAACTGTGCCGTATGCGTGGTGATAGAAAAAAGTATCCCTCCGTGACGTAAGAAGTATCATAGCCGTCTGGTCGCACTCAGAAGTTCACGTCACCCACGGGGATATAGTTTTGAATTGATTCGATTAAAAGAAATTAGTTTTCTAAAATGACGAATCCAAAAACTTTTCATTAATCCCATAGCTTTTTAAACTCCCACGCTTTATTAGAGACGTATAATTTAATTTTCCGATATTTTAACATAGCGCCATAAAATTGTGCCAATCTCGCTTCAACGTTGTGTCGATACATCGAATGCATCTCGAACACGAAATAAAAAAAAGGATCAAAGAGGGTCAATCAAACTGTAGCATCGATCCTCGATAGTACGCGCACTTAGAGGATCGGCGTACACGAAGAAATGGTAATTACAGCAAACCCTAGGAATTGATATTAACTTACCATTTCCGAGAAAGATATTATCGATCACTAGTTTTTAATTGAATAATAAAAATTACTCGACAGCCTCCGATAGCTTGCTGTCGTTATACCGTTGAAAACCGTCAATTATCCACTAACATTGAAATATGAATACTACCACGAATGACGATGATAACCATGTGTAGGTACGGTAAAAGGACAACGTTTAACCTGAACGTACGACGTATATTATAATTTTATTCTAATTACCCAAACGAGTTTATTTTCCATCGATTAGCAAGATCGTAGTGTAGTTCAAAACTGTGAACCCATCGACCGTGTATTTACGTATGTTCTCTGTCAGAAAATTTTGTAACAACACTTTTGAAGCTTGCTGCGAAAGTTCACCAATTTTTCAATCTTAACGCTACTTCGGTTTATTGGCACACCATACGCACTGATACTAATTTTGAAAATACGCAAATACGGTAACGTGCCGCATCTTGAAGAATACCGAGAGACGAGTTCCTCTGTCGTGCTTTACAGAGGTGTCGTGCCGAACTGACGGCTCCCGTCGGTGGTGGATCGACTTTATACGTCCGCGTGTGTCCCGCGGTGCTGTGTGAACGAAGCTTTAACAATCTCTACCTTGATGCGTTACCTGACACCGAAATGCTACCGATTGCACTTTAGTCGTTTATTTTTGTTACATCTCAATCCCATAAGATTGAAACGATCAAAAGATATTTAAACGTCTCCATGATATTTTGTAAAAATTGTAGTTCTTTTTCTATTTTTTAATAGTTCGGGGTCTCAGAAGCATTACGGAATTTATTATGATATTACAATTTTTTTAATTGACGCACTGATTTGTGGATCAACTTTCGCAGGTTTTTCAATATTAAACGCAGTCTTCTCGAAGCAATAAGAGGACGAGCAGTGAATTTTATTTTAGAAAACCGAGTGTATATATGTGCTGTTACACTCTGATGCCGTTTGGATCGAAAAAAAAGAAGCTAATCTTGTTAACCATAAACCAATCACGTCCCTGCACTCTCGCGAAAGAAGAAATTGATGGATGCATGAAGATAAAAGAACATTTTTATACTGTCTTAACATGTTAAACACATTTTTCTCGAAACAAGAAGAAGATACCGACGAATTTTATTGCAAAAATTTGAATGTACGACTACGATTGCACTTGGATGTTGCATTGTCTGAAAAAACGGATTCAATTTTGTCAACCATAAACCAATCGAGTAATTGCACAATCGCAAAAAAAGAACTGAAAGACGAACGAAGACGAAAGAGAATTTATATACTTTCTTATAATATGAAAAAGACGTTTCTCGTAGCAACGAGAAGCGAGCGGTGAATTTTATTTAAAGAAATTGAATGCACGCCTACGATTGTATTTGGATGCCACACTGACTGAAAAAAACGGATTCAATTTTGTCAAACATAAACCAATCGGGTAATTGCACCATCCCGAAAAAACAACTGAAAGGCGAACGAGCACGAAAGCAAAATTTCTATATTTTCTTATAATACGAATCACACTTTTCTCGAAGCAACGACAGCAGAGCGGTGAATTTTATTTTGAAAAAAATTGAACGGACGCGTACGATCGGACTCGGATGTCGGTTCGACCGAAGAAGTGGTGCCAGCGTAAAGTTGTCACCCATAAAACGATCGAGTAATTGCACCCTCGCGTGAAAAGAAACTAAGAGGTGGATAAAAATAAAAAGAAACTTCACCGTCGTTCACGCGTTTACCGCGATAATAGAGTTTCGGGGTACCACGAGGATGACGCGATGCAACTTTGGGAGTAAAAGTAGCTGGGAATTAAGTGGTTCTTATAATGGTTGTTTATCGCGAAAGGAGCTTACGCGGATGTATAGTCACTCTAAGAGGCTTGTTTATACCGTTGTGTCGCCATTGCTTTTTTGTAAACTCGCGGTTAGGTGGTAACCGGAGGGTTAACTAATTTTAGTCTCATAATCCAGAGCCCACTAAAAACGCGTGCATCGCTGAAACCAAATACCGATCGCCGTCACATCACCGGAGGGATTTTCGAAACCTCAAAATTCAGTTTATCGGCTTAGTTGCGTGTCACTCGTGATAAACGCGCGTTGAAAAGATTAATTTACAGGTAAAAGAGTAACGTCGAGAACTTTATTTTAAACTCGCGTTATTTCTTTAGCTGAAGCAGGAGGGAAACGCGATCAAAGAATTTTAATTACTTCCCTCCGCTTTACGGTAAGTTCATTAGGCTCGATCGTTTTATTATGCGAAGAATCAAATGATCCGTTAGTCTTGCAGGCGCCAGAATAAGAAGACATATATTTTCAAATTCACGATATCGTTTCAAGACGTATTAGGTTAATATTATACAAGTTTCCTACTTTTATCTTTGGAATAAAATTTAATAAGCCAACGAGGACCTTCTCATTACGGCCGACACGTCTGAATGTAAATTCTGTTTCTACTTAATTAAGCGTAAAATCAACCGAAGATCAATTTTCTCACCATTTAAGGAATCCTCTTCAAATGTAATTACCGAAATATAATATTACTATAAGCTCTCGATGTAACTTCTTAGTTTCCGTAAAGGATGTTGAGATCGTTGACCAGTTTCAATAATACGTATTAAATGTCAATATCGACGATCTTAATAATATTAGAATCTAATGTCGACGAAAGCGGCGTTCTAACGTCGAGTGATATCAAGTACTACGAAGAGGCGACGATTCGAAGATGCAACGTGGTTAGTGTCCACTAGAAGAGGAAAAAGAGAACATACCGAGCAACCGGTCGTAAGAAAAGATCTCGACGATACGAAACGTGGATATAACGTGTAATCGTAGTTATAGACGCATCCTGAATAAAGTTAAATATTTGCATTAAATCATCGATAGGATTGATATCGTGGTTTGGATCGGTACCTCGCAGTCGTTGCCTTTGGCACACGATACCTATAATCGTTTCCTCTCGACTTGGAAAACTGTGCATTTTATAATAATTTTTTAAGCGTCTCATTAATCGTCATATCGAATACCGAGAATTCAAATCCGCACGATAAAACGAAGTTCCGTACCTCGAGGTGCGAGAACAATGATCGTTGATCCATTGATGCCTAATCTTTTTTCATGGGCATAGCGTGGCGTACGTAACGCGATATTAATCTGAAATGTAATATCAACATTTAGTATTACTTAACTAGGGTATACTAGATTCGCGCCTTCTTGCGTTACCACACTTACGTTTGCCGTATAAAATAAAGTAATAACGTTGGATTTAATGATACATTTTCCATTCAGTGCCGGTGATCCTTGAATCACGATATTGTAGTTGAAAATTTCCAGTATACAACGCAATCGTTGTACTTGGTCGGAGCGCGGTCTGCTGAAAATATACGTTCTACGGTATTACGGCGATATTTGTTGCGCGTGGGGTAGACCACCAGTGTTCTGTTTCACTTGGACTATTTATTACATATTTAACCTCACCATAATGAAATATACGGTATATCATAACGTGTGGTCACTACTTCAGGGGTGGGCTGGAGATTTAAATTCAGAAAAGAACAAGTGTAGAGAGAAGAGACTGTAAAATGTGAGTATGGATAGATACGATGTTAGTTTCGCCGGTATTATTATCGGCATAACGAAATTAGTAATCGTTATATAAAAGTATGACAGGTTTGACACTGAAAAGGTGATTTTTAAATAACTTATCAGCAACGAGTGTTTTTTAAAGATTTAAAACAATCGATAAATATCCTTTAACACATCTATCCGCCTAGTATTATTCCCTTGCTTATTCTGCGCGAAATACGCGATCAGGGGAACTGTCAACCGCATCGATCTAAAATTCCCATTAATTCGATAACATTAAATCGAGATAGGTTCGTCGGTCGATTGTGTTATTACACGCCGAGACCGCTTTTCCACGGGACACTCGGTAATTAACGATTTCTCAGTGGTACCGATCTAATTTGTTCCCGAGCAAATTATCGAGTAGCGCGTAGATAGAATTAGCCGCGTCGGCCTGGCTGATATCGCTAAATTGCTGCATTCCTGCGAGACGTCCGGAGTGCATCTTGCTCGTTATATCATCATCGTTCATCAGCCTCTGGTCTACCACGGTGCGGTATAAGTATAAATATATCGGGTTTGGATCATCCTCACGATCGCGCACGCGCCATCGCACGCGAACGGGCTAATTTTCGCTCGCCAAAATAATATTGCATCTTTGTACGATAAACATTTCAGGGTAATTGAAAAGAAGACGTTGACATCGCTATTTCGGGAATAATAAAAATTGGAGAACGGTATTCATGCGTCGCGGCTGGAGCATCGTGAGAAAACACTTCATTTTGCGTTAACTCTCAATCATCCAAATTACAACAATTTCATATTCGCCACGTCGTGGCTTGAAAGTGAAGTAAGTTAAAAAGAATGTCGATTAATCTGGCTATAATAAAGAACCTACCACGTCACGCATATTTACTTTCGAGATATCATTGTTTAAAGTTTACCAATTCTTCTTATTGGGCCTCGATTAATTTTCATTATTTGTTTTTAACATATTTGACGGGTGCCCCCATCGAGGCTAAACTGTTTGAGTCACATTAAAAAATTCATTTCGTTTACTTATCGGATCATGTCATTCTTAGTAAATAGTAGATTTCAAATTTCGTTACTCCGAAACAATGGCAAGATTATACGGTAGCAAGTGATGCTAATTATACGAAACGATGGCTACCTGCTTTTTTGTCGCTTCCACTCGTCGTGTCGTTGACTCGATGACACGATTCATTAGGATCATTAACGTTGCGTCATAATTGCTCTGTTGAAACGATAACGATCGATAGATTTACACGTTGAATAACGGGTACAGGGAAGCTAAATCGCCTTCGGTTTTTCTACGAGACATTGTTTCAGTTTTGCCAGAATCATTTGCGATTTGATCGGTTCGTAATAGCGGCTACGTCGAACGAGCAGTTGCATTAAATTAACGCCAAGAAAATTGCAATAAATTCGTCGTAAAATATTATGTGGCGAAAGTTGATCGTTTTCCTCGCTAAATCCCCAATTAACGAGTATCACGCTTCGCGCTTCAAGTGGTAGTAAGAATTGTTATTGAAATTTTTCCGATAGATTAATTAACGTTATGAAATATTTAATAGTGTTTATTAGCTATCGAAGGCAAAAATTGTAATAGTTGGCATTCCAGTTATCTCATTTCGATTTCCTAGAAATCACTTGATTTTACGTAATATTGGCTGAGCGCAAGGCAATTATTGCTTTACGACTGTAATTTACAATGTTGTAAATTCTTCTAGCGCAAATTCTCCTGGCATCCTTCAAATTTTACGTAATACTTTCACCACAATTTTCATTATACTCTTTGTCTATGAAGATTTCATCGTTTATCTAGTACAGAGATAAATAAATAAGTCCAACGCTTCTGATATACTTAAACCGTGGATAATCGTATTAATTCTTCCAACATTCCCAGGCTGAAATCCAAGAGTAACCTAAGATCGACCTTAATGATTACTAATGGTGACTGCATACATTTCGTTAAAACGCTGAGATCGCGGTAATTACTGCAATTTACCTCGCTAATGGGAGACATAGTTCCTTTGAGAGTCTACTTGTGCAACTTTTGTCGATTTATGTTTCGAGATATCTCGAAGTAGCGCAGTAACGCCTTGGCTCCAATTTTTCTACAACTATTACGCGTCTCGCTTGAATTTTGATTTCAATCGCTTATATGTTCGTATAACTATTAGACTTCCTATTTAACTTATATTTCATTTTAACACGCGCAAGGCCCCATAATTTGACAGCTTTTCATTGTTCTGTCGAAAAATCATAAAGACAATTGTGTATAGTTGTGGATGTATTATCTGTGTACGCTGATATATATCGTGCTGTTTAATGCAAAAATTATATAAGTAAAAAAAGTTAAGGTGTAAAATTATACCTTCAGATAACAATGCTATTATCCCCGCGGAATCAAGATACATAATATTCATATTCAATATTCTTTTCGATTCCATCACTTTGTTTCTGTCCATTCGAGCGGACAAGTCTTAACCGCTTCGCTACCATAGACGACATATCTCGCGCCGTAAAACCGTTTGTGCGATGCCACAGACGAGATATCCCGCGCCGAAATAAAAACAAGAAATATTATATTTGCCATCTAATGGCACATCATTGTCACTTATGTACAATATATTTGAATTTTCATTTCTTTCGTTGTCGCTTTCGCTGTTACTTATAATGAAATTTCTCTGATATCCAGCCATCTTTACTATTGCTCATAAGAGTTAAATAAAAATTGAAATAGTAATTCCAACATAGATACGGCGTAGACGAGCTTCAGATATAAAAATATCAAAACAAAGTTACCTGGTATCTCGCGGACAGCATCTCACAAAGAAAATTCCAACGCGGGATATCTCGTCTGTGGTAGCGAAACGGTTGATTGTCCTGCCGATTAAAAAGAAACTGACGAAGCTAGAGTGATACCACTTTGGTACAAAACAGAATGAAGGTTTAGCTTTGGAGATATGTTACTCGATCGAATGGATAAAAAATAGATTTACACCACTTTTGCAATGAAAGGTTCAATGTACGTACAAACAAATACTACCGGCCACACGCTACGACCGATACGCGTCCATTGCGTGCGGCCGGTTTCATTCATCAGTACACTATCCTTCTACGCACGTTTCGAAGCGTCCCGACGGTTCATGTAGATTCCGTCGACACGGCGCTCCCGTAACCCCGGTTTAATTGAACTTTGTTACTCCGTGAGAGAGAAAATGAATTAAGACGAACAATGAAATATAAAACGTTGCTACTTTGTCAAATTGTAAATTGGATTGTAAGGTACGCCCTTTTCGGTTGTAACAGGTGTCACGCTTCATCACGGGCCACTGAATAAAAGAATCTCCGACTCACGTTCTATAATTGTACCTGACAATAAGCGGGTGTATTTTATAGCGTCTGGTGTCTCGTCGCTTGCTATTCTAATTATTCCCTCTCAATTTTTAGTCGTCCATATTCGATGGTTCGGAGGTTCCATCGCATTAGATTACGAAAGATTCTCGTAGAGGGTAGTCACTATATAATTTATACCATATAATAAATGTTGTTTTCCTTTTAAGTCCCGTGGAACGCGCGTCTGCATTATACGTAATAATAATTATGTGGAAATCGGCTGCGTAATCGGGTATTAATGTACACGTACGTATATTAAAGTACGGAAATACACGCGCAATTCATGAACGATAATAACATCTGGAGCATAATTCATTGCTAAAATCTGTGCCACGAGCGCTCAATGACTGGTTTAATATTAGGTGATGACCTACGCGTTAAAAATATTTTCAATTGGGCGCGTAAAATGACGTTGAATGAGTTGCTTCGAATATTAGTTTGTCGTAAATATGGTACACCGTTAAACGTTATCAATTTGCTCACTGTAAAAAAAATTCCCCGAAACTACTCCGGATAGACACGAAATGACAAATCGTGAAATACTCTATAATTTTTTGGTCTAGTTTATTAATCTAGTCCAGTTTATTAACGCCACGTCTCGAGAGCTCAAACTCCATTCTGTTTTGCGCAGAAGTGACATAAATCTGGCATCAATAATTTCATGTTAAGTAGCATGGCAAATAACAACTGTCCACTCGGATGGATGAAAGAAAGTGGTGTAAGTTAACAGAATATTCAATATGACCGCGAATCCATAATCTTCTTAGAAACAAACGGTGGCGATAATAAAAACAATAAAAAAACCACTTGAGCATTTAACGTCACTCGTTATCTAGTATTCAACTCTTTTGACACATCACTTTTGCATTAAACGGCTCGATTGTTGTAATTTGAGTGAGACGATACAAATTAAAAGTAAAATAAACATCGTTACGTGACTATGGTTTTTAAATATTCATCTCCGCTTCGATTGATTTTTCGTTACTTCTATTCTACTAATTAGGCAAACTTCGCAACCCAACCTAACGCGTATAAACACTGCGAAGAAAACCAAATAATCGAACGGAGCGTGAACGATGAAAACGTTCGATTCAGCCACGATCATGTTTTATGATAAAACTTTTATTCCAGGTAGCGGTAAGAAGCCGAAGGAAACTTTGAGCCTATCCTGAGTTTCCATCAAAGTGAAAAGATTAACCTACAACCTGTGCCCAGGATTACGTAAGGTCCATGATCACCGCAGAAGCGGGCGTGCAATCGATCGCTGGAAAAAATTCCTGGAAGCGCTTTCACGTTGAAATTGCATTTTAGCAAATACAAATACCTCGTTGAACCTCCGACATGTGCCACTTTTGTGACGTCGATCCGTCGAGAGCGCCATTTAGCGTCATTAATAGAGTTGCATCAGCGGCGAGTGCGCGGTGATACATCGATAGGAGTGGTTCGGCAAATAGATCGGGGCTGAAGATATATGTATAGGTACATACGCAAGGGAGAGAGAAAGGAACACACCCATCTAGGCTTTGACGTTTCTGCACAACCGTGCTTATTGTACAGGCTGATTCACGCAACGCTTTGAGCAAAATTTGCACGTAACTTGGTTACATTCGTAAAACGTGGTGTAATCTACATTGGTCGGGATTCATTATTGTTATTTTTCTGCAATTTTTTATCTTCACATTCGCGAAACGCGGTTGGGGGCATTCGATTAACTCGGGAGACGCGGAAGATTCTTTAAAAGTGCAACAGGTCTTTCGGGCACAGGCTAGACAGGGTTTTTGATTTGACAAACGTTGGATGAGAATTCAAAAAAAATTCGGACGAAGAGTGTCATTGTTCAGTTTCTTTTTTATTAATTGCGCTCCCATGCTTGGTAAAATGTGTTTGTCGAAATAATATAACATTTCTTCAAAATAATTCTCCTGAAATCGGGTGGATGAGAACCAAAGCAGAGAAACAGTTGATAATCATAAAATTGCATTATAGAAAATTGTTAGATCGAGATTGTCTATTAGCGGATAACGACGGAGAAAGAACGAGAGGAGCAAGTTATCCCAGAACAGCCAACGCGATTGTTTTGTTTATTAAGAGTAGTACTTGCGCTTCGTTGTGTTAGTTTAATGATATACTTGGACAAGGTACTTAAGAGAAAATGAGACAGTCGTTTGTATATTGTGTTACGCGGAGGGATTGCAAATCGATGTTTGATCGAACGCTACCACATAATGTAGCGTGGGCATAAAATGATTGGTATTAATATTCAAAGTTCTATGAAAGTCCTGAAACAATACGAATTATGACAATGCTTACGGGAAGCGTTATTAACAATGACTCGTATTTTGTTGGATTGAAGTTAATCCCTTCGGAGTCGAATTAATTTTGATCAACTTAGAGAATTAAAAATTGAAGATGCAGGTAGCCCCATTTGAAATTTGACACGCAACTATCCCCCGACCTCTTCGTTGTTGAAACAATGTTCAACGCGGCTCTGGATTGCCAAAATTTTCTTCGAAACAAAGTAAGTTCTGCTGGGAAATTTTTTAAATAACGAATGGTTCATGGGGAGAATTGCGTGCAAAACGTAAAATGGAAAACCTCGTGTATCCAATTAAAAATTTCAAGAACTAATAATTACCGTTTCCTCGTATGATAATTTTTTGGTTAATCTTTTTTTATTTGCAATAGAATCGATAGATGACTACGCTTTTATGATTCTTACAAGATCGCCGTAAACTACTGCCGAAGGTTGCAATTAGTTCATATAATATGCATAAATGTTACTTTTACGTTACGCGCAATGTAAGGTACGCAGGATGTGAAGGATTTAAATGTAATTTATCAACTTTACGGGACACGCTATGCTCCAACTTCTTAATGCCGGCGCCAGACGTCCATTGGAATGTAAGTATTTAATCCTGAAAATTGAAATCAAGACAGGTAGCTGATAAACGTTCTATCCTTGAATATGGATCACTCGACTGAGCTTTAGATCGCATGTGCTTTCTACTTCCAGTGCCGACACGTGACGACTATTTGTCTTCATTTGCGGCGCGCTGTTCATTTATCGTGGCAGAATAAGGTCTCCTTACGGTATAAATTCCGCTGAGTATTTTGCACAAAAATTATTGTAACTGCCGCTTTAATTGATCCCGCGAGAGATCGTCGATCTCGGGGAACCTTTGTTTCAAACGAACAAGGAGCATATTTTAAACTGGTGCCATTAATCGATCGCTCATCATATTCTTATAAATTATGAATTATTATCATGAATTACTTGACCTTCTTTTTATATTCAATATTCTTTTATGTATTTTGTACTTATGTATTTATGTATATTGTACACGTTACTACAGTAAAAACAAAGGTCTGTGGTCACTTTCAAAATGAACGGTTCCCTTGCTTTATTATCAGAATTCAATAGATAAAATATACCCTGTCGAGAGAGCTAAATCAGTTTAAATAAAACGAACAGAAACTCGTTAAAGCCCATTCTGAGAAATTACGTTGCGCGGTAATTTTATGTAAAATAACCGATAGCGTTAATGCGATTCTATTCCATCGTTACCTTTCGTACCTTTCTCGCTCTATCTTTTGATTACGGCTGCGCAACCTGTTCTAGAATCGCTAGATACGATCTGGATACACTGCGATTTCAGCAATGAAACGACAGCGGATATCAATTCTTCGATACAAGCTTTACTGTATCCTGTCATAGACTGTTAGGCAATCCGAATTTTAACCCAAAATGGTCATACCGTGGTGCGATAAGCCCGTGGAAGTTTTAAGTTTCGCGCCAAAACGTAAATAAGAAAATATTAATAGAATATAATTATGGGAATATAGACGAGTTAAATAGTTTGGATTTAAATAAATACGATTAAAGGTAGGCCAGTGAGTATCCATTACCATGAAACTTAGTTCGAGAGCGACTATTTTTTTATTTTAAAGGGTCCTGTCGGGGTGATATGTCAGTCTTATATAGCCGATGCGTCGTGGCATTCAATTGTATTCATATTTTATGTTTACGGCTTTAAACGTCCGATTGTTTAACTTAAACAGGTTGCGCGTTTATAGCTTTACCGCTACCACTTAAATTTTTATGGTCACTTCGGCACTGCGCGTAAAATGTAGGTAATCCAGATTTATGTTCGTTTCCACGACCACAGAGTCCGTGTAAAACGTTATTTTTTAAAATAATTCAGAACTTGTTACAAATCATGTATTGGTCAGACGGACACGCGTTCCTTAAATGTATAAAAGCAAGAGACAAGGTCTTGCCTCGTGGTAAGTAGAAATATGTATGTAAAATCTACACCTTGTATAGGTCGAGAAGGGCGCGTATACGTTGCGTTCACTATTCTCGTCCATTTCTTCGTATTGCTTTGGTCCTCGATGGGTGTCTTGCAGGTCCCTCAGCTTTGAAATCCTACTCGACAATGTCGATCCATCGATCGTGTCTCC
Organism: Pemphredon lugubris; assembly: GCA_933228935.1. Taxonomy (NCBI): domain Eukaryota; kingdom Metazoa; phylum Arthropoda; class Insecta; order Hymenoptera; family Crabronidae; genus Pemphredon; species Pemphredon lugubris. The sequence goes on from OW121815.1 coordinate 19,792,886, forward strand.
GACGAGGCAACCACGTTAAAAAAGAAATGGTCGCCTCAAACTTCAAATTTCTTACCGACCTGTCTGAGATTACATTTTTAAACAACCCAACTACTTTACTCACCGAGCTACGCGACATGCAACTGTTATACTTCATTTAAAACATTTTTAAATCATCCAATGCTCACGTACACCCAGGTAGTTATTCGTAAAAACATGTACAATCTATCTCCAACGATCATTCGAACGAAGCATTACTTTGGAAATTGTGTCGATTCAAAATTGCAGCTCGCGTACAAACTTCTCTCCTACTTCGATTTGCTTCTGCAGTGCCGCTATAGCATCGTCGATCAGTTTCTGCTCGACATCGGTTACCTTCCCGTAACCAATATTCCTGTGCACGCCATCCGGTCCAAGTATGAATTCGTTGCTGAAGAATCTGCAGCTCGTCACGGACGACTCCACGTACGCGGACAAGACCAAGTGCGGCTCGTGATGCATGGCACGGCACAACTTGTGAACGAAGTACATGGTAGCCGAGGCCATCGAGTACGTCGAGCCACCTAAGCCCTTTTTAGCCTGAATATATTATTCACGAAATTCCGCATTAGTGATTTCAGATTTCTCGGGGACAGCTGACGGCACATGCAGTATTGGAATTTAATTTCTAATCCTTTTAGAATTCTTATTCGTCGAACGTATCGAGTATCGAGTACGGTATCAATTACACTGCCCCACATACCGGACAGGATAAAAATTATTTCTAATCCGTATATCCTTTTTAAGAGCGTCGCCGTCGCCCTTCGGAAATAACGTTGCATAATCCGCTCTCAACGAGTTCGTTATCGCTCGATATCGTCCGCGTTAGTACGATCTACCTTGAGAGAGTTTATTGTCGAAATTCCTGTTACCTGTACGACAGATTTCCCAGCGTTCCTCACAGTTTTAACGAGATTCTGGATTTCCTCGGGGGTTAACGTAACGTTCGGCCTGCCCTTTGAAAATAATGGCACGGTCGTAGCCTCCGAATGGCCGCCCACGACGGGAACGTAAGTTTTCAGTGGTTCCGCGCCGATCGCCTCGGCGTAGTAACGTTGAGCTCTCATTTGATCGAGATCGCAGATGCCGAAGAGTTTTTCGGGTTGATAGACGCCGCGTTTTTTCAATATTCCCGCGGCGACTGGTACCAAAGAATCCACGGGATTGGTCAGTATGCTGATCCAAGCCTCCGGACACACATCCGCGCAGGCGTTCATTATGTCGAAGCAGATCATGGCATTGTCCTGAAAGCGCGTTCAATGGTACTCGATAAATCGAGAACATTTGTAACGAAGACGTTAAGTCGTAATTGCTCGCCCCGTGAAGGGAACGTTGCGCAAAGAATTTGGCGTTACGTAAAAGATCACGATCGTTAACGCATATTAACGTTGGACGAGACGGTGCAACTCTTCGTACTCGCACAGCGATATTTCATTTATTTTGCAAGAATAGTATATCAGCTTTTAATGTTCGTCTTGGGGCAAATTTCTAGAACATCGGAAGAGAAGGAATGTTTGATGCGCAAGAAAATAGTAGAAATGAGGTTTTTAAATTTATTAAAAAACAATTCACTCCACGTTTTATACGGCGGTTCTTTTTCTTAATTTTGAAAATCGGATCGGCTATTTAATTGAATCCTAAGCAGCGGTACAATATTTCGAATACGCGCTATTTCAGCCAACTCAAAAACTCAGTTGTACCTACACATAATTGGAAAGTTACAAACCGTCTCACTTTGAAATGAAATGATTGAAAATAGTAAACTAAATATTAATTCACGCCGAGAGGTTAATATTTTCTAGTTTCATGTCGTATCGTTTCTTTCACGAAGAAAAGAATTGAGTTACGGTGGTTTAAAGAGGGAATGTTTCACCGCGAAACCAAGACAATTGTTCTAACCCGGAAAAGCTGTTCTCTGGGAGTGTCTTGCTTTCTAGACTCGCCCGCGGACAGCACGACGACGTCTACGTCTCGCAATCCCTCACGAAGATTTTCCGGACCGCTGAAACCACGAACTGGTATCCTCGTAGGTATGTGATTCAGTTCTATCACCATACCATCAGGGTCGCTACGATTGCACAATCGAATCTCCGTCAGTTCGCCGGGATACATCTTGAGCAAATGCGCCAAAGATTTGCCGACGCCGCCGAGGCCCACGATAGCAACGCGGCATCTGTTAATATATTTCAATTCCTTTCGAGCTACAGGGTATTTACGAAGAATAGTTCTTTCGTATCGCTTGAATGTCCACCATCCTTGCATTTTACGTTTTACGACTACTGACGAGACGCATCTCGCGAGGCAGCAGAACATTCGTATGCAACGGGACTCGTCGGAAATGTCCATCGAATTATTTGCAAATATGCAAAATGGAATTTAATTCGATGCGTTCATTTGTCGAGTTTAAGAACATGGGTGACGCGAATATACGATAATTCAATTTGAATCGTGAGATTTGTATATTTCGTAGGTTATTAAATTGTTTGATTATTTAATGGAAGATCGATATACCTCTTCGGCGAGAGAACCGCAACTGACGAACATTCGAGACCGCGGACAATATTATGATGCACATTTTTGTTCGACCAATACTTAGATATTAAACTTCTTGACGCAATTCAAGTTAGGCTGCATCGAAGAATTAGATCGATCTTGCAAAGATGCGCGCATCGCACGCGCGTGTCCATATTTTGAAAGTTTCCCGTTTCCGATGGTGTTGCAGATTAATTCTTGCTAGTTTCGTTTTATCGATACATGGTTATACAATTAATTATACCAACGATCGGAAGCGGGTACCTGATTCTTATCGGCAACCGGTCAAGCAGGAAGCAGACCGTAGATATAACAGTAAACTGTTTCGAGTTTCCATAAAGTGCGAGAAGAACGCAAAATAGATTAAATCCTCATATCATTGTTCGGTAACGTTTTATAATATCACATAAGTTACTTTCAATAAGTGTACCTGGATCAAATTAGTCCAGCAAAATAAAAAATTTATCGTCACGCAAAATTTGAACGAATGATCTTCCGTACGTACGTATGTATGTCCATACATACGAACCAATTATATCGATGTTATTGACGGTTGACATATCGAATGATTAAAGTCAAACTTCAAGATGGATCAAATACAATCCGGGAAAATGTGGAGTTGTACAGAAATCTTTTGAATATATCACGCGAACAACGTATACCGTTCCGAGTGATCAAGAAGCGAGAGTGCGGCTTACCGAATCAAGGAGACATCTGAAAAGGAAAACTGTTCGATGGGCAATTGTGTAAAACGTGTCGATTCTATAAATGATTGCACTCAAAGAAGCAGCGGCATCGATGCCACGACGATTCAAATCTCCGGATTGCCTATAATTTTCATAATCGGTGGTCCAGGAGCTGGGAAAAGTTATTCAATCTTTTGGTTGTATTCACCTTAACCCTATAGTCCGTCATTCGTGTCAGATTCATGTTTCACGAGGTTATTAGACTCTAACCACGACCATTTTGCGTTACGTAATTATTATACAAATCTCGTAGCTTGCATTGTCTCCAGCATAATTGAAAGCGTTGAATGGCGCGGAGGTTACCGGTGACAGCCCACAACTTCAACCAGGACTGCGGTGGTCACCGATGACCCCTCGTAAGATAGATTTGTGAAACACGATCGTACGGTTGAACTTAACTGCGAGAATAATACGCAACGCGTAACAAAATATTCGTTCCGACTCTGAACGCAAGCCATACAAAATTGATTCGGCATAAAACGCGTTAAATAATATACGGTAAACCCACGTATAACGTGCTAGTTACGCAGCGCGATCTAGAAATCAGTAATCTTTTACATTTTATAAACATATATTTCACCGCGCGATTTACATATCAAATGTTATATTCGTTAAATTTCTATCGGATCTGTATTTTATATTACGCATTTGTGCCACAATCGATACGTTTACTTAGTTTACCCGAATTACTTGAATTCATGTCAGACGTAGAATTACATTTTTGTTGGATAAGTTACCGTTGTTTATATGATCTAAAGGAGACAGATTTGCAGACTTAACTTTAATTTGTCGATGGGATCCGAGTCTCGTCTAATGTGATTCTGTATAACTCTGTGATCCGGGTGTCGTATAACGCGATTCTAGATAACTCTGTGACCCGAAGTACCGCATAACGCAATTTTGTATAACTACGTGATTCGAATCTCGTCTAACGCGGTTCTGTATAACTCTCTGATCCAAGTCTCGTATAACGCAATTTTGTATAACTGTCTGACTCGAGTCTCGTGTAACGCGATTTCGTATAACTATGCGATTCGAGTCTCATTTGACGCGATTTTGTATAACGCGGTACTTCTGTGAAACATAACGTTTACCGCGCCAATATTTCATACGAAAAATTTCAAGTAACGCAGGATCGCTAATATTTCGCCAACCGCTCTAATATCGTCGTTACGAGTTCATTGACCGTTCTAAAGTTGCAAAATTGTTTCAGGAACGCTTTGCGCCAAAGTGGCGGAGAAATATGATTTCATCGGCATAATGAGCAGCGACCTCCTTCGACACGAGGTATCGACGCGTACCGAACGAGCCTTTCACGTAGCGCGTCTCATGTCAGAAGGTAGATTGGTGCCACCGGACGTATTACTCGAGCTAATCAAGGTGAAGATGCTCGATCACCTGAACGAGACAAAAGGCTTTATCTTGAGCGGTTTCCCCAGAGAAAAAGGGCAGTGCAGGCTGTTCGAGAAACAAGTACGACCACCTGATCTCGTCTTGTATCTATCCGTTAGAAACTCATTGCTCAGGGATCGAATAGAGGCGAGGAGGATCACCATCACCGAGAGGCTCGAGTACAGTTTCGACGACATCAAAAAACGCATCAAGGAGTCTCGTAGAATGAACAAGCCGTTGCTCAAATATTACAGAAAGACCATGGTGCAAATCGACGGGGAGAAGGATATAGAGAGCGTGTTCGAAGATGTTTGTAAAGTCGTCGACAACGTCTTGACGAACTTATCCGCAAGGCCTTTACCCGAATAAAACTGGACGCGAAAAAAAGAAGACTAAAAACACGAACCAAAGGAAATCTTGATTAGAAACGAGGAAACGGTGAAAACTCGATGGGGAAAGTTTCGTCACGACAGATTTTCATAAATACGATCAACCCTATGGTTATCGAACGCCTGCAGTTTTATGTATTTATCCATGAGAGTTGATTTTAGTAGATACGAAATGTTACTTACTTTAAGTAGAAAGTAGATAATTATTCCAACATTTCTGTCTACGCGTTACGGTTATATAAGAATGTCGCGCCCATAGTAGATCCGATCGATGTCCTTGACGAGATTAATGTTCATCCGTTCTCGTATTCTCGAATAGCACGCACGAAGATATCATAGAATTAAGATAGTCATTATTTCTCGCAACAAATAATAATCGACCTTCCATACCTCGTGTCCGCGTTCTTTCGCGGCTCGGCGCGTAATCGAACGAATAACCACTTTATTCGCCAGCGTATATTTCTTTTTTTCACTCGCCTCACAAAAGAACATTGCTCTCGATGGGCGCGCGTATTTATCACGCACCCATACATCCCATCGTTCGCCCGGCGTCGTTTACAGGCAGGTACGTCTGTATGCTCCGCCGAACGTTTGACTAGTCAATCGCTTTACATACATATTTACGCGCGCACCCCCGCGTAACCCTGCGCCGCGCATATTTATTCATCCCCATCGGTTTTAATCAGTAGATGGGTGGTTGCTTCTGTTTATGATCGTCGGTATATAAGAGTCCGACGTACCTACAGCCATGTACCGTACTTTTGCCCATCTCAATTTACTCTGTGTACGTGCCTGTGCGTGACTCGCGCCGCGGATATATTCATAAGCGTGTATGCAATTTCCGTATCGTCTAACCGCACGGGAATCCTCCGTCGCGTTTCAGCGGATGAATGATAGAACGTACGCGGTAGTATTGGTGACAGAGATGGCCGGTGGATTTTCGAGGCCCTGGGTTGAATTTCTTTTCCCGTGATCGGTAAAAGTAAGTGCGATGGAAGATGGCGTGTTAGCTTGAGATAATTGATGTTGGTAACTATTGTAAAAAATCGAATTATTTTATGCGCTGGAAAACGTAATCGATTCCCTAAATTACGCGGTAACGGTAGTGTTTGAGGGTATTCATTTCGGGCATTATGCATCGAGACTCGTTCTGTCATGGTGTTTTCGAAAGTTTGGCAAGATCTTCCTGGACTTGGATTATTAGAAAACGTGGCCGGTTCGATAAATTTTTGAATAAAGATCGTCCGGGACGCTCAACCGATTTTCGAAACTCCGGGTTGATTCCGTTTTTGGGTATGAGTAAAGTAAATATGATAAAAGAATAATGAGAAAGAATAATAAACTGTGTTGGTAATCACAACAGCAATGTTGCTCATGCCTTTTATCTTGTTTGTTATTAGAAAACGTATTCGATTTGGCAAATTTTGGAGCACCATATTTTCTTTACTTCAGGGTTGTAATAACTCCACGGCATCATAATCTTATCAGACCCAAAGTGCGTTACGGTGCGTTAAAAAAAAAAGTTCAGAACGATAAAATATAAACGTCAATTCCAGAAACGAAGATGTTCAATACACGTTAAGGAAAAGTATTCTCACGTCGCGTAACGATGATCTTTCGGCATTACGCACAAGCAATAATACAGTATGAATTATTAAACTCGTTAACACTCGTTCCTTGGTAAAGGGTTAAATAATCGAGGCCTTGGGTTGAAGCTCGATCAGCCCTTATATAAATCCGCCCCTGGTATTTCTGCCCACGTCTATAACAAAGCTCTCTCTTTCTATCTCTCTCCCTCCCTCTCTCTCTCTCTCTCTCTCTCTCTCTCTCTCTCTCTCCCTCTCCATCTTCCTCTCTCTGTTTCTCTTGCTCTCCTTTTCCATCTCGCTCTTCGTGCCTTCATGCACGTATCCGAGGTCTCGGTGATTTCGGTGTGTTGGGGTGGGTGGACGGGCGGTTGGCTGCGTTTATGAGGGTGCGGGCCCGAAATTGAAAAGCACCCCAGCGAGACCTACCGAGGGTGGTTGTGCAGCAGTCATTGACAAGCGAAAGACCGTATCAGAGGGTAATCCTATTGGTGGACGGCCGCGTCGCGACGTCCAGGCGTCATTGGTCCGCCTCGAGGCTCCGGGGCGTGGCCACGAGTTCGTAAGGGTTGGTGGGGACGGGGACGCCTGGTTGCACCCCTGGCAACGATTACCGGAAAACCACAGGGTCGTTCGAAGGTAGAAATCCAGCATGGCGGACCTGGCAACCCCTCCGTCCGGATTCACCACCACCATATTACCGTTGTCGATGCGACTGTTCACCACCGAACCTACGGGGTAGTGGATTTCGCTCGATTTGTCCGGGGGAACACTTCAGGAGTCGGAAGTTCGATCGAACGATTAATTGCTCCGTTAACTGGTCCTTTCAAATACCCACTCTTTGACGAGAATCCAGGAGATACGGACGGCCTGTGTCAGACCGCCGTTCGTCTTCAAGAATGTTTCCCTTTTCTCAATTCTGCTCGAATAATCGGGGCAAAATACGGATTTCGAAAGTGCCCTGTCGTTAGGGATTTACGGTTATTTGGTATTCAGACTCTTGATATTAGGCGTTGTTGGTATTATTCGACCACGGACAAATGTGCAATAATGAAAAGTCGACGGAGTTGTTAATCGCGGCCGGTCCTCTCGTAATCTATTTAGTTCTAATCTCTCTCTCTACGTGGTTATTTGTCGAAATTCGAATGAAGCGGAAGACTTGTGACGAACCGTTGCTGTTCGCGTTTACGAATTACTCGTCGATCAAGCAATTATCCGTGATTTCGATTTAAAAAACAAATCGCATCGGTTCGAAGAAAACAGATTCCGTGGCCAAAAGTCTCATCGATCGAGCGGAGGGAGGATATCTATGAAATCCAGGGCGAGAGAGCGTCTCGATAAATTTCGCCGAATTACAAGTAGAATTTTTTTCAGCCCGCCGATAGAAACGTATCCTCCGTTGCACCGGTGCATCTGATTCCAGTCGTCGGCACCGAGAATACCCGGAATCGTTCTCCCACCCCGATCCTCGACTTCCCGGAAGAGGGAGAAAGCGAGGCTGATAAAAGGAGAGAGGCGCGTATGGGGCAGAAAGAGAGGGAAAGAGAGCGAGAGACATTCACTACCACGTAGCCAACGATCAACAATTGCACGACGTTCAGTGGGGTGAAGGTAGGCGTCGTCTCATGACGAGGCCGCGAAAAGGGTGGGGGGTTAAAGCGTCGGCCAGGCGTCAACCGGCGCGGAGGGGTGCGCGCAGGCGCCGCGACGATCCTCGTCGCCGGAGCGCCGCGTCAAACGTGCCGGCTATAGGTTAAATCCTCCCGCTCCTCGTTTTTGTTGTTTTTCCGGCGTTGCCTCCTGATCCCGCCTTCAAAAGTGCCGGCGGACCAATCGGTGCCCCGTGCTCGCGGGACGCCCGGCGTCGGGACACTTCCGCAGCCACCAGCTACGTCGACCTCCGCGACACGGGACGACGACGTCGGGATAACGTCGATCGCTTCGTCGAGACGCCGACCTCGAGACATCATCCGTCGTCTTGGCGCACCTACCGCGTACGCGAACGTGTCCGCGGATCAACGAGGTTCTCGCTTGATATCTCGGCTCGTACGTTTGATCCCCGGTGATCCGCTCCATCTTCGATTCGCGTCGATCCGATCGTTGACCGTCGATCGGTCGAATCGCGGAGATTCGAGGGCGGCCAGGTGTTTTGTTAGAGTTGTGAGAAGATTTTCGCTACCGCAGAGTGACTTTGGATGGTCGAGGGGGAGGACGGTTGCCGTGCGTGGATACCGTGGGGATAATTTTGGGGATTTAATATCAGGTGGGTGCTCTAGAATCGTCTTATCGGTGCCTGTGATCATCTATATTTTCCTGTCACTTGTATTTTCATGCGTTGCGTCTAGAACGGAATGGTGTAGAGTTGACAGTTTTAATTTTGGCGTAAATGTCAGTATCTTTCAGCCGAATGTAATCTGAATTTTCGTAAATTGCAACGAGGAAACCAAGTCTGACGCGCGTTAACGAGATTAGGAGTAACGGAAACGTGTTTGTTGAAACGTATTGCAGCGTATTCCTCTTCGATCTACGAACGATACGCGACGCATCATGAACGGAGCTACGACCGTCACCGCAACGGAGGATCATCAACATCAACATCAACAGTCGCAGAATGAAACAACGTCGGAACACCCGCGAAGCCCCGCGAGTCCATTGAGCATTAGACACGGTGAGTCGATATTACCGTAACATTAGTATAAGTTAAACTGTTAAAATGCAACGCCAAGCAAACGAGTCTCGTTTTGGTAATTCTCGTGTACTCCGGGACATTTGTGAAAGCATAATGTTATTATTTCAAGTTTATTCTTTTATGCACCGAACAAAACCGTCCGACGGAATGCAGTTCAAATACACTTACGAAAATGTGCTCTTCGTTAAAAGACAGATTGCACGTAATCGAAAGAAGTTCCTTGCGCGCGCCAGATAAGCAAGACTGGATAAATATTTTCCACTGCTGTCAGGAACGATGATGTAAAAACAGGCATTAACTGCGCTCGGTCTCGAAATATTTTATACCGATACGCGTATTCTATAAATAGTTCGCTCAGTGAAAACGCGTCGAGTCGAATTTCAATTATAAGAAAATCACCGGCACGCGTACCGTCGCTCCTGTCATATTTTTCGCGCGCATCGCGCATCTCTCGGGATGTTCCCGTCACTCGTAAGCGTCGGACGTTAATCCACGCACGAGAGACAGACTGCACGTAAATCCACCCCTGACGCACTTTTGTGCGAGTCGTAGTCGTAGAATGGTAAGTGGAAAAAGAGGGTGGAACGTAGGTAACGACATCACGCCATTAGAATAATCGGATTTAGAGTGACCCAAAGAATTTAGAGCGTCACGATTTTCGTAGGAGTTAAGCGAGGAAAGAAAAAAAATTATCAACCTCGAAACACCTGCTAATTACCTTGGTACGAGCGTCCCGGCACAAAGTCACCGCGGATTCATTTTTACTTTCCTAAATCAACAGTTTTATGTCAGGGGTGCCTACCCGTAAAATTCAGAACGCTTTGCGAGTCGTTTCATTCGACTGTTCCAACTTTTCATGGTTGAATTAACCGATCGTTTAAATTCGTTTAATGTCAATCTCTGGCTTGGAATATTTTTTACCTCGAATGTGAACAATTCTCACGAATCTCCCCTTTGATGAGAAAAAACGACAGCGAACCGCGTTACGGAGAAGAATTTAGAGAAACGTATTTCTAACATACAACGTAACGATTGCACGAGTAAATCTTGAATACCGACTACAAATCCACCGATCCACCGATTAACCCTAAACTCGATAAAATCACCGGCCATCCGAAATTCCAGAAGTGACGTTAACAGATGTTCCAAACGAAAATCAGGTCGATATCAAATAGAATCACGGACGCCGATAGAATCACCCGTCTCCCTAATGCGATAACAATTAGATCGCGCGGGAGGAAAAGAGACGGTGGAGGGGGGGGGGGGGGGCGAGAGGGGTAACCAAAAGTGGTCGACAGTAGTTACGAAACCCCTTTTTTTTCGAGCTTTCCGGAGTTGCGTCCCCTTGCCGATACTCCGTTTCGTGCGACCCCTCCCCCCGCCGTATCTCCACGATGATCCCATAATACGGGGGCGCAGGTGGCGCCTCGCCATCCGCCAGCATTGATATGCTAATGAAATTTGACGCCCCTGCTTTCGCGCACGATATATACACTATGTACGTCTGGTTATAACGGGTGCGCGTCCGTAGGCGAGGCCCGTCGGCCGATCACCATACGGCGGCGCGCGAATAATTTTTCTTTTCTCGTTTAACCCCTGGCACAGTCGTGGCATTTCGCGAGCCCCGGACGAGAATTCGATTACCCTAATGGCATAATCTCGGCGCGTACGGGCGTCCCGACGTATGTACGTGGGACAGTCGCGAATATTCGCGCGATTGTAGGGTCTCGTGGTGTTGGAAGCGAAATCCACGCTAATGGCGTGACGCGTTGGTACGTTTTAGCGAATACATTGGTTTGCATTGACCGACGTTTTTGCTAGGGTCCGGATTGAGTGATAGAAATTGACTCACGCGCGACGTGGAATGAAATGGGAGTTTTCAGTATTAATCGAACTCTGATTAACTGGTCGATAATCGAGCGGAACGATTATGATAAGTAACCAGTCTCTGAATATGCGCGTCTGGATGAAAAGAATCGTGTCGATAGACGCGCGAGGTGGCTCGGTATGCTAAACATTTATTCGCGCGTTGGTTTGATTCTAGTTTTATAGTTACGAGTTTATATTAGTTTAATTTTCGACGTAACGAACGTCCGTGACACCCACGGTGATAGACGATACGATTTTATTTGATCACAGATATAATTCTGTTTCCTGGCGAGATTTCGCAGCGCGGATTTAGAAATAGATTTTACGTGTCGCAATTTGAACCTCTCTGTGCACACTCGGCGGGATTAGGGTGTTAACGAGATCGAAAAGCCGGCAGCGCTTAGGACGTTACGTGAGTTGCATTAATAAGATCGTCTGGAAATCGTCCCCTGCAACGATAACGACGAAACGATACGACTGAATTCTTGCCGGCGGATCAAACGGTAGCGAGCGATGATTCAAAACGTGATCCATGGGCTGGATCATCGATTACGTTTACCGATATGCATCTCTCGGATTTGCCGCGTTGATGTCGCCAAGCCACCCCTTTGCTGGTTTTGTATCTTGTTATTGCCCGTAAAGTCATGTCCGTGTATTTAATTTAGACAGCGATTCAAACTTTAGAACTTCTGTTTTGATCGAACGCTTCTGGGGATGTCTATCGTCACAATTCTCAATTTGAAAATTCTGAAGATCTCATCTAAGTGGTGGTCGCGAACTCTCAATCTAAACGCGATTTTGTCTTTACAAAAAAGTCGTATCACTCGGGAGTTTTTAGCTTCACAATGCGAAAAAGTGCGTACGAAAGCTGAGAGTTTGCATAATTATTTTAACGAATTGACATCTATAATAACGTGAAATATAAAAATGTAATACAGAAGTTTAAGGTACAGAATTAACTGTGGAAGGGTTGAAAAAGATCGCGTGGCCAATTGTTTACAAATTTCTATCAACTTCGGTGCGTCTTGCGCTTCCTCCACGATTTCTCTCAATTCCATTCGATTTTAAGCACTTCCGCGGATAGGAGCGCAGTTAAATTATCTCGTGGTGGGTTAGAAGCGAGAGCCTAACTTGATATCGATCTATTGTCGATTCGCATGGTAATTCGAGCGGATTCTATCTGACCCCGTGGCATTAACGAGACCGGAACGAGTTTTCGCTCGAGTACGAGGTAGCCGATATACGCCAAATACGATTTCAGGGAGATCTCGTGCCTCGTCGGGGTTGGCAGCGTGACTAATAAAGCAGAGTGGAGAAGCGAAATCACATTTCGTTGATCACGCAGATGCTCGTCTCCGATCTCTTTCTGTCACCTCCTTCAAATTAGTATTACCAATACAAGCGTATAGGCGCGGTACGTCGCGAGAAATATTTCTCACGCATACCCCTTCTTCGTTTTCATCTTTTTTCTCGAGTTACGATCTTTTTCGGGTCGCGTGTAATATTGATTTTACTTACCACCGCGAAGTAATATAATCGCGCTCCTTATCAGGGGAAGCGTTTAAAATTAACTGGAATTGGAAGAAACGGATGTTGATAGAAACTTCTAAACAAAATTGTTCACGCAAACTTTTTCAACCCTTGTACAATTTATTGCGATCAGACTAACCTTTGTACCATGCACTTCTATATTACATTTCTGTATTCTACGTTATTATAATGGTCGACTCGTTCAGTAATTGTAATTGCGCCCAGAGCCCGAGGTATCGGGCACCTGACGATGTCGCTTTCGGGACGTGCGAACTTTGAATTTTGATTGGGCATCGAAGCAAAAAGATAAATAGTATCCAAGAGATAAGGAGAATTCGATTACGTACAGCATTCTCCGCGATGGAATTTGTTCACCTTGAACTTCTCTTCGTCCCGGCCCCCTTTCGGATACATAAATATGTATGCTCGAACTGTCTTAACTTTCTGAGGTTTTTCCAAACTCATTTCTCGATGTAAATATTGTTTGCTTTCGCGATTCAGGGAGTAAGCCTCGAGGGGCCGCGAAGAAGTAGCGACGGGACTCACGGGGATGAAAACCATAAGCCGCACGACGGCAATCGTTTCGAAAGAAAGAATTCCAACGCCGAGTAGAAATTTGTTTCTCGTTGTAAGAATTCCTCCGTAGAGGAGAAGAATGTTTATTACTTGCACCGATTATCGCTAAATTCGAGAGGCATCGATTATCGCCTTTGTCACCATTTGTCAATTTAATCGCTCGCGAGTCTTACGAGCAACGACAAACCTGCTCGTAAATCGTTCGTGGCGATCCATAACGTTTGCGCGTTAAGCGCGGATGCGCAATTATTTTATATGCGATCCTCGTGCCCGTCGGCCCCGCCTCGTGAGAATCAATCAAGGGTGGAGATGGCATCCCAGTTGGGGTTGGTCACCCGGGCACGAGAAAGAGATTTCTAGGATTAGTCCGACGTAACTGCCATCTGATCGAATAAAACGAATCGAATTTGATTTCGGAGGAGTCGCGGATCGATACTAGATTCGAAGTGGAAACGACGGGATAGAATAGCGCGAGCGTCAAGTAATTACCGTATTGGCCCGAATACAATGCAATGCATTTTTCTCCATTATGTACTTTCGAAAGTCACATTTATGCGCGTCTCTATACGCGTTTCGGCGCATCCATGTTTAGTCGCTCAATTCTAGGTCGAATTCTATTCGGGTTAATACGGTATTTACCGAAAGTCGTCGATCGCTACTGATTTGCGAAAATAAAGGCAGGGACTGCATCAACAAGCTTCCGTAACGAGGTTTCGACAATTGTGCAAAGTCTGGCTGTACAACGTCTCTCAGCGCATTCTCGACAGCGTCGAGAATGATAGGCCCCGATGTAACCCAAACGAAATGATTTCTTTTCAGATTCGGGGGAGAGTAGCGTAATCTCCCCAGGATTACCGGAACGATACAGTCCTTTAGGGGCAACAGGATCAACGTCGAGTCACGATCCTTACGCCTCGAGGTCGGTCCAGGAATGCCCGGTTCCTCTCTGCAGAGGAATACCATCGGATTTCCCTCTCGCGAGGTCGCCGTATTTAACCGCTTTGGGAAACGGCCACCCTCATTTGTTGGGACAAGTGCAGCAACAGCATCAGCAGCAACAACAGCAGCAACAGCAACCGCAACATGGCAGCAAACCACCGCGCAGCCTTGGACTGATCTGCGTGGTCTGCGGCGATACCAGTTCTGGCAAACATTACGGGATTCTCGCTTGTAACGGGTGTAGCGGCTTCTTCAAACGGAGCGTCAGACGGAAGCTGATATACAGGTGAGTTTGAAAAGGAAGGTACAGCGACCGTTATACGAAATTAGAATTTCAGGAATTGGATTTTATCTCGCGTCAAAGGATGCTTATGTCGATTCGAACATTCGGAAGTTAGTCCTATAGTATTTTAATACTTGCGTTAATAGAAAAGATGTGTATCGCGTCAAATTACTGTCAAGTTTGAAAAGGAGAACTGTCCGTGTAAATTAAAAACTCATCCACGTACCCCGTTAGGAATCTTTAAAAAATTGTAAAATACTCGAGATATCGACCCCTGCGAATACCCGAAGAATCGAAATATTGGGTAGATGGAACATTCGAAAAATCGAATACGCGTTTAAAAGCAAAGTTCCAGTAATACAAAGCCAACAAGATTTGCATTCCATACCAATTTGTCTTGAAGGATTCTCCTGAAACACGAACCCCCGGACGTTATGCAATCTCGTCTTACGCGAGATGCCCGAATTAGTCAGCGAATCTTGTTATGGCGTTTAATGTCAAACTGGCCAGCCACTGGCGCCATGTGGTCCAAGTCGAGTGGGCTCATCGTAATACCAGGCAACAATGCGGAACGGCATAATGTTGAACCCTGGAGGACCGACCTATCCACCTAACCCGGCACTATGTGTATACGACATACTATTACTATCCCCTGGGAACGGCCATCCATCTCCATCGAATCCCTCTCAACCCGGAATCGCTGTCTGGTACGCTCGATCCGCTTTACACGGGACCACATACGAGTTACGGGAACGTGTGCGTGCATCCCTTTAACTACGTACGTGACTATCGATAACGTCGGTCCGTAGGTGTGCGTGTTAAGCCTGTCGAGGAGATACATGCTGCCAGGATACTCGATATACAAACTATTAACCCTCGCGTGCGCTCTTTGAAAAATAAATGCCAGGATCGCTTTTTTGCGCGCGTGACTGGAATGCAAATGGTACGGATCCTTAAACGCGTTGTCTTATTCGCAGCGTTTAGACGATTTGAGATACTTTGGATGTTCTAGCTGTTACCATCGGGAGGAGGGTAGGAGTTTGATTCAGGCTGGTAAGAGGAGAGGGTGGATACATGTACTTAGAACATACTTAGAAAAAATGGGTGTAATATTTGGAATTTTATTTTTGAAACCTATATATTTTTTTGTTTTGAGGGCGATATTGTCACACGTTTTAATCGATTAAAATGCGGAGCGTTATATGTTTTACTAGAAATTTTTATACGTTATAACTTATAAGTGGGGCACTTGATATTACTCAAAGTTACACCAGATATTTGGAATTCTATATTAGCAACACAGCCACCTTTCATATTCAACACGGTATCGTGACAAGTTTTAATTTACTATCTACTTATTCACCAATTGATATTAGAGCTAGAGAAAAAAAATTGAAATCTCGTTATGTTCCACATACGGAGACTGCACGTAGTTCCACTAAGTTTGTCCAATAATAATTTTCACAATCTGTATCTTTAGGAGTACGTAGTATCTTCGAGTACCGTTGAACCCCTGGTTTTGTAACGCCGATATGGTTATCGTTTTCTTTCATCGAGGCAACAATCGAATAGCCACCACTCGTGATGCACCGAGTTATATCCTCGATCTCGTAGCGCTCTTCATGGATCCTTTTTATTCTTTACGATCTATTCTCGTCGAACGGTTGCAACGCGGTAAAGAGTGAAGAGCCTCCGCACAGATAACCAATTACTCGCAGAGGGGAACGGAACACGACAGATGCGTCCCAACGTGATGCGCCGCGGCGACGCGTCGACCATAATCGCCGGATTAAAGTCGAACTTCACGGATCGGTTAGATACAATTAAATGCATCGCGGTTGGCTCGGATCGTACGAGAAGTTCGCTCCAACTCCCACTGGGGCCCACGCTTGAAATCGATGCATAATTGATCCGATGGATCGGACGAATATTTCTCTAACGATGGAGAAGCTTTATGGCAACGAGGAACGTTGTTTCGTCGTAAGCTAGTCTCGGTAGGATTGCTTGATCGTACGTTTCGGTGAAATAAAAGATTACGATTCATCAATTTCTTCGCAAGAGGTTGTGCCTATTGCAGATAGCTGGAAACTGAAAATAAAAAGATTAAATTTGTGATTTAACGAGGAATGGATTCTTGGTACAGTACTAATGTTTTGGCAAAACTCGATATTTTTAAATAGCGCTACGCGTTCAACTGTACATTATTTATACATCCCAACGTATAATACTATACAGATAATATATTAAAATACAAAACATGATTGTAATCATAAAATAAAAAAAATATAATTACAGGATAAATTAAAACGTACAATAATTATACATTGAAAAAGATTAAATCAAAACGTACAATATTTTCACGATTTAACCTAACGCGTTTGTATTGAATTTCAAAGTCGCGTTTCTTCCCTCTTATTACCATACTCGTATCCGCAACAAGCGACAAATTGTAAACATAAACAATCCCTCAGAAAATTCCCCCACTTTCTCTAAATCAAAGTCCCCCGTAATTCGCGCCAACGAGTCTCGCGATTGCAATTACACGATGGCCGTCTACTTATCGCAGAGGCATAATTCATTGAAATATCTCGAGACACGATCGACGGGCGTGATAACGGGTACCACATGCTTCCGGTAACTCGATGAAGCAAACAATGCCGGCCGTCCGAAGAATAGAGAGATGCGTAAATAAATGTATGATGTGGTTCTGAAGGGTGAATGGCGAGGAGGCCGAGGGGTCGATGTATCCCCCGTGTTGCACGGAGAGCCAGCGGGGCCCTAGGAGGTAGCGCGGAGGTTCGCTGGGGTGTGAACGCAAATCAATTTGTGCGAGGAACCCCGCTGGCACGGCAGCACGCAGCCACCCTTCGGTGCCCTTCGTATTACACCGCCTCGGGACAAGATAGTTCGGCAAGGATGCTTTCGTCCTTTCGTTGCACGCCCGGGATCGAGCCGCCTCCTCGTGAGTGACGTTAGTTAAAATCGCGCTAACGGAGCCCCGGGTAGCGATCGATTGGCCTCGCGTCGATCGAGCGCCCGGTCTATTGCCGTGGAATTATGATTACGATGATTCTTGATTGCGTACAGCGAAATGGTGAACGGGGATTCGCATGCGACTTTGGTTTGTTAACCCCTCCAGGCTCGGGTCAATTTTAACGAGTTTAAATAATCAGATGTCGTGCGTGCGCGGTGTCTGATTTGAAGT
Source organism: Pemphredon lugubris (assembly GCA_933228935.1). Taxonomy (NCBI): domain Eukaryota; kingdom Metazoa; phylum Arthropoda; class Insecta; order Hymenoptera; family Crabronidae; genus Pemphredon; species Pemphredon lugubris. Next base: position 19,810,640 of record OW121815.1, read on the forward strand.
TTCGCACGGGATTGTTCGGCGAGCTACAGTGGACTCCCTACCACGCGCCAGACATATTTTGGCTACTGCTTTTATATAACTCGATTCCTCGTATATCGCGCCAAATAATAAATCACAGGAATTTAATATTATCAAATGAAATAAAAAGATTTTTTACACGAGTTAATCATTTTTTGAACCGCAGTGTATAGATAACACTTATTTTTTAAATACTGCCGTAATTGATAAAAGATAAGAAGTAAAATTGGCACGGCAAAGATCATTCCAAACGCGTGCTTTAGATTATTCGCGTTACGCGGACAAAAATTTCGTACAGCACGACTTCCTATAACACATAACACGTATTAGGCGCGTTATACGGGAATCTATAGTGTTCGTTATTAAAGAAATGAAGGGGTTAGAGACGGTCGTGATATCCGTGCCGGTTCTTGAAACAGTTACGATAATCGAATTAATGTTGTAACCCTTATCGCATCTGACTCATCTCGGTTTCGGTTTCCGTTCTACGGAACAGGTATTAGCCAGTTCCATATCCATCCTGTAACTGTAATATTTTCCTCCCGTGTCTGTTCTGCGTAAATTAGGTCGAACCCATCTGTTTCATCAACCAGTCCGTTGCATTTTTTCAATAGCTGAATTTTTTCCAGCGCGTCAAAGTAAAGTTTTACATACTGAAATTACGATTGACATCGTTAAGCTTAGCTCATCGATGCAACCTGATTCTAGAGCCAGAGGGTTACTAACGATTGGAAAGAATGGGGAAAAAATTGAAAGTAAGGGAATCCCTTGGAAGGTGCGGTAAATTTGCGCGTTAATTTCTGTGCCGAATACTTCGTCGTGTACGAGCCACGAGAGGAAGAGAGGTGGCGGCGGCTTTAAGCCACGAGAAACGAAGTACCACGGGGCTACCGCGGGATTGGATAAAATTAAGAGGGATAAGAAGAAGGTACGTGACCTCGAGCGGTCGCCTCTTTACGTTAGTCAGCTCCGAGGGATAACCAGGTTAGCCGAACAATGAAAGTAATCGAATTTAACGCCATCTCCTGAGTGCGCGCCCAGGATTTCCGGCAAGTGCGCTCGAAATTTATCGCCTTTCCGAGAGGAACAACAGCCACGAAGTTACGGCAGTCATCGATGAAACGTCATCGCCAAGGATCGATCGATTCCGCAAGCAAATACGAGCTAGCAATGAAGTTTCTTGGAACGAAACGAATGTTCGCTTGTCGATCAATATTTTCATCTAGGGGCGGGTCTTTTATTAATTTTCGTCCCTACGTTACACCGGGTACAATTTTTTGGCTTTCTTTTTATTACGGCTTTCAAAACTTTAGGTTCCAAAACGAATTTGATTCGCCTGCTCCACAAATCGGGCGTAACTTGAATTTCACATTATCGAGGAGGATATTGACAACAATTGGCTCATCCCGGTGCGGCGTTTCAGGAGGCTAATGAATTCTTTTCTACAATTAATTTCCAATGCGGTTTTATCACCTCGAAAACCCCCGATCGTTCTTTTCTGAAAAGATACGACTGTTGGTGGTTCGCGGTTGGTTCGCTCGTTTCCCATGGCTCGCTGGAAGTTTCTTGTGAAAATAATTTCAACGAGCGTGTTACGAGCGTGTTACGAGCGCGTGACGAATGTTTGGCGAACCATTCGGCTCGCACATGTATTACGCGGTTTAACGTGTTAATCGCTACATTGCAGGTGGAACTATATTCGGGGTCATATTATATTTGGGCTAATACGTTATACCCTTTCTTTTTTTAAATAATTTTAACAAAACAGACACATTAATTTTTCTGTTTAGATGTCAAGCCGGTACCGGAAGGTGCATCGTGGATAAAGCTCATCGAAATCAATGCCAAGCTTGTCGCCTAAAAAAATGTATGCAGATGGGAATGAATAAAGATGGTGAGTAGTTTAGCCTATTCTTATATTTCATCAACGTTGGCCGCGCGTTCGAGGAAAATTTATTCACCGCGGGTGGTGAGCGCATCGTTTCTTTACCTTCCTTTCGTTTGCCGAATTAAAAGGGACACATTTTACGCACACTTGGAACATTTCAGCTATCGCATAAATGATATAAATTTGAAGACGACAGTCGTTACACTTGGGACGAACTTTATTTCGGTTTTGTCTGCGTACAAGGCCAGTCGAATGTCTTTTACACAGGCTATTACGTGTTATGTAGCGCCATGCTTTCGCGAGAGTGTCTTGTGCAACGCGAAACCTTGCTTCTGCGGTAAACATACCAATAATTTATGATAATGTACGTTCGCTCGAGAGCTCACTTCAAGCGTCCGTGCTAAAACGACGATGATGCACGAGGTATCGATAGGGAGAATTATAAAAATGAATTTTCTCGGGTTAAGCGTAGGACGATTAATGAGAAATCTGGACATCCGTTTACACGTTGATAGATTATGCCACATGAACAGAAAGAATTTCCTCTAAACATAAACAATTCTTTGTTTTTTTGGGTTTTAAAGAACATGTCTTTTCCACTTCATGGATTCCAGACGGTGAGCATAAAACAGTTTCTTCTCGATTGATATTCTTTATCGTTTCACTGAAATTATATTTCGTCTTTGAAATGTATCGGAATCAAGTACTCATCTGGCCACGGGAAATTTGAGTTTGACAAAATTCAAGAAAATGTCGATGCGAACAATCACATGAAATTCGAAGATCACTCGACGTACAATAGCCACAAACGCAATCCCCTTCATTATCGTCCAATATCTTTATTTCGATTCTTCGGAGGGACCTTTTTTTTAACCAATCCGCCGTTATCGATTAACTGAAAAAAATGCCCTGTCCCGCGACAAATATTTCCATGGAGAAATCTTCGTTCAACTTAAATCACGGTTTTAGAACTCGTCAATATTTTCACTCGTAGAGGAAAGAAAGGAATCGAACGCAGCGTTTTCGCGTAATAGCATTGTTTTACCATGCCAGTTATGGATACATCTCGGATTATCCAGTTTCACAGGTAAATCCCGTATTGTGGGAAATTTGATCGATCAAGGCTTGTCCTATCTCTCTCTTGCGAGCGCGCTTCCCTCGAAATCTCGGTAGAACGAAATTCGAGCGAGGGTCCTTTATGCTCGCGACATAAATAACTGGATAAAGGCGGAGTGATTGGTATGGGTGGAAGTCTGCTCTGGTAGTGGTGGCTGGAGCAGCCTTCGATTCAACTCTTAATGCCTCTCAGCCAGCCGTGGGCGCACCTGCCACGGCAAAAGAGCATTTCTCTTTTCCTCTCTCTCTTCCTCTCTCTCTCTCTCTCTCTCTCTCTCTCTCTATCTCTCTCCTCCCATTCGCTTATTTTCCCTCCTTCTCTCGCTCTTCGTTTCCACGGAAGCTCCTTTCGGGATACGAACTTTCTTATTGCCGAACTTGACGTCGTAAGGAAGAATACCTCCAATTGAATCGAGTTTCCCTCGGCAACGAGAATGACGATGTTTCTGAGGTGTATAAATGGGACGCCGTCTAGTTCCGGGGAATTAAATTGGGTTGATGCAAGAGCAACGGGGATTTATACTTAAGATTGGATGCTTGAGTTACGAGGGAGGGATTTTTATTACCAATATGAAATTTTTATTCGTCCGTTGGTACGCGCACGCACTTCCAATAGTTCGATTGAAATTTCTTATTTCAACGATCCCTCTGTTTCTCGATGTCTCGCATCGTCGATTAAAGAATTACAGACTGGAGGCGATTAAGTCAGGAAATTGAAGAAATTTGTGTAGTTATTTCGCGTAACTCTGCGAGTGATGGAGAGTTAAATGCAATCGCTAAGAAAATTGTTTAAATTTTTACGAGTTAGCTCGGGACAATTCGCAATCGTCCTCGCAATTTTTATCAAGGCGGCACTTAAATCTGAATCGACGTGCGTCGCAGCTAGGGAATAAACTGTCGCGAACTGCCGGGTAACGTTTCTGTGTAGCATCGGTAAAGCTTTCGCTCGCGAAATCACGTCGGAAATTAGCGTCGTTACAGGAGCCACCCCAAGCGTGATTATCTCGAGCAAAAGCATACGTAATACGCGAAGCTGGCGGAAGACAACGATTAACCGTAGAAAGGGGGTGGTTAGGAAGGAGGAAAGTAAAGTAACGGTAGGATTTCGGGGTTCTGCCGCATGTACGGTCGTGCGGTTCGCCGCGGTAGGCGAAACGACGCTCGGCGTCGTAAACACCGCGGTCGTTAGCGACGGTCGCGTGGCTCTCGACGAGCCCCGAAGGGTTAATTGGAGGAAATAAACGTATGCATCGTGCGCACGACCTGTGTGTACGGAGAAATCTGTGCGGTGTTCCCTCCTCTCTCTCGCTCTCTTCGTTTCACTCGTTGTCTCACGCCACGGAAGAGAGAACAGACAAATGAGCACGTTGACACTGAACACGGCGAACGAGGGAGAGAGAGAGAGAGAGACAGTGAGCGAGAGGGAGAGGAGGCGGCATAAACGCTAACGCGAATCGTGTCACAGGAACGTGTCGAAGGAAGACAAGATACGAAAGAGAGAGGAGGCCTGTCGGAGGGAGAGGCAAAGCGAAAAAGGGAGAGAGACCTCCCACGGTGAGCTACACGCAAATGAGAGTGAAACGATCTGTAAAAGGGCGTTTATCTCTCCCGGTGTGAAACTGGACGACGGAGAGCGAGAAAGATGAAGGGCACCGACGGACAGCGAAAATTGTACCGTTCACCCCTTAACGAGGGACAACTGAAGCACCGTTTTAAGAAATTACTATTAAAAATAAATCCTCCGTCCTTTTGCTCGTCTCGTCAAAACCTGTCCCGGGGGTGGAGAGGGAGGGGAGGGGGGTGTTCGTACGTGCCATAATCGTCTCAACCGGGTCTTTCGTTGCTCGACGGAAACTTAAGATGACCCCGAGGAACAAAGTACCAAAGAAACGCGTGAGAATGAGCGGCCGAAGAAAATGTGTTGGAAAGACAAGAAGCGCGTTTCGAAACGACGAAAGAGCCTTCACGCTCTGCCGTGGGGTTTCCATGAAACGGTGTATGTGACTGTACAAGAGGGTTTATCTCTACCAGCAAGAGAGCAGTGGACAGAAAATGCGAGGGTGGGAGATAGAGAGAGAGAGAGAGAGAGAGAGAAAGAGAGAGAGAGAGAGAGAGAGAGAGAGGAAGAGAAGAAAACGCGCGAAACAGGGAGAAGCCGATGCCAAAGGCTTGACGAAGTAGGAGGATCCTATTAAGCCGCTCAGCAGGCACCACGACGGAGGTAAAGCGAGCCGGCACGCTTTTTATTATTACGAAATTACTGTTCACCCGTGCCGCGCTAAAAGGGAGGCTGGAGAAAAAAGAAATTCCACTCGACGTTACACACCACTGAGTGCCCTAATCGCGGCGCCATTAACATGTGGCTGGCGTCACGAGTCTCTCTTTCTCGTTGGGGATGCGAGTGGACGAAACTTTCTTTTTCTTTTTTCGCAACGAAACGCGCACGGTATGCTATTGGGGTTGTAACGCGTCTTAACGCGTTGCGTGCCGTGGGGGTCACCGGCGACCGACAATTAACTTGACGTTAGTGCCGCGGGGCCTACCGGTGACCGGCGGCAACAAGATTTGTTGAAATCCATAATTCGGGTAAACGTTAACCCCTTCGTCAGTGTGTTCGGGTTTATCAAACTCCACGTGATAAAATTGTGTGTTATACTAATATTTTTGTCGTGGAAAATGTATACTAAAAATGCCTTTTTAAAAATAATATTATTCCTATGTAAACAAGCTGTTATGAAATTAAATTTTAATAAAGGGTAAACTATATAGACACACTAAAGACGCAAAAAACTGTCATCACACTAACGAAGGGTTAATGCGTATCAACTGTGCGATATTATCATCGTTACTAGGATGGAATGACGAAGCCAATGTATCATAGAGTTTTTTTATTTCATTCCTTTGGTATTGGACTACTGATTTGTATGATTCTCGTTAGAATTCAACGCTGACTTTCGCAAAACAAGAGAGTAAATAGCGCAAAACCGAAGAAATGCATCGCAGGATTTCGGCGGTTCACCAGTGACGGCAAAACGCTATTATACGGTTCAACTATTGCGGATCAAATTTCATACTGTACATGGCGTATCAACAAATTCATTGAGGCCCGTCGGGGAAGTCGCGTACAATTGACGTGGCATTCAACGTGTTAATTGTCACGGAAGATCTTTACGCCGCGCTGCTCTTTCGACCGGTGGCGAAAGAAAAATTCACGGTACTTATCGCGAAATGGCACTTTCGCAATGACATTACGAATCGACGTGCTGATTCTTTTCAGAGGAAGGGTATTTTTATTTGGTACATCTGCGCAAATATTCGGCAATGCTCTTCTTATCGCGTATAATCATGGGTAAACATCTTGGATCGGTGCAAGTTCTTGGTTTAACGTGTGACACGTGGCTGTATTTTGCGAATTAGTCAGACTATATTATTGTTGATTCTTTATGATCCCGCGAATGTTTAACTTAATCCGTAATTCAGGAACTTTCAAAGTCACGGGTGTTGCGAGTAAAAGACGTCTCTCGAGTTAGCGAAGCCTTCTCGACTCGATCGATACTTGCCAGTCATCGTTAATGTATGTTAATATCATTTCGTGAACGCTTAACCAAGGATCAGTATGTTTTAAATTAAATTAACTCAAAAATTCTGATCGTTACGATTTTTCGTGGACATCGAGAGTCGAGAAGCTCGCTCTATTTAACAGAAACATAACTTTTATAATTTTTTAGATATTTTAATCGAGCAAAAAACGGTTTTAAGTAAAAGAAATCTTGCAGAATCACGAAAATCAACAATAACGTATCACGAATTTCTTAACACGTCGCGTGTTTCTTAACAATTTCCAAAATTTATCTAAACTTTTTTTCAAATGGAGCAGACTTTGTTCTCAACGTTAATAGCGCATCTTCCCGTTCGCAGTCAATCGAATGGGAGTTACCGACAGGCAATATATACATATACATACATATATACAAACAATAAACGCGACTGATTTCTGCACGTCTGTTAAATTCACGCTTGTCAGGCGCAGACCGCCGGCGTGACATAACGGTGCGTTACGTGAGTTTGACGAGAGGGCGGGGGCCAATCGTTTGTTCCCCGATTAATCTGGCAAGACTCATCGAACCGAGTCGCCCGACTAATATTTCAATAACCTAGAAACTCCCCGAGGAAAGATTTTCCATGTAACGAACGTATAATCAGACATTTCCTTCGTACCGTCGAATGGGATCGATCAGGGAATTTTTATTTCGCCGAAACACACGACACGTTCTGGTACAGTGTATACTGAATTGAAACTCGATCGTACAGTTGTTCGTTGTACGCGACACGGTAAAAGAAAAGTGACGACAAAAAGAAACTCGCGGTTGATAATAATTATTCTTCTCGAATGTAACCCGCGAAATCGTAATAAATATCTACGTAGCGTGAGAAGAAATAGAAAAACTTTTGGGTTGCAAGATTACGCATCGGAAATCTAACGAAAACGAAATTCGTTTATTTCTCAAACTCCAAGCGATAGTTTCCAACTGACGCATCAAAGTTGATCAAATTACCCAAACCTAGCTGTTCTTCTCATTTATACCTCACACTCGTATTCCTTCGGTTCGAACTGAACCAACAAAGGAAAGTTCGTATTTCAAGTGTAGTTTTGGATGTACGCGATTTATATTATATTTGAAATACATTGAATATCAAAAACAAATATATGAAAATGTAATAACCGTTGAAACGTAATACTCGATTGGAGTCGTACAAACTGAAAGAGAACGTCAGGGTTAAGGGATAAACGTAATAATTAACATTTGTAGAACAGTGCTTTTTAAGACAAACGATTTCCTATGTCATTTTACCACGATCACGGTAATAAATTGTCAAAGATATACCGCTTAATAGGAACGACTGTCGCGCGTGGAACGTGCAGGAGCGTTGGCGTTAATTAATTCATGGTTGAAATTAACGCCTGTTATCGATGCTACATCGAAGGTGTGCGCTTCTGTTCCAGCTGTACAGAATGAACGGCAGCCCAGGAATACGGCCACCATTAGACCGGAAGCCCTCGTCGAGATGGATCAGGAACGTGCCCTCCGGGAAGCTGCCGTGGCCGTCGGCGTTTTTGGGTAAGTCATTAACGCAAACGTCTCGAAATTGCGCGAGTGCAGATAACACCGATAATTACATGCGTGTGTCTGTTAATTCTGATTGGGCCTGGGACTTCAAAGTGTGTTCAATGGAAGCATCTTGACACAGAACACCGCCAGGTGTGTAATAACTAGACCCCGGATGTTTATGCAAATTCATATTTTTATAGGTGATCGATAAAGTAGTGGAACTCGAACAGAAATTTGTTTCTTCGCTCTAGAACTTTGGATACATATTTTTTTATATCGTGCATTTTCTTTTATACACGCACGCCACACGAATTACATACTTCGCGCATACTTGTCGTATTTGTTTCGTGAAATGGATTTAATATCGTCATAGAAAGCATGCAGTTTGCATAAACATCCGCGGTCGAGTAATAACTGTATAACAAATACTTTTAATGATCGCTCGAGAAATGATTAATTAACGATAATTACATTTAAATTTTGTCTATTACTCATTTTACTATATACGCAATCATATATTTGCAACAATTTTATTAGAATTAAATTACTAACTAAACAAACAATGCCGGCGCGTCCCAATTGGACGCGCTTCTAACCTGAAATCAACATTTTGCAACTATTTCGTTCCGATGAGGGTTAAAAATGCTACAACGCGCGTCGCCGTAGAAGCGTTTTAACGAGAACACCCTTTAACCCTTTTATCCCTTCAGGGTCCCACGATCCGTGATCAAGGTTGCTCGGGAACCTTTGGCCGGTACTCGTAAGATGATCCAGAACCGACATACTCTCCCTCTCTCTTTCTCTCTATTTAACGTTTTAACACGTAGTTCCATTTTTATCGTCGCTTCCACCAGGACGTAAGACAATTTCACGCAAAGTATCCCCCGTGCCGCGTATATTTAGGTGACGCAAAGACCCGAGGTGAATTTTCAAGCCGATGCAGGGGCGTTAAACGTAACCTGGGCTTCTCGATCGATAATCCACCGATGATCCATCGGGAGCAACGGCAGCACCAGGATAACCGGCGACGTTGGCACGTTTGATCTTGTGCTGCGCACCAGCTTACTTTTCGCCGTCGTGAGCAAGTGCACTCGCGTCACGCCACGCCGAGCGTGATCTATCATGAAAAATTACCTTTGACTAGCAGCCCGTAGCTGACCGTTTTTCAGGTAACCGAGTACCCAGGTTGGAACTAATGGAAAATCCATAGAGCGCCAAGGGGTGAACGTTAAAAGCGACGGCGAGCGTGCCGGCGACGCTCGACGTCGATACCGACACCTCCTATAAATTAATATCGTTTTCTTGGGGCGTCGGCGCCTCGTCCCGCCTAGAGAGTACTTATTCGATTTTGTAACTTCTCTGGGGAGGACGAATGCGATTTTCGAATTGAAAAAAAAGTCGGTGGAAGCGCAGTCTTCGTTACTCGGGTCAGTGGGAATGGAAGTGATGTAAGTCTTTAATTGGAGAAAAGAATATTTGATTACGATTTTTAGTTTCGAGGAGATAAGAAATTTCTCCGCAAACCATTAAATTGAGTCGGACCACTCTTGGTTCTATTGGCCCGTTTGTGACTGGTCTCGTGAAAAATAGAACGAAATCCAGAAAGGAGATCTAACCATACAAATGTGCAACGCGATTACCATTTTTGGATAGAACAGTCAAATCAAAGCGTTCCTTTGTCAAAATAAAATGTCTGAGACCGCACAATTTACGAGGACGCAACGCCGAATTGTTTATGTTTGGAAATTAATCAAAAACCTCGAGTCTCGATCGATCTTCTTCAACTTGGAAACAACGCGCGTGGCGATTTATGGAACTGAGATTTTTTTTGCGTACAGAATCCGACGTATCGTAAACCCGGTTTTACGAGAAAATAGAACGCGTCACGATACAAATGATTTGTCAGTGTCACCGCATCTCGATTATGCGATTCACCTTACGTATATCAGTTTTAATGGCACAACGTTATTCCAGGAAATCTATCTTTAGATCACGAAAGATTATTCTGTCTTGTGTTTATACAAGCGCGAGCATACGCCAATGGCAAGCGCAATTGTCACGTTTAGAATATTCCACGGATTTTGATTATTTCGTGTCTACTTAACTGTTTACCTGGAACGATTGCTCGGATTATATAACTTTGTTACGAGTTCAAGCGCGTATCAACTCACCCATCACGTGCAAAGTCGCGGAGAACGTTTGCCGTAGCGAGATTATCACAAGATTGACGGCACCCGTCAGTCTGACTGATTCAGAAAAGACGAAAAAAAACTATAGCATCGAATCTAACCAATTTAGTGCGTAAATTAATAATTTCATTGATAAAGTTTATATGCACATTTAATCCTTCCTGGGTCTTCTAACTTTTAAGATCTGTACTACGTGGTACTCCTATCTCTTAAAGAACAACTAATATATTTGAATCATTGGTGAAATTATAAATCGTTTCATAAACATAAAAGTAATAAAAAAAACCTCTATTTAGTAGGAATCTTAACGCGATGCAGTTTATTTATGCTCCTTCATATCGGATACCTCAAATCTGAAGCGGATCGTAGGTCCTACCGAGAACCTATCAAAATACAAATACTCTTTAAAAAGTCGATTTATTCGATTATTTAGTTACAGAGTTTGTAATATATTCGATTACTCGGTTACCGAGTAAATCGACTTTTTAAGAAGTATCCCGATTTTCGTTTACCCGTAAATTTGACAGGTGCCCGTAGAAATAGGTATACGAGAATTGTACGCAAACCTAGTGTTATAATCGAATAATACTCATTACGAATAATACAGATATTTATTCCATGTACAATAACGAAGCTAAGAAAAATGTGGCAATATAAATCGATTTAAACTCTTCGATCAGTATGGATCTTTGATTCAAAGCGTATTTTCCAGCGTATCGTCGATCCGCCATCAAACGCGGACACATGCTTCTGACGTAGAAAATTTCTTAATTAATTCCATTAATGTTTCTCATTTTTCGTTCGCCATTGCGACTGATATTTTTTGCTTGGATTACTGTTTGCAGTTCATTCCACGTATATATTCGTTACATGCACGTTCTGTGTATACGTATATATATTTATACATATACATGCTACGCGCATAAAGGCTATGCTCGCAAATCTTTGCATTAGTTTGTACAAAACCTCGCTTCCTTAAGAGAACATCGTTTTTTATTCGGCGGGTGAGCAAAAATTCAGCACAGCGTCCCCGCTCATGATGCTAGCAAATATTGCCCTCGCTCTCTCTCCAGGCGACATCGGTCCCTTCTCGCCGTCGCCACGACGAAAAGCCCCGCGGTCGTCCAACGGCGGCGAAACGACGTCCGGACTGTCGCCTATGTTTCTCTCGAGATGCATCGTCGAGATAGGCGGTAAGGAGGTCCGTACGTCGCTCTCGGATTTGGCAAACTTCTTCACGGGTTCGGCGAATCTCGGCGACACTACGTCGTCGACGTCGACGATGTATCCGCGCCTCAGATTCTCCGATTTGGTCTTCCGAATGACCGATGCGACGCGTCTCTTTATGTCGGCCCTAACAATGGCCGCCTCGCTCGTGTCCCTCCTATCCGACGTCGGATTCCTCGTGACGCTTTCCAGCATCTCCAAAAGCCGATCAAAGGAACTGCAAATCTCATCCAAGGATTGCTGGCTAAGTAGAAGGAATCCGCTTGTTTCTTTTTCCTTCTCCTTCAAAGAGTTCTCCAGCTCCTGCAACTTGCTCTTCATTGTGTACAGCTTAGCTTCCGCGGCTTCTCGCCGCTCCCGTTCCTCGGTCAATAGGAGATCACTGCGTCTCGTTTCCTCCAACAGCCGATCGTACTCCGTCCTCGCGTCCGCCAATTGCGCCTGAATTTTCTGAATTCTAGCTGAATCCACGCTATCCGGATTCTCGAATATCTGCGTCGCGGCGTCGGTCTTGGTTAAATCCGCAATCGCCGACGATACGCTCTCCGTCTCTGGTTGCGCGTTGTTCTCGTGGATTTCTTGATTGTCCGCGGGAGTTTTTATCGTGTCGCCCATCACGGGTTGAATGCGAGCTTGCAGATCCAAATGAAGCGACATTTTTGGTTTCGATTGAACGCTTTGAGTCGCCTCTTGCTGCTGCTCGCGTTGCTGCCGATTTACGCGATTGCGACACGTCGGCACGTAAGGTCTCAACTTCGTTCTTTCCACTTTACTCGACATGGGCAGCGTCTTTCTTAACGATGCCGACTGTGACGGCCTCTTAGCGTATGCAGTGAGAGCGCTTCGCGGCCTGCACGTCGGTTTCCTAAGATTTTCATCCGCGTTGCTCTTCGTCGCGTCGGCGGATGCGGTTCTTCGATCTTTCTGAGGTAAACCGAGCCACCTGTACTCCGACTTCCTCTCGCCATTGTTCTCCTCTAATCTCCCGATCACCGCTTTAACGAGCTCGTCGTTCAAATTCACGTTCTGGCGAATATCGAGGATCGTCAAAGTGGTATTATGATCCAATAACTCCAGCAGATCCTTCCCAATCCTGTCCGACAGACCGCATCGCTGCACGTCCAGCGCTTTCAGCCAGAGGCTGTCTCTTATCGCTTCGATCAATTCGATCACCGCCGCGTCGCCCAAGTGTGGATTGTCGTTTAACGTTAAACGTCGTAATCCGGGCATAGCTTCCAAATTAGGCTCCTGATACCTCAGGGATTGCTTCCAAGTGTCGTGATAAAGCGACAGCTTCTGCCGTGACAAGGCTGCGGCGAGAGACGCGCCGCATTTGAACGTCAGGTCGCAGTAACCGAGATTCAACGATCTGACGCTCGGCGCGTCGGCTATCGTGCGACAAATTAACTCGCAGCCACTGTCGCCTATGTAACAGCGCTGAAGGGACAGATGTCGAAGAGTCCGAGTGCTGGACAGACCGACGCACAAGACAGCGAGACAATCCGCCGGGAATGGTATGCCCTCCAATTCTAAGTTCGTCAGACTGGCGGAATTTCTGACGCACTGGGCCACGCTGTGGGACAGCCATTCGAGGAGATAACGCGTCAACACTACCGGTGCCTTACCCATCGTCCTCGCCTTGTCCTCGGAATTGATTTCCTCGAGAGGCTTGCGGCATTGATACCTGCTACGAATGCTGATCGATTTTAGGCCGCGATCCAGCGAGAGGGAGTTCAAGATCGGCCCCCAGTCGTCCATTTTCACGCGATCGGTGGCGAAGTCCAAATTGTGCGGCAGGGTCACGCAGATGACTGGTAGGGGACGCAGACGTTGCTGCTTGCAAAGTTCCATGTAGCAGCTTCCGAAGTTTCTGCCGTTTGGTATTGCCATAATTGCTGGCGCATTGACTTTCCGGCCACGGTTACGATTACGGGGGTTGTGGACGAAACTCGATACGATGGTCCTCCCTTTTAGAAATTCTCCTCACTGACGAATGAATTTTTATGTTAATTCGTTTGATCGTACACCTCTTTACTCGCTCTCAATTCATTTTACTTTAGCCCTACAACCGCGTAGCGGGAAACTTTAGGCGGTTTTCATTTCGCGATGTCTCTCTCGTACCACCCCCCCCCCCGTTTGTAGTTTTTGTAGCATTGAATCGAGTAAATAATGTTGTTCCCGATCGTTTCCCCTTCGTTGTATTCCAACGAGTACAGAGAAGAGTACCGAACTGATTTTATACTCGCTATCAAGAAAGTATTAGCATTCAAATCTTATAGGGATCTTTGAATCCCAGTGTACTGTTTGAAACATACCTCGAGAAATCTGCGGTTGCAGGGTTAATTGATAACGACGAGATAAGGTTAACGAAAAATCGTCTCTCGAAGTTCATCAAGGTTTTGTAAGAGATTCTGTAAATTACACGTTTAATGTTTTTTTTTCACAATTCTTAAAGAGATCGATTAAATCATTTACCAACGTTGTTTCCGCGTCCCCCGTGTACTAACCGCAACGTCACCATAAAATGTCAACCGCACTTCCGAATTCTTTAACAATTTTGATCGCGGAATACATTCGTTCCTTTCGCAAAAGACGATTGTGAGGAAATTCGAACGGTGCTCCAGTTTACATACGCCCTGGTCGTTCCCGACAACCTATTTCCTTTCCCACCTACCTACCCCGAAATCTACAAAATGAAATTCCTACGCGACACGCGTTGAAAATATGCAAACGAAACTCGCGTGTGAACAAATTAAAGTTGCCGCGAGTCGTCGGTATAATCGATGCCGATCGTTGCGAACGTTCGAGAAATATTCGCTCCGTTTTGAAAATGTAAGCTACATTTTGGTCTCAAGGATACGCGAAATCTGTGGCGAAGAGCCGTGTAGCGTGTGTCGTTGGGAAATTTAGTTAGGGTGAAGTGTAACCAAAATTTATAGCTTAGGTATCGGAAATTATGATGTTTCAGACCACCGGTGTCTCTGGCTATGGCGAGATACACAACCCCCTTGCCTTTACCCACCGTTGCACCGACGACAAATACAACCAACCCCGCGACACCCCCTCGGCAGGATAACGAGGATGGTATATATATAATTTTTATACTCTCATTTCTTATAACGATCAATTAACCTTTAAGCAGGAAGGTGATTATTTTTAACGCGGGGACGTAGATGGGGTCGACGCACCCACGCTTAACGTATATTGTTTCATATTAGCCTTGTTTAATTTTCAAACAAAAATGCAGTTAGACATTAAATAATAGAATTAACGAATAGTATACTCGTGGGCCTAATTGAATTCGCTCCATCGATAGAACGGGGCGTGATAAGAAATTTTCCCCGTTTTCCGTTTTTCAGCAGCCGTGATGTTTATTGGAATTACAATTCCATTGCGTTGAATCGCGTTGATTGAAATTTGTATCGACCGTGAATTCTTGCGAACTACCAAGGCAGGTTTTGTATTAAGAATATTTCTCAAAATTCTTTTCCAACAGGAAACGCATCCGAGGATAGCATAGACGTGACCAACGAGGAACCCCTGACACCTCAGAGAAGCGGTTGCCCTCAGCTTCCTCCGGTGCTTCCATCGTTATATTCGCCAGCCAGCGCCGAAACGGTTTACGAAACCAGCGCGAGACTGCTCTTCATGGCCGTAAAGTGGGCAAAGAATCTTCCATCGTTCGCGAGTTTGCCGTTCAGAGATCAGGTATTTTTAAAATGCTTCGAACCCTCGTTTCAATAAACTTTCGATCGATACTGAATAAAGCTGATAAACTCTCGGTCAATAGTCTTACATTCTACTCTGTCGTATTGCGCGACCTTACATTCTAATCCAATATATTTGTACTCTGAGAAGTTCTACGACTTTATTTAACCAGTGATTCCGCAATGTTGACTTTTATTCGATAGCTTTAGATTCTGCTCTATCGTATTATATTATATTCTCATTCAATATATTGATACTCCGAGGAGTTCTACAACACATTTTATTCAATAGTTACATATTATACTCTATTTTACCGAATCACGTTATATTCTTATTGAACAACTTTACACTCTGATAACTTCTACGACTTTATTTAAGTATTCATTGCGCAGTGTTGGCTTTTATAGAATAATATTATACTCTAGTTCATCATATCATATTATACTGTACTATATTCTCATTCAATATTTTTATAATCGGGCAAGCTCTACGACTTTCTGGAAGCTCTCATTGCCCATTGTCGGCGCGAACAATACGAATTTCTGTTTTATCGATTTCAAAAGAAACGTCCGGTTCTAAATGTTTTCGTCGGCGGAAGGTTATTCTTCTAGAAGAAGCCTGGTCGGAGCTTTTCCTTCTCAACGCAGTACAGTGGTGCCTTCCACTCGAATCGTCGCCCCTCTTCAGCGCCGCGGAATTGACTGCTTTGACCCTCACACCCCATCAGCATCCGCATTCTGGAATTCACTTACAAACTACGACGGGAAAGCCGAGTCAGGTGGCAGCAGACGTGAGGCATCTGCACGACACTCTGCAGAGATACAAGGCGGTCATGGTGGATCCGGCGGAATTTGCTTGCATGAAGGCCATCGTTTTATTTCGGCCAGGTTAGCAACGTTTGTCTCGAGAACCCGTAGGTTAAACCTTTATACCTTATCGCGTTACCGATTATTTTGCGTTGCGCGTTAACCGAAACGTTCAGCACGTTCTAATTGATATTTTCAAATAATTATCTTCTATGAGTATCGACGCGTCTCGATGATTTGGCGAATAAATATAAAGTACAAAACGTACAAGGTGGTCCGTGCAACTTGTATGCCTTGAATATAGCGTCTACAATGTGCGCTGTACGAAGAAAATTGTTACAGGGGAGTCAGTCGCATGGTTTGTAAAAGCATATTACGCGGTGTATGTACTTTTGTATACATGCAATTCCCGCATAAAAGTTTTTGCCATGCAACACAAGCTTTGGAAGTTGTTCGAGGTGTGCAGCATGGATTTCTCAATACTGAAATTTAAACATATTTACCATATCTACAAAAGTTCATATATAAAGGTTTTTTCACACTGGTATCTTGATTTTTTTGTCTATTAATTTCGATCTGAAGGTTCGTCGAAGAAGTAATATCTTTACTTAAAATTTGAACGGTGCTAGATACTCGGAAATAATACAAATTTCTGCAAATACAGTGGAAGCCGGATATTATGATCACAGATAATATTAACAATCGGTTATTGTTATTGTAGTCGGTTGGTCCCATAACCGACAATACAATTTAAATGAACCGTTTATTATAATCAAACTTCGGCTATTGTTGTCAATTCTAACAATTATACGCGCTCCAAATATATAATTTTGGATAAATGTAAGTAGCTTGCATTATTTTGTAATAATTTGTGTTCAATAACATGTTCTTTTTATCGTTGATATTATCGTCCGGTTATTTTGATCTAAAGATACAGGTTTCATAGTGATCACAATAAACGGTTTTCACTGTATTGTGACCCTTCTACGTTTTTTGAATACATTCACACGTAATTACACGGTAAACTGTAAGAAACGCTTACAAACTTCTACCACTATTACTTCTAAACGGCAGTTTTCGTTTCTTCGTTACAGAAACTCGTGGCTTGAAGGACTCCAGTCAAATCGAGAATTTGCAGGATCAGGCTCAGGTAATGCTCGGCCAACACGCAAGAGCACAGCAACCAGGTAGCCCCGCACGATTCGGCAGATTGCTGTTGTTGCTACCGCTATTAAGAACCGTGCCAGCCTCGAGGGTGGAATTAATCTACTTTCACCGAACGATTGGAAATACGCCGATGGAAAAAGTCTTGTGCGACATGTATAAAAATTGAAGATAGTTTCGCAGGACCAATGGGAAGAAGACACACGTTTCGGAATTCATAAAATTGAACTTTACGCGAGTGTTTCTTCCCGATAGACGAACGTGACGTTGTCTTTCAACGCGCCACGTCTAAAATAAAAATCAAAGAATATCTTTCGCAAGGATGCGTTACATTATTCGCTCCGTATAAAAAAAGGAATGGAAAAATTTCTTGGGTGTTAATTACGAGTGAAAATTCAGAAATACAAAAATGCAGACCAAACGATTGAAACAAGAGATCGATCAAAGTCTAACGCGAGAGGAAAGTACGTTTCTACGTGTGTGGAGAGTTTGGCCTAAGGACGAAGCCCCATGGAAATGCCATCGATGATTTTGCAATCGTATCTGGTGATTTCTTTTTTTCATCGTAAGAACCCTATCTAACTATGAAAACTCCAACTGAGGTAAACGCTGATACCTACAGCACTTAATAACGAGTTTAACGGTATCTAAGCCAAACGGGTGACGCTCAGTTGCGATATAAAAATATAGATATATATGTATTTATTTATTATAGAAATGTTTATCGAACGTTAGGTTCGACGTGTCGAAGAACCGTTTCGGTCGTGTGTCGTTTGCGAGTGTAGACTCGTTTCTCGAAACGATCGGTGTGTAATTTTGATGGAATCTTGTGCCGGAGTCAGTGGGAAATCATAAAGTTCGTTTAGGTTCCTCTTGATTACGTTTTATCGTCGATTTATCGATTTACCCGAGAAAGCGTTCTCGGTGCGAATACGTAAGATAAGTTTGTTCGATGCTGTAAAAAGATACTCACTTGTGCTTTCCCTGTATATTTCGTGTTGTGATACTATTTGCTGTAAAAGTCCTACGTATCCCATCGGTGACATGTATTGTAACGATTACGTAACTACTTGTAATAAAAGTACATACGCATACGACTCGCTGAATGGTACAATTAATAATGTTCTATTGATAAACGTGTTCTCTGAACTTGAGACGCGTTACATTTTATCCCTGCGGAGAGGCCAAAGATCACGACCCCGGGACGATTTAATTTCTGTTTATTCAACGGAGGGTAGGTACTCGGAGAATCCCGCCGAATCGAAATCCAACGAGAAACGTACGACCCTGTTAGTACTGCCGGTGTGCGTATAGCCTCTCCCCGAGTCACGGTGGTTGTTGCATAAACGTACATATTTATTTATCACCGTATAATCCCTGACTTTCCCTCGGGGGTTTTGCCACATGGCAGTTTGACGGTCCCCGACGGAATTACCCCCTCGGTCGCTTATAAATTACATCGAGGTTCGAGCGAGGTTTAAGGGCCTGCTTAAGTTGTCAAAGCAATCGGGGAGTTAAACGCCCCGGCATGGGGGTG
The DNA here is from genome assembly GCA_933228935.1 of Pemphredon lugubris. Lineage (NCBI taxonomy): Eukaryota > Metazoa > Arthropoda > Insecta > Hymenoptera > Crabronidae > Pemphredon > Pemphredon lugubris. The sequence goes on from OW121815.1 coordinate 19,829,404, forward strand.
AGCACCCTTAATACTTTTTCGATCGGAATGCTCCAAGTCGGATATCTTGGAAAATCATTTTCTCCTTTGAATTATAGGCGCTCGATTTTAGGCGTTTACGTTGGCTCCTGACAATTTGCAAGTTTCACCGATAATTGCAAAATAATATTGATACGATGTAAAGGCAGCGATGAATGTAGAAGATAAATTGTGAATTTTAGATAAATCAATATTTGCGATGACGTCATTTTTCATTTCACGAAATAGAATAGCGACAATGTCGAAAACCGTATAAAATTTCGTTTTTATCTATTTTCGAGTTCGATCGCGTATTCGACGACCCAGGGAAAAATTGCTTCGTGACGCCGGAAACTTTTTCGAGCGACCATCCCTGCCGCGGCACGTAACGAATTTCGATATTTGTATCCGAGCTGGGAGACGGAATGCGGGGGGGGGGGTGGAAAGGTGGCGCGGGGGTTGCCGAGAGGGTTCACGGAAGAGAAAGGAAGGGTGGTCATAGTATTGACTCGCTTTTGCGGATGCAGGGGCGGGGTTTTCGACCTCTCTCCCTTCCTCCCTGTCTCTATAAACTATACTTCTCTCCCTTTCTCAATTTTCTTCCTCCCTTTTCACTCTTCCTCTTCTTCATCCTCCTTGTCGTATGAACTATTGTGCTCTTTCTACCTTTCTGTTTCCCTCTTCATATAAAATTCCTCAGTCTCCCCCCCCCCTCTCTCTCTCTCCATCAATCTTCCTCCCCCTCTCACTCGCCGTTTCATAAACTATATTTCCTTCTTTCTCTCTCTCCCGACCTCCACCCTCCTCTCGCCTCCTCAGCCCCACCTCTGGCAATTGGGAGAGCCCAGGAAGCCGGGGTCGAAAGGGGATGACTCGTCGCACGGGGCTGTCAACCCCCACCTACGCAACGACAAAACTCCCGTTGAAGGGTGACCCAGCAATGGCGGCGGGACTTGTTGTATTTCGCTTTCGAGGTGAGCTCCATTCCCTTCTACCTTCTCGATTTTCGTTCCAACCCCCTCCGCCGGGGTAGGGGTAGCGTGAAGGCTGGTTGAAATGAAACCGAGCAGGTTGGAGTGTGAGTTTCCTGGACGAGCCAGGACGAACGGAAAGAGATGGAAGAGTCGAAAGTAGAGGACGACGCTAGAGGGAGGCACGAAGAGCGGTAGAGGGGGGGGAGGGAAAGAGAGAGAGAGGGAGGGATGTCTATATAGCTCGGAAACAGCAACCTCCATTTATTTTATTACATTATCATACCAACTAGGCGCTCGATAAGTGGGGCTTTAAAGCAACGGTTCTCAAATCGTTTTTCGCGAAACTTTGGCGCCGCGAATACGCGTAGCAATTCCTTAAATCGATTTGCCGTTTTCGAAAAACGTCGATCAAAAGTTAATGTCATTGTTGCGGAGAAGCACTGGTTTCGATCCATCTGATTTGGGTGGAAGGACACGGTCGTTGCGCCATATTATTTTTTACATTGAATTTTTTGCACTTTCGGTGTACAAGCACGTCGTTCCTTTAGTAGAAAAATCTTAATTCCCACAGATTTTCAGTTATCTTAAACTTTCAGCGGGCATCGCCATATTTTATAACACTAGCAAGCGTGAGTTGTATTCTGTACAACACTCATTAAGAGCATTGAAAAAGCCTGTCGCAGCCAATTTTAAACAGTTATTAGTTTAAACTTTGTTAAGTATAATATAGTTTGTTAATTGACAATATATACATATGTACATATGTATTTTTAGTCTTAAATATAGATAAGAACATTCTGGAAGAATACCCATAATTGTCGATAAGATAAGCATAGGACATTAGTGAAAAAATTACAAAAGTACAAAAGTGTTATGCGATTTACAACAGCGCGCCCGCTGCAAGGTTAATACAACGGCGCAGTCTTCATAACTGAAGAATCGAAGGATCATGAAAAGTATCGTTAGTAATGCATCAGCGGTAGTAATAAACTATTAATGATAAATTAATATAAATAAAGGCTCCGAGTGGAATATTTTTCTGCCACCGGGTAGATTTGAATTGCGGGCACAAAGAAAACGCAATGACATATTTTAAAATTACATCATGAGGCTGCGAGTCCTGCGTTCGCAAAAATAATAACGAGAACGAATGCACATATTTCGTCGCTGTACAATTCGAAAGGTGCGAACTCGATAACTTTAATTACACCGAAAAGAGGATTTGACGAAGTACTTTGAATTTGCATATTTGTGCAAATCAGAGTGAATTATTCGAGCGTTAAGTTGAATTAAAACCAAAACCAGCGATGGATCTATTCCTCTACAGAGCGTTACCATTTAATGACCATCGATTATCATCCTGAATTTAAATTAAGCGCGAGCACAATTATGTTGACGTACTTTATATATATATAGTCTTGATACATTTCTCGTTTTCAGTGAGCACGTCGGCGATTTAATTGAAAACAAATATTCGACGTGCGGACGTTGCATCGCTGCTCGTTTGACAAAAGCCGAATAAATAATTATATTTTACACGGGGGAAAGTATATTGAAAATTGTATCACGATTTATTCGTGCGCCATTACTGGAAGCCGCGTTAATTAACGTTAAATTCGACGTATCGTGGTTTCCTCGCATTTCGAATAGAAATCCAGAGCATTGATGTTTTACAATAATATAGTTAAATACCACGCGAAATGATAGCGTCCATATTATCCAAGTATTATAACAGGAAATAAAAAGTCGATCTATAACAAAAAATATCAGTTAAAAAGAGATATCCTATCTTGTATCATTTAAAAAATGGATGGAAGGATGCTCTCGTACAGATATGAATCTTTCTTCCTGCGGACGAAAACCATAATTCTGTTCGCCGAGTTCATCTTCAAGAGATATAAGCAGTAGATCGCAATTTACAACACGTCGAAAAAAAATCCCAAGGAATTTTTCATCCGGCCAGCTTGAACTCCAGAATTCGGCGGGCTGGCTGACGTTTAAGAAATCTGAGTTTCTCCTCACGTATACCCAGGGGATTACCCGAGTGCTCGCCTTCGGCCAGGAGGACCACCACTTCATTTCAGATATATCCACAAACAACAGACAATTCATCCTTTCGATCCTCTTATCTTTTTTTTTTAGTTCTTTAACTTCGTACCTTTCGGCTGTCATAGATAGGGAATATTAAGTCGCTCTTTGAAGTCGCAATCATATCCAGACTGTGTTGTTCAGCAAATCGAGAATTTTCCATCGAACGCTACGTTGTGAAAATCGTACGAAAAATAAACATGAAATTACTAGCGCGAATAATTTCATTGGGCATCGAACGAAGCCTGTGCATTGTATTTAGTCCACCAGACGTGAACTATTCACGATACATTGACCGAATGAAAAGTTAACAATGGAATCGCGTGGAGGCACTTATTAGGATATAAACAGTTTATTTTCAAAGTGGTTTAAGTCACTTTACCGTGATTGTCGTGCGTTGTTTTTAAATTGAGGTATTTAAGGATATGTGTTTTAAAATTTATAAAAATATTGATGCGAACTTCCGGAAAGATTAACTTTTGCGTTATCACAGAATGCTGTTTTTCTCAATATAAATAATTTCGTATAGTCGTTAAAAAATCACCACTTTTCATTACGGTAAAGCGACTTGTGCCACTTTCAAAATATAACGGTCTATTAATCTTTTGTTTTATACAAATTTATAAGGGATCAAATGGGCTATAGCCGCGAAATTTGAGTTCTTTTCATACTAGCATTACGATATTTTCTGGTTTTAATTACTTGTGACACATAAACTTGCCTTTATCGTTACGTAAGTTTTAACTTGCGAGGGCGCGAAGGGGTTAAGAAGCGTAACATTTTTTTTTCTCTTGGCAGTATCATGGAAAAAAATTATAGACACGAGTAAATAGGGGTGAAATTATTAAACGGTAGAAATACTTTATCGGAAAGAATATTGGTAGTTGGTTAGAAAATAGAACGATCCTTTGGATTACATTATAGTTTTTAAATAGTCTAAGATAAATGGAGCTGCTTTCATTCAATTGCTAATATACGCGTAGATGTGTCGTTCCTTCTGAAATGTTAACGGTATAAAAAGATGCGTTTAAGTGGACGCTCATGGGAAACGAAGCTACAACGGTCAGAGGAGACTCTCGGACCACCTTTATCCCCTTGCCCTCCCTTATACCACCCTCTCATCCTCTCTCACCCGTAAAATCAATAGGTGCGTCGGCGTCCGGCACACCAGGCATTGTGCTACATAATCTTAAACGATTAACCAAAATCGATCGTCCGCTATAGGTGTCGACTACGATTAATCAATTTTGCGCACAGGTACAGTGAATTTTAATAACTTCCGTGGGTCGGTCGAGGGTCTACAAACTGGAGATGACTCATCTCAAAAATTGCCAGAAAAATGTTGATTTCTCGTTTTTCTAATTCTATAAATGTTATATACTCGTACGTAAGTATAATACTCATAACGTTTATTTTTGAGTGCAAAGATTAAGATTTGTAGAATTTGGAAATTCGAACGTCCACAGTTTGAGCTCTTAAATTCGTGAAACCATTACGAACATTACTGTGAGATTGATAAGTATCGTTAAAAGAATAATTTCTAATTGAATATCGAATGATAAATTAGTTTAACGGTGGCACGGAGTTCGATCTTAAATAAGGGTAAACCAAATCGCGATATAAATATCTCTAAAGTTTCTTTAATCGCATCTGCGATACGCGACTCGAAAAACATGTGAATGCGCTTTCTGATCTTCGCGAGAGTCACTTTTACGTACCGATCGCGAACAGAGAGCAACGATGCCCAACTCTATTTATCCAATTATTTTCTCTTCCAGTAGACTAATATTTACTCGGCACGTGTTAGTAGCTCATCAACCGTGAAGCCTGAACGGCGGCATTCTGCGGCGAGCGAATGCTCCTTTGTCTCTTTCGCAAATTAATTTCAAGGATGGGGACCTTTGTACCACGCGAAGGGTTCTTACTTCGCGGCGAGCAAACCCAATTTGCGTTTAAACAAGGAGCATCTTCGCATAAGTTAGTCTTGCGTAGAATTCAACGTCAAGGGGAGGGAAAGTCCTCTTTTTAAGCTCCTTTCGTTGAACCACGTAAGACTTGGCGAAATTCGAAGGCAGATTCCGTTGAGACGAAAGGAATGTGACTTTCGGTGTCGTGAAAATTGTAATAATAGAAAGTAATATTGTAACGTTATGTGCACATTATGTATGTATAATAATGTGATAATGTAACAGACATTTTTAATGTTGGATATAAAAGTTTTTTTAAAAGAAGTCATCGAAGAACATTGGGCAACCCGTGGCACAATTTGATTTACGTACTCTTTAACTGCATAAATAATTTTTAACTGTACACACGAATGTTATAATTCATTTTATGAAACAATCGTGCGTATATTTATTACGATATTTAAATTTTTATTGACAGTGTCATGAGAGATATTATCAGACGATCTTTTATTCATCGCTAATAACTGAAGAAATCTGCTTTACCTTCGTGTGTTGTCATTGCTCGATCAGAAGGTACCAACAGTCGATAAGGGGTGCCAGTAAACGGACATTTTTTTATCAAAGGTCCATAGAAAATCAACAAGATCGTAAATGATCTCAAGTGTGGTCAAATGTTTTGTCCCTAGTCACGGATCAGGTACAATATCCAACTAAAATGCTGACACGAAGTTTTTAATATTACCAGTACATTCGTCTGTCAGTGACTTTTTTCCGTCCTCTCTTTTCCTTCGGACGATTCGTCTCGCTTACATCACCCCGACACACAACTCGGAGGATATCAACCGATGGCCGTTCATTTAACGGATGGCAAAGAGGGCGCCACGCACGTGCTTTCGCCTCTCATTCGTGTACCTAGATGGCGCAAGCGTCAGGGGGCTCCAGTAGCTAACACAGTGATTCGCAACGTTTTTTCGACAATTCCGCGGTACACCGCAAGTAAAGGCTTGCAAATACACAATTTACAATAATAATTATATATGTTTTTATTAGATAAAAACACAATAATTTAATTACTTTCGAGAAAATCGCCACACACCCAAGATCACCTCGGGGCACAGCAGTTGCGGAGCACTTATCTATAGTACCGAAATTGCTATGTACACGTAATAAACTGTTCTGTGACCAACGTGTGCTAGATACAATTCACTTTTTTATTATTATTTATCTCTAAGAAACTTGTTGACTTCTCTTATTGAAAAATTTGAATATCTTTTCGACACATTTCCAACGTCGCTGGCTATGCCCCACTATCAGATATAGCCACTGCTGTTGCCCCCGTATTTATGTCTAGCCAAGTGGGTGCCTTTTGCCCCGATATTTGTTTTGTTATGAGCTTTTGCTCAAGTTTTTTCCCAAAATATTTTGCCAGTCCAAAACCAACTGTATCTACAGATGAAAAGGGAAAAATAAATAATGAATTTCTTTGGAACATCGTGATTCACAACTTTACGTAAAACAGATAAAGCGACCGTTCTATGGTAATATCTTGTAACATAAAGTTCGAATGTACGAAACGTTCTCCAAATAGGCACGCAGAGATATAGATGGCACGAATAGTGTAAAGATACTCCTGTACTATGCTGTTGATGTATTAAATAATATTTCTATTATCGTATATGAAGTATTAAATAATACAAAGTCCGCCGAGGATGACGACTTTATTGTCTTCACTTGTCAGGTGACGAAAAACTATCAGATTCATTACAGATTTAGAATTAAACTGCTAAAGTTCGTGGAAATTCATAATTTTGTAGGAGATCGGTAGAGAAGTGGGATTTGAATAGAAATTAGTTTCATTGTTACTTTTACAAAATGATTTACATTGTACATTTGCAGTGCATGTACGTAATAGATATTTCACTTAAACGACGCGTTCGCGAACAGGTTACAGACGTACTTGAATCATATTTATTGTTAGCATAATCAATTCTGAATAAGTATAGAAGGCATACGTTTCGTATAAATAACTGCAGTGTGTCATTAATACTATTTTTCTACACAAAGTTGGAATCTACACAGAGTTGGAAATAGTAATATTGTGTTTTTTTATTATTGTTAGGACATGTACGATGTACTTGTGGTTAATAATCGTGGTATATTTTCAAAATTGGCAGACGTGGGCTTTAGCTGTAAACAAAAATCCTGTATGTTACACACCGGAATGTATAAAATTAGGTGAAAAAATGTACTAATCTTGCAAAGCGTCAAACATAATCGCAAAAGCATCCAACCGTTAACTAATGCGATTTATTTCGGGCAGGTGATATGTTCAAGAAAAACTTAAACGAAAATGTAAGACCATGCGTCGACTTCTACAATTACGTGTGTCATGGATGGGCAAAGCAGAATCCAAGACCAAACTACTTATCGTTCTGGCATGCAGGACAAGTCCTGGAAGAAAAAGCTTTTGCAAATTTGAAAAGTAACGATCATTGACTACATTATTACTTTCTTAGCAAATGTAGCGAACTTCTCACGTTGTATGGAAAATTTCGCGGAAAAATATTTCCCATCTACATATGTATCTTTATTACAGAACTCGTTGAAGACAAGAGAGTATCTAACGTAACAGAGGAGGAGTATGCAAAAGCGGTGTACAGGGCATGCATGAATATGCGTAAATACAAATTAGGTTTGAAAAGAAATCGAAGTTGATGTTGCAATATTAAAACTTGGTTATTCGCATTTCTGTTGTTAGCACACATGGAAAAATCCGATCCTGAAACCATCGCGCTCAACTTAGATGAATGGCCTTTGTTATATCCGAAAAATAAAGAGCCACAGACGTCTGTTCCTGCCTGGATAATTGACAAACGGTATATTCAATTGACGGGGCAATCGGCATTATTCGATATCGCCATTGAGGCTAACGAACGCAAATTGAGCGATTTTATAACTGTTGTGAGTTTCACTCTATATAAGTTATTGTAAATTCGTTGCCGAAATGGCAAACTCTTTCCTTTTATCTTTTTGCGTGTACATAAAGTCAAATAAAACTTCAATCACAGTTGCGGATTTTGCCTTCTGCTTACGGTGCGTTGATTCGAAAAAAGGATTGGTCAAACACGAGGGAATACACGCATTATAAATCCTTCTTGAATCAAATAATTAGGAAAGTGGCACCAAGGAATTCCCAACTCTCGGACGATGCGATTAACAATGATATAGAAGAAATTGTGAAATTTAGGGAGAAATTGAGGAAGGTAAAGTAGATAATAGTTTATACTAGTGTTTCTCGACCTTTTTTGGCCATGCCCTATCAACGCATGTCTAAAATCCTAATGTTCTGTCAGAAAACATGGCGTCCATGAAAAAGAAAAATAAAAGAAAGAAAGGGTAAGTGCAGTACCGAGGAAGAAATTAACAAGAAATTGTTAAATAATTGTTTTAATATGAAACAGACACCCCGGTCGGGCGTGGTCCCACGTTGGGAAATGCCGGTTTATACTAACAATTGGTAAAAATTCGATCCAAACGATGTTTGCAATTTTATTTGTACCTTTAATATATGTGTGATGCTTCCAGATTATCGAATTAACAAAATCATAGGATTTTAATAGAACCACGATCCACATGTTTCAAAATTGGTATGATCGCTCTACGAACCCAGAAAACGTATGTGTTCGCATATTCTAAACAGTTGAAGTTTATTGAGAGATTTTCTTATTTGCGTTAATGAAATATGAAAATTCACCACAAAGCATAAAAAAAATATTTTCGTTAAAAAAAAGTGCTTCTTTTAGTACAACTGGCTGCAGATAATTCGAGCTGTGCGAAAGAATTCTGAAGATCCACGAGGATTAAAAATCACGGCGGAATCAATACTCTATGTGCAGCAACTTTATTTCACCCAACTTAAAGATTTATTACAAAAGACACCAAAGAGAGTAATTGGTAAAAATGACATTCACCGTATATCTTCCCTTAACGGTACACCCGTCATCACACGAAATTAATTTATCAATTCTCAGTTAACCACATTCATCTGTACTTCGTCGAGACTCATCTTAAATTAGATCCGCCACTCATCGTCCAGCTAAAAGACTCTCTCACAGTTGGTGTTAATGAATCTGGTCTGATCAGATATGACGTGGAGAGGTAAATTTATTTTGTATGCGATAAATACTTATAACGTCTGAAATATATTTTAACGTTAAGAATATGTATTTCGAAATTCTACATGCAATAATTTTATAACGTTCACGCAGGTGGAATAAATGTCTAAGAACTAATAATATGCAACTTACTTTGGGAAAGATGTATGTGAAATCATATTTTCGCAAGGAAAGCCAAGTCGCGGTGAGTACTACTTTCGTCCGATTTAAGTACACTTAAAGCATTATAAGTTAATTAATGAAACGAAAGAGGTGGAAAACTGTACCTTTCGGTGGGAGTACGGTCTTCTTAACGATATCTGAACAAGATCGTGCGTATCTACTTCCCGATTTAACTCACATTGAAGCGAATCAATTCCAAGACGATCACGATACTGAAATATTTTTAATCAGAATTATTCTTTCGCGATAAACAAATCCTACAGGTGAAGAAATTATTGGAAGAAGCTAAGCGATTATTGAATGAGCAAATTATGGAGTCTAATTGGATAAACATGCCGACAGCTATAACGGCGTTTGAAAAAATAAAAACGATGGGAGATGTAATAGGTTATCCAGATTGGGAGAGTGAAAATTCTGATATACAGTAAGTCTTCTGCCACGAAAGCGTATCGTTGTTAACTGTGCCTCATAGTTTAGTTATCCATCGTATTCTAGAACCATCATTCAAAATGTATATCCTATGAAGCTACATGTGGTCTACATAACCGAGTGGAATCTTATCTGTACGTATTTTATGTTTCACGATAACGGTACAGTTTCCTGTAATTACCGAATTACGGAAATAATTTCGTGCTTCCTCTAAATCTGATCCATATTGATTCCGTTTAGGTATTACTGCTGCATACTTGCAGTCTCCTGTGTATACTCCGAATGTGCCATAGTAAGTAATCCTATAGAATACTTAATTTTATTTATTAGTCCAAGCCTCGTTTCATACGAATAACGTTACTGTATTTTTGCAGCGTAATTAATTATGGCATTACCGTTAACGTGCTTGGTCATGAATTATACCATGCATTCGATTCTATTGGTTTGTTTTTATGATTATATTTTAAATGGAACCATTTTCACATAGTTCTAAAATACTAATTTTGGAGGGGAATCCAATGTATCGTTAAAACTTATTTCAGGTATAATGCATGGTGCAAGCGGGGAAAAATCACAATGGCCATTACCAATGCGTACAAAATATTCTTAGCAGGCAGCTTGTTTTATGAAACATTATGAGAAATATAAAATAGACGAATTCAGAAAGCATGACGCGTGTCTGGATGTAAGAATGCGCAATATTTGATTATGAGCCTAACCACGATGCACATCTTACAAATGCTTTCTACGGTTCACGACTTTTCATTGCTATACAATAAAAAAATTGTGTTTACAGAATAGTTGTCCTTTCACGTTTGATGAAGATTTAGCAGATTCAATGGGGTTGAAACTTGCGTATAAGGGATACAAACAGAAGTTACACGAGAGTAACGGTACCTGCCCGATTCTACCACACTTCGAAAATTTCAGTTGCGAAAAATTGTTTTTCATCGCCTTTGCAAATGTGAGTGAAAATAAGTCAAGAACGAAATATTTTTGCTGTCTCTCATTGACTCTTGCTTAATGCGTATGTTTACATTTTCCAGAATTTCTGCTCGGCATCGAGCATCGGGAGCCAAGAAACAAATTTGCTTCATGATGAGCACAGTGCGTTTAGAATAAGAACTAATGCGGCTGTTTCAAACATGCGCGAATTCGGAGATGCTTTTAACTGCAAACCTGAGGATCCGTTGATGGCAAAGAAGACATGCGATATTTGGAAAGAATAAACTTGTACTTGGACCGAGATATGACCTTGTCTTTCGATATTATTAACCCATCTTGATAAAGAATAAATTACAGGGTGGGGCAGAATGGAGTTTTGAAATTTTTCACATTTCCAATAATCAGTGAGAGATATCTGGACCAGATGAAAGGCCGCAGCAGGTTTCGTTAGGTCGGGTGTATCATAACGTTTTCCGTTGTAACCATGCCTTGATCGGGTATGTATATGTATGTATCGTGGTTTTGTTGTTGAGGCTTTTTTTATAAACGCGGGGTCTTTGGTTGTGATTGCGCCTCACAGTGTGTTGGCACGCGCTTCAGTTTCCACTTTGGCTTCTGCGGCTTTTTTCCTGTGGAAGTATCTTAAGGTTGAGATTTATAAACTCGAACCCTTGAAGATCTCAGGGGAGCCTTTGAAGAAGACACCGTCGGAATTCCTAAAGATATGTTGACAAGATTTGTTACGGATGCATCCGTCGAGCCGAATATTTTCGACTCTCGAATTGCACTTGGCGACAAGAAGGCGCCTTTTCACTTTCTCTCTCTAGGAATAGGTAATAGCCCGTCCTTGTTTTACAACCGCGAGGTGCCTTTAACAGCCTTAATTATTGAACTATCGAAGAACGCGTTTAAGAAACTCGCCCGGCTCGCAACAGATTAATGAAAAACTTCCTGGAACGCCTGAATATACGCATCACCCGTCAAGGGCACCATTTGGATGATATTTTCAAAACCTATCCGAAGAAACTTTATAATATGTACTTTCACTAAATAAATTGTACCGCTTTATCAGGATTCTCCTTTCAAATGCGGGACCCCATTCTGCCCCACCCAGTATCAGTAGTCTGTTACGGATGCATCCGTCGAGCCGAATATTTTCGACTCTCGAATTGCACTTGGCGACAAGAAGGCGCCTTTTTACTTTCTCTCTCTCTAGGAATAGGTAATAGCCCGTCCTTGTTTTACAACCGCTAGGTGCCTTTAACAGCCCTTTTCCATTCAGATTAGCGCGGCCGCCTGGCGCCAGGCCCTCGGTAGTTTCTCTCTCTCTCACTCTACCCGGAAAACTCGTACGCATTCTTGCGTCATGGTCAACACCCGTGGTCAATTCCCGCCGAAATCTAACGTTTTCCGCTGCACTCGCGCCACCTTTTTCCTAAAACTCTTCCCACAGGATCGCAGCATCCTGCCACCTCCACTAGAGTTTTCCCCAAAATCCTGATCCCCTCCACTACAAGTGACCTATATAAGCCAAGGTTTTCAGGACCTGTGGGGCTCATCCTAGTTTGACTTTCGAGCAGTTAATAGCGATATTGGGTAAAATCCCTCTTGAGCAAATCTAAACCTAGAAGCGTACGCGTTTTCTTACGGCAGTATAACTCGTTTAGTCTTGATTTTCCCCCGCAATACTCAGGCGTTAGAGTCAACTAAAAGCTTAGGCTTTGTCAACGAAAACGTACAAAGGAGAGATCGTAAATCGTCACTGCCCACGGGTACACCTCGACTCTATAAGTACGGTTATATTTCACTTTACCAATTTCTTTTCCCTTTTAACACACGAAACACTGAACAGACATTGTAACTAATTCAATACTTTCAAATTGTAAACTTATTCTTTATTCAAGAATACACCAAAGAATATTTGTGACTAAATTTGAAGTTAACTTTATTTGAAGTTTAGAACAATACCTTTCCTTGCGAATATATATAAGAATAGAAGTGCTGAGTAACGTCCCACAAACAATTCACTCTAACCGCTCGGAGTGAATTAACAATACTAAAGTTACGGGTATATAGTTTATTACTTAACTGATTCAGGACCTAGGCCTGGTCGCCTAGGGTAGTCGCTGGTCAGTTTTGTAATCGCGTTTAAACTCACTTTCGATAATAATTTGGTAGGACCTAGGCCTGGTCGCCTAGGGTAGTCGCTTCCAAATTATTATCCCTCTTTGCCTCTCTTTAGAGTCATTTCGATATTATCCTGATAGGACCTAGGCCTGGTCGCCTAGGGTAGTAGCTCTCAGGTTATTATCACACCTTGTAAAGTCGATACTAACAAGGAGAGGCCGTGAAGTGCCCCCCTCCGATTTGGACGAGCTTTGGACACGTTATAGTAGAGGCAAAGTTATGCATATACCCAAAAGGATTTGCTCAGATACTCAACCGTTTTTGAGAAATTTGAGTCGAAAGTTTGGATTTTGGAGGCGAAGATCCCGGGATCGAAACCCGGTATGAACTTATGTCTTCGACATCTTCGATATCTTTTTTCATTTTTTGTTTATTTTTTCAGAATGTATAAATGATATTCCGCCATATTTCAGTATATTTAACACTGTTTATAATGTATTTGTGTACTTTACATAATATTCTCGAGCCCGGTATAAGCTTTGGATAAAACCTCTCCACCATAGCAATGAATGGCTTGCGGCTAGCGCGCTCGCTTACGGCCGCCGAGATCCCGGGCTCGAATCTCGGTGTGCTTTTTTTTCTATTTTGTGAAGAGTAAATAATCTTACGACATACATCAACGTAGTTAATGCGTTACACAACAAAATGTGAGGGGTTTTGACAATAAACGAACCCACTTGTGTACTCTTACCCACAGTAAACTGTATTTTGGCAGGAAATGGTCATATAAACTTATCGATTAGCAACAAGAATAAGTTTGTTAGGTTTGTTATAACATACCAATATAAATAAATAAATAATAACTCGTTCTTTCTGGAAAAGGTACAAGGTTCAATTCTCGCGTACTTGTGCTTGGCCCGAGAAAAGAATTTGTCTCGTGATATAAAACGCAGTTTCTCGAAATGAAACAATGTTGTGTCGTCGTCCGACTGGCAATGAAAAATTCTCCTACACTTACACGGGGATTTAACACTTCGATGTTCGAAGTGTCGATCGTAATGTAACGTATCTCTCCCCTTAAAAAACAAAAGATACTCCTTGCGCATTCTTGGTCATTTGTGCAGCGTTAGTTTCGTCAGAATATTTTAACAGTGACGTTCGTTTATTGAAAAAACCCCTCACATTTTGTTGTGTAACGTATTAACTACGTTGATGTATGTCGTAAGATTATTTACTCTTCACAAAATAGAAAAAAAAGCACACCGAGATTCGAGCCCGGGATCTCGGTGGCCGTAAGCGAGCGCGCTAGCCGCACACCATTCATTGCTATGGTGGAAAGGTTTCATCCAAAGCTTATACCGGGCTCGAGAATATTATGCAAAGTACACAAATACATTATAAACAGTGTTAAATATACTGAAATATGGCGACATATCATTTATATATTCTGAAAAAATAAAAAAAAAATGAAAAAAATGAAAATAGATATCGAAGATGTCGAAGACATAAGTTCATACCGGGTTTCGATCCCGGGATCTTCGCCTCCAAAATCGAAACTTTCGACTCAAATTTCTCAAAAACGGTTGAGTATCTGAGCAAATCCTTTTGGGTATATGCATAACTTTGCGTCTACTATAACGTGTCCAAAGCTCGTCCAAATCGGAGGGGGGCACTTCACGTAACAGTTTGATAGGACCTAGGCCTTGTCGCATAGGGTAGTCACTCTCAAACTCATTACCGTATTTTTCCACGCAGTGGCGTGCATACATTTCTTAATTATTGAACTATCGAAGAACGCGTTTAAGAAACTCGCCCGGTCCGTAACAAGTCTATTCGTTTCTTTCACATTTTCACTTTCGTCGATTACCCTACGTATTTTCTTTTCTGTAAATTCTACAACCGACAACCTTACTTCTACCTCAACCGCTCTTTCACGCCGGAGCTCTTAACCCTACGTTGGTCGCGCGGGGTAAAGGTGCCACCCAGTCTACTTTAGAATTAAATTACTCTTATCTCATGCAATTTACGCTTGCCATATCTCTAATACCTCTCGTTTAGACCCATGTGAATCTAAAAAACTTTTTTGAAAAATTGTTCTTTTTTAAATTTTGGTTTATTTCTATTCTATTATTGTAATCATACATTTGTAAACGAGTACATTAATTATCTAAATATATAAATATTGATGTTTATTACAGATAAAATGTGATAAATGCTCATTATTTCTACTTTTAACCAATAATTTAGAGATAGGTGACAGGTGTACCTCACGCGACCAACCACGTAAGAAACATCCGCGCGCCTAACGAAGGGTTAACAATCGGAGAAATCAGAGAAAAAGTTACTTTTAATTTTAAAATCACATATCCTTCGGTATTATGTTCCCCAATTACAAAATCGAAATTTCGTGATCTCAGAAGATATTTGCGAAAATTGAGACTTTGTATCGGGAAAACACAATATTGGGAAGAGGTTGTACGACATCCGAATACCTCTATTGATATCATGTTCCTCCGTTGCAAAATCGAATATTCGCGATTTCAAAAATTTGTGCTCAAATTGAGATTTTATTTCAGAAGATTATGATCTCGAAAAATGTGGCACGAAAGTTGAATATTTGGAATTTCTGAAAATTTGTACGAAAATTGAGATGTAGTGATAGCGAATAGCGTGAGAATATTACGGGACACCATTTGCCCATCATAGACCAAGAGTTAGTTGTGTTCCAAAATATAACAGGATTTGAGGACTGCGGAGAAATGCATTATCTGTCCAATTTATTGTTTACCTAATTTTTGATGAAACTATCTTTGTTAAACGGTACTGCAAAGACTATCGCTATATCATCGGTTCATAAAACTTTGCAGAAGATATCACGCCTTTTATACATATGTGTAAGCCGATATAGCCTAATGCGTAACTCTCGGCACGTGCGTCATCAAAATTCCAAGGGTGACGCTAAAATAGCTTATGAGAAACGCCAAAATTCGACACGAATTCAAAAGAACAGAAATAGTTTACGACCTGACGCAAACAGATATTGCAATCGTTGAATTTGAAATACCTTCTAACATAAAATTCGAATGTGCGAAACGTGTTCCAAATTAACGCGGAAATATCTACATTCCAAGGATACTCCTGTGCTATACTGTTGATATATTCAATAACACAAAGTCCGTCGAAGATGACCACTTTATTTTCTTCACTAGTCAGGTGACGTAAAACTATTAGATTCATTACAGATTCATATTTAATTCATAATTTATAATTACACTGCAGAAGTTCGTGTAAATTCATATTTTTATACCAGATCGTTAAAGAAGTGAGATTTGAATAGAAATTCGTTTTATTGTTAGATTTTCAAAATTTGTACGACCTGATACTGATACTATGATGCAGTATGTGAACGTATGCTGAATCGGTATAGAAAGCATACGTCTTGTATAAATATCCGCACTGTGTCATTATACTATTATTTTATACAGCGTTGAAAATAGTAAAATTGTATTTTTTTAAATTATTGTTAGGACCTGTACGATGTACTTGTGGTTAATAACAGTGCTATACCTTCAAAACTGGCACACGTGTGCTTTAGCTGAAAGCAAAAATCCTGTATGTTACACACCGGAATGTATAAAATTAGGTGAAAAAATTTACTAATTTTCTAAAGCATCAAACGTGATCGCAAAAACATTCAACCGTTAACTAATGCTATTGATTCCGCGCAGGTGGTATGTTCAAGAAAAACTTGAACGAAAATGTAAGACCATGCGTCGACTTCTACAATTACGTTTGTCATGGATGGGCAAAGCAGAATCCAAGACCAAAGTACATGTCAACGTGGTATACAGCACAAGCCATGGAAGAAAAAGCTCTAGAAAATTTGAAAAGTAATTACTTTCTTAGCAAATATAGCGAACTTTTCGCGTTGCATGCAAAATTTCGCGAGATAATATTTTCCATCTACATATCTTTATTACATCTACATATGTATCTTTATTACAGAACTCGTTGAAGACAAGAGAGTATCTAACGTATCAGAGGAAGAGTATGCAAAAGCGCTGTACAGGGCATGCATGAATATGCGTAAATACAAATTAGGTTTGAATAGAAATCGAAGTTGATGTTGCATTATTAAAACTCGATTTTTCGTGTTTCTTTTGTTAGCACACATGGAAAAATCCGATCCCGAAACAATCACGCTCAACTTAGGTGAATGGCCTTTGTTCTATCCGAAAAATAAGGAGCCACAGACATCTGTTCCTGCCTGGATAATTGACAAGCGGTATATTGAATTGACGGGGCAATCGGCATTATTCGATATCGCCATTGAGGCTGACGAATCCAAATTGAGCGATCTTACAACTATTGTGAGTTTCACTCTAAATGCGTTGTTGTAAATTCATTGTTAAAATGGCAAACCCTTTTCTTCTATGATTTTTTCGTGTACATAAGCAGAGTTATAATTTGAATTACAGTTGGACGCTCCAGTTTCTCCTTATGGTGCGATAATTCGAACGAAGGGTTGGTCCAACACGAGAGAATACACGCATTATAAATCCTTCTTAAATAAAATAATTAAGAAAGTGGCACCAAGGAATTCTAAAATGTCGGACGATGTGATTAACGATGATATAGACCAGATTATAAAATTCAGGGAAGAATTGAGACGGGTAAATTTGATACTAATTTACAGATTTTATAAAATTTCGATTCATTCCAGACGGTGATTTTGATTTTATGTGTAGCTTTAGTTGATGTGTTGTATTTACAGATTAAAGAGCTAACAGGATCAGAAGAGCTTGATGCATTCACAATCCACATGTTCCAAGATTGGTATGATCGCGTTAGAAAATCGGAAAAAGTACGTTTTATATAGTATACCGTTTATTGAGTGACTTTATATCTTAATGAAGTACGAAAATTTTCTTTAAAGTACCTAAGACCATTTTGTTTAAAAACACTTCCCTTAGTTCGACTGGCTGCAGATAATTCGTGCTATACACAAAAATGTTGAAGATCCACGAGGTTCAAAAATTACGCCAAAAACAATAGTACACCTGGTACAAAAATATTTCATTTCTCTTGACGATTTATTACAAAGGACGCCGAAGAGAGTGATAGGTAAAAATAATATTTACCGTAAATGTTACCTTAAGTGTACATCTCTGTTTAATCAATTACAAGTGTAATTCATTTTTTCGATCCCAGTTAATCACATTCATACGTACTTCGTCGAGAGGAACCTTAAATTAGATCCGTCGCTGATCCTAGAACTGAAAGACTCTCTCACGGTTGGTGTTAATAAATCCGGCATGATCAGATATGACCCGGAGAGGTAAATTTATTTGTTATACCGTTAGTACTTTTAGTGGCTAAAAACATATTGGGTTGTTCAGAAAGCGATTTCGTTGTAAAGAACATGTGGAATTTTACATATATCGAGCTTTGAAACAAAACCAAGTCGTTTCACGTGATCATAAACGGTCGGATTCGGTAAATTTAATCTCGTACCGATTTCTCTTAATGCTATTCAGCGGTTTGCTTCAATCAAAACCTAATTTTGTCTCATCAGCTTCAAGTGGCCTTCCA
Organism: Pemphredon lugubris; assembly: GCA_933228935.1. Taxonomy (NCBI): domain Eukaryota; kingdom Metazoa; phylum Arthropoda; class Insecta; order Hymenoptera; family Crabronidae; genus Pemphredon; species Pemphredon lugubris. The sequence continues at coordinate 19,847,800 of OW121815.1, forward strand.
GAACGTGGTGCATCTTCAATATCAAGAGACAAAGTCTTGTCTCGAGCCGAATGCAAACCGCGAGAACTAGACCTTGCATCTTTTCAGGAAAGAGAAATCGGGGTTTTTGGCAAAAACAGCATTAAAAAATGAATTTTTGGAAAAAGTACTTTAAAATTGCCAGAACAAAATTTGGCAAACCAGTTTTGGCACTGGTGTTCTGTCAATTCATCTTCTCCGTTCACATTACATAATTGTTTTCTTACTTGGACAGCATTTTGACCTTTTCGATGATAAAATAGTAAAGTATGCCGAAAATGCTGCTTCTGATTATTATTCATATTTGGTAGATCATAAAAAAAAAACAATTGTACAGATTCAAATCAAATTTTTTACAAATAAACTTTGAAACGTCAACTCCAAAAATCTATAATGACAATACGGATTAGAATGTAATTGGCTGATTAAGAATACAACTAATGCCTCTGTTGGGAATAAAACGAAATTACTTTCCGCATAACTAAAAACATTGACAGTAAGAATATGTATTTCGAAATTCTGTATTCAAAAATGTTGTGACGCTCACGTAGGTGGTATACGTGCCTTCAAAAAAGCAATATGCAAATGACTCTGGGAAAGATGTACGTGAAATCATTTTTCCCGAAGGAAAGGCAAATCGCGGTGAGTACTTTCGAACGATTGAATTTCACTCGAAGTATTTCATGCTAATTAACAAAATGATAAGAGAGCTTGCGCGGAAGCAGTGTTTTTGTTAATGTTATCTGACCAATATCGTGTATATTTGGTTTAACAAATCCAATAATCATTCGTTCACAATAAATGACTCCTGCAGGTCAAGCAATTGTTGGAAAAAGCAAAGGGACTGCTGAAGAACCAGATTAGGGAATCTAATTGGTTGGACACTTCATTAGCTACGATGGCGTTTACAAAAATTGATAATATGAAAGAAGTGATAGGCTATCCAGATTGGGAAAGTAAAAATCTAGTTACTGAATTGCGGTAAATCTTCTGCTATGATGGTTTATTATTTTTAACGGTTTATCACAATTGTTTAATCACACATCGTATTCTAGAACATTGGATGAACGCGTAAACCCGACGAGAGTACACGTGTTTTACGTAATCCAGTGGAATCTTATCAGTAAGCATTTCTTTGTTCAAGTATACGAGAAACGAGACATTGCTACAGTTATAAGCGTAACACAAATTAAACATGTTTAAATTAGCGAGGGTTTATTCCAATTACTGAATTACAGAAATACTTTTCTATTTCTTCTAAACCTAATACACATTGATCTTTTTTAGGTGTCACTGCGGCGTATTTACAACCTCCGGTGTATAATGAAAACGTACCATAGTGAGTGATCGTAAACAATGCGGAATATTATTTATAAGCCGAAGTCTCGTTTTGAATGAATAACGTTATTATATTGTTTCAGTGTAATTACTTATGGCATCACTGTTTACTCTTTTGGTCATGAATTATACCACGCGTTTGATGTTCAAGGTTTGCTGTTGTGATTACATTTGACATGAAATTATTGTCGCGTAGTTTAAATCATTATTTTAGATTGGATTCTGATATGTATATCGTCGAATCTTATTTCAGGTATCTCGCACGACGCGGATGGGCAAAAACTATTTTGGCCGCTGCCAATCCGTTTGAAATATTTTAATCAAACAGTCTGTTTTCTTCGCCATTACGAGAAATACAAAATTGACGAATTCAAAAAGCATGACGCGTGTCCGAACGTAAGAATACGCAATATTCGATTATGTGTGTAACCTCGATGGCATTTAAAGATGCGTTTTACAGTTCACGACTTTCCATTGCTTTCAAATAAAAAAATTCTATTTACAGAATAAGTGCCCCGTGACGCTTGACGAAGATTTAGCAGATTCAATGGGGTTAAAGCTTGCGTATGAGGGGTACAAACAGAAGTTAAGCGAGAGTAACGGTATCTGCCCCGTTTTACCACACTTCGAAAATTTCAGTTGCGAAAAATTGTTTTTCATCGCCTTTGCAAATGTGAGTGGTAGTAATTTAGAAACGTGATACTTTTGCTATCTCTCTTTGACCCTCGCGTGGTGGATTTATTTATCGTTTTCAGACTCATTGCGACGGATCCAGCATCGGGAGCCGTGAGTCAGCTATGTTTACTGATGAACACAGCACATATAGATCGAGGGTTAACGCGGCTGTTTCCAACATGCGTGAATTCGGAGATGCCTTTGGCTGCAAACCCGACGACCCGTTGATGCCAAAGGATACGTGCGACATTTGGAAAGGATAATATTATTAATCTCTTTTTGATTGTTCTACATGTACGTGATTTTGCAATAAAATGTCATATGTTATGTTATTTGGAAATAGCTGGATTTTTTTTTCTATTTCACGTCACTTTTTGGTGATATCTGTTCTGCGTGACTGGGGTTGAATGTTGATCTCTTGAAAATAACTGCGTGTAGGAAAAGGGACTCGAACCTCTGGGAACGTTAAAAAAAAAACAATAATTTCGTAAAAATGCTATTCTTGAAAATATCAATGCTTTGGGGCTAGCACAAATTGTGACCGTTTTTTTTATGTAACATAGGTACGTCAACAAAAGTGAGGAACAGTAGGCGGCTCTTCATTAAAGTGTGCGAGAACGCATGTTGCTCTTGATTGTTAATATTCGTGCGTATGAACGTACGTACCAACATTTACCGTTCGTGAATGCACACGAACGCGATTAGTACGAATGATAAATTCCTATTTATTGTTCAACGCAAAGGTGATAAGCGGGCGTTAAATATTAGAAAACTAAGGAATGTATGTACATAAGGTGTGTTCAATTAGCTTCAACCGGTATTCACAGCAGGAATATTGTATAAATTCATTTATTAAATAACGCGTAGTGCGGTGAAGATGACGAAGTTCATATTATTAGTTCTCAGGTAAAGTGAAGATTATATCTATAGAAATTTTAATATGGTTGCTTCCGCTCCTATAACGTGTAACTTTATATCTGTAGGATTTTTATAGTATGTTTCACTTTAATGATAGTGACATATTCACAAAATTGGCGTATTTGGAGCGTTGCAAAGATGTACAACCCCGTATGCAATACCACAGAATGTCAAGATCTAGGTAAAGATGTAATTGTGATTATACGAATATTGTGACGTTTCAAAAGTTCTATAGCTTGATTTATGTAATTCTTTTCTAGAACAAAGTATATATTTTGATACAGTGCGATTACAAACGAACACTGAAGTAAAATAGAAACCGTTTTTTAATTCATTCTAGTCCAGAAAAGAAGTACTAGTACAATTTAGAACAACATTGAAAGGAATGCAATGGTTAAATAACCGACACTTATTATTTGTTAACCCTGGTGACATATAAATAAAAACGTGCATCAGTGCGCCCGGATAAGACTATTTAAATTAGCTGGACTGGACGGAATATTTCCGTTGCTAAATATTATTTTAGTATTAATTAAGGTTATTTATAAGGATTATTTAAGGTTGACATACAATATTAATGAACAATAATGAAGTGATTTTATTAAGTGAAACATTATTCGTTTTGGTATGCAAAGGAATTACACATTGTTTACACGGCCAAGCTGTTTCGCTTCTTATTTTTTTATTTGCGCACACGCGGCATCTCTGCAGGATTTTGTTTTTTGTTTTTGGAAGGTATATGTTGAGCAGAGATTGTTTCTTATTTTTACTGAAATGCATTGATTACTGCTATACCGCAGTCAGCGTTCATATGAAATAGTGAAAGAACATCTTACGCAAAATAGAATCGCCCTATGTATTACCAAGGATCTAGGGTCGGTGTTGATAAGATATTATCGTTCTTAGTATCCAGCGTTTCGCAGGGACGGTTCTTGACGCCTGGGAGACGTCAAAATCTACTATGGCACAAAGAATAAATGATGTGTCAGATACGTTGTTGTATAACAAGTGGTTAATAATTATTTGATACTGGTTTGTACTTTGGTTGCTCGTTTCAGGTAAAATGTATAAAAGAAACATGGATACCAGTAGCAAACCATGCGTGGACTTCTATAATTACGTTTGTAACGGATGGTTAAGCCAAAATCCGAAACCACGATACACAGATGTATGGAACACGGTAATCCTTCAGAATGAGAGAACTCTCGCAGCGATGAGAAGTAAATAACCAACGAAGTCATGAAAAATAATAATCCATGGCAAACATTATTTTAGTCCTGATTTCAAAAATTCCATTCAATGTTTAATTACTACAATTTCGATCTGTATTTTTTTCAGCACTTCTGGAAGACAGAACCGTATCCGGCGTAATAGAAATTGAGGAAGCCAAAGGGCTGTACAGAGCGTGCATGAGTCCACGTAAATTATCTTTCATTTTCTAAATAAAAAATATACAGTCGATTACGATAATTACGGCGTCACATTTTAACACTGTTTTCCAAAGGAATTTGTAGTGTTCATTTGCAGTACAAAAGAACTGGAAAAATACACTTTATACAACAGTATATGGGTCGCGTATTTTTTTAGCAGCGAAATCACACAATTTTTTAAGTACACACAACTCTAGAGATTTTTATTTGATCGTTCTATGTGTAGTAAACTGTGCGTACATTACATTGTCGAATACTGAAGGATGATTGTTCGAATGAAGATACGTTCAGTTAATAGACTGTTCCGATAATCGTAATCCTACTGTAGTCCAATGAAAAATGGTGCTGAATGAAAGCTTGATTATTTACGTTTCTGTTCGTAGCGTATATGGGAAACGTCGAACCTGCAACCATAATGGATACTATGATCAAAGTAGACGCTTGGCCACTGATATTTGAGAAAAACAAGCAACAGAAGAATTACCTGTCGCCCGCGCTAATTGACAGACGATACATGGAGGTGACGGGAGAATCGGCATTCTTTGAATACAACATGCTGCCTGGTGACACTAACCCATTACACTTTATGACTTACGTAAGTGTATCGGTACTTGCTCTGCACAAATTCTTACAACATCGTAACGATGCACGTTTAAAACGAATATATTTATCTTCAGTTGGCTCAGCCAGCATCTGCTTATGGTATGTTGGAACGTTTCAAGAATTGGCAATATCACGAATTCGACCATTACAAAGCATTTTTAAGTAAGATAATTGAGAAAATAGCACCGAAAAATTCAAAAATTAACGAGACTGTGCTTAACACCGATTTAAACAACGTGATCAAGTTCAGGGATGAATTCAGAAAGGTAAACGAAAGAACAGAATTCTGCGAGTAATGTAACTTCGAATAGCTTTGTGCTCCGTGAATTAATAATTAACTGTCTTCAGATTATTGAGACCTCGACAGTAAAGCAACCTACCGAAATGCACATCAGTATGTTTCAAACGTGGTACGATAAACAGACAAATTTGCAAACAACTGCAAATGTACGCATGAAAGTATTAGAAATATATCTAATGCAGGGATTAATATCGTGCAGGGAATTCGTCCTCAGAATCTTATGTTTCAGATTGATTGGCGCCAGGTGATCACTACTATATATCAAAATGTAAAAAGTTTACACGCTGTCAATATTACGACGCCGCCGATTGTCTTTGTTAACACACTTTACTTTGCTAATCTTGCAAAGTTGTTAATGAAAACGCCAATAAGAGTGATTGGTAAAAGCATCTCTTTTATTTCTATCGTAACTTTTGCATATAAATCGTTACATCGGAAAACGGACGTTACATCGAATCGTTGCAATATAAATTGCAATGCATTGTACAATCCAATATGGAACGATTCGTTGGAACGTCCGTTAGCTCAACGATTACATAATATTCTAGTTCGAGCAGCACGTAATAAGTTTGTTATATGATACATTTTTTGTAGTAAATCACATACATCTGTACTTCGTCGAGCGACACTTGCGATTAAATACGTTAATGATTAACCACCTGAAGGAATCAGTCACGGATGGTCATGACGAAAGTGGTTACGTTAGATACGAACAGGAGAGGTATGTGTGCTCGATTATTTTATCTTTTTCTGGGCGGCTATTTTGGTCGCTACAGCCGCGTTTCCTAGCGAAAGGGTTTATTCTCAAATAGCACTACGCATTATCGTGGAATTTCGAAAGAAAATTCAATAAACGCGAATTTAAAAAACATTTATCGGTCATTTGAATCTACTAAAGATTTTCTAGCGCGAGAAAAATATTTCTTGAGTTTCTCAGGTACCCGGAATTGTAATTGACACATATTTTTATTCAGGTGGAAGAGGTGCCTCGCAAAACACAGTATGGGCATTATCTTGGCGAAGATGTACATCAAAGCATTTTTTCCGATAGAAAAGAAAACCAGGGTGAGTACTTATTTTTAAGGACCGCAGAAAACCGTTGAAATTCGGGAAATAGTACAAATCGGATGAAGTATGTACATACCTACTTGCATTTTATTTAAAACATATTAACATTCCGGTCAGGTGGAGGAATTACTTAACGAAGCTAAGCGATTACAGAAAATTCAAGTTTTAGAATCTAATTGGTTAGATAACCGTACGAAATTGATGGCGATGCAAAAAATTGCGAATGTTCAAAGTACCATAGGTTATCCAGACTGGACAAAAATTTTCGAGTAAGAGCAGATCATGAGTAATTAGTTAACATTGAATGTGATTAGTGATCGTTAAGCGATTGACTGTGCAACCATTTTCCAGCGAGGATGTCCATGCTATAAATCCTTTAAAGGCGCAGGCGATGTACACGTATCACGAACATCATGTCCGTAAGTATTATTGGTTGTGATTCGGCAGCAACTTAACATTTTAATTGTTCGAGTAGTACATAAAATTTGGTAATTTGTCGTACAATCTAGTTATAAAGTGTGTTGCTTCCTTAAATATTAATTGAATTGTCTAATGTATTTCAGTCGTTGTATGATTTCGTTCTTAGGTGTGAGCGCATCGTTTTTACAGTACCCATTTTACACCCCAAATGTGCCATAGTAAGTAACTACACAGATCACAGCCATTATTTACCAATTAAGGGAATTCTGAACTAGACCATGCGTGACGTCAAAAGCGAGGCAATGAGCATCTCGTAGGTAGGAACTTCCGGCTTGATAAAAGAATCTGGTGTCATACAGATGGTCCGAAACGAAAGCTGAAATCTCAATTACAACAACGATGATCCCTTATTACATCGAAAAAAATCACATCGAAATTTGTGCATGTCAACCGAACGATACCACTATCATTCCAAGATGGCCGTCATACCCACGAATTAAACTTATTTCTCCAATTCTGATTTCGTTTCGTCGAATGGAGACCGTCGATGTTGATGGCAGAGATCATTTTGCAAAAACCGGATTATTTTCCACTACGACTCGTTAGCACGCCAGTAATTCCTGTTTGCGAAATGCCTATTTTCAATTGTATTTCTCGCTCCTTATGTCACGAATACCTATAGGTACAGTCACCTTAATCACGTAAGGTGTACGGATTCCCCTTAATTAGCAATCGATAATATTATTCATGGACATCGAGCGCCGCTCAAAGTTAGGGATTATATTAAGGGTACTGTATTTTACTTTAGCGTAATCGATTACGCCGTCACTATCAATTTACTTGGCCATGAATTGTATCACGGATTTGATACCAGAGGTGCGTCTTTACGTCCACGTTTACATTCTATTTAAAAGTGCAATGTGATGTTTCAGTATAACTTCTTTCAGGTGTGTTGTACGATGAAAATGGACGACACTTACCTTGGCCATCAGAAAAGTACGATCTCTTTTTTAATCGGACAGACTGTTTCGAAGATCATTTCAAGGGGTATAACGAAAAGGAATTTAAAAAACTTGACATGAATACCAAAGTAAGAATACTTTTATTTAAAACAACGCTTACCATTTTAAGATAATCGAAAGCACTAGTTCTACTTTGATATTTTAGTTTCAGCGATTCAATACCATAAGTGAAGACATAGCGGATGCAATGGGGTTGAAACTTGCTCATAAAGGATACAGAGAAAAGTTAAACAAGAACAAGGGCATCTGTTCTACGCTCCCAGGTTTCGAAGATATAGGTTGCGAGAAATTATTTTTCATCGCATTTGCAAACGTGAGTCTCCCACATTCCGAAATCTTTTTATAAATTAACAATTGAAGATTAACCCTTTCAACGAGATCTAAAATTTCTGTTAAACTGTTTACTTTTTTCGAACCTTACAAAAAAGAAATTGTTTTACGAGCAATAGATCCGGAGTTAAAAGTGTCAGGAAGGAACTTTCACCGCAAGTGTATGAGTGAAAATTGTTTGTATTGATTCTTTCTACCACCTCTTAAACGTTGTCGGTACGCATGTATGGTTCGGACAGAAAATTGTAAAATCTGTGAAATTCTGTGTTTTCTGGTGAACACTGCGTTTGAGGTATAATCAAAGATATTTGATTTTACTTTCACGTCTCTGCCTATTTTTGATCAAAATACTCATTTGCAGCAACATCCACAGTCTGTTTAAAACAAAACGAAAACTTCCTACCATATGTTCCTCGCCTTATTCAAATATTTCGAGTCCCGAAAATGTTGTATAATGCATTCTCTTGTCATTCGCAGTCTTATTGCGGAGGGTCGTCAATTTACAGTCAAGAAAAATACTTGTTGACTAATGAGCACAGTGCGGTACGTGTCAGAGTCAACGCTGTGGTTGCAAATATGAAAGAATTCTCCATTGCATTTAACTGCAATTCGAAAGATCCTTTAGCAGCTGGTCAAACGTGCGACCTTTGGCAGATATGAACTTGTAAATTTTGATAAAAATGAGTGGTACGTTTTGAAAATCCTTCGACGAAGTTGTAATAAAAAGTGGCGTTAAATAAAACTTTTTTTGCCTGCAGAAAATGTCAGTTGTTATCTTACACGTGTTGTTACTTTCTAACCATTAAATTTTTATTGGCGCGCGTGTAAAGGAAAAATCTAGTTCAAAACAGATAAGCAGAATATTGCATGTCTGATATGCACACGCTTACACACACAATTATCTTTCTGCAAATGTAATATTTGTTGAACAAATATAATATTATGTGCGCCTTAGAGACAGTGTAAAACGGAACATCGGTAGTAGTACTGTATTTTATTTAAATGACGAATGATGTGTTTAATTGTAAGATGGGGCGAATTAATGCGTTAGCGAACAGGTAATGCGTTAAGTACCAATATACATAACATTTGTCATACAATTGTTATAAAAAAAAATTGAGATTTTAGAACATTCGTCGCGAATATTAAAAATTTGTGTTGATAGAATTTGTGTGGTATATATCACTTTGATGACTGTGATCTACTTTCAAAATTGCAACATATGGAGCTTAGCAGCGAATTTAAATCCCGAGTGCGATACCTTGGAATGTAAAAAATTAGGTAAAGCAAAGGCGAAATACGATAAGATGAATTTCCCGGTAGCGATTCATTTCCAATAATTCGTGAAATTTTCAGCTAACATTTTTAAGAGTAACATGAACGAATCTGTGAATCCATGTCACGACTTCTACGATTACGTCTGCCAGAAATGGAGCGTTAACAACCCGAAGCCAAAGTTTGTACACATGTGGCACGTATCGCAAACTCTACAGCAGCAGGCTTACGTTGATTTAAAAAGTAAAAAAAATCAATCTCGCGGCACCGATATCATTGTAACCAAAAAATTAGATTTCAATTCAGGATTAACGTGTTGTTCTACGCTTTTTTCTTTTTTTTTTTTAGAAATTATGGAAGACAAAACGGTGTGCAAAACAACCGAGTTTGAACAAGCCAAAGCGTTATACAGAGCATGCATGAACATACGTAAATAATATTCTTTTATCTTAAACCGGAGTAGTTTTATTCTACATGGATATAATAAAATCATAAGACATGCAGCTCGTGAAAAATGGGATTATTATTCAGATTTCTGTTTTTAGCTCGCATGGAAAGGTCCGATTCGGAAACCATAAGGAACAGAATGTTGCTTCCAAAAGATAAAGAACCGTCAACTATTCCATGGAAGATTGATGAACAGTATATTCAACTAACGGGAGAATCGGCATTTTTTGACGTCGGAATTCTAATTGCTGATTCCAATCGAAACGAATTTACAACTGACGTGAGTCGCATTATCATTATCAGCGCTGACCGGCACCCAGCTTGTCGCTAGGGCCTTAGGGGCCATCGATGACCGGCGGCCCCAAGATTTTATTAAAACGCATAATTCGTGTAAACGTGGGTAAACACCCACCATTTTTTCACTGTAATCAACGTGATAATTTATTCCGAAGTGATGCATTAGAATAAAACCAAGATCGATGAACTCTGATTTTCAGCTGAATTGTGCGTTATCTACTTACGGCATGTTACTTCGTTACGAAGGTTGGAACAATCCAAAAGAATTGGGGAGATACAAAGATTTCTTAAAAAAGATTATCAAAAAAGTGGCAGGTTCTAACACCAAATTTTCGTGGGATATAAATAACACTGATATAGATCAGATCATTAAATTCAGAGAAGATTTGAGACAGGTACGTAATTTAACACGTTAAGCCCGGCGCCGAATTTGCTGTCCTTTCCGTTCGGCCGGCAGCGAGCGATCAGGCGCTGCAATGTTGCAGGGTGCTCCGCGACTTCACGCACTGAGCAGAGTGGTCGCGAATGTTAACGGTGGCACGCCTTTAAGATCGCGTTCGAGATAAGGAGAAGTTTCGATTTCTTTTTCGAAGTAAAACAATGAAACAGTCAATACGTACGTACCTCTAAGAGGCGATCAGCTGGAAGAGAATTACCGAAGTGTACCGATCCTTTGAAAATAATAAGTTGGGTTTACTTTTGAAAATAGTTATTGCCCATAAGATTGAATATGTCCGAAAGAGAAGAAGAAATAAAAAAAAAAAACTACATTTGACCACATTTCATTGAGACTATATTTATTTTTTAACTTTAATACTGTCGGTCCCACGGACCGACGCCAGCCAAACGAAAATTCTAGTGCCGGTCCTCAGGGACCGGCGCCGGGCTTAACGTGTTAAGAGATTCAAAACTTTATATTTGTATGTTTTTGCAACTTTATATAAATATAATGTTTAGATCATTGATAAAGTACGATTTCAACGACCTGCGCGAAAGACAATTCATGATTTCCAAGAATGGTATGACCGACAGGGAAGTTCATCGACTACACCAAAGGTACGCATTTGTAACTTTTTGTTAGACTTTCAACGAAAAGAAGCAAGACAAAAAATAACGATTATACCTTAAAAAGACACTACCCTTTTACGCCTGACAATTCAAATAAGTAGCAACAGGATGCCGATTTTTCTCGTGGATTTTGAAAATAAAAAATAGGCAGAATACCTATAGCGCTGAAATGTTAAATAATAATTTTTTTATCACAAGATCGACTGGTTGCAAATTGTTCGGGCTATTCACAAAACTCCAAAAGACCCGAATGGTTTAAAAATTACACAAATGTCGCTGGTGGATGTGCGGGAAACATATTTCGCACTCCTTGCCAATTTATTGAAAGAGACTCCGAGAAGAGTAACCGGTAGAAATGACATTTATTTTACATGCCCGATTACGTATACGTCAATACGAAGATGTGACAATATTTTATTTAATCTCAGTGAACCACGTTCACCTGTATTTTGTCGAGAGGCACCTTGAATTGGATGCGCAGATGACTGTAGATTTGGAGGAATCTATCACCGATGGTCTCCAACCAAATGGCAGAGTAAGATACGAACCAGACAGGTATATGCATTTAACAAATATTAAACATACCTCGAATTTATCCATGTCACTCGTTTAATATAAACAATAATAAGTTGATGTGCAACTTAGATGGCAAATATGCATCACAAGACACAATATGAAAACCACATTAGCGAAGATGTACGTAAAATCGTACTTTCCACCAGAAAATAAAATTGCTGTGAGTAATTTTACTCACGTCGGATTTGAATTCTTATTATTTTAATCATTCTGAAATCGATTACAAATTAGTAATTCCATCTTTAACGCTCACGTGTTCATTTCCAGGTGGAGAAGTTATTCGAAGAAACTAAACAGTTACAGGCAAAGCAAATTTTAGATTCCGATTGGTTAAATTTCAATGCGACCAAGCTCAGCGTAAAAAAAATTAAATCTATTAGAAGCGTGATGGGATATCCAGAATGGGACGAGAAAGATCCGAAATCACGGTAATTTTGATCAAACTAAACGATCTGTAAGCAATTCTCGATTCTGTTTCATTTTTCAGAGTCCCTAGTATCGTTCCAGATCCTTTACAAGTAGTTGCAATTTATGCAGGCGTGTACAATTTTGTCGGTAAGTTTGCCCATAAAACATCGGTGTTAATATAACTTTTGTTATATAAATTATTCCTATGAAACATCAATGATTTTTTTTAGGCGCCACTGCTGCAAATTTACAGTCTCCAGTATTCATCCCAAATATGCCATAGTAGGTAAACATTTATATAATGTCTGATTACCCTATTACGGTGATTTTATTTTTCAGTGTCATCGATTACGGCGCCACCGTCTCCGTATTTGGCCATGAATTATATCACGCATTTGACGCCGAAGGTTTGTGTTGTATTACCCACAGAAGTGTTTAACCATTCCCCGTTTATGAAGGAATATACGCGTTGTTTCGTCCTTCAGTGTCGCACTGAAAATTTTCAAACAGAACCTAATATTTCTATGTAATTTTTGTAGGTATAAAGTACGGTCCGAATGGAGAATTCGAACCGTGGTCAGAAGACATGTATAAGAAATACCAAGAAAAGGCAAAGTGTTTCAGAGATCATTACGAAAAGTATGCAAGGAGAGAATACAAAAACCTCGGATTATGTCCCAGCGTACGGATAATTTATTTTTATTATGCGCCTTCGTTCTATGTGATAAAAATTTAATATTCTTTTGGAATTTCTTGTACATACCTTTCCTCTGTGTAACTTTTCTATAACTGAAAAGTTATTTTAGGAAGAATTTACGAAATCGACCGAAAGAAATGTTATTAGTATTCAAATCATATATCAGCAATTCGTCGATAATTACGGTTAGAGATTCAATACAACTCCCCATATTAATTTAAAACATTTTTTCCATTTGAAATCGTTTACATAAAGATAAAAAAATTTAATTTTACCTCAATATACAACCATAAAGATCTGATTTTTCTTCTTTATGTAAATGGGATTTCAAACAGGAAAAATATTTTTAATTAATAAGGGGGGTTATATATACATATGTATAGAGTCTCTAACCTTGATAATCGACCTGTTGCTGCCAAGCATTTGAATTTTAATAATTTACGAGTTATTGTAGTTAAAATTAATGCGTCCCCGTGAACCTCATCACCACCACTCCTACAATAATTCGAAAAATGGTAAAACACAAATTGTGTTGACAATGAAACATTCATAGGGCACGTGCATGGATACTTTTTCCGAAGATTTTGCGGATGCAATGGGATTGAAGCTTGCATATATGGGATATAGACAGAAGCTCTACGAGAACAATGGCATTTGTCCCGTTTTACAAGGTTTCAAATCGTTTGGTTGTGAGAAGTTATTTTTCATCGCATTTGCAAATGTGAGTAAAGATCGGTACGGAGAATAGGACAGAACATTTACTTTCTGCTGCATCCCACTCATGAAAATCCAAGCTTGTCTCTCATTCGTGTGTAACTCTTTGCGTTCCTTAGATGCGTGTTATTTATAACAATTTATTTCGGTTTATAGAAATTTTGCGCATCGTTAACAACTGCGGTTCAGGAAAGAATATTATTTCGCGATGAACACAATATTCCACGTGTGAGAATTAACGCAGTCATGGCAAACATGAAAGAATTCAGCAATGCTTTCGGTTGTAAAATTAACGATCCTCTGAAGGATCAACTTATTTGCAACATTTGGAAGTGATAATAAGCAAAGGGATTCCAGAAATTATGTAATATATTTAATTGTTCACCGTAAAGTCCAAGCGAACGAATGTATCGTAAACTTCAAATAAGAATAAATAAATAGTTTTAAAACAGTATATACGGCGCGCGTTCTTATTTCTAATACTTGATTATATAAAATCTTCTTTATTGGACACACAAATATGTGGGTTGAAGTATTTTTGTTTATCACCGAGCTAACCAAAGCGATTTTTTAATAATTCAATACAAGTTGAAATAATCCGAACCACGAATCACAAATTTCCGATGAACGTGTATTATTTTTCGCACTTGAAAATGAAACTGATAAGGCACCCGTTAAACCACCAATATCCCGAACAATAAAAATGTAATTAAATGCTCGTTCGTAAATATGCGTATTAAATAGACGCGTAAAAATATTTTTTTATTTTTTTATGCCGTGGCCTGAATGTTAAACCCATTCTACGTGGAATGTCAGACACATTCAACAGCAGCTGGTCTATCGAGGATGACGCGATTCTTCCAATTATGTATCAGGTAACAGTACTAATCTGTAAAGACTATTCTTTTAAAATTATGTTACATTCATAAGTCTGACATCTCCTTAACAGGATCCCTATAGTATGTTTCACGCTAATAACAATCGCGCATTTGCAAAATTGGCACATATGGACCACGGCGAACACGATAAATCCAGTATGCGACACCGAGGAATGCAAAAAATTAGGTAACAATATATTAATTCAGTCTTCATATGCGATATTATAACGATGCACCGACATAAGACTAATTAAAATATTCTGCACGAATATCAGATACCGATTCTTACTTAATTTCGAAAAAAATGTATTCGACAAAGTTCACAATTCTTACATGAATGTTATTAGCAATCAAGTTTAAAGTGATTCGAGGTGTTTCTAGGTGGTATGTATAAAAACAATTTCAATTCATACGGGAGAGCATGCGTTGACTTTTACGATTACGTCTGCCATGGATGGGGACAACAGTTTCCAAGGCCAAAAGATCAAGTAAGGTGGGATGTGGGACAGATGATGCAGCTAGAAGTATACAAGGAGATCAAAAGTAAATATTAGTGTTGAAAAAATTACACAAAGCATGTTAATGTTCCTTTCTGCGATAATATTGAATATTAATCAGATTATAGACTGTGTACTTCTTTCCAGAACTTCTCGAGGACAAGAAGGTGTCCAACATGGTAGAGTTTGAACAAGCAAAAGCGGTGTACAGGGCGTGCATGAACAGACGTAATTCTAATATTGATTTAAACGCAAGAAAAAAAATATTTTGTTACGGCGAATGGAAAAATGACCGTGGTAATAAACATTAATGTATCGATTAAAAAATCTGTTTGTACCGGTTTTCTTGGTAGCACATTTAGGGGATTTGGAACCGGAAGTTTTGATGAAGAATATAAACGTTGCCGTATGGCCCATGATGTATCCCAAAAACGAAGAACCACCGTCGAACGTACTTTGCTGGGTCGTCGATCATTTGTACATTAAACTGACGGGAGAATCAGCATTGTTTAATTTCAACATTGTAGCCAATAACTTTAACCCGAACGAGCTATCAACCGAGGTGAGTCGTATCGCGAATAGATTTAACGGGAGCGTAATACAATATGATATAATTAATAGTAATGATATAAATACTAGTGCTAAATAATTATGTAAACCGTCTGGAAAAATATGCCGAACATTGATGAAACTTTTACTTTCTTTTTTTAACTGTGATCGATTTTCCTCGTACTTATTACTCTGCATATTACCGAATTGGTCTGAATACAATTAGATCCCGAATATACAAGTACGACCTACAGGGTAGCCATTTAAAATATTAATAGCCAATAAATATATTTGTATCAATTATAGTAACCATTATTTCCAGTTGAAAAGCTTGAAATCCCCTTATGGTAAGATTTACCGAACATCCATGTGGAATACGCGCGGTGAATTGCCGAATTATATAGAATTCGTGAAAAATATAATGAGAAAAGCAGCACCACCGGATTACAAGTTCTCTAACGCGACGTTTCTAAGTGACCTCAGGGAAATATTAAATTTCAGAGAAGAATTGAGAAAGGTAAGCCAAATCTGGGTGATCATAGAGTAATTTCATTCTTTAATCGCATGTGGAATATTTAGATTATCGAACGAAGCAAATCAGAAAAAGCGGTTCGAGTCCCACTTAAAATGTTCCAAACCATTTATGATAAACGGTCAAACATGGAACCTAATGCACAGGTAAGTAAGAACTTTGTTAGTGGAACTACATAGAAATAAACAAATAAATGTATATTACGCTGTAATATTGACTCCTGAACAATTCTATGCTTCAAACATGGTATATTATCGATTCAAACTTTCCCGCGAGGACAGAATTTAACAAAAGCGTTGTTCGTCAAAATTTTCAGATTGACTGGTTGCTCGTCCTGCGCGCTATACACAAAACTCCTGAAGATCCAGACGGTTTAAAAATCACAGAGAAAACAACGCTTTACGTACAAGAAGAGTATTTTGCTAATCTTGCCGAATTAATGGCAATGACACCGAGAAAAGCAATTTGTAAGTATTTCTCTACTCCGCAAACCAAAATGATGACGTTGCGCTGTTCGATGGTATTTAAGCAAGTGTACGATAATCGTATAAAAAATAAATAAAACGGCAAATGTACTCTCAGTAAACCACATTCATCTGTACTTCTTGGAGAGGCACATCAAAATTGATTCACCCCTCAGAATACTTTTAAAAGACAGCATCACCGTGGGTGTTACCTCGACTGGAAAAATTAGGGAAGGGAGTGAAAGGTGAGGATACTCTTTTTATACTCGCTGCTTCTGAAATTTGATAATTAATTGAGAACACGTAGGTGGCAGACGTGTATTTCGAGTAATAATATGGAAGGAGGGCTGCGAAAGATGTACCAGAAGGCAATGTTATCAGATGAAAAGAAAAATGCGGTGGGTATGGCTTTTCTTTCGATTATGATTTTCTGAACTCGATTGGAATCTTGAGATCGAAGTTATGCATTTTAATCAATACGTTACGTTTATCGAGTTATCATAAAACTGATAAAATGCTACGATTCCAGATGAGCGTTTTAATCGACAAGGCGAAGCGAGTACTGAAAGATCAAATTGACGAAAGTAATTGGTTAAACCTAATAGAAAAAAATACAGCGAAATATAAAGTAGAGAAGATGAGGAAGACAATTGGATACGCAGGAAGGTAAACTAATTAATTTATGGTGGACAGTAGTTTTTGGTGTATTGACGAAGATACGCTTGATGCATTGGAAAATCGGAAACAATTTTTATTACGAAATGCGATCAACGTTCAATCAAGTTGATTTATTTATTCTTTATTTTTCATTCATTCCACCTCCGCGTCTGATCAACGTTGCGTGTATCTGCTTCTCAGCTTGACAATCATCCAGACGTCCCAATATCTTGACCTTTTCTATGTTTTTTATGACCACATCTTCTGTTATAGACTTTCCTTAGTCGCCCCAGATTCTATAACAGTAAATGCTGGCTACCTAGCTGAAAAAAACCAAATATGCAAGTACTGTCTTTCATTATTTTATCAAAAACGTGAAACGAATATTGCGGTAAAGTATCCGGATCTAATAACATGTCGTATATTTTACACATCACGTTAAAAAACTTCGTTAAATACAAATAAAACAATTAACTGTTTGTTGTAGATGTCTCAACTGGATTTATCAGACCTCCCATGTGCGTGCAAAATGTGCCATTGTACGTATATTTATGCATTGCGTGTAATATGCAGTATAAAATATCATGTTTGTTACTATTTAACCTTCCGTTAAACCTGTAATCTCTATTGAATCTTAACAAAGGATGATTCTTTACAACAATTCAACGTGGATAACTCGTTAAAAAGTTTCCGGCGGGCACCTGTCTCTCGTACACGTAACTGACAGTTAAATTTGTTACATGATATTTAAACGCGATGCTATGGATTAATGTAAGTCTTGGTAAGAACGTGGCGTATTTTTCAGTCAAGTCGAATACGGTTCCACGGTCGCTGTTCTTGGACACGAATTACATCACGGATTCGATAGCAGAGGTTTGTATTTACCTTTACGTCGTATGCAATAGCATCGTTATGATAATCGACGCCAGAATCAAAATTTCAGGGCAACGTTTTTCACTTCCACATGATTTCTTTCAGGTATTTTCTTCGACGCGCATGGAGGATACTTAACGTGGGCAAAAGAGAGCCAAAAACAATTTACTCACCAGACACATTGTTTCCTTAATCATTTCTCGGAGTTTAGAAAGAAATATTTTAGAAAACTCGATATGTGTTCAATGGTAAATAGGATATTCGTAACTTTAAGGGGACCATTTATCCGTTAACGGCCCATACATTGGCCGGATTTCATGAATTTTTTTAAACATTCCAGCAGGTCTAACGCTACAATTATTTTTGCAGTTTGTTTCGTTTCTTTTTGGCAATGGATGAGAATTTTTTAAACAGTTTTTTAACATTCACACTTAGATATGGCCTCTCAATTGATAGAAACTGACTGTGCTATTACATTTTCGCAAGCAAATACGTTATCCAAATCATACCAAGTCAAACAAATATTTCCGCTTGACTTGGCGAGAACATGGATATCGCATTGTATCACATAATTTCTTACACTTACAGGACGTCTATGCAGCCGAAACTTTAAACGAGGACATGTCCGATGCAATGGGATTGAAACTCGCTTACAAGGGATACAGACAAAAATTAAAAGAGACTAACGGCACCTGCCTGGTTCTGCCACACTTTGAAAACTTCACCTGTGATCAATTGTTCTTCATCGCGCATGGGAACGTGAGTGAGGAGTTGTTATAATTTGAAAGAACAAAATTTCAAAGAAAATGAACCCTGTAGTTCAAACATTTGTTCCTGGAAATGCAAATGCTCCATTGGGCCACACAGTGTATATTTATATTTTTAATCATTGTTGCTCAATGCTGCGTCACATTTGTTGCAGACCATGTGTGCAGCTTTACCAACAACGGCCCAGGAAAAACAGCTGCTTTGCGACGAGCACAATATCGCTGAAATAAGAGTTAATGGCGCTGTCGCAAACATGAAGGAATTCAGTGATGCATTTCAGTGCAAGAGCGGCGACCCTATGAATGTGGCAACGAGGTGTGACATTTGGCGAAAATGAACTCGAAATGAAATGAAATGGCGAAATGAAATGATACTGATAGAAATATGTTTGCTTTCGTTTGTTAGAAAAAAAGTAATTACATTTTTCCTTGGTTGTTTTGTAATCGAATTAATAATGCCATGCTAAATTATGATATTGCAATTCGATGAAGCGGTTTCTGTGGGCAAGAAAATATATTACCATTGTTCATGAAATTTTATGGTTTTTAGAGTGAAATCCTTCGACCATATTTCTCTTATGATTATGAAATTCTTTTTAATCATAAATTGTTGAGAATGATTCATGTGGTGCGTGATAAATTAACAAGCACCGTAAATTTTATAAATCAAAATTACCGATTAGCAAACACCGATTCGGATCGTCTACAAGTAATTGTATTTTATAAAAGCAGTTAGAATTCTACGACAAGTTCTATACGTATAGTGACGCACTTCGTTTACCATATCATACTAACAAACGTGTATAAATTTCCGCACTTGAAAATGAAACTGATAAGACACGCGTTAAACTACAAATATCCGTGAACTATAAAAATGTAATTATGTGTTCGTGCATAACCATGCGTATCAGATGGACTGATATAAACATTTTTTTTGTGCCGTGGGCACAACGTAAAATCCATTCTACGTGGAATGTAAGACACGTTCAACAACACCTGGTATATCGAGGATGATGGGATTCTTCCAATTACTTATCAGGTGACAGTACTAATCTGTAAAGACTATCTTTATCTTTTCAATCTTTTCAAAATTATGTTACATTCATCAAAGTATGACATCCCGTTAACAGGTTTCCTGTAGTATGTTTAACGCTAATAACAATCGCGCATTTGCAAAATTGGCATATATGGACCACGGCGACCACAATAAATCCTGTATGCGACACCGTGGAATGCAAACAATTGGGTAACAATATTAATTCAGTCTTCATTTCCGGCATTATAACGATGCTGCGACAAAAGGCTAATTAAAATATTTTACACGAGTATCAGATACAAATTGCTACTTAACTCGGAAATTTTTAGGCAATCTGTATAAGAACAATCTCAATTCATTTGGAAAAGCATGCGTCGATTTTTACGATTACGTCTGCCATGGATGGGGACAACAGTTTCCGAGGCCAAAATACCAAGAGAGGTGGGACGTGGCACAGCTGATGCAACTAGAAGTATACAAGGAGATCAAAAGTAAATACCAATGTTGGAAAAGTACGAAAAGAATAGAATGTTAATGTTCCATTCTGCGGTACTTACTGTTGCAATTGTATTACGGAGTAATATTAATCAGATGATGGACTGTGTATTTCGTTCCAGAACTTCTGGAGGATAAGAAAGTGTCCAACGTGGTAGAGTTTGAACAAGCGAAAGCGGTGTATCGAGCGTGCACGAGCAAACGTAATTCTAATACTTCTTTAAACGCAAGGAAAATAATATTTTGTTACGGCGAATGGAAAAATGACCGTGATAATAAACATTAATGTATCGATTAAAAAATCTGTTTGTATCGGTTTTCTGGACAGCATATTTAGGCGATTTGGAACCGGAAGTTTTGAAGAAGAATATAAACAACGTTGGCGTATGGCCCTTGTTGCATCCCAAAAACGAAGAACCACCGTTGAACGTACTTTGCTGGGTCATCGATCATTTGTACATTAAACTGACGGGAGAATCGGCATTGTTTAATTTCAACATTGTAGCAAATGACTTTGACCCGAACGAGCTATCAACCGAGGTGAGTCGTATAAATATGCTATAATGTAATGATACATAAATTATCGACTGAACAAAGTCACAGTGGCAAAAATAATATTATTTCACTTTATTACATTAACAACACTGATGATCATTATAAGAATATTTGTATAAATTATAATAACCTTTATTTCCAGTTGAAAAGCCTGACATCCCCTTATGGTAAGATTTATCGAATTTCCACGTGGAATATGCGCGGCGAATTGCCGAACTATATACAATTCGTAAAAAGAATAATGAAAAAAATAGCACCGCCGAATTACAACTTCTCGAACGGGACGTTTCTAAGTGACCTCAGGGATGTATTAAATTTCAGAGAAGAATTGAGAAAGGTAAGCCAAATCTGGGTGATCATAGAGTAATTTCATTCTTTAATCGCATGTGGAATATTTAGATTATCGAACGAAGCAAATCGGAAGCACCGGTTCGATTACCACTTAAACTGTTCCAAGCCAATTATGCTAAACGGTCGCAATTGAAACCTAATGCACAAGTAAGCAAGAACTTTGTTAGTGGAACCTGATATAAAGAATAAAATAGATAAGTGTATATTACTCTGGAAAATCGACTCCTCAACAGCGTTGTTCGTCATAATTTTTAGATCGACTGGTTGCTTGTTCTGCGTGCTATATACAAAACTCCTGAAGATCCGGACGGCTTGAAGATCACAGAGAGAACAACGGTTTACGTACAGGAACAATATTTTGCTAATCTTGCCGAATTACTGGCGAAGACACCGAGAAGAGTGATTGGTAACTATTTGTCTACTCCGCAAACTGAAATTGTGACGCTACGTTGGTCGATGGTATTTAAACAATTGTACGATAGTCGTATCAAGAATAAATAAAACGGTAATTGTACTTTCAGTAAACCACATTCATCTGTACTTCTTGGAGAGGCACATCAAAATTGATTCATCCCTCAGAATACTTTTAAAAGACAGCATCACCGTAGGTCTTACGTCGAGTGGGCAAATTAGAGATGAGAGCGAAAGGTGAGGATACTCGTTTTATACTCACCACTTATGAAATTTAATAATTAAGTGAGAATACGTAGGTGGCAGACGTGTATTGCGAGTAATAATATGGAAGCAGCACTACAAAAGATGTACCAGAAGGCAATCTTGTCAGATGAAAAGAAAAATGCGGTGAGTATGCTTTTTGTTTCCATTATGAAGCTACGTTGGAATCTTGAAACCGGCATCGTGCATTTTGATCGGTACATCACGTTTATTTGGTTATCGTGAAACTGATAAAATTCTATAATTCCAGATGAGTGTTTTAATCGACGAGGCAAAACAAGTACTGAAAAATCAAATTGATGAAAGTAATTGGTTAAATCTAACAGACAAAAATACAGCGAAACTTAAATTAGAAAAGATGTGGAAGACCATTGGATACGCAGGAAGGTACAAGAATTCATTTATGGTAGACGGTTTTTGGGGCGTTTACGGAGACACGTTTAATGCAATGGAAAATTGGAAACAATTTTTATTACGAAATGCAACCAATGTTTGAACAGATCGATTTATTTATCCTCGTTTTTCATTTATAGCACCTCCGTGTGTGACCGTTGCGTGCATCTGCTTATCAGTTTGACAATCATCCAAACGCAGCAATGTTTTGACATTTCCCAGATTATGACGATCATATCTTACTTTACAGACTTTCCTCTATCGTCCCAGAGTCTGTAACAGCAAATGCTTGTTACCTTGCTGAAAAAAACCATCTATGCAAGTACCGTTTCTGATTATTTTACCAAAATCGCAAAGCGAATATTGCGGAAAAGTATCTCGCTTGATTAATGTTCAAAATATTTCACAAAATGCATTAAAAAACTTTGACAATTAGAGATAAGACGAGTAACTATTTGCTCTAGATATTGCAACTGGATTAATGCGACCTCCCATGTACGTTGAAAATGTGCCGTTGTACGTATATTATCCGTGTGTTATGCAGTATAAAATATCATGTTTGTTACTATTTAACCCTCCGTTACATCTGTAATCTCTATTGAATCTTTACAAAGGCTAATTCGTTAAAATAATTGCACGTAGATAACTGGTAAAAAAGTCTCCAAGAGACACCTATGCATGCATGTATTTTTCAGGCAAGTTAAGTACGGTGCCACGGTCTCTATACTCGGTCACGAATTACATCATGCATTTGATAACAAAGGTTTGTATTTATCTATACACAATATGCAACAGCGTTATTGGAATACTCAACGTCAGAATCGAAATTTCAGAACAAAGTTCGTCACTTCGACATGATTTCTTTCAGGTATATTGTTCGACGCATATGGGGTATTTGCACCGTGGTCGAGAGAGAAAACCACACAATTTGTTCGTCAGACACATTGTTTTTTAAATCATTTCATGGAGTTCAGAAAGAAATACTTTAGAAAGCTGGATATGTGCCCGAAGGTAAATAGGGTATTCATGACTGTAATCGATAGAGTGACTGCAAAGCGCAATTCAATTTTCGTAAGCAAATACGTTACCCAGATCATACAGTCGTCAATATATTTCCCGTTCACTTTGCAAGAACATCGATATCGCATTGCATCACAATACTTCTTATAATTACAGGACGCCCATGGTACCGAGACTTTCAGCGAGGACATGTCCGATGCAATGGGACTGAAACTCGCTTATAAGGGGTACAAACAAAAATTAAGGGAAAATAACGGCACCTGTGTGGCTTTGCCACACTTTGAAAACTTCACCTGTGATCAATTGTTTTTCATCGCACATGCAAACGTGAGTAAAAGCTGTTATAAATTGAAAAAGCAAAACTTTGAAGAAAATGTAACCTTGCAGTTCAGTAAGTTCTTTTAAGCATTTGTTCCTTGAAATGTAAATGCTACATCGAGCGATGCGGTATATATTTATATTTTTAATCATCGTTGCTCAATGCTGTATCACATCTGTTGCAGACCATGTGTTCAGCTTTACCAACAACCGCCCAAGAAAACCAGCTGCTTTGCGACGACCACAGTATACCTCAAATAAGAGTTAATGGCGCCGTCGCAAACATGAAGGAATTCAGCGATGCGTTTCAGTGCAAAAGCGGAGACCCTATGAATGTGGCAACAGGGTGCGACATTTGGAAAAAGTAAACTCGTTGATACCGATAGAAATATGTTTGCATTCTTTTGTGAAAAACAAATAATTATATTCTTCCTTGGTTGTTTTGTAATCGAATCAGTAATGTCATGCTAAGTTACGATACTGTTCCAGGATGATGTAGTTCCTGTGGTTAATAAAATATATTAATACTGTTGATTGCATTTTGTCATTTCTGGAGTGATATCCCTCGAACATATTTCGTTTATAATCCTGTTAATCGATTATAATTCAAACGTAAGTGTCAACGAAAAAGATGAAATTCTTTTCAATTATAAATTGTTGAGAATGATTCGCGATCATAAAATTTGTCATGAAATGTCATAAAGTGACAAGTGACGCACTTTGTTTATAACGTGATATGAGCTGGAATGGCGTTATCTTTCGCGAGCAAATACGAATTTGATAAATCAATCGTTAACTTGTGGGTACACAAAATCGTAAAAACAAAGTTTCTTTATTTTAAAATATGCAGTGCGAAAACGATGTAAAGTGATCTGCACGCGGATTACCTGACGCTTCGAATACTCGGATCATTGAAGATGACGTGTTTCTTCCAATTATTAATCAGGTGACAGAAAACTGTGGAGACAATGAATTTTATAATTTCAGCATTAACTTACATCTAGTAAAGTGCCACGGTTTGTTTACAGAATTTTTGTAGGATGCGTCGTAATAATAACATTTGTACATTTCCAAAACTGGAGTATATGGAGTACAGCTGACAAAATAAATTCTGTGTGTAACACCACTGAATGTAACAAATTAGGTACTACTTGTATTTATATATTGACAATTAATACGAGGTTTGGGTTGCTACACGACGTGTTAATAATTTATTGAATTCCTAGGTGAAATGTACAAGAAAAATCTCAATTCATTTGGTAGACCATGCACCAATTTTTACGATTACGTTTGTCATGGATGGGGTCAACATTTTCCAAAGCCAAGAACTGTACAATCGTGGGACGTGGCAGGAATGATCCAACAAAACGTATTCCTGGAGTTGAAAAGTAAATTAAAAAATAAACAAAAGATACGCAGAAATAATAAGTTGTGAGTAACGCGATTGATGAACGCGTTGTTTTAGAAATGTTGGAGGACAAACCGGAGAATAATCTGACAGATTTGGAGACGACGAAAGCTCTGTACAGAGCATGCATGAATGCACGTAAATGAAAATTTCCTTTTAACGTAAACGTAACGTGTTTTATTGGAGCAAATGGAAATTTTACCAACGTAATAGAGATTAATACATCCCTGAATGTAAATCTAATTCTTTTGGTTTTATTCGTAGCCTATTTGGAAAGATCGGAGCCGCGGGTCCTGAGAAATATTATAAACGGTACTGCTTCATGGCCAATTATGTATCCCAAACATTATTATCCACGTTTAAATTTGCATTGTTGGGCAATTGATAGTCTGTATATTAAAGAGGCAGGGGAATCGGCACTGTTTGATTTCAACTTTCTAGCCGATGAACGTGATAACAGCACGATAATGGTCGAGGTGGGTCACAGTCATACAGCATCTTACATAAATTTGGTGAACAATAAGTGTTTTACATACATTGTTACTTTCAGTTGATACACTTAAAATCACCGTACGGAACGTTGAACCTATTTTCCGACTGGAAGAATTCTAAGTTGTCCAAGTACAAATTATTCTTAAAAAGTATAATAAGCAAAGTAGAGCCATCAGATCAGAAACTTTTCGATGCAATTGATGGTGATATGCAGACCATGATACAGTTCAGAGAAGAATTACGAGAGGTAGGGGAATTTGTGTAGCCCCGGACACTAAAACTACTAAGCAATTAAAACACAAAAATTAAAAGCTTGTCGGGTTGACGGAACCCCAATAAACAGATACAATTTGAATTATCGGCCATTGTATATATTTCGCGATCCTAATAATAATTATTTGATTCCGCTTATGCTCTAAACGCTATTGATAAAACAGATATCCCAAGTAATCGAACATCCCCAGACAAAAGTTTGTCGGGTAACCCCGGACACTTTTCTAAGTTTTAAATTTAAGAAAGAAATAGTTTTTATTTTTGTGCCGTTTTACCCAGTGCCAAAAATTAGAGGCTATCATTTTTGTATCATTACATTTAGACGATCGATAAGAGTTTCTATCGATTTATTATAATTGTTAAAGAGTGTTCAAAGTTTATTATGAGCGTAAATATATAGGTTTTAAATCTATTGCTTATAGATTGTTTGTGTACTTCATTCAAGTGTCCGCGGTTACCCCAAATTTCCGTATGTGAATTATATAATTGGATCGTTGTTGCATTTTTAATGCTTAATTGTACGTGTACTATCTAGATTATCGAGGAAACTAAATCAGATGTAGATGTCAGAATTCCACTTAATAAGTTTCAAAATTGGTACGATAAGGAAAGAAAATCACAAATCACAAAATTACAAGTAAATGCTGAGGTATGCAATTTGACTGCGCATTATTTTGTAACATTTAATTGCGATCAAACCTCTGAATTAATACGCGTTTCTAATTACTGCTTCCGTATATTCCATCGATGATATCATTCAATACAAGTTTTGCGGGAAATCTTTCAGATCAACTGGCTATACATGCTGCGCGCTATATACAAAACACCTGAAGATCCCGACGGTTTGAGAGTATCAGCAAACACAACGGTTTCAGTGCGGAAACAGTATTTTTCTGCGCTTGCTAAGTTATTGGCAAAGACACCGAGGAAAATAATTGGTAACGCTCACATTCCAATCTGAAAATAAAAACTATGTCTTTGCAGCGTAGAGAAATATTGAAACTATTACACTTTTATGAGAAATTAATAAAATGAGAAATATATCCCCAGTAAATCACATTCATCTGTATTTCTTGGAGAGACACATTAAAATTGATTCGTCGCTAAGAATACTTTTGAAAGACAGTATCACCATCGGTATTCACCCAAGTGGTGTGATCAGATATGAAAAGGAGAGGTCAGTATACTCGATAAACTTTCGTATACGCCCGTTCCATATTTGTTATTAATAATATCGTAAACAATTTGTAATAACAAGTTGAGTTCATATAGGTTCAAAACTTGTATCACTAAAAATAATGTGAAATCCCCATTGGCGGACTTGTACAGTAAAGCAACCTTAACGGATAATAAGAAAGCAAACGTACGTATTTATTTTCTTCCGCGATTTTCTTTCATTCCTGAATCGTTTATCACACTTCCACCACAGGTTATCGCCATAATCGATGAAGCGAAGGAGGTATTGAGAAACGAAATCCTTAAAAGCAATTGGATAAATATAGGGATTCGAAAGCATGCGAACAATAAAATTATTAAGCTACGGAATACGATTGGACAGACAGAAAGGTACAAATAATCAAATGTAGAATGACAGTAATAGATAAGTAGCTTTGTAAACATTCTACAGATTATATAAACATATTTATTGTATCCCATTTCGTAGAATTCCCATTCCCCGGCTTGATTCTATAATGATACATGCGTGTTTTGATTCCGTAAAGAATGAGATATGTAAGTATTATTTTTAAGTAAATAATTTAATAATTTTACGAACAGGCATTGATCCGATAATTAATTGATAATGCAAACGTTTTTGTTAGATGTCACAGCTGCATTTTTAAATTCTCCAATGTACACGTCTAATGTGCCATAGTAAGTACAACTGTAGATTAGGGGTTTCATTTAAACCCCTAAGTCACTTAAGTATACTATAATGATATTAAAACAGTGATTGTTCTTTTTAGCGAAATCGAATATGGTTCGACGATGACTATACTTGGCCATGAATTATATCATGGATTTGATCGCATAGGTTCGTTTTTATACTTGTATTTTTTTATAAAGGCGTCATTACTTATTACAGCGCTTGCATTGCAATTGCATTGACAAATTTAAGACTTTGACTGATGTTCGAACGAAACTTTTCTCAGGTATGATGTACGATGGAGATGGGCGCTTTGCAACGTTAACAACAGAGATGAACGAAGCATTTTTAAATCAGACCAAATGTTTCACTGATTTTTACGACAAATTTCAAGAGAAGGCATTTAGAAAACTCGATTTTTCTTTCGACGTAAGTATAAGTAACTTTCATCAACACTGACCGACCGCGAATTATTACTGAATTTCTCAGAGAATTTCAAAACTATTTCAATTATCGCACACATCATGTTAATCACTAATTGTTCAAAATATTGCTCTATAGCTTTAAAATATTTGATAACTCGGTGATATTGATAAAAATAATATAAATTTTCTCAACCCATATGACAATATTTGGAACGCACATTCTTTTCGACGTGAATTATGTCGATCCGATTTCTAGGATTTTCAAATCCTCATTTCGAAACGTCTTTATTTACGCTTAAAAATTTTTTAGACGATCGTTTCCGCCGATACTTCAGATGAAGACATGGCTGATGCAATGGGATTGAAGCTCGCGTACAAAGCGTACCGAAAAAAGTTTAAAGAAAACAATGGTACCTGCTCGGTTCTGCCAGGTTTTGAAGAGTTCAGTTGCGACCAAATGTTCTTCCTCGCTTACGCAAACGTGAGTGAAGAAAATAATTATGTTTAATGACTTTCGTTCTGGGAATGCAAATCTCTCACCGACTAAAATTTTCCATTACTCCATAATTCTCGTTTAGTACAGAATAACATCTGTTACAGACCTTGTGTTCAGCTTCGTCAATTAATAGTTTAGAAAGAAACTTGATTTACGACGTTCACAGTGGACATCAAGCAAGAGTTAATGCGGCCGTCGCGAACATGCAGGAATTCAGTGAAGCGTTCGCATGTAAAACTAACGATACCTTGAATGTTCAACAAAGATGCGATCTTTGGAAACGATAAATTTATAATACTTAGGGACACGTTTGTCATTTTGTGCACAAAAAATTAAATTTGTTATATCCGCCATTGCAACGGGATATTACATAAAATATTAAGTACTAATACGTGGACAATATCCTGAAATATTACTGGCAATTAAAAATTCTGGAAAAAAATAAACTATATTACAATGATATTTATAGAGGTTTGTTATTTTTATTCTACTATACTGTGTCGAGGAGATCCAAATGATGTATCCCGCACTGTTCCACTTAATGTACACGTGTTTTTATTTGTGTAATTGTGCTATATTGTAATTTCGTGATACATTGATCAGTTCCTTAACGGTGTCTCCTCACCGTAATTTGCAAATACTTATATCATTTTAGAGATTTCGTTGCTTCCTACTTAATATTATTCCAAAGCGATACTCAATGTTAACAGGAATCAAAGCAGTTTTATTAATCGATCGAAAATACGTCGTCGATTGTTATTATTCAAACTTGAACGCACAGTATTCAAGAAATTTGGTAATTCAATCGGCAATTTAAAAAAATGGTATTGTAGGTTAATATAAAATATTAATACTTTCTTTAAACCGAAGTAATTATTCGAAGAAACTATACAGTTGCAGTGAAGCAGATTTTATATTCCGATTTGGTTTAATTCTAACGCGACCCACCTCGTGTTAAATAAATTCAAAACAGTCAAAGTGTATCGGGATATACAAAATGCGACGAGAAAGATTCGAAATCACGGTAAATTTTATGAATCAAAATGACAAATTAGCAATCATCGATTTGGATCTTCTATAAGTAAGTAATTGCATTTTATAAAAGCGGTTACAATTTTGTGACAGATTTTGTTCATATAGTGACGCACTTCGTTTACCATATCATACCAATTAAAATAGTCCGAATCACGAATAACGAATAACAAATTTCCGACAACCGTGTATTATGTTTTGCACTTGAAAACGAAACTGATAAGACACCCGTTAAATCACGAATATCCGGAACTATAAAAATATAATTATACGTTCGTGCATGACAATGCGTATCAACTGGACGCGTAAAAACATTTTGTTACTTTTTTGCACCGTGACCGCAACGTAAAACCCATTCTACGTGGAATGTCAGGCACATTTACTAACGCCTGCTCTGTCGAGGATGACGCGATTCTTTCAATTACTTATCAGGTGACAGTACTAATCTGTAAAGACTATTCTTTTAAAATTGTGTTATATTTACTAAAGTCTGATGTTCCGTCAACAGGAACCCTATACTATGTTTCACCCTAATAACGATCGCGAATTTGGAAAATGGACAAATATGGAGTACGGCGAACAAAGCAAATACTGTGTGTAACAACGCGGAATGTCAAAAATTAGGTACCAATTATTTAAAGTGTTCAATTACGATATTATAATAATGCTTAGATATAAAATTAATTAAAAAGTTTTACACGTCTCTTACTTAACTTGGGAATAGTCCATCAAGAAAATACACGTGTATTAAATCAGTGTTGATGTTAATAAACTTTAATGTTATTTGTTAAATTCCTAGATGATATGTATAAAAAGAATCTCAATTCATTTGGGAGACCGTGCACCGATTTTTACGATTATGTTTGTCATGGATGGGGACAACAGTTTCCAAAACCGAAAACTGCAGAAACATGGGGCACGTCACAAATGATCCAACAAAGCGTATTGCTGGAGTTGAAAAGTAATTGAAAGAATAGAGAAGTACATAGAAATAAGATTTTCTCATTACCGCAATGAGCTCAGAGATACAGGTTGAAGATTAATATTAATCACAACGTGTTATTTCAGAAATGTTAGAGGAGAAAACGGAGCATAGTCAGACAGACTTGGAGACAACGAAAGCTTTGTACAGAGCATGCATGGCGGCGCGTAAATAAAAATTTACTCTTACTTAGCGTTAACGAAACATATTTTATCGAAACAAATGAAAATTACGCTAACGTAACAGATATTAGTACACCGCTGAGCGTAAATCTAATTCTTTCGGTTTTGTTACTAGCCTACTTGGAAAAATCGGAGCCGGGGCTTCTGAGAAACATTACACTTCGTACTGCTGTATGGCCAATTATATATCCGAAAAACTCTACTCCACCACTGAATTCTCATGGCTGGGCAATAGATCATCTGTATATTAAAGTAGCCGGAGAATCAGCACTGTTTGATTTCAACTTTCTAGTCGATGAACGTGACAACGACACGATAACACTAGAGGTAAGTAGCAATACGGACAGATTTGATAACGCTATACCGTGTGGTCCACCTAAAAATACAATCAGGGATTCTTTTTTTACGTTACTGCAGACATGCAGTTTATAATGTACGACTTTCCTTGTATGTGTTTCTATAGCTCTACGAAAGTCGTCTGCATCTGTTTTTATTAAAGCGATAGCTTAGATGGTAACAATACAACGTGGTCAATCTTCCTCAGCAAAAATACTATCATATTTCTGAAATATCGTGATGTGTTTTCCATATACGGCCTTACTTTCAGCTGAAACACTTGGAATCTCCGTATGGCATGTTGAAACCACGTGCCGACTGGAAGGAAGCTCAATTGTCTAAGTACAAACAGTTCTTAAAAACTATAATAAGCAGAGTGGCGCCATTGGGTCAGAAACTATCAGATGAGATTGTTGACAATGATCTGCATGCCACGATACAGTTCAGAGAAGAATTAGCCAAAGTACGTAAAATATATAATTAAACTGTTTCGAATCTCTAATTGTATGTCGGATGTCTAGCTTATCGAGAATGTTAAACGACAAAGCGTCCGAGAAGAAGTTAGAAACCTTCAACACTGGTATGATAAAGAAGTGAAGCCAGGAGTAGATGCTGAGGTATGTGAAACTCGTGAAGCAAGTTGGACATAGTTTCAATACGCATTATTTTGTAACATTTAATTGCGATCAATCCTGTACCGTAACACGTGTTTCTAATTATTACTGCTACCGCGTATTTCAACAGGAATAGAATTTAATATATTTTAGATGAACTGGTTATTAGTGCTGCGTGCTATATATAAAACACCTAAAGATCCAGACGGTTTGAAAATCACGCAAAATACAGTGGTTTACGTGCAGAAACAGTATTTCATTGTCCTTGCTAAACTACTGGAAAGGACACCAAGGAGAATAATTGGTAACGCTTCCATTTCAATGTAAAAATTGTATATATCGTGTGTATTATATTTCTGAGAGAAAGTATTAAAATCACAATGATTTCTTAGTAAATCACATTCATCTGTATTTTCTGGAGAGGCATATTAAAATTGATTCGTCTCTGAGAATACTTTTGAAAGACAGTGTCACCGTCGGTATTCACCCAAGTGGTGTGATTAGATATGAAAAAGAGAGGTCAGTATACTTGCTCTTGTCCTTACTTGGAATCCATAATATAATGCATGGCATTCGATAACAAATTGAAAACACGCAGGTTCAAAACTTGTATCGCGAACAATAATAAGAAATCCCCACTGTCGGCCTTGTACCTTCAAACAAGCTTGACGGACGCCAAAAAAGCAGATGTATGTATTTATTTTCTTTAACGATTTTCTTTAAGGTGTTGTGTTATTTCATTCGATACTTTTAATTGTGATTGATACGTTCAATTTCTCACGTGTTTATCACATCCCCATTATAGGTTACAGCGATAATCGATGTAGCGAAGGAGGTATTAAAAAATCAGATTCGTGAAAGTAATTGGCCGGACGCAGGGGCTCGAAAGCATGTGAACGATAAAATTAATAAGCTAGGGAAGACGATCGGATACACAGCAAGGTACAAATAACCAAATATATAATGAAACTTATTGATACTTATTGTAATCCACGTCGTAGAGTCGACGTTCCTGGCCTTGATTCTATAATGACATACGCGTGTTTCTTTGCCAAAAAGAATCACATATGTAAGTATTATTCTTGAGTAAATAATTGAACAATTTTACGAACAGGCATTGGTTCAAAAATTAATTGATAATGCAATGGTTGGTTTCCGTTAGATGTCACAGCTGCATTTTTGAAATCTCCTATGTACACGCCAAATGTGCCATAGTAAGTCGAATTGTAATATAGATTAGGGCTTTCATTTAAATATCTTTAAATATACTGTAATTATATTTAAAAAACGATTGTTCTTTTTTAGCGAAATCCAATACGGTTCAACAATGAGTATACTTGCCCACGAATTGTATCACGCGTTCGATTATAATGGTTTGTTTTTAAGTTTATATGTACTTGGCCCGAGATAAGACCTAGTCTCTTGATATTCTACATAAAAATGTTATTACATCCCTTGCCGTTGCATTATAAAATTTACTCAGTCTTATATTTAGACGTACCTTTCTGTAGGTATGATGCACGATGGAAATGGGGAATTTGCACCGTTGACAGTAAAGATGAACAAAGAGTATTCCGATCGGATCGAGTGTTTCACGGATTTCTACCAGGAATTCAAAGACAAGGCGTTTAGAAAATATGATTTTTGTGTCTATGTAAGTATAAATAACTTTAACTGGCACTGGCAGACTGCACATTACTACTGAATTTTTTAGAGGATTTCAATACTATTTCCATTAACGCACGCATTGTGTTTAACACACATCGTCAAAAATATTGTTCGATAACTTTGAATAATTTGATGACCGGGGAATATTAATAAAATAATAGAAACTTTTCCCACTCATCGGTGAATATTCAATTACAAACATCTTCTTTCTAATTTGACCCACCCTAACCCGATTTCAGGAATTCTGAAATCCCGCTTTGTCAACATTAACATTAACGCGTTATTAACATTATCTAGAGGATTTTTGCTCAAGATACTTTAGATGAAGACTTCGCCGATGCAATGGGATTGAAACTCGCGTACAAAGCGTACAGAGAAAAGTTAAAACAAAACAATGGTACCTGCTCGGTCCTTCCAAGTTTTAAAGGGTTCAGCTGCGATCAAATGTTTTTCGTGGCGTACGCAAACGTGAGTGAAAAAAAGAATCATTTCTAGCGACTCGTTTCGTTCAGGAAATGCAAATATTTTGGATTTCTTTAAAATTCTCGTTCTCTACGTTACTATCTCTGTTGCAGACCATGTGTGCAGCATCATCGATTAACGTCCAAGAAAATGACTTGTTATGCGACGTGCACAGTACCCCTCAAGTAAGAATTAATGCCGCCGTCGCAAATATGAAGGAGTTCACTGACGCCTTTGGATGTAAAGCTGGTGATACGTTGAATGTAGGAAAGAGATGCGATCTATGGAAATGATAAATTTTCTGATACTTAGAGACACGCTTGTCATTTTCTGCATAACCAGTTAGATTTGGTGGTTATAAAATTGTACTGGGTTAAGAAATCCAATGTTGAATATCAACATGAGGATGACATTCCTAACTGTTGCTTGATAATTTAAAACATTGAAGAAAATAAAATATCTTACAATTATATTTATCGAAGTTTTGATATTTTTATTGCAGCGTTCAGTATATCCCATCTTTGCAATTTCGGTAGTTCAATCTATTATTCGGGACGTGACTCTTGACCATCTAAAATATTTTGTACCTCTTCCCAAGGCGTCCGCGTATTTTAAAAATTTGGTGCGAATAGTTGTGTATGCTTTTCTGGAATGCGATAGTATGGAAACAACTTGTAACGTATTTACATGACTTTGTTTTAATTATTGAAATGGGAGAACACAGGAACGTTCTCTGGTCACCGTTACGGTCAGTGTCAAAACGCCATAAACTGATATCAATTATTTCTATACCGATTCAATGTCGCCGTTACTTTCTCAAATCCTACACTCGGCTATCCTGGAGAAATAATGGCCTCCGGATATCTGCAGTGTTATATTGACATATTGTCCCTACAAACTCTCGGGGACGCCCGCGTGTTCCTATGCGAGCTCTCTGATTGCCCTACGATTTTCGCTAATATCATGTTAAATGAGGCGGTTAAAACATTTTTTATAACGAAAAATCTACTTGCAATTATTTCTGGTATGTCACCTTTAACCGAGTATCGCCACTTACGGGGCACCCTGCACAATACATATTCTAATAATCCGGCGGTTGAGCAGAGAACCGGTTTCTCGCGGAACAAGGATGGTCCGTTGCATTCGAGATGTTTGCGAATATTTTATTGGATTCAAACAATTTTTCTCTCAATCGAATGTCGATTTTTTTAATTCCCATCTTTCCTTTCTTCGCGGTATACGTCCGTCGCGTTCTATCGCACACGCTGTGTCGCTCGCGAAGCACATAGACGCACACACGTGCGCAGACACCATCCAAATTTGCGGCCAATGGGTCCCTCTCCCTCTCTTTCTTTCGTTCGGAGCGCCAACTCTCGCACTCACAGCAGCCTCATCGTTGAGTTCCGTATGCATCGGAATAGTTTGCATATGTATCTTGTCCCCTGCCCTCGTTCATGTGCCTGAATGATGCGAACGGGACGGGCCGCCCAAAGAAAAGAGAGGAACTTATACCGCGACGTGTTAAGGTCCGATGTCATAGCTGACAATAAAAGCGAAACACGGGTAACAAAAGAGAGGACAGATAAATCACACTGACAAGTCAACGTATTGGTGGTAGTACACATTTCGGGCCTCCATTT
Source organism: Pemphredon lugubris (assembly GCA_933228935.1). Classification (NCBI taxonomy): domain Eukaryota; kingdom Metazoa; phylum Arthropoda; class Insecta; order Hymenoptera; family Crabronidae; genus Pemphredon; species Pemphredon lugubris. Next base: position 19,883,339 of record OW121815.1, read on the forward strand.
TCGGTGGAAATTGTACAAAATATTTACGGGCACCTTACACGTGCGACAAATTTTAAAACGATACGCGACGTCAATACTTTAACACGAATCGAAACAGTTCGAATGACCAGTCAGCAGTGTATTATCAACTGTCATTGTTCACATTTCAGAACAGAATAGATAAATCAAACATTAAATTTGCAACGCTTGCAAATAAAATTTTGAATTATCTGTCTATTCACGACTAGTTCCGTAGAACATATACATATATAGGAGGGTCTGCTTTGTCCGTACAGTATACAAAAGAATATATACGTTTAATCGCAGATTTTTTTAAATAATCCGTCCACCGCCAAAAATGATGAGGTATTTATTAATCCGACTTAAGTAGTATATAATTATACTAATCAGAATTGAAGTATTTTTTGTTATATTTAAGATGTTGCTTATAGTATTACTTGATATTACTAGATTCTATGTGATACATATTGCTCTAATAGTAATTGTGTACTTGCACAATGGACGGATATGGGGTTCGGCAGATAGTTTGAATCCCACATGTAACACCACGGAATGCCACAGATTAGGTGAAATATGTATACCGAAATATTTGCATTTGTAGCTGTCAAAACTTACTTAACACGTTGAGCGTGAAGTCGGTTCCTGGGATTGGCAATATATTTATGTTATAAAATAGACATAGCAATTTTAAAAGGCTTTGTTGTAATGTTCTAAACAAAGATATGGATTCGATTTACATGAATTGCAACATTTCCACCGAACATTTTTACGTTTATTTTATCACATTCCGAACAATATCTTCGAACGTTATGCTCTCCTTCTTCTTTTTTTGCAATTGACGAACATTTTTTCTATTGACCTCAATTGAATATCCTCCATTGAAAAAATGCTGTAACCGTGAGGCATTCGTTATAGTCTGTTTATACTCTTTTATACTCGTTATGTAAAATCGGCTCCGTACTTAACGTGTTAAACGAGAAATATCATTAAGGGTCATGTAATTATTATATTACATTATAATAGTGTATTCGAGCCAGTAATCAAGCTGATATTAGATTCATATCAATTCAATAATTATTAGGCAAATATTATCTTCAAAATATTGATACACTTGGCCAACCGTGCAATGACTTTTACGATTATGTCTGCTCTAATTGGGGGGTGCACAATCCAAGGCCGAAGGAACTGAGTATTCAGAATTTATGGAACGTAGAGCAGAGTCTCGAATCAAGATCACTACAGGAGATGCGAAGTAAATAAAAAATTCAAACGAGACACGATTGTATCGGTCTACGCTAATCGAAATAATGAGTTTCTATAAATATTCTATTGCAGAACTTTTGGAAAGCAAAATTCCCTCCAAGTCAAGTGAATTCGAACGAGCAAAACTATTGTACAAAACGTGCATGTTTACATGTACGTTAGACGTAATGCCTTCTTATTTTGTAAATAGACAGAGATAATTAGACGACTGTATTTTTCCATCCAATAGAAATACCATTGGATAGAAATACCTTTGTTCTGATACAAACTAACATACCGTTTGTCAAAATTAGCTTACATGGGAAGATCCAGTCCTAGCGATGTATGGAATGTTATGAAAAAGACCGCTTCCTTTCCAAATACATTTTCTAAAAACGCGGTACCATCCGAGCGACCATTTTTTTGGGAAATTGAGGAGCATTATATTCAAACAGCAGGTGAATCAGCATTGTTTGACTTCTATCCATTCTACGATTCCACCACGAACGAAATTATAACGAACGTAAGTTATCCAACGAATTAGAGGGTGATGTGTTGAAATTGTATGCACATACACTTCTCTCGTATCGGGTAAGCGGCTAACAAACGATTGCTTACAGTTGCAATATCTGTCGTCACCTTATGGCTCCTTAATGCGCCCTGTTAATTGGACAAGTTCAAATGAGCTGGAACATTACAAGTCTTTCCTAACCAATGTGGTGCGAAGTATCGTGGAACCTCGTATTAATATTTCGATGGATGATATAAATGCTGTCATACAATTCCGAGAAGATCTGAATATGGTAATACAATTGTAAGACCAATTTACGCAACTTTAACGTTACTTTTTTTTTCTGTTGGTGTTCCGATTGCATCAGGGTTAATCATTCGGCATTTGTTATTAAATACTTTGTTCGCCTGATCGTATACAACTGCTCCAATATTTAAGATCTGTAGATTTGTATACAGAGATCAAGTACCTCATATCGCCCGAAATAATCTGTTAATAGAATTTCACTTTAGTCTTGTTATCCCATAATCATATGCATATTGTATTCCACATATAGATTATCGCTAAATATGCGCCAAACAACCAGGGGAACGTAATGGCCATTTATAAATTTCAATCATTGTATTTAAACGGAAAGCCAAACACTTACGTACGTATTATGAATTTCAATAAATAAAATTCATGTCATGAGGTCTAACCGATAGTTAGCTTAAGGAAGGAATACCATAAAAAAAAAACGATTTTCAATGATCAAGGTGATCAAGGTATTCCTCCTTAAAGTGGAATAGCACAAATATGGAATGTGAAAGTAGTTAATTAAATATTTATTCCATCGTTAGGTTGATTGGTTAAGCGTGATTAGTGCTATGTACACAAATTCCAACAATGTCCGAAAGTTAAATATCACGAAGTTATCAACGATTAGGGTTCACATTCCTTATTTTATGGAACTTCTAGCTCTATTGACACGGACTAGCGGAAGAACAATTGGTAATTATAATTGTTACTTGTAACCCGTTCTAAATGATATTGCGCAAACCATTATGGTTCATGCGTCTTTACATGTATTCTCAATTAATCACACCGTACATTAGAGACAATAAAATCAAACCTTTTCCTCAGCATATCACATTCATCTATATTTCGCGGAGAATCACGTTGAATTGACCTCGCAAATGAAACATAACTTGTTGGGAAGCGTTGCTCTAACTGAATTAAGGGGTACAATAACGAGTGATAAACCGAGGTAGGAAATATGCGAATTTCGCACTCTTTCTTACAGTACCAAGAATATGTTCCGGGACGACTAACTGTAAATTTTTAATATTTATCGAGGTGGAGGAAGTGCATTGAGACTAATAATCTGAGAGCTGCTATGGGGAAGGCATACGTGAGTTCCTTCTTCCCGCCGGCACAAAAAGCAAACGTGAGTCACGGTTTTTCTAATACGTTAACACAAAAGAATATCGGCGTAATTCTTTCTTCGTATTGTTGCTTCATTTTTCGTATTACGAGGCATCTGTTGCCAATGTGGCCTGTTTGAGGTACGGAAATTTCTAGAATTTTCTTAAATAAAGGAAACTGGAAACTCACATAATCTCAATAACGATGATTTGTTTAGAATTGGAGGATGTAAAAATCGATGTTAAGTATAGTATATTGGCATCAGGTACCTTCTGTGTCCGTACTTGTATTTACGGATTTTAAAACGTGGTGATATGAAAAATGATATTAAGAAATCACACCCTGACAAATCTGCGTCACTATGTACAATTACTCATAGGTTGTAGAATTATTCGAAACGACGAAGAAGTTGATGGCAACGCAAATTCTACAATCTTCGTGGCTAGATAAGCAGACAAAAGATATGTCAATAAATAAACTAGCAGATATAAAAGGTAGTTTAGGGTATCCAGACTGGTACGATGCAACTGCGCCGACAAAGTATGTTCTTTTTACGATCAAGGACTATTAATACAATACTATTAATACAATGAAAATAATTAATTATCGTTTATTACATGATCATTACTAGACCGACGTCACCGGAGATGGATCCTGTTCTACCAATAATATTCTACATGCGTGAATTAAACCAGATCGGTGAGTGTTGCTTTAGATCGTGATCGCATCGACATCTTATAAACAGTTGATTTAATAATAATTTCCTACTTTCAAATGCTATTACATTAATATCCAAGGATAGAAGAATCTATTCGTTTTGTTAAAAAACTAATATTACTAAATGATTTTCTGCAGTTGTCAGTATTTTCACTACCGTAGACAGAACAATCTTTTCCTACTGTTGTTTACAAAATGGCATAGTTAAATGATTTCCTACAGTTTCCAGCGCTGCGGCTTTACAATGGCCGATCTACAGCCCAAATGTACCATAGTAAGTAGAGACTCAAACGTTTCGACATTTTAGAAATAACATTTGATATCGCTTATTGTTAGAACGTGATTATACTTTTTAGCGTAATAGATTATGGTTCTCTCGGTGCTCGGTTTGGCTACGAACTACATCACGCGTTCAACGGCGAAGGTTTATATTTATATTTTTATTTTACTTACGGCATCGTTAATGAGTTGAAACTCATTCCAGGTATCACGAAAAGCGCGAAAGGAGAATCACCATGGTGGTCGAAAAAAATGATTTTAAAATATTTCATGAATACAATATGTTTTGTTAAGTGGTTTAGAGAGTATAAAGAACATGAATTTTGGGAACTCACGAAAAATCTGGCTGTAAGTGTGTTGCGAATTTATTAATTGAAATTAATCGCGCATTCTGTTCAATTTTCAGCTGCCGATGAAATGGTTTGAATCATTTTCTTCCTAACAAAATGTTAATTAGGATACTTACTATCGTTGAAATTTACTCTTTGCTCTACAATTGAAAATGAAAAGTTATGATTATGCCGATGCAAACTAATTAAGAAGAGGTGACAGATTGATTAATTTTTTATTTTGAACACGATGAATATTTTCAGCCTACCACGCGGAACGATATAGCAAATGCGATGGGGTTGAAACTCGCGTATATAGCATTTAAAGAGATGGTGAAAAAGAAAAACGGTGTCTGCCCAGTTCTTCCAGGTTTCGAAGGCGTCGGTTGCGAAAAATTATTTTTCATCGCATTTGCAAGCGTAAGTATTATCTGGTCATTTTATATTTTTGATGCAATTTTTCAAACGGTTTTGTCAACCGAGTACCTGATCAAATTGTAGTTTACGTTCGCAAGCATAGAATACCTTATAACCTTTATACGATATTTTTCAGAGTCAGTGCTCGGCTTCATTGCCTGGTTACAATGAGTTGGTTTGGTTCAAGGATGGACAAAGTTTCCCTAATGTCCAAATTAACGGCGCTGTTGCTAACATGAAAGAGTTTAGCGCAGCATTCGGTTGTAGGCCCAAGGCACCGCTGTATGCAGAGCAGACTTGCGACATATGGAGGCCATGAATGTACGAGCAACGTTAAAAATATTTACTGTTGTCCATTAAGCCGACAGTGTGGCGTATGAATTAGTAATACATCCTAATAAACTATCCTTGTTAACACGTTGGATTGCCGTGCTGATTTTACGTGACTGTCCCGACTTTTATTTTACCCCGACGTGACAGTCCCGACGATGAATTTCTTGATACGCGATCTGTATTAAATACGATGAAGTTTTATCCATAACAGTTGAGTTGAAGCGTATAATGGCTTTTTATCGATTTATTTGACCACCGAAAGCCCTGAGACGTATTTCTTCGGTTTCGCGTCATTTATTCTTTGTTTTATGAAACTCAGTGATGAGTTTTAACGAAAAACATACAAATACCCCCAAAAAAGGAATGAAATAAAAAGATTGACGGAAAAAGTTAGAACCGCGCGACTTATCTGTACAGTATGTTACAAAAAAATTTTGTTTAACTAACTAAAACAAAAGCAAGTAATTCTACTGAAAAAGTCGTAACATATTGGTAAAATTGTACTCGTTCACCTTTTCTCCATTTGTAGTGTTTTAATATGGTACGTCACAATATGCACGCATAGTACTTATACTGTATACACATTTTACATGTATAAATAAAACTATTCTTGACTGCTAACGATGATAATATTCAACAATTAATTTACTCGAATAATGCGTTTCAACAAATCTTGGCGCTATCGGTAACCAGTGGCTCCAAGCCTCTGGCGCTAAACTAGGTAACGGTCACTAGTGGCCCCCTCCGGCGCTGAATGTGGTAAATTGTTCGAACTGTTCATTCGTTCCTTTGGTGTTGGCACTTATCGATCGTGATAGTTGAAAGTGATTGCGATGCTCTTTCGTCCGAATCGAACACACGAAATGATAAATCGTAAGTGCGTCATCGACTATTGTAGTTCACATTTCGCGAAATAGAACTGATAAGTTGATCATGAAATTTTTCAATGCAAGTAAAAACGGGTGAATTACTTATTCGCATTTCACGCGTGTGTGAAATAATAATACACGAAACACGAGTTGGACGAGCAGTAGTCTGGAATGTTTATAGGCGTACCCGTTAATTTTCTAAGAGACGAGGATCGTGATGAGATTTCTACTGGAGTGTCTTAACCCTTATGTGCACACCCGGCTTTTACCACGTTGTTACACATCCGGGGTACCCGGGTACCCACCACTAGTTTTTATCAATTCCTGAGTTTGAATACGAACGAAATCGTTTGGAAAAAATTTCCTGTGTTAAATAAGCATCGATAGAAACTATCTAAGCTATTCCCAAACCCGCTAGTCCGCTACAGCGTCTATGAAAAAAGATAGAAGTAGGGTCTCCGAGCGCTGTACAGGTAGCGCACGATCAGGTTTGCCCTTCGGCGACCGGTAGATGTTCAAAATCAGGGAATCGTAGCATGGCGTGGCTTTCTCTCTAGCATCAAGGCAAAAGGGTAGACACTTGTGCGTTATTTAGAATCATTCTATTGTGGGGGACTGACGTGTACTGCGGAGTAAACCGGGAATGCGTGTTGAGCGCACAGCAGCGCGTTGGTAGAACATCGCCACTTTGGTATTTTATAATTTATCGCTGTATAACAAACACTTTATTTTTAACATTTCTGTGGCTGTTGCGTGATTGTTTATCGGTGCAGAATTAATAATATGGAGGAAGAACTGTCGAGATCTCAATTTGCAAGGTAAATATTATTTTGTAATATAATTTTCTTTACTTTTTCTTGCTTTTACCATATTTTTCAATTGAAGAACTCATTCTTATTAATTCCAGATTGAATCGTGCTGAAAGAGATAAATATTTTAAACGTCTATTTGGAGACTATGATGAAGAATCAGAGTTTGAATACAACATTGTAAACGAGGCCAAGCTCAAACTCGAGGCAGTACTGGTAGGAACAACATTGCAGTTTCTTGTCATGTTTGCTACAAATAACTAAACAAAAGACGCAGGAAGACATGAAAATGTTGTTCAGTTTGCGAAAAACCTGGCAGCGATGAACACTGTGTACCGACAATTCAGTGTATTGATTGCGCTAAATAAATGTAAATATATTGTAATTAATCTTTAAACTTATTGTAATTGTTTGTTTATTAACCCCTGTGACAAATAAAATATTCATCAATGATATTAATTAATTCCTGAGTCAAAACATAATTTTTTTCTTTTGGGTACCCGGGTACTCGGGGTGTGTCCGCTAAGCACACGTACTTTAACGTCATTTATTTTAGGTTGAAAAAATTTGAAAAAAATTTACAAGTGTGTCATTAGTTCCAAAAAAAGTTAAATAACGAGGATCCAAAGGCTAAAGTCGATATTTCAACTTGTATTCAAGTTATAAGCAAAAATACGACGAAGTGGGTACCCGGGTACCCGGGTGTGCACATAAGGGTTAAAATGACAATAATTCGTATTCGAGTAGAATTTCTTCCGTTACTAAAAGCCTTTAGTATGACTTTACATTAATAGGATCTGTGACGTGTGCAATAATGGGAGTTGTGCATTTACAAAATTGGCACAAAGAACCTCTGATCCTCGCTGCTTCGAAGTTGCGATGTAGATAAGGGATAGTTACAAAAATATCAGTTTCCTTAAAACTTTACTGTGTTGTAAATTTTTACAGTAGATTTGGAAAGGTTTAGGCTACAAAATGCCGTTGGCGGAACACAACTGACTTTGTGGAAAAGACGAAATAGTTGCGAGGCAAAAACGCTATCTTCTTGCACACGACAAATTTCAATGCGATACGGGACGTTAATATTGCCACGCGAATCGGAACAAGTCGAACGACCAATCGGAAGTGTAATAGCAACTATCATTGTTCGAATTTAAGAACAGAACTGATAAAACCAACGTTAACTTTGTAACCGTTACATATAAAAATTTTAATTACCTGGTCTATATATACCATCGTGGAATAAATACAGGAGTATATGCGTTTTACAGGTAGTACACCCAGAATATATATGGACAGTTAATATTTTCAAATAATACGTACGGCTCAAAAAATGATAAGGTATTCCTTGATCCTACTTAAGTAGTATAAAATTATCGTAAATCCTATTCGTATAAATTTTTATTGCACATATTTTATAAAACTACTTATAGATCTGATGTATATTCATAGATTCTGTGTACCGTACATTGCTCTAATAGCAATTACACATTTACAAAATGGACGGATATTTAGTTTAGCGGATCCGGATAAAAATCCTGTATGCACTACACCGGAATGCCAAAAATTAGGTAAGATATATCGAAAGGTTTTCATCCATATGTGTTCAAAGCTACTTGAATTGCAGTGGTATCGGTTTAATAATGATAATCTGACATACGATCAGCAACGATATCAAGGGACGAGATCTTGTGCCTGGCGAAATATAAGTACCCGAGAATAGACCTTGTATCGTATTTATGTAAAAAAAAACACCTTTGATCCACGCTCCGTCAAAATTGCGATATAAATAACGGATAGTTACAAAAATATGTTTGTAATTATTATGCCTTAATGTAAGTCATGTACCTGACCCTATAATTTTTAGGTACACTCTACCAGCAGTATATGAATGTAAATGGACGACCATGTTCAGACTTTTATGATTACGTGTGCCATAATTGGGCGATTTACAATCCAAGGCCAAAAGAAATAAGCATGCAATATCTGTGGAACATAGGCCAAAATCACTACTTCAAAGCATGGCTCGAGATGAAAAGTAAGTTGTAAAGTTATATCATGCGATGAAAATTGATCGTAAAATACTTTCGATCTGTATGTATTTTGATCGGGCTATCCGATAGCCTGACAAAATTATAAAATTATAATAGAGATTACCGTTATCCGATCAATACGCAAAACGAAATTGGTTCCGAATTAGGTTTAATATGGAAGCTCCATCCGCCAGTATCCATCAGTTTTGCTGGTGAATGGTGGTTTTTTTCTAATACCGCGTGTTCGACAAACAAAATAATTAATTTGTATGAATTTTATATCACAGAGCTTTTGGAAAGTCCGAACACACCCACATCAAGGGATTTTGAACAAGCAAAATTGTTATACAAAACGTGCATGGACATGCGTACGTAATTTTCAACTTACCCATAGTTTAAACTTGAACAATTAAAAAATTGCTTTATAATTTCTCGTTGCTAGCATTCTTGTCAAAATATAAGCCCAAAGATGTGAGGAATTTTATGAGAAACATATCTGCATTTCCATTTCTCGTACCTCACAATATTGCGCTTCCACCACAACCACCGATCTGGGAAATTGATCAGCGATACATGAAATTAACAGGGGAGTCAGCATTGTTTGATTTCAAAATGCAGTCTAGCCTGACTTTCCCATACGAAAGAATGACGAAAGTGAGTTATGCGATAAATGTTGACATTTTTTGATAGCGCTGACATTTGGTAGCGTTGACATTTTTTGATCACGTAAATCGTGGATTTAAACTTATTAAAATCGAAATAACTGTCATTTTTTACTTAACTTCTGCCGCTGCTTCAGCCTGAGTTCATAATAACGATGCTAACGACTACTTCCAGCTGAAAGCACCATCATCTGCCTATGGCGCTTTGTACCGTCATACGACATGGAGAAACCCTATTGAACTGAACAATTACAAGGCATTTATAGAAAAAGGAATTAGAAGTTTGGTGGAGCACGACTATCCGTTTACCAAGGAACTTATTCAAATCCAGACAGACGAAGTCATACGCTTTAGGGAAGAATTGCTTTTGGTAAATTTCTGTTCTAAAAATCTCAATAATTTTGGTAGATTTCTGGTTACGTAGATTACGGAATACACGTAAGGTGAATTTAATATTTAACGTATCTAAATATTATTATTAACGAATTTCATAACGATCTGAGAAACTGATTGTGAGTGATATACCCCTCTTTAATTCACACTTACACGTTAAGTTTCTACTTAACGTTTAATTCACTTAGCCGTATATTTATTATAAGACTTCTTTAGAGTATTAGAGCGGAACAAAATTCCAAAGAGAAAAACGATCCGGTGACTATCAAGCAATTTCAACTCTGGTATAATTCAAGAATCACTCCAAACTCTGCCGCACAAGTATGTAATAACCTAACTCACGTTCCACTTATGCAGCGCAAATATTAAACAGGAAGGTGATTATAAACTTTTCCGTGCATTACCCTTAGATTAATTGGTTAGAAATGATTCGTGCTATGTACAAAAATTCCGATGATGCACGCAGTTCAAAAATCACGGAAAACTCTAAAATCAAGGTTCGGTCATATAATTATTTCGCTGAGCTTGCTAACTTACTACATCTGGCGCCGCGAAGGGCAATTGGTAAACACGATTATTATCTGCAGTGTTACGAATTATTTAGGCATATTCTGGAACTCAAAAGTAGCGAATACACTCTGAAAAAATATCGGACGATACCATTGTTCATGGTGAACGTAAAAAAATTAAAAATATTGAAAGCCCCACGTAAGAGGTGTTCAAAATTATTTGGATTGCTATACGCAGTAGTTTCTACACCGAGCGATCAATTGTCTTATCTGATATGGGAATTAGTTTTCCATGAGAAAGTTACGTTCACTCTAAATCTTAGATCGATTCTATCCCAGAAATAAAATAAACGATTACTATCAAGTTCCTGAGTATGCCGCAAACTTTGTGACACTATTTTAGAAACACCTTCTACAAAATTAATCAAATCAAACTTGTTCCTCAGTGAATCACATACACTTGTACTTCATGGAGAGACACTTGGAATTTAATTCTCAAATGCAAACAAACTTGGAGAATAGTGTGAAAGTTAACGGTGCCGACGGTTCTGGTGAAGCAGCAATCGGGATGTACAGGTAAATCAATATTTCGACGTTCGAGTAAGTCTCCGAATAGTAGGTATAAGTACATATATGTATTCTATAAATAACGTGATAATAAATCGAAAATGTTTATATAGATGGATATCGTGCCTTGAAAATAAAGTCTTGAAGCAGCTAATGGGAAAAACGTACGTGAATTCCGTCTTTACGAAGAACGATAAGTCTAACGTGAGTACTCGTCGCAAACCCGGCTTGAATTCTGAGAAATATTTGCAACGAACTATACGAACCCTGCTAGGTATTGGAATTTTTCCAAAAAGGGAAGGAACTGCTACAACAGATGATCAGGGAATCGTCGTGGCTAAATAGTAAGACAATAATGAGTTCCATTTATAAAGTGAAGAAGATCACGGCGGCAATTGGTTATCCGGATTGGTATGACACTGATAAACTTGCCACGTAAGTATTCCTGTGCCCTGCAGCAGTATGAATGGGCGACGGTATTTTTAACGATTACATGGGTATTCTCTTTTAGGCCGAACACCGAGGACATACTTCCGCTAAAACCAGACGCATTCTACGACAACGAACTGAATCACATATGCAAGTATTATTTTGTCGCATGCTTAGTCAAATACTTAGTGCAAGCAGCCCGAGTTTTGGTACAAAATAAAGTGAGAAATTGAATTTTTGCAGCTGTCACTGCGGCGTATTTACAAACTCCAATTTACAGTCGCGACGTGCCATAGTAAGTGTGTAGTTTTAAAAATGCAAGTTGTCGCGTTTAGGACGTAGAATTTTCCATAGACCTATCTCCACAGATCTCTATTTTATCTAAATTCTCTATATTATCTAATACTGGTTTCATTACATATGCGTGTTAACAATCCCCTGCGGTTATAGCGTAGATACGATTCTCAGCTCTTAGGGTCTTTAAAAACTATTTTTACTTGGATAGCGAAAGATTATTAAATTCACATTCTTTGGCAACGCTTTGGCCTCACAGTGGCACCTTTCATATGGATCGTTAACTTTTCCTTCGGTTTTGCGCGATTTGATATGTTACTTCGCAAAACTCAGTACTGAAATAAAAAGATGAAAAGAAAAGAAAATGAAAAGATGTCGGAAAACAGATGACACTTCCCAACGTGTTTACCATTCACCATCGAATTGGTCCCGAAGAGTCTAGAATCATATTTACGTTGTAATGATTTTACATAAATGAAAAATTAATTTTTTCAGCGTGATAGATTATGGTTCCACCTTCAACGTATTTGCCCACGAATTATATCACGCATTCGATACCGACGGTTAGTACCTGCAATTTTATTAATCGTACCACCGTTACGTTCGCAATTATTTCAGGTATTGTGTACGACGAAAATGGAAATGGCCCGTGGTGGACGCCAGACATGGTTAAGCTGCATCAGAAACGCACAAAATGTTTTACGGATCAATTCGCACAATATAAAGCAGACGAATACCAAAAAATAAAAGGACATGCACCCGTAAGTATTCTGTTTTGAGTTATTCGAATCGAACGCTGCGCTCGCCCCATTTCTTTTTCCCTGGACAATGATTTTTCATAATAATCCCCAAAACGAAAATCTCAATCCACAGTCGGGCAATATTGATTAAAATTTATGGTTGTACGCGCACGCGGTATAATTCAAAATAGTATTCTCCTCGTTTATAGCAACAGTTCAAATTTGGATCTACTCTGGACGAAGATACATCTGACGTCATGGGATTAAAGCTTTCGTATCTGGGATATAAAGAGATGCTTAAAAAAAACAAGGGCGTGTGCCCAGTTTTACCAGGTTTCGAAACGTTTGGTTGCGAAAAATTATTTTTCATCGCGTTTGCAAATGTAAGTATACAATCTTATTGGTTGTTTCTGGTACGAAATTCATTGGCCGTTTTTGTTTCAGACGTTTTGTACAGATAATATAACTGAGCAGCAAGAAGTACAACTGATGAACGGCTTGTACAGTTTGTCTCAAACAAGGGTTAACGGTGCCGTTGCAAACATGAAAGAGTTCAGTACAGCTTTCGGTTGCAAACCTATGGATCCAAAACGGACTTGTGATCTATGGAAATAACTGACACACGATTAACGTTTATTCTTCGTTCCACTAGTATATGATGAAGATTAATTATAAAGGGGAACAATAATGAATGAAATAATTACGAAAATAAGAATAAATAAAAAACAACTATTAACTATCCACCGTTAGGTTGTTTGAAATATTCACGTATCTGTTGGGTGTAGCACTGATTTCACGCCCCCCTAGAATTTTAACCTAATCCAATCTTTTTGTATCTTTGATCCATTCTGTCCCGAGTTATTGAGTCTTATAATTCTTAGTTGTAAGTGTCCCGCCGTAAACTAGGATACGTTTGCAAAGTAAATAATATTTCTGGATTAAGTTTCCACTTATCGCTGCTTTTCTGTTTCCACAGTCCTACATACATATTCTATGCGACATGTATAAAAAAAAAGCAGCGCAAAAATTTTCGAAATGAAATACTAATTGCTAAAGAACCCCAAGAGTGGTAACGCGGATGCAAAATTATTCAGAACAGATTATGCACCATCGTATTTAAATACTACACGCTTTACGAACGAGTAAAATCCATGTCGTACGGTAGAACTGGCATTCATATTAAAGTAACCAGCGTAAACGTTAACTATAAAAATGTTTACCAAATTGATAGTCCTTTATTTTATAATTAGGCCAATTGGCTGAATATCATGCCTGCTATATATAAAAATTGTATCGATTCGCACAGTTTCATTGTCACGGAGAACTCAGGGCTCTACGTTCAGATTCACTAGAAAAGACACCGAACAGGGTGATTGGTAAAGTTATTTATCGTTTAGATGAATGGTTCTTAACCCCTCGTCCTACACCATATCTGCCGATCGCGCGAGCCATAGTGCACAAGAAGTTCGGTAACGCGCCGTGCTATTGAAATGTTCATCCGTGTCCGAACTGGCGCAAGATTGAAGACAAAAAAAACCAATTTATTATTTCAAATTGGATAATGAATTACTAGAAATAACTCCAATCGCTGGTTCAAATAATAATACGCGGCATTTTATGCATTAATTCCTTATCACGAGTCAGACTCGTGGTTTTCGTTTATGGCACAAATTCTTTACCACGAGTCAGACTCGTGGTTATAGGACAAGGGGTGAACCTGGTGTGCGTGTACCCCTGGGGATACGAAATGGTATTTCCAGGGATGCCGGAGAAGTTTCTAAATTTTTGATGAAAACTATTACTTGTCTGAATATTCGAACTGTACGTATTAGAGGTACCGGAAAGAAATCCGTTTCTGAAACCAAAAAACCAGAAAACGAGAATAGCGTTTGAGCTCACAAGGAGACACTGGGGACTGGCTACCTCCGATATGGACAAGCTTTGGACACGTTATAGAAACCATTATACTGCAAGGGTGAGCGAATAAGATCAAACGTTTCCATCAATCGATCAGATGCATTTGTATTTCGCGGAGAAGAACATGAAATGGAATTCACAAATGCAAAAACACTTAAAGCGATGTATTACTGGTGTTGTTGCTGAATTCGTATGTGAACAGAATTGGCGCATGGTATGTAAATGCTCGACCATCTCTGTCCTAAGGGGCTCACGTTGCTACCACACAAGGCGAAACTTAGAAATTCCAACATATAACGTTGCAGTTTTATCATTTCTCGACGTATTGATGATTTCCTGCGCGGTGTGCCGTCATCGCAGTTTAGAAATAGTTAAATTTTTCAGACATTTCTCGTGTGCTTCGTAGTTATGGCTATCTTTTTACGTACGACAAATTTCAAACCGATACACGACGTTAATATAGCCACGTGAATCGGAACAAGTCGAATGACCAATCAGAAGTGTAATATCAACTATCATTGTTCGCATTTAAGAATAGCACTGATAAAACTAACGTTAAATTTGTAACGCGTACATATAAAAACTTTAATTACCTGTCTACATATGACAACATCGTGGAATAAATACAGGAGGATATGCGCTTTAAAGGTAGTACAAAAAAATATATGTACAGTTAATATTTTTAAAAAATACGTGCGGCACAAAAAATGACAAGGTATTTCTTGATCCTACTTAAGTAGTATAAAATTATCGTAAACCCGTATAAACTTTCATTGTACATATTTTATGAAATTACTTATAGCTCTGTTGTATATTTATTAGATGCCGTGTACTGTACATTGCTGTAATAGCAATTATACATTTACAAAGTGGACAGATATTTAGTTTAGCGGATAGTTTGAATCCTGAGTGTAATACCACGGAATGTCAGAGATTAGGTAAGATATATTGAAAGACTTACATCCATATGTGTTGCAAGTTACTTGAACGCGAAATATTCTTACGGAGTTTTATAAGTATTAGACTGCTATACGATTGCTCATTCGAGCTAGTTATCTGGTTATTGGTGTGAATACTTAGTCCAAACCTTAACTTACTTTCGACACAGCGACTCCACTACAAGATATTTGTACATTCCTTACTCAGAAGTCTAGCCAGCCGTCCTTTGATCATGCCCCATACATTTAACACTAGGTTTACGGGTAATTTTAACGCATTCGAATTTGTACCACTTGTACTGACTTTTATCCATTTAACGGGAGACCTAAATATAAATAGGATATATTTTCGTTAAAACTGCTCATTTCGAAATTTTCTATGTGGTCAACTTCACGCGTATCCGTAAAGATAGTTCTGTAAGAAATATCCGTAAACCTAGTGTTAATCGTCATTTCTTCCACTACCCTTTCATAAAAATCCGAGTTTTCCTTCTAGCGACACCGAACCAAAATGCATATTGTGGATACCGTATATTTTGAGAGGAGTTTGTCGAGTAGCTATATGTAGTTAATGAGGCTAATAAGTTTGTTAAAGTCCGAAGTATTTTTCCCTTCAACCGCGAATCCAATATTGGTTTTATAATTTTAAGGTAAGGTTTACCAGCAAAATATGGATACACTCGGTCAACCATGCAGCGACTTTTATGATTACGTCTGCTCTAATTGGGGGATGCACAATCCAAGGCCGAAGGAATTAGATATTCAATATTTATGGAACGTAGACCACAGTCTCGAATGGAGAGGACTATACGAATTGCGAAGTAAATAAATAATGGGAAAGAGCTCTAATTATACCGTTTTGCGATAATCGAAAAATCTAAATTATGTAAATATTCTGTTATAGAACTTTTGGAAAGCAAACTTCCATCCACGTCAAGTGAATTTGAGCAAGCAAAATTGCTGTACCAGACGTGCATGTCCATACGTATGTTATTCGAAATGTGTTAATAGTTGTAAAACGATCAAAGATAATTACGTCAAGATAAACGAAAATAATATTACTGCAACAAAAACTAACGTACCGTTTGTTAATATCAGCATACATGGAAAGATCCAGCCCTAGTGATGCACGGGATGTTATGAAGACAGTCTGTCCATTTCCACTTTTACTTCCTAAGAATCAGGTGGCGTCGCCACGACCATTCGTTTGGGAAATTGACCAGGTGTACATTCAAAGAACAGGAGAATCAGCATTCTTTGACTTCTATCCGTTTTACGATATCCACACGAACGAAATCATCACGAACGTAAGTTAAGCAAAGAATAAGACAATGATATTCGAAACTGTATGTCTGTCTCATATCGATTAAGCGTAAATGTTGTCATTAATGTCATGATAAACGATAACTTACAGTTGCAATATCTACCAACGTCTTACGGCTCGTTGATGCGTCCTCTTGGTTGGCCACACGAAAATGAACTGGATCATTACAGGGCCTTCTTAATTACACTAGTTAAAAGTGTCGCGGAACCTTGTATGAATATTTCGAACGAAGACATAAATGCTGTTATTCGATTTAGAGAAAAAATGAACACGGTATGTTAACGTTACGTTTATTTTTACGTTGATACTCCGACGCACCAGGATTAATCATTCCCCATAAGTTTCTAAATATTGTGCCGTCATGATCGTATGTAGCTAAGGTAATATTTGACATCTATACATTTATGTGCATATTTACATATATCGAATGTTTTATATCGTTCTAAAAAATGTCTTCGTACAGTTTTCTCTTAATTTTACTGCCCCATACTCACATGCATATTGTATTCCACGTATAGATTATCTCTAAATATGCGTTAAGCGACAAGCCAGAAATCATGACCATTCAAAAGTTACAAAAGTGGTACTCTTCACATGCAGGTTCAAAACCCACGGCTGACGTACGTATCGACATAAATTTGGAAACAAATTGAATTTATTTCACGCGGTGTTACCTTTAGTGAAACGCGCAAATAGTAAATATAGAAACGATGGATCCAACAACAATTTTATTTCGTGATTAGATAAACTGGCTAAGCGTGATCCAGGCAATGTACCAAAATTCGAACGGTTCTCGCAAGATCACTATCAAAGAGTCGTCAAAGGTTAAGGTTTCAGCTACATACTTTTCGGTACTTGCCAATTTATTAAAAGATACGGACAAAAGAGTAATTGGTAAGACAATTGTTATTTTTAATGTATTCTGCAACGCGTTGCGTAAACTATTACGGTTCGCGCATGTCTCAAATTGGATCTTTCCTTCAGTGAATCATATCCATATTTATTTCGCTGAGAAGCACGTTGAATGGTCCCCGCAAATGAAAAATCAGTTGGCGGGAAGCGTCGCTGAGCTTGGAGCACGCGGTAGGATAAAAAGTGCAAAACCAAGGTAGAAAACATTTGAATTTCTTACTTTTTCATTAGTAGGTAAATTTATGCCGTGGAAAGCGTAACGGTAAAGTTGTGATGTTTTTACAGATGGAGGAAGTGTATCGAGACTAATAATTTGCGGATAGCCATTGGGAAGGCATATGTGAGTTTATTCTTTCGTCCGGCACACAAGGCAAAAGTGAGTCACGGTTTTTCTAGTATGTCGATATCGCAAAAACATTAGTGAAATTTTTCTGTAACTCTACTCTTTGGGCTGACACACAAAACAAAAGTTAGACCTGATTTCTTTAGTATCTCGATATTACAAAAGCAGTAGTGACATTTATGTATACCTTTCATTATTTTGCGTGAATGTTTGGCAAATAACGATGTTTAGTTCGTATTGGCTGCAGGTATCTTATTTCTAGTACCTGTACTTTTTTTGTTGAAACATGAGGATAAAGAAATGATATTAAAAATGGACAATCACATAAAAATCGCTACACACGATTATTTGTAGGTGACCGAATTATTCGAAACGATAAAGAAAGCAATGGCAAGACAAATTTTACAATCAACGTGGCTAACTAAGCCGATCCAAGAAGTCTCGATAAACAAATTGAACCATACTCATGGTACTTTCGGGTATCCGGACTGGTACGATGCAATTATGCCGATGAAGTATGTGTTTTACTACGACCAAGCAGCACCTTTGATGCAACGATATTAATTACTCACAATTTATTATATGATCCTTACTAGATCGACGTTCTCAGAGTTGGATCCTACTGAACCACTGGTATTGTACAAACGAGACCTAAATCAGATCAGTGAGGAATAATAATGAATAATAATGTGGAATAATAATAATAATAATAGTTGCTTTGACAGATAGCGAAATAATTAAACGATGTTGCTACAGTTTTCAGTGCTGCAGTTCTACAATGGCCGATCTACAGCCCAAATCTCCCATAGTAAGTGCAGATTCAAACATTTACACATGCGGAAAATAAGATTTGATATCTCTTAGAAAGCGATTGCATTTTTTAGCGTAATAGATTATGGTTCGCTCGGTTCTATGTTTGGCCACGAACTGCATCACGTGTTGGACAGTGAAAGTATGTATTTACAATTTTAATCAAGTTTAGATAGGTACCATAATTGAGTTCAAACTGATTTCAGGTATAAAAACGCCGTTTTGGCCGCCGCCAATGGTCGCGCAATATTACAAGAATACGATATGCTTCACGGAACAGATGAATAAGTATAAACAACGGGAAATTCGGAAACTCACGTCAAATACGGCTGTAAGTGTATTTCGAATTTATTATATACATATAGTGAGATCTACAATGTAATGATTAAGAATAGACTTGTCGAAACGCACATAAAGACGCATATGATAAACACATATGTCTTGAAACTAACAAGTACTCGAATATAGTGGGAATGTGTATATTAACAAATTAACGCCGGCATGCGCCGCAGTTGGGACGTGGTAATTGTCCCATGCGCGACGTGCATAAAAAAATAACGAGAAAAGAAAGGGAGAAGAATGCAAAACTTATTTCTAATTTTAAGAGAAATAATAACTTACTCTTGTTTTGATTGTTTTATGTTAACAAAATAAGTACAATGTTCAAATAAGCCTACTGTAACTCTCGTGCGGCCGAATGTAGATGACGTGGCGACCAACCTGTTAAATGATATTAGTCGCGCGCTTTGTCAGATTTCGAAATTTCAGGACAGCGTTTTTCATCGTATCAAAAGAACCATACGTGTGCGCTGTAAAATTGAAAAAAAAAAATAATTACGATGAATTACTCCTCGATATATCGTACAATATAACGCATTTTTTCAGGGTACCACGCTGGAAGATATATCAGATGTAATGGGGTTGAAACTCGCGTATGCGGCATATAAAGAGATGGTTAAAAAGAATAACGGCACCTGCCCAGTCTTACCAGGTTTCCAAAAATTTGGTTGCGACAAATTATTTTTCATCGCATTTGCAAACGTAAGTATAATTTATCTAATGTATCTAAAGGACTTAATACCTAATCGAATTGAATTTTGTGTTCATGGGAATACTTTACAATTTTCTATCTTTAGATCTTTCTATCGCTTTTTTCAGAATTACTGTTCAGCTCCGTTGCCTGGTTACAACCACCTGATTTGGTTCCAACATGGACAAAATATGCCTAAAATCAAAATTAACTTTGCCGTCGCTAATATGAAGGAGTTCAGTACAGCATTTGAATGCAGGCCCGACGATCCTCTGAATCTAAAACAGACTTGCGACTTATGGAAATCTTGAATACACGAGTAACGTGACAAATGTCTGACCTTATCGTTTAAGCCAACAGTGCCGTGTACGAATTAATAATAAAGAGTAATAAACTATCCCCATTAAATTCTTGCAAATATCGATTTTGTCTTTCGGAGTTGACACTTGTCCATCGTGAACGTTAAAAATGATTGCGATATGTTTTGTTAATACTTATCACTTTTACTGGAAGTAAAATTGTTGTAACCGTTCATCGCAAGTGCGTCATCGATTATTGTTCATATTTCAGAACAGAATTGATAAGTCGAGCAGTAAATTTTTGTAATAAAATAAAAATATGGAATTATTAGCTGGCATATTGCACGAGCGTGAAATAAATAAACGAAAATACTAGTCGGGCGAGCAGTAGACAAAAATATTCATACGTGTACTTGTTAGATTTTCAAAGCTATGAATTTTATGTTGTACCTACTCCGGTAACTTTCGTTTACAATAACTGGTATCCAATTAATGTTCTATTTTATACTAAATCACTTATATCTAGTGTTATTTCGCATTAATAGGTTCTGGGTAGTATGTATTACGTTGATAGCAATTGTGCATTTCCAAAATTGGCACGTATGGAGTTTCGCGGCCAATACGAATCCTGTTTGTGACACTGCGGAATGTAAGAAATTAGGTAAAATTGCAAATACTGTTGTATAAGTATACAAAGGATGGTTAAAGGTACTGATAATATAACTGCTTCACTTCTCACAAAGCACCCTCTAACATGAATTCAACAGTGGGACGACAGGTGACGAAAAATGGTAGTCATGAACTGCATTATATTAGTTCTGGAATTTTTAGGTACACTTTATCGGCAGTATATGAATGAAAATGGACAAGCGTGTACAGATTTTTATGATTACGTTTGCCATAATTGGGGTATCTATCAGCCTAGACCAGGGGACATAGAGCCCGCAGTTTCTTGGAACGTAGATGTAAGCTTGGATTATCGGGCACTGCAGAATGTTAGAGGTAAGTCGAAAATTGCTAACAAATACATCGATATTTTTAATAATGAATTTATATACATTTTTTAACACAGTCCTTTTAGAAAATACAAATGCCTCCGTGTCAGTTGATTTCGAACGAGCAAAACGGATGTACAGAATGTGCATGAATATACGTATGTTAATCTAAATATACTTATATTAGTAGATAATATACATAGTATGCGTATGTACATATAGCATAATAATAGTATAGTAACTAATAATACTAATTCTTGAAAACCATGTCAACCTCCATTGATGGCATCAGCATTTTGGTCAAAATCTAATGTGAGCGATCTAAGGAACGTTATGAAGAAAATCGGTAACTTTCCTCTTTTGCTTCCTAATAATGCCGAACTACCGTCTAACCTTTCATTTTGGGAAATTCATCAGCGGTACTTGACGCTAACAGGGGAGTCACCATTGTTTGATTTCAAAATAGCGTTTCACCCACAGAATCCAAGCGAGATAATAACACACGTGAGTTGTGCGACCGATAACAAACCTACGTGTTTCACTAATATTTCTTAAACAAAATTATAATATCAGAATTATGCATATACTATTATTTGTTTTATTATTTGCTATGGTTCAAGCTGGAAGAGTTATCATCACCTTATGGTGCAATCAGTCGTAATCTAGGTTGGTCAAAACCGGACGAGTTGAGATATTACAAGGCATTTTTAAACGACATAATTCAGAGTTTGATGGAAAAGAATAACCCGACTTCCAAGCAACATTTTGACGACATAAAGGATGTCATACAATTCAGGGACAAATTGAATCTGGTAAATTAATCATAAGGTCTAAACATAATGTCATTTTTGAGTATTTTACTGATTATTGAGTCTCGTATCGAGTGTTTAAAACCTGATTTTCACGTGTGATGCAAAACACTAAAGGCCGTGCACTTTATATTTGTACATAAGTTCCCATTTGTAATTTTTCATTTACTTAGTTCAACATACATATTTTATGTGACTTGTGTAGAACATTGCAATGCTAAAATTCGGAGATCGTGAAAGTCGGATAGTGACTATCAAAGAATTCCAAAATTGGTATAACGAGCAACCGAAGTCGGGGGATCCTACGGATGTACGTATTTACACGCATTTTACTAAGAAAATAAAAAACTGGAATTTATTTAGGTTTTTTTATTATACTATTAGACCAACTGGCTGGAAGTGATCCGTACTATATACAAAAATTCGCTCGAACCACGTGGTCTGAGCGTTACGGATAAATCGAAGGTCTACGTTCAATTTAAATATTTTGCTAAACTTCTCGAGTTACTGGGAAATACGCCAAAAAAAGTGATTGGTAAAGCCATTGATCGTTTAAACTGAATTCTCAAAAATTATGAAGATACTTACATCCATATGTGTATTTTTGAATCATTACTTTGCAAGGGCACACGAATAATATCAAACTTTTCCACCAGTAAATCACATACACTTATATTTCGCGGAAAGACACATGGAACGGAATTCGCAAATGCAAGTACACTTACAGCAAAGTGTTACCGATGTAGGTGTTTCTATTAATGGTGTAATACGAATCCAATATCGGTAAGTCATTTTGTTAGCTACTCTGTTAACAGCAACGATATTTTACATGTGTCGAGTGCTCCAGAATATTGATGGTACAACCGAGTAGAGGGTGGTTATACATATTTGTATATTATATATACCGTCGAATAAATATGGAACAATATTTTTTCAATCGTAGCTTTATTTTCGAGAAAATCGACTTCTAATATTTTTCGAGTATGTACTAAGCTATGCTGCGGTTGAACAAATGTCACTATAGATTATACCTCCTTCACAAATAGCATTAATATCATAAGTAATGTCCATTTCGTATCAATGTTACGCACTCTTAAAAAAGTGTACTATTATACACACACGACTTATTTTGTCCTATAAAACCACCCACTCAAGGATTCTATCGCCAATACTCGGTCACCCTCTATGCGTAAAATTGAATTCAAAACGTTTACGTAGTTGGAGAAAATGCCTAGAGTCCCTTGATATGACAAATGTATTGGAAAATCTATATTTGAGCTCGCACTTTCAAAAGAAAGATAAATTAAAGGTGAGTATTTATCGTGAATTAGTTAAGCTCTCTCTGATACCATTACGTTTACCTTAATCGTGACGCTCGTAATCGTCGGCAGATATACACACCATGCTTTACCTTCAGACACAAGAATTATTCGACACATCGAAGAAATTACTGGAACAAATGATTTTCGAATCAACTTGGCTACCATCTAGCGTGAAAAACAATTTAATCGATAAAGCGAGAAAGATAAAAGGGTTGATTGGGTACTCAGATTCAAACGATAGGAGCAAGCAGTCAAGGTAAAAATTCGATTAATCGAACGAGAGTGTTTTATCCTAATTAGACGTATACTTCGATTTAGGACAGAGGTGGAGAAGTTAAACTCTCTAAAGGCAATAGCACGTTACTCAAACCGGCTGAACGAAGTATGTAAGTATTGTTCTTTTTTTAATCAAGATACAACTATTGTGCCGTACCTGAATTTCACTCACAGCGGACGTTCATGTATTGTTTCATACGACGCATCGCATGCCATTATTGTGATTGGAGTTAGCATAAATTGTTTAAATATATATGATCGATTCCATGTCAAATCGTATACATATACTTTAAATTTTCGAAATTCTGACTTGGAGATATGTTATTATATTCACTAGCTCGATATACATTTGGCTGATATTATTAATTGTATCCGCAGATTTTAATATCATTTATACCAATCCATCTATTCCCGAGGAACACCCTCAATTTACAAAGAGAAGTTTCCTCAACAGTAACAGAATATATAATAAATTGAATATGTGGCGTCAGAATGGAATGTATCCGAGCGCGATATGTTTTAATTTTTTTTTCACGTAACAAGTGTGGGGCTTTCAAGATGTTATGTATATTTCATAATTTTGGGCGCTCTCCCTGATAGTTAAATTAGCGATACATCAGAATCACGAATTGTTTCATAATGATTTACGAATAATTCCATATTGATTTTCTATAGACGCCGCTGCCGCGTATTTACAATGGCCCGTATACAGCCCAAATTTGCCACAGTAAGTGCAATACTAAAAGTGCATACTATTTCATTCAAAATATTATATTATATTATTTGAACTCGATTATATCTGTTTAGCGTAATAGAATATGGCGCCACGGTCAGCGTTTTTGGCCACGAGCTATATCACGCATTCGATCAGGATGGTTAGTATGCAGATACATTTGTTTCATTTATACTATGATTATTATTCACGAACTTGTTTTAGGTATTCAATGCACTGCACAAGGAACTGCATCATGGTTTCCCGAAGAAATTATTAAAGAATATAAGAAGCATATCATATGTTTCAGGGATCGGTTTGAAAAATTAAAAAAGGTTGAAATTAAAAGGCTGAAACTGCCGGCAGTTGTAAGTGTGGACAGGAGTTTATTGGTTGAGATCTATTTTGTAGTGTGATTATGCATTTCTTTCGTGATTGTGTAGAATTGAAACGGTTTCAAAGGCCAATTAATGTTTCATTCGCAGTACGATGTTGTTTTTGATCAAACTCTGGACGAAGATATGGCAGATGCCATGGGATTAAAACTTGCGTTCACGGGATTTCAACAGATACTTAAGAAAAATAAAGGCGTGTGTTCAGTACTACCGGGCTTTGAAACGTTTGGGTGTGAAAAATTATTTTTCATTGCTTTTGCAAATGTAAGTACACCGTTTATGTTGATATTAAACTTTATACTATTCGTACTCGATTAAAAAAACAATTTCAGTGTACTGTTTAAACAACAGATCTTATCTCTTTTTGCCAACGATGGACGCACTTTCGAGACGAATTACATTTTCAAATCCTTACGTCTGCGACGTTACGGATGATTTTATCAATTCCCATGTATGTTTTTTTTTTTTTTCAAGGGTATGTGCTCATCCTTATCGACCCGCCAGGAAGCAATGGTCGTGGGCCATGATACGCATAATTTGCCTCGAATAAGAGTTAACGGCGCCGTCGCAAACATGAAAGAGTTTAGCGCGGCATTTGGTTGCAAGATCAACGATCCGCTATATCTAAACCAGACATGCGATTTATGGAAATAATGAATACGCCACAATGTTATTATTAGCCGGGATGGTAAATGAATCCAAAACCTTGTCTCTTGATATGAATGCGTGTGTTGTATCCAGCATCATCGATCGGCGAAATATGTTTAGAAAAGACATATTAACTTAATAATTAATATTAATATTATTATTTAATCGTTTTATTAAGGGACAACTTCTGTTTGAAGCCTGAAAAAAACGTCTATATTTTGTATTTTTTTTGTCTAAACTAAAAACGCAATCCAAAAATCCTTTTGGATATCTATTAATGATACTTTCAAGTACACAAACAAAATTTTTTCTTTTTATTTATTAACAAATGGGCGGCTGCACGCACTACCATTCGAGTCATCCTCTTTTTTATATGCTTTTGGGGCAGGCAGTAGCAGTGCCGTCCATCTTGATTTAGAGGAACACCAACAATTTTTTCATTATCTATATGAGTTTCGCTAGTGAAGTACTCACGATTATTAAAAAATATTGATTTTTTAAATTTTGGCACTGTTTTGAAAAAAGTGTTCCGTTTTGACCAAAAAATTCGATTTTAATTTGTTTATAAAAATCGTAATTGTTAATCAATCTTGAAAATCGTGTGTATTTCGGTGGATAATTTATCTAAGATGTCGCAGTTAAAATTTCAAGTAAATCGGTTGAAAATTGTTTGAGATTTACTGCCTGCCGATTTTGAAAGCACAATTTCGAGATAATCGCGTTTAAAGTATGAAAACTACTTATCAACATGAAAAAAAATTTTTTTTGTGTACTTGAAAGTATTATTATTAGATACCCAAACGGATTTTTTTATTGCTTTTTTAGTTTAATAAAAAAAAAATACAAAAAATACAAATTTTTTCCAGATTTCAAACAGCGTTGTCCCTTAAAGAATCGTATATTTCTTATTATCCAACAGAGCTTGCCGTCGAACCGCCTCGACAATTAAAAGACGACGAGAAAAGTGGCTCTTTTAAAGTAATGATTGGATTCCGAATGTTGAAGCAAATGTATATTTGTATAGAAGGCAGATAGAGCAACACGACCTGAACCACGTTATGATTTATCAAATTTACCTATGCATTGTTCTACATTCCATTACCGCCAACATTAGCATTACCCGATGGACACCACGGGGAGGTTGCTGGTCGGATTTTGTCCATCATGCGTGTGTGTGTATGTCTGTTTTTTCACCGTTTAGAATTCTCAATTCTTTTTATTTTACCATTTAGACTTCTCAATTCTCCTACAGATGGTAATTAGTAATGTAATTGCTAATTACATTTTATGTTTAATATATCGTTCAGCACGTCGGCCGATAGGTCGTATTTTAAAATTGATAAGATCTGACGGAGGTGTGAAAAGGCCTATTTTACCGAAACTTACGTCATGGGATTGCCAAAGACGACTGTTACCAGATTGTTGCCACCTGCTCGTTAGTCTGTTCTCTGGTCTCTCAGAATTCTAGTGTTTTCTTATCCCGCGGAACGCGTGGCCACACCGTGTACTTTGACAAAATTCGAGAAATGTTGTCCCGCCTGACTGTCCTCCTCTGGGAGTTAGCTTCCTCTCTAAATCCCGAAAGATCTGTTCAATTTGACCCTCCGCAACCGAATTTGCCGGAATGCGATATTGTTAGTAGTTTAGGGGATATGAATTTAAAAAAATAATCTTACCTGAAAGTTTGAGAGGCTGTAACTCAAAAAGTTTTCAAAAACTCGAAGTTTTATTTTTACCCAAACTTTTTTCTCCGCGAACACTCCATGGTCACAAAAATTCATCAAAGTTCTCGAACATGTCTGTAAAAAGTGTCCCACTTGATGCGGAATGGCCCATACCTAAAGAACGTGTTAATATATTTATTTAATTTATAAATTATACTATTTCAAAATGAAATTTTGGGGAAATATTCTCAAAAGGTTACTCTACAAGACGCGTGTTTTCAGTTTTCAATCAATCTTGATTTTAACCACAGTAAGTACTCGTTAAAATCGACCTAGTTTTATACCTGTCAAACGTACATAACCCCTTGAATTATTCCGGCAGCATTACTTTTTAATAATCGTTCGACGCGATGCAGGATTTTTTATTCTCACGGAATTCTCAATGTATCGTGGCGTAACGATACGTGGAATTTCAAAATATCGCCAAGAGCGTGGAACATGGTAGATGCTAATTACGTTAAAAGGGTTCCTCACCCAAAGCTCACCGAGAAATGTGCCAGGCTAATTTTTGCAAACCGTAATTACGAACGAACGATAACTAACGAAGACCGAAATATAATTTCGTACACGGAAATTCTTTTCGTTCCGATTAAATCTCGCGTGCGTTCGTGAATTAATTAGCGACGTCGAATCGCTTATTCGCGCCAAGTTAATTAAACACCGACGAATATTATTAGGAATAATAATAAAATAACCGATACGTTATACGAAGGAATTCGAGGTACGATACGCGTAACTGTTTCCTCGCCGACGTATCGCGTTCACGTGCGAGATATTTTATTGCACGACCGTTGAAGATGGACATTTTTTTCTTCCTCTTTCTCTCAATGCACCGTCCCAATTAAATGACACATAAAGCGTTCGGAGGAGTTCAGTGGTACTCGCTTTTTATGACGCCGCGTGCGTTCGCTCGCGAAGGTGCCGCTAATTGAATTTTTCCATCGTAAGGAAGTAAACCGTAAATTTGAGAGAACGAAAGTTTCGTCGTTCGACTTTGATATCGTTGGTCTCCGTAGGAACGATCGAAAGCCTGAAAAATCTGCATCGACTCGAGGGATAATGCGTAGTAAAACGTCTTCCAAAGCCTACTCGGCGAGAGCCATTTCTATTCGTCATACGAATTGCCCGCTTGCACATATAGAACTGCAAAAAAAAGGAATGATTCGCTGATCGTAGTAACGTATAGCGAGTATGCCTCGGATCGAAGTTGACAGTATTGAATGAGAAACGAGATACGCCCACTTTCGTAGCTGAATCCAAGTAGAATGTATTACAAAAATTTTGTAAAAGAAACCATGTTTGCGTCTAATGACGACCGATAAGTTGATGCTAATTATCCGGTAATCGAAGATGTGCTCCATTGTTCAGGAATAAACGTATATCCTAGTAATGTATGGATCGACGAACGATAATTAACCGACGTTGTCTTTGGAAAATTCACCGTTGCGTTATTTTGTCGTAGATACTTTGCCATGGAGATTGTACGAAACCGCGTGCTATGCACGAACAACACGCGAAACGAATCCGCGAAAATGGAACACAATCTTCGAAACAATAAAAATACAAACACTGTATATATCCGGGGGCTGGTACTTCTCCAGGATAGCCGAGTGTAGGATGTGAAAAGGTAACGGCAGCATTGAATCCGTATAGAAATAATTGACATCAGGTAATGGCGTTTTAACACTAGGATGACCAGGGAACTTTTCTGTGTTTTCCGACTTTAATAATTACAATAAACTTATGTAAATGCGTTGCAAGTTGTTTCTATACTACCACATTCCAGAAAAGAATACAAAATTATTTGCAGCAGATTTTCAAAATACGTAGACGTCTTTAGAAGAGGTACAAATATTTTAGAAGGTCAAGAGTGGACAATGGCCAATGAACAGCTCACGTCCGAAATAATGGATCGAACTACCGAAATCGCAAAGATTTCGAAATTTCGCAAAGAAACACACTGTCAAAAATATTTGAAAACGGCAGTTCAAAAATTTTCGGTTGATCTTCGATTTCTCTATAGGGAGCGTCGGGACGCCAAGGAATTCAGTCTGGCTGCAGCCTTCGGTGGGTTCGGATCTCCAGCTCCAGGTCTGGATCTTCGCTGAGGACGGGTGACCAGTGGTAAGTGACCACTTCACCACTGCTCGCGGTTTTGGTCGCGGCCGCGATCATGGTCCCGGTTGTAGTCGCGGTCGCGGCCGCGGTGTTGGTGTTGGTCGCGGTTTTGGTCGCGGTTTTGGTCGCGGTCATGGTCGCGATTTTTTTCTAATGTTTGATGCTTCCTACTTATTATTTATGAAAACTTTCTGTATAAGGAGCATCAAGCAGTTCAGTCTGGCTGCAGCATTTGGTGAGGTTGGATCTCCAGTTCAGCTCCAGTAGCAGTTCCGGATGTGGGTCTTCGTCGAGGGTGAGTAACCCCTTGACCACTGTTCGCGTTCGCGGTCCATGTTATTATGATATTATTTATTTTTAATTTTAATATCGATTAAATTTTCAAATTTCGTTTGCGTTTTAGTTTGATCTCAACGTTGGCCGTGGGATTCGAACATCCCTCCATTTTTTTTTGTTTGGGATTGTCATTTGGTCATCATTTCGACACTTGATTCGGCGTGGTACAGCAGTACCTCTGAATTTCCAATGATACGTTTAAGTTGTTTATTTCCAATTTTAACTGTTTTACTGTCTAATGTTAATTTCAATGTAATGTCTAGCCTTTAAGGGTTTAGATTTTCAAACAGAAGGGAGGAAAAGAAGAGAGAAGAGAGAAGAACGAAGAACGAAGAAAGAAGAAAGAAAAAAGAAGAAAGAAGAAAAAAGAAAATATAAATAAGTTGATTTAAGTTATCAATAAGAGAACATCTATGTATGATCATTTGTCGCGTGTGTTAGAATGTCTTGGCAATAAACAGATGATTTCGATAAGTATTACTTATAGTTATTACTAAGAATTCATTGTACAAGGGAGATCGAGGTACGTCTGGTGGGTCTATCTCCCTTCGGGTCTCGCTCGCAGCAACCTGCACGTGGTGAGACCTGGGTCGATAATATTTTTCTTTACTATACTTAAATATTATCGGGCGAATAGCTGCGAATGTATTCTTATTTCTTATTTCTTCCGAATTTCCGAGTGTGTGAGTGTTTTAAGTAGTATTTTATAACACTTGGCAATAAACAGACGATTCTGATACTTTCAATTTAATTTCTTTGCGACAATCTTCTATCGTCCCTTTGTGTTTTTCGTC
Organism: Pemphredon lugubris; assembly: GCA_933228935.1. Classification (NCBI taxonomy): domain Eukaryota; kingdom Metazoa; phylum Arthropoda; class Insecta; order Hymenoptera; family Crabronidae; genus Pemphredon; species Pemphredon lugubris. The sequence goes on from OW121815.1 coordinate 19,913,578, forward strand.
TCCTCTCGTCCGATCGTTATTACTTGCACGTGGTTTTCCGACTTTAAATTCTCCCCAATTATAATGCTTTCCGACTTTAAATTCTCCCCAATTATTTTCGCGTCGCGTCCCATCGCCTGTTTATTGCTTAAGTATTACTTGTAAGGCTTATCGTTTAAGCGCTGATAGTTTTGGTTGAGTTATTAATAAGAAAACTTTGTAAAAGCGAGTGCGGTATGCGTCTGTATGTATAATAATTACTAGCGAATATTTGTAAGGATTTGTAATTTGGCGTGTGTATTTGAATGGCTTGGCAATGAACAGACGATCTCGATATTTTCAATTTCATTTCTTTGCAACAATCTTCTATCGTCGCTTTGTGTTTTTCATCTCCCTCTCGTCCGATCGTTATTACTTGCACGTGGCAGTTGGGTTCGAGAGGAGTGCGTGAGCAGTAGCGCGTACTTGTCTCAGATACCCAATTTGAGTCTGCCTCGGTTAGAAGTCCTGGAGGGTAAGTCTAATCTCGCACAGTTAGGCCGGTGCTTGTAGAGGCTCCTGAGTCTTTGTCATCCAAGTCCTCCACTTAGCTCGTCGTGGGAGGAAGCTCCCCTCTGCTCTTCTGGTCGGGGCATGCCAATGTTGCGGGCAAGTAATGCTTTCCGACTTTAAATTCTCCCCAATTATTTTCGCGTCGCGTCCCGTCGTCTGTTTGTCGCTTAAGTATTACTTACTAAGTATATGTTATTAATAAGAAATTATTGTACAAGGGAGATCGAGGTACGCCTGGTGCGTCAATCTCCCTTCGGGTCTCGATAGCAGCAACCTCCACGTGGTGAGACCCGGGTCGATAATATTTTCGTTTACTATACATAAATATTATCGGGCGAATAACTGCGAATGTATTCTTATTTCTTGTTTCTTCGGAACTTTACATAAGTTTCTGTTTTAAATTTTTTTTATGCGGAGCGTGTGAGTGTTCTAAGTTTACGAACGTTTAGTGCATTACGAGGTTGCGAGCGAGTGTCATTGTATTCTTTTAAATTCACTCATTTATACTAAGAAATGTAAGTTTGCTCTTGTATCTCACGATTCAAACCACTCCTTTGTAAAAATCTCACAATTATTTCTTAGCAACGGGCGAGGGTTCTATCTATCTATAATGCTTTGATAAATTATTCATATACCATGTTCTTCCATTGCAAAATCAATTAAGTTCTAGAGAATGTTTGAGAAAAAGTGAGATTTTATATCAAAAGTACATAATATTAAATAAGGTAGCACGAAATCAGAATAGTTATATACATATATCACGAAATGTAAATGATTCCCATGTTTCATTATTTGCCGTGTCGCGCGAGAAATCGCGTTATACGAAAACCGTCATCGCGTTACACGAAAGCCAACTGTACGTAATTTTAATTCCAGCTCACTTTATCATCCACGCGTGGTAGATTCGAAAAAACGCGACGATCGAAAAAATGACCGTCGCAGAAGTATCCTCGACACTGATTACGAACGACCCGTGTACGGTGGAAGAAAGAAGAAAGCGCGATTAATTTTTTTTTCTCTCTCTCTCTCCCCGTTTGCTCGCGCATCCGATCGTTGCCTCCTTTCGTACATGGGTCATTTCGCATCAAAAAACTTTTTTTTACACATATGGTTGAAAATTTTGTTGAATTTTTGTGACCATGTAGTGCTCGCGGAGAAAAAAATTTTGGTAAAAAAAAACATCGAATTTTTGAAAACTTTTTGACTTACAGCCTCTCAAACTTTTAGGTCAGGTTATTTTTAAAAATGCTTATCTCCCGAACTATTAACAATATCGCATTCCGACAAGTTTGGCTACATTCATAAAAAGTCAAGCTTTCAATAAAAAAATACATAATTGTTACATCATGTTTATAAACATTTAAAAAGTTATTTTGAAAAAATGAAATTGCTGTATCTGCGAAAACAGAGCGGCAAATTTTTTCGTTATTTTTTTACAAAAAGTGTGAAGTCTTCTCTAAACAATGACGCAAGAAACTCGATGGACGTTTTAAAACTTTTGGAGATATGATCTTTTATTCGCCAGCGCGTCCCTCAGACGCAGCCCTGCCAATTCAGTCAAATGGTAGTTTGAAGTGAAAAGTGGTGGTGTAATTGTTTTTAGTGGCTTACTTTATGTTTTTTGGGGTGTTGGGCCCGAATCTGAAGTTGTCCAACAAAATTGTTCACGGCAAATATGACAAATCATCAAAAAACGCTAAAAAATTTTGTTTTTGGCTTATTACTTGAGAACTGAGCGTTTTACGCAAAAAGTAGCTCGATATCAAAATAAAGATGAAAAAATTACCTACAATTCATGTTCTTATCATTTTTTTTGTACGACATATGATTTTACGGCAAAGGGGCCTTATAACTGGACAACAAAATTACATGCTAATGTTGGCAGTATTGGAATGCACACAAATGCATAGGTAACTTTGATAAACCATAACTTGGCGAAAATAAATCGTACGGACATAATTTTTTTTTTAATTTACAGGGAAAGTCCATATTTCACCATAGTTGTCATGATAGTTACGAGAAAAATTCTGTCTACCCCGCAGAATATGTGAAAGTATGCAATTTTTTGGAGACGTAACACGTCTTTACTTTTGTTAGGACGGCGAGAGGGGTAGGCTAAATTCAAAATTTAACCACAGTTCCTTAAAGAGCAGACTTCACCCTTTAAAATGAAAACAAAGTCTTTCAGATGTGATCATTTTTCACGGAGTCATGCTCATTTGAAGCTGGAAAACTTTTTGACGTAAATTTTTGTTGCGTTGATTTTGATGCCCATTTATAACATATGGTTTTCCCGCCCCTTTACGGGAAAACCATATGTGGTACAAAAAAACGATAAGAACATAAATTGTAGGTAATTTTCTCATATTTATTTTGTTATCGATCCACCTTTTGCGTAAAACGCTCACTTCTCAAGTAATAAGTCAAAAAAAATTTTTTTTTGCGTTTTTTGATGATTTGTCATATTTGCCGTGAAAAAATTTGTTATACAACTTCAGATTCGTGTTCAGCACCCCAAAAAACATAAAGTAAGCCAATAAAAACAATTACACCTCAACTTTTCATTTCAAACTAACATTTGACTGAATTGGCAGGGCTGCGTCTGAGGAGCGCGCTGGCGAATAAAAAATCATATCTCCAAAAGTTTTAAAACGTCCATCGAGTTTCTTGCGTCATTGTTTAGAGAAGACTTCACACTTTTTGTAAAAAAATAACGAAAAAATTTGCTGCTCTGTTTTCGCAGATACAGCAACTTCTTTTTTTCAAAATAACTTTTTTAATGTTTATAAACCTGATCTAACAATCATGTATTTTTTTTTTTGAAAGCTTTGTCTTTTATGAATGTAGCCAAACTTGTCGGAATGCGATATTGTTAATAGTTCGGTAGATATGAATTTTTTAAAATAACCTTACCTAAAAGTTTGAGAGGCTGTAACTCAAAAAGTTTTCAAAAATTCAATGTTGTTTTTTTTTTCCAAAATTTATTTCTTCAGAAAAATTCATCAAAATTCTCGACCATGTGTGTAAAAAGTAGTGCTTTTAACGCGGAATGACCCGTACTGTCCTTCATTTGTCCTTCGCAGTTAAAGTTATCACCCTACGTGCAACAAATTTAAAAACAATACGTGACGTGAGTACATTAACATGAATTGATATTACATTGCAGAATACATTAACATGAATTGAATAATAAAGTATTATCGACGATTGTTGATAATAGTCAAGAATAGTATTGATAAAACCAGCATTACATTGGTAACGCATGCAAATAAATTACCTCCCCATATGCGACACTTTCGTAGATTAAATACAGCAATTTCTCCGTTGTACCGACAGTACAACAAAGTATGTACACCTAATCAACCTTCTTTAAAATATTACGTTAAACAACAAAAATGACGAGGTATTTATCGATTCTTTTCAAATTATAAAATTCAAATTATAAAATTATAGTAATAAAGAACGAAGTCCTTAATTTCTATTATGTTTTATGACAATACTCATGGTATCGTTGGACTTTAATAGATTTTGTGTAGTGTATATTGCTCTAATAGCAATTGTACACATACAAAATGGAGGGATATGCAGCTCAGCGAATAATTTGAATCCTGTATGTAACACCACGGAATGTACGAGATTAGGTAAAGTGTATCAAAGTTTTGCGTGCATTCGTTCTAAAAGTTGTTTACACGAGAAATGTTCATAAAAAGCTTTATAATTAGGATATACTATTTACTGTACGATCCATTATTCAACTAGTAATCTCGTAGATATTAGATTCGACTGAAATTGATTCAATAATTATTAGGCAAATATTATCTGCAAAATATCGATCCACTTGGGCAACCGTGCAGCGACTTCTACGACTACGTCTGCTCTAATTGGGGGATGCACAATCCGAGGCCGAAAGAGTTAAATATTCAATATTTATGGAATGTAGACCACAGTCTCGGATTGAGATCGCTACAGGAAATGCGAAGTAAATCAAAAGAATGCGAAAGAGACACGACTTTACAATCTTACGCTAATCAAGGGGACGAATTTATATAAATATTTTATTGTAGAATTTTTGGAAAGCAAAGTTCCATACTCGTCAAGTGAATTCGAGCAGGCAAAACTGCTGTATAAAACGTGCATGTCCATACGTACGTTATTCGAAATATGTCAATATTTTTAAGACGATCAAATGATAATTACATCAAGGTAAACAAAAATAATATTATTGTAACAGAAACTAACACACCGTTTGTTAATATTAGCATACATGGAAATAACCAACTCTAGCCAAGCTTGGAATGTCATGAGCAAAGTCTCTCCATTTCCGATTTTGCTTCCTAAGGAAAAGATATTATCAAAAGGACCATTATTTTGGGAAATTGACCAGGCTTACATTCAAAGAACAGGAGAATCAGCATTATATGATTTCTATCCATTGTACCATACCTCCACGAAAGAAATTATAACGAACGTAAGTTACGGGTCGAGTAAAACAGATGTTCGAAATTGTTTGTTTGTCTCATATCCGGTAGGCGCACACATTTGTTATTAATGTTATCATAAACGATGACTTCCAGTTGGAAAGCCTATCGTCGCCTTATGGTTCCTTGGCGCGTCCCGTTGGCTGGACAAATTCAAATGAGTTGGAACATTACAAGTCCTTCTTAACCGTACTAATTCGGAATACCGCGGGACCTCGTATAAATATTTCGCGGGAAGTGATGGAGAATGACATCAATGCTGTTATTCAATTCAGGGAACTGAACGCGGTATTTTAAAGCTACATTTTCTTTAACATCGACACTACGGTGCACCAGGTTTAATCATGTCGCATAAGTTCCCAAATATAGTGTTGTCATGATCGTATATGACTAGGTTAATAGTTGACACCCATTTTACTGTCCCATAATCACATGTCTATTGTTGCCCACGTATAGATTATCGCTAAATATGCGTCAAGCGATAAGACAGAAATCATGACCATCAAGAAGTTTCAGACCTGGTACGCTTCCCTCGCAAAGTCTAAAGCCACTGCTGACGTAAGTATTGACATAAATTCGAAAAAATATTAAAGTTATTGCATGTGGATTATGGGTAGTCAAAACCGCAAATAATAAATAAGGAAATGATGAGTCCCAATATATTTCACGATTAGATAAACTGGCTAAGCGTGATCCAGGCAATGTACCAATATTCTAATGATTCTAACAAGATCAATATCACGGAATCGTCTAAAGTTATGGTTCAGACTACTTATTTTGTTAAACTGGCCGCTATATTAAGAGAGACGAGCGAAAGAACACTTGGTAAAGATAACAGTTGTTTGTCATGCATTCTGAAATACGTTGCGCAAATTATTACCATTCACTCATGCTTCAAATGAAATCTTTCCCGTAGCAAATCACATTCATCTGTTTTTCTTGGAGAAACACGTTGAGTGGACCTCGGTGATGAAAAGTAATTTGATGGAAAGCATCGCTGGAACTGGCCTACTGGGTACGGTAACTAGTAAAACCCCGAGGTAGGAAATAAGCGGATTGCTCCCTCTTTTTTACAGCAGGATCAATATGTTGCCAGACAGCTAATAGTAAATTTGTAACTTCTGATCAGGTGGAAGAGGTGCATTGACACTAATAATTTGAGGACAGCCATTGGGAAGGCATACGTGAGTTCATTCTTTCCGCCGGCACAGAAAGCAAAAGTGAGTTACAGCCTTTCTAATATAGCGATATCGCAAATATATTTACGAAATTCTTCATTCGAATCACTGGTCAACTTTTTCTATTATAAGGCGCTTGTTGCCTGTTCAAGATTCTTAAATTTCTGGAACTTTCTTATGTAAGCGAAATTGTAAACTCGTACTAGGAACCTGTATTCTAATTTACTTAGAATTCGATGCGAAAATTTTGAGGGCATGAATGAGTGTCAAAAAGCCGTGCTCACTCATTATTGGCCATAGGTACCGTATTTATCAGAATCTTTGGTTATCTTTGATGAAAAAAAAATGAAGATAAAAGAATATATATTATAAAATCACACATTAAATAATCTACGTTAACTACATGTCGTTACTCGTAGGTAGTAGAATTATTTGAAACGGCAAAGAAGTTAATGACAACACAAATTGCGCAATCAACGTGGTTAGATAACACGACTACAGTGAACTCAATAAATAAACTAGCAGAGGTAAAAAGCAGTTTAGGGTACCCTGACCGGTATGATACAACTACACTGACAAAGTATGTGTTTTACTATGACCGATCAGTACCATTGACCCAACAATATTAATTCCTTACAATTCGTTAATGATCTTTACTAGAATCACGCAATCCGAGATGGATCCTATTGTATCGCTGATATTGTACATGCGTGCACTAAATTGCGTTGGTGAGTGTTACCTTAGATCGCATTCGCAGCGTACAAACAATTCATTTAATAATTTTTTCCTATTTGCAATGGGGCAAATGTCATTACTTTAAATATTGCAAATAGAAAAGTCTATTCGTGGTTTTTTTAAATACTGAAACGATTAAATAATGTTTTACAGTTTTCAGTGCTGCGGCTTTACAGTGGCCGATTTACAGTCCAAATGTACCATAGTAAGTGCCGATTCAAAAATTTGCATGTTTGAAACATTTGTATGCTGTGTGGTTTAGATTCTGTATGGAAACATTTGTATGTTTTAGTGTAATAGATTATGGCTCGCTCGTTGCTCTGATGGGCAATGAATTATATCACGTGCTCGATAGCGAAGGTTTGCATTTATATTGTTAATTAACATACGAGAAATCGTAATTAATCTCAAACCCATTTCAGGTATTAAGCGCGACGCGAAAGGATATTCTCCATTTTGGTCGCAGACAATGATCAGGAAATATCATATGAACGCAATGTGCTTTAAGAATCAGTATAATAAATACAAAGAACAAGAGGTTAGGAAACTCACAGAAGATGCGGTTGTAAGTGTATTCCGAATTTATTAACTGAAATCAATCGCGCATTGTATCAGCTGTTCGTTAAAAGAATGGTAATGTCAATATTTATCATCGCTGAGATTTGAACCGATACTCAATAAAAAATTAAAAATTACGATTATACGGACAGATTAAAAAGGAGTAAGGGAGCAACTAATTCTTGATTTACAACGTAACAAATCTTTTCAGTTTACTACGCAGCAAGATATATCAGATGTAATGGGTTTGAAACTCGCGTATATGGGATATAAAGAGATGGTGAAAAAGAATAATGGCATCTGCCCAGTCCTACCAGGTTTCGAAACATTCGGTTGCGACAAATTATTTTTCATCGCATTTGCAAACGTAAGTATAATTTAATAATTTTGTACCTACTATGGAATTTTTCAAAAAGTTTTCTAAGTAGGAAAGTTTACTTTCTTGTTGTATCGGACGGATTTAATATCTAATCATATTGTATTTTACGTTCGCAACCACTGGATACTTTACAATTTTCTATCTTTAGATGTTTCTATGCTATTTTGCAGACTCAATGCTCAGCTTCATTACCTGGTTACAATGAGATGATTTGGTTCAAGAACGGAGAAAACTTGCCTAAAATCAAAATTAACGGTGCTGTTTCTAATCTGAAAGAGTTTAGCACGACGTTTGGTTGCAGGAAGACAGATCCTCTGAAAGTAGAACCGACTTGTGACTTATGGCGATCATGAATATGCGAAGGGTGTGAAAAATGTTGAAGGATATGATTTAAGTCGATTGTGTGCCGCATAAATTAATAGTAAATAACAATAAACTATTCCTATTAAACCAACCCCTCAAAATTTGTAATTCTCTACTTGAAATATTTGTTTCGAATAATAAATAAATTATGATACAAACTCCTTGTACGCATTTTACAATTTCGCGTACATAAGAAAATTACAGATATTTCCGGATTTTAAACAGGCAGCAGAGCACAAAATTTCCTTTCAATCAACGTGTTACATAACGCCAAAATTTTTTATTTCACTGCCTGTTCTTTAATTAAAAAGAAAGAGAACGAACTTATGCATCGACCCAATACAAAAGTGTTTTTTTCGCGGGGTTACCGAATTTCTGATGGATCGTTGCTGAGGAGAGGATCGTGAGGAGAGGCGAGAGTACCGAAGAAAAACGTGGTCGTGCACAAAAAAAAACGTGTATATGTATTGTTACAAAAACTATCTTGGCTGTTCAAGCCGTCAAACTACACACAAAAATACAAAGGCAAAAGTTTAATAAAATATTAAAGAATGCTTTAACGATAAGTTCCGATTGATAATAAGTCCGATAGTTCCGTTAACAAAGAAATGTGTACGAGAATAAGAAGCCGCACGAGGAAGGATCATAATGGCTGCCAAGTAGGCACGTAGAAAGTATATTCCGCGAGAAGATTGTCCGTAATTATTTAGGCACGAGAACTTGAGAGTCTTTGAAATAAGAAAACGTAATGTTGCCCGAATGCGCGATTCACTCACGATATTTAAATGACAAAACGACCGAGTTTGTTGCTAGAAAACCGAGATCCGCGAGTAGTGCCGAAAACGAGATTCACCGATCCACACGTGCTTGATCGAAGCGCGATAATTAGCAATTAGATGATGGCCGAAATCGATCCTTCCTCGTGTTCGAAAAGGCTCGTTGCCTCCAAAAAGGACTCCCGTAGTGGGGATGCGCTGTGTGCGCCGAATCCCCTCGGAGAGCGAGAGGTGTCGTGTTTATGTCGCTGAAGAGAGCCACCTCCCAACCTCACGATTCCGTAACAAAAAGGAAATGATGAAAACATAATTGATAAATGGAATAATAACAAATGATAAAGAGAAATTAATTATCCGCCATTAAGATGTTTGGAATTTTATCTGTGCCGTTTGCGATTAAAACTTTTGAATCACGCGCGTCGTCAAATATTATAGTACTCATTTCAGGAAAAAATTGATAAGGCAATCGCTAAATTTTCAATGTTTGCGAAGAAACTGTTTGTCCCCGCATAACACTTGCATACAATAAATTCACAAAGAAATGCATTATGCGGGTAGTACTCAAAAAAACTTTTACGGGTAATTGCTAATTTATAAAGTAGTACGCCTGGTGCAGAAAAAGATGCGATTTTGTTTAATTCCACTGAGGTTAATTATATTTATAATAATAATAATTGTTACGGGTTTGTTCTCGTGTTAGTTAACCATTTAGAGAATTGTTTTTGATCATTAGGTTCTGCGTAGTATGCATTACATTAATCTCAGTTGTGCATTCCAACAATCGTAACACATGGACTTTGCCGGACAATACGAATCACGTTTGCAACACTACGGAATGTGAAAAAATAGGTAAACCACACGAGGGATTACTTCACGCAGAATTAATTTACGCGCAATTTGTCATAATGCATCTTTACGCATTTATCCAAAGTAGGGCGATGCGTTATAAAAGAATCACTGTCGCTAACGATGTTATACGAATTTTGGAATTTTTAGGTAAGGTTTATGAGCAGAATATGGATTTAAATGGACAACCGTGTACAGACTTTTATGATTACGTCTGCCATAACTCTGGCATTCATCAGCCAAAACCAAATGACATAAATCCGGCAGTTTTGTGGGACATGGATCAAAACCTAAACTATCGAGCATTGCAGGATGTTCGAAGTAAATTGAAATTTGCGAGTATACTGCATTCATATTATTAATAACGAATTTACATAAGCATTTTAACATAGACCTTTTGGAGGAAATGAAACCTGGCACATCAAAGGATTTGGACCAGGCAAGACTGTTGTACAGAATGTGCATGGATACGCGTATGTAAACCTAAATGCACCTACACTAGTACATAGTTCGTTAGAAATTAACATATTACTTTTTGAAAACTATATTCTCCTGCATTTCGATTGCCAGCACATTTGCCGAGATCCACTGCGGACAATGTAAGGAATATTATGAAGAACATCACTAAATTTCCATTTCTTCTTTCGAATAAATCCGAACTACCATCTCATCCTTCATTGTGGGCAATTCATCAGCGGTACTTCACGCTAACAGGAGAGTCATCATTCTTTGATTTCAATATAGGATTGGACTCTTCCAATCTGAGTGAAATCATAACAGAGGTGACTTATTGCTCAATACTAAAACTGCATTGGCGTGTTTGTGTAACCTGTGTCGGGAATCAGCAGCGAATAAGGTTTTGGGTTGCTCACGAAGACACTGGTCTGCCTGCTGTTCCTCGATGGTACATTCGTGGGGTGGAATGTCCATACGTATGACGCTTACGTATGATACTTCTACATGCATGGTGTATTCAAAAAGTTTCTGGACTGACGCTGTAAAAGCCGAACCAATTCCGCTATCTGTGTTCCGTGGACGGCATTACGTGGCATAAAGCTTTCCGAATCTACCATACAAATTTCAAAGCGTTAAGGCTATTTACACAAGTCCGTACCGTCACGGCTCCGTATCCGCAGCCGTCGAGGTCCGACCGAAATTTTCAAGCGAAGGATTTACACCTATCCGTAACGTCACCCTCCGTAATGCCATCCACCATAGTCCTCTGTAAGATTTGAACGGCGCTGTCCGTACTCGTCCGTCGCATGACCACGTCGGCGTATCCTTCACCGTTCTTGCCCGAGTGACTCTAGTACCCAGATATTTGAATGCCTATACTCTTGAGCGGTGCAAAAAGGTCGCTATTGTGTCGAGGAGCATTGGAAGACTTTAAGAAACTGTGATTGTTTTCGGCTGGAGGAAGAACGGACAGCGACCAAATGAAAGAAAGAAAGAAATTTGTTAGAAATAGTTTTTTTGAAATTAATCAAAAATTTCAAAAATGAAAAGAAAAAAATAATGAAAATGAATATTATAGACATCATGTATATATGTAACATCCATATTACATACATACTAAACAACAGTATGAAACCCAGCCAATCCACGAATTTTACGGACGTACAAAGTGAAAATATAATTGGGAAGAAATCAAAGGATTTTCTTACGGAGACACGATGGTGAGGGACGTGCCGGTACGGACGTATGCTGGACAAGTGGGAACAGCGCCATTCAAGCCCTACGAATATTTTTTACGATGCTTCCGGCCTTACGGAGACGTGACGGTACGGGCTTGTGTAAATAGACCATTATCCTTGTTCAATGGCAAACGGGAACAGTATTCGTGGACCGTGGTTTAACCCCCTTGTCATCGTGGACGTGAAATTCTGTGATATTTAAGAAACCTTCGATTAAAACTATCCGCTATGCTTTACTATTAAGTCAATCTTGATAAACGTTTACTTGCAGCTGAAAGCACCACAATCACCTTATGGTGCCATTAGTCGTGACCCGGGTTGGCCGAGACCAGATGAATTGAAACATTACCAGGCATTTCTAACCGATGTGATTCAGAACCTGGCAGAAAAGAGTTATCCGGTTTCCAAGCAATTGGTTGCAGACGTAAACGATGTCATAGCGTTCAGAGACAAATTAAATCTGGTAAATTAATTATAAGATCTAAATATAATGTCATTTTTAAGTATTGGACTCATTTCAATCCGATCTATGGAGTCTTCAAATCTTGGCTGTCAAGTGTCATGCCAAAAACTAAAGGACGTGTACTTTATGTTTGTACAATAAGTTCCCACTTGTTAATTTTTGATTTCCTTAGTTCAACATGCATATTTTATGTGACTTGTGTAGAACAGTGCAATGCAAAAATTTGCACATCGTGAAAATCGAATAGTGACTATCAAAGAATTCCAAAGTTGGTATAACAGGGAAACGAAGTCGGAACCTACTATGGATGTACGTATTTACACAAAATTTACGAACTAATGAAATTCATATCGTGTTGTAAAATCAATAGTCAACACTAAGTAAACAGCGCAAGCATTAAATGTTCGTATGCTTACCTAACTGGAAGTTCTTTATTATATGCTTAGGTGAACTGGCTGGAAGTGATCAGCGCTATATATAAAAAATCGTTGAAGCCAAGTCTGAGTATCACGGAGAACTCACACCTCCTCGTTCAATTTAATTATATCGTTAAACTTGTCGCATTACTAGGAAATACGCCAAAAAGAGTGATTGGTAAAACCATTTATCCTTTAAAATGAATTCTCATCGACTAAGATGATTTTTACATCTATGCGTATACTTTTGAGTCGTGGCACTTCAATGATAAACCAATAAGATTAAACTTTTCCATCAGTAAATCACATACATTTGTATTTCGCGGAAAGACAAATGGAATGGAGTTCGAAAATGCAAATAGACTTGCAGCAAAGCGTTATCGATGTTGGTGTTGGTACTAACGGTGCAATAAGAATCGGCCGGAACAGGTAAATATATATTGTCAGCAAATATTTAATAGCAACGATACTTTATAAGCAGTGCGAAATTAAATTCGAAGCGTTTATTTAGATGGAAACATTGCGTGGAGTCTGTTAACATCAAAAATGCGTTGGACGAAGCATACTCGAACTCATACTTTCAGAAAGAAGATAAAATAAAGGCGAGTATTTATCGTGAGACTTCTTTCTGACATAATTAAATTATTGATTAATTGCTGTTACTGCAATCACAAGTAAATATATATGCAGTACGCTCCTTTTTCAGGTACAACAATTATTCAAAATATCGAAGATATTACTGGGAAACATGATTTCGCAATCAAATTGGCTCCATTATAGCACGGCAAGGAATTCGATGGATAAGGCACATGACATAAAAGGGTTGCTAGGGTACTTAGATTCGGATGATCCAAAGACTGAGTCAAAGTAAGATTAATAATTGCGCGGAAGATTAAAATGAACGAGAACGCCTCGCTATAATTAGACGTATAATTAGCTTTAGGTCAGATTTAGACGACACAAGCCCTATAAAAGCACAAACACGCTATTCAACAAGTCTGAATGAAGTGTGTAAGTATCATTATCGTGTGCTTTATCCAAATTCACTCACAACATAAACGCGTGTAATATTTTATACGATCCACTGTGTGGCATTACTGTGATTCGAGTTAGTATAAATCTTTAAATATCTATGTAAAATAAAATGATATATTTATCTTCCACAGTTGCCAGTGCCGCGTATTTGCAATGGCCGATATATAGTCCAAATTTACCATAGTAAGTGCAGTACTACAAACGAATATTATTCCATTTAGAAGATGACGTATTGACTTTATTAGAACGTTACAATATTTATTTAGCGTAATAGATTATGGCGCCACGGTCAATGTTTTTGGCCGCGAATTACATCATGCATTCGATCAGAATGGTTAGTATGCAGATACATTTGTTTTATTTATACTGCCATTATCCAGGGCGATTAAATCAGAACGGTTAATACGCATTGTATTTATTTGATTAATAGCAGTAACATTATTACGCAAGGATTTGTTTTAGGTGTTCAATACGATTCACGAGGAAGTACGTCATGGTGGCCACCAGAAATGAATAGGGAGTATAAGGATCAGATTAAGTGTTTCAGAAACCAGTACGAACAATTTAAAAAGGCCGAAATCAAGAAACGCAAACTACAGATGCTTGTAAGTGCATTTTGGATTTATTGAATCCAAATTTATCTCCAAATGTACGTTGAATTCCAGGGTCAAAATGAGTGCACAACATTACTGTTACTTTAAACTAAATCGTAGAGTTGATTTAAAAATTCTAAAATTCTGTCTAAACAATCCTAGTGGTGATGATACCTGATGTGTTTCTAATGATCAAATCTGACTTATTCGTAAATGTGATATATATATCACGGTGTCTCATTTTAATCAATGCACCTAAATACCTTCTGAAGTAGGCATAATATCAAAATCAAAAGCCAACGTCTTCACTCGGGCTAAGTGCAAGTACGCGAGATTTCCTTTTACCCGGGTTGTGGGTTGTCGTGGGGGACGTGTGATAATTTTACAAGAACAACCTTGGCTTTAGGGTCAAGGTCAAATCAAGGTCATCGTCATTTTTTTAATGGTTCCATAGTTTTTTAAACACCTACGTTTGTAGCCTTTTTTATTGCGAGTTTCGGGGAGCCAATTTGTAATTGCTACATTGTAGGTCGGACTATATTCAGGCTGATACGGTATGTAGAATTAAATAGATTACAAAATAGAATTAATATTCCATTTGCAGTATCATAATGATTTTAACAATACACTGGACCAAGAGGTGGCAGATGCCATGGGGTTAAAACTTGCGTACGCGGGATTTCAATACAAGCTGAAGAAAAATGAAGGTGTCTGCCCAGTAGTACCAAGATTCGAACAATTTGGGTGCGAGAAATTATTTTTCATTGCTTTTGCAAATGTAAGTACGCTGCCTCGCACCATTGTTACTAGATTTACAAACCTGTTAATCCAATGTTCAAAAAACACGTCTTATTTCATTTTGCCAGTTATGGACATACTTTCTAATGGCATTACATTTTCATGTTCCTATCACGCCTCGGACAATTTTATTAATTTCTACTTATGTGTTTTTTTTAAGAGTTTCTGTTCGTCACTATCGTCTCGTCAAGAAGATGCACTTTTGCTCGAAGGTTTGCGTAATTCACCTAGAATGAGGGTTAACGGTGCCGTAGCAAACATGAAAGAGTTCAGCGCGGCATTTGGTTGCGAGGTCAAACATCCCTTGAATCCAAGTCAGAAATGTGATCTATGGAATCAACAACCGCGCAAATAATGCTAATATTAAATCCATTGTAACGGTACAGAAATTAAAAATAAAAAGAATTAAACCACCCACGACTACGCTGTTCCAGAATGTCCACTTCGTCGTTCCTGTTTATTGCTTTTCCACCACGTGCGATAATGTAAAAGCGATGTTTAATGTTAAGACTTGTGCACGAAACGGAAAGTTTTATTGGCCATTCAAAAATGGGCCATCAAATATTATTATACTGATTTCAGAGAAGAACTGATAAGCAGATCGTTCTATTAACATTATTGCAGGTAAAAAAATGTAAATGTTCATCCATGACACGTGTCTAGAATAAATACGCGAAGGAAAGCGCGGATCGCGCAGTCTTCAAGATATTTGATAACCCAATCAGAAATTTCTTAAACAGTTCATGCGGCGCCGAAGAAATGCAGTTTTTATTAAATCTACTCAGGTAGAATAAAAGTATAATAATTCTATTCTTTGTGCGGCGTTTATATCGTATTACACTAATTGCATCGTTTTGTTATGGTAATAGATTCTTCGTAGTATGCGTTACGCTAATGGCGGTAGTGTTTTTGCAAAATTGGCGAATATGGAGCTTAGCGGAGAATATGAATCCTACATGCACTACTACGGAATGTGTTGAATTAGGTAAAATTATAATACCAGCTAGACCGAGGCACGAATCATAATTTTACGTGCTAAGAATATTTCATTGGAAATGCCAATAATGTACTCTGCACCGTCTATTCGAAAGTACGATAAACTGATAAACGTTATTCGCAGGCAAAATTTATCTGCGGAACATGAATACCAAAGGACAACCATGCACCAACTTTTATGATTACGTCTGCCATAAGTGGCCGATTTACAATCCAAAACCAGATGAAATGAGTTCCGAATTCGTATGGTCCATGGAGCTACACTTATACTTTAGAGCGTTGAAGGAGTTGAAAAGTAAGTAAAAACAAATCACAGGTAAAATAGCAACGAATACCGTTATAATATACAATTTAAAAACGTATCGTGCAACAGAGCTTTTGGAAAATAATAACCCAACTGCATCGGCCGACTTAGAAAAAGCAAAACTGTTGTACAGGGTGTGCATGGATATACGTATGTAAAATTTAATGTATTAACGTAACGGAAACCAACGCATACTACTTTGTCAATATGAATTCTTTTATATATTGAATACTTAGCGTTTTTGCGAAGATTGAATGCTACAGCAGTTACGAAGATTATACAAAAAATGGGCGAATTTTCATTTTTGCATCCCAATAATATTGTTCAACCGTCTCATACATCATGGTTGGAAATTGAACAGGGGTATCTTCAGCTAACCGGAGAGTCAGCATTATTCGACTACAATACACAGTTTGCTCCGGGAACGCGACTTGAAATAATGACCGAAGTAAGTGAATTGCTTTGGCTGTTTTTAATGTGATACATCGCAATGTGCGCGCATATTATTTACGTACACATTTTATATGTATAAATTAAACTATATTTATACGCTTTGTGGTGCATTAACTTGTTCGGACCATTGTAGTAACGATGAGACTGTTGACAAATTTAGAAGTATTAATATTTGCTCGAATTATGTGTTTCGATTACTCTTGGCGCCGCGCCGCCGGTGACCCGTGCTCCCAAATATCGTAACGCCAAGTTGGGTACTGGTCACCGGTGATTTCAATTGCACCCAAGTGTTAAACAAACCGAATAATAACTATACAGTAGGTAATCCATTATCTGGCCGCTTTATTAACTAAACTTTCTTTTATCGGAATATTCTATTTTCCGAACAATATCCTTCAGTGTTCAACAATGTTTACTACGCATAGAACGATCAAATTAAAATCTCTATCAGAATCTAGAAGATGTTCTAGCTGCTAAAAAATATGGGATTCATAAACTGTTATACAAAGTGTCTTTGTTTCGTCCATTTATACTATTTTGTTTAAAGTATATACAATTTTACAAGATAAAAAAAGTCGTTCAAATATTCAAAATTTCTGTTATCGGAACAATTTTTGTTCCCGAATTAATTCGGATAATACAGCTTCCATTGTATTACGAGTCTGTAGCGTACTGGGCACAAGTTGACAATGTTATTAAATAAATCTTTATAAACTTTCACTTGCAGCTGGAACCGCCAGCGTCAGCTTATGGCGCATTTACACGTCACCCCGGTTGGCCAACATTAAACCAAACAAATCATTATGAGACATTCTTGAAGAAAGTAATTAGGAGTTTAGTCGGACCTGATTACTCGATGTCCAAGGAAACGGTGGACAAAAAAATTGATGACATCCTAGATATGAGAGAGCAAATGAATTGGGTATCAAATACTTTATTAATGAAAAATAATTCGTCATGTTGTAACCGAACTTATCCAAAATTTGGATAACGCGTTATGTTTCAGTTAAATTTAATTATTACATACCCATTCAATTTTTTATTGTTTTGTGTTACGCGTATCCGTGTTATATGAAACATAACGCGCAAAGTGCATCGCAACGCAAAGAATACATGGAAAGACGCAACCGATGGACATTCAGCAATTTCAAGGATGGTACACAGCAGCAACGATGTCTCGGCCCAATGCACAAGTACGTATTTGTCTTAACGTTAGAACAATAATATTTATTTAAATTATAAACGGATTTAAGGAATTATTATTATAATCCTAAAATATAAGTAATGGCTGATAATATGATCGATAACTCAAATCGGAATATCTACTTTCTCTACGCTATAACGCCTTTGAATTTTGATAAGCGTTAAGGAAAGTTCGCAGCTGGGAACAAAACTCAATGTAATTTTCATTTTGCTCGGCGCTCACGCCCATTATTAAGTTGCATTTGTGTGTATGTGTGTTGGATTTGCATCGACATGACAGGTTTTTAATTTTTTTGGTTTAATTGCTTAGTAATTCGATTGCCGGGGGCTACCCAAACTTTCCCTAAATGTTAAAAAATTCATAAAGTATTTGCTGTTACTATTAGATTAATTGGCTCAAAGAGATTCGTGCAATCTACAAAACTCCTCGCGATCCACAAAGCACAAAAATCAGTAATATGACAAAACTCAACATTCATTCTACGTATTTTAAATGCCTTGCTGGTTTACTAGGAAGAATGGCAAAGGAAACGATTGGTAAGAATAATTGTCGTCTGTAATAAGTTTCAAAGCTTCCTACGCAAATTACTATTTCTCGTGGCTAGATGCAAATGTGTGTTTAAACAATCATACTCTAAATTAAGAGATGTAATATTAAAACTTTTCCGGCAGTAAATCACATACACCTATACTTCGCGGAGAGACATTTAGAATTCGATTCGCAAATGCGAGAGCAATTAGAGAAATCCATGAAACGTTATGGTTCCGATGCTAATGGCGTAATTAGACCTGATCCGTACAGGTAAATAAATGTTTTCATTTACCAGTGATCTCGGTACCTCGGTGGATGCATTTTATAACGAATCTAATAGTAAATGCGAAATGTTCGTTTAGATGGAAATCATGCATCGAGACGCGTAATATGAAATGGCTCTTAGAAAAAGTGTATGCAAATTTATTCTTCCCGAGGACAGATAAGTTAAAGGTAAGTATTTATCGGGAACCAGATGAGATCTCTCTCACAAAATATTCAGAAAGTTCTTTCCCACATTTTTTCTAATTTGCTATAATTCCATGAGTGATCTTCTTCTTATTATACTATTTTAATTATACCTCACTGTCAGAATATAGTATCAGGAATATGTGTACCAGTGCATTCGTTTTTGCAGGTGCAAGAATTGTTCGAGAAAGCGAGGGAACTATTAGAAAAACAAATTTTAGAATCAACATGGCTAGATAAGGACACCAAAAAAAAATCAATTCATAAAGTGAAAAAGATAAAATCCGTGATAGGTTATCCCGACTGGTATGACACAAATACGCTGCCAATGTAAGTTTCCGAAAACTCTGAAACTGTTTTAATTGTACGAGAATGTTTTGTTGCAATGATACTATCATTTAGACCGGGTGTGGAACCACCAAGCCCTTTAGACGTGGAAGCTGAGTTCCACAATGGGAATAACCACATATGTAAGTATTGTTTCTTTAAACATTAACTAGTGTCCGTGGAAAAAGGAATTGAAGTATTACGTGGCAAGCATTGTCTTATCTAAAAATGAAGTCATGTATGAACGAGTAACTGTTCATGTTCACTTGGTAATAAAATGATAAACGATTTCACACAGACGTCACCTCCGCGTATTTACAATATCCGATGTACATCCAAAATACGCCATAGTAAGTGCAATACTGAAAATCGACATTATTCCATCTGGAAGATAAGTGAAATGTAATTATATTTTTTAGCGTAATAGATTATGGCGCGACGATCAATTTGTTTGGTCACGAGTTACATCATGCATTTGATAGCGACGGTTAGTACACTTGTATATTTATTTCGTTTGTAGCATCATTGTCATATTCAAATTCATTTTAGGTATTCAGTATAATTCGGAAGGAGTTATGCCATTCTGGTCTAATCCAATGAAATTGGAGCAAGAGAAACGTGGGAAATGTTTTGCGGACCAATTCATAAAATATAAAGAAAATTTCTTGAAGAAACACAGTCTAAGGCATTTTGTAAGTGTGCTTCAATTATTCTAGTCGATATAGTCAGAAGTTTAAGCAGTGGTTTTGCGTTTACAGCATAATAGTACTTTTATGAATTCTATGGACGAAGATATGGCAGATGTCATGGGGTTAAAACTTTCGTACATGGGATTTCAAGAGATGCTTAAAAAAAATCGAGGTTTCTGCCCCGTTCTGCCAGGATTCGAGAAACTTGGTTGTGAAAAATTATTTTTCATCGCGTTTGCGAACGTAAGTGCATATCGCTGAGACAATGAATTTCATACCCTGCGTTTTAGTTTCTAATGTATTTAATACAGTTATTTTCTAATTTAATTACACTTTATTCTTCTTGCTTTTTCGTTTTTTCAGACTTTCTGTTCGTATATAGATCCAGATCAACAGGAACTACTATTATACGAGGACACACATAGTTTGCCGGCGATCAGGGTTAACGGTGCTGTCGCAAATATGAAAGAGTTCAGCGCAGCTTTTGATTGCAAGCCAAATGATCCACTGAATCTGAACCAGACTTGTGACTTATGGAAATGATAAATCAGTGAACACCGTTATCTTTTACCGCAATAATATAATGTACGAAGTAACAATAAAGATGGCGCATCGATTGCAGTTGAAACTTGCCAATGCTTGCATTGAATTTCTAAACGATTCGTAATGTTAGTACTCTTAAACTAATCAAAAGAGTATTAATAACTGATTATAAACGCGCAATCAAACATTGTTCGTAGTTCGAAACAAGGTTGATAAGTCTGTCGTTAAACTTGCAATATCTTTGTGGTATATTTAACACTTTTGACGCAAAGTAGTAGATATTTTCGTACACGATCCAAGAAGCTATTCCGGTTTGCCATGGTTTCGATATTTATTGAGATTTTCTTCTTTTGATTTTAGTCTATCTAATAATTTTGATTAATGCATACAGTTCTCATTGATACCAAATTACAGTATTATAACTTCATGACAAATTAATAAATTCCTTGTACTATCACTATAATTTACCAATAGTTAAATCGATCGCAAGATTTTATCTGTCCTTCGTCGTTAACGTTATCTTCCGTCGTGCAACAAATTTCAAAGCGATCCGTGACGTTAGTACCTTAACACGAATCGAAAAGGTTCGAACGACCAATCAGAAGTGTATTATTAAGTATTAACATTCACATTCAAGAATAGTAATGATAAAACGAACATTTTATTTGCAACGCTTGCAAATAAATTTTTTTATTACCTCTCTATACGAGACACTTTCGTAGAATAAATACGGGAATATCAGCATTGTACCGACAGTACAAAAAAATATGTACGCTTAATGTACTTTCTATTCAACATTACGTTAAGCAAGTAAAAATGACCAGGTATGTATCAATCGTATTCAACTAGTATCAAATTATAATAATTAACCAAGTTATCGAATTCTATAATTTACATAGTATTTTATGAAAATACTCATCATATCATTATACATTAATAGATTTTGTGTAGTGTACATTGCTCTAATAGCAGTTGTGCACTTGCAAAACGGAGGGATATGGGGCTCAGCTAACAATTTAAATCCCACGTGTAATACCACGGAATGCCAGAGATTGGGTAAGGTGTATCAAAGATTTGCATGCGTTCGTTCTAAAAGTTGTTTAAACGAGAAATGTTAATAAAAAGTTTTATCATTCATATACTATTTATCATACGATTCCGTATTCGACTACTAATCTGGTAGATGCTTGATTAGATTCCAATTCATTCAATAATTATTAGGCAAATATTATCTGCAAAATATCGATCTACTTGGGCAACCGTGCAGCGACTTCTATGACTATGTTTGCTCTAATTGGAGGATGCACAATCCAAGGCCGAAGGAATTAGATATTCAATATTTATGGAACGTTGATCACAGCCTGGAGTTGAGATCGTACCAGGAGATGCGAAGTAAATGGAAAATCCTAAAGAGACACGACTTCGCAGTCTTATTCTAATCAAACGAACGAATTTGTATAAATATTCTATTGCAGAACTTTTGGAAAGCAAAGTTCCATCCACGTCAAAGGAATTCGAGCACGCAAAATTGCTGTACAAAACGTGCATGTCCATACGTACGTTATTCGAAATGTGTTAATATTTTAAAAACAATTAATGATAACTACGTCAAGGTAAACAAAAATAGTATTACCGTAACAGAAACTAACACACCGTTTGTTAATATCAGCATACATGGAAAGAACCAACCCTAGTGAAGCTTGGAAAGCCATGAGCAAGGTCTCTGTATTTCCACTTTTACTTCCTGTGGAAAAAGTACTAGGAGAAAAACCATTCTTTTGGGAAATTGACCAGGCCTACATTGAAAAAACAGGAGAATCAGCATTATTTGATTTCCATCCATTGTACGATGATTCCACGAACGAGATTCTGACAAACGTAAGTTACGCAACGTGTAAGACATTATTCGATATTGTATGTCTACCTCATATGGGGTTCGCAAACATATTTGTTATTAATCTTACGATAAACAATGTCTTACAGTTGGATGGCATATGGTCACCATATGGTTCCTTGGCGCGGCGTGTTGACTGGGCAGGACCAAATCAGCTGGAACATTACAAGACCTTCTTAACCAGCATAGTTCAAAGCAGCGCGGAACCTTATATTAAAATCTCCAAGGACGCGATGGGCCGTCAAATAAATGAAGTTGTAGTGTTCAGGGAAAAACTAAATACGGTATTTTAACGTTGCCACTTTTCGATATTGATACTTCGGTGCACCAGGTTCAATCATTCAGCATACGATACCAAGGAGTACATCAACATTATCGTGCATAACTAATTCAATATTTCACATTTAAACATTTTCGTACAGGGAGCATGTATTGTACTTCACCGCAAATAATATATCCCACAGGTGTATTATTCATTCTGATGTCTTATAATCACATGCAGTACATATTCCACTTGTAGATTATCAATAAATATGTGTCAAGCGACAAGATTGAAATCGTGACCATCAAAAAGTTTCAAACCTGGTACAATTCAAACGCAAAATCGACGCTACATGCTGCCGATGTATGTATTTTTATAAATTTGGATACAGACCGAAATTTATTTCACGCGTCATTACCGATAGTGAAAAGCGTAAATAGTAAATATGGAAATGATGTATCCCAACATTTTATTTTACAATTAGATCAACTGGCTAAGCATGATCGGGGCAATGTACCAAAATTCCAGCGACCATCACAAGATCAGTATCACGGAGTCGTCTAAAGTCAGAGTTCAGACTACTTATTTTTTGAAACTTATCGATCTATTAGGAACTACCGCGAAAAGAACACTTGGTAAAGATAACAGTTTGTAATGCATTCTGAAATACGTTGCACAAATTGTTACGATTCACTCATGGTTCAAATGAAACCTTTCCCCCAGTAAATCATATTCATCTGTTTTTCTTGGAGAAACACGTTGAGTGGACCTCGCAAATGAAAACTACTTTGATGGGAAGCATCGCTGGAACTGGCCTACTGGGTACGGTAACTAGTGAAATCCCGAGGTAGGAAATATGCGGATTGCTCCGTCTTTTTCACAGCAGGATCAATATGTTGCTAGACAGCTAATAGTAAATTTGTAACTTTTGATCAGGTGGAAGGGGTGCATTGACACTAATAATTTGAGAACAGCCCTTGGAAAGGCATACGTGGGTTCAGTCTTTCCGCCGGCACAGAAAGCAAAAGTGAGTCACGGTTTTTCTAATATGCTGATATCTCGGAAACATTCTCGAAATTCTTTGTTCTTTAAAAGATAACTGCAGCTGCATTTTCTTTAATTTTCTAATGTATACGAAACTGTAAACTGAGGCTGGGAGTCTGAGTAACAATTTGTTTGGATGATTTAAAATTCGGTGGGGTTACCTGAATGTTTCTCAAATAAACGAAGCTAAAGGCGTATTTGGCTTCAGGTGTCACATTTATCTGTGACTGTAGTTATTATTTTTGTTCAAAACTGAGGATAAAAATTATGGTTACCCGTAGGCGGTAGCATTATTCGAAGCAGCGAAGAAGTTAATGACAATACAAATTAAGCAATCAACGTGGCTAGATAATCAGACTCAAGTGCGCTCAATAAATAAACTAGAAGAGGTCAAAAGTACTTTAGGCTACCCCGACCGGTACGATGCAACTACACCGTCGAAGTATGTGTTTTACTACTACCGAGCAATACCACTAAGCCAACAATATAAATTACTTACAATTCGTTATATGACCTTTACTAGAATCACGCTATCCGAGATGGATCCTATTGCACCACTAGCATTGTACATGAGGGATTTAAATCGAGTTCGTGAGTGTTGCTGTAGATCGCATTCGCACTACTTACGCGTAATTTTAATTCGTCAAATGTCAATACTTTAAATACCGCACATTAAACAATCTGTTCGTGGTTTTTGAAATAATGAAACGATTAAATGATGTTTTACAGTTTTCAGTGCTGCGGGTTTACAATGGCCGATTTACAGTCCAAATGTACCATAGTAAGCAAAGTTTCAAATATTTGTACGCTTGAAACAATTTGTATGTTGTGTGTTTTAGAATCTGTATGTAAACATTTGTATGTTTTAGCGTAATAGATTATGGCTCGCTCGTTGCTCTGATGGGCAATGAATTATATCACGTGCTCGATAGCGAAGGTTTGCATTTATATTGTTAATTAACATACGAGAAATCGTAATTAATTTCAAACCCATTTCAGGTATTAAGCGCGACGCAAAAGGAAATTCTCCATTTTGGTCGCAGACAATGATCAGGAAATATCACATGAACGCAATGTGTTTTAAGAATCAGTATAATAAATACAAAGAACAAGAGGTTAGGAAACTCACAGAAGATGCGTTTGTAAGTGTATTCAGAATTTATTAACTGAAATCAATCGCGCATTTTATCAGCTGTTCGTTAAAAAAATGGTAATATCAATATTGATCATCGCTGAGATTTTAACCGATACTGAATAAAAAATAAAAAATTACGATTATACGGACAGATTAAAAAGGAGTAAGGGAGCAACTAATTCTTGATTTACAACGTAACAAATCTTTTCAGTTTACTACGCAGCAAGATATATCAGATGTAATGGGTTTGAAACTCGCGTATATGGGATATAAAGAGATGGTAAAAAAGAATAAAGGCATCTGCCCAGTCCTACCAGGTTTCGAAACATTTGGTTGCGACAAATTATTTTTCATCGCATTTGCAAACGTAAGTATAATTTAATAATTTTGTACCTACTATTTCATTTTTCAAACGGTTTTGCTAAGTAGGAAAGTTTACTTTCTTGTTGTATCGGACGGATTTAATATCTAATCAAATTGTATTTTGCGTTCGCAAGCATAGAATACTTTACAATTTTCCATCGTTAGATCTTTCTATGCTATTTTGCAGACTCAATGCTCAGCTTCATTACCTGGTTACAATGAGATGATTTGGTTCAAGCACGGAGAAAATATGCCTAAAATCAAAATTAATGGTGCTGTTTCTAATCTGAAAGAGTTCAGCACGACATTTGGTTGCAGAAAGGCAGATACTCTGAATGTAGAATCGACTTGCGATTTATGGCGACCTTGAGTACACGAATAGCGTGAAAAATATTTAAAAATATGGTCTAAATCAGAGGCGGTTAACAGAGTGCGAGTGCACCTACTCCGCCGCTTTCGATTCCCCCACTTCTACGCTCTACGGTGCACGCTGACTAACGAAGAAGAAGACAGCACTCTATCGCGTACCACATAAGACAGCCGCGTTCGTTTGTTTTTGGACAAGCCGCGTTGTGGAATGCTGAGGGACAGAAAGATTCGCGTGAACAAACGAGTGACAGAGTGCCGTTGGAGGTGGTATATAACCCGAGCTGCCTTCCCCTCACGGGCTCTTCAGGAGCCTCCAGTTAGCCGCCTCTGGTCCAAGCCGATTGTGTGCCGCATATATTAATAGTAAAGAGCAATAAACTGTCCAGATTACCCCATCCCCTAAAAATATTGAATTTCCTACTTGAAATATTTGCATTGAATTCTAAATAAATTATGATATATATTTTTAGTATGGGTTTACAATTTCGATTACATAAGAAAATTACAGAAATTTCTGAATCTTGAACAGGTGCCAGACACCTTGTAATGGGGAAAGTGAACCAGCGAACGATATCGATATATCAGGAAGACCATGACTCATTTTTGCTTTCTGTGACGACGGAAAGCATGAACTCACGTATGCCTTCCCAATGCCTGCTCTCAATTAATTAGTCGCAATATACGTCTTCCACCTAAGAAAATATTATAAATTTACTGTTTGTTCTATTGCAACGTATTGTTCGTATTGTAAAAACAAGGGAACAATTTGCATATTTTCTACCTCCAGATTTCACTTGTTATCGTATCATGCAGGCGACACTCATCAATGTATCCCGTCATTTCACTATTCGTTTGCGAGGTGCACTGAACGTGTTTTTTTCAAGAAAAATATAAAAAGGTACAAAGTCTAGTCTCGTGTACTTGTACTTGGCCCGAGACAAGACCTTGTCTCTTGATGAATGTGATTTGCTGAGGAAGAGGTGTCATTGGAAGCATGCGTGAGTAATGGCAGATAACTGTTATCTTTACCAACTTTTCTGTTGCTCGTCTCTCCTAATACAATACCAAGTTTCGAGAAATAAATAATGTGCACCCTAACCGTGATACTGATCTTGTAAGGGTCGTTAGAATTTTAGTACATTGCCTGGATCACTGTTAGCCAATTTATCTAACTGGAACCTATCATTTTCGTATTTGTTAATGAGCTTTCCACTATCAGTAATACTACGTGAAATAAATTAAATTTGTTTCTAAATTTATGAAATTACTAACGCCAGCGGCATATAGCATCCACTTTGCGTTTAAAGTGCACCAGGTTCGAAACTTTCGGATGGTCGCAATCTTGTCGCTTGACGCATATTCATTGATAATCTATACGTGAAATATGAAACGTGATTATGATTTCTTTTGTCCTTCGCAAATAACATTATATTCCTACTTGCGATAAATCGCAAAGCGATACGCGATGTTAATACTTAAACACGAATCGGTTCGATTCGAACGACCAACCAGAAGTGTATTTATCAACCGTTACTGTTCCTATTGAAGAACAAACCAGATAAAACGAACATTACGTTCGTAATACTTGGAAATAAAACTTTTAATTACCTAACCATACTCGACACATTCGTAGAATAAATACGGGAATATCTCCGTTGTACCGACAGTACAACAAAATATGTACACCTAATCGACCTTCTTTTAAATATTACGTTAAGCAACAAAAATGGCGAGGTATTTATCGATTCTTTTCAAATTATAAAATTCAAAGTATAAAATTATAGTAATAAAGAACGAAGTCCTTAATTTCTATTATGTTTTATGACAATACTCATGGTATCGTTGGACTTTAATAGATTTTGTGTAGTGTATATTGCTTTAATAGCAGTTGTACACTTGCAAAACGGAGGGATGTGGAGCTCAGCAAATAATTTGAATCCCAGGTGTAATACCACTGAATGCGCGAGATTAGGTAAAAATTGTTTAAACGAGGAACGTTCGCGAGACGTTTTATAATAATTATTCTTTTAATCATACGATTCCTCATTCGACTATTAATCTGGTCGATACTATATTCAAATCGATTGGATAATTATTAGGCAAATATTATCTGCAAAATATCGATCCACTTGGGCAACCGTGCAGCGACTTCTACGATTACGTCTGCTCAAATTGGGGGATGCATAATCCAAGGCCGAAGGAATTAAATATTCAATATTTATGGAATGTAAAGCACAGCCTCGAATTGAGATCGCACCAGGAGATGCGAAGTAAATGAAAAATGCTAAAGAGACACGACTTTACATTCTAATTCTAATCAAACAAATGAATTTGAATAAATATTCCATTGCAGAACTTTTGGAAAGCAAAGTTCCACCCACGACCACTGAATTCAAGCAGGCAAAATTGCTGTACGCAACCTGCATGTCCATACGTACGTTGATTGAAATGGGTTAATCTTTTTATAACGATCAAAGATAATTAGTGTAATCGATACATTGTATCGCCTGGATCTTCGACGAATTCCATGCGTCTATCCGAGACACGGGGCCGATAAAGTGTCAGATACGCGACGGTTAACAAACAATTTTGTCGCCCAGATGTTGCGAGACGTAAAAAGAAAGTTGCGGAACAGTCAATCGTAATGAGAGTCGACCCGTGAGCTCAGAAGAAGAAGCAGGATCGTTTAAAACCGGTTGAAATAAATCTATCTATTATTATTAATCCATGTCAGCATTCACCCCAAAACATCTCCCCACCTTAGGCCACGCTAAATGAAAATACCATTGCTACAATACAAACTATCATATCGTTTTTTAACATTAGCATACATGGAAAGATCCAGTTTTGACAATCTGCGGAATGTTATGAGGAAAGTCTCTCCGTTTCCACTTTTACTACCTAAGAAACCGGTACTACCGGGACAACCATCATTTTGGGAAATTGACCAGAAGTACATTCAAATAACGGGAGAATCAGCATTATATGATTTCTATCCATTGTGCGATATGGTCACGGGCGAGACTATGACGAACGTAAGTTACATACACAAGTAAGCCATTGACGTTCGAAGTTATATGTCTACCTCGTATCGGGTAAGCGCACATATTTTTTTATTAATGTCATGATAAACGATAACTTACAGTTGGAATATCTATCGTCACCTTATGGTTCCTTCGCACGCCCTGTTGGCTGGACAAGGCCAAATGAGCTGGAACATTACATGACCTTCTTAACCCAAATAATTCGAAGTGTCGCGGATCCTGGTACTTATATTCCGAACGTGGAAGATGATTTAAATGATGTTATAACATTCAGGGAAAGACTGAATACGGTATTTTAACGCTACTTTTTCTTATAACGATACTTCGGTTCGGCAGGTTTAATCATTCCGCATAGGACAGGCCTGTCTAACCCCTGCACGCCGTGCAGGTGAACGGAGGCCACACTCGTCAGCCCAATCAGGTCTTACCCCCACCATGGCTCCCGGTGCGTGTGTTAGAGTGAGACAGGTATAGCGTTCTTATTCTTTTTGTACGCACGGCGTGCGTTGGGGGGTACCGAAACCGCGTGACGAGAGTGCGTCACCCCTCGGTTAGACAGGCCTGGCATAGGACATTGAAATTATATCAACGTGATCATACATAACTAAACTAATATATCGCATCTACACATTACCATACAGATATCCTGTGTTGTATCCCACCTTAAACAATATGGACCGTTTATTTTAAAAGGGTGCAAGTTACTTTTTTAAATGGCTTTACATCATTTTTAAAATAAACGATCCATATGTCTTACATACTCCTTTTTCATTTTGGTGACTCATAATAACATGCAATATGTATTCCACGTGTAGATTATCAGTAAATATGCATCAAGCAGCAAGATTGAAATCATGACCATCCAAAAGTTCCAAACATGGTACACTTCAAACGCAAAGTCGAAGCCACATGCTGCTAACGTACGTATCTTTATAAATTCGTAAACAGATTAAATTGATTTCACGCGGTATTATCGATAGTGAAAAACGCAAATAGTAAATATGGAAATCATAAATCCCAACATTTTATGTCACGATCAGATGAACTGGATAAACGTGATCCAGGCAATGTACCAAAACTTCAGCGATTCTCACAAGATCAGTATCACGGAGTCGTCCAAAGTTAGAATTCACACTACTTATTTTTTGAAACTTATCGATCTATTAGAAAAAACGACGGAAAGAACACTAGGTACAGATAACAGTTTGTAATCTATTCTGAAATACGTTTGCACAAATTACTACGACTCATGCATGCTTCAAATGAAACCTTCCCCTCAGCAAATCACATTCATCTGTTTTTCTTGGAGAATCACGTTGAGTGGACTGCACAAATGAAAACTCATTTGGTGGGAAGCGTCGCTGGAGCTAGTCTACTGGGTACGGTAACTAGTGAAACCCCGAGGTAGGAAATATGCGGATTGCTCCCTCTCTTTTACAGCAGGAACAATACGTTGCAAGGCAGCTAACAGTACATTTGTAACATTTCTTCAGGTGGGCGAGGTGCATTGAGGTTAATAATTTGAGAACAGCCATTGGGAAGGCATACGTGAGTTCATTCTTTCCGCCGGCAGAAAAAGCAAAAGTGAGTCACGAATTTTTTAATATGCCGTTATCTAGAAAACATTGGCGAAACTCTTTATTCGTTTAGGTTGGTTCATTTCCCCCTTTAAAAGATACTTGTAGCTTCCCCAAAAGTATGAGTTTTCTTTAATGTTCTTATGCGAAATGCAAGCGAAATTTTAAACAGAGGCTCCGAGTCCAAGTAATAATTTGTTTAGATGATTTAAAATTCGGAGGGGTTGACTGAACATTTGTCAAAAAAATGAATTTGTCATTCAAGTGTCGCATTTATCAGTGACTGTAGTTATTTTTGTTAAAAAATGAGGAATAAAATTATGTTTACTTGTAGGTAGTAGCATTATTTGAAACGGCGAAGAAGTTACTGGCAACACAAATTGCGCAATCAACGTGGCTAGATAACTCCACCAAAGTGAACTCGATAAATAAACTAGCAGAGGTAAAAGGTAGTTTAGGGTATCCTGACCGGTACGATGAAACTACGCCGGCAAAGTATGTGTTTATTTTGTTAAAGTATTGATATTATTACTAATTACTTATAATTCGTTATATGATCTTTACTAGATTGATGTTAACCGAGATGGATCCTATTATACCGCTCATATTGTACATGCGTGAAATAAATCGCGTTGGTGAGTCTTGCTTTAAATCGTCATCATACCGTTAATTTTCCTACTTTTAATGCGTTAAATGCCAATACTTTACATAGTGCAGACGGAACTGTCTGTTCGTCGTTTTTTAAAATAATGAAACGATTAAATGATGGTTTACAGTTTTCAGTGCTGCGGTTTTACAGTGGCCGGTTTACAGTCCAAATCTACCATAGTAAGTGCAGAATCGAACATTTGCACCCTTGAAACATTTGTATGTTTGTGTGTTTAGTATTTGAATGTTTTAGTGTAATAGATTATGGTTCGCTCGGTGCTCTGATGGGCCATGAATTACATCACGTGTTCGACAATGACGGTTTGCATTTACATTTTCATTTCGCTTACAAAATTGCAAACTAATCTCAAACCCATTTCAGGTATTAAGCACGACGCGAAAGGAAAGTCTCCATTTTGGCCGAGGAGAATGATCGAGGAATATGAAAGAAAGAAAATGTGCTTTCAGGATTACTATAACAAATACAAAGAAGAAGAAGTTAGGAAACTCACGGAAGATGCGTTTGTAAGTGTATTCCAAATTTGTTAATTGACTTCAATCGTACATTTTATCAGATATATTGTAAAAGAACGTTAATATTGATATACATCATCCTTGAACTTTGGAATGACGCGCAATTAAAAATGTAAAGTTCTGACTACAGGAACAGGTTGAGAAGAGGCAAGGGAGCAACTTATTCTTGATTTACAACGTAACAAATCTTTTCAGTATACCACGAAGGAGGATATATCAGATGTGATGGGGTTGAAACTAGCGTATATGGGATATAAAGAGATGGTGAAACAGAATAAAGGCATCTGCCCAGTTCTACCAGGTTTCGAAACATTCGGCTGCGATAAATTATTTTTCATCGCATTTGCAAACGTGAGTATAATTTAATAATTTTTCCCTTACCATGGTTTTGCAAAATCGAAAGGTTTACTTTGTTGATGCATCTAATGGATTTATACTAATCAAATTGAATTTTACGGTAGTGAGCATGGAATATTTTACAATTTCCTATCTTTAGATCTTTCTATGGGTTTTTTTTTAGAATTACTGTTCAGCTTCGTTGCCTGGTTACAACGAGGTGATTTGGTTCAAACATGGACAAAATATGCCGAAAATCAAAGTAAACGCTGCCGTTGCTAATCTGAAAGAGTTTAGCACGACATTCGGTTGCAGGAAGACAGATCGTCTGAATTTGGAACGGACTTGCGACTTATGGCAATCATGAACGATTGTGTGAAGCTTAAATAAATGTAAACCATGTAAGCGCGAAAAAATCGCCTTTTCTGCATAAATTGACAGTAACACATCACCTAAATATATTTTGAAAGTTTTTAACTGAAATTCCAAATCCTGCGGTTGCAATGGTTACTGGGATAGTTTCATGTCACAAGCAGATCTAATATCGGCAAGAATTAGGTCCTACCCGAAACAGTGTGAGCTGACGGAAGAAGAACTAACAGCCGAGAGTAGTTTTACTTTATGCTGCGCGCCCAGTAGCAATAAATTTGCAACATTTCCCACAAGCCAATCGTGGTCCACATTTTAGCCAGTTAAGTAATAGTTTATTCAGATTTTGGTTGGTATACAATGGTTATGGAAGAATAAACAAGAGCTGCCATCTGTAGAAGCATTAACCAAGGACAAGGAGTTCGAAAACCCCAGATTTTCAAGCTTGACACCTGGGCACTTTTTCCGGAAATGGTTTCTCCTCACTTCTAATTAAATAATTAAAAATTGCGTCGGTCGGTCCACGTGAGAAGAAAGTGCGAGACGAGGGCGTCGTTATTATTAGCTTATATTACGCGTACACGCCGTACACGGTACACTGTAGGAAAATTACATTTTTATTCAATTCGGTTCTAAAGTTTTAAAATCCGAATTGAACAGAAAACCCCACCCGAACGCTTCCCGAACGCTCCCTGACCGCTCCCCAAACTAGGGCAAGTCTGGGGAAACCCGGACGGATGGCAGCTCTATGCAGGGTGGTGCAGCTCCCCTCTTGACGGACCGACGACATTGCTTTACGCGCCATCTACGGTCGCGGAAAATTTTTCGGAACTGGAATCCCCAATATGGCGGCAAAAATGCGAGTTATTTGAATTGGAGTTTCAAGATTAATGTTCAAGGAGGACAATGTCCAAAGAAGTATCCACTGTTTATGACACGAAGCAACTCTTGCCGAATTTCGTGTGAACCACTCGAACACCGTTATTATTTGCACAATATTGCACGTTTAATGATTTTATGCTACACCGTTGATTTCCTAAGCAGTGTACCGTCATCGCTGTTTACAAATAGTTAAATGGCACGTGAGATTTCTTTTATCCTTCGTACTTAACATTATCTTCCTACATGCGACAAATTTCAAAGCGATACGCGACATTAATAGTCTCACGCGAACCGGAACGATTCGATGATCCAATCAGAAGTTCAAGAACAGTACTGATAAATAGAACAATAAATTTGTAACAGTTGGAAATAAAAACTTTAATCGCCTGCCCATATATGACACCTTTGCAGAATAAATACAAGACGATATGTATTGTGCCGGCAGTACAAGAAAATATGTACACTTAATCGCTGACATTGTTAAATAATAAGACAGCATAAAAAATGAAGAGGTATTTATTAATTTAACTCGTAAATTATAAAATTACAGTAAACGCTATTTATATAATTTTAATGGCTATTTACGAGACTACTGTGTTACTAGATTTTGTGCACTGTATATTGCTCTAACAGCAATTATTGTACACTTGCAAGATGGAGGGATATGGAGCTTAGCAAACGATTTGAATCCTGTATGTAATACAGTGGAATGTCAGAGATTAGGTGAAATATCGAAAGATTTACAATGCTATTGCATATTCGAGCTATTAAGAAAGCTGATGTTAGATTCATATCGACTCTGTCATTTTTAGGTAAATTTTATGAGCAAAATATAGATACACTTGGGGATCCGTGCATGGACTTTTACGATTATGTTTGCTCTAATTGGGGGATGCACAACTCAAGACCGAAGGAATTATATATTCAATATTTATGGAACGTAGACCACAGTCTGGAGTTGAGATCGCTGCAGGAGATGCGAAGTAAATACGAAAATGCAAAGAGACACTACTATACAGTCTTACACTGATCAAAACGTTGCATTTATATAAATATTTTATTGCAGAACTTTTGGAAACCAAAGCTCCATCCACGTCGAGTGAATTTCAGCAAGCAAAATTACTGTACAAGACGTGCATGTCCATACGTACGTTAACCGAAATGCGCTAATATTTTTCTAACGATCAAAGATAATTACTGTACGCGATACATTGTATCGCGTGGACCTTCGGCACATTCCTTTCGCCTATCCGCGATAACAGGGCCCATGAAGTATTAAATACGCCGCGGTTAACAAATAGTTTTGTCGCTAAGGTGTTGCGAAACGCAAAAAAGAAGCTACGGGACAGCCAGTCGTAATGAGAGAGTCGACTCTTGAGCTCGGAAGAGGAGGCAGGATCATTTACACCCGTTGAAATAAATCTATCCATTATTGTTAATTCATTTCGGTGTTCATCCGGAAAAATCTCCTTAACATTAGGCCATGCTAAATAGAAATACAATTGCTGCAATAGAAACTAACATACCATTTGTTAACATTAGCATACATGGAGAGATCCAGCCCTGGAAATGTATGGAATGTTACGAGGAAAGCCTCCCCGTTTCCACTTTTACTTCCTAAGAACACAGTACTATCGGAACGACCATTCTTGTGGGAACTTGATCGGCTTTACATTCAAACAGCAGGAGAATCAGCCCTATACGACTTTTATCCAGTATACGAAACCTCGACGAAGGAGATTATAACGAACGTAAGTTACGCAACGAATAAGACAGTGGTATTCGCAATTGTACATTGGTCTCACATTAAATAAGCGCACAGGGTGCATTAATCTTATGATAAACAATGTATTACGACCACGAGATTAACCTCTCGAGAGGACCTCGTGAATCGTGCAGGCTTCGAACTGTAAAGCATTTGGGGCACAGAGAAAGAAGAATAAAGATTGTTCAGCGCAACAGTACACAATTGTAAACCTTCCCCTAACGTTTTAATACGATCTTACAGTTGCTGTATCCACCAACCGGTTACGGATCCCTGATACGTCCTCTCGGTTGGTCAAATCCAAATGAACGGGAACATTACAGGTCCTTCTTAACCAAAATAATTCGTAGTGTCGCAGAACCTAGTATCAATATTTCGAAGGAAGTGATGGAGAATGACATAAATGCTGTTATAGAATTCAGGGAAAAATTGAATACGGTATTTTAACGATACATTGCTTTTATATTGATACTACCGTGCACCAGGTTCAATCATTCCGTATAATTCCCAAACGTTGAGATCTATAAATTTATGTACACAAATCAAATATTTGATATCCTAATTAGTTTATTCGTATAGTTTTCTTTTAGCGTTACTGTCACATAATCACATGTACATTGTACTCCACGTATAGATTGTCGCTAAACTTGGGTCAATCGAGAAGACAGAGATTATGACTATCCAAAAGTTTCAAAAATGGTACTCTTCAAATGCGAGTTCAAACCCCACGGCAGACGTAAGTATCTACATAAATTTCTAAACGAGTTAAATTTATTTCACGTGGTATAATCGATAGCGAAAAACACGGATAGTAAATATTTATTTAAATTTATTTCACAATTAGATTAATTGGTTGAACACGATCCGTGCTATGTACCAAAAGTCCGACGGACCTCCCAATTTCAGTATCACGGAGACGTCAAAAATTAAGGTGGACACTATTTATTTTTCGAAACTTGCCGCTCTATTAGGAGAGACGAACAAAAGAACAGTTGGTAAATATAATAGTTATTTGTAATGTACTATCAAATACGCTGCACAAATCAACACGACTGATGCTTCAAATGAAACCTTTCCTTCAGCCAATCACATTCATCTGTTTTTCTTGGAGAACCACGTTGAGCGGACCTCGGCAATGAAAATTGACTTGGCGGGAAGCGTCGCCGGGTGTGGCCTGTGGGGTGTAATAACGAGTGAAACGCCGAGGTAGGAAACGTGAACATTTTACACTCTTGTCTACAGTAGCAACAATACCTTGCAAGAAGAGTAACAGTAAATTTTGAATATTTATTCAGATGGAAGAAGTGCATTGAGACGAACAATCTGAAAACAGCCATTGGAAAGGCATACGTGAGTTCATTCTTTCCGCCGGCAGTAAAAGCAGAAGTAAGTTACGATGTTTCTAATATGTTCAATATGGCAAAAATATTCGTTGTATTCGTATTATTGCTTTACTTTTCCTATTACAAGGAATTCGGTATTACCTGCGGCGACTGTAGCCTGTTCAATGTTCAGAAATTTCTATAATTTTCTTATGCAATCGAAACTGGAAACTCCAACTAGGAATCTCAATCATAACTTATTTAGAATTGGAATAAAATATTTTAAGTAAGGACTTACAAATTCTGAGGGTATACGTATATATCAAAAAGCGATACTCACAGTCGGTCCATATTCGCTACGGACACCTTCTTTATCAATGTTCCTGTTTATTTTTAATACAAGAAATGATATGAAAAGAATTTGTATTATAAAAGCACAGATTAGAAAATCTAGAATAACTACATATAATTACTCATAGGTAGCAGAATTATTTGAAACGATGAAGAAGTTAATGGGAACACAAATTCTTCAATCAACGTGGGTAGATAACGCGACCAAAGCAATCTCAATAAATAAATTAAAAGGGGTGGAAGGTGCTTTAGGATATCCAGACTGGTACGATGCAACTGCACCGACAAAGTATGTTTTTTTTACGACCGAGCAGTACAATTAATCCAATGATATTAATTACTTACAACTTATTATATTCTATTTACTAGACCGACGTTAGTCGAGATGAATCCTATTCAACCGCTGGTATTGTACATGCATGAATTCAATCGGGTCGGTGAGTGTTACTTTAGATCGTGGTGGCACCGTCACTGTACAAACAATAGATTTAGTAATATGCTCCTAGTTTCAAAGTGCCGAATGTCAGTATTCCAACTGCAGCAGATAGA
Organism: Pemphredon lugubris; assembly: GCA_933228935.1. Lineage (NCBI taxonomy): Eukaryota > Metazoa > Arthropoda > Insecta > Hymenoptera > Crabronidae > Pemphredon > Pemphredon lugubris. The sequence continues at coordinate 19,950,380 of OW121815.1, forward strand.
ACAATCTTTTCATGCAATTTTTACAAAATGGAACGATTAAATGATTTTCTACAGTTTTCAGTGCTGCGGCTCTACAGTGGCCGATCCATAGTACAAATGTGCCATAGTAAGTGCAGATTCAAACATTTACACGTTTGAAACATTTGATATACTTTGTACAACGTCATTGCATGTTTTAGCGTAATAGATTATGGCTCCCTTGCTTCTCAGATGGGCCACGAACTGTATCAAGCTTTCGACGGCCAAGGTTTGTATTTATATTTGGATTTCTCTTACGATTTTGCTTTCTTCTCCTAATTTTAGGTATAAAACACAACGCGAATGGAAAGCCACCATTTTGGTCAAAGAAAATGATCGCGAAATATTACAGCAATGCAGAATGCTTTACGGAACAGATGGAGAACTATAAACAAAAGGAAGTTAGGGAACTCACGATAAACTCGGTTGTAAGTGTGTCTCAAATTTATTAACTGAAATCAATCGCGCACGTTGCGAGATTACGATACCTGTGCGCTCGACGCTTAAAAATGAACTTTTATATGTTCGGCAGCACATAATTAAACGTCCTGGTACCGGAATTTCGTTTCGATTAAATGTATGAAATTGTAAAATCAACGGCTTTTCCTCAGCACTTTTATGGGTTTATTTGAGGGGTGGACACTTTGTTAACAATATGATATATTGATTGAGGATCTCCGACCTCTATATGTAATATTTGCATGATTCGCGGTTTTCGATGCGCGATTTGCGGTTGGAGGATCCGGCCACTGTTGTGCAAACGATTCTACTTTAACGCACTATTAGGAATATCTAAAGCAATGTTATTTAGTGACTGACTCCCCGGTTCTCTACCGGTAGTTCTCAGAATTCCCCTTCATCCCCATTCAATTACATAGATCATTGTGGAATTGAGCAATACACGAACGGATCAGTGGTTTTGTATTTCATAATCATATTGGTTGAAAAACATTATAACGATCGAAGAGTTTCTTTTACCGTTTTGGAATATGCCAAACCATTACACATCGAGCAGAGCATTGTATGCATACGCATATCTTAATCTACATAACATTACGATTACACGGACAGATTATATCTTGATTTACAACACAATGAATTTTGTCAGTATACCACGGAGGATGATATATCAAGTATGATGGGATTGAAACTCGCATATATCGGATATAAAAAGATGATGGAGAAGAAGAATGGAGTCTGCCCGGTGCTACCAGGTTTCAAAAAATTCAGTTGCGACCAATTATTTTTCATCGCATTTGCAAATGTAAATACATCGATTTGTATCGTTAACGAAATTTTTCAGTTAGGATTACCAAGTCAGAAAGTTTACTTTCTTGTTACATCTAACAGATTTAATCTCTAATCAAATTGGAATTCATGCTAGTGAGCATAGAATATAATAGAATTGTTTATCTTTAAATTTTTCTACGATATTTTTCAGAATCACTGTTCAGCTTCTTTGCCGGGTTACAATGAGTTGGTTTGGTTCACTAATGGACAAAATATGCCTAAAATCAAAGTTAACGGCGCTGTTGCTAATATGAAGGAGTTCAGCACAGCATTTCGTTGTAGGCCCAACGCTCTCCTGAATCTAAACCACACTTGCGACTTATGGCGACCTTGAATACACGAGCAACGCGAAAAATGTATGGCGTTATCGTTTAAGCCAACAGTGGGGCTACGAATTAATAATAAAGAGTAATAAACTACCTCCATTAAATTCCTCGAAACGTCCATTTTGTCTATCGGAGCCGACACTCGTTCATCGTGAACATTCAAAATGATTGCGGTACGTATTGTTATCACTTTTACTGGAATCGAAATGGTTAAAACAATTGGGCGTAAGTGCGTCAGCGATTATTGTTGTTCATACTTCAAAATAGAACTGATAAGTCGAACAGTAATTTTTTCTATTAAAATGAAAACATTGAATTATTAGTCCGCATATGACACGAGCGTGAAATAAATACACGAAAATACGGGTTGAACGAGTAATATTAAAAAATATTCAGACACAAACTTCTCAATTCCTTAAACCGTGCGTACGACGAGCAAAGCGATGAAATTTTTATTGTACCTACTCAGGTGACTTTCATTTACAATTACTTGATGTTCATTTAACGTTCTTCTTTTGCTAAACGACTCCTAATGTTACTTCGCATTAATAGGTTCTGTGTAGTATGTATTACATTAATATCAGTTGTGCATTTCCAAAATTGGCGAATGTTGAGCATGGCGGACAATACAAATCCGGTTTGCAATACCACGGAATGCCAAAAAATAGGTAAAATTGCAATTGTAGTTCCCTAAGTACACGAGAGAAAATTCAAAGTACCGCCAACTTACACGTAATTTGTCATAATGCATCTTCCCCGTATTTATCAAAAAGCGATGGGTAATTAAAGAATAGTAGCCACTAACGATGTTACAGGAATTCTGATATTTTTAGGTAAACTTTATGAACGGAATATGAATACGAAAGGACAACCGTGTACAGACTTTTATGATTACGTCTGCCATAATTGGGGCATCTATCAGCCGAAACCAAAAGACGTAAACCCAGCGGTTTTGTGGGACATGGATGGAAGCTTAGACTATCGAGCGTTGCAGGATGTCAGGTGTTAGTCGAAAATTGCGAGTACGCTGCATCCGATGTTATTAATAACGAATTTATATAAATATTTTAACACAGACATTCTGGAAGATAAAACTGTCTCGACGTTAAAGGATTTCGAACGAGCACGCCAGGTGTACAGAATGTGCATGGATATACGTATGTAAATCTAAATGCAATTACACTGATAGATCAATAGCAACTAACATACTAACTCTTGAAAACTATGTTATCTTCCATTTCAACCACTAGCATTTTTGCCAAAATGTAACGCAAGCGATCTAAGAAACGTTATGCAGACAATTGGTGAATTTCCCCTTTTGCTTCATAAGAAATCCGATTTACCACCTTTTCCTTCGTTTTGGGAAATTCATCAGCGGTACTTGAAGCGAGCAGGAGAGTCAGCATTCTTCGATTTCAAAATAGGGTTTAACCCATTATGTCCGAGTGAGATAATAGTAGAGGTGAGTTATGCAACGAATAACGATCCCACGTGTTTCAGCAATATTTCCAAGAACGTGTGAACTTAATAGCTTAATATCGTGCATTATAGAATTATAATATTCGGAATATTGCGATCCTATTTTATGATTTCTATTATTCGACACGCCTTATCATTAAGTCTATTCTGCTAAACGTCTACTTGTAGCTGGAAGCGCTAGCATCGTCTTATGGTGCTATCAGTCATGCCCCAGGTTGGCCGAAACCAGATGAATTGAAACATTACAAGATATTTTTAACCGACGTAATGCGGAACTTGGTAGAAAAAAATTCTCCGTTTACCAAGCAACTGGGTGACGACATACATGATGTCATAGAATTCAGAGAAAAATTGAATATGGTAAACTAAGTATAAAGTCTAAACATATGATACTAAATAATGCCACAATTTTGTAAATTTGGCTAATTCAGGTTGAAGATATTCAGTTCTCAAACTTTGAGTTTTAAATGCCCCACGTTAAATTATTTACTTCCTCAGTCCTATACGTATACATATTTCATGTATAGAACATTGCAATGCAAAGATTTTCACATATGGAAAATCGAATAGTGACCATCAAAGAATTTCAAGACTGGTATAAAGCGGAAGCGAAATCATGGCAAAATATAGATGTACGTATCTGTACATATTTTATGAAAAAATAAATTCGTATCGTGCGATGATAAAGATAATCAGCATAGAGTAAACAGCGTAAAACTTCTATGCGCAATTGTTTACACAACTGAAAATTCTTTATTTTATGATTAGACCAACTGGATGGAAATAATCCGTACTATATACAAAAATTCGTCCGACTCACGCGGTCAGAGTATTACGGATAAATCAAAGGTCTACGTTCAATTTAAATATTTTGCTAAACTTGTCGAGTTACTAGGCAAGACGCCAAAAAAAGTGATTGGTAAAACCATTTATCGTTTACACTTAATTCTCAAAAATTATGAAGATACTTACAACCATATGTGTATTTTTGAATCATTACATTGCAAGGGCACACGAATAATATCAAACTTTTCCACCAGTAAATCACATACACTTGTATTTCGCGGAAAGGCATATGGAATGGAATTCGCAAATGCAAAAAGAGGTAGAACAAAGCTTTACCGATGCCGGTGTTGCTACTAATGGTGCAATAAGAATCAGAAACCGGTAAATAAACACTATCAATCGCTTTCCTAGTAGCAACGATATTTCACATGGAATGCAAAATTACATTCAGACCGTTTATGTAGGTGGAAAGATTGCGTGGAATCTATCCATACAACGACTGCGTTGGAAGAGGCATACCTGAGCTTACACTTTCAAAAGAAAGATAAATTAAAGGTAAGTATTTAGCGTGAATTAGTTGAATTTTCTCTTATAATATTACGTTCTTCTTGTTACTATAGATAGAATGCTCTTATTCCAGATACAAGAATTATTTGAAACATCGAAGAAATTACTGGAACAACTGATTGGTGAATCAACTTGGTTACCTTCTAAAATAAGAAAGATTTCGGTCAGTAAAGTGAAGAAGATAAAAGCGTTGATAGGTTATTCAGATTCAAATGATCCGAACAGAGAGAGAAGGTAAGATTAAAAATTGCAAAACAATTTTGTTTGACCGAGAATGATTTACCATAATTAGACGTACACTTTGGTCTAGGTCAGAAGAGGAAGGGACAAGTCCCCTACTAGCAGATGCGCACTACTCAAATGGTTTATGTGAAGTATGTGAGTATTGTTCTTTTAGTATTATGAATAAAAATATCGTGAACGGCTGAAGTTTCAATCACAACATCTCGTATACATATTTGCCTCGCCATTCGTGCGAATGTGTAAATGCGGCATTAGGCAATGCATCGCGTGCGATTAGTGTGATCCGTGTCGATATAAATTATCTGAGTATCTTTCTAAAAGAAAATGCGAAATTGATTTTTCACAGTTGCCAGTGCCGCGTATTTGCAATGGCCCATATACAGCCCAAATTTGCCATAGTAAGTGCAATACTAAGAACGCATATATTATCCCATTTAGAAGGTAACGTTTTGATTTTATCAGAACGTCACTATATTTTTCAGCGTAGTAGATTATGGCGCCACCATGAATGTTTTTGGCCACGAATTGTATCACGCATTCGATCCGGACGGTTAGTATTCATTATGTTTATTTAATTCAGAGTAGTAACATTACTACGTTATATATTATATTTTATATCAGAGGCGGCGAACTGGGGTTCAGAAGAGCCCGTGAGGAGAAGGCAGGTCGGTTTGGCTACCACCTCCAGCGACTCTGTCACGCGTTTGTTCGCGCGAGCTTTTGTTTTTTCGCATCTGTTACCACTACAATGACAGAGATAGTGTCCTCTACCGTACCCGATAGAGTGCTGACTTTCTCTATGTTAATCCGCCTGCACCGAAGAGAGGAATAGTGCGAGAAGCGAGAGTCGCGGAGAAGAGTACGCTTGCAGTTTGTTCGCCGCCTCTGTTGTATATTTATGTATAGGCCCATCCCATGACAAATCGATCACTTAAAATCTTCGAATTTCTCATTATGTGATACGAATGTTGTATGTTTCATCATCTTACGAGATGTCTTACCCCGATCACCCCTACAACATATCTTAAAATCAAAATCTTTAAGATTTCAAGTAATCGATTTGGCATCGTATTGACCTATAGTAGTACCGTTATTAGGCACAAACTTCTCGCAGGTATTCTTTACGATTCGGAAGGAACTACGCCATGGTGGCCCCCCGAAGGGATTGAGGAACATAAGAAGCGTACTAAATGTTTCAGCGATCATTTCGGAAAATTCAAAAGGGAAGAAATTAAGAAACTCAAACTACCAACGCCTGTAAGCGAGTTTAGGATTTAACGAATTAAAATCTTTCTGCAAATACAATCATGCGTTTTCTCTCGTGATTATATACAATCAAGAAAGAAACAATAAATAGTTCGAGGAATTTTTCGTTTACAGCATGATTCTGTTTTTACCAATACTTTGGACGAAGATTTGGCGGACTCGATGGGTTTAAAACTCTCGTACATGGGATTTCAACAGATGCTAAAAAAAAGTAAAGGTGTTTGCCCGGTCCTGCCAGGCTTTAAAAACTTAGGTTGTGAGAAATTATTTTTCATTTCATTTGCAAATGTAAGTACACGCCCCGTCGACGCTGAATTTCATACTATAGACCAGGCCGGGGGTGTACCAAAAGCGCGTCAAGAGAGTGCATTTCACCTCAACCGCCCAGGCCTGGTATAGACGCCAAATTAAGAAATTTTTTAATTCGCCATTTGTACAACAAATTCGATTTCTAATTGTCAGTGCTGCGCGTACATTCTAATTGAATTGCACTTGAAGATTTTTACGCGCGCAACATCACAGACGATTTTATCAATTTCTATTTATATGTTTCTTTTTAAAGAGTTTCTGTTCATCCCTGTCGCCCCATCAGCAAGAAATGCTTCTGCTCGAAGATTCGCATAGTATGCCACGACTAAGGGTTAACGGTGCCGTCGCAAACATGAAAGAGTTCAGCGCGGCATTTGGTTGCAAGATCAATGATCCGCTGTATCTAAACCATACATGCGATTTATGGAAATAATAAACGCGCAAACAATGTTATTATTGAATACATGGGTACGGTATAGGAATGAAAAATAAAGAGAATTAAACTGAGTATGCCGTTACAAATGTTCATTTCGATGTTATTTATCAGTTACCTACCATGCGATAATGAAGAAGCGATACACAATGTGTTAATACTTGCACGCGAACCGATACAATTTTATTGACTATTCGCAAGTGCGTCATCAAGTATTATTATTCGGATTTCAGAGACCTGATAAATCGTTTTTTAACATGATTGCAGGTACAAAATGTAGCTGTATGTTCACGCATGAAACGTGTCTGGAATAAATATACGAAGAAATCCGCGGCACGCACAGTATTAAACAAAGTTGGTAACCTAATCGGCAATTTTCTAAATAGTGCATGCGGCGCTTAAAAAGATGAAGTTTATATTAATACTACCCAGGTAGAAGGAATTTATAATAGTTCTAGTTTCTGTACATTTCTTATGACGTACTAGACTACTTGCATTATATAATAATAACAATATATAATAAAATAATAAATTGTAATAATAATTCACATTGTAATCGAAATAACAATGATAAAATAATAATTATAATAATACCGGTTTTTATACACTTCTTATGTCGTACTAAGCTACCTCAATTGTTGTTTCACGATAATAGATTCTGCGTAGTATGCGTCACGATAATACCAGTTGTGTTTTTGCAAAATTGGCGGATATGGAGCTTAGCGGAAAATATGAATCCTGTATGCACTACTCCGGAATGTCAAAAATTAGGTAAATTATAATAGCAGGCATATCGGGGCACTAATCACAATTTAAGAATAAATCTTGTACACGTCAATTCGAAAGTACCATCAATTAATAAGCATGAGGTATACACTAAAAGACCGTCAATTATGTGTACGATCAATAGTTACGAAAAAGTCTCTTTAGTAAGAATAATAGAGGAAGAACATCTCGAGGAACAATCAAATTCAAAATTTCCCTTAAACGTTTAACTGCAGTTGATTCCCCTTCAGCATTTCTGTTCGAAAAGAGTACAAATTAACGCACGTTGCGTTTCCAACTTTGATTTGGAAGATAGGAAAATGTTTGAATAAATAAATATTTATTAATTTGCATCCCGTTAAAAGTTGCCGAAGAGAGCTCCATGGGTCTAGAAACGTACAACCGACGAACTTTTGATTTTTATCGTTGTTCCAGACATTGCTATTTACTCCGATGGTTGAACGTTAACATCAAACATTTATATTGAAAATAATATCTTACTTTGCGACGTTATTCGTTATTTCTAGCCAAAATTTATCTGCAGAATATGGATCAGAATGGGCAACCATGCACCGACTTTTACGATTACGTGTGTCATAACTGGTTGATTCACAATCCTAGGCCACAAGAACTAGATGACGATGATATATGGTCCACGGAGGAAAGCTTGAGCTTTAAAGCGTTGCAGAATCTAAGACGTAAGTAAAATAACAATTGCAAATAAAAAAACATCGGCACCCTTTGATATCTAGATTAAAAGTGTATCGTCCGACAGAGCTTTTGGAAAATAAAAATGCATCTGGGTCAAGCGATTTAGAAAAAGCAAAACTGTTGTATAAGGCGTGCATGGATATGCGTACGTAAAATTAAATTTTTAACGTAACAGAAAGTAACGTATACTATTTTGTGAATAATTATTTCCTCTTCCTTTTGACTGCCAGCATTTTTACCCAAATTGAATGGCAGTGCTGTTACGGAATATATGACAAAAATTGGAGAATTTCCGCTTTTGCTTCCACATAACAGCGTTCATCCGTTTCCTATATCGTGGTCTAAAATTCATCAAGAATACGTTAAGCTGACCGGAGAGTCAGCATTGTTTGATTTCAACATACAATTTATTCCGGGACTGCGAATCGAAATAATGACCGAAGTAAGTTGTTCAATGAACAAAGCAACCACGCTTTCGATTAATGTTATTGCAAAATTATAACGTTCTAGTTATAGTAATTCTGTTATACGGGTTTCATTCGTTGAGTACGAACGCAATTGCTTCTTCCGACAAACCCAACATAAATTATATTATGAGCTTGTTACGATGCGAACACGTGTTTGCGATATGATTATAAATTTTTATAAACGTCCACTCGTAGTTGCGAGACCTAGCGTCGGCTTATGGAGCACTTCAACCCCGCCCTGGTTGGCCAGCACGAAACCAACTGACTCATTATAAGATATTCTTGAACAGAATAATTAGGAGTTTAGTGCGACCCGATCATCCGATTTCCAAGGAACTCCTGGACAAAGAGATAGACGATATCCTAGAGTTGAGAGACCAATTGACTGTGGTAACGAATACTTTACTCATGTACATACTTGATCGTGTCATCACTCGGTGAAAAGGCTATACTTGGTCCGTAACGAGACCTTGTTCCTTGATCCGAAACTTAATTACTTTCAGCCAAACTGAAAATGGTAACGCGTTGACAGGTATTCGAGAACGCGCTATTTAATTTATGTTTGTTTATTAAATTATTCATTTAATTTTTCATTCCCATTTTAGCGTTGCATATACATATATATCGATATGTCGATACCACGCCAAATCGCACATAAAATTTTCGAAATTTTGAGTTTAAGGTATGTTACAGAGAGGTGAGATAAGCCGCCCGAATTTTTAAATATTTTTGATTTCAACTTTCAAGGAGTTACGAGACTTTGAAAAATATTTATAATATGTATAAATATATTTATTAAATAAACTTATATATAATTATTCTGAGACTATTCAGGATCCCAACCTATTCTTTTTTGCAAGTTACTTGTGTTAAAACACGCTACAAGGATATAAGTTTTTCATCGTTTTCCGTGCTCCCCGCGACAGTCTCGGTTTTTCGCGTGTCTCATAACTCATCGAAAGTCGAAATAAAAAACAAAACAGAAAGACTCGGGTGGCTTATGTCATTCCTCTGTATAACATATCCCGAATCCAGAATTTCGAAGATTTTAAGCGTACGATTTGGCATGTAATCGATTATATACGTGTTACATAAAATACAACATGTGCAGTGTATGATGAAGCAAAGAGTATACGGAACGACGCAACGGATGAGGGTTACACAATTTCAACGATGGTTTTCAGAATCAGAGGACGAGATGTCCCAGTCGAATACACAAGTACGTGTCCGTTCTATGTTACAAACGCATAACGCCCACTCGATAATAAGTGCCATTTCGAAAGTTTAATTTCTTCAAAAAGTTTAGAACTTAACTTAGAAAGTTTAAAACTTCATATCACGATTAGATTAATTGGCTACAAGAGGTCCGTGCTATTCACAAAACACCCGATGATACACGCGGCTCGAAAATTACGGGGACGTCAAAGCTCAAGATTCGGCTGACGTATTTTAAATGTCTTGCCGGTTTACTTGGAAAGACCCAAAAAAAAACAATTGGTAAAGTAATTATTATTGGTAGTCACTTTCAAAAATACGTTATATACAAGTTATTCTGGTGTATGTTTAAACGGTTATGCCGTTAATTAATACAAAAGATATTAAAATTTGCCGGCAGTAAATCACATACATTTATATTTCGCGGAGAAGCATTTAAAATTCGATTCGGTAATGCGGGAACAATTGGAGAGAAGCGTAACTACTTATGGCCCTGATGCTAATAGCGTAATCAGATCCGGCCCGCACAGGTAAATAAAGCTTTTCATTTACCACAGATCTCGGTGAATGCGTTTTATAACGAATACAATGGTCAATTAAAAATGTTTGTTTAGATGGAAATCATGCATCGAGACTGGTAACCTAAAATCGCTGTTGCAAAAGGTGTATACGAATTTATTCTTTCCGAGAAAATATAAGCTAAAGGTGAATATTTATCGGGAATCAGTTGAGATCTCTCTGAAGAAATATTCAGAAAGTTCTTCCCGGCAATTTTTGTGATATACTATAATTCCATGATTGGCATTCACTGTTAGAATACAGTACAGTAGAGACGAATTGATTAATCCGGGCTGACCGTCAGAGAAAAAATTATCAGCAATTTAAAAATCTCCTGTACCTACATTAAATTATATTTATGTTCTATTTCCACAACTCGTAAACAAACTAAGTAGTTGACTATTTATAGCGTAAAGAATTGTAGAAAACGATGTTTTGTTTTTATCCTAAATCAATTCATAAGTTTAAAAACTAGCCCTACCTTGTAGTGCTGAAACTGGAAAAGCCATTGTTATAATAAAGAAAAAATGATTTTAATAGTGTTATCTATTGCAAACTTGTTTTAAAGACATTTAACAGCTGATCCCGTTTAATTCCGTACTTCGGTGATCCGAACGAGGTCCGATCCAATCAAGCCCGGATTAACGACACTGTACTGTATCAGAATTGTCTGTACCGGGGTACGTGCGTTTTTTGCAGGTGCAAGAGTTGTTCGAGGACGCAAAGAAACAATTGGAAAAACAAATTTCAGAATCATCTTGGCTGGACAAGCAAACGAAAATAAGTTCGATTCGTAAAGTGAAGAAGATACAATCGATAATAGGTTATCCAGACTGGTTCGACACAAATACACCGGCAATGTAAGCTTCCAAACCTCCAAACCTCCAAACCGAGAATGTTTTGTTACAACCATATCATTATTTAGGCCGGATTTGGAACCGCCGAATACGCTAGACGCGGATGCACAATTCGACAATGATTGGAATTACATATGTAAGTATTATTTCTTTAGTGCGTTTGGAAAAAGGAATTATAGTGTTGGGTGGTAAGCATCGTCTTACTTGAGCCGTTTATTTTCAAAGTGGCATAAGTCCCTTTGCCGTAATAAAAGGTGGTGACTTTTCAAGGACTATAGGAAATTATTTGTACCCACAAAAATATGCATATTATGATATAATATATAAAAATAATTTTTCTCGAACGTTCCCATCGATACTTTTAAACATGTTTCAACGCAAATCCTTAAACATCTCGATTTAAGAACAAAGTACGATAATAACGGTAAAATGACTAATGCCACTTTCAAAATGCTGTAAACTGCCTTATAACACGGTTAATACGTTCCGCGTTGTACGAATTTGCGTTATACGAAACGTACTGTACGAGAATTTTCTTCGCACAACACGCATAATCAAAAGTAACTTGCTTGGAATTATTATTACAGTGCCAAATTTTACTTTCTGCGTTTTATCAAATACGACAGTCTTTTAAAAATAAGTGACATATGCACGCTGTTGGTTAAAAGAAAAACATTATTAACGTAAGTAAAAAATCGTTTTCGTTTCACTGAAAAAAAATTAATTTCCTGAGTTTCATTATTTAGCGCGTTGTACCAGGAATCGCGTTATATGAAAACAGTAATCGCAAAATCACTGGCACGTTGTAGGAATTCGTATTGTAGGAACTCGCGTTATACGGGAGTCTACTGTAATCGACTCGTTTCCAAAAGGAAGTTACAGATGAAATTACAGTTACGTTGACTCATAAAATATAATGATTCACGATTTTCCACAGTCGTTACTTCCGCGTATTTACAAAGTCCGATGTACATCCCAAACATACCATAGTAAGTGCACTAAGAAAAATGCATATTATTCCATTTAGAAGATGCACAGAATGTAATTATGTTTTTTTAGCGTGATAGATTATGGCGCGACGGTCAATGTGTTTGGCCACGAATTACATCACGCATTCGATAGGGACGGTTAGTACGGGTACATATATATTTATTTATCTTAAATTATGGTACCATTGTTAAATTCGAACTTACTTCAGGTATAGAATACGATTCGGAAGGAGTTACTCCATTTTGGTCCAATTCAATGAAATTGGAGCATGAGAAACATACAAAATGTTTTGTGGACCAATTCGTAAAATACAAGGAGATTTCATTGATAAAACAGAATATAAAGCCGCTCGTAAGTGAGCTCAATTGTCTATTTCCATTACCAATTACCTATTTATTCAAATCAATCGCTGTGATTTTCATTTATCCTACTTACCGCGTAAGGTATCTCTTCATATTCGTATTAATATTTTAATTTCTAATTATGATTTATCAATAACTTCGGGGGATTGCAAGTTCACAATTATTTGTATGACCAGACGGAAAGTTAAGATGAGTAATTAATTTCGTATTTACAGTATAACAGATCTTTTATGGATTCCGTGGACGAGGACATGGCAGATGTCATGGGGTTAAAACTTTCGTACATGGGATTTCAAGAGATGCTTAAAAAGAATCGAGGTTTCTGCCCCGTTCTACCAGGATTGGAGAAATTTGGTTGCGAGAAATTATTTTTTATCGCATTTGCGAACGTAAGTGTACATCGCTGAAGCAATAAATTCTACACTCTGCATTTACTTTATTCTTCTGACTTTGTCTTTTTTTCCAGGGTTTCTGTTCGTATATGCCGCCAGAGCATCAGGAACAAATTTTATATGACAGCACCCATAGTTTGCCTGCGATACGAATTAACGGTGCTGTCGGGAATATGAAAGAGTTTAGCGCAGCTTTTGGTTGCAAGCCGAATGATCCACTGAACCTAAACCAGGCTTGCGACTTTTGGAAATGATAAATCAGTGAACAACGTTATCTTTTATCGCAACAATTATTATATTGCTTAATAATGTACGAAGTAACAATAAAGATGGTGCATCGATAAGTTGTTCGAATCGTGCATTTTGTCGATTGCAGTTAAAATTTTCTCACAACATTAGCGTTTAATTTTAAAGCGTCTCGTAACGCAACAGTATTAATAACTGACCCTGGACGCGTAATCAAATATTCTAACTACACGCGCTGGTGTATGTTGTACACCAATCGTTCTATTTGCAGTGTTTCATATTGATTCATCAATTGTTTTCCGTTATTCTTGTAATCTAACCTTTCCTTGTCATCCATGTACGGTGGTGAATTAAAATGTTGGTTGAAGTATATTAATTATAGCACCAAACAAAATTATTTTGTGTTCGTGCGACGTGCGTCCAGTGAGTACAACTCTTTTCGGGCCCTCCACGCTCTTCCCCCCGCGGCCACGATCTTTCAAACAATCGAGCATCGCGAACTACGCCTCTCGTAGCGGCAACGCGCGCACACACACAATCATCCATCCTACATACATATAATCGTTGGAAAACAATTTCAATCGTCGTTCGACATTTGTAGGAGCATCAGCGGGCCCCATATTACCTTTTGTTTTCTTTGGTGAATAGAATACGCCGCGTTTGTAATAATGTAAGTAAATTAGGGCAAAGCTCAGGTTTTTCAGTAAATAAAGGAAATTATACATATCAATATCGCACGGATTTCCGTGTAAACCAGATTGGAGTACAGAATACACCGCGCGTGTAGTTACATAAGAAAAAATGGCGCGTGTAGTTGAGGGTTAAGAATAAAATTGATAAGCCAGTCGTTAAACCCGCAATGCATGCACGTAAAGAATTTAATTGTCGGTCCATACATGACGTGCGTATACAATAAATACTCGAAGACACGCGTTGCACGAGCAGTTTAAAAAAAATTCTTTCACCTAATCGCTGACGTTTCGAGTAGTACATGCGGCGCCCAACACGATGAGGTTTTTATTAACCCTACTCGGGTGGCATACCATTCTAATAATTATGATTTCATTAATACTAAAACACGATCAAATTTAATGAACGTCGTACGTTAATACAGGGTGCTAAAGTAATGATCACCATCTGCATGACGTGATATTAAAAACATGAAGAACTGTTTGACGAAACAGCATTACCTATTTACACTGTGTTTTAGTATAAATCAAAATCAGTTTTAAGGAAAATTGACTGAGTCATTCTTATTTGAAAACCATGCTTTTCCCGTGACGCACCCTGTATTTTCGTATTACGAAATTGATATTATAATGTCTATTATACTATATCCGTGGATTCCTTTTCACGCGTTTTCATTTCGCCAAACTGTACACATGTAACTTTACATCAATAGGTTCTATGTTGTATGTACCACGTTAATAGTACTAACGCTATTGAAAGATTGGCGCACGTGGAGTTTACCGGCCAACACGACTCTCTCGTGTACTACTCCGGAATGTCAAAATTTAGGTAAAATATCAACTGCAGCAGTATTATATGTAACGCGCTGGTCATCGTAGTATTTTTTGCAATTTATAACAACGAACGGACCTGTGTTTCTGGTTCAAATTCTACCGCTTTGTTCAAAATGAAAGAAATATCGGAGGATCTGCAATCTACGTCTGCCAACAAATTATTTGACTATCATCAATTTTGTGATGACACTGAAATTTTTAGGTAATGTTTACCGGAGATATATGAATCTTAAAGGAGACCCATGTACCGACTTTTATGACTACGTTTGCCATAATTGGGCCACCTATAACGCAAGGCCAGCGGAAGTGCATTACGCGCATGTATGGGATGTAGAGCAGAGCCTAGAATTTAGAACTTTGTTGGCGTTGAAAAGTAAGTTGACAATTTTTGAATGAAAAATAACAATATCCGTTTTAAGCTAATCAAAGTTTAGATTAGAGATTATATCAATATTGTGGCAATAGCGCTTTTGGAAAACGGAAACAAAACTTCGACAGTGGCATTCAAAAGAGCGAAACTGTTGTACAAAACGTGCATGGACAAACGTATGTAATTGTAAACTTCCTTCAATGTTTTTTCGCCCCGATAATGTACCAGAAATAAATATGCCACTTCAAGATAACCATTGTATATTAATGTTTATTTTGCTTACCAGCGTTTTTGCCAAGATTGAATTCCACCGTTACAAAAAACCTAATGAAAACAGTCGCTGCAAATCTATTTTCGTTTGGTAATAATACTGCATCAGTTTCTGAGGCTTCGTTTTCGGAAATTGATACGCGGTACATTGCGTTAACCGGCGAGTCAGCATTGTTTGGTTTTGACATACAATTCCACCCGACGATGCAAAATATCATAATGACGGAAGTAAGTTCTGCGATAAATAAAACACGCTTTGAGCTAATTCAATGTTAGTAAAAACTTCCAAAGTTCGCATTTTCAGTTAGCGTAAAGCGCTACGAAACGTTCGAAAGCTATGATTTTCTAATTATACGTGCTTAGTACCAGATAGTTTGATATTACAGTGAACATGTGGAATATACGTTGCATATTTTATTAATGACGTAAAATTAGTGTATTAATTATATAAACACGTCAAGGCTCTATGCACCAGTGGCATTCAACCTTTTTACACCTGAGGACTGGTGATAATGCAAAAATATTTCACGCACCGCTGAGGCTCGAAGAAAAGCCGTTTCCCAACACTTACATCGCACACTCGCGCTAATCACACACCAACGCGATAAACATTCAAATTATTCTGCGTCTCAAATCTCGCTACAATGGCTGACTAGCATAAACAATATTTCTTTCGGAGGACCAATGCTCACCTACAGACACACAATGTTATTCGCATCTCATGCTTTTACATAAGATAAATCGGTAGCATATCCACTGGTATAAAAAAAAGAATTTCAAAGTCAATACATTGGACAAACAATATAATCCACCTGCTGCACGACATTAACCCATTAGTGCATGACGTTAAAAAATTTAGAATGTTTTTATCCTGCCGTTTCAGTTCGACTTAGATACGCAATGACAAAACAACATGACCTTTCCTTAAATGGGACTCTATGCGCCAATGGGTTAAGAAGGAAATAACGACTTGGTTTATACGAATTGACATTATTAATAAATGCATTTTGATAAGTATCCACTTGCAGATCAAACCACTCTTGTCCGCGTATGGCGCCTTCACGGGTTCCAGCAAATGGCCAACGGAAAACCAATTGAAACATTACAAGGCATTTTTATATCAAATATTTGCGAGTGTAGCAGAACAAAATTCTTCGAAATTCAAGGGGCAGGTTGAAAGCGTCATAAACGAAGTTATAGCATTCAGAGAAAAATTGTACGAGGTAAATGGATCACGTTAAATGAATTTAGATAATGAATGAAATACGCAAGTGAATTTCTAAGCTAAGTATTTAATTTTTTGCTTATGAATCTTACATATGCTCCACGCGTCGTCCAGTGCATTAAATGGGAAAGATTTTATACTCCCCAAACAGAATTGATGCCTATCAAGCAACTTCGGAATTGGTATAATATAGAAACGAACGCACACCTAAATATACAAGTATATATCCGTCTACGACATTCAATTTACCCTAACAACAAGTACTCTAAGCGTTCAATGCAGGAATGTTTACCGAAGCATTTTTTTTAACACTTATTAGATTAATTGGTTAGAGATGATCCGTGCTCTGTATAAAAATTCTAACGACGCAGACATCTCGAAAATCACGGAGTCTTCAATCGTCAAGTTTCACGTATATTATGCTAGCGAACTCGCCAGTTTATTACAAGTAACACCGGCAAGAGTGATTGGTAATTACGTTGCGCCAACTACTATGCTCCTTAAATATACACAAACGTGCACGAGTATTGTCTTGCAAATTGAAACGCTTTTCCTTCAGTAAATCACATCCATCTGTATTTCGCGGAACGACACATGGAACGAACACCGCAAATGGAAGCAGATTTAAAAGAAAGTGTCACCGAGATGGGTATTGAGATTAATGGTGAAATTACGCGCGAGCCGTATAGGTAAATATATTTTCTCGTTTGCAGTGAATCGTTTGGTGGTAAAGTTACTTTATAAACTGTAGCGGTAAATCTAAAACGTATGTCTAGGTGGAAAACGTGCATCGAAGATAATGCAATGAAAGTAGCCTTAGGAAAGGCGTACGTGAGTTCAGTTTTTTCACAGAAACAGAAAACAGACGTGAGTACTTGTACCATTTTCTCTTAACCGTTTTATACTGCAAGCCGGGTAATAACAAGTACTGTACATTATCAATAATAACGTAAGTGTAGTAACTTATTATCTAGTATATGATTTCCTTCAGCTAAAACAACTGCTCGAAACAGCGAAGAACTTATTGGAACAATTAATTTCCCAATCAAACTGGTTAGATTCTGACACGAAGCAATCTTCGATCGCCAAAGTGAGGAAAATGACAGGGGAAATCGGTTACCCTGATTGGTACGACACGAACAAAGCACCACCGTAAGTATTTCATAGTTGTGATCGTCGTAATTTACATTGAGCTCGAATGATTTGCTTTACGTAGATGTACACTCTTTTTTAGAACGGACTCGGATAACGTTAACCCTTTAATATCACAAGCACATTATATAAATGAACTGAATCGCGTGGGTAAGTATCGTTTTTTAGATGTTTACCGTACTCCTATATGCATATAATATTTCACAAACGAAATAGTAGTACGTTCTCGTTATTTCTATACCAAATTCACGAAGGAAATTTCGCTGAAACTTTACGCGACGCTTTGCATGAAATTGTCATAATTAACCCATTTAACGCAGAGTATTTAGATTGAATTACGAAATAAAGTGAGAAAGTCATTTCCTACAGTTGCCAGTGCCACGTATTTTCAATTGCCGATCTACGACCCTAACGTACCCTAGTAAGTGCAGTTTAAAAAAAATATGTAATCACGTGTTAATAATTTTACTTAAAATATTATTAAATTTGATAGCGTGGTAAATTACGGCTCCGCCCTCAGTGTGCTTGGTCACGAACTGCATCACGCATTCGATTACGATGGTTAGTCTGTTTATTTATTTTATTCCTGGTACGATTATTAAGGGCAAATATATTGCAGGCATCACGTATGACTGTGATGGAAATACGGCGGTGTGGTCCTCGCAAATGATTACGGAGCATGACAAACGTACAGAATGTTTTGAGGAGCAATTCAACAAATTTAAACAAAACGAATACCAGAAACTCAAATTGAATTCGCAAGTAAGTGCGTTCCGCAATTTATTCATTCTTAAGAAGAACTTGTACAATTTACTTCTCAGAAAGATGCGAATTCTATAAATATTTAAATGAGCAATCAACTTTCTTTATCTCTATTTAAATAGATGAACTTAAGCATCCGTATACTCGTGTCTTCCCTATTAATTCGGCTCCGAGATGATCTACTTTAACCAGGAGGTGATTGGGGGAAAAACAAAAAGGTTTAAATAATATTTTTTCGTTTACAGGATAATTCATCTTTCGAGTATACCACGGATGAAGATATGGCAGACGTTATGGGGTTAAAGCTCGCTTACATGGGATTTAAACAAATGCTTAAAAAGAGTAAGGATGTCTGCCCAGTTTTACCGGGCTTCGAAAACGACGGCTGTGAAAAATTATTCTTTATCGCATTTGCAAATGTGAGTGTACACAATTTCCAGTACTAAATATCATATTTCATTTTTAATATATTTGTATCATTGGAATTCCGATTTACGTGGCGTCAAATTTTATTATGTCTAATCGAATCAAGAGACAAGGTGTTGTCTCGGGCCAAGTACAAGTACGCGAGACTAGGCGTTGTATCTTTTCGGGTAAGAACGAACGGGGGTTTTCGGGGTGGTCAAACCGCATTAAAAAATATATTTTTTTCATATTTTGAAATACCAAGCATGCGATACTTCGGAACATTTGATTGTTTTCAAATAGCCTAATTATCTCTCGTTTTAGGCTTTCTGCGCAACTATACCGCAACAACAGCAAGAAATATTTTTCTTCGATGACACGCACAGTTTGCCTCGAATAAGGGTCAACGGTGCTGTTGCAAATATGAAAGAGTTTAGCACGGCTTTCAATTGCAAGCCGGGACATCCTCTGAAGGCAGACAAGCCTTGCGACTTTTGGAAATAGATGAATCCACGCACACCGTTGTTACTTAACCGTACGATGCAATGTCAGAATTAATAATAAAAAGAATAATCTGTCAGCTATCAAGTTGTTCGAAATGGTCATTTTGTCCTTCGCAAACTACATTTTGCATTATGTACTTGCGTCACACTTCAAAGCCATACAAATTATTAATACTTTTACACGAATCGATATACATTGCAATAATTCTTATGATACTTATTTTACAAAAAGCAAATCGATAAGCCGAACATTAAAGTAACATCGTTTGAGAGTAAAAAATTTAATTTCCTCTCCCTATGTGGCAATAAATAGACGAGGATATCTGCCGAACGAACTAGTACACCAAAAAGTTTGTGCCCCCAAATTCAAAACGATGAAGCTTCTATTAATACTTCTCAGGTGATACCAAATTTCAATAACTGTACTTCGGTTTCTATTATTTCTGTTCCGCACAAATGTAATTTTTCTTTCATAGGACTTGCGTAGTATGCACGACAGTGATAGTAGTCGTGCAATTACAAAACTGGCACATATGGAGTTTAGCGGTTAATCTGAATCCGACATGCGAAACCGAAGAATGTGAAAAATTAGGTAAAATTGCAATTGCGTAGTAAGAACTGGACTCCTGATGTTCATGCAAATACATATTTTTATAAGAGATTTATAATGCAGAGGGATTGGAAAAAAAATTTGTTATGTTATTACAGGATTATATTTTTTTATATTGCACATTTTGCGTTATATTATATTATGTTGTATTATTATATTGCACAGTTAGTATTATACGTGCATTCGTATCACGTAATTTACCTCACTTATTCAAATATTGTTTAACCCTATTTAAATATTTTACTCGTATTTTGCATAATCGACTCACGAAATCGGTTCAAGTTCAGTAAAGAAAGTATGCATTTTGCATAAATATCCGTACTTTAGTAATAGCACTTTACACATCGTGATGTTGGATATTTGCGCGTATAACGTTTTTTATAATTATTTAATGTTTTTAGGGCTTTTGTGTTAATTGATGAGAGCTTGTAGAAATTTGTGATTATGTGCCAACTCAAGGTCTTTGTTCTTGAAGCAGATTCATACTTTGCGAAATTAGAAAGTCAAATTGTATCGATCGAATGGCCCGGATCTACTTGGACCATCTCCTCTTCCAAAATATATTATTCTGATATCTTTCTAATTAGCGCAAACATCCTGGATTCTACACTTTCCACACCATGATGCTGAAATTTAACTACTCGTCCGAACTGATAACGCAATTAGCCGAGTTTTCCACTACTTCTGAAATTTCTAGGTAAGATGTATCAGGAAAACATGAATCCAACCCAGGAGCCGTGTAATGATTTTTACAAATACGCCTGCCAAGGATGGAAGTTTCGAACTTCAGAGTTGCACGCAGTAACTCCAGAAATGATTTGGACAACAAGCGCATACTTGGAAATAAAAGCGCTATATAATATGAGAAGTAAGTCACGCGTTTAAGAATGTAACGCGAGAGGGACGAGTTTATCAAAATGTCGTATTACAGAACTTTTGGAGAACAAAAGCCCATCCGGATCGAAAGAATTCGAGCGAGCAAAAGAAGTCTACAAGACCTGCACAGATATTCGTAATTCTGAATTTCGATATCGAGGGTGTCACGTTATATCCGTAAAAGCCGTTAAGGGTGGATTACCAATGCGTGTCTAAGGGTGCAGTATCCGTACCAAAATGTCTAAAGTTTAATACGATTCGAACGGTACGCCCAAATGTAAGATCACTGATAACGCACTTTGACACGCAAGATTTTCGCGGATCACATTTGTGCAGAACCACAACTAAAAAAGATATATTCCGAAACAATTTTTTTAGCGTTTGACATTTCGGCACAAGAATCTTTGACTTAGAATCAGGGATCCACACTTAAGGAGTTTTACGGATACTTCGACACACCCTGTACATTAAAAACAAAAATGTACATATATTATATAATATTAATTCAAAACGAAAATAACATAATATGTTAACAAAATCGTAATAACAATAATAATAATATTCATCGTTAGCATATTTGGCAAGAAATAAACCCAGTGCTGTGAGAGAATTGATAAAGAAAAATGCGCCATTTCCACCTTTTCTTGCCACAAATGCGACTGTGGAATCTACATACGGAGGAATTGATTTGGGGTACATGAAGATAACTGGAGAATCAGCATTCTTTGATTATACCATACAGGCCAGCAACAATCATCTAGATGAGATAATAACAGAAGTAAGTTGTACGATAAATGTATTAAAAATAAATTTCTATGTATAATATTTTCCTAACCTTTAGCGGAGAAACACAAGCATAATATTTATAGAAACGATTCCTTGCAGTTGATACCTCTAAAATCTCCTTACGGAAGTGTGATACGTGTTCAGGATTGGAAAAAATCAACCGAATTACAAAATTACAAAACCTTTTTGAAGCACGTAATTCAAGCCATTGTAGGGCCCGGTGATGTGTTTTCAACAAAAACAATCGAAAAGGATATAGACAACGTCATAGAATTCCGAGAAAACCTGAATGCGGTAAATGAATTAAGTGATCTAATCGTTAAGTCGTTTATTGTTGTTCGGGACAAGCCGAACGGTGGCGTGAGTTGTCGGGCCACATGCTCCTTCTCTCTCACTCCCCTCTCACACGCAGCTGCGCTCGTCCGGCCTTATGGTGCGGGCACATGCTCGCCCCAACGCGAGACCGAGATATTCGCCGAGGGCTGCCGGGACGGTCGTACAGGAGAGGTGCTATTTGAACGCGTGGCGAGACTCTCGCCAAGCGTTCGGGTGCTATCGGAAATCTTTGCCTAGTGCTCGGGGGCTATCGCAAACCTTCGGAAGAGGCGCTTCGTTACCCCGAAAGGATGAAAGTAAGAAGTGTCCTTTTCCCCCACTCACGCTACTTGGCGTATTTACCCCGTATTTATTTTTCTCCGGAGACTTAGGCGGGTTCGCGGAGTACTAAAACTGCATATTTCCCCGGGCGGGTTTATGACGGGTCCGTGGAAATTCGGAGGGTACTTAAAGGCAGGGATGGCAACAAGAACCGAACGAAACCGAATCCGAACCGAACCCACCCAGGTAAAGAACCGAACGTAAGTCGCTCGGGAAGTTGTACGGTTCAGAGGAACCTCGAAGTGTCGCGAGCGAGCAATTGTCGTGACAACTCGAGCCCGGAACGCCCGAAGTATCCGGCCCGAGTTGTCGCGACAATTGCTCGCTCGCGACAACACGAGTTGTCCGGTTCCAGTTGCCCGGAACGCGAATTGTCGCGAGCGAGAAGTTGTCGCGACAACTTCTGGCTCGAATTGTCGCGAGCGAGAAGTTGTCACGACAACTTCTCGGAGAACTGCTCGGACAACTCGTGCAGATGACTGACAGTATTAGATAATCTAACCAAATTTGGCTCGAATTTTTTTGTAAAATTGTGTAAGTTCCACGCGCGTTGAATTTCTGTACGCTGACAGAACATATTGATAAATACACTTAATAAAAGTGAATAATAAGTAATTCTATGAAATTGATCGGCAGCCCGCAATTGTAAACTAATACACGGTAATAAATTCAACAGCGATAATTAATAAAATAAAAAATATCTTACTATTTAAAATATCTTTGTGTGGTTTTCTCTGTCAAAACACGCGGTGCATCTCTCATCAAATAGGTTGTTTATACAATACTTATATTTGTTTAAATCGATCAGAATGTCTTTCGAGGCAGTTTATTACTTCCAGAAGGTTCCCCCGACGGCGCGTTTCCCTCGCCCTCCCTTTCTTTTCATTCGCTTCTCTCTCATCGGCAGTTTCATCGTCATTGACACAGCGTGTTAATTTGGCTCGACTTTTTTTTGTAAAATTGTGTAAGTTGCACGCGCGTTGAATTTCTGTACGTTGACAGAAAATATTGATAGATACACTCAATAAAAGTGAATAATAAGCAATTCTATGAAATTGATCGGCAGCCCGCAATTGTAAACTAATACACGGTAACAAATTCAACAGCGATAATTAATAAAATAAAAAATATCTTACTATTTAAAATATCTTTGTGTGGTTTTCTCTGTCAAAACACGCGGTGCATCTCTCATCAAATAGGTTGTTTATACAATACTTATATTTGTTTAAATCGATCAGAATGTCTTTCGAGGCAGTTTATTACTTCCAGAAGGTTCCCCCGACGGCGCGTTTCCCTCGCCCTCCCTTTCTTTTCATTCGCTTCTCTCTCATCGGCAGTTTCATCGTCATTGACACAGCGTGTTAATTTGGCTCGACTTTTTTTTGTAAAATTGTGTAAGTTGCACGCGCGTTGAATTTCTGTACGTTGACAGAAAATATTGATAGATACACTCAATAAAAGTGAATAATAAGCAATTCTATGAAATTGATCGGCAGCCCGCAATTGTAAACTAATACACGGTAATAAATTCAACAGCGATAATTAATAAAATAAAAAATATCTTACTATTTAAAATATCTTTGTGTGGTTTTCTCTGTCAAAACACGCGGTGCATCTCTCATCAAATAGGTTGTTTATACAATACTTATATTTGTTTAAATCGATCAGAATGTCTTTCGAGGCAGTTTATTACTTCCAGAAGGTTCCCCCGACGGCGCGTTTCCCTCGCCCTCCCTTTCTTTTCATTCGCTTCTCTCTCATCGGCAGTTTCATCGTCATTGACACAGCGTGTTAATTTGGCTCGACTTTTTTTTGTAAAATTGTGTAAGTTGCACGCGCGTTGAATTTCTGTACGTTGACAGAAAATATTGATAGATACACTCAATAAAAGTGAATAATAAGCAATTCTATGAAATTGATCGGCAGCCCGCAATTGTAAACTAATACACGGTAATAAATTCAACAGCGATAATTAATAAAATAAAAAATATCTTACTATTTAAAATATCTTTGTGTGGTTTTCTCTGTCAAAACACGCGGTGCATCTCTCATCAAATAGGTTGTTTATACAATACTTATATTTGTTTAAATCGATCAGAATGTCTTTCGAGGCAGTTTATTACTTCCAGAAGGTTCCCCCGACGGCGCGTTTCCCTCGCCCTCCCTTTCTTTTCATTCGCTTCTCTCTCATCGGCAGTTTCATCGTCATTGACACAGCGTGTTAATTTGGCTCGACTTTTTTTTGTAAAATTGTGTAAGTTGCACGCGCGTTGAATTTCTGTACGTTGACAGAAAATATTGATAGATACACTCAATAAAAGTGAATAATAAGCAATTCTATGAAATTGATCGGCAGCCCGCAATTGTAAACTAATACACGGTAATAAATTCAACAGCGATAATTAATAAAATAAAAAATATCTTACTATTTAAAATATCTTTGTGTGGTTTTCTCTGTCAAAACACGCGGTGCATCTCTCATCAAATAGGTTGTTTATACAATACTTATATTTGTTTAAATCGATCAGAATGTCTTTCGAGGCAGTTTATTACTTCCAGAAGGTTCCCCCGACGGTGCGTTTCCCTCGCCCTCCCTTTCTTTTCATTCGCTTCTCTCTCATCGGCAGTTTCATCGTCATTGACACAGCGTGTTAATTTGGCTCGACTTTTTTTTGTAAAATTGTGTAAGTTGCACGCGCGTTGAATTTCTGTACGTTGACAGAAAATATTGATAGATACACTCAATAAAAGTGAATAATAAGCAATTCTATGAAATTGATCGGCAGCCCGCAATTGTAAACTAATACACGGTAATAAATTCAACAGCGATAATTAATAAAATAAAAAATATCTTACTATTTAAAATATCTTTGGGTGGTTTTCTCTGTCAAAACACGCGGTGCATCTCTCATCAAATAGGTTGTTTATACAATACTTATATTTGTTTAAATCGATCAGAATGTCTTTCGAGGCAGTTTATTACTTCCAGAAGGTTCCCCCGACGGCGCGTTTCCCTCGCCCTCCCTTTCTTTTCATTCGCTTCTCTCTCATCGGCAGTTTCATCGTCATTGACACAGCGTGTTAATTTGGCTCGACTTTTTTTTGTAAAATTGTGCAAGTTGCCACGCGCGTTGAATTTCTGTACATTAATACGTAAATTAATCCGAACGGCGTTGCTTTAAGTAGGATAAATAAGAGTGACTGATGAAATGCATAACCGCAACGAGCAATTCAATGTTTTCGACGTAAATACTAATTTCAATCATACCTACTCTGATTTTCTTAAAAAAGTACAAAGTACGATATTAACGTACAACAAAATTTCAGAGGCCACGAATTAATTAAATAGTAAGTTGTAACGAAACCAACAAACGTGTTTTTTTTACTTCATTATCTAAGAAAACTATTGAGATAAAGCAGAAGACGAACAATTCTTTAAACCCCTTCTTACATGTAAAGATATTTTACTACAAAATTACATAGATCCCAGCAGTTTTCCACTGCAAATAGGAACGCATAAGGCAATTTTAAGTGGGGAAAGGTTAGACCGATGTCGCGATATATTTTTAATACAAGGAATATTACGATCACCGTTTTTTCGGACATATTATGGAACCAACAAAAGAAAAAATAGCATAGAATACTTGACGAGTATCATAGTACACCTTTCGCTGAACATTCAGGATTTCACGAACTACTTTTCGAAAACAAACCAGAGTTGCCTACGGCCATTCTTCCGTAAATTCAATTCCGATACACATACGATTACTATTTAGATGGCATAACATTGAAATTAAGGAATCGCGAAATTGCAAAGAATAATCTTATTGAATCAAAAGAAGCAAACATAAAATACTACGACAAAAGAACAGCATAAATGCATCAATTATGAAATCAGAGACCAAGTGCAACTTCTAACTGAATATTTTCCCAACTCCAAACTGCACTGGTCCATACGTTGTAGCAGAAATAAATTCACCCGTAAACGTAACTATTCGAGTGAAGGAAAGGAAAGGAAAACTGAGAGGGACGGAATTAAATCAAACGAGCACTTTACACCAAAAACGAAAATGTATTGGTGCGTGAGGTGGAAAAGCCTCGAAGGCATAAAAACCACCTCAACATTGTCGGTATACAGTTAATAAAATTTATTCGCAAAGGAACACGTTGAATAACAGTTTCTATACATTTTCATATTTTTCATAGCAGTTAAAAACAACACATAGTTTTATAAATAATAGCTCATAACAATTACCATTTTCGGTGTTATTCTTACCTTTTCTCATTTGTGGTACAAATAAAAAATTGTAGTACAAATGAGAAAAGATGGGAATATCGAAAATGGAAATTGTAATAAGCTATTATGTATGTAACTTATACTGTGTATTGTTTTTAACTGTTATAAAAAATATGAAAATGTATAGAAACTGTTATGCAACAATTCCATGCGTCCCTCACCCATCACCCCTCACGGAGATGGTGATTACATTTCAGTAACAGCACATCTTTTAATGCGTCCGCCGATAAATTGTATCGCAATACTGTTAGCACCTGCCGGAGGTGGGAGAACGTGCGCTCCACCGACACTTGTGTCATGGGGACCGCAAGTGCCACAATCGCCATACTGTGTAGTTCCTCGTCGGTTTGTCGCCTGGCCTCCCAAAATTTGAGAATGTTTACTTCGGTTGGAACACGCGGCCAATCAGCGTATTTTTCTAAAATACAGGAAAGCCCGTTTCCGCTGGTGCTCCTCCTGTGCACGTGGGCGTCCACCTCTCTGCTTTTCAGTAGGCGTTGAATTTCGCCCTCCGCATAGTTTGGCGATGTTGCGACCTGGGTGGTGTCCTCGGCATGGGAAGGAGACGTTCCCCTCCCGATGCGCAACCACAATGACCGCAGATGTCGTACAGCTTTTTCGGTGTCTGCTGGGGTTAAGATCAGCCGGTACCGCGGATCCATGTACATGGCCGCAGCGAATACGGGCGTCCCTAAAAGCGTCGCCTCGCGCCTGTTCATGCAGTCCACCAAGTTGATTGCAATATCACCTTCGAAACGCATCGTCTCAACTTTGCAGCGAAGCCATGCGTGGTAGAACTCACCAATTGTGAGTTGCTGCTTTTGGAACGTCTGCGTTGCAACCGCAGCTGGTTGCAAAGAGGAACAAAAATCGTCGATAATTGCCCAATCGGCGTTCGACAGCGTCAGTAGGCGGTGGTGCTGCCGCCGGGATCGCAGTTTTTCCGCGAGGTCCGCGCAAACACCTCGCACCGCGAGGAGGGACTCGAGCATGTTGTGTAAGGAGCTCCACCTCGTCACCACATCCAATGAAGGTTTTTTGAAGCCCATTGCCTTTATTTGCACTGCTATTGTTGGTGTACGTAAATATTTACACAGCTGCCTTGCACTGGCAACAACCGGGGCCAGGTCCGGTTTGGATTTCACCGCGTCCGCAACACATAGCTGCAGCGTGTGCGCTGCGCAGCGCACGTTGCATATTGTGAGGTGTTGCAAGGCGACATCCAATGCCGGGATGTCCTGGTCTTCCTCCTCCTGTGCGTCGTCCGTTTCGGACTCCTCATCGGTGAGGTCTTCTTCGGTTGATTCGGGCAGGAACGCTCCCTGGAACGCAGACAAATCCGATCCGAATGTGTTCGACATCCCGGTTGAATCGGATGCGCCTGACGAGTCGCCAACGTTGTTGAGGGCAAATTCCGGCGACATTTCCCTGGTGTCCCATTCTTTGATGGCCTTCACCAGATTGGCAGCATTGTCGGTTGTACAGCTGTACAAGTTATCTAACCCAATGCCGTATTCCTCCAGGATCCGCCGAATTTCTTCCCTTAAATTATGCGCAGTGTGGCTCACGAATATCTCTTTTACGGCGAGATTACGCAAAATAATCTCCCCATTATTGACAAACTGAACATTCACACTTATGATCTGCCTGTCCAATCTGGTGGCGGTGTCTACTTTCAGCGAAAGCATTCGCCCACGCACCTCCTCCCGGATGCACTGCCTCAATTGCGCAGCCGATTTGTGCACTTCCTCTACGATATTACGTCGATTTATCGTAATTCTCCGACCTTCAATTTTGGAATTTAACGCCTCCAAAATAGGGTCGATAATTTGGCGGAATCCTGCATCCTCCATTAATGAAAAAGGCTGCCCGCTCACTGTCACTAGGTAGCAGCACGCTTTCTTTAATCTCTCCTCGTCCATGTCGATGTTCAATGACGACCTTCTTTTCAAAGGTCTTGCATGCTCCGTTCCATTCGTCTGCTTTTCCGCCTTAAGTAAAGCAGCTTCCATGGGATGCTGCCGCTGTACATGGCGCTCCATATTGCCTGCGTGTCTTCCCTGAAAAAATTAATGAATTAAATATTCTGAATTACAATCCATGCCATTGATTTAACGCCAAATCGCACACTTAAAATCTTCGACATTCTGTTTTTGAGATATTTTGTGGTGGGTGGTAAGCTTAGGGCGCCGCATTTTGTATATTTTTTATTTCAGGAATTATCATTAAGAACTTTTGCACGTTTATTTGCATTGGTGCGCGGAAAACGCACCTAATTTGCGAACAATGTTGTGGACGTTGTATGAATTAAAATAAAAATATATTCTTAATCTGAATGTAATATGAATTTCAACGAGTTCATTTTTATAATTCGGTTAATTTTATGAATATCATGAAACGGTTTTCACAGTCGGGTCATTCCGCGTCAACCGGGCCCCTTTTTACACGCATGGTCGAGAATTTTGCTGAATTTTTGTGGCCATGCAGTGTTCGTGGAGAAAAGAATTGGGTTGAAAAAAAAAAAGCCTTCGAATTTTTAAAAAAATTTTGAGTTACACCCTCTCAAACTTTTAGGTCAGGTTATTTTTTACAATTCATATCTCCCGAAATATTCTAACCCCGAACTAACTAGTCTATCCCGAACAATATTAACAATATCGCATTCCGACAAATTCGGTTGCATTCATAAAAGATTAAACTTTCAATAAAAAGATACATAATTGTTGCATAATACTTATAAACCTAAATACAGTTTATTTGAGAAATAGATATTGCTGTATCTCCCAAAACGCATATCCAAATTTTTTCGTTATTTTTTTGCAACAACTGCGAAGCCTCTGAAGAATGACACAAGAATCCCGATGGCCGTTTTAAAACTTTTGGAGATATGATCTTTTATTCGCCAGTATTTCGTTGTCAAGTTATAAAGCCCCAATGCCGGAAAACCGTATGTCGTACAAAAAAAAGCATAACATGAATTGTGGGTAATTTTCTCTTCTTTGTTTTGATATGGAGCCACCTTTTGCGTAGAAACTTTACGTTTGAAGTGATTATCCAAAACCAACAATTTTAGCGTTTTGTGCTGATTTGTCACATTTGCGGTATAAAAAAATTGTTAGAGAACATCGGATTCGTGTTCGGCACCACAAAATACATGGAGCGAACCACTAACAACAATTGCACTACAACTTTGTACTTCAAACTATCATTTGGCTGGACTACCGGAACTAAAATTCAGCAAAATTCTCGACCATGTGTGTAAAAAGTAGTCCACTTGACGCATAATGACCCAGACGTATTCAGAAAGATTTAAAGAATTATGAAATAAATTTTTTAAAAAATTCCTGTTTTAATTATAAAAATATTAGAAAATGATATTCTAATTAAACCATTTTAAAGTATTAAAATTGGCTTCAAATGAAATATTAAGGGGTTACACCGCTCGAGCGCCTCGAAATTTAAGGCTTTTTCCCGAATTTTTATTGAAGAAATAAGAAGTTTTTATGGAAATGCAAGTACACTACTTTATTGTGTATACATTTAATTAGAAAATTATTATTTTCGTTTTCGATATATTGAAATATCTAAGTAGATTCATTGAAAATTTGTGAGGTCAATGTGGGCAGTTTAGTGCCCACTGACTTTGGAGATACTGTTCTGGAAAAAACGCTTTTAAAGTTTTCGTTATAGTTTAGACGTGAATAAAACCTTTCGGTTACAAATAAATAAACAGATTAACAACTTCCTCACGCCTTTTTTGCGGGTACCTCGAACATCATTACTAACAGTAAAAACCAAAAAAAAAAAATTGGAAAAGTTTGTTTTCATTGGAAAGAAGTGTACTTTAAGCAAATAACAAATTTGAAGTTTTATAAAAGCCCGAGCGGTGTTGCCACTTAAGCCAAGTTACAAACAAAAATTCCGAAAATTGACGGAGTTACAGTGACTTGAATGGAGCGTTTAGCGTATGGGTCATTCCGCGGTCATTCCTGTTTTTTACACACATTGTCGAGAATTTTGGTGAATTTTTGTGACCATGTGGTGCTCGCGGAGAAAAAAATTTTGGTAAAAAAAAACTTCGAATTTTTGAAAACTTTTTGAGTTACAGCCGTTCAAACTTTTAGGTAAGGTTATATTTAAAAATTCATATCTCCCGTACTATTAACAATATCGCATTGCGACAAATTCGGCTGCATTCATAAAAGATTAAACTGTCAATAAAAAAATACATGATTGTCACATAGTGTTTATAAACATTGAAAAAGTTAATTTGAAATAAAGAAATTGCTCTATCTGCGAAAACAGGGCAGCAAATTTTTTCGTTATTTTTTTACAACAACTGTGAAGCCTTATCTAAAGAATGACGCAAGAAACTCGGTGGTCGATTTAAAACTTTTGGAGATATGATTTTTTATTCACCAGCGCGCACCTCAGAGGCAGCCGTGGTAGTCCAGTCAAATAGTAGTTTGAAGTGGAAAGTTGTGGTGTAATTGTTATTAGTGACGTACTTTATGTATTTCGGGGTGCTGAACACGAATCTGAAGGTGTTCAACAACATTTTTTACGCCAAATATGACAAATCATCAAAAAACACTAAAAAATTTTGTTTTTTGTTAATTACTTGAGAAGTAAGCTTTTTACGCAAAAGGTGGTGCAATATAAAAATATAGAAGAGAAAATTACCTACATTTCATGTTATTATCATTTTTTGGTGCGGCATATGGTTTCCGCGGAAAAGAGCGTTATAACTGGGGAACAAAAATAACGCAAAAAAAAATGTACGTCAAAAATTTGCCCAAATTCAAATAAGCATAACTCCGCGAAAAATTGTTATATCCAAAAGATTTTTTTTTCGCTTTAAAGGGTGAGGTATGCACTCTATGGTACCATTGTTAGATTTTGAATTTAGCCTCCCCCTCCCCCCATTCTAGCAAAAGTAAGGACGTGTTGCACTCCAAACAACGGAGGAAGGGGGAGGCTAAATTCAAAATCTAACAATGGTCCCTTAAAGTGCATACTTCACTCTTTGAAGTGAAAAAAAAATCTTTCAAGTATAACAATTTTTCGCGGAGTTATGCTTATTTGAATTTGGGCAAATTTTTGACGTACATTTTTTTGCGTTAACTTTGTTCCCCAGTTATAACGCTCTTTTCCGCGGAAACCATATGCCGCACCAAAAAATGATAATAACATGAAATGTAAGTAATTTTCTCTTCTATATTTTTATATTGCACCACCTTTTGCGTAAAAAGCTTACTTCTCAAGTAATTAACAAAAAACAAAATTTTTTAGTGTTTTTTGATGATTTGTCATATTTGGCGTAAAAAATGTTGTTGAACACCTTCAGATTCGTGTTCAGCACCCCGAAATACATAAAGTACGTCACTAAAAACAATTACACCACAACTTTCCACTTCAAACTACTATTTGACTGGACTACCACGGCTGCCTCTGAGGTGCGCGCTGGTGAATAAAAAATCATATCTCCAAAAGTTTTAAATCGACCACCGAGTTTCTTGCGTCATTCTTTAGATAAGGCTTCACAGTTGTTGTAAAAAAATAACGAAAAAATTTGCTGCCCTGTTTTCGCAGATAGAGCAATTTCTTTATTTCAAATTAACTTTTTCAATGTTTATAAACACTATGTGACAATCATGTATTTTTTTATTGACAGTTTAATCTTTTATGAATGCAGCCGAATTTGTCGCAATGCGATATTGTTAATAGTACGGGAGATATGAATTTTTAAATATAACCTTACCTAAAAGTTTGAACGGCTGTAACTCAAAAAGTTTTCAAAAATTCGAAGTTTTTTTTTACCAAAATTTTTTTCTCCGCGAGCACCACATGGTCACAAAAATTCACAAAAATTCTCGACCATGTGTGTAAAAAACAGGAATGACCGCGGAATGACCCATACGCTAAACGCTCCATTCAAGTCACTGTAACTCCGTCAATTTTCGGTAATTTTTATTTGGAACTGGGCTTAAAATATTCTGCGAAGTACAAACTTCAAAGAGACAAGAAAAAATAAACTTCGTTTTTCTGGAAATTTCAGGATGGCGTAACCCCTTAATGCAAAGCTTGACAAGAAGTGAGTTCCGGAACTATTAAACAAAAACCTGGGTATAGGAAAAGCACTGTCTCTAAATGTCTAAAATAATTGTTATTAGTAATTGACTTACCGCTAACAGTTTTCCACAGCCTGGGATGGTGCACGCTGATTTGCCCACGTTGGCAAGCCAGGTAAAATATCGCCGGACGAATGCTACACTTGGTCGACCAACCTCGTTCGACGACATTGCGCGAAAAGAATTGACAAATAACGCAGAAAAATCAAACACCAACTGGGACTTGCTCCAAAGTAGTAGACTGTAGGTTGTGTGCAATATGACTTTCCGACACGGAATGATTCGACCTTGACCAAATTGGCACAAGGAAGTCTCTTCAGTTAGAATGCGAAGATGTCGCGCTATGTCTTTTACAAATTTTCCGCCAATTAGGTTGCTCGTGGGTAAGCGACGAAGGGCTTGGCTGGGTTTTCCCAAAGAGTGGGGATAGCGCGAGACGGCGGCAGGTTTCGAAGAAATTGAGGCAAGGTTCCTGGAATGAACCCGCTAAGTCCCGGTGGGCCCAAAATGACCGCGCCCGAACGCGCTGACCCAGGTTTTTAAGTTTACCTGCGTATGTTGCTGGCGCGGCTACTTGTTCCTCTACGGTTGGACCAAAAATAAATGTTTAGTTATTTGTAATCAGAAAGATTGTCGCTATGGTCTGTACCAGAATTAATAATTTTTATTAAAAATTGGGAAAATGGCGGACGTATGAAACGCAATACTTACGGGGTCAATTTTGTAATCATAAAGTATGATATTGTTATTTTATAAACATGATTTTGGCAGAAACGAGAACCAGTAGGATGTGGAATATCCTGTTCAAATTTCAGAGCAATCCGTCGTGTAGTTGTTGAGATTTTTGACGCGCCGATACATTCTTTAGACGTTATTTATGAAAATGCAAAAAAAAGAAGTTTCGATTTTTTACCCATCCACAGGTAGTTGGCCCCTTAAAACGCGAATTATTTCATGTAATCAGTTACTTTTGCTTATTCGAATAGAAACCCATTGATACAAGGATGGAATGGGAATACAGTAAATACAGTTTGCATACTATAGTACTGATGTCATTGTAATAAGGGTACTGTTGCACGAAAATTTGGAGAGGGATCCCGGCGGCAAAAATTCGGAGGGGTTGATTCGCGTTTTGCCGAATCTTCCTATCCGGGGGTCCCTCTCGTACCTACGGCGAAAACCGAGTCCCAACGCCTTCTCGCAACCGGCAGGCCCAAAGCGGCCGCGCCCGAATGCGCTGTCCCGGGTTTTATGGTTCGATAGTATAATAATAAGACGGTCATAATGACACATAATAAAGGGGTTTCGACTAAAATCCAGAAACGTTAAGCCCTAGTATAAAACAGCATAAAGAAAATAATTTAAGTAAAATGAAATCACCAGCTAAAGGATGTTTACCTGTGTAAAATAATGTACGTACCGTGTACCGGTATTCTCAGAAACTCATTTTATGGCGCTTGTACCACTAAACACAATAAACGACTTATAAAGTCAGTCATAGGCATGGATCAGCATCGAAGATTATTAGTACAAAATACAAACGTTCGTGAAATTTAGACACACGAGGGGTAGGATAACCGTAATTGTCGGACACTTAAAAAGATTTTCCCAAAACTTAAATTCGTTATTCGAAATCTAAAATGTTACGAAATCTAAAACGATAATTTATTTATCCGAGAGGATGCTTCGATGAGCGCGGTATTTCTGTGCTAATTATATTAATTATATTTTAATTTTGAGATCGAGTAGTCGCTTTCTATTGATTGCACGATAAAAAAAGAAGCAATATTGAAAATGGAAACGAATGCATTAGTATT
The DNA here is from genome assembly GCA_933228935.1 of Pemphredon lugubris. Lineage (NCBI taxonomy): Eukaryota > Metazoa > Arthropoda > Insecta > Hymenoptera > Crabronidae > Pemphredon > Pemphredon lugubris. The sequence goes on from OW121815.1 coordinate 19,985,044, forward strand.
ATTTTTATATACTCGTAATTTTGAAAGATTTTGAATAAAATACTTTCTAACAGTAACCTTTCAAAATTATGAGTATATAAAAATAATACGAATGCATACTTTTCTATTTTCAATATTGTTTCTTCTTGAAATTGTGACATAATTGTTTAAACTCTGCAAACAGACCGCTGCGGCTGCAATCACTTCCACGTCCTCCATCGCGTAAGGTTCAATTATATGCGAGGGGCAGTGGCGGAGATAACTCCGGAGAATATCATCGAGCCACCCTTGTGAATTTTTGTTTGACCCCACCTCCCAATTCACCGTTCTTGCTGGTAAAATCAGTAATTCCGAGGCGGTTACAGTTTTTCTTCAATTACTCCGAAGTTACTGCGTGCTCGCGGCTGCTTTTTTTTTGCAAACTGTTCGCCTCGAAACGCGCTACAAGGATGTCATTTTTTCATAATTTTTGGTGAGGGCCCAGACAGTCAAATTAACGATTATTTTATATTTTTATGAGTTATGCGTTGAAAAATAAACTTTTTGAACTGGATTGAAAATTCCCGTTAAAGTACAATCTTTTCTGAATCTAACCTAAAAAAACAAATAATTCTACGGTAAACCAGTCCGCGCCTAGAAATGTTGGAAGAAAAAGTGTCCCAATTTTTCAAAGTCTCATAACTCCTCGAAAGTCAAAATAAAAAATCCGAACAAAAGTCGGGTGGCTTGTCTCACCTCCCTCTATAGCATATCTCAAAATCAGAATTTCAAAGAATGAAGTGTGCGATTTGGCGTGGAATCGATCATATACATATAATTCTTTATACATATGCATTTCTTTTTTCCTACAGTAACTGCAAATTAGTTCGTGGGTTGTTTATTTAAAGCCGGTATTACGCTGCATGAAACATCTAGCTTGCACGTTTTCTATTTTGAATAGTAGACAATTCTCTCCCGGTGCACGACACATACATTATTTTACACAGGTAAACTCCCTTTTGCTGGTAATTTCTTTTACTTAAATTATTTTCTTTATGCTGTTTTATACTAGGGCTTAACGTTTCTGGATTTTAGTCCAAACCCCGTTTTTATGTGTCATTAGGACCGTCTTATTATTATACTATCGAACCATAAAACCCGGGTCAGCGCATTCGGGCGCGGCCGCTTTGGGCCTACCGGTTGCGAGAAGGTGTTGGTCTCGGTTTTCGCCGCATAAAACCTTCTCTCTTCCTCTCCCTCGCTTCGTCGCGGTCGAACATTTGGAAGAAAAGCGACTGCGACGGGGCGAGATTAGGAAAAAAAGAGGGAAAGAGAGAGATGCCTACCTTGGAGCAAAGGGCTACCTGTACGTTATTGACACAGCGCGTCAATGACGGCGAAGCTGCCGATGAGAGAGAAATGAATGAAAAGAAAGAGAGGGCAAGGGAAACGCGCCGTCGGGGGAACCTTCTGGAAGTAATAAACTGCCTCGAAAGACATTCTGATCGATTTAAACAAATATAAGTATTGTATAAACAACCTATTTGATGAGAGATGCACCGCGTGTTTTGACAGAGAAAACCACACAAAGATATTTTAAATAGTAAGATATTTTTTATTTTATTAATTATCGCTGTTGAATTTATTACCGTGTATTAGTTTACAATTGCGGGCTGCCGATCAATTTCATAGAATTGCTTATTATTCACTTTTATTGAGTGTATCTATCAATATTTTCTGTCAACGTACAGAAATTCAACGCGCGTGCAACTTACACAATTTTACAAAAAAAAGTCGAGCCAAATTAACAGGCTGTGTCAATGACGATGAAACTGCCGATGAGAGAGAAGCGAATGAAAAGAAAGGGAGGGCGAGGGAAACGCGCCGTCGGGGGAACCTTCTGGAAGTAATAAACTGCCTCGAAAGACATTCTGATCGATTTAAACAAATATAAGTATTGTATAAACAACCTATTTGATGAGAGATGCACCGCGTGTTTTGACAGAGAAAACCACACAAAGATATTTTAAATAGTAAGATATTTTTTATTTTATTAATTATCGCTGTTGAATTTATTACCGTGTATTAGTTTACAATTGCGGGCTGCCGATCAATTTCATAGAATTGCTTATTATTCACTTTTATTGAGTGTATCTATCAATATTTTCTGTCAACGTACAGAAATTCAACGCGCGTGCAACTTACACAATTTTACAAAAAAAAGTCGAGCCAAATTAACAGGCTGTGTCAATGACGATGAAACTGCCGATGAGAGAGAAGCGAATGAAAAGAAAGGGAGGGCGAGGGAAACGCGCCGTCGGGGGAACCTTCTGGAAGTAATAAACTGCCTCGAAAGACATTCTGATCGATTTAAACAAATATAAGTATTGTATAAACAACCTATTTGATGAGAGATGCACCGCGTGTTTTGACAGAGAAAACCACACAAAGATATTTTAAATAGTAAGATATTTTTTATTTTATTAATTATCGCTGTTGAATTTATTACCGTGTATTAGTTTACAATTGCGGGCTGCCGATCAATTTCATAGAATTGCTTATTATTCACTTTTATTGAGTGTATCTATCAATATTTTCTGTCAACGTACAGAAATTCAACGCGCGTGCAACTTACACAATTTTACAAAAAAAAGTCGAGCCAAATTAACAGGCTGTGTCAATGACGATGAAACTGCCGATGAGAGAGAAGCGAATGAAAAGAAAGGGAGGGCGAGGGAAACGCGCCGTCGGGGGAACCTTCTGGAAGTAATAAACTGCCTCGAAAGACATTCTGATCGATTTAAACAAATATAAGTATTGTATAAACAACCTATTTGATGAGAGATGCACCGCGTGTTTTGACAGAGAAAACCACACAAAGATATTTTAAATAGTAAGATATTTTTTATTTTATTAATTATCGCTGTTGAATTTATTACCGTGTATTAGTTTACAATTGCGGGCTGCCGATCAATTTCATAGAATTGCTTATTATTCACTTTTATTGAGTGTATCTATCAATATTTTCTGTCAACGTACAGAAATTCAACGCGCGTGCAACTTACACAATTTTACAAAAAAAAGTCGAGCCAAATTAACAGGCTGTGTCAATGACGATGAAACTGCCGATGAGAGAGAAGCGAATGAAAAGAAAGGGAGGGCGAGGGAAACGCGCCGTCGGGGGAACCTTCTGGAAGTAATAAACTGCCTCGAAAGACATTCTGATCGATTTAAACAAATATAAGTATTGTATAAACAACCTATTTGATGAGAGATGCACCGCGTGTTTTGACAGAGAAAACCACACAAAGATATTTTAAATAGTAAGATATTTTTTATTTTATTAATTATCGCTGTTGAATTTATTACCGTGTATTAGTTTACAATTGCGGGCTGCCGATCAATTTCATAGAATTGCTTATTATTCACTTTTATTGAGTGTATCTATCAATATTTTCTGTCAACGTACAGAAATTCAACGCGCGTGCAACTTACACAATTTTACAAAAAAAAGTCGAGCCAAATTAACAGGCTGTGTCAATGACGATGAAACTGCCGATGAGAGAGAAGCGAATGAAAAGAAAGGGAGGGCGAGGGAAACGCGCCGTCGGGGGAACCTTCTGGAAGTAATAAACTGCCTCGAAAGACATTCTGATCGATTTAAACAAATATAAGTATTGTATAAACAACCTATTTGATGAGAGATGCACCGCGTGTTTTGACAGAGAAAACCACACAAAGATATTTTAAATAGTAAGATATTTTTTATTTTATTAATTATCGCTGTTGAATTTATTACCGTGTATTAGTTTACAATTGCGGGCTGCCGATCAATTTCATAGAATTGCTTATTATTCACTTTTATTGAGTGTATCTATCAATATTTTCTGTCAACGTACAGAAATTCAACGCGCGTGCAACTTACACAATTTTACAAAAAAAAGTCGAGCCAAATTAACAGGCTGTGTCAATGACGATGAAACTGCCGATGAGAGAGAAGCGAATGAAAAGAAAGGGAGGGCGAGGGAAACGCGCCGTCGGGGGAACCTTCTGGAAGTAATAAACTGCCTCGAAAGACATTCTGATCGATTTAAACAAATATAAGTATTGTATAAACAACCTATTTGATGAGAGATGCACCGCGTGTTTTGACAGAGAAAACCACACAAAGATATTTTAAATAGTAAGATATTTTTTATTTTATTAATTATCGCTGTTGAATTTATTACCGTGTATTAGTTTACAATTGCGGGCTGCCGATCAATTTCATAGAATTGCTTATTATTCACTTTTATTGAGTGTATCTATCAATATTTTCTGTCAACGTACAGAAATTCAACGCGCGTGCAACTTACACAATTTTACAAAAAAAAGTCGAGCCAAATTAACAGGCTGTGTCAATGACGATGAAACTGCCGATGAGAGAGAAGCGAATGAAAAGAAAGGGAGGGCGAGGGAAACGCGCCGTCGGGGGAACCTTCTGGAAGTAATAAACTGCCTCGAAAGACATTCTGATCGATTTAAACAAATATAAGTATTGTATAAACAACCTATTTGATGAGAGATGCACCGCGTGTTTTGACAGAGAAAACCACACAAAGATATTTTAAATAGTAAGATATTTTTTATTTTATTAATTATCGCTGTTGAATTTATTACCGTGTATTAGTTTACAATTGCGGGCTGCCGATCAATTTCATAGAATTGCTTATTATTCACTTTTATTGAGTGTATCTATCAATATTTTCTGTCAACGTACAGAAATTCAACGCGCGTGCAACTTACACAATTTTACAAAAAAAAGTCGAGCCAAATTAACAGGCTGTGTCAATGACGATGAAACTGCCGATGAGAGAGAAGCGAATGAAAAGAAAGGGAGGGCGAGGGAAACGCGCCGTCGGGGGAACCTTCTGGAAGTAATAAACTGCCTCGAAAGACATTCTGATCGATTTAAACAAATATAAGTATTGTATAAACAACCTATTTGATGAGAGATGCACCGCGTGTTTTGACAGAGAAAACCACACAAAGATATTTTAAATAGTAAGATATTTTTTATTTTATTAATTATCGCTGTTGAATTTATTACCGTGTATTAGTTTACAATTGCGGGCTGCCGATCAATTTCATAGAATTGCTTATTATTCACTTTTATTGAGTGTATCTATCAATATTTTCTGTCAACGTACAGAAATTCAACGCGCGTGCAACTTACACAATTTTACAAAAAAAAGTCGAGCCAAATTAACAGGCTGTGTCAATGACGATGAAACTGCCGATGAGAGAGAAGCGAATGAAAAGAAAGGGAGGGCGAGGGAAACGCGCCGTCGGGGGAACCTTCTGGAAGTAATAAACTGCCTCGAAAGACATTCTGATCGATTTAAACAAATATAAGTATTGTATAAACAACCTATTTGATGAGAGATGCACCGCGTGTTTTGACAGAGAAAACCACCCAAAGATATTTTAAATAGTAAGATATTTTTTATTTTATTAATTATCGCTGTTGAATTTATTACCGTGTATTAGTTTACAATTGCGGGCTGCCGATCAATTTCATAGAATTGCTTATTATTCACTTTTATTGAGTGTATCTATCAATATTTTCTGTCAACGTACAGAAATTCAACGCGCGTGCAACTTACACAATTTTACAAAAAAAAGTCGAGCCAAATTAACAGGCTGTGTCAATGACGATGAAACTGCCGATGAGAGAGAAGCGAATGAAAAGAAAGGGAGGGCGAGGGAAACGCGCCGTCGGGGGAACCTTCTGGAAGTAATAAACTGCCTCGAAAGACATTCTGATCGATTTAAACAAATATAAGTATTGTATAAACAACCTATTTGATGAGAGATGCACCGCGTGTTTTGACAGAGAAAACCACACAAAGATATTTTAAATAGTAAGATATTTTTTATTTTATTAATTATCGCTGTTGAATTTATTACCGTGTATTAGTTTACAATTGCGGGCTGCCGATCAATTTCATAGAATTGCTTATTATTCACTTTTATTGAGTGTATCTATCAATATTTTCTGTCAACGTACAGAAATTCAACGCGCGTGCAACTTACACAATTTTACAAAAAAAAGTCGAGCCAAATTAACACGCTGTGTCAATGACGATGAAACTGCCGATGAGAGAGAAGCGAATGAAAAGAAAGGGAGGGCGAGGGAAACGCGCCGTCGGGGGAACCTTCTGGAAGTAATAAACTGCCTCGAAAGACATTCTGATCGATTTAAACAAATATAAGTATTGTATAAACAACCTATTTGATGAGAGATGCACCGCGTGTTTTGACAGAGAAAACCACCGAAAGATATTTTAAATAGTAAGATATTTTTTATTTTATTAATTATCGCTGTTGAATTTATTACCGTGTATTAGTTTACAATTGCGGGCTGCCGATCAATTTCATAGAATTGCTTATTATTCACTTTTATTAAGTGTATCTATCAATATTTTCTGTCAACGTACAGAAATTCAACGCGTGTGGCAACTTACACAATTTTACAAAAAAATTCGAGCCAAATTTGGTTAGGTTATCTAATACTGTCAGTCATCTGCACGAGTTGTCCGAGCAGTTCTCCGAGAAGTTGTCGTGACAACTTCTCGCTCGCGACAACTCGAGCCAGAAGTTGTCGCGACAACTTCTCGTTCGCGACAATTCGAGCCAGCAATTGTCGCGACAACTTCTCGCTCGCGACAACTCGAGCCGGACACTACGAATTGTCCGGTTCCAGTTGTCCGGCGCCGAGGAACCGAACGCAAGAGGAGGGAGAAGTTGTCGCGACACTTCGAGCCGGGAACGCCGAAGTGTCCGGCCTGAGTTGTCACGACAACTTGAATTGTCCCGACGCGTTTCGTTTCTTACCTGGATAGTTCGGATTCGGTTTCGGTTTCTTTTGCCATCCCTGCTTAAAGGGTACCCTTGGTACAACGGCGCACGGTTGGGGGTCCGCTCTCGTTCCGCCTTACCTCGACCAAAAAACCCCTTCTGGTGCAGGCACATGTTGGCCGAGACAGCCCGAGACACCGCGAGGGCGAGCATGTACCCGGTGCGCCCGCCTCGCTCCGTTGTACCCCGCCAGCGCTCGCCTCGCGCTCGTCGGCTCTCGTGGCCGTGTCGGCCCTTTGTGTCAGAGCCTCGTGACCGCTCTCGGAGTATCTCGTCCCGTCCCGGCGAGTGCGTAGATGGTGCGCGCGCATTCAAATGTCTCGTCGAGACGGCTCTCGTCTAGTCTCGCCTGCGCCTCGCTCGAAGGGGTTTTTTGGCCGAGGTAAGGCGAGACGGGAGCGGACCCCCAACCGTGCGGTATTGTACCCAGGGTACCATTTCAGTACTCTCCGATTTTCCACTGACCCGTCATAAACCCGTCCGGAGAAATATGCAGTTTCAGTATTCCACGGGCCCGCCTAAGCATCCGGAGAAAATAAATACAGGTTACATACAGTAGCGTGGGTTGAGGAAAGGGACACTTCTACCTTTCGTCCTTTCCGGGCAACGAAGCGTCTCTTCCGAAGGTTTGCGATAGCCCCCGAGCGCTTGGCGAAGTTTTCCGATAGTACCCGAGCGCTTGGCGAGAGCCTCGCCACGCGATCAAAAAGCATCTCTCCTGTACGACCGTCCCGGCAGCCCTCGGCGAATGTCTCGGTCTCGCGTTGGGGCGAGCATGCGCCCCCACCATTAGAAGCAAAACGAATCCGGATACTTCGAGAGCGTTCTATTCGGCGACCTATATAAATGTCAACAGGTGGGTCGCGACCCACTTACGGATTCGCAAAATATACGCTCTAACGCAATATAGTTCGCTCTTACGCGTCTAGCTTTTACGCGTTTCTTTAACGCTCCAGCAGTCACGCATTTCGTGCTTACAGACCTTCGCGACCGCTCTCACGCGAAACCGCCGAAGCGTTGTTAACGCGCCTTTAAGTATGTTAAACATCTTTATTATTGAATATAGTTTCTGTTACATTTGAATCTTTGTTCTAACCGAACACTCCCCCCTCGCCGACATCTGCACGCCCGAAATCTCGATTATTCCCTCCATCTTCTCTCCGGCGCAACCGTAACTCGATTAAATTATTTTCGAGCCGGTTGACCGTACATTGTACTTCTTAATCCATTTACGTTACGTCCGGTATGTCGCGCGTGTAGATCATTTCCCAACAAGAATTATACGAAACGAGAGAAACAATGACTATCCAACAATTTCAAAAATGGTACAACAAGCAATGCTGTGGAGAACGCACTCCAACGGTGAGTGACAAAAAATTCTGTAAACCGAGTACTGTGTAATCAAAGTGAGTGAAATTTAAATATAATTGTGAAACGCAATTATCAAAACTTGATCAAAACTTTAGTTAACGAGTGTTTGAATTTCCGATTAGATTAATTGGCTGTCGGTGATCCGTGCTATATACAAAAGCTCCGAGGATCCGCGATCCGCGAAAATCAGGCCGTTGGCAAATGTCAAAGTTCACACTCCTTACTTTTCGAAAATTGCAGATCTACTGGAACGCCAAGACAAAAGAGTAATTAGTAAGCATCATTTTATATAACTTGCAAATTACATAAAATATTACATAAAATATGAATTAAATAAAATTCAAATAAAAGATCCTCACAAATACATAGATATACGTTTAAGTACGTATCGAATTTAATTGAAAATGATGAAATTTGTTCCTCAGTAAATCATGTACATATGTATTTCGTGGAGAGGTACACCATATTGAATCCCGTTACGAAGAGGTTGTTGAGAAACAGTGTCCATGATTGCGGTCTTCGCGCAACTGGTATAAAAAGAAGAGAAGTGCACAGGTTTGAACAGTTTCTTACACCAGCGATTCTTTTGATCAGAAACATACTTTACAAAGAGGGTGGCTAGTTAATTGAAACCGTTTGTCCAGATGGAAGAAGTGTATCGAAACTATTAATATGAACCAAGTCTTAGGCAAGGCATACGTAGAGGCATACTTTCCGCGGAAAAGTAAACTCGCGGTGAGTACTTATTACACGTCGCCTACGATTTTTTTTCGCACCGATATCTCGACGAAGATATGATGCATGTGTCACGTAATAGAAAAGAGCAGTATCCACAGTATTAAATATTATTTCTTTCAGGTGCAAACATTATTTGATGCGTCCAGGAACTTATTGAAAGAATTAATTTTAGGTTCCACGTGGCTAGATTTAGATGCGAAGAACGCGTCAGTAGCTAAAATAAATAAGATGAAAAATATACTAGGTTATCCAGATTCGTACGAAAAACCACCTGCACGGTAAGTCGAATACTGTATTAGCCCAAATATAATGAGGTCCAGCACGTTTCGATCTTGGCCAGTTTATCGCCGGTCGTGTATTGGACAACGGGGCAGTCCGATGTGAAAATTAATACGCCGTGTATTGCGCGCTGTCTATTTCATCTTAACGCATGAATATTAATACATAATTAGCACAAAAATATCCTTTTCATTTGCTCGAAATATCCAGTGGGACAAATAAATTATCGTAAAATTTCAGACTGCCAGTAACGAAGTTATACTTTAAGGAAACTTTTCCCAAATAATGCTCACCCTGAGTATCGTTGAAGTATGCTCTCGTAATAACTTACTCCTAATATTGTTGCTAGAATTGATATAAGATCGGAAAATTGGAATGTACCTTGATCTACACATGTATAAATATATTTAGTAATATTTTCAATATTATGCATGTATAAATCAAGTGGTTTTCTGCATAGGCATTCCAATTTTCCGATCTTATATCAATTATGGGAAGATGTTTAGGAATTAATTATTAAGATAGCATGCTTCAACAATATTCCAGTTGAGATATTTGGAAAAAATGTCCTTAAAGCATGAATTTTGAAGCATGTCACTTTTTTGCAGATTGATCTCAGAGGAAATGAATCCCTTACATTCAACAGCGAAATATGAATATCTAACGAATCGCATCTGCAAGTATTATCCTTCTGGATTCATTTTTTTACATCTAATCCCTTGTGCAAGCAACCAAAGACCAACATACTATAATTATCAACTTTTTGATATCACGATAACAATGTAACGATAAATTTCTTTTTCTTAGCCATCGCTGCCGGGTATTTCCAATCACCGATGTATACTCCAAACGTGCCGTAGTATGTTTGATTCAAATTTCGTAATCGTGTTTTGTAAAGCAATCCAACGACTTTATTAATAGCGTGACTATGTTGTTTTTTCTCTCAGTGTTATCGATTACGGATCCACGGTGAATTTGCTGGGCCACGAAATACACCATGCATTTGATGATGAAGGTTCGTCTTTATACAATACAGTATCGCCCCGATTACATTGGTAAACAAAGTTTTTGTTTCTTGAACACTGAGCACTGTTTTTCATGTATTTTTCGATGCTGATTCTGAATCCTTCTTTAGAAATCGTCCATCAGGCACCAGTTTTTCGCAATTGCATTTTTCATTGTTACGGGTTAGCCTAACCAGGCCTTAATATTCTATACTTGAAAAATCAAAATTTTTAGCCCAATAATATTGAGGTACCTTTGATCACGTGTTAGTCATGTGAACAAGCGTGCTACGAGTCCCTTTCACCCTTTCTAGGGAATTCCAGAACCAACTTGTCTCCCACAAACAACGTGCATCGAAAAAGTAAAAAGGAAATGTCCGTTTTTAAAATCTTAAACATGTGTTACTCAAAAACTGTAGCTAACACACACATTTGGAGAGCAGATTCAGAATTACTGGGGAAAATACTATAAGAGTGACCACACACGATCAATGAAACACGAAAAAAGTGAACTTTGTTTGTCAGTGTTATCAGAACATTCTTTTATCGGAACATTCTGTTATCCGAACAATATCCTTCAGTGTTGGACAATGTATTCTGCACAATGTTTATAGTTTACTACGCATAGAACAATCAAATCAAAATCTCTAGAGCTACGACTGCTGCCATAAAGCTGTTGCAAAACTCGTGACCCATAAACTGTAAAACAGTGTATTTTTTTTGTTCATTTGTACTATTTTGTTTAAAGTCTATACAAGTTCACACAATAAAAGCTGTCGTTCTATTATCCAAAATTTCTGTTAGCCAAACACTTTTAACCCTGAAATCATTTGGATAATAGAGGTTCTACTGTGCTCTATTTGACTCGGCATCGTTATAACGTCAAAAATAATTTTAGGCGTAAAGTTTGGCGCGAATGGGCAGAGTTCAAAATGGCTGATACAGGCGCTTGTAGATTATACAATACGGAGGAAGTGTTTCAGGGATCAATACAACAAATACAAGGCTGAAAGAGTTAACGATCTCAAATTAAATTCGACCGTGAGTACATGTGGTTATTCCTGACACAAATTAATCATATTTTCATGTTTTCGATTTAAAAATTGTGGACTTGATGTATAGTGGTTTCTCAGAATATTCGGACACTTTAAAGTTTATCAGCTTTTTACAAAATGAACTATCATTGTGAAAATTTCGCTTCAGCTTTCAACCGAATTTAAAAAAATTGCGAATTTCCGATAATACGATCAAATAAACTGTACTTTCAATTTTTTAACGCTCTGTTATAATACTTGGCATCGTTAACATTTAAACTCACAAGCAGGTACATAGAACTTAGTAACAAGCCACTAGGATAGATATCGTCTATATTTTTTATATATCATTATGCTTGTCCTAATATGTGATGTGTACGCTTACAGGGAGCTTGTTCCTTGGAGGATACCGTGACGGAAGACATTGCAGACGCGATGGGATTAAAACTCGCGTACAAAGGATTTACGCAAATGGTCGAAAAGAATAATGGCATCTGTCCAGTTTTACCAGGTTTCGAAAAGTATGGTTGCGAAAAATTATTTTTCATTGCGTTTGCGAACGTAAGTAGAATGTGCTATCTACATAAAATTTTGTTTTTAATTCTCTATGTTTAGCTTTCGATTTTAGCGGTCTATCTTTAATGCTATTACATCGGGATATGCATAAAACTCTTTTTTTTACCAATGATTCGATGTATGCGCAATATGTCGAATGTTTCTATTATGCTTGATTGACCGAAAATGTTTTCATTTTTTTAGAATTTCTGTTCGGATCTAACAATCGGAGACAAAGAAGTCATTTTCTCCGAAGATATCCATAATTTGCCGGAAATAAGAGTTAATGGCGCTGTTGCCAATATGAAACAGTTCAGCTTAGCATTTAACTGTAAACCAAAAGACGCGCTAAACGCAAAACAGACTTGCGACCTTTGGAAGTAACAAATTTAACGCAATATAGAATTGGATAATGAAGACGAATAATGTTTGCACCGTTAAATGGGTCGAAATAAAAAATTTGTCCTTCATAACAAGGAATACTTTCCACGTGCCTTCGTGGTTCGAGTTGTACACAACGACGATAAGTTTATGCAAATGCCAATATATAGATAAATATACAAAAGGTATAGATAAGTACGTCGTTAAATTTCGTTGATTTGGAAATATAAAATTTTAAAACTTGTTTGCAAGTGAAATGTACGCCGAATAAATACACGATGTCACCTGTTGTGGGAACAGTGATCGAAAGCATTTGTATTTGTTCACCCCGTCATCGTTTTTTAAAATAATACCTATAGTATCGAGGCGATGGAGATTTCGCAGTTAATCCTCAGGTGATGTAACACCACCTGTTACAATTATAAAACCACAGTATATTAAGATGTGTCAATATTTATTATTATTATTTTCATTTCCGTATATAGTTATTAGGTTTCTTATATTCTGTATAACTTTTTATATTTTATTTGAAGTCGGTATTTATAACATTTTGATAATGGAGCCTCAAGTTGAAACTAAAATCTCTGTTACGTATTAAATGGACATACGCCTGTTTACACGTGTCCAGAAAGGAAAGGTGTAAGAGAATTACCAGTAACACAGTCTATATGAAAATTTAAGTAACTTAGTATTTGGATATATTTAAGTGTCAAGGTGTCAATGAAGCTTTGTACTGTTATAGTAATAATGTTCCAAGAATTCTTTCTTCATGTACTCGCATTAATGCATTCTGCTCGAATTCATATAAGTCAATTTCGAGGAAAGTTTTTTCCATCACAACATTTGTGATGAATGAAATTTGGGAGAATGCAACTATTCCAAAGTATCGACAACGTCATAAATTTGTGGTAGCTGAAACGTGTTGGAAAGTTAACCGTAACATGGCCGACTCGAGGCATAGGTATTTGTTTATTCTTCAACTAGAGTAGGAGGCTCTTTCGAAGAATCATAAAATACATCCTTTGATTCTTGGGCGCACGTCTCTGTTTCTCGTTACGACTCGACAGGTATTATTATATCTGTTTTCATTTATGTAGCTATTATTTGTAGTGATAAAAATGGCTCACCGACTGAGACATGTCATTATAAGTGATGGCGATAGCGGAAGTGACAAAGAAAGAAAACGAAAATTCATATATATTGCATATCATATGTATTAAAACTTAATTTTTGTTTGTTTTTGTTTTGTCGAGAGATATCTCGTCCACGGTAACTTATTGCTTGAGGATATAAATGTCAAAAGTTCAAATAAAATATAAAAGCGCACGTAGAATGTAATAAACCTAATAAAAAATGCATACAAAAATTTAAGTAAATACATATCAAAATACCAGAACATAAAAACGGCAGGAATTTATTCCTCAACCTAGTGCTATCTTATTAAAATTATTGGTTCGCTTTATTAGAATTTATCTGGTATGCGTCCCAATAAATGCAGTTCTGAATGTACCAATCAAACGTAAACTCAGTTCACCGAGCCCATCGAATACCTTGTGCGATACCATGAACTGCCACAAATTAGGTAAATTTTCAAAAAAACATTATTATTTCGAAACAGTGCCAAAACAGTACCGTGCAGAAACAGTACAACCATCCCATTGACGTGGTACTGGTCAGCATTCACAATTTTTTTGTCATAAATCTCATGTTATAATAAACTGCTCTATTAGTTCAATCAGTGTACACGGACGCAATTTGTTAAGATCAGGTACCACAAAATATTAGTCGTACCATTTACCAAAATTCGTGATTTGTAGGGCAAATCTATTCGTTGAACTTGAATCCAAGCGGGAATTCCTGTACTGATTTCTATGATTACGCCTGCCATAATTGGGGAATGCATAATCCATTAGAGAAGGGAATGACCTTCGATAACTTCTGGAGCGTAGGAGAAAGCATGAATATCAGGGCATTGCGAATGGTGGAAAGTAATATAATCAGTATAACTATGTATCCCAGAAACGGATGACTACGTTAACGTAATGAAGTCATTTAAACGTTGCGTTACAGAGCTGTTGGAAAATGGCACAAACACGACACAGGATTTCGAACGAGCTCGAGCGTTTCATAAAGTATGCATGAATATACGTACGTCAATCAATATTTACGCATTTTTTTGAAGGAGATAAATAATTCGGTCATAGCGTTGACACGTTCGATGCCGCTCCAATATTACGTGACTTCCTCGATGGGACTCGATGAATTTGTCGACACGCAATGTATATTACGATTAAATTTTATCAACAATAGTAGAGTTAAACCGTACAATGGCGTTTACCACCGGTGACCTGCGAGCCCTAAGATGCATTTCTTAGGTTTCGCGTGATTTGATTTTTGTGTTTTCAGTGTTGGGTTTTAGCGAAAAACATACAAATAGCCCAAAACCAAAAGAATGAAACAGAAAAATGCTGGAAAATTTAGAAACGCGGTATACTCCTCTAAAATATGTTATGAAAAAAAAATTTGAAACTGGGTAAAAATTAAAAAAATTTCATTAAAAAAATTGGGTACATGTTAACATTTATTCGAATCTTGGGTTTCAAAAAATCCTGGCGGCGTCGGTAACCGGTGACCATCACGGCATCCAACTTGTTAAAACGTTAATTTACATACTTTGCTTGATAAAAACTATATCTTTCATTTTGATTACCAGCATTTTTTGGAAGGTCTGATCCCAATACTGTTGCGAACATTATGAAGAATGTTGATGAAATCCCATTTTTGGATAAAACCAACACCACGGCTGGATCTTCTTATTTTCCATATTGGGAAATTGATCGAAAATACATTAAAATAGCAGGAGAATCGGCATTCTTTGATGTCAATGTGGAACGCGTTGGAATGGCTCACTTCACTGCTGTGAGACACTGTCTAACCACTGACTAACCACTAACCACTTCGTTTCATAAAACGTTTAACAAATTCTTCGATTATACTTCTATTATATAAAAACAGTATTGTCTTTAAGCAAACTGTACGATACGTTTACTTGCAGTTGAATCCTCCAGTGTCTGCTTATGGATCCTTGGATCGTGTTCCCGGTTGGTCGAATCTAAGAGAACTGGCACATTATAAGGCCTTTTTGATTAGCCTAATTAGAAGCTTGGGAGGGCACGACTTCTCGATGTCGCCGAAAGTTCTGCACGACATAGATGACGTGATACTATTCAGGGAAAAATTAGATGCGGTAAAGAAATTACGAGACCGATTTAGTTGTCGAAGATCCTATGATTTTTGTAATCGATGAAATTATGGTGTATGCAATATCCACAGGTTATTAACCAATTCGACTCTCCGGGGAAAATGGAAAGAATGAGTATCAAAGGATTTCAAGAATTATACATTGAAAAAGCAAATTCCACCGCACAGGTACGTGGTTTACATAAATTAGAGTTAGAAGAACGAATGAACGTGGCCTATGTGGCGCAACGAACCAGGTGATTGGCAGTGAAAAGTGTACGATGAGCAGGGTATTATTTATCTCGCTATTTTGTGTTAATTAGATTAATTGGCTAGAAATGATCCGTGCCACGTACAAAAATTCAGACGATCAACGTACTTCTGGTATCACGGAGACCTCGATGATTTTTTGTCACGATCTCTACTTCGTTAATCTTGCCAAGCTATTACGAAATACGCCTGAAAGAATAATCGGTAATTATAATTTCTACAAAAGTATAATATCGTTCGCGTTAGTGACTTTAACGGGTCTAGAAAATGACCTGTGCACGATTCACCGCTCGGCATTTTCATTTAACCGAACGTAAATCTACGGCTGGATGGTTGTCGAATTTTCAGGCAATCACATTCATTTGTATTTTGCGGAGAGACACGTTGCGTGGGATTCGGACATGAAAATAAAATTGACGAATAGCGTAACGCGCTATGGTTCATACATAACTGGTGTGATAAGAAACGAACCACAGAGGTACCTGAACGTTTGTATTTGTTAGTCTCCCCAAATATTACAAACTAGTTGACATTACCTTGAAAACGTTTATGTAGATGGCAACAATGCATCGAAAAAAATCCTATGCCAACAGCTTTAGGAAAGGCATATGCGAGTGAATACTTCTCGACGGAAGAGAAATTACAGGTAAGTACAAACGTCCCTCGGAAATGATTTTAGTATAAAATTTGTTGCCCTGGAACCCAGGTTTAAAAAGAGATATGTAATTGATTTAGGTACAAGGATTCGTCGAAATAGCGAAGGAATTATTACAGCAGGAAATTTTCAAGTCACCTTGGTTAGATCTTGACACGAAGCAGAAATCGAGAGACAGAGTAAAACGAATTAACAGTGTGATAGGGTATCCAGATTTCTATGAGACGAATAGACCGCAAATGTAAGATTTTTGGAAACGAACAACAAAAAAAGGAACAGGAAAGAACGATTTTTCAGTTTCATGGTATTCTGTTTCCCAGGTTACAGTTACAAAGCGTAAACCCATTCGGACAAGAGATGTACTACTCGCCTAAACTAAATCGCATCAGTAAATATTATTCTTTTAGATCCTTTACAATTACGTTTGACAATTTATTTAAGAAATAAGATGGGAAATTGTTTTGCTACAGCTGCAAGCGCGGCAATGTTACAATGGCCACGTTATAACCCAAACATGCCGTTGTAGGTAGTTTCAAAATACATATATTAACCTTTAGAAGATAATACATTGATTCTGATAAAACTGCGATCGTAATTTTTAGTGTCATAAATTATGGTGCCACCGTTAGCACAATTGGACACGAATTGCAACATGCTGTATTCTATAACGACGGTACGTTCTTGCGCTTACTTCATTCACGCTATTGTTATTACGCGAAATTTCATTTCAGATGTAATAATCGATGCCAATGGGAAGGCATCGCGGTGGCCGAAACATATAATTGCGCAACATAAGAAGCGTATGGATTGTTTTAAGGCGCAGTACGGGAAATATAACATAGCCATATACAACAATTTCAGCCACCTGTTAACGGTGAGAGTACTCTTATTTTTAACGCACATTTGTTCACAGCTATTTCTCACATTTTTCGCTTTCCGGTTAACACGTAGATTGTCGAGAGAAATGGTCTACATTAGAATCATATCTTGATAAAATACTACAAAATATGATACAATTGTGCAAAATCATCATGTGTAGCATATCAATGTCAATGTCGGTCACTCATGACCCCCACGGCGTACGAGAGTATTTGCGGTCAATAAAACCGTGTTTCTAATATTAGCTGCCGGTCAGGTATGATGACCATCACGTCGTTTATGGACATTTTAGCGCTGGTCAGTAGTGACCATCATACCAGTTAACGGGCTAATGAATTTTTATACCAGTTCCATTAAAAAATTGTTAAGCACGGTTCATCGATCTCGATGTTGTTAATGCGGAAAACTAAGAAGGCACAAAATGTATCAAATTTTTGTTTACAGAAAAATCTCACTTGAATTCTCAAATAAAAGAAAATAAATCAAACTTTTGTTTACAGAATAATCTCACTTTCACGGACACCGTGGAGGAAGATGTGGCGGACGTAATGGGGCTAAAACTTGCATATCTGGGATATAAACAGGAGCTAAAGAAACATAACGGCATCTGCCAAGTTCTACCGGGTTTTGAATCATTCAGTTGTGAAAAATTATTCTTCCTCGCGTTTGCAAATGTACGCCAAAAACATACGAGTAACATTGAATCTAGTCTCGCGTACTTGTACTTGGCCCGAAACAAGACCTTGTCTCTTCATTTTCTATTCGACTTTCTTCACTCTTTAGCCTGTTTCTTATCAATCATCGATAAGCCAAAGTTCCCTTTTTCACCTTACTTCTAATCAAGTACAGTATACTTGTGTCTTTCTGTATTTACAAACTATTTTTTGTTTCAGCTTTTTTGCGCAAACTTATCGCAAGACGACGAAGGAATAGCTTTGTTTACGGATACGCATAGTTTGCCTCAAATAAGGGTTAACGGTGCTGTGGGAAGCATGAAGGAATTCAGTGACGCTTTCAACTGTCAGCGCAATGATCCTCTATATTTCAAAGAGACCTGCGACTATTGGAATCCGTGAACGCGCAACAAAAAAAAATGTCCAGAATATTTTCGTAGGTTGCCATGAGTTGCTTACACGTGAGAAATTGTCAACTTGGATAGAACGTGAAGAATGTCATATGATAAACATTCAACATTTGGTTGTATTGGTTGTACTCTATATTCTTTAGATCACACAAATTTCTGTAAAAATCAAATAAAAGATCCTGTTCGTTGGACAAGTTATTCTTGTTTACATAATTTAAAAAATAATCGACTCTGAAACCTAATCCTACTTTTTCTTTATATTTTATGTGACTCTCGTATAAAAAAACATCCGCGTTATACGGGGATTTTCTGAATAATATAATATAACATGTATGCACGTGGATTGCAAATTGTTCACTATGAAAGAAACATGTATTTTTAAAACTGTCTAATAACGAAATAAATTTATATTAAAACCGCACTTCATTATTGATCTATAAAGATACGTAATCATTATTTAGTACCGTTTCCCGTTCTGTAAAGTATCGATATATGTAAATTTCGTGCTGCGTGTAATTTAATCTTTTTATACATTATTATTCATTTAGCCTTGGTAACGTGCTTAACGTACACGGGTAAAACATTTAAACAAAATGTGCAATATAGCGCCTGTGCGTTAACGTTACTTCCCATGTTTTCCTGAAATACAGATACCTGTATCTTCAAATATTTTGTAGACGTCGTAAAAAGGTAACAACCCGTTGCCGTAAAAAATACATGGCTTATAAATATATGGTCAAATGGTCTTTGACAACAGTGTTAAAAAACCTGACGTCCATGAGTTTTCATTAAACTCATAAATCAATCCACGTTGCGCAATTATTAGAAATGAGTACAAGGTAAGAGAGAAATGGAAATATCATAACGTTAATAGCATTTTTAATATATCGATTTAATCACTTCAAACTATAACCTTACGATTCCTAGAACTCGCGCAACATGCGTCGCTTTTATAATACTCGGGAATTTGCAAAACTGGAACATGTGGAGTTTAGCGGGTCCAACAAATCCTGTATGCGATACGCTGGAATGCACAACACTTGGTAACTACACGCTACTCCGGCATAATTTAAAATTCAATTTCAGACAAATTTGTAAGAACCGTTTAAGGAGAATCTGAATAGTTCAGTTCTGTTTTATTTCGTTTTCTGAACTGTATCGAGTGTGACATTAGAAGCGAGTAAAATATATAATAGTAGAAACTAATTGTATGCACGATATGTGAAAGTTCTAGTCCTAACGGAAACGGTGTCCCCGACTGATCTATTGCGTGCTTCAGGTTAAGAAATTTGCACCAAGACATCGCAAGATGGCTGCCGTGACTCACAATTTCCACCGATTTTTCCGATTCTGATTCTTATTTTCAATTGTTTCATTATCACGCACAGGTAGAGTCTCGTATAAAAACTCGGGGGGGGGGGGGTGCGGATTCCCTTGAAACGCGTGATATTTAGTGATCATACAAAGATGAGTTATATGTACAATACATTACTTTTTTCAATGACAACGATTATTGACTCGTACTCAACTCGATTTCAGCTCGCTATTACAAGCAGAATATGAATGAGAATGGGAAGCCGTGCAGCGATTTTTATGATTACGTCTGTAAGGGATGGCGAACCCAAAATCCAAAACCGTCCGACGCAGAAATGTGGAGTATAGACCAAGCAATGGAGGAAAAAGTAAAACAAAGTTTAAAACGTACGTATCCAAAAGTCAGGAAAACATTCGAGACCGTATGTCTTCTAACAAAACTATTCTCAGTAGCCGGCAACGTTTATTGCAGTTATAAGCCCCACGCGCTAAATCATCAGCTATAGCAGCTATAGGGTGAGATATTGTATGATCATATCCGAAAAAATGCTCGATGTTTAACATTTTATTCTGAAGAAACGGTTTGGCTGAATGAAATACTATTTGTTTCCCCTGAAAAGTATATGCTTGAAGATTTAAAAAAAAAACCAACAAGTGTTGACGGGGGAAAAAAATATGGCCACAAGTTATGTTTTGTAGAACACGTTTAGCGGTGGACATTGTACACAGCTATGCTTGCATCTAAATTCTAAAACACAAATGGTTTATGAAAATGAACGATCGGGTAATGATCGCCTGAACGGAAAACACAACAAAATCGGCTTCGAACCTAACTTGTTAAGAATAAACATTTTCCTGCAATCACAATTTCATTTCAGTCGTTTTGGAAAACGCAACGGTGCCCACTGTACCTGAATTCGGGATAGCGAAGAATTTATATAAAGCATGTCGGAGTTTACGTAAGTTTGATGCTTTCGTTTGAACGAAACCTCGAATTACCTGCTCATTATCATAACTGGAATATTTCTGATTTTCACCATCAGCTTCTATGAATAAACGCGACATCGTTGGTATGAGAAAATTTATCGCGGAAATCGGTAACTGGCCTATGTTCATGACTCGCAATAAGGTGCCAGAGTTTCTTGCTTGGTCTATAATTGACAATAATTATATCAAGGCAACTGGGCAGTCTGCATTTCTCACATACAATCTAATTGCGGAAAGTCCTAAGAACAACAATTTTGTGATCGTCGTAAGTCGTACAGTGAAATCTTACTCTTAAATCCTAATCCATAGAAGAGCCTTTAATCTAATTTCGTTAATTTGAGTATATTTCTTTTTAAGTTGAGAAACCTAGTTTCTCCCTATGGTTCGATCAGGTTACTTTCCCCTTGGAGGCATCAACAAGACAGGAAGCACTACAGAGATTTCTTATTTACTTTAGTTAAATCCGTGATGCCAGATTCATTGCTAATTTTAAAAAACGGAATTGAGAAAGATTTGGAAGACGTCATTAATTTCAGAAACAAACTTCGAATGGTAAATTAAGTGTATGATTTATTTAAAATCTATTTCACTATTTTAAAATAATGTGTATGAAATGTTTAGATTCTCGATGACGTCGAGGATGACAAGCCATATGAATTAACAACAATTCAGAACTTTCAAACATGGTACAACGCCGAAGCTGATGTGGAAGAATCCTCAAAGGTATATATAGGAATAGTAATAAGGAATAATATATAATCATTGACATGATTCATTACTACAGCATCGATATATCGCAAATGACGGATATTGGTTGTTTTGTTCAGATGTTTGTCAAATACAGAAGTAGAAGTAGATATGTGCAACGTTGGTCTGACACGACCGAGAAAACTATTATCTACATTACAAAATGAAAAATGATAAAGTTGGCAACTAAATGATTGCGGATTTTGTCGATAGATGTGTTACTTAAAATCCGCATTCACTTAGGTGCCATCCCAATAGGTACCTATGTCGACCTATTTGCGTCTCGATTACACCGTGTTTATAATTTTTTTTTTCTATTTACACAAAAACGGGACTTTCATAGTTAGTGCGCACGGAACAGCGATTCAAATTATCGCTGATATAATAAAGTAAATGTATTCAAATATTACGGTTCTATTAACGATATAAAGTTTGTTTCAAACGTATCTTAGATCATCTGGTTGGACAAGATCCGTGCGATGTACACGAATGCCAAAGATTCGAATGGTATGCCGATAAACTATGTGACGAACATCAAAGTTCAGAAAGGGTACTTTTCGAAGCTCGCCGCCTTGTTGAAAAAAACACCAAAAGAAATAATCTGTAAGAATCATATTTCTTCTCAAATATCGTTCAAACCTAGGATTAGTTCCGTTAAGAATCTTCAACTCTTCTCCCAGTAAATCACATTCATTTGTATTTTGTGGAGAATCACATGATATATAATCTGGAAGCGGAAAAACAGCTGTTTAAGTTAATTCATAGAGTGGACGAAATAGAAAGGATGAATTACGTGGAAAGGTGTGTATGGATATTTAATCAGTAGGTTTGAATTTGATGCGAAAAATGGATGAAACTAGAAATTTAACAACAATTTTTTAATTCCCCGATAGATGGAAATGGTGCATTAATAATCATAATATGCAATCAACTTTGAGGAAAATGTATATTAAAGATTTCTTTCCCGAGAGCACTAAACGGGCAGTGAGTATATGTTTCTGCTTATGAAGTAGTTTATAATAAATTTACGAATAATTGAAGGATCAAGAGAAAGAACAGAGTAAACGCAAAATTTGAAATCAATATGTTTGTCGAGATATTCTGTCAAACCATGCTCGCACATTATTATTGGTACAAAAAAAATGAACGAACAATTTTGGAAGCATTGGAATTACCGTAATTAAACGTAAACTACGCGAAAGACAAACGTCTGATAGTTATTTTACGTTTATGTTGGAAGTAATTGATCAACCTTTTCCACTCACACAGTCAATTCTAACGTTGAGGAGACCACATTTCAATTCTTGTGTAGGTTCAATTCATGTTCGACGAAGCGAAAGATATATTAATCAAACAAATAAACGAATCTAATTGGCTGAACCAAGATACAAGAACGAAATCGATTGCCAAATTGGATTTTACGTCGTGTCAGATAGGATATCCGGACTGGTACAATCCACATTCGGACATGCAGTAAGTTCACACTAAATTAATTACCCCCGTAACGGGAGCAGTTACAAAGTTCCGGTTATACATTTTTGCACGTACTTGGTACCTTCTGTGGCACTAGGGCCTTGGGGACTACCGGTGACGGGAGGTGTCAAGATTTGTTCAAATGCATAATTCGAGTCAATGTTAATAACTACCAATTTTTCAATATTATCATCGTTACTAAAATGGAATGAAGAAATTAATGCACCATAGAGCACTCAAAAATAGTTTTATTTACATATGTAAAATGTGTATACAAGAATTATGTACGCACATTGTGATGCACCGCATTGAAACCGGTTACTCTATTTTCACCGACAAATCACGTGACCGACAATGTTTTCATCGGCACGATTTCACTGACACTGACTTTGACCGGCAGTATTGATTCACTGACAGATCGATATCACGGAAATTCACTGACAGATTGATATCACCAAAAACCATTTATCCGACATTGGCTTTGAGCAATACAGAGTATTTGCAATGTTTACCATAAATTATTATTGAATTTAGCAAAACCCAAGTTCGTTCTTTCTGGAAAAGGTACAAGGTTTAGTCCTCGCAAACTTGTACTTGGCCCGAGACAAGACATTGCATTTTGTTACGCTCTGCTATATTCTTTCTTTCGTTATTGATGAATTCGTATCGTTTTTCTTTAGACGAAGGAGTTGTGACATCGATCCTTTAACGCCAACTGCGTACTTCACGCAGTTCTCAAATACGCTACGTAAGTGTTATTCTGGTGTTATAATGGACAGCATTCTTGGCATTCAATAATTAAGAAATAATCACTTTCCATAGACGCCAGCGCGACGTATCTACAGACGCCGCTGTATAATCCAAACGCGCCGTAGTACGTACGTTTAAAATAACAACATTCCCATTTCCTCGCTAAAAATCATTCGTACAAAAAGTTGCGCATCGTTCTAACAATTTCTATGTTTTCAGTGTAATCGATTACGGGGCCACTTTTTCCCTAATTGGCCACGAATTGTATCACGCATTCGGGCACAAAGGTTTGACTTTAAGTTTATACTATTTATTAATCAATGACCTCACAAGGGAACGTTTCCACGACAGGTCTCAAGTACGATCTCCTTGGTGCGAACAAAATATGGTGGCCAGCAGAAATGTACAATCAGTTTCTCGAACAATCACAATGTTTTGACGATCAGTACCACCAGCGACGGGAGAAAGTACTTAAGAAGTTGAGTGGAGTGAAACTGTCGAGGGTAAAGTGTTAAATTCGTTTTGTTGTTAAATCCTCTAACTCCAAAATGTGATTTTTTGAGTGAAATCGCAAGGTTTGGCGCTTACTCGTAATAACATGATTTATTTTTAAAGTGATATAAAACGATTCGCTATATTCAACACATGTTTTGTTATCGCTATAACGATTGCTACATTCATTGTACTATGAAAATCTGAGTACGACATACCATTATTAATTTCGCGTGGAGAGTAACCGCGATTCTTGGAATTCAAGGGATAAAAGAAAATAATAAAAGTATAAATATTACTCGATTGTCAAAGTACAGCAAGTAACGTTGATAAATTCGCAGCAGGATCTACCATCTACAGTGGACGAAGATATCTCGGACGTAATGGGATTAAAACTTGCCTACAAGGGGTTTAAGGAAAAGTTAAAACAGATGAAAAACGTTTGTCAGACTTTAGCAGGTCTCGAAATAACTAGCTGCGAAAAACTGTTCTTCATCGCATTCGGAAATGTAATACTTATTCGTTCTACCACCATTTTTGATTTTTTCCACGTATTTTAACGTATCCCCACTTTACAGGCTTTCTGTTCCGCTTTGACACCCAACGATGAGTTTGCAATGATCTTAATGGACAAGCACAGTTTACCGCAGATAAGAGTTAACGGTGCAGTTTCAAATATGAAAGAGTTCAGCGACGCTTTCGGCTGTACTGGCAAAGATCCTCTGAAGTACAAACAGTCGTGCGACATTTGGAAAAAATAATCTCTGCGTTGCCTTTGCAAGTAATGCCGTTTGGTGGATAATGTTATTAGAAGAAAAAAAAAACTGTACTGTGAATCGTATCTTAAGGAATATGTTTCATGTTTGCTATCAGAAGATTCTAATGTTAAAAAGACTTAGTAAAAGTTTTTAATCCTGCTGTTCCCTTCATCCGTACCTTGCATGCGTATTCCGTTGAATTATAGCGCCTCTACGAACAAACGTTCACATTTTAGGTGTATTTTGGCATTATTCAACGATTCAGATAACGATTTTATACGCGACAAATAAAAAACAGATACTTAGAAACGTGATATCCATTAAACGTGCTCTTTATTTCGGGTCGTATAGACACCAGGAGAACAGCAGGGTTAATGTGCTATCCGTTTTTGAATGATAACTAAACTAACTTTTCCACTCACTTCACCCACCACAGATTTGTAGCATTAATTGAAATTTCATATCCAAGATCTTGGATTTCCACCAATAAGAAAAGTGAAGCAGCTCAGAGCCAATCTCAAAATTAGTATTTCTCCCTCCAATGAAAATTGTCTCAAACTCCCGTCATGCTCTCGCACATTTGTATTCTGAATTTAAAGGCGTCGTTTTTCTAGACTGGAAAATTGTTCCAGTAAACGTGTAGTTAATTTGAATACATATCTTTACTTATTATTTATAATCAATCATCATCAATCCGACGATTACGTATTAAGTTACCGGACGACGAGTCGCGAGAATTTCTAATCAATCATTGCAAGGAAACCACGGCGTACCATTATATACACTTTATTACGGATCATTATTTTGCACCTTCCTTTCGCGGACTCGTGCGAACGGGTGTATATCCAGTTAATACCTAAGAAACTATAAAAGCTCCCACCTCGGATCGATCAATCAATCAAAATGTAAATCTATATTGTTCATGATTGGCTCAGGCGTGTAGACGTCCATCTTTACGTCGACGATTTTATCGAACACGACACGCTAGTTTTATTCATCGTATGAAATGATCGTGCTTAAAAATAATCTTGAAATACCGTAAATTCAAAGATAAGTTTGGTCCGCGTGCATTCGCGTTTCGGTGAATAATTGATAACTACACCGATAAAGTATTACTATATGTAAAATTGGATTATATAATACTCTAGATATTCTGTATTTACAAGGCATTGCAGTGTTATAACCACGTAACGAAAACTGTGCGCCAATATTTTTGAACTTGTCAGGAAGCGTTGCAGATGTCAGGATTATTAGAACTCTTTGCGAGGTAAAATAAAGTTAGGAAAGTCGTTTCGGTATCTTTGTGTAAAGCTTCGTCAAGCTCGATCAAAGGAATTCTATGTCAATTGGAGTTGTCTGGCGTACAAGATGATAACGTTACTTACGTTAATGCAAAACATACCGTTGGCAAGATTGGGGGGTAACACGACTTTAAAATGCACGACCCCCGAGTGCGTGAAACTTGGTAATAATATTACTTAACGTAACGAAACTTTTAACGAAACAATTATATTATTATTTCGGTGAACTAATTATTCCAAAATGCAATTCAATAATTGATTGCGCCACATGTTTGAAGAGTAATTGCAAACTTTTCAGCTGACACGTACAAGCAGAACATGAATCCAAACGGAAATCCATGCACTGACTTTTATGATTATGTCTGTCATGCATGGGGTAGTAATAATCCGGGACCAAAACGCATGGATCTGTGGAATGTAGACACGGTGTTGGAAGCTACTGCCTTGGAAAATGTTAGAAGTACGTAACAAATGATGGAACAGTTGAGTACTGATCGCGTGTAATCAAAGTTCGGTAGTATAGTGATTCAAGAAGATAGTCGCTCGCAAGTTTCTAAAAACAGAAATTCCGATACTTCTAAATTTCTGTAGTTTTTTTTCGAACATCCTTGCTAATCATCATACTACCGAACTTTTGTTCGTAACGAAGTTGTAGATCAGCGCGATGACGACAGTGCGCATAACATACGTACCTCATTTTAGAGATGCTGAATGACCCTGAAGTGTCTAAAGTAGAGAACTTCGAACAGGCCAAAGCGATGTACAGAGCGTGCATGAACTTACGTAAGTCACCGGTTTTTTTTTATAAACCAAAACTAAATTTCTGTTTGAGTGCCTTCGTTGCTGTCAGAAACTTTGATGAGATGCCACACTCGTTCTTTGTTATTATAATTTAGCAATTTTCATTATTCAATACATAACCGTGTTTTAAATATCCATGTGTATAATTACTGTTATCTCCTTAATTATTAATGTTATTTTACGTTTATTATAATGTGTACTTTCACCTGACAGATTAATTCAGGGTTCACTAGATCCCAGTATGAACGTTTCAATTTAATGCAAATTATACTCAAATTGATAAAAACAATCTAATTTTCTTTTAGCATTTATGGCAGAAGCTGACGTTAACACCATAAAAACCACTATTTGGACAATTGGTAATTGGCCAATGTTTGCGACAAAAGGCTCGCAGTCACCACGGAATATTACCTGGTGGCAAATTGAAAATAAGTATAGAAACATCGCAGGAGATTCGTCGTTATTGGAGTATCTCCTGAGGCACATTGATGAACCTGATGTCCGGATTCGACTGCACGTATGCAATTGAGAGCTAGAAACGACTTCTTACAAGAATAAATTGTATTATAATCATAATGTATTTGTCATTCTTAGTTGAAGGCACCGACTTCTCCCTACGGTAGGATAACACGTTTTTTTTCATGGTATAAATCATGGGAAAAAAACAGCTACAAGGCTTTCTTAACCAGAGTAATCGCCAGTGTTGCACCGTATAGTTCGAAACAATTTATGAATGCAATCGATCAAGATTTGGAAGATGTTATTAAATTCAGAGAGGAAGTGAGAAGCGTAAGTGTAATATGACAGCCATATTAGAACTTCATTGAATAAGTACAAACTTATATAAAATGGAATTTTTTATTTCACACCGTGTTGTGCTACCCAGCGATAATCGTAATTTGCTAGTAAATCCATTATGTAATCAATTCTTTATGGAACTGCGCTTCAACCGAATATTTATACCCAGTGTAAATCGTGTCTTTTGATTTTATTTTATGCCACATATGTACACGGGACTACTAGATCATCATGAATGCCGGTAGACTGTCCAATGTTCAGACAAAAACGATAGGAGAGCTGCAAGAATGGTACAACAAGATCCTGCCGCCACAAAATACAGAGAAGGTAAACACTAGTTTGTCACGGGTTTTGTGAAAAACGAACTAAAAGCTGAAATAAAAATTTTGCGCAACACCTAGAATGAGCAGTATTAATCGAAATAATTCCGTCCGTTTCAATTACATAATTTTACAAAAACCACCCAATATACAATTGAGTGATTTTTGTAAAATTATGTAATTAATTGAAACGGTACTCAATTGTATATTGAGTGGTTTTTGTAAAATTATGTAATTGAAACGGTACAGCTGCAGAATTCTTGTTATAGATCGACTGGTTGGCAGTGATCCGTTCGATGTACAAAAATTCTAAAAACTCGGATGGAACGATTGTCCAAAGCTCGACAAAGATAATGATACAATTTCGTTATCTCGAAGAACTTATTCGAGTATTAGCGAAGACACCGAAGAACGTAATAGGTAAAATTATGCTAGAATATAATTTTAGTATAGATACCAATGGTTCTTAATCTGTGGTGCGTGCACCCCCTGAGGGGGCGAGACAAATTTCTCAATTTTACGATGGAAACTAACCCTCGACAGAATATTGAAGTTGTATGTGTATGTAAATCTACGTGTTTACTTTTCAATCAATAAATTACCTTGCAATAGGTGTCGCTTCCTAAATAAAGAAGTAGAAATGCATTTTTCAAAGGGGTGCGAGAACTTATTTTTACCATAGATTCAAGAGGGGGTGCTGATCATTAAAAAGGTTAAGAACCACTGCTCTATACGGTCGCAGCTTCTTTCGCAAATCAACCAGTTTAGAAACTTAAGAAATAACCCCGCAGAAAACCACATTCACATATATTTTGCGGAAAAGCATTTAACACTCGATCAAGATATGCGAGCGGATCTTGAAAAAAGTGTCGACGATAGTATCCGAAACACCGGCGAGATTAAAGTTGAACCTGACAGGTGTGCATGCGTCAGAAATATTTCTTCCTCGTATCTAGATTAGCGGTAACGTCCGAACGCTTATAAATAAATTGACGTTTGTACAGATGGATGTTCTGCATTCAAAATAATATGCAGGAAACGTTAGGAGAGATGTACATCAGTGCGTACTTCCGACCTGAAGAGAGAGAGCACGTGAGTAACTATTGATTTTTCTGCAATTTTCTCATCGTTTTTCCTACAAGCCCATCCGAAATATGCTTTTCAGGTGACAAATATGATGAACGAAACTCGTCGATTGCTGGAGACACAAATTTTGCAATCCACGTGGATAAATCGAGCTACGAAAAAAGACATGATAGGAAAACTAAATGACCTTACTTCCCAAATAGGGTATCCCGATTGGTATATAGACAAATACTCGACGACAAGGTGAGTTTTCGGAATTTGCGTTATGTTTTTCCAACTACGGCAACGCCGTCGTATAACGCTGATATTAAGTTCCACAGAAATTCCGCGTGATACGTGACTCGGTTTACCTAGAAGAAGTAGAGTAACGTTCCGGAATAATATTTTCTTGATTATAGGAACAACAATACCTTAACATAGTACGAATGTGACTTTCAAAAGTACATATTGTAGAGAAATACATAGCACTATATTCGGGCCAATAGGGTATATAAATGTAAGTGTCGCCACAATTTGTAGATCGCGTTATATACAAGTACAGCGTTACACGAGGGTGCACTGTACCCTCGATTCGATGTCTTGCGAAACTATTGTTTTCTAGGCGCACAACCAACGACATAAATCCCCTGCGTCCAGATGTGTTTTACTTGCCACGATTAAACAGACTCCGTAAGTGTTGGTAAAACGCCATGTCTTACGGTAAGTTTAAGATCAATTGTTTGTTTTCAGATATAAGTGCTTCGTATTTACAGTTCCCGATATACGGCTTACATTTTCCATAGTAAGTGAACTTGGAACACGAAAGCTCCAAATGTAAAAGTTAATTTAAAACGCAGAATCTTCGAAAGTCATAGATTATGTTAATAATACAAATTCGAACTCACTTTTCAGCGTAATACACTACGGCTCTGTCATGTCCACGATTGGACATGAAATGTACCACGCATTCGATTACTACGGTTTGGTTTTCTTAGCTTTATTTCGAATATAACAATTACATCGCGAAATATTGAATATAATTGCTCGATACTTAGGGCAAAACTCCATTTTGGCAATATTTATTTCAGGCATTAAGATCAAGCTGAGAGCAATGAGCAAGACATTAGCGGAAAAAAAACAGTACGAAGAGTTTGAAAAACGCGCCCAGTGTTTCAAGGATCGGTACAATGCCTATAGAGAGAAATTATTTGAGAAGAGGAACATAACTGTGAACGTGAGTATACATGATTTGAGCAGCACACTAATGATCAATAACGGGTCGTTGTAAAATATCGAAAAGTCATGGGATCGACATCACAATCTTCCGGAAACGATCAAAGAAGACATACCGGACGTGATGGGGCTTAAGCTTGCATACACGAAATACCGAGAAGAGTTGTCCAGAAGAAATGGGAGTTGTCCAATTTTGGCAGGGTTGGAAAAATTTGACTGCGAAAAACTGTTTTTCATTGCATTTGGAAACGTGAGTCATACATATTTTTGCAGAGTATACACGGATTTTTATTCGTACGTTCGTTAAGTTGAAGCAACGTGCAATATGAAATTATTCTTGAGCTTGAGATTTGATTGCATTCTGTATCATCGGCGAGTCAATTTTAATACGATTGCCATTTAACGCGTTGTCTCTTTTACAGTTATATTGTGCAGACTCACATCCCATTATTGAATCTAAGGTTTTGCTCTTGGATACGCACAGCCATCCACAAATAAGAATAAATGGGGCTGTAGCGAATATGAAAGAATTCGGCCAGGCTTTTAGTTGCAAACCCGACGCCCCCCTCGTCTTAAACGAGACCTGCGATATTTGGAAATAATAAACGGTGGTCATTGCAAATAATTACATTTGTCGTTTGGAGTGGAATCCCGAGAAATTTTACCCATTGAATTCTGTTAATCAAACTTGTTCGATGAAATAAATAAATTACAATATTATACCAGTTTTTTTACTTTTCAACATACCTCTTGCATCAATCTATTTTTGCATAACCATTTAAAATACAGTAATTTCGTTACACATATTGAGACAATATTTTACAATGCCGTATCAGTATCACGAGTCTTATACACATATCAGAGAATGACGCTTGGCGAATTATATTTCTTTACGTTCCACAATGATATACCGGCTAGAAGTGAAATAATCATCAAAATCGTGCTCATAAAATGTTGCATGACTTCGTAAATGCTATTTAAGAACATCCAAAAGACGTCAATAGTTCTTTTTAGAAGAAAATTCGTGCAAGAATGTAATATAAATTCCAAATCTGCATTGTATGTGCTAATAATAAAGGCAATGGAAGATTTTATGCAAACGTGTCTTTGACGATCACGTCTAACGATCAAACGTGTCACCGATGAAACTTCAATATTGGCATACGTAAAGATTAAATATCCCATTTCAATTACAGACCGATTTCAGATAAATATCGAAGGGGCGCACTATTCTTTCAGTACCGTAGGAAAATTTCGTCGAGTGCACCCGTTTGAAGAACAACCTTAACGTTGGTTGCAATGAAACTTCTTATGCAATCGGAGACGAGGTAAAATTAAATTACAAATACCAGTTTGATTTGACTTTAATGTTCAAGCCGGCAATTTTTATTAACAGGAATTACGCTTTACTAATAATTTGGAACCTGTTAACTTTGGCAAATGGATATTCAGTATGTAACACTCCGGAATGCATCTCACTTGGTAATAACATGATCAGAACAAGACTACGGATAGTATTACTAGCAGTGTATAAGAATTACCAACGAGCTTTGAAACATTTTCAGCACAATATTATGGAAAGAATCTAAATCAGCAAGCAAATGCGTGTACTAATTTTTATGATTACGTTTGCGGCGGATGGATTAATCATAATCCGAAACCGTTCGATAAAGGGACCTGGAACATACATGAACTTATGGTAGAGAGAACGCACAACGATATAAGAAGTAAGTAATCCGTTGAAAATCGTGCAGTCTTATGTCGGGTTCTATATCGACGATTAAACCTACGAAGTTTATGGAAATCCATAATTTAGTAGAAGATCGATAAAGAAATCGAAATCAAACGGAAATTCGTTTCGTTATTTCTTAATACCATCCAGGAAAAATGTCGATTAATCAGAAAATACTATTTTATTATTATTTAATTTTTTTATCATATGGCCGTGACCAAAGAATTGTAAAAAATCAACTTTTTATTGAACTATTTTATTTAATATTTAGAAAATCACAAGTCGCACAACCATCAAACCCTATATCATTGTAATTGTTGGGAAAGTGTTTATTTGAAAATCTGAAAACATACAGGGACAACATTTAAAGGAACTGCCAATGACATCACATCTCGAAAAATAGGATAGCTGTTTGAAATCAATGAACATCACTAAATATATTAAAAAACAACCGATGTCTTTTCCGAGTAATAAAAAAAATATAAAAGTGTAGCCGGAGTATCAGTGTATGACGTGTATGCGGATATATTACATACTTCACGCATACTTACGTCGTTAGGCAGAAAAAGTTACGTCGCGTGTTGCGAACATCGTCGTTTAAATTTTCAGACGTCAATTCTTTTTATTTGACCACAGTTGAATTATATTACATTTTGTAATATACAAAGTTTGTTTTCAAGTACTTTTTCTGATAAATACATTATTCTCTATTTTATAACTCAATTGTTTAAAATTGGTAGGCCGGGTAGAGACGTGAAACATTCGCGCGTATCACGCAACACGCACCACGATGCACCAATAGACTAATTGGGATTGTGTGTTCTCACATACGTTACTAAATCATTTGTAACACGGTGTTTGTTACGCGCGAATGTTTCACTTCTGTACCCGGCGTTACATGCGGTGTGTGTGTTTCCTTGAATGCGCGGACTAACTGAATTTATTTTACAAACTCAGTTTAAAATCAGCATAGAAATTATGCACTTTGCGTAAAGATTCGGGATCTGCCGATGACACTTGAATTATGATTTAGAACTCTTGGACGAGGAGCAAGTATCTCAAGTGCAAGAGTACGAACTAGTGAAGGCTCTTTACAGATCATGCCTGAAAATGCGTAAGTCAAGAATTCCCTTCATATTCTAATTAAATTTGAAAATTGGCTAATCTCACGTTCATTTCTAGCTTTAATGGGGAGAGAGAATCCTGTTGTTCTAAAAGGTATCATCTCGGCTGCTGGTAACTGGCCAATGTTATCAGCGAACACGCAAACAAATACAAATTCTAATTGGCAATCTATTGATAATCAGTACATGAAGATGGCAGGGGATTCCGCGTTCTTTAAATATTATCTAACAGATACAGCAGAAAATGGCTACCAGATAAGACTCGTAGTAAGCTAATCGAAGGGATTCATTCCGCATAATTTTACCATTAGCTTCTTTTGTTTTCGCTTTACGTCGGATCATGACTTTCCCATCGAAGTAGTTCTGAACTTTTTAATACTGCATAATTTGATAAGTAAGATTCCAATTGAAATCTAGTGATTCGATGCAATATCGTCGTAAAATGTAAAGTAACGCACCGAGACTATATTATTTCGAAGAAAATAAAGTTCGTGTACTTTTACATTCATTTCAATCAGTGTTGAGTTTAACGAGAGTGGAAGTTTACGATTATATTATTCGTGTAGATTGAACAACCAAATTCTCCATATGGTGCGTTGACTCGTCTTACTGCATGGTATGACCAAAGGGAGAGGAATGAATACAAAACATTCTTGCGTTACATAATTCATAGTGTCGCGCCTTTTAACACCGTGAACAACTTAATTGACAGTGACTTGGATAAAGTTATAAGCTTCAGAGAGGAAATGAGACAGGTGAGTATTACGAGAAAACTTTGCAGAAATTTCTCAGTACAATACATTTATACACATTTGGTATTATTAGATTATTGCTAGTGCAAACACATATCACGAAATTGTGACCATAGAGAAGCTGCAATCATGGTATACCGCATCGGTACCGCGACAGAGTCCAGCACACGTAAGTCCGTACGCGTATAAACAATAACGAAACTCGATTCCTTCTTATTTCATCGGTAACAGCCATGCGTAGAATTTTGTGGTTTTAACAAAGACAGTTTTTACTTCTTTTTGAAATACTCTCGCAATCCCATAATGTTCGACCGATACAACTTTCTTTCAAATTTTTGTGATTTTAACCGAAGGAATTATTTTTAAAAACTTCGAGAAAATTATTTTTATAAAAACCATTGTATCATAACGTTTGGAAATTATTGTTCTATTATAGATCGACTGGTTAGGGCTAATCCGTTCTATGTACAAAGGTTCTTCAGATTCTTATGATAATCCAGTTATCCCTATAACAATCGTTAAAATACAAACGGAATACATTTCGAAACTTGGTGCATTGTTATCGGTAACCCCGACAAGAGTTATTGGTAAGATATTTGCAACTCTGTTTTTTACGTTCTTTAAGATATTTTAACATCTTCATTCCAAAGTGGAGTTGGGCATTTTTTAATAGTATAATCTTGCAGAAAATCACATTCATTTAAATTTTGCGGAGAGACACTCACACTTAACTTATGAGATGCAAGTGCCTCTGTTTAATAGTTTTAAGCATGGTATAACTGGCAGCTTTCTAATTGAGTTAGATAGGTATGAACCCCTGCGAAAGTTATATTCGTTACTCCTCGATTAAGAGTTTCACCGACCGTTTATGAATAAATTAATAATGTTCACGTAGATGGGTACTGTGCCTTGGAGGTAACAATACAGCGCCAAGCCTAAGGAGGATGTACATTGATGCTCATTATCCGCCACCTGTCGCGTTGTCGGTGAGTATGTTTTCCTGTTATTAACTTCTTTCTTTACCGCACTTCAGAGTTTTAAATGAATGGCACGAGTAAACGTGATAGATATCCCGAAACTGAATAACGCCTTACAATTTGTTAAGGATCGCGCAAATCTAAACTGTCTACAGGGTGTCCCGTAATTAGTGTAACACCGAGAACTGAAGAGTAGCTGGGGTGAATCTGAACCACTTTATCCTTTATCAAAATGTTGGTCGTGCCTTCATCTTTGAATTATTAACAAAAAACACTGGCGAACCAGAGCGCGTA
The DNA here is from genome assembly GCA_933228935.1 of Pemphredon lugubris. NCBI lineage: Eukaryota > Metazoa > Arthropoda > Insecta > Hymenoptera > Crabronidae > Pemphredon > Pemphredon lugubris. The sequence continues at coordinate 20,020,310 of OW121815.1, forward strand.
AAAGTTGCGCGCTCGACCGCGCTCTACCGTAGCCGTGAACAAATCCACTGGTACGGCGCGGCGTGGATATCGAGGGAAGCGTACCGCAAATGTTACATCGTTTTGTTATTCTTAATTTGAGATGCTGTAACATTTGCTGTAAGCTTCGCGCGATATACACGCTGTGCGAATGCGCTTATTCACGGCTACGGCCGAGCGCGGTAGGGAGACAACGCTCCCGCAGTTGAGCGCGCGTGTTTTACGCGCTCTGGTTCGCCAGCGTTTTTCGTTAATAATTCAAAAATGAAGGAGTGACCAATATTTTAGTAAAGAGATAAGTGGTTCAGATCCACCCTCAGCTAACCCCCAGTTCCCGGTGTTACACTAGTTACGGGACACCCTGTATAAATAGAATTTTAACCTAATTGATATACAATACCACAACGTGTTTTCGTCCCGTGCATTTCGTGCTAGATCTGTCCGTGGACTCCTCGGTAAACGTACGTTTCCTATTACGCGGTAAGTATATTGTTTCCTCTACAGTGTCTTACACGTGCGTTTGCAGCAAAAGAAAGAATTGTTCCCGAAAAGATAATCGTGTGCGGTCATAAATTTTTGCAATGAGAAAACGCGAATTATTAGCACACCTGCTACACGAAGAGATCGTGGAAGAAGGAGTTTTCCAAACCTGCACACAGTTTTGTTTATATCAGTTTTCATTTTAGATATCTGAATTGTTCGAAAAGGCGCGAAAACTGTTGATAGAGAAAATTGAGAAGGCATCGTGGCCGGATGTGAGGTTAAAGCAGCCATGGATAGTAACGATTCAGAATGTTAGCACTCAAAAAGGATTCCCAGCTTGGTACTTGGAACACCTGAAGACAAAACCGTAAGTTTTGTAAAAATATGGAGAATATAGTTGTAATTAACAATATTTCGGTAGACTCATATCTTTATCATTATATAATTATGATTTTCTAGGAAACACATGCACGACGTAGATCCCGTACAGCCGGACATACATTACTTACGCGATATTAATAGAATCAGTAAGTACTGCTTGTATATGTATGTAATATAATAATACTACTACGCAAATAGTAGTACTATTGACAATCTATACTACTATTTACTCCTGAAAGAACAAATAATACGTATCTCGATAGTTTCGCCATATTCTACGCTATCTACTCTAACCCCTTCTAATACGGACGAATTCCTACTATAACATATATTCTAAATATAAAATAAGTATTGACAAATTGTTTGATACGATCGTAATACAATCGTATATACTTTGCTGCAACGCAAATATTGCGATTTTATACTTTTATAGATTTGTGTCGCAACGAAGAATACATAAATTAAATTTGGTTACAAATCCAAATTACAGCTGTGACAATTTATTTTGTTCACCAAATGTACCCTTTTTCTCAAATTGTATTCATTACAACAGGATTAATATGAGTAGCTACAATTGTGCGATTTTATTATTTCAATACGTATACATATTAGAATGTATTAGAAGCTTCAGTAAAGTAAAATAGAGAAAAGTTATTTTTGTTTGTATTACATGCATTGCTCAGTGCCCAGGGAATATATTTATTGTTTATCTTTAGGTTACAGCGTCGCTCAATTTCAATGGCCGTTTTATAGCCTAAACCTGCCAAAGTGAGTACACAGTGAAAAGCGTCAATATTAAAACCGGGTAAACTCGCTAATATTACAACCCTCCTAATAATCTGTACTTGTATTTTCAGTGTAGTACACTATGGTTCCGTTGTTCCCATTATCGGGCACGAATTCTACCACGCGCTCGATTACGAAGGTTTGTCTTTACATTTATTTCGAAGAAAATTTCCAAACTGAGTGGATCGTGTAATAACCAACCTAACGCTTTAACATTCCCTATTTCAGTTCTTCTGAAGGCTATTGAAAATTCGTATTATACATTTGCTCCAGCTATGTATCATGAACTTCAGCGGCGAGCGCAATGTTTTCGGGACCAATATAATTATTATAGGAACGAGAACATTAGGAATCGCGGTTTGAGTCCAGGGGTGAGTTTACAAATTTACACGCTTATACTTTAACATGTTGGCTGCAACCATAATCGAAAACTTTATTTCCTAAATGAAAAAAATAGATCTTTATTCAAGTGCCACTGACGAAAAAAAGAAACTTTTATCACCAAGCCAAAATATATCTTAAAACATAATGAAGTATGCACGTGAACCATCCGTGGTACACCTGGCTTCGTATTAAAAAAACATGTGAACCGCCAGTGGATCACGCGGCAGTCAACGTGTTAAATTTGAATCGGAACTAAATCAGCGGTTACGTAAACTACGATATTGAAATCGTGAAATTTGCAGCCTATTCTGGCGAACACTACAACGGAAGACATACCGGATGTAATGGGGCTAAAACTTGCGTTTGAGATGTACAAAGAAGAGCTATGGAGAAATAATGGACAGTGTACAGTCCTGCCGGGATTCGAACAACTTGGCTGCGATAAATTGTTTTTCATTTCTTACGCAAACGTGAGTGCACTCTAGTACGGATTAAAATTAATTTATTCGTATTTCGTGCTTTTGGATCACTTCATCATTCCGTTTGCTTTGACTTAACGATGCATTATCGTTGATTATTATTCGAACATTTTTTACCATGATCCTGCCCAACTCGAATTCTTTAATTTCGCACACATTGAAATCCGTTTATAATATTCGTTTATTGGTAATTCTTTCCCAGGTTTTCTGCAGTTCTATGGATCCCCGAGTTGACTCGAAACTTATGAGTTACGATGTACACAGCCTGCCCGAAACGAGAGTCAACCGTGCTGTCGCAAATAACAGAGCATTTGCTGAAGTATTTGGTTGCCAACAAGGCAGTCCCCTCGTGCCACAAAAGAGGTGCGATCTATGGGAATAATGAAATGAGAATGTTCCAAATAATTATAGTTGTCACGGAACGGAACTACACAAAGGGAGACAGAAAGATATAAACGATTTATTATTCAATTGTATGATTAACTTTGTATGGGTCGAACTTTGTCTCAGCTTTACAAAAATTTATGTAATATGTAAATACAGGTTAATAGTTAATTCAGTAGTTTGAACCATTTTGTTAGTTTTTTTACTTTGACATTTCGGGTTAATGCTGATTGTGAAAAAAATCAAAATATTTAATAAAACCTCGGTATATTGACATACATGTGTGACTTGAAAATGACACCGGCCAATAGGGGATTAAAACCAGAAAACATTTTATAATATACATTCCTGGCTATACTAGTGACAAAAATTCGTCTGATAAAATATGTAATGCACATTTTTCCCTCGGCTCGTTGCTTGGAAATTTTGAAACTTTAAAAAAATGTGTACAATAAAATCTAAATTTTGCACCGATATACCTGTTGATGTAGTCAGTCTCCTTGGTGGTTAATTTTATATTTCAAAAGTCAATTACATTCAAGTGATAATCGAAAGTGCGTTATAATCTCATTTGAAATGGGCACAAATAAAAAGACGTATCAAGACATAAATGTTGATTAATGCCTTCACGATGTATCGTGCCACAAACAAATATGTGGAACAATTGGCCGTTGAAGCAGTGTTTCAGAAAATTTATATAGTGGAACATAATTTTTCAACAAACGCTTGAAGCGACTAACATGATGAAGTCAGTGTTATTTGGAATCAGGTACAATTCAATTAGAACGATAACGATTCCATAAGTAACCAGGCTAGCTATGTGACGGTGATTGTACTATAATAAATAAGCATAATTAATTACAGGAATCGCGTACTTCGTTACGCGCTTATAATAACCGTGTACTTGCAAATCTGGTATCAACCGGGTTTAGGAAACCCGGTATGTAACACAACGGACTGTAGAATACTGGGTAACAATAACTACGACAAGAAATACTACTCGTACAGGGGCGTTTAAAAACAGGATAATAAAGTATTTAACACGTTGGGTGTCGCGCCGATTTTACATAACTGTCCCGAAGTACCTCGATGAATTTGTTGATACGCAATGTATATTATGAGGAAATGTGATCCTCAATAGTTAAAATGAAACATATAATAGCGTTTTATCGATTCATTTTGTGAAAGGTCACCAGTGACCTCTACGACCCGAGTGCCAATTCGGAGGCCGGTCGCCGATGACCCCCATAGCACCCAAGGTGTTAAAAAACAAGCTCCAGAAATTTCACGAATCAGTTTTGAGACATGTTCCGCGAAATTTTCAGCGGATTACTATAAGAAGAATATGAACGAACAAGGGAAACCGTGTGTCGATTTTTACGATTACGTTTGCCATTCGTGGGGGACTCAAAATCCAAGACCAAGTATAAAGTTCTGTGGAATGTACAAATCCTTCTAAGACAAAGAACAATTAAGCACCTGAGAGGTAATTAATGACGGTTTCAATCGTAGAACGCAAAGCGGGCCAGTCAGTGTGTATTCGGTTTTAGATCTTTTGGAAAACGAGCGACTAGACAACGGTGCAACGTTTAAACACGCTAAAGCGCTGTACAGAGCTTGTATGAATTTACGAAAGTTAGTAATTCCCTTCAGTGATTACCAACCGTCTAAATTTTACGAACTACATATTCCTTTTTTAGCTTATATGGAAAAGTCTAATGTCGGTACGGTAAACAGGGTCATGGCGGGTGCAGGTAACTGGCCCATGTTTATAACAAAAGACTCGAAAGTGTCGCAAAACGTTCCTTGGTGGGAAATCGAAAGTTATTATATTGCCAAGACGGGTGAATCTTCAATTCTCGATTTCTATTTGATAGTAGACACAAACACGAACAATGAAATCACACTTTTTGCGAGTCTCGCAACATCCAGATTTAAGATATGAGATTTAACTAATTTCCGCAATTACCTCAAGTCTCAGAACTGACATTATTATTTCAATTTTATAGTGGACGATATTATTTGTTACTTGTTTTTAGATATTTCCGCCTACCTCCCCTTATGGTATTTTAAAGCTTTTGAAACCCCTTGATATAAAACAGAAAGAAAAGTATAAGGCATTTTTAACTAACGTAATTAGTGATATCAAGCCGAACAGTACGAGAACTTTGCCAAAAGCAATTGCCAAGGACTTGGACGCCGTTATAAAATTTAGGGAACAAATCGCAGAGGTACGCAATTTGTGTAATCAGGCAAATTATACAAATAATTAAATTAAATTATACAAATAAAATTATTTGTAATGTATGAACTCCAATTCCACATCGAGTTGATATTATTATTTTATGCACGCGCGTCGCACTGCTCAGACTAGCAAAACCAGATTCACGATAAATGGAAGTAGATTAATAAAGACCGAGGATTTTCAAGAATGGTACAATAATCGCGATTCAGGACAAGACACGGCAACGGTAAATGACCGTATGGTAAATACTACCATACCCCGTATGGTAAACACATTTTTTAAAGGAAAATTATCATTTTCAGGCGTCTTATACCCGAAATAGATCTCACTATGCCAATTGCATACTATCACCCACAATTCAATACCGTCAGCAAGTATTACTTGCAGAACATGGTAAACATTTTTTGTTTAAAAATCAGAAACTAATCAGTGTAAATTAATGTTCCTTAGGCGCCAGTGATTCGTACTTACAGTGGCCGAATTTCACGCCAAATATGCCATGGTGAGTGAATGTGAAACACGAATCCATAAAAACTGAAGATTCTTGTACATTAGCAACAAATATAATACTATCGTACTTTTTTTAGCGTAGTAAAATACGGCTCCACTGGTTTTGTGTTAGCTCACGAGCTACATCATATCTTCGACTACACAGGTTCGACTTTGTTCCTTCCATTTCGACGGATCTCCTCCCATTGTGAAATTTTGAAACAATTATTTGACAGCAAAACTTAAATGACTAGTGGTAATTAATTCCAGGCCTCCGTTATGATGAGGCTGGATATAAGAAGTTATTGTGGCCACAAGGCAAGTTTAATCTATTCCATGGCAAAGCAACTTCATTGCAAACAAAATACAAAAAATACAGACAGGAAGAACTTCAAAAGCGAAATATTACTGAAAATGGATTCATCGTTATATTGACACTATCGACGAAGATATGGCAGATCTGATGGGATTAAAAATTTCATATATGGCATACAAACAGAAGTTACATAAGTGGAATGGAACTTACACAATTCCTCCAGGTTTTGAGAAATTTGGATGCGAGAAGTTGTTTTTCATTGCGTTCGCGAATGTAAGTAATGTAATGTGCCGAACCTATTTGCTGTAATATCATTTTCAAATGAGTATCTTGTCGCTAAGTTTAACCATGACTTACCATATGAAATATTTTCTACATCGTCGAATCACAGGTCAAAATTTGACTTCCTTTAACCAGAAAACTGTCAGATAATGTCTGCCTCACAGTGATGCCAGAGAATTTGACCTCTGTATGGGTCCGCGTATTTTTCAAGTCACATACATATAGGCATATTGATATTTTATTAAATATTTTAATTTTTTCCCAGAAGTGGCGTATATTTCCTATTGCACCACGCCTACTTATTAAACAGTAATATTTTTGATAACGATTATCGGCTCAAACCTAAAATGTCAAAGTAAAAAAATTATAATAAAATTCTTGTAACTGCAGAATACGTTGATATTTGTTGATTTTTACGTTAAATACACTTTCTTATAAACAAAAAAAAACATCCGCCTATAGATGCTTAAAACAAATAATTTTTCATACAAAAAATCCAGCCTGCATCTAGCGTAAAAATGAACTCTTGTTAAACTTCTATAAGTTCTTTATGGAATGTGTCAATGAGATTTTTCTAATCCGTTTTTCCCACCGAAATGTCACGGTCATCTACGATAGGATTTTTAATCAATGTCTAATTAATATCTGAATGTAAGATATTGAGCATCGTGACAGTGTTAATAATCAAGTTGAAAGAAATAAAATTGATTACAATTAAAACAATTTTATAGAAATCTTGATAGTTTAATTTTACATACTTTCCGTGCGTCGATTACACTGGAATCACGAAGAACGCTTAAAATTTTGCGAAACATCGATCCCACGAATCACCAATCACAGGTATGTTATAAACGCTATATGCTATAAATACGTATTTTGTCATACACTTTACACAAAAAAGAATAAAACCATCGATAATCTCCGTGCATACCCAGACATTAAAATGTAATAACTTTCTGACGTCATGATCCTGTTCGCATAAATGTATGAACAAATTGACTATCGAGTCAGTGTTTCCACGAATTGGTACAGCAATATATATTTTGTTGAATAACTCGCAAAATATGGGTACGATAAAATTACTCAAATTTGGTGCAAGGTACACAGAGTTGAATTACAAAATTAAATAATATTTTAATTCCGAGAATGTCCAATCCACTCATTCGTATAATTATTAAAAAACAGGAACCACTTAATACATTACGCATTACTATCAATCGTGTACTTGCAAATCTGCAATCCACTGAGTTCAGCAAACGTAGTATGCGACACGCCCGATTGTAGGAGACTCGGTAATGTCAACAATTTCGACAGATACCTTCGGAACACGTAGGTCGTGGTGTTAATTACCGCTCTATCAAATTTGCAGCCAACTACTACAAGCAAAGCATGAACGAACAAGGGAAACCGTGTACCGATTTCTACGATTATGTTTGCCACGGTTGGGCAGCTCAAAATCCAAGACCAAAACACAAATTTATGTGGAACACAGAACAATTTCTACAAACACAAACAGATATGCGCTTAAGAGGTAATTAATCGTGCTGTAAATCCTGAAATGCAAGAGCAGCTTATCGACACCCATTTGGTTTCAGAATTACTGGAAAACCCACAAATACATAACAAGACAATATATCACAACGTCAGAGCGCTGTACAGAGCGTGCATGAATTTACGTAAGTTTTAAGCATTTATTTTATTGGTTATTGCGCATCGAAATCGTGCAAGCAATACATATACATATACATGTGTATGGAAGTTCGTGTAGCCCCGGACACTTGAACGAAATGCACCAAAAATCTATGAATTTTCACAAACAGTTATTTTAACAACGTTATCACAACTTTTTCAAAACAGTCACAACAAATCGATACAAACTTCTATCGATCGGCTAAATAGTAACTATACAAAAATGTGAGCCTCTAATTTTAGCAAGTTGAAAGAACAGCATGTTTCTCCGGATACGTTCGTTACAGATGGCCAAAGCGTTTTTTGACTTCATAAACATCGCAATAGTAACAAATGTTTATTGATTACATGTCAAGGCAAGCTTTGCGAACCCAATCTTTGCACTTGTGGCATTGAATCCAGCCGTATGTTGCTCGGCACTTACGCCATTAAAAAGATGGACTTTGTTTGTACGTATGTTGGGTTTGCTTCGACGCGGCAAGTTATTAATATTTTTGGCTCAACTACTTAGTAATTCGAACGTCCGGGGCTCTTTTACGTACACTTATATGAATAAGTAAATAAATTATATATTTTTTTGTAGCGTTGATGGAAATATCCAATGCCTCTACTGTCAGTGCCATCATGACGAACATCGGTAATTGGCCAATGTTTCCATCAAAAAAGGACAAGCAAGATACTCCTTGGTGGCAAATTGAAACCCAGTATATTGCTAAAACAGGATTTTCCTCGTTTTTTGAATTCCATTACGTAGCGGATTTACTGAAGACAAACGAGATCTCGTTTCTAGTAAGCCCACGTACAAACGGATATCCGGATTTTTTTATGTGCCATTAGCGAGCGCGCGGGAACCTTTATGGATGGACGTTTTCGCGACAACCTCGTAGTATACGTGTTCAATCCCATTCAACGAGAAATCGCGTTAGCTTATGGTTATTTTTCTTTCAGATATTTGGACCCTATTCCCCTTTTGGTACGTTGAAAATTTTTACCCCAATGCACCCAACGCTCAAGAATAATTACAAGGCATTCTTAACGGACGTAATTAACGCCGTCGCGCCATATTCACGCACCACCAGAAGTGCAACTAAAGAAATAGATAAAGACTTGGAGGATGTCATAGCATTTAGAGAAAAATTGGCCAACGTACGTATTTCATGTTATACTTCATGTTATTACCATTACAATTAATACATGTTGGCAGTACTTTATTATGTTCGTTATGTTTTACGTGGACGTTATGTTTAGATTAGCAAGGACAAATTTACGCTAAATGCAACTATAGAGATGAAGATTGGCGAGTTTCAAGAATGGTACGATAAACACGATCCCGGAAAAGAGACGACTAAGGTAAATTTTAGGGAAAGGAAAGTTCGGGGCGAATCGCGTATGGGTCATTCCGCGTCAAAAAACTGTTTTTTACACACATGGTCGAGAATTTTGATGAATTTTTGTGACCATGTGGTGTTCGCGGAGAAAAAAATTTTGGTAAAAAAAAACTTCGAATTTTTGAAAACTTTTTGAGTTATAGCCGCTCAAACTTTTAGGTAAGGTTATATTTAAAAATTCATATCTCCCGAACTATTAACGATATCGCATTCCGACAAATTCGGCTGCATTCATAAAAGATTAAACTGTCAATAAAAAAATACATGATTGTCAGATAATGTTTATAAACATTGAAAAAGTTAATTTGAAATAAAGAAATTGCTCTATCTGCGAAAACAGGGCAGCAAATTTTTTCGTTATTTTTTTACAACAACTGTGAAGCCTTCTCTAAAGAATGACGCAAGAAACTCGATGGTCGTTTTAAAACTTTTGGAGATATGATTTTTTATTCACCGGCGCGCGCCTCAGAGGCAGCCGTGGTAGTCCAGTCAAATAGTAGTTTGAAGTGGAAAGTTGTGGTGTAATTGTTTTTAGTGACTTACTTTATGTATTTCGGGGTGCTGAACACGAATCTGAAGTTGTCCAACAACATTTTTTACGCCAAATATGACAAATCATCAAAAAACACTAAAAAATTTTGTTTTTTGCTTATTACTTGAGAAGTAAGCTTTTTACGCAAAAGGTGGTTCAATATAAAAATAAAGAAGAGATAATTACCTACATTTCATGTTATTATCATTTTTTGGTGCGGCATATGGTTTCCGCGGAAAAGAGCGTTATAACTGGGGAACAAAGTCAACGCAAAAAAAAATTTACGTCAAAAATTTGCCCAACTTCAAATAAGCATAACTCCGCCAAAAATTGTTATACCTAAAAGATTTTTTTTCACTTTAAAGGGAGAAGTCTGCACTTTAAGGGACCATAGTTAGATTTTGAGTTTAGCCTCCCCCTTCCTCCGCTTTTTGGAGTGCAACACGTCCTTACTTCTGCTAGAAAGGGGCGAGAGGGAGCCTAAATTCAAAATCTAACTATGGTCCCTTAAAGTGCAGACTTCTCCCTTTAAAGTGAAAAAAAAATCTTTTAGGTATAACAATTTTTGGCGGAGTTATGCTTATTTGAAGTTGGGCAAATTTTTGACGTAAATTTTTTTTTGCGTTGACTTTGTTCCCCAGTTATAACGCTCTTTTCCGCGGAAACCATATGCCGCACCAAAAAATGATAATAACATGAAATGTAGGTAATTATCTCTTCTTTATTTTTATATTGAACCACCTTTTGCGTAAAAAGCTTACTTCTCAAGTAATAAGCAAAAAACAAAAATTTTTAGTGTTTTTTGATGATTTGTCATATTTGGCGTAAAAAATGTTGTTGGACAACTTCAGATTCGTGTTCAGCACCCCGAAATACATAAAGTAAGTCACTAAAAACAATTACACCACAACTTTCCACTTCAAACTACTATTTGACTGGACTACCACGGCTGCCTCTGAGGCGCGCGCCGGTGAATAAAAAATCATATCTCCAAAAGTTTTAAAACGACCATCGAGTTTCTTGCGTCATTCTTTAGAGAAGGCTTCACAGTTGTTGTAAAAAAATAACGAAAAAATTTGCTGCCCTGTTTTCGCAGATAGAGCAATTTCTTTATTTCAAATTAACTTTTTCAATGTTTATAAACATTATCTGACAATCATGTATTTTTTTATTGACAGTTTAATCTTTTATGAATGCAGCCGAATTTGTCGGAATGCGATATCGTTAATAGTTCGGGAGATATGAATTTTTAAATATAACCTTACCTAAAAGTTTGAGCGGCTATAACTCAAAAATTTTTCAAAAATTCGAAGTTTTTTTTTACCAAAATTTTTTTCTCCGCGAACACCACATGGTCACAAAAATTAATCAAAATTCTCGACCATGTGTGTAAAAAACAGTTTTTTGACGCGGAATGACCCGTATGCATTCGACGCACTTAACGTGTACAATTTGTGTGATTTAGATCAACTGGTTAGCAATGATCCGTTCTTTTAACAAGAATTCGAAAGACCCGTCGGGGAAGTTAATTCAGCTTACGACAAAAATCACTGTGTCATTGAATTATTTCTCGAGTCTTTCCAAACTACTAGGACAAATTTCAAAACGCGTAATTGGTAAAGTTCGTTCTAACATTCATTATTTTTATAATGTTTTCGAATAATTTCATAGCAAAATTGCTTAACTGCAACGTTTCATGTTCAAAAAATCCATATATGCCGTTAGAAAACCACATTCATTTATATTTTGCGGAGGCATACCTGAAACATGACAACCGAATGGTGGCTAATTTAGAAAAGAGCGTGATTGCTGGCGTTAATCCAACGGGCCAGATTAGATACGAACCAGAAAGGTCTGTACACGTAAATAACTTTGGTAATTAACTTTTGATGACATATCAAAAGTTCTAATAATGATCTATCGATACACTAATCGTCTTTCCGTTTGTTCATACATATAGGTGGGAGTACTGCATTCGCACTAACAATCTGGGAATAACGTTATCGGAAATGTACCTTTTATCTCACTTTTCAAGTCGAATTAAACAAGAGGTTAACCTTTTTATTTGACAAGGAATTCAGGAATTTCTACAAATTACAGGTAAACATAAACATTACGATTTTTTAGGTAGAACAGTTGTTGAAGGATGAGACAGAGTTGCTCAAAATAAGAATGTCGCAATCTTCGTGGTTGGACCGCGATACGATAAGGAAATCGGTGTTCAAACTCGATAAACTCCAGGCTCAAATAGGTTTTCCAGATTGGTACCTGAACGGTAATCTTGTGCTAGAGTGAGTTATTTGAATGATGTGAATTGATATAGCAAGGGCAACAATCGGTATATTGGAACACGTTGAGTCCGTTTCAATGGAAATTCTCTATTTTTTCAGACATTTTGATTATGACATTAATCCTACGACTCCTGGTGCATTCTTCGCAGCAAAGTTCAACAGAATCGGCAAGTATTTGATGTTTAAAAAATTCAGTTAAACATTTTCCGTATTTAAATAAAAAATGGATTGCAATGAATTGACACTCCCTAGGAGTGAGCGCTTCGTATTTACAATGGCCGCTGTACGTGCCAGATATGCCATAGTAAGTGAACGATAAGTATAATTGATCAAAATTGAAGGATCAAAGAGAAACAATTAGAGCACAATTCCAATTTTCTAGTCAATTGAAGTTTGGCGGCCTTGGTACGGCGCTGGGTCATGAACTTAGCCATGGATTCGACAACATAGGTTTGACCTGACCTTTGTACCTCCGCTCAGAATTTTTAATAATAAAACGTTTGATTCGTTACTCGACAGCGCAACCGAATAACCGTGCGTAACTATTTTCAGGCCTTCAATTCGATGGGTTTGGAAATAACGGAACATGGTGGTCGCAAGATATGCTTGATAAATTTTACGTTCGACTGCAGTGTATCGAAGAACTATTCCAGAAACACAAGAGAGAAGAGCTTAGGAAGCGAAATATCACTACGATAGTAGGTGCAACATATAAATAATTACAATGCAAATAATTGAAAAATCCTTGAAATTACAGTCCGCGTTCAGTACTACCAGCGAAGATGTGGCAGACGTGATGGGGTTAAAAATTTCATTCATGGGATATAAAAATGAGTTACAAAGGAGAAAGGGAACTTGCCAAGACCTGCAGTATTTTGAAAAGTTTGGATGCGACAAAATGTTTTTCTTCGCTTTTGCACATGTGCGTAACAGGGTAGAAGGGTTTAACGCGTACCGTATTCTCCAACTTTCAATCATCTTCGTGTTTCTTATTTAAAAAATCATGAAATTCAACAGTTGCATTGCGACAAATCAGTACCTTCCACGGAGGAAGTAAATTTATTGGCCGAAGTACACAGCTTTCCGCGCACGAGAGTCAATGCCGCCGTCGGTAATATCGAGGAGTTCCACCAGATTTTTGGTTGTAAGCCAGGAGACCCCATGGTACCAAAAAAGATGTGCGATATTTGGAAATAACGAATTACATATGAAAAATTTACCATTTGTATGTCATAACATATAGCCATATAATTTGTGTTGAAATTAATAAAATCGAAAAACAATCAAGATACAAGATCTTGTCTTGGGCCAAGTATAAGTACGCAAGGATTAGATCTTGTATCTTTAAAAAAAACAAACAGAGATTTCGAGGTGGTCAATCGATATTAAAAAATGAATTTTTTTAAAGGTTCAATAGTTTTTCTAACTCTGTAAATATGCATGTGTCTATGCTTTCTGCCGATATAACGATCGCTCGTTTAGGGTTTTCTTTATGTACGATATTATCCTATCGATATATGTACGCACACACGTGCGCGCGCGCACACACACATACACATACATAATAATATTATCTATACGCGTATCGATTCTACTAAAATGACGAAAAATATTTTGATAATTACGAAGCACCAATCGCAAGAACGATTTAAACATAACTTTTCAAATTTCACGCCCAAAATTACTAACACTGCTGATAACTTTGATATACATTCTGACATAATAGCAGAATAATCAGTGGATATTGTATTCGTGTGCCAATAAATATGCGGAAAAGTGAAACGTTCAATCAGTGCCTCCAAGAAGTGTACGGTGACACGTCAATTTCTTAGACAACTCGCAGGGAAGGATTATGGCGAAATTATTAGATTTTGGTTCAAGGTACGATAGAATTGAGAAAATGAAAATTTTAATCTGAGAATGCGTACTTTGTTGGACGCTAAGAATATAAATTTTTACCAACAGGAACCGAGTACTGCGTTACGCGTTAATATTAATCGTGTACTTGCAAATCAATTATCCGCGGAGTTTGGCAAATCCAGTATGCGACACGCCAGACTGTAGGAGAATTGGTAATACAAACTGCTATGAAAAAAATTATCGCGGAAAGTGATAAGCTACAATTACTTAATCGATTTATTACTACTTGACACCGCATGCCCATAAAGCTGAGCATCTGAATTTTTAGCTAAATACTACAAGACGAATATGAACGAACGGGGCAAACCATGCACCGATTTTTACGATTATGTTTGTCATGGTTGGGGATCTCAAAATCCAAGGCCAAAACATAGGCCCATCTGGAATACAGATCTACTTCTTGCGGAGAGAGCGATCAACAACGTAAAAGGTAATTAACGCTAGGCTTACGGACATTTCTTGTATACCTATTATTACGAGCACCATTCAAATTGACGAGCAAACCAAAATATGCGTACTTTTTAAAAAGTCAATCTTAAAAAAATATAAAAGTACAATTTGATAATGGCGTGAGTGCCGAGCTAATGCGTGTTTTCGTCCATTTTTGTGAACAATTCGCAAGATTTCCCCCCGGTGGGACTTGCGAGGGTAAGAGCAATGTGAGAACACTACTCGCCTCACGCCTGTGTAATCAGCATATTATCTGCCCGTTTATGGTCACCCGCCGCTGAAGTCACTCACGGTTCGCGGTACAGGTACCCAACAACTAGAAGGAGTTACTTTCCACTTGGGCCGCGTGGCGTACGTATGGCCTGTGGTAAGACAATGGTACTGATTGTTTCAGATCTTTTGGAAAACGACCAACTGAATAACGGAGGACAGTTTAAACATGCGAAAGCGCTATACAGAGCGTGTCTGAATTTACGTAAGTCGGAAACACCATTCGGCGACTGGGAAGAATCGAAACGTTACAAACTACCTATTTCTTTCCAGCTTTTATGGAAAAGGCTGATGCCGCTAAAGTAAGGAGCGTCATGCCAACTATCGGTAACTTGTCAATGCTTGGAACAAAAGAATCGACGTTGCAAAACATTCCTTGGTGGCAAATTGAAAGTTACTATATCAGCAAGACAGGGGAGTCATCGATTCTTGATTTCTATTTGATAGCAAATACGTATAGAAACAACGAGATCACACTTTTCGTAAGTTATGGAATAAACTGTTTGAACTAGAGACTCCAACTTTTGGGGCTTTCTTGGGTCAGAATCGACGTTTGTAAATAGTAATTCATTCAGTGCCACCCTTGAGACACCAAAGGCAGATATTTTCGAATTATTTGTTAAAGCAATTTAGAAATTTAATTAGTGGCATTGAATCTGATTTGGGGCGGCCTATAGGACTTGCATGTCAATGTGTACAGGCAGAAATTGGTAAGCAGTGATTCAAAACATGCGTTTAGGATTGATTAATAAAACTTTTCTGGATGGTCCTCAATGGCCGCGCTTAGATTTTCTCAGCGCCCATCAGTGTGTGGTGGTGCCCCTGCCGGGAACCACCGGTTTCAACAAATCAAACCAAATATACGAAAGTATTTCATAGACTAAAAATTGGTATAATCGATGAAAGAAAAGTCCAATGTTTCGATGATGCCAATCCTAAATCAATTATTTGTCAAGATTTACGAAATAAGATACAGCTTTATTCCGCGACAACGTGTTAATGTACATTATTAGTTCAATTTTATAATTAATTGTATTATTTGGACTCATTTCTAGATAGTTCCACCGACTTCCCCTTATGGTATGTTGAAGCTTTCCGCACCTTTCCATGAAGCACACAAAAAGAATTACAAGGCGTTCTTGACGAGCGTAATTAAAGATATCGCGTCAGTCCATACCATAAGTTTCTTTAATGTAACCGCAAAAGACTTGGACGATGTTATACAGTTCAGAGAAAAAGTCGCAACGGTACGAAATTTGATTTTTCCATTCGCAAGTTGTCGACCCTAATTAAAAACATGCTCTCCTCGACATTTTTACTTTAATTACATACGTGATACGCTTAGATCAGCAAGAAAAGATTCCTAACAAACGGAACTGCACTAATGAAGGTGAAGGATGTTCAAGACTGGTACAACAGTTACCATTTCGATGCGGATACGACACAGGTAAATATACGCGCGTGCAAACCACACAAATTTAGATCGTAATGTCGAAACAAATCCTATGCGAAGCAATTATTTTTCAAGCGTAATGCCTCCAAATTCTCCTTTTTAGATCGACTGGTTAGCAGTGACACGTTCCATGTACAAAAACTCAAATGATCCGACTCGCGTGATAATCCAAAATGCGACACGAGTTATGGTAGAGTTGCCTTACATCTCAAAACTTGCCGAAATATTAAGTCAGACGCCAAAACGCGTAATAGGTAAAATGACAAACGTCACGCCTGACGTTCCGTAATATTTGTTTCGCATGAAAATTCCCGTGACTCGTTCTTTATCATTCGAGAGATAAAAATTTGCCCATAGAAAACCACATTCACTTGTATTTTGTGGAGAGGCATCTAAACCTTAATACGCAAATGGAGTCTTATCTAGAAAACAGTTTGATTTCCGGCGAGAATCCAACTGGCATAATCAGATACGAAGCCGAAAGGTTTGTATAAGAAAAAAGTTATCATAACTAAAATAATTCGCTATCAATAATCCTATCACTCGTCTACGCGTATAGATGGGCAAACTGCATCAACAATCACAATCTGGGAATAACGTTAGGACACATGTACATTAACTCATACTTTCCAATGAAGAGTAAACAGGAAGTTAATACGTTTTTTCTGTTATGAAAAAATCTACAAAATCCCGCGGAGAGGTGTAGTTGAGAATAATGAGATTCCTTTTAGGTGCAAGAGGTGCTGAAGAACGAAATCCAGTTATTGAAAGCAAGGTTCTTACAATCTTCGTGGTTCGAACCTAATACTAGAAATAGAATGATCAAGAAACTTGAAGATATGAAAAATGAAATAGGTTTTCCAGATCAGTACAGCCTAATTGAAACCATGTCACCGTAAGTTTTTGCAAATTTACAGCACGAATTTATAGCATCTTCAGCGGAGTACCACAAAGTATGGGACACCCTGTACACCGAAGTCAAATTATGATTTCTAGGCTTGTAGCGAACGAGATAAATCCCATAATTCCGGCTGCATTCTACTTACCGAACAAAAATAGAATCAGCAAGTATCATATAGCGAATATCACTACGTTTTTTTCTCTACATAAATAAAAAATTAATCGACGTAAATTGATGTTCCTTAGGTGCCAGTGCTGCATACTTACAGTGGCCGATTTTCATTCCAGACATGCCATAGTGAGTGAAAAATTTAAATCGGAAAAAACTAAAGGTTCTTCCCTATACATACATATGTATAAGCCACAAAATTAAGAACACGATTCTATTTTTTAGTCCACTAAAGTACGGATCCGCTGGATTTGGGTTAGCTCACGAAATGCATCATGGATTTGACTACACCGGTCTGACTTTACTCCTTTCATTTCGAATAGCGTTCAACCGCGAATTTGTTTAGTTCTTTATTTCTCAGGACAACTGAATGACCAAGAATCATTAATTTTAGGCCTCCTGTACGATGAGACTGGACAGCAGACAGATTGGTGGCCACAAGACATGATTGATCGGTTTGACGATAATGCAGGTTGTTTCGAAGATCAATACAAGAAATACCAGAAAGAAGAACTTCAGAAGCACCACATCACCAGAACGTTTAACAGTGCGACAAAGAGAAAACAATTTTACGTACGCCCCATGGTTGACACCATCAACGAAGACATATCGGATGTTATGGGATTAAAAATTGCATACATGGGATATAAACAGGAGTTCCATAAAAGTAACGGAACCTGTCCAATTCTTCCAGGTCTTGATCAATTTGGCTGCGAGAAGTTGTTTTTCATCGCGTTTGGAAATGTAAGTAACAACGAAGTACGATTGAAGTTTTACCGTATTATCTGACGACGATTGAAATTTACAACATTTAGTAACGTTACCAAGCGTTCCCTATTAATAGAATTATCGAATTTTCAGGTGTTTTGTGGGAATTCATCACCTATTGCGGAGGAAAAACTTTTACTAGTTGACGCACACAGCTTTCACCGAATAAGAGTTAACGCCGCTGTCGGTAATATGAAAGAATTTCACAACATTTTTGGATGCAAGCCAGGCGATCGAATGGTACCACAACGAATGTGTGACATCTGGAACTAACAAACTGTCTTTGCCACGATTGGAACTGTACAAGTTATATCGGCGATATACCGTGTAATTGCGATATCCGAAACGATGAATAAAATCAATGCCAAATTAAAATTATTGTAGCATAAATTGAACCTGCGCGCATAATTCTTCACAATACGATGCTGCGATTCCACAGACGTGTCGATCAACCTATGAGTATGTCCGAAGCCGTGACGTCAATTTAGGTCATTCCATGTACACGAGCAGTCAATCCGAAAAGGTCCTCAAACCTCTGCGGATTAGAGTTGCTCTCTCTCTCTCTCTCTCTCTCTCTCTCTTTCTCCCTCTCCCTCCCTCTCGCGCGCAAGAGAGTCCGAAGGCCCTCAACCCTCTGTGAATAGAATCTAAACCCCTCGCCTATATTATGTTTCATCCGCTTAAGGTTCTGTTGATGGTTAAGATTAATTTTAAGGCGTAGATTGCGCTAAGCGCACGACATATTGTTTTATGAAGCATGATGGCATTGGTCACCAATCAAAAGTATCGTTTTAACATAATTCTGCACATATCACTCCAAAATGAATATCAGTTGTAATGTAGCGTTTTATGCTGACACATAAAAACTGAATTATGTACTCGTGTTATTGTCGTGTCTGACGTAAATATGTGCACGCGCAGATTGTGCACTCAGTGTACCAAATAAATAATACAGCGGTGCATAATTTCTTCAAATACAGCGAATATTGTGGGATACGATGAAATTGTTACAATTTGACACGAGGTACGATAAAATTGCAAAAATTGAGATTGTTATCGCAAGAATATACAGTCTACTCGGGTGAAAAAGAATTCAAAGTATATTTATTTTGTTAACAGGAATCACGTACTACGTTACGTACTGATATCAGCCGCATGTTTTCAACTCTGTTATAAGTTGAGTTTCGCAAATCCAATATGTAACACCACGAACTGTAAAACACTCGGTAATACCAAGGCTTACTGTCGAAACAATTATATTCATAATAATCGGTTAAATATGTAATACCACGTGTAATTATTCAGACACTATACTCGAAATTGCATAATTGTAGTTCTGAGTAACGCGTTACAACATTTTTAGGTGATTACTATAAGAAAAACATGAACGAGCAAGGGAAACCGTGCAGTGATTTTTACGATTACGTTTGCCACAATTGGGGTGTTTATAATCCAAGACCAAAAGATAAAACCTTGTGGAATGTAGATCAATGGCTGGCAGTAAGGGCGCTTAAAGACGTAAGAGGTAATTGCGGAACAGGAGACCGTACATCACGGAAAGAGAAGTGATATGAGTTTACTTTTAGATGCTTTGGAGAACATAGGAGTAACTGACGGAACGATATCTGAACAAGTTAAAGGATTGTACATGGCGTGCGTGAATTTGCGTAAGTCAACAATTGTGTCACCAGTTAGGAGTCCAAATCGTAAATAGACGTTTTTTCTAGCTTTCAAGGAGAAGACTGATTCAAATACTCTAAAGAGTATTATGGGAGCGGCTGGATACTGGCCTATGTTTACAACAAATGATTCGAAAGTGTCGCAGAACGTTGCTTGGTGGGAAATTGAAAGTTACTATATAAGCCAGGCGGGAGAATCCTCGATTCTTAATTTCCATCTGGCAGCCAATCCGAAAAAAAATAATGAGATAACAATTGCGGTAAGTAACACAATAAACGGCTGTGATTTGAATTATTCAGGCCATAACATTAATACCCGGAAAATTGTACTTTCGACCCTAATTAAATTGTAAAGGTAATCGCTTTAACAAAATAGCCGGCGGTGTCGCTAACTAATGCCACGGTAAATAACCCGCCCGGTAGAGGCTACTGATGGCAAGGGGCCCATCGCAAAAGCAGTACATTCGCTGACCTCCAACAGTAATAACTTTGAGATCAAGCCCTACTAAAATTTCAATACTTTTCCCTTTGTTATTTTCCATTTTTTGTCAAGATCAACCATTGTACAGTTTTTATAAATACAGTCAGCGTTTGTTAAAGACATAACAACACAATTTTACTATATCTTCAAAGTTACACTAACTCTGAGTACCTCATATTAATACGTTAATAATGTATTATCTTATACTTACTTTCAGATGTTTCCCCCAGATTCTCCTTATGGTATGTTGAAGCTCCTGACACCCTTCGACGTGTCCCACAAGGAAAGTTACAAAGCTTTTTTGCTGGATGTAATTAAGAGCGCCGCGCCATTTAACACGAAAAATCTTGCAAGTGTAATCGACGCAAACTTGGAAGACGTTTTAAAATTTAGGGAAAAGTTAAGTTCGGTAAGTATTTTATTTTGATAGATGAAATGATTGAACTTCATTAATTTAGTTCGCTAATTTTCAACTCTAGTACCGCATCATTTTATCCTGATATTCGTAGTTTACGTATACATTACATGCCCAGATTATCAAGATTCCAAACCAACAAAACGACTGTATCATACTAACGTTGAAAGATTTTCAAGACTGGTACAACGGATATGATTTGGGGATTGAGACAGCGAAGGTAGACTCATATATACGGGATATCATCAAATTAAAACGATTAATAAACCGGTATTGAAATTAAACTGAAACAATCTCGTTTCAGATCAACTGGTCAGAAATGATCCGTTCCTTGTACAAAAATTCCAGGAATAAATATCTTTTAGCGATTCAAAATCAGCCGAGCCTGTTCGTGCCACTATTTTATTTCTCGAAACTTGCTAGAATATTGGCAGCTACACCGAAACGCGTAATCGGTATAATTATAAATCATTATAACCGACATTCTGTAGTATGCATATCGAGTAAATATTCCTAAGAATTGAAACAACGCTTTGTAACAAGATACAACTATTTCTACAGTCAACCACGTTCACTTATACTTCGCCGAAAGACACCTGAGACTTTCTTCGCAAATGGAGACGAATTTAAAAAACAGTTTCATCGAGGGAGTCCACGAAACTGGGAAAATTAGATACGAACCGCCAAGGTCTGCGTATTTTATTAATTACTATTTTGTACAAGAACAGAATTTTGTAATTATTCTCTATCCACCAACTAATGCCTATACGTATACAGATGGCAGACGTGCATTAATAATCACAATTTGGGAATAGTATTAGGATACATCTATATTGAATCTCACTTTGGATCCCAGAACAAACACGAAGTTAATACCGTTTATCTATAGTAATTAAAAAATTCTATATCAACGACATAACTAAACCTAACGCGCCGCTCCTTTTTAGGTTACAGAGTTCCTGGGGAAATTAGTCCAATTACTCACAATACGAGTTTCCCAATCTTCGTGGTTAGGCTTGGATATAAAAAATATATCTATACATAAGCTCAATAATCTCCAAGGCCAGATAGGTTTTCCGGACTGGTATTTTCCGTCTACCACTATGAGAACGTAAGTCCAATAACGATGTCTCCTTTTAGTCAGCCCCCCTACTTTGAGATAATGTTTCGGCGAAATATTATGATTATGCGCTATTTACGGGCTCTTCGAATCTCTTTGTTAAAAATTTTGCGCTCCCTCGGTTTAGCAGAAATAATTAATTTCTTGTGGGGTGGCTAGGTCTACATTACAGCAAGCCCCCCAACCCTTAACAAAACGTAAACTTAACAAAAACTTAAACTTACCAAAATAAAAGTTTCGATACATAGGAATTATGCGCTATTTATGCGCTATCGAATGACACCTGTTTCGATTTTTGCGCCGCAACCTTTAGATGACTTCCATCTTGGTGCCGACCACCCCCGTCGCCGCTATCTCGCACATGGACGCGAATCATCGATTGAGAACTATTTACGATTCATCTACTATTTATTCGCTATCGAATACCACTAGTTTCGATTTTTGCGCCGCAACCCTTCAAGTCGTCGAGCTAGCGATGATCTACCCATCTATCCATTTCTCTACCGTGGATTCAATTACGATCTTTTACATAATTGTTTCATTACAAGTTATCGATGAGAGTGCTCGCGCAGTGAAACGCACGTTCGATAAAGTGACCCGATACCTGCGATCGGCTGTGCGTTACGAACTGCCCTGCCATAAATTACTTGGTCTTTTGATGCCTTAGATTGACAGAATGACCCAATCACATAATAACACGCGTGATCGAGCGATAAATGAATTTTTCGGCAAACATGTAATCGAAACTAGTAGTATTCGATAGCGCAGTAGATCAATCGTAGATAGTTCCCAATCGATGATTCGCGTCCATGTGGGATATAGCGGCGACGGGGGTGGTCGGCACCAAGGGGGAAGTCATCTCAGGGTTGCGGCGCATAAATCGAAACTGGTGTCATTCGATAGAGCATAAATAGCGCATAATTCCTAGGTATCGAAACTTTCGTTTTTGTTACGTTTAAAGCGTGGTGGGGGGCTTACTATAATGTAGACCTAGCCCCCCCCCCCCCCCCAAAACAAGAAATTAATTATTCCTGATAAACGGAGGGAGCGCAAAATTTTTAACAAAGAGATTCGAAAAGCGCATAAATAGCGCATAATTATAGTATTTCGCCGAAACATTATCTCAAAGTGGGGGGGCTTGACTATACGGAGGTAATAACAATTGGTATAACTCAAATATTCTGAATGCAATTAAACGAAACCTGCTATTTCTCAGGCCCGTTTTGCCCGATATAAATCCAATAATTCCAAACATATTGTACGGGCCACATTTAAATAGAGTAGGCGAGTACTGTTTCAAAATTATCATTAAATTCTCTCGTATATGAACCAAACATTGATTAGCATGAATTCGTATTCCCTAGGTGTGAGCGGTTCCTTCTTACAGTGGCCAATTTTCATGCCAAATATGCCCTAGTAAGTGAAAAGTCTAAATGCAGCTAAATTGCAGATCGGCGATTAGAAGACTAAATAAAAAAAAACGGTTGTCTGTTTTAGCGTAGTGAAGTATGGCTCCACTGGTTTTGCGATTGGTCACGAAGTGAACCATGCACTCGACAACATCGGTTCGACTTTATCCATATTTCATTTTCATAATTGCTCAATCGTGCACTATTTAATTCATCGATACGTAATGATTAGGTATAACTAATTACAGGCCTCCAATACGATGCATTCGGAGTTCAAAAGAACTTGTGGCCGGATTACATGTACAGTCGGTATAATGTTCACGCACAGTGCTTCGACGAACAATATAAAAAGCATAAAAATCGTGAGCTTATCAAGCGCCGCATCACCGGACCGGTAAGTACGATAACAAAAATGGTTCATAATAATAAGACGTACTCACGTCTGTATTGAAGCTGAAAATTGTCACTTCGCACCAGGGATGGCAGGTGAATCTGAATTGGAAGCGGAGCTACCCAGGTAAGGAGGCGGAAGCTTAACTCGGGAGTTTGACTTCCGCCTCCAAGGAGTCAGAGCAGTTTGGCTTTCGCTCCAGCGGAGGCTAAACCAGTTTAGCTTCCTTCTCCACGTAGAAGGCCAGCTGTTTTGCACTCCGGAGGTTAAACTTCTCCCACTTCCCTACTTTCGCTCTGACTCCTTGGAGGCGGAAGTCAAACTCCCGAGTTTAGCTTCCGCCTCCTTACTTGGGTAGCCCCGTCTTTAATTCGCTTCCAATTCGGATTCGCTTGCCATCTCTGCCTCGCACCATTTTTCCGAAGATAAGTAACTGTTTGAGAATCTGCTTTTTCGGTTTGTCGAAAAGGCAGGTTCCGCATTTACCATCACCCACGGATTCAAACGAATTATTACGTTTCGGTTTTTCAGACGGAAGTAACTTTCTCTTTTTGAATACTTCCGGATTCTTCGAGAAAGTTCTCGAAGAATCTGGAATTCCAGCCAATCACATGTCGTTTCGTCTACCCACGCCGCGTGCGTGGTGCGCCACCACGCGGTCTTCTTCACTTCTCGTTTAACGGTCGAACCGCAACAAGTGTTTTTCGCTGCGCAGCATTTTTGGTTTTCTTTGTTCTTTTCGATTCGTATACGACCCACGCAATACCGCGGCTTTGATTTCATAACTTTCTATTCGTTCACGGACCACCACATATTCACGACCAGGCAATCACACTGACTCGACACAGGAACTTTATACATAAACGGACGCCACGTGCTTTGTGCACCCACGGTAACAATCATGCTTTAATTACATCCTCGGCACATCGCATCACTAACGAAACGAACGATTCATGGCCCATATTAAATGTAAATAGCAACCAATGTAAATATCCATCCGCATATTCATTGTAATTATATTCATGCTGTCATCGTCACATCATTGTGAATAAATTCATAAGTTTTTTTGGCTCATCACACACGCGTGCTTAAAAGTAATTTTCCACCTTTCTTTACCATTGTCCGCATAAAATAAGTTCACTAAAATCGAGAACAGTAACAGAATCCAAGAATCTGGCATGCAGAAGTGCAGGGCAACGCGACGTCCCATCGTACAATACCAGAGGTTAACAGATCCCTTGAAGTCTTAACACAGACATCGGGCATATTTTTATACGAACTTTTCTTCTCTTTTTACTATGATAGCTTCATTCTTTTTATACTAGCCACCAACAGGAGCCTCGGTATGTCGTGTTATTAATGTAAAAAAATTATTTAATTCACAGCCCGAATATAGCACCCTCACCGAAGACGTAGCAGATGTAATGGGATTGAAAATTGCATACATGGGATACAAAGAAGAATTACGTAAGAACAACGGAACGTGTTCAATTCTACCGAATTTTGAGAAATTAGGCTGCGAGAAATTATTTTTCATCGCGTTCGCAAACGTGAGTAAGAACTATCGTTATGGTACTACACTGCATTTCATGAAACATTGATTCATGAGTACATTGCGCGCACGACTTACTGTTAGACCATCCCAGTATGTCCCTGATTCACCGAGTAATGAAATCTGCAGGTATTTTGCGCAGCTTCGACACCTTCGGCGGAGGAAAAGATTTTACTGCGTGATACGCACAACATTCCCCAAATAAGGGTTAATGCTGCCGTTGGAAATATGCAAGAATTTCTGCAGGCCTTCGAGTGCAAACGAAACGACCCCATTGTACCTGAAAAGATGTGCGATATTTGGAAATAACAAACTGTCATGGTTCAAAATGTATCCGAGAAAATTATCGTTTAAATGTAATGCAATAAGTAACTGTAACCTACATTGAAATTAATAAAACCGTTTGTGATACAACATTGTAAAAAAGTAATTGGATCCATGATAATATGGCGATTCACGTGTTCCTGATAGTTAGCATTGTTGTCCACGTGTCGATTCAATTAAAAATAAAAAGATTACTCAGGGCTTGACGTAGCATAGACTGATATGGATGGCCAATCGCGAAGTTTCTTTTAACATAATTTGCACAGACATAAAAACAAACGTAATAATGTGCTAACGTTGGAATCGTGTCGTAGATAAATATGTAAAGAAATGGATTGCAAAATCAGTGTCTCCAAAACCTTGTATACCTGTGTAGCATTGCATCAAACAGCACGTAGATTGTTGGATACGATGAAATTTCTAGATTTTGATAAAAGGTATCTTTTTAACCTAATGACAAAACTGGTAATACCATAGCGAAAAAAATTACATGAAAGCACACAAGTATATGTTTTTGTTATCAGGAGCCACCTTGCGCATTACATACTCGTGTCAATCGTGTATTTGCATCTTCATTATCAACCGAGTTCAGCCAATCCAGTATGTTACACAGAAAGTTGTATAAAAATAGGTAAAGTTGGTTATATTCTGTTACACAAATCTTAATTACCAAATTCGGTCTTGAAATAAAACTTGTAATAATGGATTACTCGTATAACGTAATTGAAATTCATTGATCATAGTTTTGAGAATAGCTTTGTAAAATTTATAGCTGATTACTATCACAAAAACATGAACGAACAAGGGAAACCATGCATCGATTTTTACGATTACGTTTGCCACAACTGGGGAGTACATAATCCAAGGCCAAAATATAAGACTCTTTGGAATGTGGATCACTGGCAAAGACGAAAATCTAGCGAGGCTTTAAAACGTAATGAAGAAAATTTGAGATCGTACAACGCGAAACCAGCTTCTTATTGTTCATTTCATTTTAGATGCTTTAGAAAACTTGCAACCAACTAAGGAACCATACGAATCAGCAAAGGGGTTGTTCACTGCGTGCATGAATTTACGTGAGTCATTGATTTCTGTTACATTCTGTTAAGAAGTTAGATGCCGCGCGGATTTTACGTGACTTCCGCGACGGCCCTCGTTGAATTTGATGATACGCGATGTATATTACGATAAAATTTTATTCACCATTGTTAAGTTGAATCATATAATGACGTTTTATCGATTCATTTTACCGGGAGTCACCGGTGACCTCGATACTGTGAGATACATTTCTTCGTGTTCGCGCGATTTAGTTTTTTATTTTGAGAAAGTCAGTGATGAGGTCTAGCGAGAAGCATACAAATAGCCCAAAACCAAAGGAATAAAACACAAAAAAAAGTGAAAACGCGCGTCGTTTCTGTACAATATGTTATGAGAACAAATTTTATAAATTAACAATAAGTCGAGCAAACACAAAAAATGACACTAACAATGTCGTAACATATTGCAGAGACTATATCGATCCATCTTTCCTCCGTTTGGACTGTTTTAATGGGGTGCATCGCAATATGCCAAAATAATAATGATATACATACAGATTTTACACGTGTAAATAAAACTATTCTTGAGTGCTCTATGGCACATTATTTTCTTCATTTTATTGTAGTAACGATGCTAATATTGAAAAATGCATTGGTATTAACGTTTACTGCAATCAAGAGACAAGGTCTTATCTCTGACCAAGTACAAGTACGCGAGAACTCGACTTTCTATCTTTTCAGCAAAGAACGAACGGGAGTTTTCGGG
This sequence comes from Pemphredon lugubris, assembly GCA_933228935.1. Classification (NCBI taxonomy): domain Eukaryota; kingdom Metazoa; phylum Arthropoda; class Insecta; order Hymenoptera; family Crabronidae; genus Pemphredon; species Pemphredon lugubris. The sequence continues at coordinate 20,047,561 of OW121815.1, forward strand.
GTGGTCAAACCGCGTTAAAAAATTATGCATTTCAACAAATTTCGGCACCGGTGAATCCCAAAGCCCTAGGTACCGTTCATCGGTGACCGCCAAGAAACCCAACGTGTTAAGAGGTCAAATTTGACAAAGGAATATTTTTCCAGCTTTCATGGGAAGGAAAGATTCAAACAGTCTAAAGAGTATCATGGGAACAGCGGGTAATTGGCCAATGTTTACGACAAAAGACTCGAAAGTGTCACAAAATGTTCCTTGGTGGGAAATTGAAAGTTACTATATAAGCAGGACGGGAGAGTCCTCGATTCTTGATTTCCATCTAGCAGCAAACACGCGCAGGAACAATATGATCTCGATTTTTGTAAGCCTTACGATGAAAGGATTTATCCAGAATAATTAATGTGGGAATGGAGAAAGAGGGGAAGAGTAATCGCCCGTGGCTGTCTCTTAAATTCCATTCTTAGTTAGATTAAAGAATAATTTGTAGTACATATATTATACTTCCATTCAGATGGCACCCCCATACTCTGCGTATGGTATGCTGAAGTTCTTTGCACCCTTCCATGTATCCCACAAGAAACAGTACAAGACATTTTTAATGGACGTAATTAAGAGCGTCGCGCCATTTGATACCAAGAAATTCGCGGATGTGATAAGGACAGATTTAGACGATGTTATACAATTTCGGGAAAAAATTAACAAGGTGCGTATATAATTTAACTGGACGAATAACACGAGCCGCAAGAGATGATTCCGACGAATGTCATCGTTTTTTCACAAGCCGCAAATTCCAGAAAAACAAAGTTTTACTTTAATAATAACATATAATCATGTTTAGATTAACAAATTTCCAGACATTGGAAACGCCTCTGTATTAATCACGTTGGAAGAATTTCAACAGTTCCAGGATGAACATGCTGCAGGACAAGAGACGGCGAAGGTAAAAGCATATATCCACAACATGAACAAATTAACTAAACATTTGAATTGAATTCAAAGAACCTTGTTTCAGATCAAATGGTCAGAAGTGATTCGTGCTCTATACAAAAATTCCAGAAATCACTATCTTCTGGCAGTTCAAAGCACTCCACACATGATCGTGACATTACCTTATTTCTCAGACCTTGCTACTCTATTAGCAGCAACGCCGAAACGCGTAATCGGTATACTCACAATCACTATAACTTCTTTTGTACGATATTTACTTCGGTTGAAGGAAAAAATGTTACTATTTCTATAGTAAACCACATTCACTTGTACTTCGCTGAAAGACACCTGGAACTCTCTACGCAAATGGAGACGAACTTGGAAAACAGCTTGATTCGAGGACCCCCTCCAACTGCAGAAATTAGATACGATCAAGGAAGGTATGGGCAATTTATTTATTAACTCCTCCGCAACCACAGGCGAGATACCTTGCAGCCTGATGTCGGCCTCTTAACACTTCTGACAAAATATTTCACGACCCAATGCCGCTCCATAAACGCTTTCGATGAGAAATCTCGTCGATCACCACTGGCCTGTACTGGAACTTAATTATATTTTTTACCATGCCGAATCATTCGAAGCATGTCGTTATGCACAGTGAGACATTACAGTTGCATACGATGCGCGTCTGTAGAACGTTCAGAAATATATTACGAACATAGGGGTCTCAGAAGATAAGAGACGAAACGCAAAGTATTTCCCTTATTGGGGTAAAAGGTCAGTATTACGTGGCAAGATTTCACGACAAAAACGTCTAATGACGGTCCTCCGGTTGCGAGATATCTAGTCACAAGTATTAAAAGGCTGACATCAAGCTGCGAGGTATCTCGTCAATAGTGTTACGCGGCTGGCGTAGGGTCGCCAGATGTCTTGTTCATGGTTGCGAAGGGGTTCATATTTCATAGAATAAAATTGGTAATAATCCTCTACCGATTGACGCGTGTGCATATATAGGTGGCTGAACTGTTTGGGTGATCAGAATCTGTTAAGGCCATTAGGGGATATATACATTGAGGCCAATTTTCCAGAGGAGAGTAAAAAAGAGGTTAATATTCTTCATTTATAAAATTACTGAATAATTTAATTTTGACGACGAGTAAATGTAACGCTGTGATTCGTTTGAGGTGGAAGACCTGCTGAAGGAATTAGTCCAGTTTCTCAAAGCACGAATCTCGGAATCTTCGTGGTTGACCACCGATGTAATAAATAAAACGTTACACAAGCTCGATAATGTTCGAAGCCAAATAGGTTATCCGAGGTGGTATTATTCCGCGAAATTTCTGAACAATACGTGAGTTTTGTAAACCTGTGATAAGTAGTTTTAAAGGTACAAATATTATTCAAGCGATTGGAACGCAATTAACAGAAACCTGTGATTTCTTAGGCCAATCTTGCCCGACGTAAACCCAATACTCGCAGATGCATTCTACGCGCCAAAACTCAATAGAATCGGCAAGTATCGTTTCAACAATTGCCGAAATTTATTCGTTAAAGGAACCAAACATTAACCATCGTTAATTTGTATGCCCTAGGTGTGAGTGCTGCATTTTTACAGTGGCCGGTATTTATGCCAAATATGCCCTAGTAAGCGATAATTGTAAATCCCGAAAATTGTTGATCCTTGTTTAGAAGTAACATAAATAAGAAAACGATCGCACTTTTTTAGCGCAGTGAAGTACGGTGCCACTGGTTCCACGATTGGTCACGAACTAAATCATGCGGTCGACAGCATTGGTTTGCTTCTATTTTTATGTTATTTGCAAGATATTTGATATTGAACACCCATTAATTTACAATATCGTGACGGAACTGAATGATTAGGTACAGGATATTTTCAGGTCTCCAATTCGATGAGTATGGAGTTAAAAAGAATGTGTGGCCAAATGCCACATATGAAGAATATTTTAGGCGCGCGAATTGTTTCATAGGGGAATACAAAAAATACCAAAATATTGAACTTAGGAAACGGAATATCACGAAAACGGTAAATACGGTACCCAAAATGTAATATACAATATATACATAAAAATATACAGTAGGTCACTAGAATACTCGAACGATTACGTAGACAAATTACATACGTACGTAAGCGTTCGCTTACTTTCGTGAGTCACTGTAGGTAGAAATGCGAGAATTTTTAGAGTGAATAGTGCCTTGTTAACGACAGATTTTGAAATACGATGTTCACCTAACCGTAAAATATACCTTTGAAAAAAGCGGTTTAGCGATGATGGCACCATGGGTCAAATACGGTGCGTTGGCCCACCAATTTTTGACTTTAATTAAGGGTTGACCAAGGTACCATCATCTTTAAATTGCGTCAAGTTATTTTTGGTACAGTTTCTGAACTGTGTTCGATTTTCTCAAAATCTACCGCCCATCTACACTCAAAGTTGTAGGTTTGGTTCAGGGTTGACCCAAGGAATCTAACGCAATAAACCGCAGTCAGTTATCGCCGTTTCGGGCCAGTCAACCCCCTTATGAGTCTGGAGAACGGCGCAGCAACCTTCTAAGAATTATAATAGAAATACATAATACAGGGTGTGCACTAACATGAACAGATATGATATAATCGCCTTGATGAAGGCTATCACAATTTACCAGCAACAAAATAAAATTACATAACCCTCTCTACACGTCAGTAGGTAGCATACTAGTCCCCGATGTACGGTTGCAAAGTTACTACAGCTCTTCGAAACTCCGACGTTCAATTTATCACACCCTGTATATCTCATTTTTTACAATATTGCGAATGTGAGTAAATAACTGAATTTACAGCCCGAAGCCATCACTCTTAACGAAGATATAGCGGACGTAATGGGACTGAAAATTGCATACATGGGATACAGAGAGCAGTTGCGTAAGAACAACGGAATCTGTCCGATTTTACCGCATTTCGAAAAATTTGGTTGCGAGAGATTGTTTTTCATCGCGTATGCGAACGTGAGTAAAAACTCGTACCGTTGACAAGTCTCTGCATCAATCGATTTTCGATCATCGTTACAGTACATTAGAGCGCCTTTGTATGTCTCTGGATCATGGAATAGCCAAATTTCCAGGTATTCTGCGCAGCATCGACACCTTGGATGGAGGAAAACCTTTTATTACGCGACACCCACAGCTTTCCACGCGTAAGGATTAACGGTGCCGTTGGAAATATGAAAGAATTTTACGAAGCTTTTCAATGTAAACCAAAGGATCCTAAGAAAATGTGCGATATTTGGAAATAACGACTTGACATTGTTAAACATGAAGTAAAAAAACTGATCATTTCAGTAACTATAATGTACGCACAGAATGAATAAAATTTTTTCCACAAAAAATCTTTGTAGAATCAGTTGAAGTAAAACCCCACTCATTCAGGTTGTCCTTGGTAGTTTATATTGCTTTTCGCGTTCCGATTACGCTAAAATCACGACAAACGCCTAGACTTTTAGGAAACACGAAATGACGTAACCATCCAATCGCAAGTAATCTTAAAACATAATTCTGCACACTTTAGTCGAAAATGGATAAGCAAATGGGAAATCGGCCGTGATACATCATATTATATTCTGACGTAAACGTCCAATAATGCATTTGCGTTATAATCGAGCGTCAGTTAAATGTGCGTAAGAAAAGATTGTGAAATCAGTGTATCCAAAAATTTGTACAATATTGCATCGTTCTCCCAAATTGCTCGCAGATTATTGGACACGATGAAATTACTGCAACGCGACACGGGGTATAATTGAATTACAAAAGTGCGACTATTATCGTGAGAGTACTTGGGGTCCAATGTAAAAACATTCCAAATATTTTTTTTTTACAGAAACCACGTATTATATTATGTACTGATATCAGCCGCATGTTTGCAATTATGTTATCGATTGAGTTCAGGAAGTCCAGTGTGTGACACCCCAGATTGCAAAAAACTCGGTAATATCAGCAATCGTTAAAACAAATATTTTACTCATCCAAATCTGTTAACCGATTCGCTATTACGAACGAGATATCTCACGACAAAAATTATTAGTGTGATGCCACAGACGATATATCCCGCGACAAAATAAAAGAAAGCTAAACAAAAGAATTAAATTTGACCATCCATCAAACAATGGATCAGCATCGTAATTTATATACAATATGTTTGAATTTTCGTTTATTTCATTGTTATTTTCAATATCACTACCCGAGCAGAAATTTTGGTTGGTTTCCAATGGCACCCTAAGAAAAATTTCTGCTCGGGTAGTATCTGTTATAATGAAATGTCTCAGTTAACGAACCATCTTTACCGCCACTCATGAAGAGCTAAATGAAAACTGAAATTGTTATTCCAACATAGATACGGTGTAAGCGACCTTCGCTAAAAACATAAAAACGAGTCTCCTATATCTGGTCTGTGGTACCGTATGAACGGAATTGTATCGCAAGATACAATTTTGTCTATGGTAGCGAACCAGTAAAAGGCGTGTATTGAATTTTTCGGAAAACAAACCGGAAACTCGCGAAACAATTAATTGAAATCTGCTTTACAAAATTTTCAGCTAAATACTACAAGAAAAACATGAACGAACTAGGGAAACCGTGTACCGATTTTTACGATTATGTTTGCCACAACTGGGGAGTTCATCATCCAAGACCGAACTATAAAACATATTGGAATGTGGACAAATGGCTAGAAGAAAGGACACTTGAAGTCTTAAAAGGTGATTACGGATGAAAAGACCGTAAAGCATGAAAACATAAGTAACGCAAATTTCCTTTTAGATGCCCTCGAGAACGCAGAGGTAACTAACGGAACAATATATGAAAAAGCTAAAGGATTGTATTCTGCCTGTATGAATTTACGTAAGTTGAACATTCATGTTGCATGCTGTTAAGTGCTTTGCTATCACAGACGGGATGACACGCGACGCAAAACCGTTCGTACGGTGCCACCGACGAAATTCAAAGAAACAAAAATTCAAATGTATCGTGTACGAGTGACGGTGATGTTCCATTATTTAATAGATGGTAAAATTTCATTTTATTATTTATTTCCATTTTATTTTGTCGCGGGTATCTCATCTGTGGCACCGCACGAATGGTATTACGGTGCGAGATAGTTCGTCCATGGTAGCGAAACAGTTAAGAGTTGAAATCTTACAAAGAAAATTTCTCAAGCTTTCATGGCAAGGAACAATTCAAACACTCTAAAGACTGTTATGGGAGCACCGGGTTACTGGCCCATGCTGACACCAAAAAACTCGAAAGTGTCGGAAAAGGTTCCATGGTGGCAAATTGAAAGTTACTATATAGGCAAGGCGGGAGAGTCCTCGATTCTTGATTTCCATCTGGTAGCAAACGCGCATAGGGACAATCAGTTCACACTATTCGTAAGTAATACAATAAAGGAATTTTCTTCGTATACGATAAAACCTTTCACGATGGAATAAAGAAAAATGAATGCACCGGTATATGATCTCAAATTTCCTTATTTAGTTTGATTAAACAATAATTCGCATTGTATTACACTTTTATTCAGATATCATCTCCAGAGTCTCCTTATGGTGTATTGAATATCATTGCACCCTTCCATGTGTCGCACCGGAAACGGTACAAGGCATTTTTAATGGATGTAGTTAAAAGCGTGGCGAAATTTGATATGGAAAATTTAACTAAAGATATTAGCGCAGACTTGGACGATGTTATAAAGTTTCGGGAAGAAATTAAAGGGGTGCGTATATCATTTTAATGGACAAATAACACGAACTGCGCGAGACGACTTCTTTTTGTTCACAAATCACGGGTATCAGATAAACAAAGTTTAACTTTGGTATTTTCATTTTACATGCACACGCATGTTTAGATTACAAAGTATCCAGACATTGTAAACGGCTCTGCAGTAATGACGATGGCAGAATTACAACAGTTGTACAATTTATATGGCGCAGGACAAGAAACGGCAAAGGTAAACCATCACGCGAGCGAAGTCGTTAAATTAAAATAGGGTAATGAAATAAAGTTTCGGTAAATTAAAACCAGCACGTTTCAGATCAATTGGGCAGAAATGATTAGTGCCCTGTACAAAAATTCCAAAAATCACTATCTTCTGTCAATTCAAAACGAGCCAAGGATGATCGTGCCCTTATCTTATTTCTCAAATCTTGCTATTTTATTAGCAACAACGCCGAAACGCGTAATCGGTAATAGTTACCAACATTATAATTATTATTCTGCAATGTCGATTTCGAGTGAAGATTTATAAAGATCAGAGATATACTTTATATAACAAATATTACTATTTCTGCAGTTAACCACGTTCACTTGTACTTCGCTGAAAGACACGTGGAACTTTCTAAACAAATGGAGACGAATTTGGAAAACAGTTTGATCCACGGTGTCCGCCCAACTGGGAAAATTAGGTATAAAGCTGAAAGGTACGTATACTTCAATTCTTCGAAATTTGCTAATATTTTCCAACGTTCTTGAAGACTAACAAGGCTTATGATTTTCTACCTTGACCGCTCACATTCCGTTAACTTCCGTTCCAATTAGAGTTGTGATTAAACCGGCAGTAAATAAAATTGAAATATATGGCCGCGCGAAAATCGAAAGAGCGTCGCGAACATTAATCATTAGCACACAACAGAATGAAACATATAAAAATCAATCATGCGTGTATGTATACAGGTGGGCGATATGCGTTAGTTCCCACAACATGAAAAGAGCATTAGGATATATGTACATTGCGACTCACTTTCCAAACGAGAGTAAAAAACAGGTTAACACTTTTAATTGACAAAATAATTACAAAATTTCATATTAATGGCACAAGTAAATATAACGCCATGATTCGTTTAAGGTGGAAGACTTACTGAAGGAATTAGTCCAGTTTCTCGGAATACGAATCTGGGAATCTTCATGGTTGGACGCAACAACAAAATCTAAAACGGTTGAGAAACTCTTAATGATCCGGAGCCAAATAGGTTATCCGGATTGGTATTTTCCTATTTCAAACTTAAACAAGGGGTGAGTCTTTGTGAAACCCCTGCCAAATATATTTGCACGTATAGAATAATGAATATAATTCAGCTGTTTCGAGTGTAATTAACAAAAAAACTGTAATTTCTTAGACCATCTTTGCCCGACATAAACCCAATAACTGCAGCTGTATTCTACGCGCCACGTATCAATAGAGTCAGCAAGTATTGTTCCAAAAATACGAAGGAATTTATATCTTAAGCAAACCAAGCATTAATCACCGCAAAATTCTATGCCTTAGGTGCGAGTGCTTCATATTTACAGTGGCCGAACTTCATGCCAAATATGCCCTAGTAAGTGACAAGTTTATATCGAGAAAAATTGAAGATCCTCGATTATAAGTATGACATATGTATATAAGAAAGCGATCTTACGTTTTTAGTGTAGTGAAGTACGGTGCCACTGGTTTCGTGATTGGTCACGAAATAAATCATGCGATCGACAGCATCGGTTTGGCTTTATCTTTAGTTCATTTGCAAGATTTTTCAACTAGAGCACCCATTAATTCATTATTTTATGGCGAAACCGAATGCTTAGGTACAACTAATTTCAGGCCTCCGATTTGAGTCATCCGGAGCTATAAAGAACTTGTGGCCGGACTACGAGTACGATCGTTACAATGTACGAACGGATTGTTTCAAGCAGCAATACAAACGATATAAAAATATGGAACTTAGAAAGCGGAATATAACGGAAACGGTAAGTACCACATGTGAAGTCTATGAATTTCGGGCAGCCGGACGTCCGGTATTTTTCGAAGTTTTAAATGTAACAAACAAAATAGTTTTTTTTCGCGAACGTGCGCAAGGCACACTCAAAGTCATGTACTGTATTGGACTTAAATGCCTTCCGATGTAGTTTACAACTATCAGATTCCGATATTGTACATGCCGCGCAAAAGGCCCAGCCATCATCTAAAATGTATAGAAGAAACAAAAAGAACATCTAATCCCTACATGTATAATGTTGATACTCTAAATAAATCATTGTATGTGCAGCCTGAAAAGAGCACTCTTAACGAAGATATAGCAGATGTAATGGGGTTGAAAATAGCGTACATGGGATACAAAGAGCAGTTACGTAAGAACAACGGAATCTGTCCAACTCTACCGGGTTTTGAAAAAATAGGTTGCGAAAAATTATTTTTCATCGCGTTTGCGAACGTGAGTAAACACCTATCGTACCGTTGACAAGTACCTGTATTACCCGATTTCGAATCATCCTTACAGCGCATTAGCGCGTCTTTCTGTGTCTCTTGTTCACAGAATAAATCAATTTCCAGGTGTTATGCGCAAGTTCGACACCTTCGATGCAGGACGTAATGTTATTGCGAGATGCACACAACCTTGCCGGAATAAGGGTTAATGGTGCCGTTGGCAATATGAAAGAATTTCACGAAGCTTTTCAATGTAATCCAAAAAGTCCTATAGTACTCGAGAATATGTGCGATATTTGGAAATAATGAACTGTCATTCTTAACACCAGATTTACGGCACCCGTCAATTTGACGGATTTCAGATTTCGAAAAGAAGTAGGGAAAAAATCATAACATCGATTCTAACCAAATTCTTTCGTAAGTTAATAATGTCGTTCAAGAATTTATATGGACCTTTATTTATTCCTAGGTATTCTAACTTTTAAGATCTGTACGTTGTATGCCTATCTATACGGAACCCGTGGAATCGCTGCATATACTAATTTCATAATTAATCAGTAATATAATTGCTTCTTCGTTGACTTTTTAAAGTGTACGCGTATTATAAATATGACGGGTGCTCGTAGTAGTAAGAAATATAGAAGAAATGTACGTAAACCTAGTGATTAAGATGAACAATTGAGGCAACCATGTACAATGTACGCGTGGAATTAATAAAATTGTCTAAAAAAAAATGTTTCTGAAATCAATCGAATACATATTTTACTGACATGACGCTTCGCTCGTTCAGGTTGACCTTAAGAGTTTATACCATTTTTTACATTTTGATTACACTAAAATCACGACAAACATTTAGAATTTTACGTAACACGAAATTACTTAACTCTCCAATCACGAGTATTCTTCAAACATAATTCTGCATACTTTACACCAAAACGGATAAGCAAACGGGAAGTCACACGAAATATATCATATCGTATTCTAACGTAGAAGTGTAATACTTCGTTCGCGCTTTAAACGAGAGTCGCATTAATATGCGAAAGGAAAGATTGTGAACTCAGTCTCGCAAAAAAATTGTACAGTGTTGTATCGTTTTCTTAAATTGTTTCTAGATTCTTCAGTACGAAGAAATTACAGCAACTTGACATGCGGTATGGTTAAATTAGAAAACTGAGAGTACTATCGCGAAAATATCCCTGGGAAAATATGAAGAAACTGAAAGTATATTTTTTTTCAAACAGGAACCACGTATTGTATTATGTACTGATATCAGCCGCATATTTCCAACTCAGTTTTCAGTCCAATTCAAAAAATCCAGTGTGTGAGACCCCGAATTGCAAAAAACTCGGTAATACCGCCGCTCATTTTTGCAACTATTTTACTCACAAAAATCAGTTCAATGTGCAATATTCAATTATTCGGAAAACGTACTTGAAACTCACGAATCAATGTTTCGAGATCCGCATTCAAAACTTGATAGCTGTCTGCTACAAGAAGAACATGAACGAACAATTACATTTATAACAATCTGTTAAATATTGTAATACCACGTATAATGATTCAGACTCTGCACTCGAAATTCTTCAATTACAGTTGTGGATATCGCTTTACAAAATTTTTAGGTGATTACTATAAGAAAAATATGAACGAGAAAGGGGAACCGTGCAACGATTTTTACGATTACGTTTGCCACAAGTGGGGAGTTCAAATTCCAAGAACGAAGGATAAAGACTTGTGGAATGTGGATTACTGGATGGGACGCAGAGCTATCGAGCACCTAAAACGTAATGAAGAAGATTCGTGCACGTACAAAGCGAAGACAGCTGTTTGATATGCATTTCATTTTAGATATTTTCGAGAACGTAGAAACTAAAGGAACGTTATATGAACATGCTAAAGCATTGTACTTTGCCTGCATGAATTTACGTAAGTCAAACATTTCTGTTACACGCTGTTGATATTCCAAATCTTACAATGGAATTTTCTCAAGCTTTCATGGAAAAGACCGATTCAAAAACTCTGAAGGGTATTATGGGAGCAGCGGGTTACTGGCCCATGTTTATAACAAAAGACTCGAAAGTGTCGCAAAACGTTCCATGGTGGCAAATTGAAAGTTACTACATCAACCAGGGAGGAGAGTCCTCGATCTTGGACTTCCATCTAGTAGCAAACAGGCATAGGAACAATGAGATCACAATTTTAGTAAGTAACGCAATAAAGAGATTTGCTTCGAATGGCGTGGAGCTTTTAACAGAAGGTATCTTTCCGGCCATAAATTCGCGACGAATTTCGCGACCAAACAACTTTTACCGTGGGATGTCCTATGACCACCTTGACGAACATTACTGTTTATGGGAGGGATAGTAGTCCTTTTAGGGGCGCTCAAGTTCTAACAGAAACATAGAAGATTCCCTCACCTCCAACAGTAATAACTTTAATTCCGCGATTTACTTAAATATCCTCTGTTATTTTCAATTTTGTAAAGATCGGTACTTGTACAGTTTATATAAATACAATCGGCGTCTATTAGAAGCATAGCAACACAGTTTCAGTTGTATCATCGAAATTTACTCTACCTAAATTTCGGTGTCTCATATTAATTTATCAGGCACTCGTGTGGACACAAACCATTGCATGTGTGCGAAAAATAGTTTGACCACAACAACAATCTTGACAAAAAACAAGAGTTTACAGGAATACAGAAAAACGGACGCGCCGGTGGCTGATCCTCAAATTTCATTTTTTATTTGATCAAACAATGATCTGTTTTAAATTATACTTTCGTTCAGATATCACCTCCGAAGTCACCTTACGGTATGTTGAAGGCGTTTGCACCCTTCCATGTGTCGCGTAAGGAAAAGTACAAGGCATTTTTGATGGATGTTGTTAAAAGCGTGGCGCAATTTGATGGCAAAACTTTATCGGACAAGATCAGTGCAGACCTGGATGATGTTATAAACTTTCGGGAAGAAATTCAAATGGTACGTACATCATTCTACTCGACATATAACACGAATTGCGTGATATGACGTTAATCTAAATTTTATTTACGATCAAATGCAGTTTCATGTTTGTATTTTCATTTTACATGTTTTACATGTTCACATGCTACGTTTAGATTAGCAAGATTCCAAATATTGTAAACAACACTTCGTTCATGACGGTAGAACAATTGCAACAACTGTACAATCAATATGCTGCCGGACAAGAGACAGGAAAGGTACACTGAGACTAAAATTAAATTGGAAATTGATAATTAAACCAACGTTTTGATTAAGTTGAAACAACATTATTTCAGATCAACTGGTCAGAAATGACACGGGCCCTGTACAAAAATTCCAGAAATAAATATCTTTTGGCAATTGAAAAGACGCCGAGCATCCTAGTGCCATTATCTTATTTCTCACAGCTTGCTATTATATTAGCAACCACACCGAAACATGTAATCGGTATACTTGCCTCATTATAACTTTTTTTGCGATTTTTATTTCGCCTGAAGGTTGCTAAGAATTAAAGCCACCGTGTGATAAAAGAAACGTAACTATTTATACAGTAAACCATGTTCACTTGTACTTCGCTGAAAGACATCTGAAACTTTCCACGCAAATGGAGAAGAATTTGGAAAACAGCTTGATCCCAGGTGCCCGCCCAACTGCCAAAATTAGATACGAACCCGAAAGGTATGTGCACTTTATTGATTGGTATCCCAAAGAATAAAATTGGTAATAATGATCTATACGTGAACCAATCACGCGTCTACGTGTATAGGTGGGAGACCTGCGTTAACGATCACAATATGATAAAAGTATTAGGATATATGTACATTGAGACTCAGTTTCCAAAAGAGAATAAACAAGAGGTGAATATCCTTAATTAAAAAATGTATTAAATACTTTGACATTAATGGTACGAGTAAATGCGGTGCCATGATTCGTTTAAGGTGGAAAAGTTGCAGAAGGAATTGGTCGAGTTTCTGAAATTACGAATCCGGAACTCTTCGTGGTTAGATGACGATGTAGAACGTGCAACGATGTACAAGCTCGATATGCTGCAGAGTCAAATTGGTTTTCCGGATTGGTATTTTCCTATTTCAGACATCCGCAGAGCGTGAGTTTATACAAAACTCTCCCGAAAAAATTTGCACGTTTCTAAGAACGAATATTATTCAGGTGCTTCGAGTGTAACTAACAGCAAAGTGTAATTTTTTTAGACCTATTTTGCCCGACGTCGATCCAATACGCCCACATATATTCTACGCGCCAACTTTGAATAGAATCAGCACGTATCGTTCCAACAAATACCGATATTTATTCCTTAAAAAGAAACAAACCACTAACCAGTGTCAATTTGTATGCCTTAGGTGCGAGTGCTTCATACTTACAGTGGCCGGTCTATATGCCAGATATGCCCTAGTAAGTGAAAAGTGTATATTCACAAAAATTGAAGATCGTCGATTAGGAATGTAACATAAATGACAAAATAATTGTACTTTTTTAGCGCAGTGAAGTACGGCGCCACCGGTTTTGCGATTGGTCATGAAGTAAATCACGTAGTTGATGGCACTGGTCTGACTTTCTTTTAATTTGCAATATTCAGTTTTCGTTTTTAATTCAGCACTCTTTATTTACAATTCCACATTTAAACCGAACGATAAATTTCAGGCATTCAATTCGATTTTAAAGGCGCTGCAAAGAAATGGTGGCCTAACTACATGCATGGTCGATATAATATAGCGACAGATTGTTTCGAACAGCAATACAAACGGTACAAAAATTCCGAACTTAGCAAGCGGAATATCACGAAAACTGTAAGTATGACATGCAAAACATACATAAAAGTACAACAGCTCATGGAAGTATTCGAACTCTAGCATGCGTAAGTTGTGTATTGAACGGTACACATACTTTCGTCAGCTACGTGATTCCAAGAATTGAAATGTAACACGAACAAGTTTTGGCTTGTATCCTGTTATCAATTTTACGATCCCTTCTCTGCGTCGTTCTTTCCGGGCAATCCATACGTTATCGTCCTGCTATAAACAAAACAGAACCCACGCAGTTCCCACTGAAACGCGTGAGTCGTAAAAGGCCCAACCATCAAAAATTTGTACAAGAAATGTAAAATACATCTATTCCCCTCATCTGTAATATTCTTAATGTAAGCAAATCGTTGTATTTGCAGCCCGAAAAGAGCACTAATGGCGAAGACATAGCAGATGTAATGGGGTTGAAAATAGCATACATGGGATATAGAGAGCAGTTGCGTAAAAACAAGGGAATCTGTCCGATTCTACCGGGTTTCGAACAATTTGATTGCGAAAAATTGTTTTTCATCGCCTTTGCGAACGTGAGTAAAAACTGTAGTACCATTTGCAAGTACCTTCCTTACCCGATTTCAAATTATCCTTGGAGCGCATTAGAGCATCTTTGTATGTCCCTGCATTACAGGATAACTCAATTTCCAGGTATTCTGCTCAGATTCGGCACCTTCGATGGAAGAAAGAATTTTATTGCGTGATTCTCACAACCTAGCCCCAATAAGGGTTAACGGCGCCGTTGCAAATATGAAAGAATTTCACGAAGCTTTTCAATGTAAACCAAAGGATCCCAAGAAAATGTGCGATATTTGGAAATAACAACCTGTCATTATTAAACATGAAGTGAAAAAGTAATCGTTTCAGTAACTATAATGTACCTATGCACAAAATTAATAAACTGCATCTTTTCCGCGAAAAAACCTTTCAGAATCAGTTGAAGTAAAACTTCGCTCCCATATGACCCTTCACTCGTTTAGATTGTCCTTGTTGATTTATATTACTTTTCACGTGGCGATTACACTAAAACCTCGATAAACGCCTAGAGTTTTACGAAACACGAAATGATTTCACCCTCCAATCACAGGTATTCTTGAAAGATAATTCTGCACACTTTACTCCAAATGGATAAGCAACCGGCTAATCGGACGTAAAACATGATATTATATTCTGACGTAAACGTGCAATAATACATTCGCGTTATAATCGGGCGTCATGTAAAGCGCGAAAGAAAAATTGCGAAATCAGTGTTTCGAAAGTTTGTACAGTGGTGCATCGTTGTCCCAAATTGCTCATAGATTATTGGGTACCATGAAATTACTGCAACGTGACACGGGGTATGATTGAATTACAAAAGTGCGACTATTATCGTGAAAATACTCTGTGGTCCAATGTAAAAATATTCCAAATATTTTTTTAACAGAACCCACGTATTATATTATGTACTGATAACAGCCGCATGTTTGCAATTATGTTATCGGTTGAGTTCAGCAAGTCCAGTATGTGACACCCCGGATTGCAAAAAGCTCGGTAACATCCACGCTCATTATTACAATAATTTTACTCCTAAGAATCAGTTAAAAGCGTGGTGCTTAATTATACAGAAAACGAACATATGTATAAATCATGAATCAGTGTTTTTGTGATTCGCTTTGCAAAATTTTTAGCCGAATACTATAAAAAAAATATGAACGAACAAGGGCAACCGTGCACCGATTTTTATGATTACGTTTGCCATAACTGGGGAGTTCATAATCCAAGGCCAAAGGATAAAACCCTCTGGAATGTGGATAATTGGCTAGAACGAAGATCTAACGAGGCGTTAAAACGTAATGAAGGAAATCCGAGATCATATAACGCGAAGCAGCTTCTTGACAACTATCTATTTAATTCTAGATGCGTTGGAGAAAGTAAGAACAGATAACGAGACAGTATACGGGCAAGCAAAGAGGTTATACATTGCATGCATGAATTTACGTAAGTTAAATATTTCTGTCACACACAGTTGATATTCCAAATCTTATAATGGAATTTCTTGAAGCTTTCATGCAAAGGACCGATTTAAACACTGCAAAGAGTATTATGGGAGCACCGGGTGATTGGCCCATGTTTATAACAAAAGATTCAAAAAAGTCGCAAAACGTTCCTTGGTGGGAAATTGAAAGTTACTATGTTAGTAGAGCGGGAGAATCCTCGATTCTGAATTTGTATCTGATAGCAAACCCGCGCAATAACAATCAGATTACGATTTTAGTAAGTCTTACAATAGAGGGGTTTTCTTCGAATAATTAATTTGGGAATAGGGAAATAACGAATGTGTATTTTTTATATTTTATTCTTAACTAAATTAAGCAGTAAATTTTATTATAGTATATTTCCGTTCAGATAACACCCCCGCACTCTCCTTACGGTATGTTGAAACTTTTTGCACCCTTCCATGCGTCACACCAGAAGCAGTACAAGGCATTTTTATTGGATGTAATTAAAAAAGTGACACGATTGGATATCAAGAATTTATCAAATAATATCAGTGCAGACTTGGACGATGTTATACATTTTCGAGAAGAAATTAAAGGGGTACGTATGTACATAATTTTACTGGACGAATAACACGAGCTATACGAGATGACTTTGTGCATAATCCATGGAGATCAGATAAGCAACATGTTATTTTGGTATTATGTATTTTATATATATATAGATTAAGCTGGATCGAAACGTTGTAAACACTACTGCATTAACTACGGTGGCAGAACTTCAACAGTGGTACAACAAGTACAGTGGAGGACAAGAGACGGCGAAGGTAAACGCGTAGACACGTAATGTCGCGAGATGAAATCGAATAATTACATCGATGCTTTGACTAAATTCAAACAACCTTGTTTCAGATCGACTGGTCAAAAATAATTCTTGCCTTGTACAAAAATTCCGAAAATCAATATCTTTGGGGAATTCAAACCGCGCCAATCATGGTCATGCAATTATCTTATTTCTCAAGTCTTGCTACTATATTAGCAAGAACGCCGAAACGCGTAATCGGTATACTCATAATCATTATAACTTCTTTTGTACGATATTTATTTCGAGTGAAGATTTCTAAGGATCAGAGACACGCTTTGTAAAAAAAATGTTACTATTTCTATAGTAAACCATGTTAACTTGTACTTCGCTGAAAGACACGTGGAACTGTCTACGAAAATGGAGAAGAATTTGGAAAACAGCTTGATCGTAGGTGTCCACCCAACTGGAGAAATTCGATACGATCGCGAAAGGTATGGTTAACTTATTTATTAATAGTCTCTGGAATAAAATTGGTAATAATTCTCTACGCGTGACCCAATCACGCGCATACGTGTATAGGTGGGAGACATGCGTTAACAATCACAATATGGTAAGAGCATTAGGATACATGTACATTCAGACTCATTTTCTGAACACAAAAAAAAGAGAGGTTAATATTTTTAATTTATAAATTAACCACATAATTTTATATTAATTGAACAATGGAATGTAACGTCACGATTTATTTGAGGTGGAAGGCTTACTGAAGGAATTAGTTCAGTTTCTCGAAATACGAATCTCGAAATCTTCGTGGATGGACGACCCTCTAAAATGTAAAACGATGTATAAGCTGGATAAGGTCCAGAGCCAAATAGGTTATCCGGATTGGTATTTCCCCATATCCGATTTGTACAAGACGTAAGTTTTTGGAAATGAGTGACAAATATATTTGCAATATTATAATAAAATATATTACTCGGGTATTGCGAGTGTAATTAACAGAAAACTGAGATGTTTTAGACCAACTGCGAATGACGTAAATCCAATAACACCCTTTGCAGTCTACGTTCCAACCATGAATAGAGTCGGCAAGTATAATCTCAAAAATATACCGAGATTACTTCTTACGGGGTTGTACCTAGGCACAAAAATCAAACCGATTTTTTAACAATTATATTTTGTGCAAACATAACATCTTAGGAATATTTCTTCAAAATTTCAAGTCCAGACTTTGTGAGACTTTAAACGCGTTTTTCTCGAAACTACGTTTCCAAAATTGGTGAGCAAGGTATCTCAAGAACTGATGCATCAATTTTTCTGAAATTTGGATGCACTTTTTTGGTACACCAGTCTAGTTCTTAATTAGAGATTTGTTTTTCCGATGTATACTTTCAATTTGGCGAAGAGAAACTGCTGCTTTTTTCCGGGAAAATCGACTCTTTAAATTTGAGTGCCCGCTATTTTGTTGAAACTTAATACTTCGGAAAAAGCTTCGATTAAGTACTAGACTTGTGCATTTAAAAAGTGCATACGAAAATTCCAGAAAAATACTAACACTAACGGAATCTATTAGATTCGTTTTATTTCAAATAACCCAGTTTAGAGCAACATTGCTTACCACAAAAGCAGATTTTTATAAAGGCCTTCGTAAACAATTCTGTAACTTCGTTTTAAATAAATATTTTAAAACGAAAAAATTACTGGTTGCGCTTCAAATGTCGCTGTTCCAAATACAAAAAGTTTTGTACAGATGTGTGCTTCAGATTTGTAAAAACAAAATTACAAAAATTGGTCTTTTTTCGGTCTCTTGACCGAAGTCCGTAGTATAGATTTGTTATGAATTACGTTGTTTGATTTAAAAAATATATGTCAATATGAATTATTGAAGCAATATGAAATATTGAAACATATCGCCTACTGATGAACATGCGGTTAAAGGTTGACCCACCGCTAGAGCCAATTAAGCGGTGTTAAGCGATATTAAGCGAATTTAACACTAATTCTCCTCGATTTGAATTCCTTAGGTGCGAGTGCCTCATATTTACAGTGGCCGATCTTCATGCCAAATATGCCCTAGTAAGTGAAAAGTGTAAATCCAGTAAAATCGAAGATCACTGATTGCGGTTATAAAATAAATAAGAAAGCGACCACGCTTTTTCAGTGTAACGAAGTACGGTGCCACTGGTTTCGTGATTGGTCACGAGCTAAATCATGCAGTTGACAGCATTGGTTTGATTTCACCTTTATTTCTGTTGCGACATTTTTTGAATTGAGCGCGCTTTCATTTACAGAATCACGGCAATACCGAATGATTAGATACAACTAATTTCAGGCCTTCGATTCGATCCGACCGGGGTTGAAAAGAACTGGTGGCCGGACTACATGTATGGTCGATACAATGTACAAACGGATTGTTTCGAGCAGCAATACAAACGATACAAAAATTCCGAACTTAGCAAGCGGAATATTACAAAAACGGTAAATGCCACGCAAAATATGTACGGTAGTTCATAAATTTAATCAAACACTCGCATACACAAACTACATACATGCATAAGCGCAAATATTTTCATGGGCCGTTCTAAGTAGTACTCGAAACATTTGGATTTGAATATTAGTTTGTTAATGATAAGGTAGCGTCATAACAACAATCAAAACGCAACACAGAACTTTTGGGTTGTTTCTTGTCCTTAATTTTGACCATAATATCTGTCGTCTTTACGCTGCCTTGCGGCCACTTATTTGTGTCATACAATTGTACCCGACATATGCAATGTTATCAATGTAAATAAATCATTGTATTTACAGCCCGAAAGGAGCACTAATGCCGAAGATATAGCGGATGTAATGGGGTTGAAAGTTGCATACATGGGATATACAGAGCAGTTACGTAAGAACAACGGAAGCTGTCCACTCTTACCGGGTTTCGAAGAATTAGGTTGCGAAAAATTATTTTTCATCGCGTTTGCTAACGTGAGTAAAAATTATCCCTCTACCGTTTGCAAGTATGAGTATTACTCGATTTCTAATCATCCTTACAGCGCATCCCTGTGTATTTGCAAATCACAGAATAACGAAATTTGTAGGTATTTTGCGCAGCTTCGACACCTTTGGCGGAGGAGCAAATTTTATTGAATGATAGCCACAACCTTCCTCGAGTAAGGATTAACGGTGCCGTCGGAAACATGAAAGAATTTCACGAAGCTTTTCAATGTAAACCAAGCGACACCAAAAAAATGTGCGATATTTGGAAATAACGAACTGTCACTATTAAACATGAAGTAAAAGAATAATCGCTTCAGTAACTATAATGTACACACAAAATTAATAAAATATTTTCCACGAAAAATCTTTATAGAATCAACTGAAGTAAAACTCTCTTCGTTATGGTTGTCCTTGGTAGTTTATATTACTTTTCGCGTTCCGATTACGTTAAAATCACGACAAACGCCTAGACTTTTACGAAACACGAAGTGACTTAACCCTCCAATCCCGAGTATTCTTTGAACATAATTCTGCATACTTGGCATCACAACAGATAAGTAAACGAAAAATCGGTCGTAATATATGGAATTACATTCTGACGTAAAAGTGTATTAACACATTCGCATTATAATCGCGTCTCACATAAATGTGGAGAAGCAAAGATTGTGAAATTAGTATTGCAAAAAATTTGTACCGTGGTGTATCGTGTCTCCAGATTACTCATAGATTGTACGGTACGGAGAAATTACAACAACGTGACATGAGGTATGATCAAATTAGAAAACTGAAAGTACCGTATATTAGCTCGAATATAATGCGAACGGAAATAGTGGGGCATCCGCCGTAGCGACTAAAAATAGTCGCGCAAAAAACACGTATGATACATACTAATTTCTTTAAAATTACAAGTACTCGAATATAGAGGAAATGCGACTTTCAAAGGTACATATTGGAGAAAACAACATCGCGCTATATTCGAGCCAAAACGGTACAATGGATTCGTATGAAATATATCGAAGTATATTTCTTTAAAAACAGGAATCACGTATTATGTTATGCAGTGATATGGGCAGCATACTTGCCACTTTGTTATCGGTTGAGTTCAGCAAGTTCAGTATGCAACACCACGAACTGTCAAAAACTGGGTAACATGAATGCTCATTATCACATGAATTTTGCTCACAAGACCCGGTTAAAGCTATGGGTTTTCAATATTTTTAGGTCAATACTACGCAAAGAATATGAACAAACAAGGAAAACCGTGCACCGATTTCTATGACTACGTTTGCCACAATTGGGGAGTTGAATATCCAAGACCGAGTCATAAATCTAGGTGGAACGTGAATAATCTTCTGGCACAAAATGCCCGTTTACAATTAAAAAGTAATTAAGGAAGTATAACATCGCACGACAGAAACGGAGCTCGTTAATATATTTTTTAGTATTCATTATCTTCCAGATATTTTGAAAGATCCCCGAGTGCATAGCGAATGGAGAACCGAACGAGCTAAAGCATTGTACAGAGAATGCCTGAGTTTACGTAAGTCAAAGATTTCTTTTACCCGCTGTGAAGAGTCGCAGTCTCACAAAGAACGTTTTTGTAGCTTTCATGGAAAAGTCAGATCCAATCACTGTGAAGAGCATTATGAGAGCAGCTGGTTACTGGCCAATGCTTAGCGGAAAACATTCGCAAGTTACGAAACTCGAATCTTGGTGGCAAATTGAAAGTTACTATATTGGTAAGGTAGGAGAATCTTCGATTGCTACACTAAATCTGGCAGCAGACCACTACAACAATTATCAGATCACACCTATGGTAAGTCACGATTCATAGTTGGGTTATCCGAATTATTTGCTTCTACGAAAGTTTAATGGGAATTGAAGGTCTCTGCGACAGTTTGTGAACGTACATTGTAGTACACTTATAGCACAACATTAACGTAAGCTGCACCCACGTATACTTATTTTTAGTTTGTGCCACCAGTATCTCCTTATGGTATTTTGCGCAGCGTAAGCTTCGATACAGAACGTAAAAAATATTATAAGGCATTTTTGAGAGAAGTAATTAACAATGTCGCCCCTTACCCTGCAACATATTCCGCGAGTATAAGCGACACAGACTTGGACAATCTTATAAAATTCCGGGAAGAAATACAAAAGGTACGTGTTTTGCTTAGCTTAATTTCTTAAACCGTGTACTATGATATAGTTTTACAACATATTTTTACTTTGCCTATACTCGCGAATAATGGTTAGATCAGCAAGGCTGTGAACACATCGAATGATACTGTGGTACTCCCATTGGACGAGTACCAAACCATGTACGACGAACACGTTCTCGGTCACGACACAGCAAAGGTAAATGCATACTTACGCAAAAAAAAGATAACAATTAACATCGATTTTCAAGCGAAATTCTACAACAAACGTACGTATTTGAAATATAACAAGTTCTTTGCATTCTCATTTTAGATTGATTGGTTAGCATTGGTCCGTTCTTTCTGCAAAAATTCTACAGATCCTCATCTAATGACGTTTCAAAATAAGCCATCAAAAATAATCGTGTATAAGCCATACTTTTTCAAATTGGCTAAACTCTTGGGAAAAACGCCAAAAAATTTAATCGGTAATGTTGTTACGGTGCTCAGGCGTAACTTTCTTTCTTAATATTCACCTCGATTAAAAATTACCAAAGACATAAGAAAAATATAATACAGTAGAACCCCTATTATCCGAATTGATTGGAGGACAAGAGTGTTCGGGTACCTGAAATTTTTGATAATAGAACGACACTTTTTATCTAAAATTTTATACGGGGTGTTCATTATAAAACTTTCCAGCCGAATATCTCGAAAAGTATGAAAGATATTAAAAAAGTGTAAAACACGTGTCCAAAAATTTCGAGGGAGAAAGAGGGGTGCAGTATCTTTCTCCCTCGAAATCTTTGGACACGTGTTTTACACTTTTTTAATATCTTTCATACTTTTCGAGATATTCGACTGGAAAGTTTTATAATGAACACCTTGTATACTAACACACAGGCCTAGGTGACTGAGGGGAACCACACTCTCCTCACGCGGTTTCACTACCCCCACCCGCCAACTTTTAAATGCACGTCGTACGAATGAAAAGAAAGGCAGCGCTGTACTTATCGCACTCTTAGACACGCTCCAGGAGTCATGGTGGAGGTAGACCAAGCCGAGTCTGATGACTCATGCTTATCCCAAGATCAAGCTTTTCCCAGGCCTCACTAACTGAATAGTACAAATGAATTAAAAAGAAAATCCACTGTATAACAGTTTATGGGTTCCATATGTTTTAGCAGCTAAATCGCACAATTTTTTAAGTGCATGTAGCTCTTTGTAATTGATTTCGTACGTAGTAAACTGTAAATATTGTGAAGAATACGATGGCGAACATTGAACGATATTGGTCTGATAATATAGCGTTCCGATAATCGGGGTCCCACTGTAGTTAAATTATAAATTTGAAAGAAGAAAAACATGCCCGCAGTGCTACACGTTCATTTGTACTTTGCGGAGAGACACCTCAAACTTAGTAAACAAATGGAAGGCAACCTAGAAAAGTGTTTGATGCCCGATGCCGATAAAGCTAGAATCACATTCGAAACCGAAAGGTCTGTGTGTATAAACTTTGCCCAATCTCCCATTCGTAAATTAACTGATCGCTACGGATGTATATAGGTGGTCGAAATGTATCGACTCTCATAATATGGATACAACGCTGGGATACTTGTACCTTAAATCGTACTTTGGGAAAGAAAATCATGAAGAAGTTCGTAACATTTTTTTTAATTTCATGTTAATGACATAACTGAATGTAACTTTAAGTATCATTTCAGGTGAAAAATTTGTTAGATAAAGAAACCATTTTATTCAAAATAAGAATTGCACAATCATCGTGGTTAAGTGGTCCTGCGATGAGCAAGCTGATGAATAAGATTGATGGATTGTCAAGCGAGATAGGTCTTCCAGATTGGTTCCTCGCAAATGCAAATAAGACTTAGTGAGTATTTTGCAAATGCGTCCTAGTCAGTACGGCCAGTGAGTTATAATTAATATGTTTAACAAACAGATCGTATGAACATAATAAAACATTTTTAGTCGTACCCGAGTCGACATAAATCCGACACGCCCGAACGCGTATTACGTTCAACAACTAAATAGACTGTGCAAGTATCGTTTGTAAAAATTGGGCCCATTTTTATTCATTACACGAGTCAAAAGTAACTTACTGTAATCTATGTTCCTTAGCTGTCAGCGCTGCGTATTTACAATGGCCGATATATCTACCAAAAATGCCCTAGTAAGTAAACGTTAATCTACGTACCCCGCGTTATTATTAACACATTGAGCGCAAGCGTCAGTTCCTAACAGGCCCTATACCATTTTTCTTTCTAGCGTCGTACAGTTTGGCAGTATCGGTTTTGTGCTAGCCCACGAAGTAACTCATGGATTGGTCGATAACGGTTTAACCTTACGTTTCTTTAATTTTGCACACTGCTGAATCGCGAAATTTTTTATTTTTCATTCAGTCGCGGGAATGAGGGACTAAGCAGAACTGATTTCAGGTTTTCAATATGATGAGTTTGGGCATAAGAGAGAATGGTTTCCAGAAAACATGCTTGGTCTTTATAACGAAAAGACAGAATGCATTGATACGCAATACAAAAAATACAAGAACGACGAACTTCGGAAGCGAAATATTGCTGAAACGGTAAACGAGATACCGAAACCGTGTGTAATATTGTTAGATTAAATATTTATTGAATTTACAGTCCGTGAATAGCACTCTCAGCGAAGATATGGCGGACGTGATGGGATTGAAAATTGCATATATGGGATACAAACTCAGCTTGCAGAAATTGAACGGAACTTGTCCGACTTTACCGCATTTCGAAACATTTAGCTGCGATAAATTGCTATTCATTGCGTTTGCAAACGTGAGTAAATTATATCATTGCGGTATTTAAAAATAATTATTGACGTTATTGCGTGTTTCGTGTTTACATAATTATGGAATTTGCAGATATTTTGCGAAGATTCATCACCCGAATCGGATAAGAATATTTTGCTAACTAATGCACACAGTGCTGCCAAAATAAGAGTAAATGGTGCCGTCGGCAATATGAAGGAATTTCACTCGGCATTTGAATGCAAACAAAACGAACCAATGGTACCAAAACAATTTTGTGACGTTTGGAAATAACCACCGAACGTCGTTACGTATAATTGCGCTTGTTTTAAAAATTATTTTCCCCTTCTGAGACGGACAGTAAATTGTGTATTTAAAGGAATTATATATGAATAAATATAATTTATGTAGAAATAAATCAAATTGACCATTCTTAAATAACCACGTAGAAATAACGCAACATAAACTTCACCGCGATGTGCTGTATGACGTATTAGGTGTCCTTGATCATTGAAATTATTTTCCAATAGTTGATTACGCAAAAATCACGCTCGAGTTTTACAGTTTCATAAAACATAAGCTTGTACGAAACACCAGTCACGCGTATACTTTAAAGATAATTTTTAACTTTCGATATAGAAATGGATAAAAAGTTCGGCAATGTTGAAATCTAACCGGTCATAAAAATTTAATAATCCTTACGCGGTACAATCGCATGTCGTACAAATATGCAACAAAATCGACAATAGTATCAGTGCGCGAGAGAATTAGTACGACGATAGGTAACTTGCTCGATAATCTAGTACATTCTTGGGTATGACGAAATTACTCAAACTCGGTATAAGGTACGATGAAATTATAAATTATACCAATATGCATTATTCACACATGACTAAGAACTCAAAGTTTTGTCTTTACTAATAGGGGCAATGTTTTCCATTATATATTATTATCAACCGTTTACTTGCAAGTCTGCAATCTCCTGGGGTCGGCAGATACCGTGAATAAAGTTTGTGGAACACACGAATGCATAAACCTCGGTAAAACCATGGCTCGATATTAAGATTCTCAATAACCTTGTGCTGCTATCGATACTGATCGATAATCGTTCTAATCTCGGAAAATACTTCTTCCGAATTGTTTAGCTAATTATTACAAGAGAATCGTTAATCTGGGAGGGAACCCTTGCAATGATTTTTATGATTACGTGTGCCATGGATGGAGCAGTCTCAATCCCAGACCCAAGAACATAGACTTGTGGGCTGACCATGAAACATTCAGGCGAAACGCCCTGTGGAAAGTAAAAAGTGTGTACAACAGGTGCACATGGTACGGTTAGATGGTAACTTCCTTACGTGTATAATTCATTTTAGAACTGTTAGAAGACAAACGCGACAGCGGCGTCCAAGGAGAGGGAAATGCTAAAGCGCTGTACAGAGCTTGCCTGAATCAACGTAAGGAATAACTCGAGTTAATCTAAATAGCACTTCATTAGGAATTAATGAAATTTATATTATCGCGACGGATAAAATCATATTCCTCGATCATGCTCTAATAGATATCCCACGAAGGTTAGATATCCGATTGAAACTATTTTCACATTTATTTCCAGCTTTTGCAAAAAGAGCAACACACTCCGAGATAAAGCAAACAATTCTAGAAGTTGGTAACTGGCCAATGTTTATCCCACAGCACGTGATACAAGCGCAAAACGTTACTTGGCAGTATTGCGAAGAAAAGTACATACAAATCGCGGGGGAATCGTCATTGTTCGGTTATCAGCTGAGAGGTTACAATGCCAGCGGCTTTCGCATTATGCCTTTTGTAAGTAAATACAATTTAACATTAGGTTTACCGACATTTCTTGTATACCTATGTCCAGGAGCACCCGTCAAATTGACTGGTAAACAAAAGTTTGGTGATTGTTTATGAAATTAGCACATCCGTCAATTCGACGGATTCCGTGTAGATGGACGTACCGCGTACAGATCTTAAAAGTTAGAAGGCCTAGGAGGAAAGGAATGTGCATATAAATGATTAATTTACGGAAGAAATTGGTTAGTATCGATGGTATGAGTTTTCCGCTATTTCATTTCGGAATCTGAAATCCGTCAAATTAACGGGTTCGTAAACCTAGTATTCATCATGAAATTTTCACTGATAAAGGAACGAATATTGTTGCACCAGTGCATTAATTAAAACTATTATCACGTATTAGTAAACTTTTGTTAATGCAAAATTAAACTTCAATGTCTGTTTAGTTGAAGTATTCGGATTCTCCATATGGTATGCTGAATCGTAGAAATGATTGGAGCGATAAAAAAGAAAAGCAGCATTACAAGGCTTTCTTAACCAAAATAGTTAAAGCCCTCGCACCCCTTGACACAAAGTTATATCAGAAACAAATTGACCGAGATCTGGAAGATGTTATAACATTCCGAGAGAAACTGAGAAACGTAAGTATTTATGGTTCTCATTACACGATAGGCGTTTGAATGCATGGTCTATCCCGCAAGTATTGGGACTGAGTTATGCCTGTCAATGGGAAGGGCCGAAATGCATTCCCTATGGATGGAATAGGTGCATAGGGATATTACGGACCCTAGGAAACCCGGCTCGCTTGCCTTGGAGCCTCTGATGTGTTTTTTATCTCAGCCGAAGGGAAAGTGGTTTTAGTGCCTGGGTCGAGAGAGTCAGGATGCTACGAACCATCGGGCAAAGAAATTTTGCATTAAATTAAACGAATTCGCTACTAACATTCTCAATTTGATCCATGAAACTTGCAAGGGCGAAGCTCTGCCCAGAACGCGTATTTTTGAGTGACACAAAAAATTCAAAGATGGCCGGGAAGGCGTTGAGTATGATGAACCCGCTGGACCTCTGACAACGAGTCGAACCGACGGAAATGTGGTCAAAGCGCGAGAACTTTTGAACTCTGATCGTCGATTAAGTGTTCGCTTGTTAGCGCAGAAGTTAAATTTACTCAAATTCATTGTGCATTCAATTGCGAACAAAGACTTGCAAATACGGAAGATGTGCGCGAATTTAGTGCCGAATTGTAAGGGACACATTAATCAAGTACAACGTGACAACGTTGGACTAACCTCCCTACAGTCCAGATATGAGTCTCTGTGACTTTTGTTTATTTCCGCGGATCAAAAATAGCCTCAAAGAGCAGCGTTTCAGAACGATTGAGGCAATCCAAACGGCTTCGACCGCGTGCCTAAACAGCCTTCCGTTTAATGACTATCATGGGGCCCATGGTATATGGAAGAAGTTTTGGCAGCGGAATATCGATACAGGAGGGTCTTATTTTGAAGTATGTTAAGTGTACGTACCTGTACCTTTAGTATATTTTTGTCCCGAAACTTACGGGGCAGACTATGTATGTTCAACGAAGCTCGTAATACGCCCGAGCCTCTATTGTACGCGTTCTGCGTAAGCGAATTTCGGATAGCTCCGAACACGTGAATGAAGTACCCAAAAATATCTAAAATTTACAGATTTAAACGAATATTTTCACGCTTATAATAAATTTTGAAAATTTTCTTAAGTGTTAATACCCACCAATGTTTTAATATTCTCATCGTTATTACAATGAAATGAAGAAATTAATATACCATAGAGCTCCCAAAAATGATTATATTCGTTGTATTATGCACGCATATTGCGATGTATCGTATCAAAACAGCCCACACGGAGAAAAAGCGAACCAATACAGTTCCATAATATACCATACTACGCCCTTTTCAGGAGACATTTTTGCGTTTGTTGCATCTAGTTTTTTAAGTTTGTTTTCGTAACATATTGTACAGAAAGTTTTGAATTTTAATAGGCGTGGAAATAAGTTCGCGGTCAGGAACATTACCAAGTATACACGGCGTCCCGTAAATGTCGTACAAGCCGAAAAGGTGATATATGAGCTAATTTCGAGCAGGTTTTTCCTTAGCGAAAATGGTCAAGCCGCCCTAGTTAACGAGATATTAACGAAAAACGGCAGCCAATCAGAGTACTTGCATAGAAGAGGAGTCCCAGCTGCAGCGATCGGTAGTCTAGTAGTACAAGTTGTCGGTATGTCCGCAAGCAAGTGTGTCTCCTATGCGAGCACTCTGATTGGCTGCCGTTTTTCGTTAATATCTTAACTAGGGTAGCTTGCCCATTTTGGCTAATCGTAAGGGAAAACCTGCTCGAAATTACCTCAGGTATATCACCTTTCCAGCTTGTGCAACATTTACGAGACACCGTGGATTTGTTTGTACGTATGCTGAGTTTCCTTCGACACCACAACCATTTAATTCTTAGACTTAATCGCTTAGTACTTCAACTGTCCGGAGATACCCGCCGCCCGAGGCTACCCAAACTTTCCCCACTACTGATTATTATATTCGTAATGCGTAGTTGAAAAAAACATACAGCAACATTGAATTGATGAAGATAGCTGAATTTCAAGAATACTACGCAAATTATGGTTCATCTAGTGCTACGGCGAAGGTACGTTTAGGAGTGGTGTAATCAAGAATATTTAGAATCGAATGTCATAAAACAACTTTTTGTTTAGATCGACTGGTTAAAAATGGTCAGTTCTATGTACAAAAATTCTAAAGATTCCAACGGAAATCCGATTGACAGTACATCACTGATTGAGGTTGAAATAAAGTACTTCACGTCCCTTGCCTTAATATTAGCAAATACAACGAGTCGAGTAATAGGTAACTTTACGTTTTACATGCGACTTGCAACTGAGACTGCTACGTAACTTAAAAAATATTCCCTCAGGAAATCACGTTCATTTATATTTCGCGGAAAGACATATACTGCTGGATAAGGATATGGAAACGGAACTAGAAAACACTGTGACAGATACATTTTATCGATTTGGCTCAATCAGATACGAACCAGAAAGGTACGGTATATAAAAAGAATATGCATCCATGCCATTCACTACTGCTTGTTCTCGGTGAATAAATTAATATCGTTTATGCAGATGGCAGGCTTGCATTTCAAATATGGACGTGGAAGATACTCTGGGACGAATGTTCGTTAAATCACATTTTTCTAAAGGAGATCAATTATCAGTGAGTGTAACATATTACAAGTGCATTCGATGGAATATAAATGTTCCAATTTGATAACATATCTGAAGTCAGAAATAATCGACGACGCGAGTAATCTTTAATTTTTTAAATTAAAGATATAATATTAATATTAATATTCAATTTATTTAATTAATTTTGTTAATCTTTAGAATAAAACGCAACTGGTAATTTGTTGTGTAGAATCGATAACAGTATTTCTGCATAACATTCTATCGTTGACGGATAGATTCAAACTTTCCTCATTATATTTAGGTGACTGGCATGGTGTTGGACGGTAGCTCGGTACTGCTAAAGCAAATAGCCGAGTCTACATGGGTGGACGCAACACTAATGCAAAGCTGGAACAGAAAAATAAACAATATTCAAACGCAAATAGGATACCCGAGGTGGTATTATGATAATTCTTCGGTGTGAGTACTTTTAGAAATATTAATACTACTCCGCGAATCATATTATATATACATTATGTTATATGCAATAGCTAATTATATCTATAATTGTATTGCAGACAAATGCACCAAGACATAGACCCCATAGAGTTAGCAGTAAGCTACTGGCCAAAATTCAATAGAATCGGTGAGTACGTAAGCGCATCAACGTATTGTTCTCAGAACTAGATAAAAATTAAATATTTTCTTATCATTGTTTATATTCTTCCCTTCAATGCATATTGATTTCGTTCAGGTTTAAGCGCCGCGTATTTACAGTCTCCGACCTACGATCTAAACCTCCCATTGTGAGTAAATTTCAACGCTTCGACAATGTAAACATTGATGTTTTTAGTCGTGCAGTAATAATGAAACCCTGTACTTATACTTTCAGTGTAATTCGGTACGGTTCCTTGCTTCCTTCGATTGGACACGAATTATATCATATGGTGGAATACATTGGTTTGAGTTTACGATTCTTTAATTTACCGCGATAATGTTCGATCACTGAATTCTAAATCTAACGCATCGCAGGAAAACTAAATATTCCAACAAATCTCCTTACAGACTTAGACAAAAACTTCGGTGAACTGAAAGCTTTAAAAAGGCAAGAAATGTACGCTAAATTTCAAAAACAAGTGCAATGTTTCGTGAACCAATATAAAGACTACAAACTAAAAGAAATTAAGAAAAAAAAGTTGAAGATCCATGTGAGTACGATACCGTGATACTGTATACTCTATACGAAGATTTGTTTTATCCGTATGTCATTTTTCAAAAGCCTACTCGCTGCAACTTCTGCCTTCGCTCTCATTCGGTTAGATAAAGTACCGTACTAGCTTGAATATTTTGCGCCCAAAATCTCAGACAATCGTCCACTTTCACTACTTTCAGTACAAGTTAAAGGAAACCACCAACGAAGATATACCAGATGTGATGGGACTAAAACTTGCATACAGAGGATACAAAAATCGGTTATCGATAGAAAATTGCACGGTTCTTAAAGGACTGGAAGAACTTGGCTGTGATAAACTGTTTTTCATTGCATATGCTAAAGTGAGCGAAAAGATCAATATCTGTTTTTTAAAGGCCCTATTTTTATTTCGAATTTAATTTCTCCATCCGATATCTCAAAATGTCCGTGACGCTAGTTTATTACGCGTCAAATTTACAATACACGATGCTATTCATTTTGCAGAAATATTGTGCGGATTTCAGTCGTACAACCGAGATAAAACTTTTATCGGCCGACCCGCATAATTTACCAAATATAAGAGTGAATGGTGCTGTTGCAAACATGAAAGAGTTCGCACAGGCTTTTAACTGCAAACCTGGCAGTGCTCTCGCACCAGAACAAACATGCGATCTGTGGCAGACGTAGACTGACGACATTAAGTACAATTGGGAATTTGATCCACGTTCAGTTGCACCGATAACATGAAAATAAAATTTCAAGCAGCCCCTTGGAACAAATATGCTTAACCTCTTTGCTATAGCTAGACTTTCTGCAACGCTATATCTCTGTAAGGCAAACTTCAACGCGGACTGCGCATGAACTGTTTCTTCCGAAAATGTCTCTAACACGCGGACTCTTCAACGATAGCTTCGATATTGTTACGAAATGTAAAATAAAACAACTGACGTAGATAGTCAGGCGATATTTTAACCTTTATCCGTTCGCGCCTCCTAAAGTCACACTTCCGCTCGCTATGGTCGACAATTTGGCCGCATATGATTTTTTATCATTTTCGTGAATTGTTCTTCATTTAAACGTGCATCATGCTTTGCAAAAACTGGAACACACGCGTTTCGACAGTAAAGTCATATCGCGTTACTAAATAGCAATATCGTAATGCGCCGTTCGACGAAGATTATTTTCCGCGTATCGATTATACTAAAATCACGAAGAACACTTAGAATTATACGGAACGCGGAACCGCATGATATACTAATCACAAGTAAAAGCAACAAAAGAAAAGAAAAGAATGCTCTGAATATAATGTTCCACGTTTTCTGCTAAAAATAGAAAAGACTATCGACAACATTTAAATAGACCTGGGCATAAAAATTCAATATCCGACTCGTGTTAATAATAACGTTTCAAATAAATGTGGAAAAGAATGAACTGTACACTCATTGCCTCGGGCAATTTCTGTAGTGGCACGTTATTTTTTTCCAAATGGTTGGTGAGTCGTTGGATATGACGAAATTAGTGAAAATTGTGATAAGGTACAATCTCTCTTTAATTTCTATCACGAGTGCGTCCGTTTTTGCATGCCGAATTACTCAAGACACACTTACACTTTACTAATAGGAACCACGTCCTGTGTTATGTCTTAATATCAACCACGGCGTATTTCCAAATCTGCGGTTCCTGGAGTACAAAAGGACATCCCGATTTGTGTGATACCGCAGTTTGCATGACACCGGAATGCAAAAACCTCGGTAAAGCTATTAATTTATTCGAGGTGTTAAGAAATCACCGTTGGCTTGAAAACTTCGAACAGTTACAATGACCAAAATGATGTTATAACTCTTATAAAGGTTGTCCATACGTATTGTTTTTGTCAATAAAGTACTACTTTTCGGCCATTTGCCCTAGTTAGTTGCGAAATGTAACCACTATAGTTTAGGAAAATATAAACGGTCAAAAAAATAATAGAAAATAAGAATATGAAAAAATATATATGTACATACATATCAAAAAAAGGAGAACCGTCACTCACAAAATAAATTTTAGATAAATATCAAAAAACGTTTAAATATTATTTGTAAAAATAAACAAGATAAACATTATAAAGAGGTATTATGTGTCAGCACACTAGTTGCTCTGAGTAATCGCTAAAATACTAAATCGGTTTAGAAAATTTTTGATCCGTATGAAACCTTATTTATTCCTGAGCAATCTAAGAAAAAATAGCATGTAGAAAGGGCATATGAGATTAGCTACTGAGCGTTGTTAAAAAAATATCCTGGACTTAAAGTTGAAAAGAATGGTCGCTTTACTCTCATTCGATATCGGGCCAAACCCATATCGCTTTCGGTTCCTCCAAACCGATATTATATTGATTCCATAACTGTAATTTTTCGGTTACGATTTGATTTTACATAATATAATCAAAACCAAAAAATGCGATAGGTATAAAGCGTTATATCTGCAGCAATTCTAACATTTTATCGATTGCAATAACTGTTCCAGTCATGATTACGAAAGCCTAACATAAGCCAAAAAATTTGTTTGAAATGAGTTTATCAATTATTTTGCCGCAAATTCTTTCAAATTAAATGTGTCAAAAAAAAACGAAAAAAAAAATGTAACAGACCATGTTCATACACATGGGCAAATATAATAATTTAAAATAGTTTATGAAGTGTTTCAACCCCTACTGACAACACTCGATAAAAGTATTTTTAAATATCATCGTCGTAATTCTGAAAATAGTTTTGCTAAATTTTTAGCCAATTATTACAAGAAAATCATTAATCCATTCGGAGATCCGTGCGATGATTTTTACGATTACGTGTGCCATCGATGGAGCGTTGAGCATCCCAGACCGAAACACGTAGACTTCTGGGCTGATCATGAAGTATTCAGACAGAACGCACTGTCGAAAGTAAAAAGTGCGTATGAAAATGGCATATGGTACGATACAATGACGATATTCTTACGTGTATGCAATACATTTTAGACCTCCTGGAGGACGAAGGAGTTAGTGGCCCTAAATACGAGCAAGATGCAAAATCACTGTACAGAGCGTGCATGAATCTACGTAAGCAAGGATTCATATTAATCCAAACAATAGTAGTTCGGGTGAAATTAATGTATTTTTTACATTTTGTTTCCAGCTTTTAAAGAACGAATCCCACCCGCCGATGTAATGAAAATTATGCAAACAGTTGGGAACTGGCCTATGTTTATACGAAACGATGTAGTGAAAGCGCAAAACGTCACTTGGCAGTATTGCGAAGAGAAGTATATAAACATCGCGGGAGAGTCCTCGTTGTTCGATTATTCCCTGAGATCTTACAATCGCAAAGGCGTTCATATTACACCTTTTGTAAGCTAATACGACGCAAGTAGATACACGTATTTAAGTAAACATTTCCGGCATTTCTGACAAATCCCATGGCGTAACTATGGAACTGCCTCATTTTATGTATGATTACGATGCTTTCATTGTAACAATAATCGTGTCAAAAGACTAAAATGGTTCAGGATCGAACAATATTGCTGTACTTGTGTATTACTTAAAAATATCATATGCATATGGTCGATTCCACGTCAAATCGCACAGCTAAATTCTTCGAAATTCTGATTTTGAGATATGTTATAGAGGGAGGTGAGACAAGCCACCCGAATTTTTTTTTTATTTTTTATTTTGACTTTCGAGGAGTTATGAGACTTTGAAAAATTGGGACACTTTTTCTTCAAACATTTCTAGGCGCGGTCTGGCTTGCCGTAGAATAATTTGCTTTTTTAAGTTCGATTCAGAAAAGATTGTAGTTTAACGAGAATTTTGAACCCATTTCAAAAAGTTTATTTTTCAACGCATAATTCATAAAAATAAAAAATAGTCGTTAATTTGACTATCTGGGCCCTCACCGAAAATTATGAAAAAATTATATCCTTGTAGCGCGTTTCAAGACGAAGAGTTTGCAAAAAAAGGCAGCCCCAAACACGCAGTAACTTCGGAGTAATTCAAGAAAAAGTGTAACCGCCTCGGAATTACTGATTTTGCCAGCAAGGACGCTGAATTGGGAGGTGGGAGTCGTTACGCAGGGCCGCGGCACCTAAGAGATACGCGATAAAACATTGAAACTGATTTTTATCGGGAATAATCGGTGGTGCTCGCGACTATTACGCATACCACCGTGTGTATGCATCATCAAGGCACCCTCGTGAATTTTTTGAGAATTTTCGGGAATGGCCTTCATGTGTTTTTAACTGATTGAGAACACGTAATGTCAACACTACTCGTCATCGCGTCATCGCGCAGTTATGGGATCTCTTAGGTGCGCGGCCCTGCGTAACGACTCCCACCTCCCAATTCAGCGTCCTTGCTGGCAAAATCAGTAATTCCGAGGCGGTTACACTTTTTCTTGAATTACTCCGAAGTTACTGCGTGTTTGGGGCTGCCTTTTTTTGCAAACTCTTCGTCTTGAAACGCGCTACAAGGATATAATTTTTTCATAATTTTCGGTGAGGGCCCAGATAGTCAAATTAACGACTATTTTTTATTTTTATGAATTATGCGTTGAAAAATAAACTTTTTGAAATGGGTTCAAAATTCTCGTTAAACTACAATCTTTTCTGAATCGAACTTAAAAAAGCAAATTATTCTACGGCAAGCCAGACCGCGCCTAGAAATGTTTGAAGGAAAAGTGTCCCAATTTTTCAAAGTCTCATAACTCCTCGAAAGTCAAAATAAAAAATAAAAAAAAAATTCAGGTGGCTTGTCTTGCCTCCCTCTATAACATATCTCAAAATCAGAATTTCGAAGAATTTAGCTGTGCAATTTGACGTGGAATCGACCATATGTATATCAAAAAACGTTCACAACACCGATTCTGTTTAGTTGAAACAGCTAGAGTCCCCACACGGTATGCTGAGGCGCGTGATAGCTTGGAATGATAAAAATGGCAGGAATCGTTACAAGGCTTTCCTAACTAAAATAATTAAGACTGTCGCGCCCGTTGATGTGAAAAAATATCAAAAGACTATTGACAATGATTTGGACGATGTTATATCATTCCGAGAGGAACTGAGGAACGTGAGTATTTATGAGTAGTATTTATCTTATATTTACCTGATTCTATATGGTGGGTTCAACACGTGCTCCTAATTATTTTCCTCGGAAAGGATAGTGGACAAATACAAACAAGCGGATTGACGTTGATACAATGACAATTGCACAATTTCAAGAATATTATGACAGTTACAGGGCAAGTGATAGGACGGCAAAGGTAGGCGGATGCTCGAAGATTGCATATCCGATAGTATTTGGAATCGAATGGCTCAGACTTGGCTCTACTTTCTCCTTTTTTAGATCGACTGGTCAAAAGTGGTCCGCTCTATGTACAAAGATTCTAAAGATTCCAGTGGAGCCACGGTTAAGAACACAACATTGATCCAGGTACAAAAACAGTACTTCACGAAACTTCGTGCACTGTTATCAAACGTAACGGATAGAGTAGTAGGTAAAATTAGATTGTATGTAAAATATTTGAAATATCGCTCGCACATAAACCTTGTAATCTGGAAAATGTTCCTTCAGGTAATCACGTCCATTTATATTTCGCGGAAAGACATCTACTGCTCGATGAGGATATGGAATCAGAATTAGAAAAAACGCTGGTAGACGTAAGCCTTCCACTTGGTAATCTTAGATACGAACCAGAAAGGTACAGCATTCAACATTCATTCGCACCACTTTCTCGTATCTGTTCTAATTAATATTTACGAATGAATAGATAATATTTATACAGATGGCAAACCTGCATATTGAATATGGATATGGAAGATATCATAGGAATAATGTATGTTAACGCATACTTTTCAAGAAATGATCAGGTAGCAGTGAGTACACCCTTTCTTTTCTACATTTTCCCGATAATGTGACACAGCGCAATGAGTTCTGTAAGATTCAAGGATTAATCCTAAACGCAATTGATAAAATAATCGATGTCAATTACATTTTCTCTGTATCGTCGCAAAAATGGCTGTCTCGGAAAACGTCCAATACAAGGGTCACGGTCTCGCGTCAAATCAGTCCCGTAGAAATAATAACTGTAATCCTACGCGATGTTCTCCCGTTTGCGGGTCAGATCAAAGTTTGTAGTTACTCTCAGGTGACTGGTATGGTGATGGATGGGACCGGAATACTAAAACAACAAATATCAGAATGTTCGTGGATCGATCCGTTGCTGGTACAGACATGGAAAAACAAGCTGAATCATCTTGTCACGCAAATAGGATATCCCATGTGGTATTATAACAAGTCAGCAGCGTCAATGTGAGCTCGTTATAAAATATGCAATAGTAGTACACGGTTCACATTATGCGTCAGAATTTCGAACATTCTCAGTGCGAGTATTCGTTTATTAATCGTTTCGTTACCATGGACAAGATACATCGCAGTTGAATACCGATAGTGCAGTGCCACAGACAAGAGATCCCGCGAAAAAATAAAAAAAAAAAAATTGTATTTTGCTTTCTATCAAACAATCGAACGTCATTGTCGCTTATATACAATATATTTGAATTTTCATTTCTTTCGTTGTCACGTTCGCTATCACTATCGCTTATAATGAATTTCTCAGTCGACGAGATTGTAAGTGAGATATCTCGTCCGTGGCACTGTATGAACGGAATTTCGGCGCGGTATATCTCGTCTGTCATACGGTTGAGAATAGAATGACGCGAATGCAAAAATCAGAATACCACGTAAACGATTCTAAGGTTGTTTCATCTTACAACTCTGCCTTTGTGTCGTTCTTTCCGAATAAACAAAAAACGGGACTTCCCGATATTCGCTTCACACGCGTGTACCTGTCATCAAAACACAACATCTCAAATTATCTATATAATTGTAATTTAGTAAGCACACGCGGACAGACGTAAACCCGGTAGCATTAAATGTACATTACGTCCCAGTATTGAACAAGATCGGTAAGTACTGTCTCAAAAGAACAAGCAAACTTTACTTCTTAGAGGTACGCGAGATTAAATAATACTTTCTTTCACTGCGCGGTGATTTTGTTTAAGGTATAAGCGCTGCGTATTTACAATCGCCGACCTATGATGCGAAGCTGCCATAGTGAGTAAATATCAAGACCTTCGAGTGTTAGCGATTAATGTTTTAAATGTATACTAGTAATGGAATTCTGTACTTGTATTTGTAGCGTAATTCGTTATGGATCCCTTCTTCCGTCGATTGGCCACGAACTATACCACATGTTGCAGTACAATGGTTCGTTAAATTTATTATCCTTCAATGTGAAGCGTGGACGCTGGACCACTGAATTCTAAATCTAACACGAAACTTGTATATTGCGCCCAATTTAGTTACAAACCTTGAACAAAATTTCCGTATACTGAACAACGCTTCAAGGGAGAAAAAAATGCACGAGAAGTTTGAAAAACATGTTCAATGTTTCACAGACCAGTACAAAAACTACAAGCTAGAATTTATTAAAAAAAGGAAGTTGAACATTAACGTAAGTACGGCATTATACTACAAACGGTACATTTCCGTGCTAATAAATGGCATTCCTAACATTGTTTGATAGGACATTTTGTCCAAACGTTAGCACGCTAATGCTTTTATAAGAAAAGAAGTGTGGGGAAACTTAAACAAAAAAGGGATCTAGTTTTTACCAATGTTCAGTACAATGTTCAATTGTTTTATCAGCATGCGTACGCACCTATGTATGTGCAATCAACGTTCCTTTCAGTACTATTCCCAATTAACCAGCAACGAAGATATACCGGATGTGATGGGACTAAAACTTGCATACAGAGCATACAGAAATATATTATCGATGAACACTTGCACAATCCTGCCAGGGCTCAAGGACCTAGATTGTGAACAATTGTTTTTCATTGCGTTTGCCAAAGTTAGTAAAGTATAGTAACTGACTTTTAAAAGCTTTCGCCCAATATTTATTTCAAATTTAATGTCGCCCTTCGACAGATTTAATTTTCTGGAAACTTGTTCATCGCGTACTACATTGCTTGCGTTAATTAAAATCAGTTTCAATAAACTTTTTGCAGAAATATTGCGCAGAGTTAAGCCCTATAACCGAGCAGAGGATTTTTATGGCTGATGTGCATAGCTTGCCACAAATAAGAGTGAATGCTGCTGTTGCAAACATGAAAGAGTTCGCACGCGCTTTTAATTGCAGATCTGGCGACGCTCTGGTACTAAAT
The DNA here is from genome assembly GCA_933228935.1 of Pemphredon lugubris. Classification (NCBI taxonomy): domain Eukaryota; kingdom Metazoa; phylum Arthropoda; class Insecta; order Hymenoptera; family Crabronidae; genus Pemphredon; species Pemphredon lugubris. The sequence goes on from OW121815.1 coordinate 20,086,670, forward strand.
AAAACATGCGATCTATGGGAGGTATAAACTAACGACATCAAACGTAACTGGAAATTTGATCCACGTTCAATTGTACCAGTAATGTGATAATGAAATTTTGAGTAACTCCATGGAAGCAAATATGTGTAATGAAATAAACAATTTAGAATAATTCCATTTCCCCTCCCTTTATTAACCAGGTGTTGAATAAATTTTACACGTGTGTTTCATTCAAAATACAAACTACGTGCCAGGTATACGCGTTAATAATACGATAACAATATCGTATCGCGCCATTAAACGTTAACAACGTAATCCACCGTTTGACGTATTCACGGTACTGAAGATTATTTTTCACGTATTGATTACACTAAAACCACGAAGAACACTTAGAATTTTACGAAACATGAGAATGAACGATATACACATGAATGCTTCAAACATATTTCTTCACGTTTCACGCTTTAAATGTTGAAACTACCGACAATCTTCAAATATACCCAGATATAAAAATTCCATGATTTGGATAAATGCGCGAAAAAATGAAGTGTCAAATCAGTGCATCAGGGAACTCCAGTAGTGGCACATTATCTTTTTAAATAGCTCAAAGCGTTGGATATGACGATATCAATGAAAATTGGAATAAGGTACAATTTCTGTTTGAATTGCACCGTGCGTAGGTCCCTTTTTTTCTCTTTCGTGTGTAATCACTCAAGATGCATTTCCGATTTTCTAATAGAAAAAACGTACTCCGTTATATCTTAATATCAACCGTGTACTTGCAAATCTGCCATTCCGCGATCATACCAAATGCAGAGATCTCAATTTGCAGGACGCCGGAATGCAACGAACTCGGTAATAGTATAACCGTATTAACCCAAATATATAAAAGGTGTTTCCAACAGAACTGAGAGCAGCGCTCACATTTCCGAACTACAGCACCAAGCGCATAGAGAAGAAGTAGAGTTGTAATTCAATTCTTTAGCTAATGGCAGAGCGTTATTTGCGACCTTATTTGGTTAGGAATTCACAGAGTTATGATTTTTGTACTAAAAGTTGTTTGAAGATGGCGTCTATATTTCTCGAAACTTTTATATTTACGAAAATTTTACAAAATTGTTACAATATTAATTTCGCTTTGACTGTCCTCTGCAGCCTCAGGAGCTTCTCCATATTTCTCAAAGTACTGTTTATAGTGTTTTGTGCATCGCCTCATGCGTTCTTCCAATTTCCGAAACATAGTCTTCATGAACTCCTTTTCTCCACTCTTTATTTTGGCTATTATTTCGAACCACTGGTTGCGGAATTTTTTCTTCAGGATCGCAAAGAGGTTAAAATCACATGGGGCAAGACCGCGAAACGTTGCTTTTTTTTAATTTTCATACTGATATTCTTCAAAATCTAGAGACAAAAACACAAGACTATGTGTTACTATATGAAAGGCTTCACAATGAAACAGACTACACATGTACACGGTTCCCAACTTCTGTAGTCGCGCAGTTCGGAAATACGAGTATCACTCTCAGTTCTATTGGGCCACCCCATGTAGTACGACCTACAATGGAGGGATTGGAATTACCGCATTAGCCCCGAATATAATGTGACCACGAATGTAGTGCGATGTACAATGGAGCAATTAAAAATGGACGTGCCGAAACACGTATGACACGCACTTATGTCTTTACAGTTACAAGTACTGGAATATCGTGCAAATGAGTCTTTCAAAGGTACATATTGAGGAAAAAACTGTCACGCTATATTCGGCCGGATGCGGAGATTTGTATGAGGTCTTAATAAATCAGCGATACTGACAACACTCGCAAAAAAGATCTTTGAATATTGTCGTTGTAATTCTGAGACAAACTTTGTTAAATGTTTAGATGATTTTTATAAGAAAATTGTCAACCCAAATGGAAATCCGTGTAAGGATTTTTATGATTATGTATGTCACGGATGGAGCAGTCAACGTCCCAGACCAAAGCATATAGAATTGTGGGCAGACCACGAAATCATGAGACAAAATGCGCTGATGAAAGTAAAAAGTATGTACACAACTTGAAAGCGGCACAACTCCATGGCGACATTTTTTACGTACATATGTGTTTACTTTACAGAACTATTGGAAGAAAACAAAGCAAGTGACTCCCAAGAAGAAAAAACGGCGAAATCGGTGTACCAATCGTGCATGAATTTACGTACGTCAACGGTTCATTTTACATAAACAATATTCGTCAAATCAAAACAAATGTATCATACGACGACAAAACTAATTTCAATCAAGGATTCGCGAGTAGATGTTCCATACTTCGCGTTGGATTGCGAGTTGTAATTATTTCCCCCCTTGTTTCCAGCTTTTATAACAAGGCAGTCACCCGACGATCTAAAAAAACTTGTGACAACTGTTGGAAATTGGCCAATGTTTATACGAAACGACGTACTACAAGCACAACAAATTTCTTGGCAAAATAGCGAAATGCTATACATGCGCATCGCAGGGGAATCTTCGTTGTTGAATTATTACTTCTCAGCGCATGGCAATAAAACTGTACTTTCTGTAAGCTAATACAATACGAGTTTTTGCTCGTAGATGCTACTACTACTTTCGGTTGCTAGTATCTAATGAGATGCGTTATCTACGTTACCACTTTAAGAGAAGTTCTGTTGCACGATAACCAAATTGTTCAATATTGACCGTGATTATAACTACCTAGTGGTAATAATAATCAATCAATGTGTTAATTAACTTCGGTAACGCTGAAGTAAACTAATATCTGTTTAGCTGGAACAACCGGAGTCTCCGTATGGTATGCTAAAGCGTAAAGTCGATTGGCATTTTCAAAGCGAAAAGAGAAATTACATGACTTTCTTAACCAAAGTAATCAATGGTATCGCCCCCCTCGTTGGACCTAAATTTGAGAAGATAATCGAGAAAGACTTGGTCGACGTTCTATTTTTCCGAGATCAACTAAGATATGTAAGTATTCATGTTATTTTTTTTTAATGGTATAATGTACAGTTAGTCCTTCACATCCAAATTTACATTTACTAAGCATTACAATTTATCGCGTTATGATGAAAACAGTTAATAACAATCACTATTTAAATGTAAACTGTAAGATCAATGGCGTAATCGATCAATTTTATAAGAAAATTAATAAATTACTAATTAATAATGTAGAAACCAAATGAGATACATCTCTAAATTCAATATGTATACAGAGTGGACTACGAAGCGTGATCAGTTTAGATTACTCTGCTATTAGCGAATCGACTGGGAATTTGTTTAGCTAAAATAACATGGTTTAAGAAGAGCTTTGATGATTGTACCAAATTGTACTCAAACAAAATTTTTTTCATTTGTTACATAAAAAAAATTAAAAATGCTTTTTACGGTGCTTGCCAAATTCATCTTACAGTATCCCTTTAAAAGATGGGTGCCAAAAGATGGTAGGTTTTCCTATACAGAATTCAAGCTGATCGTGATAAATGTGAAAAAAGGTATTGACAAAATTTGGTACAATCATCTTACAGCTATTCTTGAAACATGTTATTTCAGCTATAAAATTTCCAGTCTAAACTCGCTAACTGCGGAGTAACCGAAGCTGATCACACCGTGATCCATCCTGTATACACATAAATGTTTAATTTAAAAACCCAAGCGACAATATGGACACTGCGTCACAATACCCAGGTCTACTTTTTATTAGAAAATTTCAAAAGAATATGGTGGTGTTACGTATTCTAAGTGATGGGTGATCCAAGCCAATTGCTAAAAAATTGTTAATTTCCTTACAAAATCGATCGATTACATCCTCGATCTTACGTTGTACATTTATTATGTTATATTCGGAACGAATAGATATTGAAAAAAGATGGGGAGAAAACCATTGAGACGGTGGAAATATCTGTATTTCAAGAATATTACGACCGTTTCCACTCATCTCCGATCTCAGCCCAGGTGAGCAAACGCGCGATAGTTGTACACCGAATGATACTTCAAATTAAAAATTCCGAGACTTCTTTAGATCGACTGGTTAACAATGATCCGTGCAATGTACAAGGATTCTAAAAATCCGCTTAAGAACACGATACAAAGTACATCACTCATCAAAGTACAACCAGAGTATTTTAGGAGTCTAGCAAAACTGTTAGCGACCACACCGAGTAGAGTGTTAGGTAAAATAATCTTTTACGTAAATCAACACCAAAAGCACATAAATACCTCAAGTTTGTAACCTGATATATGTATGTATATATATTCGTCAGGGAATCACGTTCATTTATATTTCGCGGAAAGACACATAATTCTCGATCAGGATATGGAATTGACTCTGCAGAAATGTGGATCGAATGATACACCAAGAATGGCTACTATTAGATACAACCGAGAAAGGTACATAATGAAATGCGCATACGAAGAATATTTAGTCACTAAAGTTGTACTAATTAACAGCGGTAGTTAACGTGTACGAATGAAGTATTAACTTTCGTATACAAGATGTTTATTTGGAACCATCAAATGAAAATATCTCCCATATTGTACGTTTCGTATTTTCGGGGAAAAAAGTTGGATGCAAAAGCTTTACGGTTTCAAAGGGGAAATGCAACTATTGCATTCAGTTTTTATTTGTTGTACATTACTAACGTTATTCGAAGATTGAGTTTTCTTTTTCATATAGAAATGTATTTTTTTTCTTCGCAGATTCATGCATATTGCTGGGAAAAACGACTAGCTTAAAAAGATGGATTCATAATTGAAAAAAAGAAAGTTGTCTTTCAATACCCATAAAAATATGTAAGAAATACAAAGTAAATAGGACAGTTACATTTTCTCTTGAAACCATGAAACTTTTCTAACCAACATTTTTCAAGAAAATGCGTGTTTTTTGAGATGTGTAGATTTAATTTTTCCAAATGAACACACTATAGATTTATAACATGTATTCGGGACACCGAGATGGAAGACACTGTAGGAAAGATGTACGTGAATGCTTATTTTTCAAAAAAAGACAAAGCAGCTGTAAGTAGCTTTTCTGTCGAACACTTTAACGGTTACCAATTCGGTCCGTGTCTTTTGTAATCTTTCCTATCATTTTTAGGTGACTGACATGGTATTGGAAGGAATTTCATTAATAAAAGAGCAAATATCAAAGTCTAAGTGGGTAGATCCGGTCCTACAAAAACAATGGCAGCACACATTTGATGATATTGACATGCAAATAGGATATCCAGAATGGTATTACAACAAATCTCAACCGTTCTTGTGAGTTTCTTCCATTAAATATTTCAAATGATTCACTCTTAAAGTCACCGCTATTCAGTTATTTCTCATACACAGAATTTCTAGTCTGCAATATTTGCATATATGAATAGTTCTGATATTCTAGACCGATGGCCGCGGACGTAGATCCCATAGAAATAAATATACAGTACATGCCAACGTTACACGAAATCGGTAGGTACAATTAGAAGAGCGTAGCCAGCCTTCGCCTTCAGCAGTTGGCCTAAAGCCAAATATTTTGTTGGAATTGCCTTTGCTCTCTTTTACATTATTTACAAAATAAAACATGATCCAAGTTACTCTAATATCAATTGAAAATGTTTAGGCATCAGCGCAGCATATTTGCAGTATCCAATCTATCACGCAAATCTACCACCGTAAGTAAATCTGTTCGTTCTTCCCGAAAAAGATACAAGGTCTAGTTTCGCGTACGTGTACTTGGCCCAAAACAATAACTTGTTTCTTGATTTCGAAGCTTTCGAAGCGTATTTTCATGAAAACTGTATTTGAACTGTATTTTAAACTGTTAATGAAACTGTATCTTCATTTTTCATTTCCAGCGTAATACGATACGCTGCCCTCCTTAGTACAATTGCGCATGAACTGTACCACGTGTTCGATTATAAAGGTGCGCGTTTACGTTTCTTTTAGTTAAAGCATGGACGCCACACCAAAATATGTTAAATTCAATAATCCGGGCAAAAGCTTAATGCACTTTCAAATCTTATTGCAGACCTTGACCAAACTACACTAGCTTTGAACGACACGGCGCTGCAGCAAAAAATGAACAGAAAATTCCGACAACAAACACAATGTTTCGAGGATCAATACGACAAGTACAGGCTTAAAGAATTTAAAAAGCAAGAGATCAAGAAAAAAGTGAGTGTCTTCGGTTCTACAGGATTTTCCCTTTCAGCTTTCCCTAGACCAGTTAACTAAATCTACAAATTAGAAACCACAAATAGTTATTGTAACGAATCACTGTTTTAAATGAACAATTGAAGTTGAGCTAACGACGCAATACTGTTCAAATGCTGCGGCCACTTTAAATTACGCACATTATGTACAATATCCAGTATGGTCACCCGGCAACCGTCGACGAAGATATACCGGATGCAATGGGACTCAAACTTGCATATATGGGCTACAAAAAACGATATTCGAAGGAAAAATGTGTAACTTTGCCCCACTTTGAAGAATTTGGCTGCGACAAATTGTTTTTCATTACATTCGCCAGCGTGAGTAAAACATTAGCAGTTTTTAACGATCACCCCTGCATTTTTTCGTTTATTTAATTTTGTTTTATTTCCAGAGTTTCCTCATATTTTAAAGTTCACTGAATATACGCCAAGTATGTGTTATAGTTTCATTATGTTGTTATACATTTTGCAGACATTCTGTGCAGATTATAGTCAAACCATGGAAAAGGAGCTTTTAGTACTGGATATTCACAATCTACCACACATAAGAGTTAACGGCGCTGTTGCAAATATGAAAGAGTTTGGGCAAACTTTCAACTGCCCAACGGGCGCCAATCTCGCGCCAAAGGAGACGTGCGACTTGTGGCGATAATGAACATCGTAATATACAAAAACCATTTTTGTTTTAAACCATTTTAATTTGTTTACCGAAATACACCATGTGATTTTATTCTATTTCTTTGTCGTCTTTTCCCTCATATTAATCCACCGTGACTTGCTGTTTTGCGTATTCAAGGTGCCCTTGGCGGAAAAAAATTATTATCCACGTGCCAATGTCATTAAAATCAGGAAGTGATATCTAGAATTTTATGAAACGTCAAATGAAATAAAGCACCAATCGTAGGAATGCTTGAAACATCATTTTTAATATCTTGCTATCTTACCGGAAATTTTCGAATACTTCGTGACAGAAAAACTAAATTATCTTTTCGCGTTGTGAATAAATAAGCGCAAAAAGTGGACTGCCAACTCAATATTCCCGAGGATTTCCGTAATCGTTCACAATTTTTCGAAATTCCTCGTAAAGTGTCGAGTATGAGGGTATTACCAAAATGTGGGACAAGGTACGTTTATACTATACCAATTTTAATATCATCGTTGAGACGTTCAACGATGATGAAGATATTGAAACTATAACTCTTTGTCAACAGGAGCTACGTACTGTATTATGTCTTAATATCAATCGCGTATTTGCAAATCAACCAGTTCTTGAGCTCAGCAGCCGGTGGGAAATCGGTTTGCACAACAGCGGAATGCAAAGAACTCGGTAATACTATTAATTAACTTGGAATTGTTTTTTACTGATATGCGCTGTTTATCACGATAAATAATGATATATAATTCTGTAATAACTTTTGATAATTCCCGGCCTGAATGAATTAGATATTTCTGACATTCATTCTTGCTCACCATATAAATAATTGGTAAGAACGATTATCATCAAATAACAATTAAATGTTTCAAACGGTTTACTCATATAGTCCCCGCTGCTCAATTATTTCTCTTTTTAACATGCTGCAATATTTGCTAACGAGTACAATTATCCTTTCAATAAAAATACGCAAGAATTTGTGTGTCGATATTTTTGACATCGCTCTTCGATGATCGTATTCGTACAATTTATTAAAATTGACACGACGAATGAGTTGGTGATGCTAGGAACGCTAGCAACAGTAATCAGCACACTTATCGGCATATCTAGAAAATATACTTTAAAAAATGTTTAGCCGGGTATTATACAAAAATCTAGAATCTAATATAAATGAAAGAACATAACTTGAAAATATGTCTTACGAAATATCTAGATCACTATTATAAAAAAATCATGAACATGAATGGAAGTCCATGCGACGATTTCTATGATTTCGTGTGTCGTGAGTGGGGCACCCATTATCCAAGGCCCCACCTTAAAAGATTGTGGGCTGTGCACAATCAGCTGGAACTGACTACAATGTCGAACATAAGAAGTATGCGATAAAGTTACCTTAACGCGTCTCAACCGCGACAACTCTGTTACGCGTTTCATTAATTTCAGAACTTTTGGAAGAGAAACGAAAGGACGACACAAAGGACGAAGTGAACGCTAAATTGCTGTACGCAGCGTGCATGAAATTAAGTAAGCAAAGATCTTTTTTCCAAAGAAAACAATAACGACGCATCCGAAATTAATGTGAATTTCTAGATACTCCTAGGAGAAGTACATCGAACGCAACAAATATTATGAACCTCGTTGGCAACTGGCCAATGTTTCCACAACCTAAGGCGAACGGTCTACAACATACTTGGCAGCATATTCACGCGGAATATTTAAGACTTACGGGAGACTCTGCGCTGTTTGCTCATTTTCTGGGAGCTGAGATCACAAAAACTAGTTTTGTAATTCGCCCAGTGGTAAGCCGATGTACCGGATGCAGTTCCATCGAATAAAGCGTAGTTTTTGCGGTAAAGTCTATGGCGCCTAATAAAATATAAACCACTGTGATATCCTGCCAATGTTCGTTTAGATACAAGGAATATATTCTCCGTATGGCATACTGAAACGCGATGCTGATTGGAATGACAACAGCGAAAAGAAACACTACAAGGATTTCTTAACAAAATTAATCCATGCTGTTGAGCCATACAAGCCAAAGAAAACGAAAGAAATTGAGAAAGACGTGGAGGATGTTATCAAATTCAGAGAGAAACTGAGACACGTAAGTATGACAAATATTAATGTAACATGACAGCCTTCCAGATATGCCCCCTTCTTTTGTACTTACATTGTTTCAAGTTAATTACATTGTATTCGAAATGGTTAGACTATTAGCATAAATCAGTGGAACAATTATGAGACCATGACAATTGCCAATTATCAACACCGGTATGACAGTGTTACCATAAATCGGGATACGGCAAAGGTATGTTCGTCATCAGCAGTGCTGCTGTGGACGATACTTCGAACCGAATATTTCAAAATTACCCTTTTTTAGATCGACTGGTTAACAGTGGTTCGTGCTATATACCAAAATACGAAAGATGCCCAGGGCAGGTTGATCGACGGTACATCACTAATCAAGGTCCAACCAGAATATTTGACGAGTCTTTCTACAATATTGGCAGAGACGAAAGATAGAGTAATAGGTAATAAACAGTTCCACATAATTGCATAATTTTTCATTTTTCTGAGAAGAATCACGAAAATGTCTAATGCTTATAACGCAAAAAATGTTCTCGCAGCAAATCACATTCATCTGTTCGTCGCGGAAAGACATGTGGACCTTACGCCGGATATGGACACGGATCTAGAGAAAAGTGTGTTAGATATTCTCCATGGAACTGGCAGCATTACCGTCATACCAGAGAGGTAACTCACGCGTAAAGAACGGACCCGTGAAAATGAATAACGGAATCAAAAATTTCTAAAACACTAACAACTCTTTTACAGGTGGACACAATGCGTGGCGAATAAAGAAATACAAACTATACTAGGGCGGATGTACCTCAAATCCCATTTTACGTATTCAAATGAATTAGAGGTAAATACACCATTTTGTTATGCATTTTCGTTCAGCACGTTAACCGAAATACTTTTATTTGAGTATTAAAATTTCAATTCGTTAGCATGCCCGAAGCTAAGAAATTAGTGAAAATGGGACATCACATATGTCATGGCACAGGAAAATCTAAAACCAATATTTTTATATACGTATGTTTAGGTAACTAACATCATATTACGGGCGGGCTCGGTATTGCAAGATCAAATATCGGAATCTACGTGGGTGGATAAATCGTTGCAAACAGCATGGACAAAACACTATCAGGATCTTAAAACACAAATTGGTTACCCAAAATGGTATTTCGACCAGTTTGGAGAGGCCACGTACGTATTTCATGGTTTTTCGTTGTTTACACAATTATTGTCCAAGAAAACTATAAATAATAATAATGACAATAATATAGGATTTAATAATAATAATTTAATGGCAAAGGGTATAAAAGTCAAGGTCAATAGTTAATATTCAAATAACACCCCTGGACCTTTCACTGTACGGTGATTGATATACAGGGTGAGTCATCTAAGAATCCAAACTAAAATATCTCCGTTGGTTTTAATGATACAAGAAAATGTGTAAGGGAAAAAATGTTTGGTTTAGAGGGGCAATTAATGTAACACTCAAGGCTTTTCTTCCTTAAGGTCGTATTTCCTGAAATTTCAACGTTCCCGATTTTTTTTAAACAGGATGGTGTATTTTTGTTAATGTGACGTTATAGCCACTAAAAAGCCACTAAAAAATCCTGTATAATATGTTTATCTTTAAATGACTTCCGAGGGGTTTATTTTTGGCTTAAATCTAGATCATGCACATATCTGGATCTTCGGATCTCCAAACTTTTGTTTACTCTATCAAATGTATTTCGGGTCGCCGATCACGAATCCGCAAGCAAAAGTTGGCGCTTGGTTTTAGTTCCGTAGGTATAAGCACTCGAAATATGGAAAATGACAGATTAGAGCCCACTGCCTGTTCTTCTCGTTGACATACTTGCGCGCGCATCACTATGTACGCACAATGTTTAGCCTCTTGCTTGCTTTAGAAATAATTTCTACACTGACATAAATTATTGCGTAAGTAATCACAAGGTTCTGCTCGCTTTAGAAATAATTTCCACAGTAGCATAACTGATTCATAAGCAATCGTAAGTGTTTTGTTTGGAAATCCGGAGATTCGGAGATCTGCATGATCTAGATTTGTTCCTTATTTTTCTAAAAGCATAATTTATCGAAAGCAGGAAATGCAATGTTTACATTAGGTGGGAATGCTGTTCGTTCTCTACTAGAAGTTTATTAATGTAAACATGAAGGCATTGTCGAAAGAAATCTTTTGTTTACGCCTTTCTGTAATAAACATTGCATTTCCTGCGATCGACAAATTATGCTTTTATACGAATAAACCCCTCGAAAGTCATTTGAAGATCAACATATTATACACGATTAAATTTGTCTTTTTACTGGCTATAATGTTACGTTAACAAAAATACACCAACCAATCTAAAAAAAAGTCGATACCCTTGATATTTCAGGAAATACGACCTTCAGAAAAAGCCTTGTCCGTTACATTAATTGCCCCCCTGAAGTAAACATTTTTTTCCTTACACATTTTCGTGTATCATTAAAACCAACAGGGATATTTTAGTTTCTATTCTTAGGTATGTAACTCAAACGGTATAAAAATCTCAATATAAATCTTCCACGAGTTTACCTACCATGATAATGCAATATGCGAGGTGTAAGTAAAATTCTAATTCTCCAGAGCCACGGTGGAGGACATAAATCCCATAGAATTGGACGTACATTATTCCACAACCAATAATAGAATGGGTAAGTGTCACGAAAGGGTAAGCAAAATTTGGGAAAAATAAATAAATAAATTATTATATATCTGTCCTCTAGGTGTCAGTGCTGCATATTTACAATTTCCGATCTATGACGCAAATATACCACTGTGAGTAAATTTTCAGAGTTTTAGATTCAAATTTTCAGAGTTGAAACAGTTGAATTCAAAATGAAAATTTTTGCACGATATCAATAAAGAAACCGTCCACTTTTATCTTTAACAATTTAGCCCAGTTCAATACGGCGCGTTTCTACCTGCAGTCGGACACGAACTGTACCATGCATTCAACTACACTGGTTTGAACTCACAACTCTATTGCTTAATACTCGAATGTTAAATTCAAAATTTCCTACCAAAACTCAAGTATATGTCAAATCCTATTGCAGATTTTCATCAAAATTTGCTATCGGTGAAGGATCCCGAAGTACAAAAGAAGATGTTACAAGAATTTCAAAAACGCGCACAATGCTTTACGAATGTATCCAAAAAGTACAAACTAAGAAAAATAAAGAAGCCTCTCTTTGGCAAAGACGTAAGTATACTCCGCTTTGCACGATGTTTCGAAAGCAAATCCGAAATTGAATCATACCACGAATCGTAAACTTTGATTACATAGCACACTGCACTGTGAATAAAAAGTTACACGTTCAAGTAACTGCAAAACATTTCTTACATGTTACAACTTGCGCGGATTATCCTTAAAGATTTTAAACTATCGAACAACTTACAGCCCGTTTTTCCATCAACTCTCAACGAGGACATCCCGGACGGGATGGGACTAAAAATGGCATATAGGGGATACAAAGAAAAATTCTGGTCATTAAGTGGAAATTGCGCATCTCTGCCAGGCTTTCCCTACAACTGCGATCAATTATTTTTCATTGCATATGCCAGCGTGAGTAAAGCACAGTATCACTTCTCGAAGTCCTTCTACGCCTCTAATCAAACTTCGTCTTTTGAATTATTAATATTAAGAATGCCCATCGGTTAGTTTTCCGATTAGAATTGACATAATGTACGGTATCATTCATTTTGCAGTCGCTGTGCGTAGACGCAAATCCCAATTACGAAAAGAATGTTTTGCTGACCGGTGATCAAAACCCAACGTCAGTAAGGGTCAATGCTGCTGTTGCAAACATGAAAGAGTTTGAAGATGCTTTCAACTGCAAACAAAGCGACCATCTCGTATTAAAGAATAGATGTGATTTGTGGAAAAATTAGAGATAAGTATGGGTAGTCTGAAATTGCATTAAATAGGCATTAAATTGTGTTGACAACGTGAGACTTTGTTGAATGAAATAAAGAGCATACGAAAGATTACATTTCTTTCTCCTTAATATCCCGACGCCGAATAACCAACAGCCCATGATAACATTGCGTGCAACTTATCTGTCGCAAAGAAACGTCACATTGACAATTATTCTAATAAACGGTGATGAATCGTAACAAGAACGTAACAAATAGCTTCGATCCGAAGCCATAAGTCGCAATTCAAACTTTAGCAGCATCGTATTTTCGCTTTAAATTTGAAGGGTAATACGATAAGTTTCTTCTCTTACTGCAGTCGGACAGAAAGTATATACACCACATATTTCATTAATTAATTGTATTTTAACGATTAATAAACATGTCAGATAGCTGCCGACCGAATCAAGAGACAAGGTCCTGTCTCGGGGAAAGTGTAAGTACGCGAGACTAGACCTTGTATCTTTTCCGGAAAGAACGAACAGGGGTTTTCGAGGTGGTCAAACTGTATTAAACAATTAATTAAAAAAGAAAGTGTAATTCTGATTTTGCGTATGGGTCATTCCGCGTCAAGTGAACCACTTTTTACATACATGGTCGAGAACTTTGATGAATTTTTTGATCATATAGTGTTCGCGGAGAAAACAATTTGTGTAAAAAAAAAGTTTAAATTTTTGAAAACTTTTTGAGTTACAGCCTCTCAAACATTCATATAAGCTTATTTGTTTAAAATTCATATCTCCTGAACTACTCACAATATCGCATTCCGGCAAGTTCGGTTTCATTCGTAAAAGATCAAACTTTCAACAAAAAAATTCATAATTGTGGAATAATGTTTATAAACATTAAAAAAGTTTGTTTAAAATATATAAAATGCTGTATCCGAAAATGGCCATTCGCTATTCTTTTCATTATTTTTTTACAACAACTCTGAAGCCTCCTCTAAAGAATGAAGAAAGAATCACGACTGCATCCCTCCTAGTTTTTGAGATATCATTTTTTATTCACCGGCGCGCACCAATAACGCGCGCCATGCGGACTGTTAGCAGCGCAATACTCGTAAGTTCGGTCTCGCTAATAGTTCTGCGCGCACAAAGTTTATCATAAATCCTACAGTCCACGTCCAAATTGATTGCTGCTTTTTGTGCAATAATATCAAAGCCTTCTCTAACGACTGGTGCAAAGATCGGAGTAGCCACTGTAATATTTCCTAAGTTATGGGTCTTAATTCACCGTCTCGTTGCACCTCTTGCGCGGCAATTCGTATGGCAGTTGGCTGGTAAAACAATTTTAAAAATTTCCAAATGTACCCGGTACACGGTCGCAACGAAAATTAACAGAAGTTATGCCCTGCCATAAAAGGAACTATAGAAAATATTGAAAGGAAGCGAAAGTAAAGTAAAAGAGAGATTATCTGTGTAAACTTATGCACCGTGCACCGCTATAGAATTTTCGGCAATTCAATAGAGTTCTGGTCCAAACTTAAATAACATAATCTTGTATTATTTCCGAGGAGACGGAACAGTATGATTGCGAAGTGTCAGTTGACACCTTGACGTTTAAATATATCCCACACTCAGTCAATTAAATTTTCATATACCTTGTGTTACGCATTATTCATTTACACCTTCCCTTCGCGGAGCCGTGTAAAGAGGCGTATGCCCATTTAATAGGCAACAATAAAGTTAAGATTTGCGAGCATTGTAAGTTACGTATGTTAAAAACCCAATTTATAAAACAGTTTCCTGCGAACCATTGACGAAGATATACCGAATGTAATGGGGCTGTGATACGCTATTTTACACGTTCAAGGTGCCCTTGGCAGAAAAAATTATTATCCACGTATCAATGTCGTTAAAATCAGGAAGTAATATTTAGAATTTTATGAAAGGTGAAACGGCATAGAACACCAATCGCAACCATGCTCCAAACATCATTTTTTTATATTTTGTTATAGTACCAGAAAAATTCGAGTACATGGACACATCAAAACCAAATTATCTTTCCGCGTTGGAGCTAAATAAGCGGAGAGTGTGGGCGCGAAATCAATGTGGTCAAAGATTTCCGTAGTCATACACGAAATACCTCGGTAAAGTCTGGAGTATGACGGTATTACCAAAATGTGGGATAAGGTATGCTTAAATTATACAAATTTCAATATCCCCGCATATATGTTCAAGCTAATCGCGCAAAGCAACTGAAACTACACCTCTTTACCAACAGGCGCTACTTACTGTATGATGCCTTAATATTAATCGCGTACTTGCAAATCTGCCACTGTGTGAATCAAGCAGTCATTTGGAAACCGATTTGCAAGACACCAGAATGCAAAAATCTCGGTAATGCTACTAATTAACTTTGAAGGGCGTCTTTTATTAGCATGCAATGGCTATCATTATAAATAATTTTATACAGTAGAACCTTTATTATCCGACTTAATTGGGAGACAAAAGCGTCCGGATAACACACATTTTTTATAATAGAACGACACCTTTTATCTCGTAAAATTTTATATCAACTCATTTTAGACAAAATAGTGCAAATAAACCAAAAGATATACGCTTTGCACAACATTTTGTGGGTCCTATATTTTCTTAACAGCTAAATCGTAACATGTTTTAAGTACACGTAGTTCTGTGTAATTGTTTTCTTACGTGGTAAACCATAAACATTGTGCAGAATGCGATGTCAAACCCTGAAGGATATTTTTCGGATAATAGAATGATCCGATCGATGAACGGACGTTTATTTAATAGGCCCTACTGTATATCATTTTATAATACCTTTTAACCGTTTGACTACGGCAGACTTTGAAACGTACCAGCCGTACCATACGGTAGAAAATCAATCGCAACCTGCACCGAGAACGACAAAATTTTTCGTTGGTTATGCGAGAAAGCATACTGAAATCATATATAAATCATCACAAAGCCTGCATTAGTGAAAGTGTTTATAATGTGTGCCTAGCAACACTGGCAGCATTAATCACACTTCATCCGCGCAACTAGAAAATATGCTTTACGAAATGTTTATTATAAGAGAAATTTAGAAACTACCACTGTAACATAACTTGAAAATATGCCTTGCAAAATGTTTAGCCGATTATTATAAAAGAATCATGAACCCGAATGTAAGTCCATGCGACGATTTCTATGATTACGTGTGCCACGGATGGGGCAAAGAGAATCCTAGGCCCAAGTCTAGTAACTCGTGGGGCGTGCACAACGTGCTGGAAGCGAAGACAATGGTGGACATAAAACGTATGAGTATGAAGTTACTTAAGTCACACCAAACCCATGGTGACTCTGTTACACGTTACATTACTTTCAGAACTCGTGGAAAAGAAAGAAGGAACGGATGACACACCGGACGAAGCTAATGTAAAATCGTTATACCGAGCGTGTATGCGTTTGCGTAAGTCAAGAAAGTTTATTAGCTACTTAATATATTATATTAAGAATATGATAATACAATATATCATATTATATTATATTAATGTAAATTTCTAGCTACACTCGAGAGGATCCCAATGGCGAAACTGAAGAATATTACGACAACTGTTGGCAACTGGCCAATGTCTTTACCAGGCATGCAGAAACCACAATATATTCCTTGGCAGAAAGTTCACAATGAATATATAAAAATCTCGGGAGAGTCCCCGCTGTTTACATACTTCCTACACCCTGAAACCCGGAACAATCGTTTTATAATTCGTCTAAAAGTAAGACGATATAGCAAAAGTAGCACCTTGAGCATAGTCTTTAGTGCTTAATATAGTATATAATTCTACGGTGTCAACATTTTTTTTAGGCACAAGGAATATATTCTCCGTATGGTATGCTGAAGCGTAAAACTAATTGGGATGAGGTAGTAGAAGTGGTCCATTACAAGGCTTTCTTAATTAAACTAGTTAAAGCCCTTGCGGGTGTCGATTCAGAAGAATACTCGCGCGTAATTAAGAATAACGTGCATGATATCGTAAATTTCAGAGAGAAGCTGAGAAACGTAAGTATGATAAATGTTAGAGCAGCATGACAGTTTTTCGTGTAGGGGAAGTTCGGGTAGCTCCGGACACTTCAATGTTGTACACAAAAAATCTATAAATAACAGATTTTAACCTATAGAACGACATATAGTTTAACGATTACACTAAACTTTGGTGCTTCTTTAACGATCATAATGAATCTATAGAAACTTCTGTCAATCGCTTAAACAATAACAATACAGAAATGTGAGCCTCTAATTTTTGACACTGGAAAAAACGTCGGGTGGCCCCCGGATGCGCTCATTAAGAATCAATAATCCTGAAGTATACGCAATGGCCAATAATACCATCAACAATTCAAGCCGGAATATTTTCGTTTTGTATGCAATAACCACCTTTGAATTTTGATAGGCGTGTAGGAAAGTTCGCAACCGCCAACAAATCTCACTATAACTCGTATCTTGCTAATCGTTCACGCTACTATCAAATTGAATTTGTTTGTACGTGTGTTGAGTTTGCTTTGACGCGACAAGTTTTTAATTTCTTTGGCTTAATTGCTTGGTAATTCGAATGTCCTGGACTACCCGAACTTCCACTATGCCCCATTCCCTTCTACTCGTACCGTTCAAACTAATTAAATTGTATTCGGAATGAATAGGCCGCGATTGCAACTGAGGAAGCACCCTTTGAGACACTATCAATAGGCGAATTTCAAAACCGGTACGACAGTACTACTAAAGCGAATGAGATAGCAAAGGTACGTGCGTGGCCAGAAGCAGTTCGCTGAACAGTAGATGAATCCGAATATTTCAAAACTACTTTTTTTGTAGATCGACTGGTTAGCAGTGTTCCGTTCTACGGTAAAAGATTCTAAAGATGTCTATGGTGTACCGATCGAGCGTACAACATTAATCTACGTGCAACCGTTGTATTTCACAAAACTTTCTGCAATACTGGCCAATACTGACAACAGAGTAATAGGTAATATTCTATTACGCACAAATGCATAATTTTTACACCGCCCTAAAATTCCATGCATTGTTTCTTTTATAAAAACTTGAAAATGGCACGCTTTGTGAATTTGGTCTAATTTTGAAAATTTGGTTGAGCGGGTCAACCGAAAACGTGTCAATAAAGCTTATACAAAATTTTATCATAACTCGTGCATTTTGTAGAAAGTTATGAAAACATTTTAACCTGTTTCTGTGATCCAGTGCAACTGAAATGTCTAATATTTATAACACAAAAAACACTCCCGTAGGAAACCACATTCATCTGTATTTCGCCGAGAGACATGTACAGTTTACACAGGACATTGAATCAGATCTAGAAAACAGTGTATCACAGGGTGGGAATGAAACTGGCAGAGTTAGATATCAATTAGAAAGGTAAGTGATACGTAGGAAGGATCTATAAAATTCTAATCCATCAATAATTTGTAAGGCAGTATTAACTTTCTTACAGATGGGAATATTGTTTAGGAAATCCAGAAATACAAACAACACTAGGGCGGATGTACCTCAAATCCTATTTTCCCTCTTCAACTAAATCAGCGGTAAGTAGTCAATTTTGTTATACATTTTCATCTGGCACGTTAAACGGAATGCTTTCAATTGAATATTAAAATTTCGATTCGTTACAATATGCAAAGTTCACAAAGTAGCGAAACCTGGATAGCACGTATGGTAGGCCACATTAAACATCAATACCAAGTTTTCTGTGCACGAACATTTAGGTAACTGACATGATATCATTGGCTAACGCAACATTGTACAAACAAATAACGGAATCTATGTGGGTGAAGCCGGAGCTACGAAAAGCATGGTTACAAATGTTAGATCACCTTGACGCAGAAGTAGGTTACCCAAGTTGGTACTTCGACAAGTTTGGAGGGTCACGGTGAGTTTTTCACAACAGAGTTTAAATGTTAATGTAAGACACGAACTTAAATCAGAAAAGAAATGATTTCAAAGTAAAGAGTGTCAAACTAAATAGTTAACAGTATAATTCAACCCCTGATTATTGCTCAGTATGGTGATTTATACATCAAAATCTCAATCAAGAGACAAGGTCTTGTCTCGGGCTAAGTACAAGTACGCGAGACTAGACCTTGTATCTTTTCCAGAAAGATATTAATATTCCGCGTATTATCTATCATTATAGTGTAATACGTGAGTTTAAGTAAAATTCTAATTCTCTAGAGCTACGCCGGCAGACGTAAATCCCATAAAAGTGAACGCGCATTACTCCGTAAACCATAATAGAATCGGTAAGTCTCCCGAAAAAGTAAGGAAGCGTTTACCTCAAATAAACAAATTAATTATATTCTGTATTACCCAACTATCATATACTCTCGTTTAGGTATCAGTGCTGCATATTTACAATGGCCGGTGTATGACGCGAAGCTACCATTGTGAGTAAATTTCAAGACTTTCAAGCGTGAAACCGTTGGAGTCCAAATAACAATTTGTACGCGGTATCGGTGATGAAACCCTCCACTTTTACTTTTAACTTTTTAGCGCAGTTCAATACGGCGCGCTTCTCCCTACCATCGGGCACGAATTATATCATACGCTCAACTACAATGGTTTGAATTCACGACTCTTTTGTTTATTGCTCATGTATTAGACTTCTGAATGTAAAAGTGAATACCTCTTATTAAAATTCAAGGATGTTTGAAATCTTATTGCAGATTTTCGTGAAAACACGCTATCCCTGCAGGACAGCAAAAAGAGACAAGAAATGATCGGGGAATATTTAAAACGTTCGAAATGCTTTATGGATCATTACAGTAACTTTAAAAAAAAAATTAAGAAGCCGAAATGGAGCAAAAATGTGAGTATACGCCGGTTTACACGATGTTTCGAAAGTCAAACAGTAAATTAGTAAATTAGAGTAAATTAGAGCTTGAGCCTCAGTGAATAGACAGTTACAAGTTCAAATGGTAGCAAATCATTTCTTAAATCTTGTAACTTGCGCGCATTATCGTTGAAAATTATAAACGGCCAAAAAACTTACAGTCGGGTTTCCCGTTAACTATCAATGAAGATATCCCGGACGTGATGGGACTAAAACTTGCATACAGGACATATCGAGAAAAATTAAGGTTATCAGACGGACATTGCCATATTCTGCAAGAGTTTCCAGACTTCACCTGCGATAAATTATTTTTCATTGCATTTGCAACCGTGAGTAAAACGCAATATGACTTCTAAAAGTTCTCTACCTATCGAACTAAATTTCATCTCTGGAATTATTAATATTAAGAATTCTCATAATGTACGGTGTCATCCATTTTACAGACGACTTGCTCAGACTCAAATCCCAATTGGGAAATGAATGTTTTATTGACCGATGAGCATAACCCGTCGTCAGTAAGAGTCAATGGTGCTGTCGCAAACATGAAAGAGTTTGCAGATGCTTTTAACTGCAAAGATGGCCACAACCTTGTGAGGAAGAATACATGTGATTTGTGGAAATAATTTAGAGATACTTTTGTTTGTTCGTGAAATTTGATAACAGAAAAAACCTACTGTTAATTATTCATTACACATATTGTACAGATAACAAGAAACTGTTGAATGAAATAAAACGTATACGAAAAATGAATTTCAGTTCTCTTTATTACCTAATAAACACCAAGCTATGACAACATGCATGAAAACAATCATAACGTGAAATTTCTTTCGGGAAGGAAGGATTTCTCGATACCACTTTGACACTCACCGTTGAATTCTCAATATTTCTTTTCACGAACATGTGGGAAAGTTCCAAACCATTATGCTGTCTATATGCATCATTAACGGGTAACGCCACTATGGAGGGCGGGAAAAAAGGTGATTTTCGGGAATTAAAAACAAAAGAACCATACAAGATACAGATTTAGAGCTTCAGGGGATCCAACCCTACCGAATGTTTTTAAGCGGGCTTTACATCTGTGACGTCAGAAGCGAGGAAAATGCTGAAAAATAACTAGTTTTACTTTTGCAACTTCTGGTATGAATACAAAACTTCTCGCTCCACGCAGGGTCTCAAATGAAAGATAAAAGTCCAAAGAATGTGGGTCTAGTCCCCAATTCAGACATGGATCATTGTAAAGTAACAAAATTTCACTGCGAACTTGGACCTGTCACTTTTCGATTACGATGAGATTTCGAGGTGGCCGCTAGCAGGTAGCTGTCACGCGATTTTGAGCAATTTCGCCAATTCTAGACGTTGCCCGGTCGAAATCGGACAAAACCTCCATTCTTTGGACTTTTATTTTTCACTTGAGACCTGCCGCAGAGCGATACGTTCTTTTATTCATACGGGATTTTGCTTCGGAAAATTTTGGTCAGATTCTCTCGCCTTTTTCTTACGGAATTATCCGCTTGACGCGCTATAGTTTACTTCTTAGGATCTTGAAAATGTACAGATATCCTACACCCGGCAGAACGCAAATTTTACAATTATTTTACCAAATTTTGATCGTATCATAAAAAGAAGCGGTATACTAAGTTTTCATCTATACATAGAGAGTGCGGTGTTTCCACTCAATTCCACAAGTAAAAAATCATGCAGGAGGCGGGCGCCGTGGCTGGCGTGGTGAATTACGAGGTGAATGTGTAATCGGTCTACTCGTCATTCGTCTCGCCATTCGTGCGAATGTGTGAATGTTGTATGATGTAAAGTGTATCAAGTATTCCACATAGCATTAATGACTATTTTTAATTGTTGTTTGCATGGTTTGCAGAGACTGCAGAGGGAGAGAAGGGACAAGAGGAAGAAAAATTGTACGATCACCGGGAGAAGATCGCAGGCATAGTGTTGAGTAAGTGTAAAAAATCAATTAAAATAAAAAAATTTTGTGATAATTTTATTGTAAATCGTTCGTTTTTTATTATCAGAAAAAAAATAGTTCAGTAACGACAGAGGAAAACGTGGCTTGGGCTGGTGCACCGTCCCCAGGTTCTACCGTGGATCCTCGCGAGGACATGGAGGTCTCCGCGCCAACCTCGGAGGACCGTCAACCGGAGGACCGTCCCGTAAGTATTTTATCTGTATTGGACGAGGGATATCTTTAAAGTACGGTCTCCAACTTTTTTAACGCCGTAAATGACGCTTATTTTCAACTTTCTAGGTATAGTTGGAAAGCTTGAAGACCAAGCTATTTTTGTATGTAGTCCCCTTAACGCCAGATGACCTTCCTCATCCGCACGGTGAACTTTTGTATCCCTGTGTTATACCAGGTTGCCGCCGCGTCCGAGTGTAATGACCTTCCGCTTTGCCCCTCGCCGTGGACGTTGTCGCGGCGAGAAGAAAGTTCCCTGCACCACTTGCCAACGTTTTTCACGTCCATGCATTTTTCTCCGTAAACTTTAGTCAACTGACGATGAATTTCAATAAGGGTAACTTTTTTTGCGTTTAAAAATGGAATTACAAACCGTACCTCACACTTGAAATTCATCGTCAATAGACTAAAGGTTACGGAGAAAAATGCATGGACGTGAAAAACGTTCGAAAGTGGTGCAGGAAATTTTCTTCCCGCCGCGACAACGTCCACGGCGAGGGGCGAAGCGGAAGGTCGACGCACTTGGAACGCGGCGGCAACCAGGTATAACACGGGGATACAAAACTTCACTGTGCAGATGAGGAAAGTCATCCAGCGGGTAGGCCAAATAATAGAAAAATAGCTTGGTCTTCAAGCTTTCCAACTATATGAAGAAAGTTGAAAGTAAACGTCATTTACCGTGTTAAAAAAAATTAATGACATTACTTATATATTCATCTAATGTTACTGGCCGCAATGAGAAATCTCCGAGCACAATTGTGGCGGGAAGGTTACCTCCTAATGAAACGAAGTCCGAGGGATCATCGCGGAGGTTACCGCGGGGGTTCTCGCCAATACTGGGGCCACAGGGGACGGGGTGCCCGCAGCGGACGGCGGGGCCACGGGTGGCGAAAGGGCCACGGAGGGCGGGAGGCCGCAGGGGCTGGCGGGGCCGTGGGGACCGTGGGGGTGGGCGGAACCAGCACCAGGTGGTTCAATACTTTTATAATTACTGATTAATAAAAAATGATTTATAAATATTTTAGGTGTTCATATTATTATTTATGATATTATATCGTTCATATTATTCAACACACAATTTTTTCTTTTTTTTCCTAAAACCACTTTCAAAATCATGGACACATACAATATAATTATAAAATATTTCTTCTATACAGTCGAATATCTATACAGTTATACGGTAGTAGTAGAAGTAATACAAATTTGGTTCCTTTTCACATTATCGTGGACGCGGCAGGTGTTTTTTAAATAATATATAAATTTATACATATCCAATTAAAATGTAGGGGTCGGGTCGCAATTTTTACTACTACCTACCAGTACCTTCACCTGTCGGTATGTTTTATGTGTCATCTCTTTTGCTCCTCTCGTTTCTCTCTCATGTCAGTCTCGACGCCGGAAGTGACAACGTCGCGTGTATGTCCCTCTCTTCTCTTCGGACAACCCGTCTCACTCGCACCGAGGCACACGGGCCTTGAAGGCGCACCGACGTGCGCCCAGACCTCGCCCGTGGTCCTAGACGGCGTTGGAGAGACGTATACCGCGAAGTTGAAGCATGCGGCACGATTATCATTTCCGAGGCGACAAGATTTAACACTTGATTTTGTTAGTTTTTTTTATTAAAAACACAAAGTTCCTGTGCGAAAAGTTGAGATTTTTGTTATTTTTCGAGATATAAGGACTTAAAGTTTTGAAAATTTCAAGTTTGGGCGCCCGCCATTCGTGGTCACGGCACTGATACTCGCTGACTTTGATCGTACTTCTCACCGCACGGTAACCTCACTATACGGCGTATTACACTTACCACGCAAACGCACAAACACTCTACGCACTCGCGTGCTTGCACAATTTCTCTCCTAAACGTACAATTTCTCTTTTGTATCATGTATACTATATTATTTTTGTATAACTATGTCAACTATGTTACGCGGCCACACGATTGCTGCGAACTGAAAAGATTCAAGACGCGGGAAGCTACCACAACTCTAGTCAAAAGAAAACAATTTCCCATTTTAATAATGTTAATGTATATTTACTATAAAAATACTTTCTTAAAACTACTATATTTAAAACTTTTAACATAATCTTTTTTTAGAACTTTTCATAGTTTTCATATGGAGGACAAGAAATTTGAAAAAAAAAGCTTCAAAATAGATTTCGGTAAAACTCTTGAACATGGCAGTTTTTCTTAAAAAGCATTTTTATATTTACGATATACAGGTAATTCTAGTATAACGGGGTATTTAAACAACGCGATTTCAATATAATATAGTCTTGACATTTTTAAATGTACTTTTGATTTACATATTTATTAATATATCTATATTGTATGAGCGTTATCGCTGGGTCATTATAAATTAATTTATCGACAACCGCGTAGAGTAAACGCATCACATAATCCGAACCACAATCCGAAAATAATTTGAAACTTATTTATTCTCTATTTTCTACTTTCATAGTTTGTAATCTAAGATGTTATCGAAAAATTCACTGTCGGTAATTCATGACCGACACAGTTATTAACGTGTTGATTATTACGACAATGATGGAAGTAATATTAATCTTGGTTTTGTTTTTCTTTTATAATGAACGTACGTTAAATAAAGAATTATAGTTCTAATTTGTTGTCATGTTCTATACCATATTTTCTTAATTTTAATTGAAATTATTGTTTAATAACATAAAAAGTTAGTCTTTCGATCGATATATTTACCGACATGACCGACCGACAAGTGGTTGCAAATTTATCGACACATTTTTCCGTTAAATCAATTCTACGTGCTGCACGTATCGATAGATTTGATTTTGTCTGCGAAATAAAATAATATTAGCGTGAAAATGAATACTGGACGACACCCACGACTGCATCCAAGACTGGTAAAATTCTCCGTGTTTTATTCTTTTAACGACATAATTGGGACTGAAGAAAGAGCAATTTTATTTGCCGAAGAAGTCAGCTTAATCCCGAAGAAAACCTCGACGCCTCCAGAATGCTGTGGTTTACCAATGAAAATTGAAAATGCTCCATCGAAAAAATTAGGCTGGATATGGAGATGCTCTTCTAAATGTTCGAAGAAGAAAAAGGAGAGATGTTGTAGAAAAACCGAGAATCCGTGTACAGGAACTTTTTTTTGACGGTGGTAGCTGCCACATCGAAATCCGTGATGTGCTCGCGATTGTAATTAGTTTTGTTTTAAAAACCCCGGTAACTGATGTTTTCAAACATCTTTTAAATTTCCGTCGACATAACGATAGTGTAGAACTCAGCATGACTACCATTGTCGATTACTACAGCTATTGTAGGGAAATAGCTGAAGTAATCGCTTCACACATTAATATTCGTCTTGGTGGGGAAGGTAAAACTGTACAGTTTGATGAAACTTTTCTCACCAAGCGAAAAAACAATCGCGGGCGCATCACAGATCAAATGACGATCACGGTTCTCGGCCTGTACTGTAAGGAAGACAGAGAAGGTCTGTTTTTTAGAGTAAACTCTAAAAGCAAAGAAGATCTCTGGCCTTATATAAAGAAATACCTGGACGAAAATACAAACCGTGTATGCACAGATAGTGCGAAACAATATCACGGGGTTGAAAAACTATTCAACGAACAGACCGTGCACCTAAAAACAAATCATAGTATAGGAGAATTTGTAGAGAAAGGAAATTCGTCTAACACGATTAATGATTTGGAAAATCAAAACAAACTTTTGAAAAAAAATATACTGTGCAGAAGAACACCGAAGTTATTGCACCAATATATGGCCCTGTATTTTTATAGAAAAAATAAATTAGACAAATTTTATAAAGACGACATTGGATCGCAGATTATGCAGTTCCTAGAAGATGTGAAGGAAATTTATCCAGGCATCGTTGACGGACAAAAAAAAGAAGGACTTCAACTTAAAGAAATTGATGTTCCTACTGCAGCATCAGAAAACATAGAGGACATGATTCCGAAAAAGCAGGCCCGCCTAATTTCGATTGATGAAGAAATTGAGAACCTTTCCGACGTAGAAGAGGATCAAACTGACCGGGATTTTTCGGTAATTTTTTAATAATGCGTAGAGGCAGACACATACACAGACAACGTACAGACTGACATTGACGTGGAATACTAAAGCAGACTTTACCTCCACGTGGTGTATTCCGGATAATTCTAAAATTGTCTGCAGACAGCTTAAAACTAAATTTTATTGTAAAACGAATGTCGCTTAAATTAGAAATTATTTTTATTTTTTTTTTGGTAATTGACAGTCAGCAATCGAATACGGTTTCCGAGTATAGGTAGATTAGGGTAGAGCTACAATACGTACACACAGAACACGCACACACACACGCATCACCACACCAAGCCCACAGGCAGCACGCATGCCCGCACACTACAAACGTCATATCCTCGTACATGCACGCTCACGCATGCTATATGCCATACGCCACGCGCGCAGTCATCTAATATATTCAGAACTATTTTTAAGGTTTTTCCTTTTAGGCTAAATATACATACGCGTATATTTACTTTAGGACCAGTTGCATACACGCATACTTGCTTTAGGAAGATTTGTTTACGTATATGCTGGCTGTAAAAAGAGTTGCATACATGCATGCTTGATTTATATAGTGTTGCATACGCGTATCAAAATCTTTCTAAAGCAAGCATATGTGTATGTGAACCTTCCTAAAGCAAGCATATGGGTATGTAGACCTTTCTAAAGCAAGTATACGCATATGCAAGTCTTTCTAAAGCAAGCATACATGTATGTGCACTTTCCTAAAGCAAGCATAAATGTATGCAAATCTTCATAAAGTAACCATACATGTATGTAAACCTTCCTAAAGCAAGCATACACATATGCAAGCGTTCCTTAAGCTAGCATATGCGTATGTGAACCTTCCTAAAGCAAGCATATGCATATGAAAACCTTCCTAAAGCGTGCATACTCATATGCAAGTGTAAATAAAGCAATCATACGCATATGTAAACCTTCGTAAAGTGAGTATACGCATATGAAAATCTTTCTAAAGCGAGCATACACATGTACAAGCTTTCCTAATGCAAGCATATGCGTATGTGAATCCTCCCAAAGCGATCATACGCATATGTATATCTTGCCCAGAAGCAAAAACTTGAAAATTAGTTACGAATAAATTAGATAACTGCAGAAACTATATTTAAAAAAAATATAGTGTAATAGGAAAATTGAGTATAGAACTGAGATTGTTACTAAGATTGATATTGTTTGTGGCCCTGAAAAGGGCCGTTTAAATCAAGTCCAGAATTGTATCATGTTACGATGGATTCATGATTGTGATGGACGCGTATAGGGACGAAAATTTAGTGTCACCATCGTCCTATCGAACAACAGATAAGAGTATGCACGATCACGTCTCTGCCTTCCATAAACCGAATCATTTAAATATTTAAATCGCGCAGACACTTGATAGCGCCGATGGTGAGTGTAATTTTGTTTCAATGTAAATTGAAGTGTCGAATGTAAAAGGCACTCCGACACTCCATTTACATACGCGAAATTGACAATAATCATACGATTGTGATCAGTAAAATTAGGGTCCCAAAACATGCTTCTTATAAATTTGGGCCAAGTATTTGCGTAGCCAATGATGTCCTGAATTAATAACCACGGGTTATTATGAATTTGGGCAACGGTATATTCACCAGCCATCTCCTTGTTTTAAATTCTCGATCTATTAGAATTCAGAGTATATACTTTTAAAAACGACCAATCGGATGAAAGCAGTAATTATATGCCGGAACGTGTGGTTTCAATTCAATGACCCAAAAGACTATAAATAGTCAAAATAAAGAATAAGGAAATTAAATATCGTCAATTAATTATTAATTATTAATTATGCTAAAAATATTGAGTATGGTACTTTTCTGAAAGTATTTTTATGGTAATTATATATTCATATTGTTTTTTCTCTTGACTAGCGTCGTGGTAACTTTTCGATTCTTGCAAGTTCGACGTATCATTGAATTCCAGTTCGTCGTAGTCAATCAAGCACGTAACGAAATATAAACTTAATACAGAATAAGTATATACTATATACATACTATATATACTGCATATACATGCACGGGTGCATATATCGGGTCGCGGTAGTCAGTATTTGTGCATGTGGGTGCGGTAGTGTATGTACCTGCGTGTCAGTGAGGCTACCGTGCGGTGAAAAGTACGAACAAAGTCAGCGAGAATCAGTGCCGTGACCACGAATGGCGGGTACCCAAACCTGTCATTTTCAAAACTTTAAGTCTTTATATCTCGTAAACTAACAAAAATCTCGACTTTTGACTAAGGAACTTTGTGTTTCTAATCAAACATACTATCGGAATCAAGCGTTAAATCTTGTCGCCTCGGAAATGATAATCTCCCCAAGCATGCGGAATCGAGGCTGCAAATTCAGTGATCTAGGTCGATGCCGTCAGTAATTTTTTTCGCCATCTTCCTTGGAAAGTTGATTACCGGTGTGTGCGCGTGCATTGGGTTTTTTGCAATGCGTAAATCGAACAAATTTCGAAGTGTGTAGTGCAGGGACGGCGAACAGAGTGCAAGCGTACTCTTTCCCGCCGCTCTCGCTTCTCCCACTACTACTCTCTTCGGTGCAGGCGGACGAACATAGAGAAAGACAGCACTCTATTACGTACCGTAGAGGACACTCTGGCTCTGTCATTGTAGTGGTAACGGATACGAAAAAACAAAAGCTCGCGCGAACAAACGCGTGACAGAGTCGCTGGAGGTGGTAGCCAAACCGACCTGCCTTCTCCCTCTATCGGGCTCTTCTGAGCCCCAGTTCGCCGTCCCTGGTGTAGTGTAATGAATGTGTAATAAAGTTCCGTGTTATTGTTCTGTAGACATTTACGTGTAATGTGAAAAAAAAGCGATGTATATATATTATGTGTGCGACATTGCACCGTTCGCCATGTGGCCTGTCTCATGTGTGTCTTTTCCTTACAGGTGGCATCACAGTTTTATTTCTTTCCTTTCCCCAAAAATATATAATATTATAAGCAAAAATAATCTACATATTCATATTTAGTTACAAATTCTTTTGATTGATATTTATTTCGACAGAATTTTACAAATTTTCAAAAATAAAGTCAGCTTTGATCCACGATTAGTATATAGATGAAAACTTAGTATTCCGCTTCTTTTTATGATACGATCAAAATTTGGTAAAATAATTGTACAATTTGCGTTCTGCCGGGTGTAGGATATCTGTCCATTTTCAAAATCCTAAGAAGTAAACTATAGCGCGTCAAGCGGATAATTCCGTAAGAAAAAGGCGAGAGAATTTGACCAAAATTTTCCGAAGCAAAATCCCGTATGAATAAAACAACGTATCGCTCTGCGGCAGGTCTCAAGTGAAAGATAAAAGTCCAAAGAATGGAGGTTTTGCCCGATTTCGACCGGGCAACGTCTAGAATTGGCGAAATTGCTCAAAATTGTGTGACAGCTACCTGCTGGCGGCCACCTCGAAATCTCATCGTAATCGAAAAGTGACAGGTCCAAGTTTGCAGTGAAATTTTGTTACTTTACAATGACCCATGTCTGAATTGGGGACCAGACCTCCATTCTTTGGACTTTTATCTTTAATTTGAGACCCTGCGTAAAGCGAGAAGTTTTTTATGGATACCAGAAGTTGCAATAGTAAACCTAGTTATTTTTCAGCATTTTCCTCGCTTCTGACGTCACAGATGTAAAGCCCGTCTAAAAACATTCGGTAGGGTTGGATCCCCTTAAATCTATATCATGCACATCTCTGGATCTTCGGATCTCCAAACTTTTTTTGACTCTATCAAGTGTATTTCGGGTCGCTGATCACGAATCCGCAACCAAAAGTTGGCATTTGGATTTAGTTCCGGAGATATAAGCACTTAAAGTATGGAAAATGACTCGTTAGAGCCCAGTGCCTGTTCTTCTCGTTGACATACTTGCGCGCGCATCACTACGTACGCACAATGTTTAACCTCTTGCTTGCTTTAGAAATAATTTCCATATAGACATAAATTATTCCGTATGTTATCACAACTGTCTGCTTGCTTTAGAAATAATTTCCACAGTAGCATAATTTATTCCGTAAGCAATCGTAGGTGTTTAGTTTGGAGATCCGGAGATTCGGAGATGTGCACATCTAGATTTGTTCCAGATTTAGGAACAAGATGGCTGTAATATACATTATTTTAGGAATGTTTGTACATTTTTTAAGAGTATTTTAACCCAAAATGGCGGCTGTAAGTGCTGGCAAGTACTAACACCTTTTTTTGATAGGACTCCATGGCTGGTAAGATTTCTCATTAACGGATCGTCCTAGCGCAAAAATACATAACTTTTCTAAAAGTATATTCCAAAATCTAGTGAACATCGTCCGGAAATTAAAAAATATTGATAATTGTTCATTTAGTGAACATTTGAACAGAAAGTATACAAAAAATCGACGAAAATTCTGTCTTAAATTGCTAATAACAAAAGAAATTGTTTATCAAGCGAAAAACTCGTATTATTGTAACTGAGTTATGTTATGTTAAAGCTCTACACCAAATTTCAGATCGAGTGGTTGAAAATTATTTCAATTATGTTACCGCCCAGTTCAAAAAAAGTAGTTTCGAGAAACACGCGTTTAAAGTTACAATATACACAGTCCGCGCACTGGGGACGGTTGCGCTTCACCTCGAAAAAAATTATGTTCCCAATTTTCTACCCCCCCCCCCCCAAACTTTTTTCCCACATTCTTCGTATAATGAAGCATCGTTTAAGCAAAAAAAATTTCGATTTTTTGAAAATTCTAGAGTGGCGTTGCCCCTTAAGGCAAACTTGTGAATTTTTTCATAATTGTCAGTGTTCTCCCTAAAAGTCATACCTGTTACGTACATGCATTCATACTCAAGCATTAGAGTCAACTAAAAGCTTAGGCTTTGAGACTAAATCATAACCTTTTTCAATTGGACTAAAAATGATGGTTAAACTATAGCTTGTCTGTACCTAAATTGCAAAAGCAAACCATTCTGCGGCAAATGGATCCGCGAATAGAATTGTTTGAAGAAAAAGTGTCCCGATTTTTCTCGTAACTTCTAGAAAGTACAAATGAAAAGTACAACAAAATTCTTATCTCATCTTTCTCTACAACATATCCCAAATTCAGAATTTCGAAGATTTTGAGTGCGGTTTGAAGTGGAATCGACTATATAAAATTATTTCTTACACGAAAGTTACGTTACGATAAGAATTTACCGGAAACATAAGCGCGTTAAAAATATATGTTTTCACATTTCACCGCGCGATAGATAAGAACATCGACAAACGTGAAATATAACATAAAAATTTAGTACCGCGTTCACACTTAAGGCGTATCTCTGATAACTACGCGAAGAATTGCGGTGACCATATTCCAAAGCGACACATCAGTTAGTCAAATAAATCAGTGTCTCGAGAATGACGAAATTATTAAAACTGGTTGCAAGGTATCATTTAAAAAAATGAGAAAAATATAAATTTTGAACTATCACTTTTTTGTCATACTCTTGATTCTAATAGTTCTCTATTCGCAGGAGCCGTTTAATATGGCGGGCTCTAATAACAATCGTGTGTTTTCATAATTACTTTATGCTGACTTTAGCCGATAATGTAAATCAAGTATGTCTCACCGAAGACTGTAGGAAACTCGGTAATGTAATTTCTATACCAAAATACCTTTTGTAGAAATCAGTAAAATAACAGTCGATTTTTGAACAAACTCAATTGAGAATCCGTAAATCACAATTCTGAAGACACAAAACATTTTAGCTGATTACTACAAGAAGAATATGAACGAACGCGGCAAACCATGCACAGATTTCTATGATTACGTTTGCCATGATTGGGGAAGGCAAAACCCAAGACCAAAGTATCAAATATTGTGGGACGTACTTCAATATCAGACGGATAGAACAAATCGCAAAATAAAAGGTAATGAAAGAAACTCAAATCGAAAGCGAAGTACACAGCCTTTAAACGTGCATTTCTTTTTAGAACTTCTGGAAGACATACAAGTGTCTACGGTACCAAAATATGAACATGCCAAAATTTTATACAGAGCCTGCATGAATTTACGTGAGACCAAGATTTTATTTACCGATCATAGGGGATTGAAGTTTTGCAATTTTGTGTTTCTTTTTGTTCAGCTTTTATGGAAAAGGCCGACACGGTTACCTTAAACAGACATATGGGAGCAATTGGTAACTGGCCAATGTTTACATCAAATGTGTCTAAAGGGCAGAAAAAGATTGCTTGGTGGGAAATTGAAGCTCAGTACATTAACAAGGCGGGGGAGTCCTCGATTTTTAATTACTTTCTGATATCAGATGGTCGAAAAAACAATCGTATCACGCTTACGGTAAGTGATGCCATGAGCGATTTAACTTGAAATAATATGCTACATTTTCTAGCGTGTGAGAGTAATCTGTGTACTGGAGAAAACCACGAATGTTTCCACACCTGTGTATGTTTGAACTTTATATCTTTACTGAAGTTTATGACATTACACTTTTATTTAAGATGCGTCCGCCATATTCTCCTTATGGTATGTTAGACCCTTTTTCGCCCTTGGAAGAAGACAATAAAAAACGTTACAAGACATTTTTAACTCGCGTAATTAATAGTGTGGCGCCATTCAGTATCAAAAACTTGACAAATATAATTGAGATCGACTTGGATGATGTACTAGAATTCAGGAATCAAATTCTTCTGGTACGTGTTTAATTTTTCCTGTTTAATTACATGCGATTAATGAAGATTGTTGAAAAGTATTCATTTCCAATGTACTTGGCGCGAGTCGCATAAGTGTTTTGAATACACAGGGTATAATTGAAGAACAGTGTACAAATGAATATCTTGTATCCTTACTCTATTTTCACGGAATGCTTAGATTAGCAACGAACCACTTAATCAAAAGGATACTGTATTAATGGGGATAAAAGATTTTCAAGAATGGTACAATACACAACATTTGGGTCATGATACAGCAAAGGTATTATATACGTATACATGCGCAATCCATCCTGATTGAAACAAAATAATTCCACTAGATTTCGACTGAAATTGAAACCACCGTTTATAAGCGAACAATGAAAAGTGAAGAACACGCGAAAATGCGAGTGTCCGAATAATATATATTTGAAATCTCCATCTTAGATCAAATGGTTAGCAATGATCCGATCTATGTACAAAAATTCTAAAGACGCATATCACATGGCGGTTCAAGAGTCGTCAACTATTATTGTGCAAAAATCATACTTTGCGAGTATGGCAAAAATATTAGACATCACACCCGAACACGTTCTGAGTAAGATTAACATCACTTTCACTGTTTGTATTATTTACTACCACGGAAGATTATGATAAGTAGACTGCGGATGTGTATGCAAAATGCATTATTTTGTGCCTTATCTTATGCACTTAATGAATGATTTAATGCTTTATATTACTTCATCTTATACATACAATACATTATAATGATTATACGTATATTTCACGCATATTGATCGCATTTGTTTCCCAAATCCGTTTAAATTCGGTATAAAAATATTGCATTTTGCATAAACATCCACAGTCCAATCATAAGTTTTAAGGTAACCTTTAACACAAAACAAATAAAAAATATTTTTTCAGAAAACCACGTTCATTTGTACTTCGCGGAAAGGCAATTAAAACTGGATGAGCAAATGGAAGCCGATCTAGAAGAGATTTTCTATCGCGGACCTGATATAAATGCCAAGATTCGATATGAACCGGAAAGGTTTGTATTAAAATTTGTATTCATTAATATTGGAAGTGATCCGAAAAGTTCTCGTGATTGTATTTTAATTACAAGTATTACACGGGTACCCCGAGCCTCAGTTTGAGACTAAAGATGATGATGGCTGCTCATACATATCTATGGGTTTACAAATTGTAATTTCGGGTACCCACGCACTCACAGTATTAATAAATTAATGATGTACATACATGCCCTTGTAGGTGGGCAAAATGCATTGAAACTCACAATATGCCAGTAACGCTCAGACACATGTATATTAGCTCTCACTTTTCAATGGCGAGTAAAACGGAAGTTAGTAATTTCTTTTCATTAAAAATAGTCTACAAACAATGTACGATCAAATCAACTACCTAGCTGCGATTGTTTTTAGGTTCAACAATTACTAGATGGAGAAATCCACTTACTCGGAAAACAAATCTCAGAATCTTCATGGTTGGATTCTGATACACAAAGAAAATTTATACGTAAACTTCATAATATTAAAAGCCAAATAGGTTTTCCGGATTGGTATTTCCCAGCTACCGATCCTGGTGTAAAAAAACCGTAAGTTCTTACAAATGTACGTGTTACCGAAAGATTGATTTCAAATGTACGGAACACCGGAATTACGGTTGAAAGAAAATAACAATTTTTTAGAAGAAGGGAAGAATGCGACGTGGATCCCATAAAGACGGGTGCATATTATGTGCCGTCATTAAATAATATCTGCAAGTATTGTTTAAAAAATGGGGATAAACATTAGGGTTACAATGAGATCACCGACACAAGTTTCACGCCACGAGAGTTCATCGAAGCAGCCTTGATGGACAATGACGAAATCGGTCCATGTTATTTGTCGATCAAGGCTGTGCCGCTGACAACGGTTTCGGTGATTTTCATGTAACTCCTCAATTTAATTCGTGTAATCTAAAAATTAATTCTCGAAAAAATGTGTGCTTCTTATTGTTAGATGTGAGTGCTACATCTTTACAGTGGCCAGTCTTCATGCGAAATATGCCATAGTAAGTGATTGTTAAATATGAATGCATCAAAATGAAAAATTCTCGATTGTGACAGTGATCAAAATAAGAGCCTTGTGAAATTGTTTTTTAGCGTAGTAAATCATGCCTCCATTGGTCTCTTTCTTGGTCACGAATTATATCATGGATTCGACTGCAATGGTCTGGGTTTCTTACTTTTAGTAAATAAATAGAACCGTGCAACCATATTTGACGAACGTACGGTTAGAATGTTAAATGTTACAGGCCTACAATACGATGAATTCGGAAATGAGACAACATGGTTGCCACCGAACATGTGTCAACGATTTTCTGCTCATGTGGATTGTTTTAAATCAAAATACGATAAGTACAGGAATCAAGAATTTCAGAAGCGGCACATTACCAGAACAGTAAGCAAGATAAACGTTTTATGAGTGAGACTGTTGAAATAAGAAAATTGTTAAATTTATAGCCTAAATATTCTACTACTAACGAGGACGTAGCAGATGCAATGGGTTTAAAACTTGCATACATGTCGTACAAACAACAATTGTATAAAAACAACGGAACCTGCGCAATCCTACCAAATTTTGAAAAATTGACCTGCGATAAATTATTTTTCATTACGTTTGCGAATGTGAGTGAAAAATATTATCATCTATTATCTATCATATTATATAGAACAAATCTTGTTTGCGTGCCACTTGTGCAGCGCAAGGCCGTAAGAGCTAATTGTCAACTATCAAATTTCATCTGCGCTAACTGCTCACCACACCTCAAACTTCGAGTTCCTGAAATCGTGCAATTTCCAGGCACTCTGCGCGAGTTTTACTCCTCGCGTCGAAGAACATCTTTTATTGCATGACAAGCACAGCTTGCCTCATGTAAGAGTTAACGGTGCCGTTGGAAATATGAAAGAATTTTTCGATGCTTTTGAATGCAAACCGAACGATCCCATAGTACCAAAAACAATGTGTGACGTTTGGAAATAACGAAATAACGTCGTTACAAATAATACTTGTTAAATAAATTCGTTCCAGGGAACACGTCTGATAATTTCACAAACAACGATTAGTTACGAATAATAGCGAGTATATACATCGCTGAAAAAAGTGAACGCAAAATGTTATAACCTACAATGTTGGCGCGTGAAATATTGTACATTGTAAAAAATATACGTACTATACCTTGAACGCTTCGTTTCCATCTTTAAACGGGGAACTGTGTATCCTTAATAACACAACTACATAAAATCACTCCGTATCTAAATAGATAGCGTCGAAGAAAAAGAAACAAGTCAACCTACAACGGAGGCTCGACGCAAACTGCGATCTGCGGTCGGACAATCGATAAATATCGATGAACGCAATGGCACCCCCCCCCGCGCTGCCAACCATTGACTTACTTCGCGAAGTTCAAAATTAATCGCGCGACCGCGGGAGTACGAAAAACCGTTTTTTAGAAAAAACAGAATGATTAGGAAATAATCAAAAAAGTTATGGTAATAATAATTAGTGATTCAAATAATGATTGTTATATTAAGCTGGTTGGATTTGTAGAGTTGTGTTACAGTAATCATGTTTCTATCGCAAATTCTGCAAAGTTTTAACTACTTTAGGAATGCAAAAATCTTATTGGCGTAGGGGAAGGTCGGGCAGCCCCGGACACTTGGATCAAGCACAGAAATAATATAAAAATAACACATTTAGACCTTTATTTTCATACTTATAATAAACTTTGAACCTTTTTTAACAATTATAATCGAATAATTGGGTCCTATCTTAATCATGTAAATAGTGGCAATAGAAAATACTTGACATATACTATTGGACAGTTGACAAAATTACCGCCAACTCTTTATGACTGGAATGTCCATCTAAGATTAAGAGGACAGGATTTTCATTAGAAGGCTATACGTGCTGTTTGAAATGTCGCATCCATTGTAAAAATATGTCACCATCCATCCATCCACTCTCATGTGGAATCGCTATACTCTGCGATGGTGCGCCCACCATTAAACGACCATTTTTATCCATTTTTTTTCTAGGAAATATGAAAAGAGGAGGTACGAAGTGGCCAGCGATGTTCATTGCAAACAATAATGTTATGTTTCGTCCCCTTTCTGCCGAGGTTAATTGGTCGACTTGTTTCTTCCCTTTAGTGGAGAGAACTTTATCGTTTTTATGCACGTTTGATACACCCGTTTCATCAGCATTGTAAATTCGAGAGGCAGGAAATTTGTATTTTTCGACAAGTTGAGCGAGTAAATCATAAAAATGGTTAACTTGTGGCTTATTAAACCCAATAGCTCGCGAAATACTAGTTGACTCGGGAGTTCTTAGAACAAGATTTGGGTATTTCTTTCTAAAACTGTAAAAAAAAGTCTTTTCCTGCCATCCTCTTTTCTTTATTAAATCCATGCGGTATTTTTTAACTTTCTGCTAATTCAAATGCCAGTTTTAAAAATTCAGATCTAGTCAATGGCATGAGGCGGTTATCGAGTTCTTTAACGTGATTGTACAATTGCAATTCATAGTGCTCGGAAAATGTGCAATCGAAACGGCCTAACTTTGGTTGAAGAATTGCTTCCTTGCCGCTGTTCACAGGTTTAAAACGATCCTGAAGAGAACTTTTTGGCACATAATATCTGGCAGCAGCTAGCCTGATTGATAGTTTCCCATCTTTCACACATTTAATTGCTTCTTTCATTTCCTTTTCACCCCACTTGCCTCTGTTAGTTGTTCTTCTCACATATTTTGGCATTTTGCGCCAGTCCTAAAAGTATCGAAATATGTTTTACTAAAGCCCTTGCAATGAAGCTAATTACTCAAAAACTATTCGCTGTTTATAAAATTGAAAACTAGAAAAAGTGTTCGGGGTTACCCACCGTTCTTGCGTTCGGGGCTACCCGACGTCTTAGATTCTATGTTTTCATTAATAACATGTAAATAATAAACGGAATCAAACAAACATTACTGTCATTGTAAAGTATATGAAATTTCCAATAATATAATCTATAAATTAAGTCGAAATACTTACGTTTTGTACGTGATATGTGCCTCAGAAGTTGTATAGGAGCGTAAAAAGGATTGCAGCCGGGAACAAAACTCATTATAACTTTTATCTGGCTCGGCGCCCACGCCATTATGAGATTGCATATGTTTTTACGCGTTATGCATTTGTCCAGGCACTAGTCATTTTTTATTTGTTTGGTTTAGTTTCTTAGAAACGCAAGTGTCCGGGGCTACCCGTCGTCCGGGCTACCCGAATTTCCCGTATAGAGTATTTGATAGAGAACAAAATGGCATCGATATCTCATTTTCTGATTTTTTGTGGTTAGCGAGTTTTGGAATTGACCGACTCAATTGGGAGGGAAACAAGAAGAAGGAAGGGAGGGTAGGAAAAACACACTGATAGGCGAACGTATGTACTGGTAGTAGTAAAAATTCGGTATCAACATTTCAGTTGGATATTGTACGTGACATATGTATAACGTCCTGTACATTTTTCCGATATTATAATTCATAGAATCACATCCGGTCCCACGGAGCTTATCGCCTATAAGAGGTCACTCATTCTAAGAATGCTAACGCCAGGACTTTTAGACAAAGACCTGCAGCGAGGCCCACCGCTGCGCGGCCCCGCTGCAGATCTCTCGAGATCACTCTCAGTCAGTCACCGTGACTTTTCACACGTCGCCTCTCGCTCTGTACATCTTTCTAACTGTAACACCTTAGCATACTCTCTTTCGTTCCGCAATAAACACCAAATCGTTAAACTCAGTGTTTTGTGTTAATCGCCGACCACACTACCAAATCCCATCACATATGAGAGGATTAAGAAAATGTATTACGTTTATAGTAACGTAATGGCCAAGATGTTGATGCGACGTAAAAAAAGGGAAACAAAAAAAAGAATTTATAAGCATTGTACGAGTATAATGGTACCCCATATCATTTTTCGTGACTGAATAAATATAGCGTTCGACCTTCCGCGTGTTCGAAGTAGTGTTAGACGTAGGACACTTACAATTTTTACGCGAATGATAAAAGCAGCGATAAGCTTGAAATGTCCTTAGGCTTGAAAAATGTTAAACAGCGTCGGATAAATTGCAAATAAATACGACGTGGGAGGAGGACAAACGACATTTGTTTGAAACGCACAAAAAAAGTTTAGAATTAGCGAAAAAGTTCCGAAAATGATCAAGTTCATACGGTTAATTATCAGGTTTATTGAAATTTCGATTTTAATATAATTATCGTAGTTTTAGTAGAGTAAAAGCTGAAATTCTGCATTTTTCTAAACAGCCTCTACGCGGTAATTGTTCATTTTCAAAATATATGGATATGGTGCTCAGCGGGGAATACGAATCCTGTGTGCAACACTACGAACTGTCGTGCCTTAGGTATTGCCCGTATTATACTAGAAATATAAAATACTTTAATGAAATAGAACATTAATGGCCGTGGTATCAAAGTTCTTCTGTATACATCAAACAAAACAAGCGATGGGGAGCCAACCATCTTAAACATTGTAACGCCGGGAATATTTAAAAAAAATTATCATTTGCTTGAACAACATTATTAAATATATTTTCGAATTCTCAGCTAATATGTACCTCGCGAATATGAATAAAAACGTATCACCGTGCACTGATTTTCATGACTACGTTTGCCGCGGATGGAGAGTGCAGAATCCAAGACCAGAATATACGATTATGTGGAGGGTAGAGAACGTAATGAGAGAAGAAACGTTGAAGCATATGAGAAGTAAATACGCGATAAAAAATGTTCTTACGATGAAGTGTCTTAATTATTCTAATAAATATATGATTACAGAGCTTTTGGATGATGCAAGTTCGTCACCCTCCGAGAAAAATGCGCAGGCCAGCGCGCTATTCAAATCGTGCATGAAATTACGTAATTTGAACATTTCTTCGACCCTCTGTAACCCAATCTAAAATGCATATTGTTTCGAACGTTCTTGTTTTGCAAAAAATGCAAATATGAATGAAAACTAATACACTATTAGAAAATACCGCGAGTGATAGTTATCTAATTTTTTTAGCATTTGTACAAATGTCTGCGCCTTCGGTTATACAAAAAATTATGGCGAAAGTTGGAAACTGGCCAATGTTTCTTCCCAAAAATGTGGAAATACGTGATAATGTTTCTTGGACAGTAATCGATGCTGAGTATCTGAAAAGAACTGGTGAATCAGCATTGTTCTCATTAAATATCGTTGCCAATCTAAGACAAAACAATCATCCGATAACCCAGGTACAAAAATAAAATTTGTATTTTATTTAACTATGAGTACTAATTCTAAGTACATGAAATAATGAAACGTGAACTGGATTTCAGTGGAGTCATTTGGATTTCCCTTACGGTAAATTGAATTGCTATGGGGACAAGAAATTGCCTGACACTGCAATTGATCATTACAAGAACTTCCTGAAACAAACAATTGTAAGCGTGGCACCTAAAGATCCAACACCTTTTATGACTACAATTGACAGTGATTTGAATGACGTATTAAACTTTAGGAAGGATTTGGCCGACGTAAGTATTATACTTATCATACGGAAAGGACTTAAAGCACTTCTCATGTTGGGATATATACGAAACAATATCGTAATACAAATAATTATAAACCCAAAGTAGCTCTCTGCAATATTTGAGCAATTATTCTTCATTGAATGACACATTCAAAACAGAGAACAAAACGAACAATAACGGAAATTCTAGTTTTAAATATGCGTCCGAATAAAACTTAACACATTTCGTATTCTTAGATTATTACAACGCTATCTGATCGTATTATGGATATAACAACAATCCAAAAGTTTCAAGAATGGTATAACAAAAACGCACCTTCCCAGGGTAACGCGAAGGTAAAGAAAAAAGGGTTCAAATCCTGCGACTGAAAAGAAAATATATTTAATACATTATTAAGAACGTGAACGATGTATTTCTAAAGTATACGCACGTTGCTTAGGTTAAGTGGTCGGAGCAGGTCAGCGCTGTAATAAAAAGCACCAGCATCGTCGATCCAGGAATGATTTATGTGGAAAAGTCTTATTTTGTCGATCTTGCCAAACTATTAGCGAAAACGCCGAAAAGAGTGATTGGTAAATATTTTGCAGCATCTGCAATTTTGATAAATATCTACATGATCCAAATATTTATTTCAGTCAATCATATCCATTTATACTTCGCGGAGCGACACGTTGTTCCAAGTCCGAGTGCGATAAACGAATTAGAACTTGGACTTCCTCGTATCGTTACCATTAAATGCAACATTCGATACGAAATAGTGAGGTCCTGGAGACATAAAAATTCTTATTTTTTTCCCCTTTGTGCTTAGTTGCTTTTCCTTTTCGTACTTAGCCATGTAATAATAATATTTCTAGTAAAATATTTGTTAAGAAAATTCAATTACCCGTTTAGATGGAAATGGTGCATCGAAAACCATGCTATGGGAACTACTATAAGGAAAATGTATATTGAATCTACCATGCAGAACAAATCATCTGACGTAAGTAACACGCCGATCAATGAATCAAACAAAGTTTATACCTGTACGAGAAAGTAATCACCCGCAGGTATTATCCGGAACTTGTCAATCCTTTTTGTCACTCGAAAAAGTAACGAGAGCAAAGAGAAACCCAAAAAATTATTAATTTCAGATAGGAGAACTAATCGCGGTCGAGAAGAACATTCTACGAAAACAAATTCTAGGATCCACGTGGATGGATCGCGTTACAAAAGAGAAATCGATAAGTATCATTAACAATATGACAACTTCCATTGGTTATCCATCATGGTACTTTGGAAATGCTACGTAGGTTCTGCGCAAATCAAACATTGTACACATTTGATGTTTAACAAACAATTGATTCTTTTAATATAACGATACTCTGTAGTAGGGATCCTTATGACGCGGAAGTTTTGATGCCAGATCCTTATTACGGCACAATCACAAACCGTCTCTGTAAGTATCTTCTCAAAATATCCTTACTTTTTACTTTAAGTCATACGATGAGATTAATGATATTTATTAAATACCAATATCTTGTATGTTTTGTACTTATTGATACATTATTTATTAAATACTTTTCCGCAGATATCAGTGCCGCATATTTGCAGTTGCCACTATATCATCCGGAGATGCCATAGTAAGTGAATGTGAAAAATTGTGAAGCATTCTTTAAAAGTTCTCAATCATTTTGATCGCATAAACATAATCATTTGTTTCAGCGTAGTGAAATACGGCAGCATGGGTACCACGTTGGGTCACGAATTATATCATTCCGTAGGACCAACTGGTTTGTTCCTTTATTCGCTTTGTCTATCCATAATTTGTTGGGTTGAGCTCAGCGACCGAGAAAAGACAGCCGTTAAAACGTTACACCAAACACTGCGAATTAAAACATCGCGAGTAATGAAAAAATAATTTAGTTGCAGATCGTAACGGAGTTCCGCAACCCTTGTGGTCGACAAATATGCGGAACAAATACTCGTCGCGATTGACATGTTTTGATTTTTATTTCACGATGGCTAAGCAACCGTATTTGAAGAAACACAATCTCGGAAAATGGGTAAATATGCATTGTCGCAACCATAACGTTTTTAATATCGAGTTTCGCATTTTAAAGAATACTGACTTACTTTAAAGCTGCCACCAAAGTTCCAGAGCAAGCTTCCGAGTACAATCAGCGAGGATGTAGCTGATGTCATGGGATTAAAACTGGGGTATCAGGCCTACAGAGATAAACTAAATGAGTCAAATGGCATCTGTCATGTTCTTCCAGGGTTTGAGGAAGCTGGGTGCGAACAATTATTTTTCATCGCGTTCGCAAATGTAAGATACATTATAGTTATTAATTTAACAAACTTATGATTTTCTCTCTCCCCCTCTCAATACTTTTATCATTTTAATTCAATCCAACTTATGGAATCAATTTTTATATGCTAATGTTGTTTTCCGACAGCAATTTTGTAGCGATCCAGCACCGCCCGCCGAAAAATTATTATTGCAGATCGATAATCATAGCCCGGATTCCGTTAGAGTCAACCAAGCTGTATCAAATATGCAAGAGTTTGAAGCCGCTTTTGGCTGCGAACCCCATGATCATATGATTTTAGATACAAAATGCGACCTCTTGAATGATTGAAGATTCCATTGCAATGTACAATCGTAATAAATTCCAAGATTAATAAAATTATTCGTAATAAACTGGCGCGTTGCGATTATTTATTCCTACATTGATGTAATGGTGATTTTAACTTTTTCATTGCTGCAGTATGGATACGTTTTGTGCTCTGTACTCGTGACTGCGATTATTCGCAACTACGTCGTGATTGTTAATATCTAACGTATGCGGAAACTAATCGCAGCACAGAACGATAGTATGGCCAATTTAATGTTGAAATAAAACCCGATAAATCAACCATAAATTTTCGGGTTTTCCAGATATAAAAACTTGACAATGATGCAGAACACCTACATGAATAATTGAACTAGGAAAATAGAATTAATAACATTTCCCTAGCACTTCGCGAACATCCTGCATAATTCGTGACGCGTGAAGATGATCAGGTTCGTACAATTATTTCATCACATGAAATTGAATAACGCGTAATCCCTTTACAGATTCGTTACATTAAACTGTTTCCACGTGTACTTTTTTGTTGCCAGGACAAGCGTAGCGTGTCTCGCTTTCACATTATTCGCGAATTTTGGAAATTGGGAAGTCTGGAGTGCATCGGTAACTAAGAAAAATGTGTGCCAAACGGACGACTGTAAAACGATATGTATGGTCAACTTGAAATAAAATATCCTTCTGCCTGATGAAAGTATTGACAGACTCTTGAATCCGCAGCAAAGATGTATTACGCGCACATAAACAGAAGCGTATCGCCGTGTACTGATTTTTATGAGTACGTTTGTGGTAACTGGGGAACCCAAAATCCGAGGCCAGAATCCGCAGACATATGGCTTGTAGAAAACGTCATGGCCGAAAAAGGACTTCAAACGCTCAAAAGTAAATTTATTCGTGTAATTACAACGATAATCCGCGAATCTCAGTAACTGACCACCGACGTATGATAATCGTCTATTCTGTATAATTTCTCACGAAAGTGCATTGTTTCAGATCTTCTGGAAGATCAGAAAGTATCTACATCGATGGTGCAACATGCAAAAGCACTCTATAAGGCGTGCATGCAATTGCGTAAATTAACATTTTAATTAAATACGATAAACAATTAAGAATAATATTTTATGTCTGTAATATAGTCAGTTAGCTAACTTCGAATCGAACACTTGAATATTTAACTGTGCATAACATTTGTATTTCACAGTGCGCTAAAAATGATATTATTTCTGTTACGGTATTAGCATACCTTCCAAGAGCTTCTCCCGAAGACATAAAAACCGCTATGAAGAAAGTTGGAAACTGGCCAATGTTCCTTCCCAAAAATGAGGAAATTAAAGCTGATGTCTCTTGGACGGCTATCGATGATAAGTATATCCAGAAATCTGCTGAGTCGGCGCTTTTTGATTTGAGTCTGTCAGTAGCCGTGGACGGAGATAATAATCTCATTCTTACCGAGGTAAGCTGCGCATTACGTACCCAGGCAACTGGAATAAAAATAAAACTGCTATTCGTCAAATTACTGCTTTCGTTGGAAGCTATATTCTTGTTTAACACTAGAACTACGAGACCAGTATTTTGACTGGTTTGAAATTTTTGTTTAAGGCTACTCAAATTTACTGTTTTTAAGTATATGAAACAAAATTTATTTCTAAGTAGTCTAAATATGTATAATTTTAAGCATATACTTTTCAACTCTATACAAAATGA
The DNA here is from genome assembly GCA_933228935.1 of Pemphredon lugubris. Lineage (NCBI taxonomy): Eukaryota > Metazoa > Arthropoda > Insecta > Hymenoptera > Crabronidae > Pemphredon > Pemphredon lugubris. Next base: position 20,131,226 of record OW121815.1, read on the forward strand.
TAGAAATAGGTATACATTAACCGTCGGTAGTTCTAATGTTTACCCTTTCACACCGGACGGGCTATACATATAGACGGGTATACTCTCCCAGTCTGGAATCATTGTTCATGATGCGTCGTTATTGAGTCGTTTATGCGTCTCTAAATGACCCTCAGCCCTTCAGACAGAAAAGTTATTTTATCGTAATAATCAGCTGGAGGAGAAATACGTGTTCCCGATAATGGGGTGCCCTCGAACGGATATTGTCGCAGTATTGAAACGATTAAATGCGTATCTAAACGATTATGAGATATAATCACATATATAAACATAAATAAACGAAGACATTCTATCACGATGTTGCGTGAATCTATGAATAAACACACGCATTATTTTTAGTTGAAGAAGCTAAAATCTCCTTATGGTACACTCGTCCGCTTTGAAAATTGGGCGGCACTTTCGAGGCGAAAGTCTCAGTACAAGAATATCTTGTACAAAATAGTTGAAAGCGTCGCACCACAAAATGTAAAAGACTTCAAGAATATAGACTCGGATTTATCCAAGGTTATCGAATTTCGGGACAAGCTCAGAGAGGTAAATACTTTCAAGCGTTCGATCAAATTAATCGTTAAATATACAGTGAGTACCCGACTTACGCGGATTCCTAGAAGCGAATTAGAAAACCAATTCCGAACTGGGAAATTCGTTTTTTGTTTGTCAAAAAGTGATCTATGCCGGTACATACATTTAAAAGTTTTATCTTGTGAGGGTTGTGTGTAGAGACATACATACTTGTTGCAAACAAAAGAATATGTATATTGTATATTATATACATATGAAGAATGTATATCTATATATGCGCACACATACATATATATTCGACTTGCGTGGTTTTTTAACTTGCGCGGGAATGCTGGAACAAATTGCGCAAGTCGAGGTCTCACTGTATCCGACACTTTTAGATCATCGACAGATTATCTCCGAACCTTCCGTTTGAACTAGTAACGATCAAAGATTTACAACAATGGTACAACCATTTAGCGGGAGGCAAGGACACTGCACAGGTACATAATTAACAATATTTAGATCGAGGGAATGAAAGAAAAATGGAAGGCGTCAGGCATCAAAAACTTTTGTCTGAAACATGGCAATTTTTATGTAGATAGATTGGTTAAAGAAAATCCGTGCTCTGTACGAAAAAGTAGATGGGAATGGTCAACCCATCACGGATGAAACATTTGTGAATGTACAGAAATTGTATATTTCAAGACTCGTCGAACAGTTAAAGAAGGCGGAGAAAAAAGTAATTGGTAAGCACGATATTTGGTCAGGAGCGTTAACGTTAAAATAATCCTTTCACTTTGAATCTTTATCTAGGGTTAATATATGTACGAAATAAACACACTTAAGTATTAATAATTGTGCGAAAAATTAAATCGAACGTAACATTTTTATCAGTTAATCATATCCACTTATATTTCGCGGAGCGAAATCTTCTTCTCCCACCGGATGCGTTAAGAGAATTGAATGAAAATTTCAAAAACGATGTCAACTCAGCTAGCAAAATTAGACATGCAGTACCAAGGTTTGTAAACGTTGAATGACGATTCTTCGAACTTTTTCGTAAAAGAGGTGACGCAAATTATCTGCACAGATGGCAATGGTGTATCAAAAAACACAATCTGGAGCTAACGCTAAGAAAGATGTACATCACATCCGTAGCTTCAGCAGAGTCCAAAATTGAAGTAAGTAACACAAAGATCGTTTGTTTTCGTGCAAACTTAACGTACAAAGCAGAAGTTGAATGCGGTTGTGATATCAGTTTTGGTTATTGAAACAGTTACGAGAACCGAAATAATATTGTAAGTTTTAATGTAAGTCCTGACTATGCCATTCGGCACCGATCGGCAAAGCCGAACATGTGTGGACGTAACTATCGGCACCGTTTTCAGGCCGAATGAGTTACCGATCCTAAACCGAACGTTGGCGGTTTCGATCAAAGGATACCGAACCGTCTTGCGTAGTAAAGACGCGCTTTGGTCCGATCCCTGTCGGCATTCGGTTGTTGGAGGCCCCAACGTTTCGACCAAAATTGCGTCAACCGCACTACCCATCGTGCCGATCGCGTACTAAATGAAAAACGTCTGCCGACGCATACCGATGTCAAAGAAGCCGATCAGTTTTGCCGATCGGTACTGCTGATCGATATAGCGAGAACGTACCTTTATACGTATATCGGTTTCGAATTGTTTTTACCTATATGGACCAAAACCGATATATCCATAACACTTGTAACATTTATTCGAATTTCATAACCGTTTCAGTCGAAAACAATATACCTACCTATAAAAGTTTGGAACAGTTTTTTTCGAAATTGTTTCAACTCCCGATACAAACGAATAATAAGTTAAAAATTGCACCTGCAGTGTATTCTTCTTCATAGCGAAGTTGCCAGTAATTACAAAAATAGTAACTGGAAAGAAAACTCCAATTTATTATATTTTTCGCAGGCGGAGAACTCGATCGAACAAACGAAAAAGTTGTTAAGCGAGCAAATTTGGGAATCTACATGGTTGGATCGCGACACGAAGAATAAAACGATAAATAAGATTAAAAGTATTTCGAGTTCGATTGGTAATCCACTATGGATCAATCCATCTTCCACTCAAGAATTGTAATATATAAATTTACATAAATTTATGATATACGAATGTATAAATTGAATTATCTCTTTAATATTTTTAAATTCATAGCAATATCGCAGTAGCCTTGGAAAATCCAATGCGGCCAGATGTGTATTTCAATATCCTTAAGAACGAAATATGCAAGTACTCTTTACGTTTTTACTTTACATAAATAACTAAGAAAACTTTATACATACATTTATTATTCCTTACAGATGTCAGTACTTCCTATTTACAATTGCCACGTTTCAGTTTAAATGTGCCCTTGTGAGTGCCTACAAAAAAATTTCACATTCATTATTTTTTAAATACAACTCCATGAATCATGTTTACTGTGTACAATTATCCGAATAAAGCAAACAATTTTTTCTAGTGCTATCCGTTATGGCTCCACTGTTTTTACATTCGGTCACGAATTATACCATTCGCTAGATACCGATGGTACGTCGTCCTACTAACTTCATTTAAGCAACACTATTTAGTAATTGCTATGGATATTATCCATTTCACAAAAGAATTTGAATAAACATTGTTACTTAACTCAAAATTATAACAGCTCTAGAGCTCGACAATGGCAAAGGAACATGGTGGCCGAAAAACATGCTCAGCAAACGCTCGAAAATAATACAACCCTTCCGGGATCAGTATATTAAAAAAAGAAATCACGAAATAAACATCCTCGCACGCATTATAGTAAGTATTTAACATTTCCAAATAACTCTTTCGACCGCTGATGTTCCAAACGAAATTTATAGGTGAAGCTTCCAGAAACCGTGGACGAGGACTTGGCGGATGTAATGGGTGCTAAACTCGCATACAGGGGATATAAACAATTGATGCAAAAATCAAATGAAAAGTGCCTATCACTTCCGGATTTTGAAGAAAACACCTGCGATCAATTATTCTTCATCGCTATGGGAAACGTAAGTACAGGATTACCAATCCTACATTTTGATTTTCGTAACTCAAATATATAATTGTTGTATATATTTTGTTTCTGAAATAATGTAATTTCGACGACTTTTGCTTTCTAGACTTTCTGCTCAAATTCGAAACCTAGCGCCATCAAGGAATTGTTGTTGACCGATACACATAGCTCCCCTAAAATCAGAGTTAACGGTATTGCTTTAAATATGAAGGAATTCGACACAGCCTTCGGATGTAATCTGAATAAACTAGCGACGAAAGAGACATTCGACCTTTGGAAAACCTAATATTTTGCGACAAATAGTTGTAAAATTCCAATGATAAAATGACACAAAAATGACGCGGCCTTTTAAGTGCTAACAATCATTGCGTAAAACAATTGTAACGTTGAGACTAATAAAAACCTATAAACAATATAACACTCGTGATATTTATTAGCAATTTTAATATTGTAATAATAATAATGTTACGGATGTTGCGCGAGCGTTATAACTTTTAAGTTATTATTTTGCAAACGTGATTAGCATCGTTTATTACGTCTTACAGTTAGTATAATAGATAATTGTAGCATTAAAGTTGCCTCGTGCGTGGTAAATAATCGTAACACGAAACATTTCTGATTGCGAGGAAATTCAATAAATTTGAAATACCTGGAGGTTATAAAATTTCAAAATATTAGATAACTGGACAAATAAATGCACGGTGGGAACAGAATTAAGAACATTCGTTTAGCAGTTTGGCGGAACAAATATATTTAGAGAAATTTACGAAGTGTTGGAAATGACTAAGTTTGTGCAATTAGTTATTAGGTGAATTGAACTTTGATGCAACTATCTAATTATCACAACTTAAATCGAGCAAGAGACTTGAAATTTTACATTCTTTCCAACAGATTTTACATCGGATTAATAACAATCGTGACATTTCTAAACTGGAATATATGGAGTGCAGCGGTGAAAACAAATGCTGTGTGCACTACGCCTGACTGTCGAGCACTAGGTACGATTTAATTAACGTTAACGCTAGGCATACGTATAATGCATTCTTTACTCCCTCGGTTTTTAAAACCGCAGGGGACAGGTATCTTCAGAATATGAAGAAAAATGCCCCAGCGTGTACTGACTTTTACGACTACGTCTGTCACGAATGGGGAAATCGAAATCCAAAACCGGGATCCGAGGACATATGGATAGTGCAAAATGTAATGACGCTGAATGCACATAAACGACTGAAAAGTAAATTGAAAGTGGTCAAACGATTTTTCCTTTGCCTTGCCTCAAGTTTTTTTCAAACAAAATAATATTGAATTTCAGAGATCTTGGAAAATCCGACGCTGTCGACGTGGCAAGTTGAAAGCGCGAAAGAACTGTACAAAGCGTGCACTAAATTACGTAAATACAAATCTTAGTTTAATATTAACAGAAAAGTAAACTGATCCTCTGACTAATAGTAAAAGAAACGTAATCGCGTGACATTAGCATTTAAGAATCGTATTATCTCGTCATTAGCGTCAGTGGCAAAATCACCACCTAACACGATCAGAAGCATCGTGGCGAAAGTTGGAAACTGGTCAATCTTTACTCCCACAATTATGGAAACCAACGTTCGGTGGTCGTCGGTCGATGATCAGTACATTAAAAAAACGGCAGAATCGGCACTTTTCAATTTGAATCTAGCAATGGTTAACAATAAACAGAAAAGTCCTATTACAATAAAGGTACGCTACACGCAACAGAAAGTGTATTGTATTGAAACTGTATTATGAAAAATATTATTTGTAAATTTTCTAACTTATCGAAAAGCGCATGACTAACAATAACGGCATGCTTCGTACTGATAATACTCTCGTGTCTGTTATTATTAATATATATGGTCGATTCCACGTCAAATCGCACAGCTAAATTCTTCGAAATTCTGATTTTGAGATATGTTATAGAGGGAGGTGAGACAAGCCAACCGAATTTTTTTTTATTTTTTATTTTGACTTTCGAGGAGTTATGAGACTTTGAAAAATTGGGACACTTTTTCTTCAAACATTTCTAGGCGCGGTCTGGATTGCCGTAGAATAATTTGCTTTTTTAAGTTCGATTCAGACAAGATGGTAGTTTAACGAGAATTTTCAACCCATTTCAAAAAGTTTCTTTTTCAACGCATAATTCATAAAAATAAAAAATAGTCGTTAATTTGACTATCTGGGCCCTCACCGAAAATTATGAAAAAATTATATCCTTGTAGCGTGTTTCAAGACGAAGAGTTTGCAAAAAAAGGCAGCCCCAAACACGCAGTAACTTCGGAGTAATTCAAGAAAAAGTGTAACCGCCTCGGAATTACTGATTTTGCCAGCAAGAACGCTGAATTGGGAGGTGGGGGTCGTTCCGCAGGGCCGCGGCGCCTAAGAGATACGCGATATCCCACATAACTGCGCGATGACGCGATGACGAGTAGTGTTGACATTACGTGTTCTCAATCAGTTAAAAACACATGAAGGCCATTCCCGAAAATTCTCAAAAAATTCACGAAAGTGCCTTGATGATGCATACACACGGTGGTATGCGTAATAGTCGCGAGCACCACCGATTATTCCCAATAAAAATCAGTTTCAATGTTTTATCGCGTATCTCTTAGGTGCCGCGGCCCTGCGTAACGACCCCCACCTCCCAATTCAGCGTTCTTGCTGGCAAAATCAGTAATTCCGAGGCGGTTACACTTTTTCTTGAATTACTCCGAAGTTACTGCGTGTTTGGGGCTGCCTTTTTTTGCAAAATCTTCGTCTTGAAACGCGCTACAAGGATATAATTTTTTCATAATTTTCGGTGAGGGCCCAGATAGTCAAATTAACGACTATTTTTTATTTTTATGAATTATGCGTTGAAAAATAAACTTTTTGAAATGGGTTGAAAATTCTCGTTAAACTACAATCTTTTCTGAATCGAACTTAAAAAAGCAAATTATTCTACGGCAAGCCAGGCCGCGCCTAGAAATGTTTGAAGAAAAAGTGTCCCAATTTTTCAAAGTCTCATAACTCCTCGAAAGTCAAAATAAAAAATAAAAAAAAAATTCGGGTGGCTTGTCTCACCTCCCTCTATAACATATCTCAAAATCAGAATTTCGAAGAATTTAGTTGTGCGATTTGACGTGGAATCGACCATATATATATATTTTTCATCGAACTGTTAAAAATGTCATCACTTTCAACAAAATTAAGGAAGTAAATTGAAGAATGTGCTAATTAAAAGATGCTTTACCTTTAGGTACAGCGATTAGAATCTCCTTATGGCGCACTGAACCGGTTTGAACCCTGGGGTTCCTTGTCAATCCCAAGGGCCCGCTACAGAAATTTTTTGTGCAAAATAATTGAAAGCATCGCGCCTGAAACTCCGGGGTTTTTGCAATACGAAAAACACGTGAACCGCGTTATAGACTTCAGAGAGCAGTTAAGAGAGGTAATCACTCTTAACTAGTCTACAGTGTTTGACGACTACGTATGTCCCCTATGGAGAAATGGCAGTATTTTGTGTCATGACAACTATGCCCTTCATCGCTTGATATTCGCGACACACAAAGGCGCGCGATCTGAAAAGGGGAGAATCAAGCGATGGTAAGTATAGTACTACTAATAATAGTGAGTTACCTCATGACACAATTTACAAGATTTATATATTTATAGATTAAATATTACCTCATGACACAAATTAATGACATTCCTCAATGACGGATATAGTCGTCAAACACAGCTGACTGGTTAAAAGTTACATCGAATCATTCATCATGTCTCGCTCTTCCAGATTATAAAAAAATTACCTGAGACATCGGTTATCAAACTAGTATCCATCAAAGATTTGCAAGAGTCGTACGACAAACAAGTGAACTTGCCGGATTCCGCAAAGGTAAAAATTTAAACGAAGAGAAAATCAAAATCACCAATACTCGGCTATTATAAAAAAAATCATGTTCTCTTAATAAAAACACTGCTTTTCTTTCTTAGATCGACTGGCTCAATAAAATTCGTGCTCTACACGAGAATTCTTCGCATCACACGTTGGTACACGTAGAGGAATTGTATTTTTCGAAACTTACCGCGCTGTTGAGGGCAACACCGGAAATTACAATTGGTATGTATCCGATATAAAATTATACTTATTTCTTTATTTTCGAATGAAATTAAAAAAACTTTTTTGACAGTTAATCACATCTACTTATATTTCCTGGAAAGACACCTTTTATTCTCACCGGAAGTGAAGGCAGTATTAGATCAACTTTTGACAACCGATGTCGGTACATCTTTCGGTTTTAGACATCAAATGCCTAGGTTTGTACTCTTAATATATGTATATATTTATTATAACAGTCTTGGTAAGAAATTATTGAAATGTACTTGTTGCTGCATAAAATTGTTTCGACCATAAAATCAATTCCCAGAAATGTTACCTCGAACAGTAAGAACCTTAAGCACAAGACTTACTTAACCTTCCGTCAGTAACTTGGATGACGAGTAACCCCACTCGGAAATTTGTTTCCGTAATCATCAAAAGGTGTGTACCAACTGCTTCAGTAATATGATTTTTTCCCCCATTTTCAGTTGCTCAGTTTTCACTTCTATCCAAAAATAGTTTAATTCCAACAAAAATGTGGAAATAATAAAAATAATAATTGGTATCAGAATTGTGTTGCCAACGGAAGGTTAAATATCAATAGTTTTCCACACCGTTATTTTCCATTTTGTAAAGATCAGCCTTTGTGCAGTTTTTGTAGATTCAGTAAAATATAATCAGTGTCTGTTAACCCATTCACTACCAAGCAAATTTAGAGCGCCTAGCCCTGGGCGGCAAGACTTTGTTTAAAAGAAAACATGGAATTTCACAAAATCTAATAACAATTAGTTGCGGATAGAGTACTAAAATTACAGTAATTTGAATACGATGAAACACTACGTGATATCTCATATCTGGCGTCACTGAATAAAATTCCTGTCACCAATTGTAATTAATTACTTACGGATTACTTGTAGCACAAAGTACGAGATATCTCGTAGCCGGCAGTCTTGATCAATACGCTTACTACGTGATATCCCGTACTTGGCAGTAAATGGGTTGTACGCATAACAACACAATTTTACTGTATCATCAAAATTTACACTACCTAAATCTCGGCGACCCATCCTAATTTATCGGCAATGCGTGTGGACACAAACCATCGCAAGTGTGCGTGATATAAAGAGTTTGGCCACCGCAACAGCCTTGACGAAATTCAAGAATGTATAATACTGATTCGCGTGCACAGATGGCAATGGTGCATCAAACATCACGATATGCCGATAACGCTGAGAAAGATGTACATCGCTGAAGCTTTTACGGAGGAATACAGAACCGAAGTGAGCGCTACTAAAAATTATATTAGAGCTAAAAAGAATGATAAGTGGAGGATCATACCAGCGAAGTTTAATTCGTCATAATCGATTTATCGTTCACCTATCAAAAGACAAAGTCTTGTCTCGGGTCAAATAGAAGTACGCGAGACTAGGTCTTGTATCCTTTTATAATTATAATAAAAAATAACGGGCCAAAATTTTTGCGTCTTTTCAGATTGAAAATATAATAGGGGAAACAAAACAGTTGCTGCACGAAGAAATTTGGTCCTCTAAGTGGTTAGATGAGAAGACAAAACTCAAGTCGATAAATAAGGTGGAACGTATGACGAGTACAATCGGTCACTCAGCGTGGATGAATTCATCCTTCGCGGATGAATAGTAAGTTTGGTATTGAGTTTGCGCATCCCTCATCAATATCACCGATGTCGTCTAAAAGAATATTTATGATATTTAATATTTTTTTTAGCCTCAGCGAAACAAGTTTAGACCCCCTGAAAGCAGATACGTATTACATGCCTCCAGTCAATCGACTCTGTAAGTATTTTTACCGTTTGTTACACAAATAAGTGAATAATAAAGTTTCCCCGCATAAAACGATTTCTAAAATAATTAAAGTAGGAAATGAGTAAAATGAATCGATAACAATTTCCTCCAGATATCAGTGCCTCGTATTTGCAAATGCCAATCTTCGTTCCGAATATACCATTGTAAGTAAATATCGGATATCGTGATTAGGATTAATATATAAAGTCGTGCTAACGAAGGAAATGTATTTATTAGCCCGGTCAAGTATGGCGCCACAGTTTTCACGTTTGGTCACGAATTATATCATACGTTAAATTATCAAGGTATTCCCTTTGGTTTTCATTTCGATGAATATCGTGTAACGCGATAATTATAACGATTCGCCAAAAAATTATATCAGATCTGGAGTACGGTCCTGACAAGAAGAAGTTTTGGTCAGACGAGATGCTTAAAAAACTCTGGGACCGACTGCAATGTCTGATGACTGGGTACGGTGAAAAAAGAAATCAGGAAGTAAAGAAATATAATGTACACGCAATGGTAACTATGCTGTCAGATTATTCTTTCTTTGTCAGAAACTTGTTTGGAAACAACATTTACTATGAAATTTACAGAACAAATTACTCACTATGAACGAAGACATGGCAGACATAATGGGAGCAAAGCTCGCGTACAGGGGCTACAAACAGGTGTTAGATAAATTCAATGGCACGTGCACAGTTCTCCCAGGATTCGAAGACAAGAATTGCGATCAATTATTCTTCATCGCGTTTGCAAACGTAAGTAATTTGTTCTAATTGTTGTTGGCTGTGCTGACAGCGAATCCAACCAAGTAACTTTAAATTGGAAGGCTCGGCAAACTAAAGGAAATTACTAAAATTTATTCTTCGGTTTGCCTAAGTTATGATACTATGTACACTACATCGTTGTCACCAAAACTTGCGAAAAGTGCCAATGATGATATATCTTACTATTCACGTCGCGAGAGAACTCTGTCTCAAAATAAATGGAAAATTCGTAAGGAAAAATGGTTCACGGCAAGCGTACGTAGGAGCTTCGTGGATAGAAAGAGCATAAACGGAATGATCCAAAACTTGTTACCACATATAGTTACAAAATTTCAAAGATCTTTAATTTTTAAGAGTAGCGTACTGTTCGCAGATCAGAAGAAGGCACCTGAGGCGGTCCAAAAGCAAGAGTGGGTTCGCCTATCCCCACTTTTAACGCCCTTTCGGCCCGCCGTTTATTATAGTAGTAGGAGTCCTATTTGCGCGAGGGACAGGTAAATCCTAGTTAGCGGTACTTTACACCCCGAGTTTATTAGTGTGCGTGGCAACTTGGCCAATGGCGAAAATGCGTGTGCCCCGTCCCTATGGTTGTGTTGGAATAGGCAGGACCCAAATGCTACAACCAATGAGGGCGCATTTTTCTCAGGTGCCTTCTTTTGATCTGCGAACAGTACGTCAACTTGACTCGGCATTTTTCGCATGTGTACAACTTTTTCAGTCAGCACTAAAACAGTTAATCCCGAGATAATTGTCGGGTCTGAAACAAAAACGTCTTCCAACTCCTGCGCAAGTGGTTAAAGAGCCAATAGATCAAACAGCATTAACGTTCATTCTATGTTCTACAGACTTTTTGTGGAGATCTAACTCAAAATGGCATAAAAGAATGGTTGCTGAAAGTTCCGCACAGCCTTCCTCGACTAAGGGTCAACGGTGTCGTTTCCAATATGAAGGAGTTCGGCACCGCCTTTGGCTGTGAACCTACAAGTCCCTTGATGCGGGAAAAAAGATGCGACATTTGGAAAGATTAAATACACCTAAGTGATCATAAACAATTATAACCTATTACTAATAAAATAATCACAGTGGCTTTGGTTTAAGGAGGTTATTTTATTTCATAGTTGACAGGAATTCGTGCGTCATGTGGTTTATTCGTAACGATATAGATAAATAAAATGTGTGTCCGATGCGCCACGATTTTGACAAATAATAGGAAAAAGGAATCTTTACAACTTCTCATGAAGCAGATAAATATTCCGATAAGCATTAAATAATCTTCGGGCTGCAAAAATGGTTAATAACTGTAGATAAATGCACGAATAATTTTGCCGTAGGCTGCCGCATCAACGAAACTCGTTTAGTAGACCAAAAACTCTTAGGAAGATTCCACAAGTGTTAAAAAATGGCTATGTTCTTAGAATTAGATAGGTTAAGTGAAATTTTAAAAGCCAATTTAATTAAAGCGTCTTTAATGAAGGGCGAATCCTTAAATTCGAAATTTTTGTTAACAGGCTCCGGGTAATGTATATAATTTTACTAACGATTATGCATTTTCAAAGTTCGCGTACACGCGACGCAGCAGTGAATTCAAATCCCGTGTGTAACACAGCAGAATGCCAAAAACTAGGTATTACCAATGTACTACTAATAATATTACTACTAATTAGTACTAATTACTAGTACTACTAATAATATTGTAAATTCTTTTACTACCCTCGGTTTAGTAACTTTCAAATCGTACGAAGTAGTGAACATCACTTGAAAGTAGACAAATATAAATAAATTACAATTATGTTCAAAGTTGTACTACAATGGGCAGGATTCCAAGCCATAGCGTGACCAACACATAAATTTCATAAATTTAATTAACCATAGCATTCGTTTATTTTAACGTTCGAGAGTCAAATGATATGATCACCAAATGCTTCACTTACGTGGTTAAGTTACTTTTGGTTCGCAACCTTTCGTATGTAAGTCGTTCATGATAGAGGGACCTTCGCGATGAATTAAAACATTTTAAATTGCCAGGTAAAACGCTTCTGGCAAGTATGAACAAAAACGCATCCGTATGTTCTAATTTTTATGACTATGTCTGCGGTCAATGGCCTATTCAAAATCCAAGGCCAGAATCGAGGCATTTGTGGACTGATCACAATGTCGCGGAACTTGAAGAACTAAAGCAAGTGAAAAGTAAATAACAAGATTTAATGACTATTTGTGACTGCGTTTTGAATTTATAAATACTACACCATTTATAATATTTTATAACATTTCCGACTTACGTAAACACTACTCCGCGGAATTATAGGCCCAATTGTTGATCGCGTATTTCGATACTTTCCTGGAGAAAATCGCTAAAATCATTATCACACAGAATTCAGTACATGAAAAACTGTGGAAATACAAAATATTGTGATAATTGCTCAATTATTAAACGCGCGGTGGTCAAAAATGTAAAAATCAGGTCATTTTTTGGTCCTTGATCAAACTTGAACCTATATTTCTGCGGAAGGGTGTATGTAATACTTGCAAACTCCAAACTGAGGTCCAACTTGTGTCGATAATCAATTAGTGAATATTCTCTCAAAATGTATTGAATTTACAGAGCTCTTGGAATCGACGAATAAATCGACGCCGGCCAATGAAGACCTAAAAGAGCTGTACAAGACTTGCATGCAATTACGTAAACGAAAAATTGTTTTTCATAACGACATATATTTACAATAATAACTAGCTTATCGCAGCATAACATAATCGGCTATTACTGGTACTTCAATTTCTACTTAAAATGTTGTGTTTCTATTACTAGCATTTCTGGAGAAATCTCCCCCGGACGTCATATCAAAAATTATGACAATCGTTGGCCACTGGCCAATATTTCTTCCCAGGAACAAGGATATTACAGTCCCATGGTCGGTAATCGATAACGAGTATATTAAGAGAACTGGGGAATCGGCAATTTTTGATTTGCAAATAGAACTGGGTACATGCAAAGGGACAAAGTGTATTATGCCAAAGGTAGGCAATACGTTACATGCAATGTGACTACCATTCATTTCTGATGAAAAAGAAAACATTTTCAACGACAATGTCCCCGACTCCACAGTAACTGAAAACGCTATTTTCAGCTTAAAAAAAACGGACCGCATTTACCGAACCTTCGTTTTGTATATAATTTTGTATGATTGTTTAAACCAGCAAACGCGATCGTATTTTTGCATAAATAACTCAAACATTTGTCACTTTCAGTTGAAACCACTGTTATCTCCTTATGGCACCATTGTTCGCACTACTGATTGGGGGTCGAGACCAACCGAAAAAAAACATTACAAGAATTCCCTGTACAAAATAATCGAAGCGGTAGCACCCGTAAACATTACACATTTCATTAACAATATTGATAAGGACTTGAGTGAAGTGATAAATTTCAGAGAAGACTTGCGACAGGTAAATAATTTGTAACGCCACTTAGGAATTAATCTTAACATTTTTGCCATTCATAGATGATTGATAAATTGCCTGGACAAAATGATGAGGATATAGAAATTAATGTGTTTCAAATATTGTACGATAAAGAATCGTCCAGTGTTGATTCCGCAAAGGTACGTAGGTACTATTTCATTCTGATAGAGGAAAATAAAACGAAAATATGCAATCGATCATTGCGAGCTGATACAATGTTTCCTACATATCACACTATTTTCTTCTTATTTTTAGATTGACTGGTCGCAGAAGATTAGCGACATATATAAAATCTTGACTCATTCCCGGTTTTATAATACCACAGATAGAAGAATGGTGTTTCTAGACAAAACATATTTTTTAAAGCTTGCCCGTCTATTGAAGAAAACCTCCAAAAGAGTGATTGGTACATACAGTATTCGATACCCAGTACGCGTGTCAGCGTACCTATATGCAATCACAGAATTCGCCTAACAGATGAGAAAGATAGAAAATGCGTTACCTAACCAGTTATTTTTTGCATTGAGATAATACTTCGACGTTGATATTTTATTTCACTTATTACGTACACAAACAATATACACTTACACGTAATGCAATATGTTACGTAAATGTTTAAGTATTCGCGCTGAAAAATAATTCGGTCGAAACCTTTTTATCAGCTAATCACGTCCATTTGTACTTCGCCGAGCGACATCTCGCCTTATCTTCGAACGTAAAACAAGAAATACGGCAAAGCTTTTCAAACGACAATTACATAAATGGCAATATTAGGAACGGCCCACCCAGGTTTGTAAATAGAAAAAATAAGTATTTCTTAACGAAACCAGAACTAGTTTATATTGTACAAATAGGTGGAAATGGTGCATCCAAGAACATAATATGCAAGGAACGATGAGGGACATGTACATTGAAGCCTTCTTTCCACCAGAGCGCAAAGCTGAAGTGAGTAACGCGCAAAACTGTTTATCTCGGCAACTCGTATGAATAACTGAGAAACTAATAAGTTGTGTCTAATATGCACGATGTATTTTTCACATAAATTCGTTAATTTTTGAAAGAACGACGACCGATGTGAAACGTGTTCACTTTTTTCAGATAGAAAAATTATTCACGGAAACGAAGAGCCTAATAAAACAACAAATTATTAAATCCACGTGGTTGAATAAAACTGTGGTAGGAAAATCATTAGAAAAAATAAGCAATATGACGAGTATAATTGGTTATTCAGTATCGGCGAGTTCTAAAGTGTATGGATAGTAAGTTGTATTAAGATGCCATTTACTTCAATGCTTAGAATTTATAAATATTTCATATGTATAATGGACATGGTAAAATCATCGAACATTGGCACCCGTAATAATTCATGTGGGAGTTACAGCACTCGACGCAATTTAATTCACTAAATACGAATCCGCTTTCAGAGTTAATTAAATGAAACGAAATTACGAGTTAGGATACCGCGATATAAAGGGCGGATCCAGACCAACGCGGCAGGCCCGCCGGCACGCTCTCGCGGCCTGGTTATGACGGCACAAAATTATCTTCGCGCTGCATATCCAGTGCCGTGCGGGCAGACTCGGCGACCGGGCCAAGAAGCGGTCTAGATCAAACGAACCACGCGCGGGCTCATTGGCCCCTCTTTGTTTTTCCTTCCATGTGTCACTCCCGCACTCACAGCAGCTTCACGGATGTGCCCTGGACGCATGGGGGTTGATTTTGCCATCGCACATCGCGTTTGCTTAAAGCCCCGACATGCAGGCCGCGTATATCTGGACGAATGCCTCGTCGCTCGGCAATTTCAATAAGAAGCCGTGAGCGCATGCCGGCGGGCCAAGCCGCGTTGGTCCCGACTTTTGCTTCCAAATTCGCGCTCCGCGACACAAAATATGTCAGATAGATTAAGCCCCATAAAGATCGGAACACGCGAAGCTGGTCGATAGCTTTATTATTTATATTATGTTAACACGTTGCAGCAATAATGACACTGTATTGGATCCACTCAAATCAGATATTTATTACCTTCGGGACGAAAACGCGGTGTGTAAGTAGTTCTGTTTGCTATGAAAAGGGATACAAAATATTATTTTTACCAATTCGGAAGTTCTAGTTATTCAATATTATTAACGACTTTCCGCAGGCGCGACTGCTGTTAGTTTACAAGCGCCAGTGTACGATCTAAACGTGCCATAGTAAGTAGATACAAGTGAAAATCAGTGAAATCACATTTTCGACCGAGAATTTTTAAACGCAGTTACGAAGTACAGCGATACGGTGTACGTACAAAGTTAAATTACATTAATGAACTAAGTACATTTTCAGTCCAATTCGGTACGGTGCCACCGTTGCAATGTTTGGTCATGAGGTGTATCATACCTTCAATCAATATGGTATGTTTTTCTTTTTAGTGTCTGTGATTCAATTAATCTAATAATTAATTAATAATAAAAGAAAAGGATTTTACCGTGTGATGCCCGTAGCATATGGTGTGTAGTCGTCTAAGCTTTTCGTGTATATACGTCCGTGCATCTATGATTAAGTATGC